>CM063186.1:68584372-69784372 GCA_031835075.1 Saguinus oedipus
GTGCTTGTGGTTCCAGCTACTTGGGAGGCCGAGGTGGGAGGATCACTGGAGCCCAGGAGGTTAAGGCTGCAGTGAACCATAATCAATGAGGTTCACTCCGGCCTGGATGACAGAGTAAGACCTTGTCTCTAAAAATAAATAAATAAATAAATAAACAAACCCTTTTGGTTTATTCTTCCACATTTTTTAAAAGCATAAACAGTGTCCTAGCCAGAGCAATCAGACAAAAATAAAACACAATAAAATCAAGGGCATCCAAATTGCTTCAGAGGAAGTCAAACAGTCAGTGTTTGCCGATGATATGATCGTATACCTAGAAAACCATACAGATTCACCCCAAAGCTCCTAGAACTGGTAAATGAATTTGGCAAAGTTTCAGGATGCCAGATCAATGTACACAAATCAGTAGCACTGCTAAACACCAACAACCAACGACCAAACTGAGAATCATACCGAGAATTCAATCCCTTCTACAACGGCTGCCAAAAAGCCACCAAAACAACGATGACAATAAAAAATAAAACAAAAAAACCCCAACAACCTTAGGAATATGCCAAACCAAGGCTGTGAGAGGTCTGTACAGGGAAAGCTGCAAATGCTGCTGAAAGAAGTCCCTGATGAGAGACAGCCCTCGGAGGCACAGAAGCACATCCCACGCTCACAGACGGGTAGAATCAACACTGTGAAAACACCCATGCTGGCCAAAGCGATCTAGACTCAATGCAATTCCCATAACAACGCCAGCATCATTCTTTGCAGAACTAGAAGAGACAGTCCTAAAATTCATATGGAACCAAAACAGAGCCTGCATAGCCAAAGCAAGACTAAGTAAAAAGAACAAATCCGGAGGCCGGGCATGGTGGCTCATGCCTGTAATCCCAGCACTTTGGGAGGCTGAGGCTGGCAGGTCCCTTGAGGTCAGGAGTTCGACATCAGCCTGGCCAACATGGTGAAACCTAGTCTCTACTAAAAATAAAATAAAGAGCTGGGTGTGGTGGCGCACACCTATAATTCCAGCTACTAGGGAGGTGGACGCATGAGAATCCACTTGAACCTGGGAGGCAGAGGCTGCACTGAGCTGAGATTGCACCATTGTACTCCAGTCTGGATGATAGAGCAAGACTCTTTCTCCAAAAAAAAAACAACAAACCTGGAAACATCAGAATACCTGATTTCAAACTATATTATAAGGCCATAGTCACCAAAACAGCATGGTACTGGTATAAAAACAGGCACATAGACCAATGGAATAGAAGACAGAACCCAGAAATAAACCCAAATACTTAGACTCAACTGATCTTTAACAAGCAAACAAAAACAAAGCAGGGAAAAAAACACCCTATTCAAAAATGGTGGGATGATTGTCAAGCCCATGCAGAAGAATGAAACTTGAGCCTCATCTTTCACCTCAGAGAAAAATCAACTTAAGACAAATCGGAGACTTAAATGTGATACCTAAAACCATAAAAACGATAGAAGACAGCATTGGAAAAAATCTAGATGTTGGCTTAGGCAAGGAGTTCCTGACCAAGAACCCAAAAGTAAATGCAATGAAAACAAAAACAGATGGGAACTAGTTAAAAATCTGTTGCAAAAGAAATAATCAGCAGGATAAACAAACAGAATGGGAGAAAGTATCTGCCAACTATGCAGCCAATGGAGGACTAACATTCAGAATCTACAAGGAATTCAAATGAGCAAGAAAAAAACAATCCCATCAAAAAGTGGGCTAAGGACAGGAACAGACGGTTCTCCAAAGAAGATATGTAAATGGTCAACAAATACATGGAAATACAAATGAAAACCACAACGATATACCACCTCGCTCCTGCAGGAATGGTCATAACTGAAAAATCAACCAATAACAGATGCTGATGGCCAGGCGTGGTGGCTCACGCCTATAATCCTGCACTTTGGGGGGGCCAAGGATCACCAGAGGTCAGGAGTTTGAGACCAGCCTGGCCCACCTGATGAAACCCCATCTCTACTAAAAATGCAAAAAATTAGCTGGGAATGGTGGCGGGTGCCTGTAATCCTCAGCCTAGGAGGCTGAGGCAGAAGAATTGCTTGAATCTGGGAGGTGGAGGTTGCCATGAGCCAAGACTGTGCCACTGCACTCCAGCCTGGGCAACAAGAGTGAAACTCTATCTCAAAAAAAAAAAAAAAAAAAAAAAAAAAAAAAAAAAGATGTTGGCACAGATGTGGTGAAAAGGAACACTTTTATACTCCTGGTGCAAATGTAAACTGTTACAGCCACTATGGAAAACAGTGTGGAGATTCCTTAAATAACTAAAAGTAGATCCACCATTTGCTCCAGCAATCCCACTCCTGGGTGTGTACCCAGAGGAAAAGAAGTCATATATGATAAAGACACTTGCACACACATTTACAGCAGCACAATTCACAGCTAAAACAACATGGAACCGGCCTAAAATGCCCATTGACCAATGAGCGGGTAAAGAAAATGTGGTATGTGTACCATGGAATAGTACTCAGCCACAGAAAAGAATGAAAATAGTGGCATTCACAGAGTTGGAAACCACTATTCTAAGTGAAGTAACTCAGGAATGGAAAACCAAAGATTGAATGTTCTCACTTAAAAATGGGAGCTGAGCTATGAGGATTCAAAGGCTTAGGAATCATACAATGGGCTTTGGGGACTCAGGCAAGGGTGGGAGCGGGTGACAAGATAGTAGACTACACATTGGGAAGAGTGTACACTGCTCAGGTGACAGGTGTGCCCAAATCTCAGAAATCACCACTAAAGAACTTATCCATGTAACCCAAACCTATTCCCTAAACTATCAAAATAAATAAAATAACCCTTTAGGAAAAAAAAAAATAAAAGCACAAATAAACGTTTAAAAACAAATCAGATGCACAACTATTATATAGCTGTAATAATTAAAGAAAACCCAAACAACAAATCAGCCTCCTTCTACGTGGAGTTTGTGCCCTGCTTTAAAAATATATATACACGTATATTACATTTCCTTTGGTCCTTAGTCTTTGGTAACTTTGTTTTTAATGGTTATGTAACACTTGAACAGCATGGGTCAACTGCGTCCTCACCATTTCCCTCATTTTGTGCATGAGACGCCATAAAGCACTGTGGTGAGGGTGTTGACGGGCCTGCAACTTCAAATGCACATTCTACACGAAGTCCACAGACACAGTTAAGAACAATGTCAGCCCACAGTGGGCATTTACACATCCAAGAAAAGAACCTGAAGGAAGCCGTGGGGTGGGAAAGGACAGCTGCAGAACCAAGTGTACGTCCCTCCCATAACCCACAGGAATGAGGCCGTGCTAAGGTGTTGAAGTGTGTGAAATTAAACAACAAAGCAAGCAAACAAGCCCCAAAGCACTAGCAGTGACAATGGGAATTCCTTCAGGAGAGTCCTGAGGTCCGCTACATGAGACAGGTCTGGGGTCTCCCCAGAGCCCTGCTAGGCACCCCCCAGGCGCCCTGAACCCACCTCTACTGCCTTTCTTGGGAGGGGCTGAGGCAGAGCCATCAATTCTAGGTTGCATTCAGTAAGATGCCAACAAATGTATTAAAAACTGTTTGAGGATTTTACCAGAAAGCAAGTGAGACTGACCAGTAACACCCTCTTACCTGTCTTCTTTTTACTGAGAGCTCTTCTCAACATCACCTCATTTTTAGGCGTCTCTTCTGCAGAGAGGTCACCATCGCCCACTTTTGTCTTCTGTTCCTCCACTGACTCTTCAGGCACAAAAGGAGACTGATCTACGATAGCTTCGAAAACGCCCCTTGCTATGGTCCGCACTAGGCTGTGGCTGAGGGAGAACACACAGCGGTGGGCAGGTGATTAGAACAGACGGCCTGGCCTGTGGCTTCAGGAGCACACAGGGAAGCCCTACACATGTCGCTGGGATCTGGAGCGGCCCTCATGAGCCAGCAAGCATCTTTGAGGAACTGCTCAAGTGCCACCTGACAGGCATGGGATGCCCAGCAGTCAGATCTCTGGGCGTGAGAGGGCATTCTTGGAATGAGTCAGTCAAATACTGAAGCTAGAAGAGCCAAATCACTGCCTAAAGCTTTGATGCCTTCTCCAGCTGCTCTCTGCTGTGAAGCAGTGGTCAGGTACCCCGCACCAGGCTGCCCCCAGGTAAGTGCCTCACAGCAGCAGAAGGAACGTGGGAACCACTTACTCCTTGGTCTTCGCGGCCACTTTGCAGAATGGATCAATAAACTTGAGATTCTGATCTGCCAAAAGCTGTAATTTAGAAATAAAAAAGGGAATAACTGAGAAACAGAGAGCCTTTTCCCTTCTTGACATGTCCTTGAAAAAGGGACCATTTACATCTGTTACAAAGGTGGAGTTAGACCAAGTAATGCCTGTCTCACATAGCCTCAGTGGCCCCGCAGAACGCCACAGAAGCCTCGACCCAGGCTCATGATCAAGGCCACCCTCCAGCTACCTGGAATCTTAGAGCAGTGGCTGGAGAAAGCCAGCCAGCCCAACCTGCACTATCCTATAGCCCAACATATAGAACAGGGGTGCGCAACCTTCTGGCTTCCCTGAGCCACACTGGATGAACCGTCTTGGGTCACACACAAAATATACAAACACTAACAATACCTGAATGAGTTAAAAACAAATTGCAAAAGCCTCGTAATACTTTAAGAAAGTTATGAGTTTGTGTTGGGCCACACTGAAAGCTGCCCTGGGTGGCACGCAGCCCTCAGGCCTCCGGTTGCACCAGCTTGATACAGGACATGCATACGCTTCCTCTACAAGAGGGGCAAACAGGGACAGTGCCTCCAAATGTAAAAAAAAAAAAAAAAAAAAAAAAGAATGTTCCCTGTAAAACACCTGTGAAAGGAAAGTAAAATTTGTGCATATTCCCATATTCAGGTAATCATTTACATACTAAAAAATCTGTTTCCTTTCCAGCCTTTTGTCTATTTACATGAGTGTATACCTTAAAAACATCTACCATTTGCATAGCTTTCCCACCATTTTATAAAGCTCCCTAGAGCCTGAGCATCCCTCTGTGTAAGTGAGTTCTTTACTGGAGTCTGTAGGTTTTCAATTCTGTTTTACAGGTAAGACTGTCATGTACATCCTCAGTGCATGAATCCCATCCCACCAGCTGCTTAGGACACATTTCCGAGGCAGGACTGAAGCAATTCACACTGCTACAGTGGCTGGTCAGGTGAAGTGCCACCCCAAAGCACTTCACTGGCTACTATGGCAAACACTGGTGGCTCTGTGACCCCATGGGCAGCCTGTCGGCAACTGCTTACCTCCTTCCCCCCCACTTTGGAGAGTTCATCCAGATAAATATCAATGAAGTGGAATCTCACTCCATTAGGAGACTGACTCTCAGGACACAGGATCTCCTTCATCAGGACATCTAAGAAAACCTTGATTCGGCTACAGAGGCAAACACACATGGCTCTGTTAGTGACAGCCAACACTTCTTGCTTCCCAAAGAGAAACAAACATATTCCGTCTAGTACCTCAGCTGCCTAACAATCAACGCAAGGCTAAAACCACTTTACAAGGAAAAAAAGCAATCACTTGAATCAGTATAAAATGTTAACTGTCATATACACTTAACTATTTTATACCCCTACTGCATTTCAATTCTCTGTAGGTGATGATGTATCTAGCTTCTCGTGGTACTCTAAAGAGTAGGACGCACGGACCAGAAAACCTGGAAACGCTCCACCTTTGAAGTCTGAAGGCTACCGGATGCTGCTCGAAAGGTTTACTGACCTTTCTTCCCAGCCATTTCGCTTCAGGACCTCAAAGGACTGCCTCAGGACCAGACGAATCAGCTAAAGACAGGCAATTTTTGTTTAAGGGAAAAAAAAAAAGGAAAGGTAAGAAATATGAATCAACTCACCAGAATGAGGAGACCAATGAAAACAGTATGGCCTGGATCCCAAAAGTGAAAAAATATTCACGACAATCATTTAAGCTCTAGATCAAAATACATATTCACAGCTAGGAGCAGTGGCTCATGCCTGTAACCCCAGCATTCTGGGAGGCTGAGGCAGGCAGATCACTTTAGGCCGGGAGTTCAAGACCACCCTGGCCAACATGGCAAACACTCATCTCTACTAAAAACACAAAAATTAGCCAGACGTGGTGGTGCATGTCTGTAGTCCCCCCTACTCAGGAGGCCGAGGCAGGAGAATAGCTTGAACCCTGGAGGTGGATGTTGCAGCGATTTGAGATGGTGCCACTGCACTCCTGCGTGTGCAACAGAGTGAGACTCTGTCTCAAAAAATACCCAACACATTCACGAATGCTCCCCAAACTCATCCTTAAGAGCTGCAAAAGCTAAAACAGAGCAGCTTTCCAGGACACATTCAAATTCTTCCTTCACACTAAGCCTGGAGCCTCCCAAAGTGCTTCAGAAATAAACCTCTCCACTGTTTTTAAGATAAAGGACATTCTCTTCCTCCCAGGAATTTCTGAAGTAACCGTGGCAGATCTTACCATATAGTATTTGTCCAGGCGTAGCCCGTCTATTCCTTTCCATTCTCGATTCATGGTTTGCCAAAAGGTCTGAATGAACAGGTGTTCTGCAGTGAACAAAAGGCTCTAAATACTTGGCTTCCAATTAACATATCACCACAGAGCAAGAAAACAATGAAGAGAAACAAACTAGCATCATTTATTACTCACTTTTCTCAGTTATTCTTGGGCAGCTAGAAAATCTGTTCCATGATTATACTCAATCATTTCTTTTACATTTATTTATTTTTAAACATCACCTGGATTGTGCAGATCTTTTACTTTTTATTTTTGAGATGGGGTCCTACTCGGTGGCCAAGCTGGAAAGCAATGGTACGATCTCGGCTCACTGCAACCTCTGCCTCCCAGGTTCAAACGGTTCTCCTGCCACAGCCTCCTGAGTAGCTGGGATTACAGGTGCGCACCGCTACACCTGGCTAATTTTTATATTTTTAGTAGAGACGGGTTTCGCCATGTTGGCCAGGCTGGTCTTAAACTCTGAAAGTCAAGTGATCCACCCGTCCCCCGCCTCTCAAAGTGCTGGGATACAGGCTTGAGCCACCGTGCCGGCCTTGATCTTTTATATTTAAATAAAAACATAGTAACAGGAAGGCTGGCAACATTGTAACATCAGATTAGAATGCTCTCTGGAGCATTGTCCCTTTATCCACTGCAAAAGCCATGTTTCTCTTAAAATCGAGATTGCTCATTCCACCGCTAGTGACCCTTCCTATGTATCGGTACCTGATAAGCAATCCCAAACCATTAAATCTCACTCTTACATACTCTAGGTAGAAACTCAGGGTTTTGTCATCTGGATGAGCTGCAGCACAAAGCATTCAATTTTTCTCTTCTGACCCACAAAGCAAGCACTTTTTGATTCAAAAACAATTTTTGTTAATTTATTTTTTTGGGGCTTTATTTCTTTTTGCACAATTCTTTTTTCCTCTTTGCAAATCTATACTATGCATTGCATGTAGAATTGTCTTCACTGTGAGTCAGCTGCTATTCAGAGAACCGCTGGGTTGCTGAAGTCATTGGCTGGTTTTCTGAAGAGTGGTAAGCAGAACCAGCTAAGCCTGCTGCCTTTTCCTTCCTCTGTAAGTAACGAGTGCCGGGCACAGAAGCACCTGAACAAATGCTCCCTCCTCTGCCTTTTCTCTGTTTGTAAGTAACAGTGCCTGGCACAGAAGCACCTGAACAAATGCTCCCTCTGCCTTTTCTCTGGTAGAGAGGAGTTACTTCACAGTCTGCGGCCAGCGGTGTCTTCTATTTACTTATTTATTACCAGTGGCAGCTCTGCTTTTGGGGAAGATGCACCTGACATCCAGAGGTCACTGGGGACCCTGCATCTGGCTCTCCAGGCTCCAAGTGTTAACTCAGAATTTGGAGGTTTGGAGGACTGTTATTTCTAAAAGCATTTTCTGAAATTTTTGAGGTGCAAATTGATTCTCCTCAAGACACTTCACCCTCTCAGCAGTCAATGACTAAGCTGATCACGGCTTTTACAGAAAGGAACGGCTGGTCCTCTGACAGCTGCACCAAGGTTCCCATGAACCGACACAAGGTTCCCATGGAACTAGCACACCGGAAAGCTCAGGAGGCAGAAGAACAGGACTTACGAGCTGCTGAGTTGTTAACAGCATGGACCAGCTGCGAGATGGTGTTGGCGAGCTCCTCCTGCAGGGTCGGGGGAGAAACACGGGGGTTACCCTGGGGCAACAGGAGACGCCCCAGCTCCGCCTGCTTCCTCCTTCCGCCTCCACCTCTGCTGGCGGAAAAGTATGCGACTCTTGTTGTCAGTGTCGCTTCCAGTAAGAAGTATGCATCCAAATAGCTGAATTTTATCAAATGCGTCATTTCCAACATTGGTGGACTATTACGCTAACTTGGTATGTCTGCAAGAACTGTTTAAGCTACACATTTAAAGAAGCATCTCTAGTTAGCAGTTCAAATGAACTAGAGACGAAACAAATTAGTTATCAGCCCCTGGATTCACAGCTGTATCTGGCCGTGTGTGGTCACCCACGCCTGTAATCCTAGCACTTTGGGAGGCTGAGGCGGGTGGATCACCTGAGGTCAGGAGTTTAAGACCAGCCTGATCAACATGGCAACCCCGTCTCTACTAAAAATACAAAAACTAGCCGGGAATGGTGGCATGTGCCTGTAGTTCCAGCTACTCGGGAAGCTGAGAAAGAACTACTTAAACCCGGAGGTGGAGGCTGCAGTGAGCCAAGACCACGCCACTATACAGCCTGGGTAACAGAGACTCCATATCAAAACAAAAAACAAAAACTCACATCTAAGCTAGGCATGGCAGCTCATGCCTGGAATGGGAGGCCGAGGCAGGCTGATCACGAGTCCAGGAGTTCAAACCAGCCTCAGCAACACAGTGAGACCCAGTCTCTACAAAAAGTACTAAAATTAGCCAGGCATGGAGGCATGCACCTGTAATCCCAGCTACTCAGGTGGCTGATGCAGGAGGATCACCTGAGCAATAGGGAAGTTGAGGCTACAGTGAGCCAGGACTGCACCACTGCACTTCAGCCCGGGCAATAGTGAAACTGTCAAAACCCAAACAAACAAAACTTCATCACCACCCCACAAATCACGTGAAACGCAGACAGTAGGGCAGACAGACTCCACAGAGGGCAGATGCCGGGGATGCTGACTGCACAGTGTGGGCACGTCCTCCACCTGGGTTGGTCAGAGCCAAGGTGGAGTATGAAGGTAGAGCCAGCTTTCTGGGCTCTGTCCTGGGTGAAGGTGTCCCTGGGAGAGCATGCCTCGCTGGGGAGCACCCCGTGTGGGAGGGTGCCGACAGAAGCCCTGTGTTGCTGGGGTTCCGTGAGAAAAGCACACTCCTCGCTAGTCTCATTCACGCTTTGAGTCTCACTCCTCATCAGTCTCACTCACACCTGAGTCTCATTCACACTTGAGTCTCACTCCTCATCAGTCTCACTCACACCTCAGTCTCACTCCTCATCAGTCTCACTCACACCTGAGTCTCATTCACACTTGAGTCTCACTCCTCATCAGTCTCACTCACACCTGAGTCTCACTCCTCATCAGTCTCACTCACACCTGAGTCTCATTCACACTTGAGTCTCACTCCTCATCAGTCTCACTCACACCTGAGTCTCATTCACACTTGAGTCTCACTCCTCATCAGTCTCACTCACACCTCAGTCTCACTCCTCATCAGTCTCACTCACACCTCAGTCTCACTCCTCATCAGTCTCACTCACACCTGAGTCTCATTCACACTTGAGTCTCACTCCTCATCAGTCTCACTCACACCTCAGTCTCACTCCTCATCAGTCTCACTCACACCTGAGTCTCATTCACACTTGAGTCTCACTCCTCATCAGTCTCACTCACACCTCAGTCTCACTCCTCATCAGTCTCTCACACCTGAGTCTCATTCACACTTGAGTCTCACTCCTCATCAGTCTGACTCACACCTCAGTCTCACTCTTCATCAGTCTCATTCCTCATCAGTCTCTCACACCTCAGTCTCATTCACACTTGAGTCTCACTCATCAGTCTGACTCACACCTCAGTCTCACTCCTCATCAGTCTCTCACACCTGAGTCTCATTCACACTTGAGTCTCACTCATCAGTCTGACTCACACCTCAGTCTCACTCCTCATCAGTCTCACTCCTCATCAGTCTCTCACACCTCAGTCTCACTCCTCATCAGTCTCTCACACCTCAGTCTCATTCACACTTGAGTCTCACTCCTCATCAGTCTCACTCACACCTCAGTCTCACTCCTCATCAGTCTCACTCTTCATCAGTCTGACTCACACCTCAGTCTCACTCCTCATCAGTCTCACTCACTCATCAATCTCACTCCTCATCAGTCTCACTCCTCATCAGTCTCACTCACACCTCAGTCTCACTCCTCATCAGTCTCACTCACTCATCAATCTCACTCCTCATCAGTCTCACTCCTCATCAGTCTCACTCACACCTCAGTCTCACTCCTCATCAGTCTCACTCCTCATCAGTCTCACTCACACCTCAGTCTCACTCCTCATCAATCTCACTCACACCCCACCCGGGCTGTTTTCCTTAGCGGGAAAAGGAGGTTCCTGTCCATTGGTTTTCTTCCTCCATTAAAGCTGTTGGTTGTTACTTCTGAATGTAATATAAAAATATTTTGCCTTGCTCCTACTCAAAATATGTTCAGTCATATAAAAATAAATTAAAACACATTATTATGGGACAAGTGGCAAGGCTGCACATTAAAACCATGAGGACTTGTCATCTGCATCAGAGAGTGGCACGTGCCTCTCCTCCAGGCTGGCTCCTCTACCTCAGGGTGTGTGGTCTTTCTATGGAACCCGAAGCCCAGAGAGGTGGCTGCCTTGTCCTGGATTTCACAGGGTCCTCACTGGTTATGTTCCTGTCATGCCATCCTTGACCACAAAAAATAAACTTAGCAGAAGAGAGAAACTTTAAGTGTGTAAATCCTACCATTGAAGCTATGGATTTTACAGAGAAATAGTTCCTTGACAACAGATGCACACCCTTCCTTTTATTAGAAGAGCCAATTCGCCTAACTACGTTGACACTGCTTCCCTTTCCGTGTGGTTGAGAGGTAAGAAAATGAGTCCTTGGCCGGGCGCGGTGGCTCAAGCCTGTAATCCCAGCACTTTGGGAGGCCGAGGTGGGTGGATCAAGAGATCGAGACCATCCTGGTCAACGTGGTGAAACCCCGTCTCTACTAAAAATACAAAAAATTAGCTGCGCACGGTGGCACGTGCCTGTAATCCCAGCTACTCAGGAGGCTGAGGCAGGAGAATTGCCTGAACCCAGGAGGCGGAGGTTGCGGTGAGCCGAGATTGCGCCACTGTACTCCAGCCTGGGTAACAAGAGCAAAACTCTGTCTCAAAAAAAAAAAAAGAAAATAAGTCCTTGAAGCATGACTGTCAGTGTGCGTCAGTGTATGGGGGACTGGCAGAGTCTGAGTGGTCAAGTATCTTCCCGTCCACAGCAAGAACCCGGGAGCATGAGAAAGGGAACGCCAATTACCTGCAGGAGGGGTTCATCCTGCACCCACATGCAGTAGAAGAGCCCCTTCCAGATTTTGAGAAGTTCTTCCTGACTGAAACCTCCTGGAAGGCAAAACAGCACAAACATCTTACCTTAGCATCTAAGCATCTCCTTGCTTGATGTGGAGAAAGTGGGGAAGTACACCACATACATTTTAACTCTTTCATTTGCAAATGTCTTTTAAAAAAAATTGAAGCAAACATTTCCTTATTGTTACAAAAGAAACGCGAATAAATGACTACTATACCTACGGCTTTATCAGCGACAGGGCAGGGTAGCGTGGTGGCCCGGCCTCAGTATGAGGAAGCAAATGGCATCATAACATGAAATTCACTAACAAAGTGCCCACTTATGAAATCAGTTCCCCGCCCCCCACGTGCAGCCAGCCCACACACCAACATTTTCGTTGGTCTTGTCAAGTAAAACTGCAAATCTTACAGGAGAGGCAGGGTTTGCTCAAGTCATCACGAGCCCAGCAATGGACAGCCTCACTCCCAAGAACAGAAAACCAGGCAGGCTGAGGACACGGGAGCTCCACACAGGACATGGGAAAGTCAAAGGCCTGGGAAAGGGCCTGGGGACTCTGACACTGCTCTGGAACATCTTTGCAAAAATGACCCTTTTAAGAATCCTAGCAGGAGGTCCAAGTGGCTGTCTCCCAGTCACCCTCCCTGGGGTGGTGTCATTTACTGCGGCCCCACGGGGGTGGGGTGGGGGTGGGGGGCTTTGTTCTTAGCTGCTCCGTGCTCTCTGGCTGCCTTCATGATCTATGACTAAGTGACCAAGTCTCGCTCAGTCTTAGATCTCCTGAGTAGACCCCACGTGTCATAAAATATTCATTGGCTGACATAGAGACTCACAAAATGATACGGTAGGTGTACACTCTTGGAGTTCCCAAGCCTACAGACGATGAAGTTAGGACAAACAGAATCCTCGAGTCTGGATGCGTGTTGCAAATGGTCTTTATTAACGTTTTACTAGAAGGTACTAGAACTCTTTTGGAGCAGCAAAGTGGCATAAACTAGATGAATGCAAACAAATAAATATTTAGAATCAACATGATCTTCAATACTCCGAAAGCTGCCTAAAAAGTGACAAAAAGACCTTTTTTGATAGACCACAGTTTATTTAGTGTATTCAGAGTGAGTTTACCTTAATTTACAGGTATTGATTTCCACTTTACTAAGGGGCGTTCTCCCATCAACAATATTATAATGGTACATTTTGATTCTTTTTTTTTTTTTGAGATGGAGTCTTGCTCTGTCACCCAGGCTGGAGTGCAGTGGCACGATCTCAGCTCACGGCAATCCCTGCCTCAGCCTCCCAAGTAGCTGGGATTACAGGTGTGTGTCACCATGCCTGGTTAATTTTTTCTATTTTTAGTAGAGATGGGGCTTCACCATGTTGGCCAGGCTGGTCTTGAACTCTTGACCTCAGGTGATCTGCTTGCCTCGGTCTCCCAGTGCTGGGATTACTGGTGTGAGCCATGGTGCCCAGCCGACATTTTGATTCTTTTATGAAAGTTTTCCATGTAAAACCAAGGTATCAGGAAGTATCCCAAAACTAGTTTATTAAAGTATATTTCCATTCAGAGTTGAAGAGATGATGTACCAACTGGTTCTCTTGCCCTGTTGTTATGAACAAGGCATGCCTGGGGGTCCTCACATGGATAATGTAAGTATGGTATGAGTGATAAAGCTCACTAGAGCTGCGCCAACTGCAGTTACCCGCACTTAGATTTAATCATGTTCGAAGACCACATATATCCCCAGTGAATTAAAGGCTTTGGGCAAGGATCATAAATGGCCGCTAACATGTTAGATGAAAACACAGAATCCACATGTGGCAGCTCACAAGCTCAGGAGTTTGAGACCAGCCTGGGCGACATGGCAAAACCCAGTCTCTATGACACTGTACTCCAGCCTGGGTGACAGAACAAGACCCTGTCTTACACACACACCCCCCCCCCCCGCCAACAAACAAAACCAAAAAATTAGCAGGGCACGGTGGCATGTGCCTGTAGTCCCAAGTATTCAGGTGGCTGAGGTGGGAGGATGGCTTGAGCCCAGGAATTTGAGGCTGTAGGGAGCTATGATCATGCTACTGCACTCCAACCTGGGCAACAGGGCAACTCTGCCTCTCTAACGAACAAACAAACAACAAAACTGAAAATGGATGTATGAGACCATCAACAGCCAAACCTCCAAACCCGCTGACCAATCACTAACACACACAGGCAATCATTCATTCAGTGCCAGAGGTGATGGCAACAGAAAGAACGAGACACCCACCTTGTGAAATATTCTTGCAAAAACAAAAGCAAAAAAACAAACAAAAACCCAACTGTGTCAAATCTTAACTATTAATGTAGTTGGTAGGAAATACAGGAAACAGAGGAACGTGTTAAGTGAGACAACAGGATGCAGACAACAAAACCCCAAATATGTGAAACTACAAGAAATGTGACCTACGTCCTCCAACAAATAAACTGCACAGAAAACACGGTGGGTAACAACTGATAGAATTTAAGAGTCTTAGCAGACACATTAACCAAATGCAATGGGTGGTCCTCATTTGGATTGGCCATAAAACGCATTTATGAGATGACGAGGAAAACTAAAGGGATCGGCTGTTTCATGCTATCAGGGCTTTTTCTTTAAGGGGCGAGGATGGTACTGTGGCTATGTTAAATAAAGGATCCTCATCATACAGAGATACACACACACTGCGGGCCCCTGGAAATGTAATGAGATGTCTGGGATTTGGTTCACACGAACCTACGGGGAAGGACGAAGTGGGCAGATGGGACAAACTGGCCAGGTCCTGATAAAAGCAGAGGCAGACCAGTGAGTGCGCTTTCTATATACCTGAAATATTCCTTCATAACAAGAAGATAAAAGAGGAGTGCCTGAGATTACCAAAGCAACACCATGGCTGTCTCCTTTTTATTTAAAAAGCTCTGCCTAGTGGGATGTGTGGGGTCCCAGGGACAGATCCCTCATGAATGGCTTGGTGCCATTCTCCTGGGATAAGCGAGTGCCCTGGTTCCTGTGGGATCGGCCTGTTAAAGAGCCTGGCACCTTCCTCCTCGATTACTCCCTCTCTTGCTATGTGACATGACAACCGTCCTCCCCCTCCAGCCAAGACTGGACGCTCCCTGAGGGCCTCACCAGAAGCAAATGCTGGAGCCATGTTCACACAGCCCGCAGAGCCCCGAGCCAAATAAACCTCTTAGCGTCAGGTCTTCCTTCATAGCAATGCAACAGACTAAGACAATGATGTCACTGGAAAGGTAGCAGCGTTAATCAACTTAGAAACAAAAAGAGGATTTAAAGGACACAGGTTACTGTGTGGGGTCAGGCGCAGGGCAGTCCTTGTCCCTGCTGGGCAGCTACATGGTGATTCCCCTTCAAGGCTCCCCACCTTCAAGCAGGGCACAGAGGGACACTGTGGTCTGGGTGGGGCTTACCCCACATGGAAGGCAGGCAGCTTTAGCCAATTCAACAGAACTTCCTCGGCTACAGGACAGGTTCAAGAAAAGCCAAGTGACCCTCTTCAGATACAGATCCTCTTGCTCAGGCCTGAGGAGTCTCTAGCTCTCTCCTACTGCACCTGAAGAGAACACAGGGTTTGCGCCTGCTCCCAGCCACCTGGTAACATAAGTGGAGCCTGTCTCAATGGAGAACGATCTTGGGGCAGCAGAGGTTGCAGTGGAGAAAAACAAGGTTCTGGCACCAGCAGTTGAGCTCCTCCACAAAGCTGTGCTTCACTTTCCCCCTTAAAACTAGGGTGGCGTGGATGTTCTGCCGAGTTGCAACTGAAAGAGTCCTAACTGATAAAAACACGCGTTTACCACAAAGAACCTTACCATCAAAGTGCTATCATCACAAGCCTGGCTTGCTCCCTGCCCTCGAATCCCAGGCTCCTACCCAGAGGGACCGACGCCACCTGCCTGATGTGCATCTTTCCTGTGCGTTTATTTACATCACAGTTACAGTCGTATGTGTGGCCTAAATGGCATACTATTCTGTACTGTTCTTCCGCACTTAAAAACAGCGTATTTCTCTCCAGATGGTCTTGGAGGTATACCACTGGGTCAGGCCAACGGCAAGTGACGATGCGATCTGCCCGGGATCTACTGCGGACAGCCCACACCCATGACAGGCAGAGGCACAATATGATGTGCCTCAGAGGTGTTCAAAATGGAAAACAGTAGATTCTGACAGAGCGACAACAGATCCTGGACAGCAGGTAGCAAAGTGGGCTGGGTGAGTGACATGGTTTGGCTGTGTCCCCACTCACATCTCACCTTGAATTGTAATAATCCCCACAAAACTGGGAGGGACCGGTGGCAGGCAACTGAATCATGGGGGCAGGTTTTTCTCATGCTGTTCTACGGATAGTGAATAGGTCTCATGAGATCTAACAGGTTTTTTTTTTTTTTAGATGGAGTCTCCCTCTGTTGCCCAGGCTGGAGTGCGGTGGTGCAATCTCGGCTCACTGCAACCTCCACCTCCCAGGTTCAAGTGATTCTCCTGCCTCAGCCTCCTGAGCAGCTGGGACTACAGGCTCACACCACCACGCTCAGCTAATTTTTATATTTTTAGTAGAGACGAGGTTTCACCATATTGGCCAGGATGGTCTAGACCTCTTGACCTCGTGATCCACCCGCCTTAGCCTCCTAAAGTGCTGGGATTACAGGTGTGCGCCACTGCACCCAGCCAAGATCTAAGGGTTTTATAAAGGGGAGTTCTCCTGCACATGCCCTCTTGCTTGCTACCATGCAAGACATGCCTCTGCTTTATTTCTGTCTTGCCCTCTGCCATGACTGTGAGGCCTCCCCAGCCACGTGGAACTGTGAGTCCAATAAACCTCTTCCCTTTATAAATTACCCAGTTTTGGGTATGCCTTTATTAGCAGCATGAGAACAGACTGACACAATGAGAAGAGAGATCCTGATTGTCTCTTTTCCAGGAGGCAACAGAACAGCACTGAAACAAACCTTGGCGTGGGCCCCAGCTTCCCACTGCAAGGGCCCAGTGGCCGAAAACTGTCAACTAACTTTCGAGCCTCAGTTCTATCACCTATACTACACAAAAGATTGACGGTTAGGGTCAGACCCAGGGTGTGTGAAACACTAAGAATAAAGCACTACTCGGCTGGTCCATTACAGCAGTAACAGGCTCACCCTTCCCAGAGTCCAGGTACAGTCTGTTCCCTTTTGAAACACCTATTTTCCACCTATGTCTGTGTGTTCACCTAGGAATTTAACAAGCCAACAGTTTCTGAAGTATTCAAAGTAAAAGAGAGAAATGTTTATTACTGAGTAACTTTCAAAACTCTGGAAGGCGAAGCACATTGTCTGCAGCAGTTTGGTTCCACCGCCCTTCTGTCTTCCTGAGGCTAAATCTCTTAAATTTAATACAACTGTATTTTTACAATACAATATACGTTTAGTTATTTCAAAACGAGTGAGGTAGGCCGGGTACAGTGGCTCACGTCTGTAATCCCAGCACTTTGGGAGGCTGAGGTGGGTGGATCACGTTAGGTCAAGAGTTCAAGACCAGCCTAGCCAACATACAGTGAAACCCAGTCTCTAGTAAAAAAAAAATACAAAAATTAGCTGAGCATGGTGGTGCATGCCTGTAGTCCCAGCTACTTGGGAAGCTGAGGCAGCAGAATCGCTTGAACCTGGGAGGTGGAGGTTGCAGTGAGCCGAGATTGCACCACTGCACTGCAGCCTGGGCGACAGAGTAAGACTCCATCTCCCCAAAAAATACAACACACACACACACACACACACACACACACACACACAACAAATGAGGTGAACATCCAAGTGAGACATGAAGACGTGAAATATCAGTAAGTTTTGAAATGAGTGGCTGGGTGCGGTGGCTCAAGCCTGTAATCCCAGCACTTTGGGAGGCCGAGGCGGGTGGATCACAAGGTCAAAAGATTGAGACCATCCTGGTCAACATGGTGAAACCCCATCTCTACTAAAAATACAAAAATTAGCTGGGCATGGTGGTGCGTGCCTGTAGTCCTAGCTACTAGGGAGGCTGAGGCAGGAGAATTGCCTGAACCCAGGAGGCAGAGGTTGCGGTGAGCCGAGATCGCACCATTGCACTCCAGCCTGGGTAACAAGAGCGAAACTCCGTTTAAAAAAAAAAAAAAAAAAAGAAATGAGCAAATCCAAGAGCTACTCTCGACACGCAATGAGCTCAGGAGCCATTTTAGATGGGGTTTGAACACACCCCAGTGCCAAAACATCCACATCTCCTATGCATCATAACGCTTGGGTAGAGAGAACCCTGACCCCGTTGTTATTAAAAAACTTATTTCCTCCATCATCTACACTGACTCTAAGACACCATCAGCAACAAGATGCACTGTTATATGTTGCCAAAAAGAAAGCAATGATGCAAATGAAATTGTTACCAGGTTGACTTCAGAATGCCTCCCATTTCATTAGATATGTTTAAAGCAGAACTGGTAAGATAGGCAGGGACTGTTTTCCTCACCGCCATATTCCCAGTGCCAAGAATAGCGTACATAGTAGTAGACAGTTGGCACTCTATAAATGTTTGCTAAATATGAGTGAATGAATGAACGAATTGGGACAAATGAGCTTTATGAATGTAAGCCTTGCAGAGTGATCTTTTATGACTGTCAGTACACAACTTGAGCGGTTAAAGCATGAGTGCAACATTCTGTTACTTAAAGCAATACAAACATTTCCAATTTATTTTTAAAATTACAGAACTACCCATTTATGTTGCTGCAGAACTGCTCATGTTTCAGGAAGAGTGAAATCTCAGATTTCCTTTATAATACCTAAGACAAGATGCAAGAGTTTCAGCCTGTCAATGGGAGTCAAATATGAGGTCAAGTTATTTCCAAATTTGTGTTTTGACTGTGATGGGGCAGCACTATGACGGAGACCTTGTTTTCCTGTCTGTTATCACTGCCCATGATGCTCACAGCACAGAGTTATTTTTTGAAGGCCCACTGTCCTCCATGCAATGTAGTGGTGAACAAGATGTACAAGTAACCCTGGGTGTGACAGGCACTAAGCAGACAGGACTCTGGGGCACTGGTGTAAACTGGTCTTCGGCCCCTGCATAACCGCAGCATTTGCAAATCCTGGGCCAGCTCACCAAAGAGTTTGAGCAAAAGGCTCTCTGCCTAGGCTGTCTTAGCCCCATACGTATTGCTTTCCGGTCTTCTGCTCTTGTACAGGTCAGGACGTTTTATGGCTACATGTACTCCCACTTCTGGCTAAGAAAACAGATGGAAGCTTACAGTGTCTCCAGAGAAGAATGACACATTAACAGATAACTAAGAAGCGATGTAGCTAAGTGCTACAACAAAGACACAATAGATGTTTTAGAACCCTGGAGGAGTAGGGCGTGGAAGGCTCTTTGGAGGAATTGATGCTGAACTGAATGCTGGGAGTGAAGAAGGCATGGGATCCTTTGCAGAGTGAACAGGAGAAGCAAAGCCAGAGAGGTGAGAAATTGTGTGTTGTACACCAGGAACCACGAACGGTTCTGCTGATGGACCACGAAGCAGTCACGTGGGGCTTAGGAGGAAGAGCACCTGAGGACAGATCATGACTTGCAGACGCTGGATTTCAAAAATATTGGTGATGTGGGATCAGATTTGTTTTAGGAAGATGACCCTGGGCTGGTCTGTGGAGGAGATTGGAGGGGGACACAAATGAAGTTAAGGCAACCAGTTAGGGAACATGTAGGTGCAGAAGTCCGGGGAGATGCAAAGGGCCTAAGGTCGGAGAATGTATTTCAACAGGAGGTGAAGGAGGTAGGGCTGAGGGACACTGGATGTGGGTCAGGGCAAGAGGATGAGGAAGACAGAGGAGTCCAGGACAATCCTGTGTGTCCAGCTGGAGTCTGAGTGGCTGCTGGAAACTAGCAACTAAAAGAAGCGAAAACAGGTGGCAGAGGAGCAGTAGCAAAGAGGCTTTGGGGGGAAGAAAAGAGGCCGTTTTTTGGCATTCTGAGTGTGAGGTGCCAGGTAGAGACGCCAGGCTAGCAAGGCACATTGGAGCTGCAAGCAGGAAAGGGCTGGGTCAACAATTTAGGTTTAGAAACCACCAGCATACATGGGGTACCTCGAACTGTGCCAGCAAACAAAAATCTCTTAGGGAGATCCCTAATGGAGTCAAAGTCAGGACTTTTGATTTTCATTCCTTTTCCACCAGAGTTCCCAGGAAAGCGTATTTTCTTTTTTGGGGTACTCGGGTGACTTCTCTTCAAAATAAAACAAACTTAGAATATCAGTGGTGGGGAGATAATATCTGTTCTTTTAAGCAGATTCTAACGTATCAATACTACCAGTAGCTAAATCACACTTTATCTTGGTGCAGCGTAAAACCTCCATCACACATAGTAGTTTGTATCATATAGGCTCACTCAAGAGTTTACAGAAAATATTTTTGGATCACGTAAGTGAAATCCTTCAACAGCAGTGCTGTGTGAGGCCACTGCCTACATCTCCAGCTTCATCTCATAACACTCTCCCCCTCCCCAGCTTATTGGTCTTTCAACCACTGCTAGGGGAGGGGAAGCTCCTTCCTGCCTCTGCATAGGCGGTTTCCGCCGACCTCTCTTCAGATCTGAACATCACCCCAGTGAGGCCTTCTCAGAACAGCCTATCAACAAGAGCAACCTCCTTCAGTTTTTTTTTCTATTACCTGGTTTTCTTTCTTTTTTCTCTCTCTTCTTCTTATTCTTTTTTTTTTTTTAGAAGACAAACTCTTGCTCTATCGTCCAGGCTGCAGAAGCAATGGCGCAATCTCGGCTCACTGCAACCTTGCCCTCTCGGGTTTAAGCAAGTTTACCGCCCCAGCCTCCTAAGAGGCTGGGGCTACAGGCCCGCGCCACTGCGCCCGGCTAATTTTTGTATTTTTCGTAGAGACGAGGTTTCACCAACTTGGCCAAGCTGGTCTCGACCTGACCTCAGGTGATCCGCCCGCCTCGGCCTCCCAAAGTGCTGGGATTACAGGTATGAGCCACCATGCCCGGCTTACTACCTGGTTTTCATTTCCTTACTACACTTACACAAGGTGTACTTTATTTGCCTGATCTCCTTGCTTTATTACTAACAGATCCTCCAGAGAAGGGATTCTGTCTTCTCTCCTGCAGCCCCGGCACGTAAAGGTGCTGGTCAAAGAAAGGCGGGAATCACCGACCGGACACCAGGGCAAATCAGGGCAGCCCAGTGATGCGAGATGCCGGTCAGGGAATCCGACCCATGTGGGTCTTTTCCCAGCTTCCCCGCTCACCGTGACTTTCGCAAGTAACAGAACCCCCTCAACCTGTTTCCACAACTGTAAAAAGGCACTAGACACAGCAAGAAGCAGTTCTGGCAGCGCGGAAACCGGAGGACACTCTCGGTGTCACGACAACGCGTGGAAGCCGCTTTCCGTGCCGCCGCCCCAGCCCCAGCCCCGGG
Organism: Saguinus oedipus; assembly: GCA_031835075.1. Lineage (NCBI taxonomy): Eukaryota > Metazoa > Chordata > Mammalia > Primates > Cebidae > Saguinus > Saguinus oedipus. The sequence goes on from CM063186.1 coordinate 68,605,409, forward strand.
CCCGCCATGTGGCGCGGCTGACCGCCGCCGTGCGCCCACCTGTCTCCCTCTGCGTCTTCACGCTGATGTACTGGCGCAGCTTCTTTACCGCCCGGTCCCGAATGCCCTTCTCGCTGGACGCCAGCCGCTGGGCAAACTGGATCTCGGCCGGCTGCATGGCGGGGGCCATCGCGCCCGCTGGAGCATCCCCGGCCGCGCAACCCACAGTGCCGCTGCCGCCAACCGAGCACCGCTGAGCCGTCGCCGTCTGCCCGAGCCGCGACTGCGCAGTAGGCGGCGGTGACGCGCGGGCTGATGGCGTCACAAAGGCGCCAGCGCTCGTGGTGCGCTCTGGGAGTGAGCGCGGCCCGGGCTCTGGCCCTGGCAGCCGTCGTAGCGGACTATTCCGCGTATGCTTGGCTCCGGCGCTGCCTTTCGATTACCGGAATTCAGGCTGTAGACGGCGAAGTTAGCCAGGGGTAGGACTTGGCCAGGAAGAGACGGACGGATGTTTGCAAACGGTCTAGGAATTTTTATTTGTTTGACACAAGGTCTTGCTATGTCGCCCATGCTGGAGTGCAGTGGAGCGATCTCGGCTCACTGCAGCCTCGACTTCCCAGACTCAAGCGATCCTCCCATCTCGACCGCCGGAGTAGCTGAGACTACAGGCGCGCGCCATCACGCCCCGCTAATTTTTATTATCTTTTATACAGACGGGGTCTCGCTGTGTTGCCCAGGCTGGTCTCAAACTCCTAGCCTAAAGCGATCCTCCCGCCTCGGCCTCTGAGCGCTGGGAGTACAGACTTGAGCCACCGCGCCTGGCCACGGTCCAGGATCTTTAGTCCCATTTAGCACACCCCGTTGAGCCAGCAGCTCTCCTGCGTTCTCGGTAGCACGAAGTTTTTAACTGTGGAGCCTCAGGGTCCCCCGGGTGGAGTTGAGACTGGAAGGAAAGGCCGGCACCGGGGCCTGCAGAGCCGGTGGAGAGCGTTCCTTTCGCCAGCGCCAGCGGAGGCTGTGGCAGCTCGGCGCGCCACTACCCCAGAGCCCTGGTGCCAGTGCAGGGGCGTCCGGGCCGGCGTCCCGGCCTGGAGAGCACGCGCGCTTCCCGGGGAGCTGGGCAGGGCGGGCTGCTCGGGAGAGGGAAGAAATCAGCTTTGGGTTCATGTATAACCCGAGGCCATCCTATAGTTTGCGGACTCGGCAGGCGTGCTGGGGCAAGTTAATGGCCTCGATGACTCCAAACGTAGCGGGGGGAGGGGGGTTATGTATGTTACCCCCGTTCAGTTATCTGGGCGACCTCCCGAGGTGCCTGTGGCCAAATTCAACCCTTAATGTGAAAGCGCCTGAATCCCAGCGAGGCGGAGGCGAGTTTCCAGCCAAGATTGCCCGTTTCCACGCAGTCCCCCTTACGGCAGCACTCCTCGCCAAACAGGAAAGGACCCTTCCGATTTCTTTTACTTGACGCTTACACCAGGGGCTGACTTTCCTTCTGCTTCGCAGATAACAAGTTTAAAATCCGGGCTAAGCCGGAAGAGCCAAAGCGGGCCCTCACCAAGGCCACTCCTCGCCCTCTAGGCGGAGAATGCTGCTCAATTTTTGCGAGGTTTGAGCCTCGTGGCTCTCCGTTCCCGACCCTTGGACACGTTCCCGCGCTTTCTGGCGTGAGGGGTCAGAGGTCGCCGCCGTCGCGCAAGCGAACGTAGCGTAGTAGGGGGCGGCGGCCATGGGCGAAGCGGGCGGCGCTGAGGAGGTCAGTTGGGTGGGTGAGGAGGCCCTGGCCATTCGCACCCCTCAGAGCCTCGCCCATTGCGCTCGCAGACGGCCCGCTGTCGCGTGCTTGGAGAGGCCTGGAGACCTGGTCCCCAGACAGCGTGGGCTGGGCGAGAACGGGGTGGAGCCCTGGGCGTGAGGGGACTTCGCCTCCAAACCCACGCGGGGGCCGGGTCTGTGAGGCTGCACACGGTGGGGCCCTGAGTGGCCCCAAAGCGGGCGTGGGAGTGTGGGATGGATGGTCACTCTGCTCGCTGCCCCGTGGAAGCCCCGTTTCCCTCCGAAGGCCTGCTCCGGGACTTAGCGTCAGGCTTAGAAGCTGCCCTCCACCGAATTTTTAAAATTTTCTTTTTGAGATGGAGTTTCGCTCTGTCGCCAGGCTGGAGGGCAGTGGCGCGATCTCGGCTCCCCGCAACCTCCGTCTCCTGGGTTCCAGTGATTCCTCCGCCTCAGCCTCCCGAGTAGCTTGGACTACAGGCGCGCACCACCACGCCCAGCTAATTTTTGTGTTTTTAGTAGAGAAGGGGTTTTACCACGTTGGCCAGTATGGTCTCGATCTCCTGACCTCGTGATCCGCCCGCCTCGGCCTCCCAAAGTGCTGGGATGACAGGCGTGAGCCACCGCGCGCAGCCCCTGCATTGCTTTTGTAACTAACTCTGATTGAGTGCAGTGGAGAAGGTGCTTGGACTCTGGGGCCAGATCCGTGTTCACATCCTGCTTCTGCCCAGCACTAATTGTGCTGCGCGGAGACTCACCTATCGTGCCTTAATTTCCATCGGGACAATCCTGGAGGTTTGGGGTGAATAGTAGAAGCGATCACCCGCAGAGGGCTTGGCACACCCAGGAGGAAACCATTAAAGATGGCTTCCTTTTCCTCCTGATCAGCTTGGCGCTGCAATGGTAATAAGTTGCAGGCGGTTTTTTTTTTGACTTTTAGGAATAGGCTCCTTATACATTTTCTTTTTCGTGGTCTTGCAATGTTGCCCAGGCTGGTGTACAGTGGCATGATATGATCGTAGCTCACTGCAGTCTCCAACTCCTGGGCTCAAGCCTTCTTCCCACCTGAACCTCCTAAGTAGCTGTGATTACAGGCGTCCACCACCACACCTGGCTAAATTTTGTAGTTTTAGTAGAGACGGAGTTTCACCATATTGGTCAGGCTGGTCTCAAACTCTGACCTCGGGTGATCCACCCACCTCAGCCTCCCGTAGTGCTGGGATTACAGGCGTGAGCCACCGCACTCGGCCTCTGGCCATGTTTTCATATTTTTGTAGCAGGGTCTCTCTCTGTTGCTAAGGCTGGTCCAACTCCTGGCCTCCCAAAGTCCTGGGATTTCAAGTGTGAGCCACCATGCCTGGCCCGTTTACACTTATTATTTTTGACATCTGTCCCCTTTTTGAAGGCTGAAGCTTCAGCTTTCAAAATGTTTATATATACATAGAAATATAGCAGAGTATGCAGTAGGTAAAGAATGATTTGAAACAATTATGAACATAAGAGGCATGAAAGAAAAGGAACCAAGTTGACTTGGGCTGGTTTTTTTTTGTCATATGAAGGGAAATATAAGATCTGCTTGTTTCTTTAGCACATGGGAACCAAAGAGGAATTTGTCAAAGTCAGAAAGAAGGACCTGGAGCGGCTGACAACTGAAGTGATGCAAATACGGGACTTCTTACCCAGAATACTAAATGGGGAGGTGCTGGAAAGCTTCCAGAAATTAAAGATTGCAGAAAAAAGTGAGTCTGCGTTTTTAGCAGTCATTGGTGGTGACTAATTTCTGGTAGATTTACCTTAGTAAGTAATTGTAAACACATTTTCAGGCGCTCTTGTAGTCCTTGTGATGATATCTGTGAGAGTCCGATGACCTCAGAAAAGGGGGTTTCCTCAACATAGTAACTTGGGCATGTGTAAGTTGGTGGTAGAGTAAAGGTTGCCACTTTTCTGAGCGTCTATTATCAGCTTTCTCTCTCTCTTCACTGGCAGAAGAATTTTATACTTTTGATAACCATAAAGCTCTGCTCTGAAAATTAAGTTCTTACCGTGTAAGTTAAGGATCTTGCCATGTGGAAACCTTGCATGGACTTGTCAGTAGAGAAAGCTGGATGTGTGTTCACTTATCTTTAGGTGGACGGGTGAGTCACTTTCTAGAATTGATTGAAGTTAAGGCTTTCTGGTGTCCGTTCAGACTTTTGAGATTTGAGCTGAGCCGTTATAGGAGACCACTGAAGGTCCTGGAGATAATCTGAGATTGACTCAGCACTTGGCTGACTGAGACTGAATCATGGTTAAATCAGCCTTTGACGGTTAAGGCCAATTTACAGCATGACATTTGGTGGTTAGCCCTCACTGTGTGCCCCCTAGAAAAGGTGCATCCGGAGGGCCCAGGCAGGCCTCGCACTGATCCATACAAGAAGGTAGCTCACCCCAAGAACATGAGTTTCTGGCTTGTGCAAATGTGTCTGGTGAGTAGGCCATATCCAGTTGGAAGGGATAGTTGTTGTGGTTACCACCTCGCCCTGTTTACATTGTCTTTGGTTTCCTCAGATCCATTCTTCTCTGCCTTGTGTGCTCTGGGAGGTGAATCCCTGCAGACAGGGTTCCCCCAGTTACCTTGCTGGCTGCCAGTGGGGGTCACCAATGGAAGGTATTGCTGGGTGGAGAGAGGTTGGGTTGGGGTGTTTCTTCCTGCTCCCTCCCTGCTTTGCCGCAGTTGTGTGGCAGTAGCTGCATCCCTCCACAACAGACTCCTGTCTAGAGCCCTCTTCCACAGTCCTAGCTCTTGCTGGACTCCAATAATGCTGTTTTCTCCCCCTGCTTCTTTGGCTCTAGGGCTGTTGCTAGTCCCTGGGTGCCTCACTGTCCCTTGGTGGTTCCCTTATCTCTGTTCTCCCCTCTGTAAGTGGTCCTTTCAGAAAAGTCTCAACATCCGTGTTGATTTGTCTTTCCTAGTGGGACCCTGCCAGATACATGCCATGTCATTGGTTGCCAAAATGTCAGGTCATTGACTTCTTAATTTCTGATTTCGTGCCCATCTGTCGACTTTCTGAGATGAGTCATTCCTTGTGCGTTTATCTTCAGGAAAGGAGGGTAAATAGACATACACCAGTAGCACTGTATGGCAACCTGCTGCTTTGTTATATTCTCACTGTAAATGAATAAACTGACCTTCTGAGAAATACATCGGGGGCTCGTGAATTGATTAACATGAGTGTCTTTAGTGATCATTCTCCCTGCCAAAACCAAACCCAGTGAGGGCCACAAACAAATCTGTGGTCACTTGATCGCAGTCAGACTTTGGGAGATCTGATCTTATCTTATAGTCCCGGCCTCCCCCATGCTGTAGGTCACCTCTTTTCCATGATCTCTCTGGCGATTCCTGCTGCTTCTCCTTTGCTGATTTAGCCTTCTCTGCTTAGCAGCCTTCAGATAGTGCTTGAGGCTCAGGCCTAGACCCGGTCTTGCCCATGGCTTCTCCCTAGGCAGCCTCATGCACACTCATAGCTTCAGCTACCATCTTGATGCCAGTGGCTGGCTGCTGGATTTCATCTCTAGCCCAGAAGTCTCCTCAAGCTCAAGGCAGTGTGTCTGACTCCTGCTTGGCATTTCTTCCTGCTTGTTTCACGATTATTTCAAATTCTCAATGTTTGCTCTACCCTAATTACTAGTCCGAGGTCACCAGGAACAGACCTGCAGACTGACAGAGTGAGGTTTATGGCTCTTTGCAATGCGGAAGACCACACCAGAACACCAGAGAAACTGTAGGGCATCTCAACACAGAAGATAGAGCTGTTATAGGACTTGGAGACGAGCGGTATTAGGTGAAGCATAAATGAAGCAAAATAGAGCTGTGTCTAGAGGGACCAATATCAAGTCTGACTGTGAAGTGGACCCAGGTCCTGTTCCCTTGAAAACTACAAAGTTCAAATAGATGTGGAACATTGTTCTAGAAATCCCTTACTTGAAACTCTGCAGTTGCTGGAAATAGTCTCTTCTGTGTCACAGTGACTTAGATCCTGCAGGCAAGAGTGAGATCTTCTTACTGGTATAATTTCAAACAACAAAATTTCTGACAGTCTGGAATTGTACAGAGTAAGGCTTCTCAGTGCATAAAAAGTTAGCAGTCACTCAAAGAAGAGATCGTTATGACACTTTACAGTTGCGTTGTCTTTGGGAGACATATTTTCTGTTAACTTGGCACCTGACTTTATCTGTGTTTGTTACTCCAACCTGACAAAAGTCGGGACAGACTTTTGCTTTCTCGGTGCAAGCTTATTTTTACTTCCTCTTGTCATATCTGCCTCATGCTATCCATCCCCTACCCCTGTCTTACACTGGCCTGCCTCAGTCTCCCCAGAGCACCACCTCCCAGACTGGAGACCCAGGAGACTTCCTTGTTTTCTGTCTCTCTTCCTCACTACTCCCCACAAAACCTGCCTGGTGGTGCATCTTGTGAGTGTGACTTCATTGCGTCCTGAATCATCACCCTGCGTCTTTCTCCAGTGCTGTGTTCTGCCTCCTCCTGGCAGCCTCTTCACTGTAACTCTCCAGTCCCTTGGACACATTAGCCTGAGTAGTTTGTGGCAGTTCAGTCTGATGATGCTATTCACCTGCGTAAGTCTCAGAAGCTTCTCTGCTTTTAGGATAAAGAACAAAATACTAAAAACCTCACCCAAACTCACTATCATCCAAAACCCTAAATAAAACCGTAATGTGGCTTAAAAGGCTTTGTATTACTGGGCACAGCCTCAGCCCAGAGTCACTGCCCAGTCTGATTACCTAGATGTGATCCGTGTTCCTTTTGGATGTTGCCATGGTACCCTATGCTTCTTCAGACAACATGGTTTTATTTCCACTCTACTTTATAACTTGGTGGGAGTGCAGGGCCCTTGTTGCCTGCATTCTCTCCCTGGCTGAACACTTCACCTTGAGGGACTACCCGCCTGTCTCTGCATGCCCTGAACACTTCACCTTCAGGGACTACCCGACTGTCTACATGCCCTGAACACTTCACCTTGAGGGACTACCCACCTGTCTCCGCATGCCCTGAACATTTCACCTTGAGGGACTACCCGCCTGTCTCCGCATGCCCTGAACACGTCACCTTGAGGGACTACCCGCCTGTCTCCGCATGCCCTGAACACTTCACCTTGAGGGACTACCCGACTGTCTCTGCATGCCCTTCTTTCTTTCTCTTTTTTTTTTTTGAGACCGAGTCTTGCTCTGTCACCTGGGCTGGAGTGCAGTGGCATGATCTCGATTCACTGCAACCTCTGCCTCCTGTGTTCAAGCAGTTCTCCTGCCTCAGCTTCCCGAGTAGCTGGGATTACAGGCATGTGCCACCACACCTGACTAATTTTTTTATTTTTAGTGGAGACTAGGTTTCACCATGTTGGCCAGACCAGTCTCAAACCCCTGACTTCAGGTGATCCTCCCGCCTGGGCCTCCGAAAGTGCCGAGATTACAGGCATGAGCCACCGTGCCTGGCCTGCATGCCCTTTCTAGTTTGCAGTGCTATCTCATGAAACTCACATGTGCTCCAGGAAACGTGGTATTAAGAGAAAAGAAGAATCAGAGTGGACTGGGCTCATTTCAGGAGGGTTACTGTGGCCTCCTAAGGCATCTTTTATCTAATTTTGGCTCTTGAGTTTTTACCATTTGGGCAACATGAAGAAAAATAAAAATTCTTCTTTTTATAAGGCCTAGATCTGATAGCCCTCCCCAAACTCTCCCAGGAGCCTCTCTTCCTAATCATGTTGGACATGACTCTAAGAATAGAGCTCTACAGAGGAAATCCACGATTGTACAGTATGTCAGATGGCAGCAAGAGCCATTTGACATACTGATTCTTCTACTCTCCCATTATCCCTGTGGTCTAGTATCCATCTTTTGCTTCTTCTGGAGGTTAATATGTGCTTTCCATCCTTTTCTTTTTGAAACGGAGTCTTGCTGTGCCACCCAGGCTGGAGTAGAGTGGTGTGATCTTGGCTCACTGCAGCCTTTGCCTCCTGGGTTCAAGCAATTCTTCTGCCTCAGCCTCCCAAGTAGCTGGGATTACAGGCGCCCACCACTATGCCTGGCTAATTTTTGTATTTTTGCTAGAGATGGGGTTTCACCACATTGGCCACGCTGGTCTTGAACTCCTGACCTTGTGATCCGCCTGCCTCATCCTCCTACAGTGCTGGGATTACAGGTGTGAGTCACTGTGTGCTTCCAATCTTAAGCAGTGACAAAGGGCAACCTGAGGGTAGAAATGAATGGAGGCACGGAAGGAGTAGGCCTGATTAGAGAAGCTTGTTTTTAGAGTCTGGGTTTAGTTCTGTTTAGATGGGTTCAGGCTATAAAGTAACTTGTAAGCCAACTAGAGGACTTGAGGTGATACATCAAGTAGTGAATGGGGCTTCGTTCCAGTTCCAGCACAGCGTCTACCTTTGGGAGGACTGGGCAAGGTAAGTGGTGGTTTGGAATGATACTGACGAAGGTGTTGCCTGTGAGTCTTAGGGAGTTGATGAGCACTGGGGAGAGGCATGATCGATAAGGAGAAGGGGAGATGTTCTAAGCTAGGGTGGTGGCATGTGTGAAAGTCATGCATGGGACTGAACAGGACTGATTGCAGGTTCATCAGCTAGTGTTTGATTGCTGTGTGGGATAAGGATTGGGGTACAGCAGAATTGGGGATAGTAAACGAGCAGTTTATAGAAGGCAATCCTAGATTGTTTTTAATTTGAGATGAGAGTCAGCTGGATATTACCACGCGGAAATAACCATGAAAATGATGACGCAAATGATGTTTTCAGGGTCATGTTTTTTCTATGTGAATGTAGGGGAGGTCTGAGGGATTGGTGGAAGATGACTTAGAGCATTTGTCAAGGAACGTCTTGGGCTTCATTAGTGTGTGGGACTGTGGCTGTATGGATGGAATGGAAGGGACGTTTGATTTTTCTGGTGGTGAAGTCAGGACAAAGTGTCGTGATTTACAATGGGAAGTGAGAGTATAGAGATATGGGATCCTTAGATACTGCCTGCTAATTAGTGTCTAAAAAATGGGGATGGTAATGCTTACCTCATAGGGTACAGCAAAGTTTAAAATGAGAGAAGCTCTATAAGGTGTGTGCCCCTGTGCACGGCTCATGGGACTCCTCGGTAAATAGCACATCCTCAGATGGTGGGGGAAACTACGGGAACCCTTGGGGAAATGAAGAGACTCCAATTCAGAGCCCAGCAGCTTCGCTTTTAGGATAAAGAACATTGTCACTTCCTGAGTTTCAGAAAGGTGTAGGGAGGTTTGAGTATGGCTCATCTACATTTGCAAAAGGTATAAGCCAGTCCAGGTGTAGTGGCTCACACCTGTAATCCCAGCATTTTGGGAGGCTGAGGCGGGCAGATCACTTGAGGTCAGGAGTTCAAGACTAGACTGGCCAACATGGAGAAACCCCTCCTCTACTAAAAATGCAAAAATTAGCTGGGCATCATGGCAAGTGCCTGTAATCCCACCTACTCAGGAGGCTGAGGCAGGAGAATCACTTGATCCCAGGAGGCGGAGGTTGCAGTGAGCCGAGATTGTGCCTCTGCACTCCAGCCTGGGTGACAGAGTGAGACACTATCTCAAAATAAAAAAAAAAAAAAGATGCAAGCCTGACAACACTATGGGCATCCCCATTTTCCTTGTGAAAGCAGTGGTGGTGACGTACTCAGGAACACACCACCCTCTGTTTTCCCTCATCCCTTCCTGCGCTTTATTCATTCCACAGTGGTGACGAAATCAGTGGGTGTCAAAAATTTGTTTAAAACTAGGAAAATCCTGTTTTTTTTAAAAAGTAAAATTTTATGTAATAGTATATGGTGGTTCTAGATGAAAATTGCATTTTCTGCGTATTTTTAGAATTAAGTTTTAGAACACGTACTTGTAAAATCAGGAGGTACAGTGAAGGTGGTGTGATGAAGACAGAATTCAGTATCCGAGATTTTGGAGGATATTTGGAGGATTATTTTCAGCCTCCAGTTTGTTTCTAGTTTTGCTTGTGAAGTAGCAAGAAGACAATTGCCACAGATAAGGAGCTGCAAATGTAAAGTTTCCAAATCATTCAGCTAGCATCGTGAAGATACTTTCCAATTAAACTGATATAGAAGCCTGAAATAAGAGGAGTCAGATATTTTTGTTTTACAATTAAATCACTAAGATCTAGCAATTCCTTGCTTTCCTTGATTGGCAGTTGTTCATTTCAGAGAGATGACAAATAGCCATTCAGTCTGTTCAAATCTTCATTGCTTTATAAAAATAAAAAACACTTTTCGTGCATTATGTTGCATTTGAAGTGTTAAGTGATAGAATGAAAAAGAAAACAACAATTTGACACCTTAGTGGCAGTCAGATATTTACTGAAAGTCTCAGAGGAGCTGGAATTATTTTTGTATATTGACAGCACGCCGAAAATTTTCGTCTCATTTCTGAAATAATTAAAATGTTAAATAGTTTTAACCTTTTAAAATTTATGTATTTTTTGATATTAATGTGAACCAGCCTTGTTGTGGTCATTGAAAATATCAGCAGAGAATACAAACTAGCGCAGCCATGATACACTGGTGAGATATTTGACCAACAGTGGATTTTTTTTTTCTTTCTTTTTTTTTTTTGAGACAGAGTCTCCCTCTGTCACCCAGGCTGGAGTGCAGTGGCGCCATCTTGGCTTACTGCAACCTCAGCCTCCCAGACTCAATCGATTCTCCTTCCTTAGCCTCCCAAGTAGCTGGGACTACAGGCGCATGCCATCATGTTGGCTAATTTTTGTATTTAAAAAATTTTTTCAAAATAAAAAAGCCACAACAAACAAAAGGCCAGGCATGGTGGTACACACCTGTGATGCCAGCTACTCCGGAGGCTACACAGGAGAGTTGCTTGAGCCTGGGAACTGGAGGTTGCAGTGTGCTGAGATCGTGCCTGTGCCTCCAGCCTGGGTGACAGAGTGAAACTCCATCTCAAAAGAAATTTTTTTTAATTAGGTGAATGATGAGCAAGTGTGACAAAAAAATGTTAATAGTAGGTAAGTCTGGGTAAAGAGATATATAGGCATTTTTTTTTTTTTTGGTATTAGTTTTTGTGAATTTGAAATTACTTCCAAATAAAAAGTTTAACATTATAAAGTAGAACTATTAGGCCGGGCGCGGTGGCTCAAGCCTGTAATCCCAGCACTTTGGGAGGCCGAGGCGGGTGAATCAAGAGGTCAAAAGATCGAGACCATCCTGGCCAACATGATGAAATCCCGTCTCTACTAAAAATACAAAAAATTAGCTGGGCATGGTGGTGCGTGCTTGTAGTCCCAGCTACTCAGGAGGCTGAGGCAGGAGAATTGCCTGAACCCAGGAGGCGGAGGTTGTGGTGAGCCGAGATTGCGCCATTGCACTCCAGCCTGGTAAGGAGAGCGAAACTCCGTCTCAAAAAAAAAAAAAAAAAAAACCAAATAAATAAATAAAGTAGAGCTATTAATTAGCTGTTTATGGGACTATAATTTTTCCCCAGGTACTCTTAGATTCTTAGCAGTAGGATTAGAAGACCACTGCACTATGTGATTTCTTTTCTTTTTAAATTGCATTTTAGGTTTTGGGGTACATGTGAAGAACATGCAAGATTGTTGCATAGGTACACACATGGCAGTGTGATTTGCTGCCTTCCTCCCTATCACCTATATCTGGCGCACTATGTGATTTCTAAAGAGTTTGTAGGATATTTTGAGACTGATTTCCTGAGAGTTTGATATGGGGTACCCCTGTTTCAGTTCTGCAGAAATAGGAACTTGAGAAATACCCATGAAGAGGGGAACGAAAGAGTGAGGACCAAGAAAAGGATTATTACTTTGACCCAGAGTTTATTGTGGCCCAAATGAAAGAACATCAGAGTGTGTCACATCCATGTCCTGGCAGGGAACAAAAGGAGTAAACAGAAAAGTGAAGAGGTTGAGGTGTGACCAGGGATAGGGGACCAGTGCCTGGAGAAAGAGGCATCCAGGAACTAGCAAAGCGGGGCGCCATTGCCTCCCCTGGGCCGAAGGAGCAGAAGGGAGAGAGGTACCAGACTTGGTGAGAGGCGTTGCTCTGGACAAATGCTTGACAGCGCTTGAGGCCTCATCCAGCAGGGAGGTTGGAGTGGGGAGACGTGTCCTACCCTTAGGCATCTCCTGTCCTCCACTTTCCCGCGGGGCTGCTACTGCGTCCAATAGGAAGCCACTGTTGCTGTGATTATTCACGCCCACCTCTTGGGGCACAGATCAGAGTGGAGAGCGTTTGAAGGACCACGTGGAGATTGTCCAGAACATGGGAAGGCAGAGAAAAAAAAAACATGGGAAGCTTATGAACAGAGTCGGTGGAAAGGTGGTGAAGATGGAGGGGGAAGAGGCATATAGTGTTTGAATATCGCCCCTGACTGCCCCACTATCTATGTCATATGTGTGTCAGAGAATGAAAAGCAAAATTCCCTGACCCTGATTTGGGAAATCAGCAGAATTCATCTGAGTTCAGCAAGATTGATCTTAGTTTTGTTTTTCTTTTTTGAGTTGATGTCTTGCTCTGTTGCCCAGGCTGCAGTGCAGTGGTGTGACCTTGGCTCACTGCGACCTCCACCTCCCAGGTTCAAGCAGTCCTCACACCTCAGCTTCCTAAGTAGCTGGGACTACAGACATGTACCAACACACCTAGCTGATTTTTGTATTTTTAGTAGAAATGTGGTTTTACCATGTTGTCCAGACTGCTCTTGAACTCCTGACCTCACATGCCAGGTGACAAAGAAATGGTAAGGTAAATGGATCCCTTTTGTGTAGTTTTATTTGACTAGTGTTTTAGAAATCCTTCTTTTCATGTCTAGCTTTCTGTACCCTCCCTGTGAATAAGTTGAGTATCAAGAGATAGAGTCATTCTCATGTTATTTATTTATATATTTCAGACAGAGTTTCACTCTTGTTTTCCAGGCTGCAGTGCAATGGCAATGATCTCAGCTCACTGCAACATCTGCCTCCTGGATTCAAGCGATTCTTCAGCCTCAGCCTCCTTAGCAGCTGGGATTACAGGCATGTGCCACCATGTGCAGCTAATTTTGTATTTTTTAAGTAGAGATGGGGTTTTGCTATGTTGGCCAGGCTGGTCTTGAACTCCTGACCTCAGGTGGTCTTGGCCTCCCAAAGTGCTGGGATTACAGGCATGAGCCACCATGCCTGGCCTACTCTCATGTTATTAGACCTGCATTGAGGAAAGATTATTGGCCGTGTGCAGTGGCTCACGCCTGCAATCCCAGCACTTTGGGAGGCCAAGATGGGCAGATCACTTGAGGTCAAGAGGTCAAGACCAGCCTGGCCATCATGGTGAAATCCCATCTCTACTAAAAATACAAAAATTAGCCAGGCTTGGTGGTGGGTATCTGTAGTCCCAGCTACTCGGGAGGCTGAAGTGCGGGGAGTGCTTGAACCTGGGAGGCAGAGGTTGCAGTGAGCTGAGATCGCACCACTGCACTCCAGCCTGAGCGACAGAGCAAGACTTGGTCTCAAAAAAAAATTATTTTTTCAGAAGATACATAGATGTTCAAATGGTCTATGATTCAGGTCATTTGTAATATACACTGTTCATATTATTTCTGTCTCTGGATTTAAAAAGTTACAAAAGCAATATATTCTTATTGTATAGGAATGAGACATACAGATAACCAAAGTAGCCATGTGTTTTCCTTCGTTCAAGGATTAGCAGAAGGAGTTTATAAAGAAGTGAAATTCATGTATGTGACAAGTATTTGTGTACTGCGTACCATGTTTCATACAGACGTTTGGAGGGGAGGCGTAAAACAAACCCTGTGCAAAGCCCTGCCCTCGGTGGGTTTAGGTAGCTTGTTAGAGTTCTGGTCCAAGGCAGCAGCAATGCTCCCATCTGGCCACAAGGCGGCGGCCTCATACAGCAGAACGGCACCTGCCTCCTCCCCGGGAGCCTGGTGTGAATGGCTGTGGCCTCCCTGGTTACTGACCTGGAATTCTCTGAGATTAGGGTAGAGTGGGATGTTTTAACCCTGTCCCTTTGGTATGTTCACTTACACTAGGGTTGTGCACAGCTGTCTGGAACAAGCGATTGTGAAATTACCATAATGCAAGAGGGCCCTTTTGGGTGGTCAGAGTTGATTCCCACAGGTTTTTACACATGATGAGGTTTGTGGAGATTTCCTATTTCCTTTACCATGTTTGAGTAATACATAGTTTAATAGCAGAAGCAAAATTTAAGTGCAAAGAAAAAATTTTAAATCCCAGACATTTTATTTTTCTTTTTCAGTTTTTGTCTATGACCACAGGTGGTATTTCATATATGATGACTGTAGTGAGTATGTATGTAAATAATGTCTTCATTTAACATTGTTGCAAATATTGCAGCCATGTAGTTTTGAAAGCATAGTTAGTGCTTGCTGATTGATTTTTTGAGTGGCCAGGATTAAGATAAAATCAGTAATTCCAGTAAAAGTTATTGTGGCACAATATTTCTTAAAAGAGCAGAAAATGAAACTCTGACTTGAGGGAGAAGAAATGGTCCAAAGGTACTTTGCCCTGTTTCTGAGAAATGCTTTTTTTTTTTTAAAGAGATGGATCGGGGGGGTCTCACCCTGGCTGGTCTTGAACTCCTGGCCTCAAGTGATCATCCCATCTCAGCCTTTCAAAGGAATTACAGGTGTGAGCCACCGAGCCTGGCCCCTAAGAAACACATTTTATAAGAAGCTTTGGCAGCCAAGTTTATAATGTTTAGCTGGTCTGAATATTTACTTTTAGGTTCTAATCTTTCTGCTAGGACAGGGTCTCTAGAAAATTTAGAGACTAGCTTTATTTCTTCCTCCCTTTATTGAAGCTTCCTTTAGAGCTCTGGAGATACACACGTGGTTCTAAGCAGTCCCCACAAGTTTCTGGTTTGGGTTTCCTCTTGTCCTCCCAGACCCCTAGATTCAAAAGCTCTACCCATTCTCTTTCTTTTGCACGTAATTGAGTATCTGTGAGCTTTTTCTCCTCTAGGGTGCAGTAATTTTCTGTTTTTGAGGCTTCTGGCTTTTTGAGGCTTTCTCACTCGTGGCAGGTGAGAATAGAAGAATGAGACATGCAGATAAGCAAAGTTGTCTTCTGTTTTTCTCGGTTCCAGGATCAGGAGAGGGAATGTAGAAAGAAGTGACGTGCCTTCATGTGACAAACATTACGTACTGCCTGTCAGTGCCCTCCGTGTTTTTGCACTTTCACATTCCTGTGGATGGGTTCCCTTGGTTTGCTGTTGGTGGTCCTGTGTTACGTGTTCACTCTATTTTATTAGGAATGAGAAACCAGGTTACTGCCCAGAACTAGTTGTTCTCAAAGTGTGGGTCCCAGACAGGTAGCATGAGTCTCACCCAGGAACTTGTTAGAAATGTAAATTCTCAAGCTCACCCTGACGTTCCAAATTGGAAACCCCGTGGATGGGACCCAGCTTGCTCCGTATGACCAAGTCCTCCACGGGACCCAGCTTACTCCATATGACCAAGTCCTCCGGGGATTCTGATGTACTCCGAAGTTTGAGAATCACCGTCCTAAAGCCTCGCTAGTTTAATCAGATAATTTATACCATTAGCTCTCAGCCCCTCAAATCTTCGTACATGTTGGTATAAAAACTGATGATTTCCTAGCTCTTGAGATCAAACACTTAACAATTTGTATTACGTATTTGATTTTTTGAATGTCAGTATTTCTGCAGCATAATGTTTTAAATTTAAAGTTGATAATACTTTTGCTTGATTTGTTGACATGGAGTTTTGGGGTTTTTGTTGGCTGCTGTTGGCTCACCAGCTGAACGAGTGTGGTGGAGAGGCGGTGTTGTGTCGTTCCCACTCTTTCACCGTAGCATTTTCCCATTTCCTCCTCCAGTGCCTACTACAGTTGTTCCATTGAGTCAGTCTGCCAGTGGGTGACACTAGCTTTGTGAATCAGCCTGTGCTGGCTCTGCATACTCCGAGCTGCCTTCTGCTTCTCGAGGAGTAGACAAGTCTGTGCCATGAGACAGTCGTGCTTCTCAGCTCTGCCTTCAGTCCTTTAAATAACATGTTGTCTTGAAGCCCTGAGTACTAGTCTGGCAGTACAGTGAGGCCTTAAAAACACAAGGCAGAAAACAAGCGGAGTCCTTTGTGCTGCGGACTAAACACTGAGAGGAGCTTAAAAAACAAGACTTTTAGAATACTGTTTATTCCAGGACAGATTAGAAGTCAGAAATGCAAATATTCCCACCCAAGAAATCAGTGCAGGTTTTACTGAGTGAAGATTGGGCAAAATCGATGCTTAGGGAGAGATTAGTGACTTGAAATATCTTGAGTATTTTTATATCTCTTTCTCCTAGACCTGGAAAGGAAAGAGCAAGAATTAGAGCAGCTGAAAATGGATTGTGAGCACTTTAAAGCCCGCCTGGAAACCGTGCAGGCCGACAGCATGAGAGAGAAGAAGGTACCATGCTCAGGGACAGGCTCTCACCGTGCCGGAAAGTGGGGTTGGCCTACAGCCTTTCAGTTATGATGAGCAGTGGGTCTGAATTTTTAATCATCAATAAATTGTATTTGTAAATGTATGTATTCTTAGTGGGCTGGAATGTCAGTGAACAGATGGATTTTATAATCAGTTAACACGTAGATCATTCACTTACTATCTTTTAACTTTTATGTTTGAAAATTTGCCCAAAAATATAAAGGTTCATAATTATCTTAGTGCATTTTGTGTTCCTATAACAAAATATCTGAGGCTGAGTCAAAAGAGGTTGGCTGGGTGCGGTGGCTCATGTCTGTAATTACAGCCCTTTGGGAGGCGAAGGCAGGCAGATCACCCGAGGTCAGAAGTTCGTGACCAGCCTGACCAACATGGTGAAACCTCGTCTCTACTAGAAATACAAAAATTAGCCAGGCATGGTGATGCACACCTGTAATCCCAGGTGCTCGGGAAGCTGAGGCAGGAGAATCCCTTAAACCTGGAAGGTGGAGGTTGCAGTGAGCCAAGATCGTGCCACTGCACTCCAGCCCGGGCGGCAGCAAGACTCCAGGTCAAAAAAAAAAAAGAAAAAGAAAAAAAAGAGGTTTATTTATGTTAAGATTTTGGTGGCTGGAAGGTTTAAGATTGGGCATCTTTTATCTTTTTCTGGTGAGGGCCTCAGTCTCCTTCAAATCATGACAGAAGGGGAAGCAGGCTGTGTGACGAGATCACATGATGAGAGAAAGCAAGAGAGAAACTGAGGAAGCCAGACTCTAACAATCTGCTGCCAGGGAAACTAATCCATCTATTCATGAGGAATCCACTCCGTGACCCATCACCTCCCACTAGGCCCCACCTCTAAGAGTGCCACACTGGGGATCAGATTTCAGCGTGAGTTTGGGTGGGGACAAACCACATCTAAACCATAGCAATGAGAATCTTGGGGGAAAAATTACCTACATTGTATCTTATCATTGGAGATAGATGTATTAAATCAGAAGTACTTATAATTAATTTGGGGATTATTATACTTTTGACATAACCAGTTATATTTTGTATAAATATTAGAGAAACATAATATTTCTTAAAAGCTTTATGTTTTAACTTTTTTGTGGCATAACTTATTTCCTTTTCCATACAACTAGAACTATTATAACACTTCTTAGAAATTTGGGGCTTGGATGTATTTTTATTTTGAATAATAGTAGTACAGGTGCGGTGGCTCACGCCTGTAATCCTAGCACTTTGGTAGACCAGGGTGGGTGGTTTGCTTGAGCCTAGGAGTTCGAGACCAGGCTAGGCAACATTGTGAAACCCTGTCTCCATACAAAAAATACAAAAGTAAGCTGGGAGTGGTGAATAATAGAGAGGTGTGCCTGTAGTCCCAGCTACTTGGGAGACTGAGGTAGGAGAATTGCTTGAGCCCAGGTGGTGGAGGTTGTAGTGAGCCCAGATCGCTCCACTGTGCTCCAGCCTGGGTGACAGAGCCAGACACGGTCTTTAAAAAAAAAAAAAAAAAAAAGAAGCCATTCCAGTAAATGCACTGAGGAGGAAACAGCCACGACAAAGTAGTTTGAAATCGCCGAAATTTTGTTGCCCTGGAACTTTGACCTTAAAATGTGGGAATATTTTACCCAACGATTCCCTGTTTTTAGTTAAAAATCTTGTTGAATGGTCTCACCAATTTAATACAGATGGAAACCCTTGTGAGTTTAATACAGAGGAAAGGCCCCACCAGGTTAATAGAGAGGGAAGCTCCCACAAGGTTAATATGGAGGGAGGCTCTCCCAAGGTTAATAGAGAGGGAAGCCCCCACCAGGTTAATAGAGAAGGAAGCTCTCCCAAGGTTAATAGAGAGGGGAGCCCCCCCAAGGTTAATATGGAGGGAAGCTCTCCCAGGGTTAATAGAGAGGGAAGCTCTCCCAAGGTTAATAGAGAGGGGAGCCCCCCCAAGGTTAATAGAGAGGGAAGTCCCCCCAAGGTTAATAGAGAGGGGAGCCCCCCCAAGGTTAATAGAGAGGGAAGTCCCCCCAAGGTTAATAGAGAGGGGAGCTCTCCCAAGGTTAATAGAGAGGGAAGCCCCCCCATGGTTAATAGAGAGGGAAGCCCCCCCAAGGTTAATAGAGAGGGGAGCTCTCCCAAGGTTAATAGAGAGGGAAGCTCCCACAAGGTTAATAGAGAGGGGAGCCTCCCCAAGGTTAATAGAGAGGGGAGCCCCCCCAAGGTTAATAGAGAGGGGAACCTCCCCAAGGTTAATAGAGAGGGGAGCTCTCCCAAGGTTAATAGGGGAGCCCCCCAAGGTTAATAGAGAGGGAAGTCCCCCCAAGGTTAATAGAGAGGGAAGTCCCCCCAAGGTTAATGCAGAGGGAAGCCCCCCCAAGGTTAATAGAGAGGGGATCCCCCCCAAGGTTAATGCAGAGGGAAGCCCCCCCAAGGTTAATGCAGAGGGAAGCCCCCCAAGGTTAATAGAGAGGGGAGCCCCCAAGGTTAATGCAGAGGGAAGCCCCCCCAAGGTTAATAGAGAGGGGATCCCCCCCAAGGTTAATGCAGAGGGAAGCCCCCCCAAGGTTAATGCAGAGGGAAGCCCCCCCAAGGTTAATAGAGAGGGGAGCCCCCCCAAGGTTAATAGAGAGGGAAGCCCCCCCAAGGTTAATTCAGAGGGAAGCTCCTGCAATTTGCCATAACAAGGTCGTTTCTCTTCTGGCAGCTGCCTTATTCTGTAGCGTTTTTTGATGTCTCTGTCCACGCCTGTACAGATTATAAGGCAGAACTCTAGAAACTTACTGTTTTTATTTCTTTTGAGACAGGGTCTTGCTCTGTTGCCAGGGTGGAGTGCAGTGGTGCAATAATAGTTGCTGCATCTCGACCTCCTGGGCTTATGTGATCCTCCTCCTTGGCCTCCAGAGTGACTGGACTACAGAGATGTGCCATGACACCCAGCTAAATTTAATTAATTAATTAATTTTTTTACAAGAACAATTCTATTGAAGTATAATCTTTAAAACAATTAAAAATTTTTTTTATAGGGATGGGGTCTCACTGTGTTGCCCAGGTTGGTCTTGAACTCCTGGACTCAAGCGATCCTCCTGCTTTGGGCCTCCCAGAGTGCTGCGATGAGAAGTCAGTCATTGGAATTCATCAAAATTTAAACATTTGCTTTTTGAAAGAACCTGTGAATATAAAATGACCAGCTAGAAACTGGGAGAAAATACCTGCAAACCATGTATTCAGCAAAGGACTTGTATCTAGAATATGTTAAGAGCTCAAACTCAAAAATAATAATAAGAAAAAGAATAGTTAAGGCAACTTTGAAAAAGAGGAATGAAATGGGAAGAAATAAAAAGTCCAATTAGAACATGGGTAAAAGACATGAAAAAAGTTTCATAAAAGAGAACATGCAGGCAGAAAGTAAGTGCATGAAACGGCGTGCAGGATCACTAGCTGTCAGGGAAATGCGAAACAAAACCACAACACACCCATCAAAACGACTAAAACTAAAAATGGAGATAGCACCAAATGCTGCTTAGGACGTGGAGACAGTGAGTCGCTCATACGTTGTTGGTGGGAATGTAAAATGGAAAACAACTGGGCAATTTCTTCCAAAACTAAACATGCACGTGCCGTACGGCCCAGTGATTGTACTCTTGAGCATTTATCACAGAAGAGTAAAGGCGCACACACAGAAACCTCTACATGCTGTTCCTAGTGTCTTCATTAGTGACAGAAGAAAACTTGGAAACTATCCAAACTTCCTTCAGTGGAGAAACGGTAAATGAATTGCAGCATATACATACCATGGAATATGAAGCAGTAAAGGGAAGCAAACTAGTGACACAGGCAGCTTGGATGTATCTGAGGAACAGGCACTGGTGGCTCATGCCTGGAAGCACTTTGGGAGGCAGAGGCCAGAGGATTGCTTGAGCCCAGGAGTTTGAGACCAGCCTGAGCAACATGGTGAAACTCTGTCTTTAGTACAAAACATGTAATTCATTTTAAAAAAGGAAGAGAAGGGGCCAAGGCAGGCGAATCATGAGGTCAGGAGTTGAGACCAGCCTGGCCAACACAGTGAAACTCCATCTCTACTAAAAATACAAAAATTAGCCAGACGTGGTGGCACGTGCCTGTAATCTCAGCTACTGGGGAGGCTGAGGCAGGAGAATCGCTTGAACCCAGGAGGCAGAGGTTGCAGTGAGCTGGGCCGGGCGTGGTGGCTCACGCCTGTGATCCAAGCACTTTGGAGGCCAAGGCGGGCGGATCACTTGAGGTCAGGAGTTCAAGAGCCGAGATCTTGCCACTGCACTCCAGCCTGAGCAACAGAGTGAGACCTTATCTTAAAAACAACAAAGTAATTCAATATTCTCCAACAGTTGTGCCTATACCAGGAGGCTAGGATCTATTTCCTCTAGAGTTCAAATGTTGCTACTGTCAGGACTCTTTCCTGGCCTAGCCTCCTCACATCATAAGCAGGTATCAAGACCCAGCACACCTCCTCCGCTGACCCAACAAAATCCCTGTGGAGGAAACATATCCACCATGGCCAGGAACGGAGTCTTCAGTTGTTTCTTTGCATCAATTTTGAAAAGACTATCCTTTTTCCGTGAATTGCACTGGCACCTTCATTAAAATCAATTGACATGTCAGTGTTCCATTGACCTATATGTCTGTCCTTATGCCAGTGACACACTAGTTCTATTTCGGTGGGTTTATAATTAGTTTGTTTTTTCCTCTGAATCAGGTACTGTTCGTTTTCTAACATTGTTCTTCTTTTTCAAACGATTTTTTAGATATTCTGAGTCCTTTGCATTACCATAGATATTTTAGAATCAGATTCTCACCTTGTACAGGAGGAGTCTGCTGAGATTTTGATAGGGATTGTGTTGAATATGTAGGTCAGTTTGGGAAGAATCGACATCTTACCAATATTGATTCTTGTAGTTTTTGAACATGGTATACCTCTTTCTTTAGCTCTGCTTTGCTTTCTCTCAACAATGTTTTGTAGTTTGCATTGTATAGGTCTTGCACTTTAAAAAATTATTCCTATTTTTGATGTTCCTGGGAATGCTATGATTTTCTTGACTTATTTTGATATTATTGTATTACGTGTGGAACCCTGTGTTGGGGCATATCCTCCTGCAGCTGCCACATGTGACTGTAGAGAGGAGAGTCGTGCCTGCTTATTCTCAGTAGTCTTTTTGTGGTTGTGCAGAAGAACCACCATACCCTGACTAATTGAGATGCAGACTGCTTAAGTGTGAGAAAAAGTGGAATTCCAAAAGGAAGTGCTATGACATATTTTTTTCATGTGTCACCATGACTTGTGTTCAGCTACAAACACTGGGAGGATGAATCTAGGAGTTCAGATTGTTGTTTTAATGAAGACATTAAAAACCCAGAGTGACAAATCACATGATGCAGTGTTAGCGTTCATACACATTCACACAGGTACATGTATACATATTCATGTGACAGATCACATGACGCAGCGTTAGCGTTCATACACATTCACACATGTACATGTATACATATTCATGTGACAAATCACATGACGCAGCGTTAGCGTTCATACACATTCACACATGTACATGTATACATATTCATGTGACAGATCACATGACGCAGCGTTAGCGTTCATACACATTCACACATATGTACATGTATACATATGTGACAAATCACATGACGCAGCGTTAGCGTTCATACACATTCACACATATGTACATGTATACATATTCATGTGACAGATCACATGACGCAGCGTTAGCGTTCATACACATTCACACATATGTACATGTATACATATTCATGTGACAGATCACATGATGCAGCGTTAGCGTTCATACACATTCACACATATGTACATGTATACATATTCATGTGACAGATCACATGATGCAGCGTTAGCGTTCATACACATTCACACATATGTACATGTATACATATTCATGTGACAGATCACATGATGCAGCGTTAGCGTTCATACACATTCACACATATGTACATGTATACATATTCATGTGACAAATCACATGACGCAGCGTTAGCGTTCATACACATTCACACATATGTACATGTATACATATTCATGTGACAGATCACATGACGCAGCGTTAGCGTTCATACACATTCACACATATGTACATGTATACATATTCATGTGACAGATCACATGATGCAGCGTTAGCGTTCATACACATTCACACATATGTACATGTATACATATTCATGTGACAGATCACATGACGCAGCGTTAGCGTTCATACACATTCACACATGTACATGTATACATATTCATGTGACATCACATGACGCAGTGTTAGTGTTCGTACACATTCACACATGTACATGTATACATATTCATGTGACAGATCACATGATGCAGTGTTAGCGTTCATACACATTCATACATATGTACATGTATACATGTGACAAATCACATGATGCAGTATTAGCGTTCATACACATTCATATATATGTACATGTATACATGTGACAAATCACATGATGCAGTATTAGCGTTCATACACATTCATACATATGTACATGTATACATATGTGACAAATCACATGACGCAGCGTTAGCGTTCATACACATTCACACATATGTACATGTATACATATTCATGTGACAGATCACATGATGCAGCGTTAGCGTTCATACACATTCACACATGTACATGTATACATATGTGACAAATCACATGACGCAGCGTTAGCGTTCATACACATTCACACATATGTACATGTATACATATTCATGTGACAGATCACATGATGCAGCATTAGCGTTCATACACATTCACACATATGTACATGTATACATATTCATGTGACAGATCACATGATGCAGTGTTAGCGTTCATACACATTCATACATATGTACATGTATACATATGTGACAAATCACATGATGCAGTGTTAGCATTCATACACATTCATACATATGTACATGTATACATGTTACAAATCACATGATGCAGTGTTAGCTTTCATACACATTCACACATGCACATGTATACATATTCATGTGACAGATCACATGACGCAGCGTTAGCGTTCATACACATTCACACATATGTACATGCATACATATTCATGTGACAGATCACATGACGCAGCGTTAGCGTTCATACACATTCACACATGTACATGTATACATATTCATGTGACATCACATGACGCAGTGTTAGTGTTCGTACACATTCACACATATGTACATGTATACATATTCATGTGACAGATCACATGATGCAGTGTTAGCGTTCATACACATTCATACATATGTACATGTATACATGTGACAAATCACATGATGCAGTATTAGCGTTCATACACATTCATATATATGTACATGTATACATGTGACAAATCACATGATGCAGTATTAGTGTTCATACACATTCATACATATGTACATGTATACATATGTGACAAATCACATGACGCAGTGTTAGCGTTCATACACATTCATATATATGTACATGTATACATGTGACAAATCACATGATGCAGTGTTAGCATTCATACACATTCATACATATGTACATGTATACATATGTGACAAATCACATGACTCAGTGTTAGCGTTCATACACATTCACACATATGTACGTGTATACATATTCATGTGACAGATCACATGATGCAGCGTTAGCGTTCATACACATTCACACATGTACATGTATACCATTCATACATGTATACACACGTACATGTGTGTGAATGTGTATGAATCTCTGCCAAATGCATTGTCTCCAGGTAAATATGAGCGGGCCACCCTAATCTGAGTTACGAGGTCCACAGTTCTGATTTGTGGCCCCAAAGCTCCCTTTTTCCTCCAGGGGGTGAAAAGTCCCCTCTACTTTGTCTTGTATCCCTCTCTCTAAGAGAAAAATCTGCAACATTTAATGTGCTTTTACTTTGTGGTTTATGTAACTATTACATTTGGTATAAATGAATTTAACTAGGGTTTTATATTTTTCAGTTTTTGTCTTATTAAATCTCACCTTTTGAGGGAATTTCAGGTACCTGGTGCTGGTGGTTGGAGAGGCCAGGAAGCCCCACATCACTCTAGCAGTACAGACAGGGTGAATCCTTGAGGTGTGTTTGTGTTGTCAGAGAGGCTGCATCAGGAGGGCCATTCCCTGCACTTCCCTTGTGAAGAGAGCCATGGCAGAGACTTGCCCAGCTCCAGGTGGTCTCAGACGTTGCTGGTGGGAGAGTAGGAAACTCTTCCTAGCCTCCATCTTCTTGTGAGACTGGCACTGGCTTGCTGTGGCAGGGCGTGAATAGGACTCCCAGCCTTCACATTTCCTTTTGCCCCTGCTTCCATCTTTCCTACCTGGGCTTAGGTTTTAGGTTTTCTTTCCTTGTTTAGCTTCACAGCTGTGTATTTTATATTTACTGGCACCTTTGGGAATATTCTTATGAGGGCTTAAGGATATGTTTATATAGGATGAGTTTTTCTAAAGTACTGCTTTTTCACAAATCCTGATGTCCAAGTGCCTTTTATTTTGCATCTGCCTCTGGCAGATGTCATTTTTTTTTTATAATGGAGTGAGCCATTTGGAGGAGGCAGTCCCCTGTCTTGGAAACGTTGCTTTCTGGGTAAACTGCTATGTGGGTTGTTACTTTGTTCAGAAGTCTCTGTTGGTGCT
Source organism: Saguinus oedipus (assembly GCA_031835075.1). Lineage (NCBI taxonomy): Eukaryota > Metazoa > Chordata > Mammalia > Primates > Cebidae > Saguinus > Saguinus oedipus. The sequence continues at coordinate 68,630,295 of CM063186.1, forward strand.
TGTTCTGGGTATAGTCACTTGGGGCTTGAGATATTTCATGTAGTTACTTAAAGCAGATGAATTCAGATCTGTGGGTCTATCAACCATAATATAGTAGAATGTTCTTTCCTCAGATATTTCTCAAGTATTTTTGCCTTTAAAGTTTCTTGTGTAGATATGGATTATGGCTCTCAGGACTAGCTTTCATTTGTAACTATTTTCTATAATTATTTTGCATTTCTTTAATAAATATCTTTGTGAAAGAGGAAATGTAATAAAGATATTTCAAGGTTGAATGCTGTTATTTATTTTTCTGATTTTGGTTTGCTTTCAGGAGAAGCTGGCTCTTCGACAGCAGTTGAATGAAGCAAAGCAGCAACTCCTGCAGCAGGCAGAGTATTGTACAGAAATGGGAGCAGCAGCCTGCACCCTCTTGTGGGGCGTCTCCAGCAGTGAGGAAGTCGTCAAGGCCATTTTGGGAGGAGTAAGTATGGTCAGCGGGCTCTCTAGATATTGTTGATTAATGCTTGTGTAACTTAGAGCATTAAGGCATTTAAAGACTAAGTCCATCTTTCTTTTTTTCTTTTTTTGAGATGAAGTCTTGCTTTGTTGTCCAGGCTGGAGTGCAGCGGTGTGATCTTGGCTCACTGCATCCTCCACCTCCTGGGTTCAAGTGATTCTCCTGCCTCAGCCTTCTGAGTAGCTGGGATTATAGGTGTGTGCTACCATGCCTGGTTAATTTTTGTATTTTTTAGTAGAGATGGGGTTTCACCATGTTGGTCAGGCTGGTCTTGAACTCCTGACCTTGTGATCTGCCTGCCTTGGCCTCCCAAAGTGCTGGGATTACAGGTGTGACTAAGTCCATATGTTTCTTTCAATTTTCTTTTGTTCATTCATCAACTAGTTATTGAATACCAATTTTATGTGGTTCATTGTAACCTACTGCAGAGTGAATGAAATCAGATCCCTTCTCTCCAGGAGCCCTTGTGGTATATGTGGATATGTTACCACTTCAGTATTAACATTTTACATGTGTATGAGTTTAACAAGATCGAAAGTGCTTTTATATATTATCTCATGGTTAATGTATTTAATTTATTGAATATTACATGTTATCTAACACATACATGTATGTAGATGTATATGTGTGTTTATACATACACATACACATATAGATGCAGTTGATCCCTGAACAATGTGGAGGTCAGGGGCACTGACCCCTGCACAGCTGAAAAGCCACATAGAGCTTTTGACTCTCTCTACTGTTGACTGGAAGCCTTACTGATAACTTAAATAGTTGGTAAACACATTTTTTATATGTTAGATCATCATAAAGGTCTTCATTTTCATCGTCTGCAAGTTGAGTAGGCTGAAGAGCAGGAGGAAGAGGAGTGGTTGGCCGTGCTGTCTGAGGGGTGGTGAAGGTAGGGGAGGTGGAAGGGGATGCTGGAGAGGCAGACACACTTGGTGTAACTTTTACTGAAGAATGTTCTTGTGTAAGTGTACTTGCGCAGTTCAAACCCTTGTTGTTCAAGGTTCAACCGTGTGTGTGTGTGTATGTGTATGTGTGTGCACGCATGTGGGTGTTTATCAGGGAATGTCACAGAAAAGGATAAATTTGAAATGGGCCTTGATGAACAGGTAGAAATGGCAGAAAACAGGTGGGTTTGTTTTAGGACAGTGAGTAGGTCAGTTGACACAGTGGAGAGTTAATGTAAGAAAGTAGTGGGGAGATAAAGATTAAAGGTAGGTTGGGATGTGATTTTGGGACCTTGAATACCACGTTGGTGATTTCTCCTGTAGGTGGTAGGACTAGATTTTCTCTAAGGGTTTTCCAGTAAAAGAGTGATAGCGTTAAGAGCAGAATTCTAGAAAGTTTCACCTGACAGTGAGTGAGGATGAATTGAGGTGGAGTTGTGGCACCTCAGGTCTAGATAGAATGATCAATGAGGTGGTCATTCCAGGTGGTCTGGCTGGAGTGAGCTCAGCCCTCTGCAGGGGAGATGGGAAAGAAGGAATATGTGTGAGAGCCAGGGCAGTGGAGGCAGATGTGATGGCAAGGTGGAGTGAGCACTTGGAGGGGACAAGAGGGGCCAAAAAAGACTGGTGTTTGACTCTGGGAGTAGGGTGTGATCATGACTGGAAATGAAAGGGAAGAGGGGATGTGTGTCAGGAAACCAGTGGTAAATTACTTATGGGTAATAGAAGTAACAGTTGCGTCTGACTTTAGGTTGAAAGACTAAATGTGTTTTAAAAAGTTTGTTGAGCTTTATTAGGTTTAATTTACATACTATAAAATTGTAAATGTACAATTTAGTGTTTTTTAGCAGATTTCTAGAGTTGCATTAACCATCACCACAACCCAGTTTTAGATTATTTTTTATCATCCTTGAAGTTTTCTTGTGTCATTTGTAAATGCAAATTTTTCCATTTTTTAAACCTTGTTAAAATGTGCATTTGTTTTAAAATTCTTTTTTTAGCACCCTAGCACCCCAGAGGAAGTAACTGAAGGGTTCAAACTTGGAAATGCTTTTTGCCAAGTAATGAAGATTTAACCTACCAGAGGAGCCAGTCTGCATCTCTTACATGTTTCCATTAAGATTTTTTTTTTTTAAAGTCATGCTAAAGGTTTGAACACCTCTGGTTTAATGCCCAGAGCAAATAGACAGCATGTTTTTCAGTATATTTTACTTACATTTTTCAGCGAATTATTCTCATTCACCTTCATCATTGTGGACATTTGTCCTATTTCATAATATGCATATGAAGAGTCCACCAATCTTCAGGGTAGTTTTTCCTGCTCCTGCATGACTCAAGCTGCTTTCTCTGCTCTTAATGGGAACTTTTAATGAGGGAATAGATTTTACGATATTCCGTGATTAAAACTAGAATCTTCTATATCCTGCACTTTAAAATGTTTTCACACTAGTGTCTGTAAAAAGATATGACACTCTGATTTCCAAACTTTCAGGATAAAGCTTTGAAGTTTTTCAGCATCACTGGTCAAACAATGGAGAGTTTTGTGAAGTCACTGGATGGTGATGTCAAGGAGCTTAATTCAGATGAAAATCAGTTTGTTTTTGCTCTGGCTGGCATTGTAACAAGTAAGTGCAAGCATACCTTGGAGATACTGCATGTTTGGTTCCAGACTACTGCAATGAAGCAAATACTGCAATAGCAAATGAGTCACATGAAGCTCTTGGTTTCCCAGTGCATATGCAAATTATGTTTACACTATACTGTAGTCTGTTACATGTACAATAGCATTATGTCTAAAAAACAATGTACAAACTTTAATTAGAAAATACTGTATTGCTAAAAATCCTAATGATCATCTGAGCCTTTACCAAGTTACAATTTTTTGCTGGTAGAGGGTCTTGCCTTGATACTGATGGCCGCTGACTGATCAGCGTGGTAGTTACTGAAGGTCTGGGTGGCTGTGGCAATTTCATAAAATGAGGCAAGCATGAAATTGGCCACATCTATGAACTCTCCTTTCATGTGAGATTTCTCTGTAGCATGTGATGCTGTTCGATAACATTTTTTCCATGGTAGAACATTTCTCAGAACTGGAGTCAGGCCTCTCAAACCCTGCTGCTGCTTTGTCAACTAAGTTTATGTAATATTCTGAATCCTTTGTTCTTATTTCAACAACGCCTTTGCATCTTCACCAAGAACAGATTCCATCTCGGGAAACCACTTTCTTTGCTCTTCCGTAAGAAGCAACTCATCCGTTGTCTGTAGTTACTTACTCTACTGAAGTCATGAACTCTTCAAGGTCATCTGTGAGAATTGAAATCAGCTTCTTCCAAACTCCTGTTAATGTTTTTTTGACCTCCTCCCTTGCATCATGAGTATTTTTTTTTTTTTTTTTGAGACGGAGTTTTGCTCGTTACCCAGGCTGGAGTGCAATGGCGCGATCTTGGCTCATGACAACCTCTGCCTCCTGGGTTCAGGCAATTCTCCTGCCTCAGCCTCCTGAGTAGCTGGGATTACAGGCACGCACCACCATGCCCAGCTAATTTTTTGTATTTTTAGTAGAGATGGGGTTTCACCATGTTGACCAGGCTGGTCTCGATCTCTTGACCTCGTGATCCACCTGCCTCGGCCTCCCAAAGTGCTGGGATTACAGGCGTGAGCCACCGTGCCTGGCGCATTATGAATATTCTTAATGGCATCCAGAATGGTGAACCCTTTTTAGAAGGTTTTCAGTTTACCCAGATCTATCAGAGGAATCACTGTAGCAGCCATAGCTCTTATGAAATATAGTTCTTAAAAAAAATAGGACTCAAAAGTTGAAATTTCTTTTTGATGTATGAGCTGAAGAATAGATCTTGTATTAGCAGACATGGAGTCAACATTCCTCTCCTTGTACATCTCCATCATGGCTCTGGATTGACCAGGTGCATTGTCAATTAACAGTAGTAATTTCAAAGAAATCTTTTATTCTGAGCAGTAGGTCTCAACAGTGGGCTTAAAAGTATTCAGTAAACCATGCTTAAACAGATGTGCTGTTATCTAGGCTTTGTTTTTCTATTTCTAGAGCACAGGCAACAGTATATTTAGCATAATTCTTAAGGGCTCTAGGATTTTCAGAATGGGAAACGAGCATTGGCTTTAAATGAGCATTGGCTTCAATTAAAGTCACCAGCACCATTAGCCCCTAACAAGAGAGTCAGCCTGTCTTTTGGTGCTTTGAAGCCAGGCCTTGACTCTTCTCTAGCAGTGAAGGTCCCAGATGGCGTTTTCTTCCAATAGAAAGCTGTTTTGTCTACGTTGAAAGTCTCTTGTTTAGTGTAACCACCTCCAGCAATGATCTTAGCTAGATCTTCTGCAGCTAAGAAGAAGCTTAGCTTCTTGCTGCAGCTTCTGCAGCTTCTCCATCAGCACTTGCTGCTGTATTTTGTACTTTTATACTGTAGAGAAGTTCTTTCCCTAAACCTCATGAAGCAACCTGTATGAGCTTCCAGCTTTTCTTCTGCAGCTCCCTCAACCTTGTCAGCCTTCATAGAATTGAAGAGCAGTTTTTCTGGCTGATTTTTGATCTTCTATCTAGAATACCTGGGCTTTCTCCATATCAGCAATGAGGCTCTTTTGCTTTCTTACCATTCATGTATTCCTGGAGTTTCTATCAGGAACTTTGTGTTTGCAGACATAACTTGGCTGTTTGGTGCAAGAGGTCTAACTTGCAGCAGGCCTAAGCTTTGGCCATGCCTTTCTCGCTAAGGTTAATCATTTCTAGCTTTTGATTTCAGATGTGTGACTCCTCCTTTTGCTTGAACATTTAGAGGTCATTGTAGGGTTATTAATTGGCCTAATTTCAATATTGTTGTGTCTCGGAAGAGCAAGGCCCTAGGAGAGGGAGAGAGATGGGGATGGTCAGTCATTGGAACAGTCAGAACATAAGTATCATGCACTGATCCAATTTGCTATCTTGTATGGGTGTGGTTCATGGTGCCCCAGAACAATTACAGTGGTCACATCAGAAATCACGGATCACAGATGACCATAACAGATGTAATAGTAATGAAAAAATTGGAAGTACTCCAAGAATTACCGAAATGTGACACAGAGACATGAAGTAAGCACATACTGTTGGAAAAATGGCACCAACAAACCTGCTCAATGCAGGGTGGCTGCATTCCTTCAATTTGTAAAAAAAAAAAAAAGAGTATCTGCAAAGCACATTAAATCGAAAGTGATAAAATGAAGTGTGCCTATGATTCTTTTCAACTGTAGCGACTTATAGAGACTGGTGTTACAGTCAGGGTTCAGTGTGTGTAAACATCTCTCTGGAGTGTTTTCAGATAGTAATGCTGGCCTGCACCTTGGAGAATCTGATTCCATAGATAGGTACCAGGTGTGTTTATTTTCGAAAATCACCCCAGGTGATTCTGAGATGTATCAGTTATTGAGAACGAATGATATAAAGGAAACAGATGAGTTTTCATGTTCCGTGTAGTTACTTACCTTGACAGGAAAAAAAAAAACTGAGTTTAGCTGCTTTTATTGAGAATCATAATTTTGCTGTCTAGCTAGCTAAACTAAAAGCCTTAAGCTAAGTTAAACTGAGCTCTTTGCCATTGTTTTAGTATAATTATATAATTCCAAAAACCTGAATTGTCTCTTCAGTAAAATTCTCCTAAAAGATAATAAAGTAAAGCTTTCCCTGGGAGTTACGATAAAATTCCATATCAAAACTGTCATAAGGGATAAAGTCCAGGGACTAAATAATTTCTTAGAATAGAGGCCAGGCGCATGCCTGTAATCCCAGCATTTTGGGAGGCTAAGGTAGGTGGATGACTTGAAGTCAGGAGTTCGAGACCAGCCTGGCCAACATGTGGAAAACCTGTCTCTACTAAAAATAAAAAAAAAAAATTAGCCAGGTGTGGTGATGCACACCTGTAACCCCAGCTACTCAGGAGTCTGAGGCAGGAGAATTGCTTGAACCTGGGAGGCAGAGGTTGCAGTGAGCCAAGATTACACCGTTTCACTCCAGCCTGGTGACAGAGCAAGACTCCGTCCCCCACCCCCCAAAAATTACTTAATATAGAAAGAGGTGGAATGTGGCTGGATGCAGTGGCTCACGCCTATAATCCCAGCACTTTGGGAGGCTGAGGCTGTGGATTGCCTGAGGTCAGGAGTTCAAGACCAGCCTGGCCAACATAATGAAACACTATCTCTACTAAAAATACAAAAAAGTAGCTGAGTCTAGTGGTGGGCACCTGTAATCCTAGCTACCTAGGAGGTTGCAGTGAGCCAAGATTGTGCCATTGCACTCCAACCTGGGCAACAAGAGTGAAACTCTGTCAAAAAAAAAGAAAAAGAGGTGGAATGTACTAGTGAGTATTGAGGCTGTTTATTCTGAAGTCAGCGAAATGGTTCAATACATTGCTGTGACTTAGCCTTGAACAACGAGATTCAGAAAGTATGACTAAGTATAGAGTTTATTTGTACACAGAGCTTGACAATGGCCACTCAGAAACACCACATCCAAACCAATGGGGTCAGTGTTCCAAAGTGAAGAATTATATAGGCAGAGACAGAGAAGTTCCAGCAGGATTGTAACAATTTCCGTACGGGACCTGTGTGGATCCCACAGTGATTTGCCTGTTTACAGATTGCTACATTCCCAAGAAGTTTATCGGAGGAAGTCTTATCTCCAGCACAGTTTGGTCTGAATTATTTGCAGGAAAGAAAGGCAGAATTTGCAGTTGCAGAGCCACATTCCTCTTAATGCTTGGGATAATTTAAAGTTCCAACAGCTGTAAGTTTTAATTATTTAATTTCAGACTGTTTTTTTTTTTTTTACGTTGATCTTTAATCTCTTCTGTATTATTATCCCATGCTGCTCTTAGGCAAATTATCTGCTATTAAAGAGAGAAAAAATTTTATTTTCCTCATGGCATTATCCTTCTTTTGTTGAAATCCTAATGGGGAAGGTCCTGTGTAGACATTTTTTTTCTTAATCCCTTGAAACGTGGTGATACTTCTTGTGGGTGGATGCTGGGATTGTGTTTTCTGGCTGTTCCTTACTCGGCCCAGTGCTTTGTCCAGTGCGGGGCAGAATTCTGCACGTTCATCCTGGCTCCTGCAGTTGTAGCAGGCTTGCGTTGCTCTCCCTTTTAAAACACTGTTTAAAGGTTGTCTTTTAACAGAGGGCATTTGCCAATTTGATGATTTGCATTTTCTTCTCCTTGCAAGTGACCCCAGAGGCGTACGATTGATGCGATTTGTCATTTTGCTGCTTGTGAATTTGAGCTGCCTGAATTGCTGGCTGGCAGGCTGGTGAGGCAGTGGGCTAGTGAGTGAAGCCACCCGGTTGCCCAGCATTCAAGCTCAGTGTGGCTTTGTTTTCCTGTGCCGGTGGTGGTTTACACAGGAACTCTTAGGAAGAGTTGAATAGTGGGCGCTTATATTTGCACATTAATGAATTCGACTGGGAAGAATGTTTTATTAAAGTGCTGATTTGCAGAGTCGTTGGGGGCTTATGTGTCTCAAACACTAAGACTATTCTGTGGTAACAGAGACATGGGTTAGCTGTCAAGTAGATCCTTTTCCTTCTAAAACAAATGTTCTCTAAAAAATTTTATATACAGTAAATTCATTCTTTAGTTGTTTTTTTTTTTTAACCTTTTTGCTGTTCTGTAAGTGTTGACAAAGGTATACAGCTGTTTTCCCACCACAGTTAGGTTGTGGAACTCCCGTTCCTTCCTCCAGATCCCCTTCACTCCATCCTTCTGTAATCCAGTGCTCCACTCATCACCAGCCCAAGGCATCCACTGATTTTGTGATTTGTTAAATATTTTACCTGGATTTTTTTCTTTTCTTTTTGCTGCCTTATATGGTGTCCAGCATATGCCCCAGATGAGCAAGTTCTTGCTTCCTATATCTGCTTGCAGGCTGCTGCCCTTTCTCATTTTTCAGATTGGTTGGTGATGTCCAGCCTTAGATCTCTAATGTGTTCAAGAAAAGCTGTGATTTTGGTGAATTATCTCTCCCTCTGCCCCCAAAAAGAATGGGGTAGCTGTTATCAGTTTTCTGTACCCTAAGCTAAAGCTGGGAACTAGGAATTTATTTAAACGTTGAAATGGTTAAATTTCTATCTTTAATTGCAGGTTAGTGTAGTGCCGAGGAGTTTGGGCATTACTTTCCAGGATGTCAGTTCTTTGGACATCTGCAAGGTTGGAATAGTAGCATCTGCTCTAATTACTTTACATTTTGCGAAATTTCTACTTGACTGTGATAAATGATAGCACATTGATAAGAAATGTGATTATTTCCAACAACTTGGATAAGAGGGCAAATGAAAAGCATAAAAGAGATATAAATCTTCACAGTCCTATGAAGATTGACTTGCTTAACTTGTCAGCGAAAACTTTTCTAAATGCTTTTTCTGCTTTTCAGTGATTTGAAAATCATGACTGTACTCCTGGTCTCTGGTTTATACATTCGAATAATCTTAGATAATGATTGCAGCATCAGAATTACTTTTCGATTATTGATAATTTGGGGCAGGACTGGATGCAGCTTAGTCTTCCAGGGACCTTCCTAGTTGCACAGTTACCAGCAGAGCACCTTGGTGTCAGTGGCCATGGCTGCTCTTGGCCTGCCGATCCCTCCTACTCCACACACTGAAACCAACACGTGGAGGCAAAGGCCGGGTGGGCTGGAGGCCCTGTGTCCGTTGCTGCTTCTGCCACTGACTAACCCTGTATTCTTGCATACACGACCTTCGGTTTTGTCTTCTGAGAAGAGTCTGACACTAGATAACACTTACGGTATCCCAGTCTTAGAATTGTGTGACTCTGCATGTGGGAGAATAAGGTACCAGTTTTGAGCTTTGACTCATTAGTCTTCTGGTGCCAGAGAGTCTAAGTCAGCAGTGAAGGGTCAACAAACAGGCCTTGGGGTTGTTTTGGCAGTTATGGAGAATGCTGATATGAGCACTCATATAGAAGTTTATGTACGACGTCTGTTTCAGTTCTTCTGGGTATCTCGGATAGATGTTTGATTTAGTTCTTCTGGTATCTACACAGGGTGGAATAGCAGGGTGTGGTAACTCTGTTTAGCTTTTTGAGGAACTGCCAGGCAGGTTTCTGCAGTGACTGTGTCATTTTATGTGCTAGTAGCTGCCTTTTCCCATGTCTTCAGAACAGCCTGTGTTTTTCTGCTGTGTGGGAGTCCTTGTTTTTGTTGGGTGGTTCTTTGAGCACCCATTTGTTTCTCATGCACCTTGAACTCTAGAAGAGATCATTAGGGTTGTCCTGGTTCCCCCATTGTGGTTGAACCTCCTGAAAGGTGAGGTTGGTTTGGAGAGAGGTGATTTACAATTTGAGCACTGATCAACATGATTTTTTTCTGAATCATCTGTCAGGATAATAGCTGAACAGAAACTTTTAAGACTCTAGGCAACAGGTAGCAACAGATATAATTTGAGGCACTACAAGAAGGAAGACTGCTCTGGAACCTTGACCCAGGTGACTTCATCACCAGCCTGGCATTGACTCTGTACTTTTAAGATAAGACCTTGTCGGTCGGCCGCTGTAATCCCAGCATGCTGGAAGGCTGAGGTGGGCCGATCATGAGGTCAGGAGTTCGAGACCAGGCTGACTAACATGGTGAAACCCCATCTCTACTAAAAACACAAAAATTAGCTGGGCATGGCACATGCCTGTAATCCTAGCTACTCAGGAGGCTAAATCAGGAGAATTGCTTGAACCTGGGAGGTGGAGGTTGCAGTGAGCTGAGATTGCACCACTGCACTCCAGGCTGGGCAACAAGAGTGAGACTCTGTCTCAAAAAAAAAAAAAAATCCTCTCAACAAACAGTATGAAGTCAGGCTTTGGTATGGGAGTGTCGTCTACAAGATCTCTTCTGGGTATGGACACTTGTCTACAAGATCTCTTCTGGGTATGGACAAGGAGAGCTAACCTTGAGGCTCTCCGGCATCAGGCAAGGGTAATAAAGGGCTGGGGTGGGAGTATTATGTTGATGTACTGTTGTATGAGGAGGAAAAAGCAATGCTACTTTGTAAGTTGACTAGAAGAAAAGTGTGGAGTATGTTCACTTAGCAACAGGGATTCTATGGTTTGTGGTGCCATTGGGTTTCAAGGAGATCTAGTGCAAGGCCTGAAGACTCTGTTGAGTGTAGCTGAGCCGCAGTGGCTCTGAGACAAGGAAGCTGTAAGTCCTGGCTCCTGAATCGGGGGGCAGACTGACCGGCAGTGGGTTTTTCGGGTGTGCCCAGGAGCAGCATGGCTCACCCTTGGCATCATAATTCTCTGTTTTGGGGGCCGTCCCGTGCATTGTAGGATGCTTAGCAGCATCCCTGGTCTCTGTCCATTAGAGGCAACCCCCAAGTGTAGCATCCAAAAATGTCTTCAAAGACTGCTGGGGACAGAATCAGCTTTCTTCCTCTTCTCATGCCATTTTGCGAACTACTACCCCAGAGCATGGCCTAATCTTTTTCTGTGTAGATGGAAAGATTTATGATAGTCCGGGATATTAGAGGCGGTCATTGAGAGGATTATGAAAGCACCGAAGACTTTTAGGTTTATGTGTTCCATGGACATGGTTCTTACATTTTCAATTTAGTCCAATCATATAGCCATCCTCCTAATTCAGAAAAATTGGGTATCTATTATCTACAATATCCAGTTAATCATAGAAATTTTCTTAATTGTATTTCAGTGATTGGTCTTGGATAATTTTAGTCTTTCCTTAGATAAGGTCCTTCCTTCAGTTGACAGAGTATGGATTAGATACAGGTCATTGTTTTGTGGACTTGGACTTTTTCCTTAAAAACATGCTGCTTCTTAGGTAGCTTCAGTGAGAAGATAAGCACAGCCAGCTTTACAGGTTCCAGATTAATGGAATGTAAGAAGAGATCATGTGTGTTTTAGACGAGCGTGACCCCACGGGGCTCCGGGTGTCCTCTGCATGGATATAACTCAATTTAAGACTTGAGAGAAGTAGGCCGGGTGTGGCGGCTCATACCCGTAATCCCAGCACTTTGGGAGGCTGAGGCGAGTGGATCACCTGAGGTCAGAAGTTTGAAACCAGCCTGACCAACATGGTGATGAAACCCCATCTCCACTAAAAATACAAAAATTAGCTGGGCATGGTGACATGTGTCTGTAATCCCAGCTACTCAGGAATCTGAGGCAGAAAACTCACTTGAACCCGGGAGGCAGAGGTTGCAGTGAGCTGAGATTGTGCCACTGCACTTCAGCCTGGGAAACAGAGTGAGACTCCATCTCAGAGAAAAAAAAAAGACTTGAGAGAAGTAGAATAGAATTCCAGTGAGTGATATAACTTTCTGGGTAATTGTTGATTTTTCTAGGTGAAGGCAAATAAGTTTGCCATGTGTGTGTTTTTTTTTTTTTTTTTTTTTTTTGAGACAGAGTCTCACTGTGTCACCCAGGCTGGCACACCCCACCGCACCCAGCTAATTTTTATACTTTTTTTTGAATTTTTTATTTTATTTTATTTTTATTATATTTTAAGTTCTGGGATACATGTGCAGAATGTGCAAGTTTGTTGCATAGGTATACATGTGCCATGGTGGTTTGCTGCACCCATCAACCCATCAACCCATCATCTAAATTAGGTATTTCTCCTAATGCTATCCCTCCCCTAGTCCCCAACCCCTCAGACCCTGGTGTGTGATGTTCCCCTCCCTGTGTCCATGTGTTATCATTGTTCAGTTCCCACTTATGAGTGAGAACATGCGGTGTTTGGTTTTCTGTTCCTGTGTTAGTTTGCTGAGAATGATGGTTTCCAGCTTCATCCATGTCCTTGCAAAGGACATGAACTCATCATTTTTTATGGCTGCATAGTACTCCATGGTGTATATGTGCCACATTTTCTTTATTCCGTCTGTCATTGATGGGCATTTGAGTTGCTTCCAAGTCTTTGCTATTGTGAACAATGCTACAGTAAACATACGTGTGCATGTGTCTTTATAGTAGATTGATTTATAATCCTTTGGATATATACTCAGTAATGGGATTGCTGGGTCAAATGGTATTTCTGGTTCTGGATCTTTGAGGAATTTCCACACTGTTTTTCACAATGGTTGAACTAATTTACTTTCTCACCAACAGTGTAAAAGTGTCTGTGTTTCTCCGCAGCCTCTCTAGCATCTGTTGTTTCCTGACTTTTTAGTGATCGCCATTCTAACTGGAGTGAGATGCTATCTCATTGTGGTTTTGATTTGCATTTCTCTAATGACCAGTGATGATGAGCTTTTTTTTCCAAGTTTGTTGGCCTCATAAATGTCTTCTTTTGAGAAGTGTCTGTTCCTATCCTTTGCCCAGTTTTTGATGGGGTTGTTTTTTTCTTGTAAATTTGTTTAAGTTTTTTTGTAGATTCTGGACATTAGCCATTTGTCAGATGGATAGATTCCAAAAATTTTCTCCCATTTTGTAGTTTGCTGGTTCACTCTGATGGTAGTTTCTTTTGCTGTGCAGAAGCTCTTTAGTTTAATTAGATCCCATTTGTCAATTTTGGCTTTTGTTGCCATTGCTTTTGGTCTTTTAGTCAGGAAGTCTTTGCCCATGAGTATGTCCTGAATGGTATTGCCTGGGTTTCCTTCAAGGGTTTTTATGGTTTTACATATTACATTTAAGTCTTTAATCCATATTGAGTTAATTTTTGTATAGGTGTAAATAAGGAAGGGGTCAGGTTTCAGTTTTCTGCATATGGCTAGCCAGTTTTCCCAACACCATTTATTAAATAGGAAATTATTTCCCCATGCTTGTTTTTGTCAGGTTTGTCAAAGATCAGATGGTTGTAGATGTGTGGTGTTATTTCTGAGGCCTCTGTTCTGTTCCATTTGTCTATATATCTGTTTTGGTACCAGCACCATGCTGTTTTGGTTACTAGAGCCTTGTAGTATAGTTTGAAGTCAGGTAGCATGATGCCTCCAGCTTTTTTCTTTTTGCTTAGGATTGTCTTGGGTATATGGGCTCTTTTTTGGTTCTAAATGAATTTTTTTTTTTTTCTGAGATGGAATTTTGCTCTTGTTGCCCAGGCTGGAGTGCAGTGTTTAAGCAGTTCTCCTGCCTTGGCCTTCCGAGTAGCTGGGATTACAGGCATGCACCACCATTTTTAGTAGAGGCAGGGTTTCACCATGTTGTCCAGGCTAATCTTGAATTTTTGACTACAGGTGTGAGCCACCGTGCCTGGCCCCATATGAAATTTAAAGTAGCTTTTTCTAATTCTGTGAAGGAAGTCAATGGTAGCTTGATGGGGATAGCATTGAATCTATAAATTACTTTAGGCAGCATAGCCATTTTCATGATATGGATTATTTCTATCGATGGGCATGGAATGTTTTTCCATTTGTTTGTGTCCTCTCTTATTTTCTTGAGCAGTGGTTTGTAGTTGTCTTTGAGGAGGTGCTTTACATACATCCCTTGTAGGTTGTGTTCCTAGTTACTTTACTCTCTTTGTAGCAGTTGTGAATGGGAGTTCACTCATGATTTGACTCTCTATTATTGGTGTATAGGAATGCTTGTGATTTTTGCACATTGATTTTGTATCCTGAGACTTTGCTGAAGTTGCTTATCAGCTTAAAGAGATTTTGGGCTGAGATGATAGGGTTTTCTAAATATATAATCATGTCATCTGCAAACAGAGACAGTTTGACTTCCTCTTTACCTATTTGGATACCCTTTATATCTTTCTCTTGCCTGATTGCCCTGGTCAGAACTTCCAATACTGAGTTGAATAGGAGTGGTGAGAGAGGGCATCCTTGTCTTGTGCCAGTTTTCAAAGGGAATGCTTCCAGCTTTTGCCCATTCAGTATGATATTGGCCGTGGGTTTGTCATAAATAGCTCTTACTATTTTGAGATATGTTCCATCAATACCTAGTTTATTGAGAGTTTTTAGCATGAAGTGGTGTTGAATTTTATCAAAGGCCTTTTCTGCATTTATTGAGATAATCATATGGTTTTTGTCATTGGTTCTGTTTATGTGATGGATTACATTTATTGATCTGTGTATGTTGAAACAGGCTTGCATCCCAGGGATGAAGCCAACTTGATCTTGGTGGATAAACTTTTTGATGTGCTGCTGGATTCAGTTTGCCAGTTTTTTTTATTGAGGATTTTCACATTGATGTTTATCAGGGATGTTGGACTAAAATTTTCTTTTTTTGTTGTGTCTCTGCCAGGTTTTGGTATCAGGATGATGCTGACCACATAAAATGAGTTAAGGAGGAGTCCCTCTTTTTCTGTTGTTTGGAATAGTTTTAGAAGGAATGGTACCAGCTTCTCTTTGTACCTCTGGCAGAATTCAGCTGTGACTCCATCTGGTCCAGCTTTTTTTGGTTGGTAGGCTATTAATTACTGACTCAATTTCAGAACTTGTTATTGGTCTACTCAGGGATTCGACTTCTTCCCAGTTTAGTCTTGGGAGGGTGTATGTGTCCTGGAATTTATCCATTTCTTCTAGATTTTCTAGTTTATTTGTGTAGAGGTGTTGATAGTGTTCTCTCATTGTAGTTTGTATTTCTGTGGGATCAGCGGTGATATCCCCTTTATCATTTTTGATTGTGTCTATTTGATTCTTCTCTCTTTTCTTTATTAGTCTGGCTAGTGGTCTATTTTGTTGATCTTTTCAAAAAATCAGCTCCTGGATTCATTGATTTTTTTGAAGGATTGTTTATGTCTCTGTCTCCTTAAGTTCTGCTCTGATCTTAGTTATTTCTTATCTTCTGCTAGCTTTTGAATTTGTTTGCTCTTGCTTCTCTAGTTCTCTTAATTGTGATGTTAGGGTGTTGATTTTAGATTTTTCCTGCTTTCTCCTGTGGGCATTTAGTGCTATAAATTTCCCTCTAGACACTGCTTTAGTAGTGTCCCAGAGATTCTGGAACATTGTGCCTTTGTTCTTGTTGGTTTCAAATAACTTACTTATTTCTGCCTTAATATTGTTATGTAACCAGTAGTCATTCAGGAGCAGTTATTCGGTTTCCGTGTAGTTGTGTAATTTTGAGTGAGTTTCTTAATCTTGAGTTCTAATTTGATTGCTCTGTGGTCTGAGAGACTGTTTGTTAATGATTTCTGTTCTTTTGCATTTGCTGAGGAGTATTTTACTTCCAAATATGTGGTCAATTTTAGAATAAATGTGGTGTGGTGCTGAGAATAATGTATATTCTGTTAAGTTGGGCTGGTAAATTCTGTAGCTGTCTATTAGGTCCACTTGGTCCAGAGCTGAATTCAAGTCCTGAATATCCTTGTTAATTTTCTGTCTTGTTGATCTGTCTAATATTGACAGTGGGTGTTAAAGTCTTCCACTGTTATTGCATGGGAGTCTAAGTCTTTTTGTAGATCTCTAAGAACTTGCTTTGTGAATCTGGGTGCTCCTGTATTGGGTGCATAGATATTTAGGATAGTTAGCTCTTGTTGCATTGATCCCTTTACCATTATGTAATGTCCTTCTTTGTCTTTTTTGATCTTTTGTTGGCTTAAAGTCTGTTTTATCAGAGACTAAGATTGTAACTCCTGCTTTTTTTTTGCTTTCCATCTGCTTGGTAAATATTCCTCCATCCCTTTATTTTAAGCCTGTGTGTGTCTTTGCCCTTGAGATGGGTCTCCTGAATACAGCACACTGATGGGTCTTGACTCTATCCAATTTTCCAATCTGTGCCTTTGAATTGGGGCATGTAGTCAGTTTACATTTAAGGTTAATATTGCTGTGTGTGAATTTGATCCTGTCATTTTGATGCTAGCTGGTTGTTTTGCCTGTTAGTTGGTGCAGTTTCTTCATAGTGTTGATTGATGGTCTTTACAATTTGGTATGTTTTTGCAGTGGCTAGTATCGGTTCTTCCTTGTTTAGTGCTTTCTTCAGGAGCTCTTGTAAGGCAGGCTTGGTGGTGACAAAAATCTCTCAGCATTTGCTTATCTGTGAAGGATTTCATTTCTCCTGTGCTTATGAAGCTTAGTTTGGCAGGATATGAAATTCTGGGTTGAAATTCTTTTCTTTAAGAATGTTGAATATTGGCCCCCACTCCCCTTTGGCTTGTAGGGTTTCTGCAGAGAGATCCACTGTTAGTCTGATGGGCTTCCCTTTGTGGGTAACACAACCTTTCTCTCTGGCTGCCCTTAACATTTTTTCTTTTATTTCAGCCATGGTGAATCTGATGATTGTGTGCCTTGGGGTTGCTCTTCTCGAGGAGTGTCTTTGTGGTGTTCTCTGTATTTCTTGAATTTGAATGTTGGCCTGTCTTGCTAGGTTGGGAAGTTCTCCTGGATAATACCCTGAAGAGTGTTTTCCAGCTTGGTTCCATTCTCCCCGTCACTTTCAGGTACTCCAATCAAATGTAGGTTTGGTCTTTTCACATAGTCCCATCTTTCTTGGAGGCTTTGTTTATTTCTTTTCATTCTTTTTTCTCTAATCTTGTCTTCACACTTTATTTCATTAAGTTGACCTTCAATCTCTGATATCTTTTCTTCCACTTGATTGACTTGGCTATTGATACTTGTGCATGCTTCATGAAGTTTTCTGTGTTTTTCAGCTCCATCAGGTCATTTATGTTCTTCTCTAAACTGGTTATTCTAGTCAGCAGTTCCTCTAACCGTTTTTCAAGGTTTTTAGCTTCCTTGCATTGGGTTAGAACATGCCCCTTTATCTTGGAGGAATTTGTTATTACCCACTTTCTGAAGCCTACTTCTGTCAATTAGTCAAACTCATTCTCTGTCCTGTTTTGTTCCCTTGCTGGCCAGGAGCTGTGATCCTTTGGAGGAGAAGAGGCATTCGGGTTTTTGGAATTTTCAGCCTTTATGCGCTGGGTTTTCTTCATCTTTTAGATTTATCTACCTTGGGTCTTTGATGTTGGTGACCTTTGGATGGGGTTTCTGGAGTTTCTGTGTGGAGGTCCTTTCAGTTGATGTTGATGCTATTGCTTTCTGTTTGTTAGTTTTCCTTCTAACGGTCCAGCCCCTCTGCTGCAGGTCTGCTGGAGTTCGCTGGAGGTCCACTCCAGACCCTGTTTGCCTGAGTATCACCAGTGGAGGTTGCAGAACAGCAAAGATTACTGCCTGTTCCTTCCTCTGAAAGCTTTGTCCTAGAGGGGCACTGCCACATGCCAACCAGAGCACTCTTGTATGAGGTATCTGTGGACCCCTGTTGGGGAGTGTCTCCCAGTCAGGAGGCCTGGGAGTCAGGGACCCACTTGAGGAGGCAGTCTGTCTCTTAGCAGAGCTCAAGCACTGTGCTGGGAGATCTGCTCTCTTCAGAGCCAACAGGAATGTTTAAGTCTGCTGAAGTTGCGCCCACAGCCGCCCCTTCCCCTAGGTGCTCTGTCCGAGGAAAATGAGAATTTTATCTATAAGCCCCTGACTGGGGCTACTGCCTTTCTTTAGAGATGCCCTGCCCAGAGAGGAGGAATCTAGAGAGCCAGTCTGGCTACAGCAGCTTTGTGGAGCTACAGTGGGCTCTGCCCAGTTCAGACTTCCCGGCAGCTTTGTTTACACTGCGAGTGGAAAACTGCCTACTGAAGCCTCAGTAATGGTGGATGCCCCTCCCTACACCAAGCTTGAGCATCACAGGTCGACCTCAGACTGTTGTGCTGCCAGTGAGAATTTCGAGTCAGTGGATCTTAGCTCACTGGGCTCCTCGGGGCTGGGATCCGCTGAGCTAGACCACTTGGCTCCCTGGCTTCAGTTTCCTTTTCAGGGAGTGAACAGTTCTGTCTCACTGGCATTCCAGGCCACTGGGTATGAAAAAGAATTCCTGCAGCTAGTTCGATGTATGCCCAAATGGCTACCCAGTTTTGTGGCTGAAACCCAGGGCCCTGGTGGTGCAGGCTCCAGAAGTAGTCTCCTGGTCTGCAGGTTGTTAAGACCATGAGAAAAGCCTAGGATCTAGGCTGGAGTGTACCGTTCCTCATGGCAGAGTCCCTCTTGGCTTCCTGTGGCTAGAGGAGGGTGTTCCCTGACCCCTTGCACTTCCTGGGTGAGGCGATGCCCTACCCTGCTTCAGCTCACCCTCCGTGGGCTGCACCCACTGTCTAACTAGTCCCAATGAGATGAGCCAGGTACCTCAGTTGGAAATGCAGAAATCACCTGCTTTCTGTGTAGATCTTGCTGGGAGCTGCAGACTGGATTTGTTCCTATTGAGCCATCTTCTAATTTTTGTATTTTTAATAGAAATGGGGTTTTGCCATGTTGGCCAGGCTGGGCTTGAACTCCTGACCGCAGGTGATCCGTTCGCCTCAGCCTCCTAAAGTATTGGGATTACAGGCATGAGCCACTGTGCCCAGCCAAGTTTGCCATCTTTATAGAATGGGACACTAAAGAAACCTGAGCACCACTCTGTCCTGTAAAGAACTGGGCTTCAGGTTGGGCAGAGAGAGGATGGTGTTTGGGTAAGATATGACAGTGGAATGTGGAATGATTATTTTGCTGCTTGTTTGCAGATCTTGGGCAAATCCATGTTGCTGACTGTTAGGTTTTTTTTTTTTTTTTTTTTTTTTTTTACCAGGTAATGTTAGGTGATTGCAGGGACTGGTAGAAGGAATGATTAGTCTTTTTTCTATTAAGCTGGTCACAGCTGGCCTAAGAGCTTTCACAGCTTTAGTTCTAGATGGTATCAAGGTGGTTCAGGTAAGCTGGGCATGGTGGCACATGCCTTTAGTCCCAGATACTTGGGAAGCTGAGGTGGGAGGACTGCTTGAGCCCAGGAGTTCAAGGCTGCAGTGAGCCATGATTACACCATGCATTCCAGCCTGGGCAACACAGTGAGACCCTGTCTCTTAACAGTAACAATGTAGTTTAGGTAAAGATGTAGAAGATTCCATCTGGACTCTTTTGGGCTTTGCTCCACTTATTCGTGTATGTCCATGGAATCTTTTCCTCATAGGGATTCTGGAACCGTGTTAATTCTTCAGTTATATCTTGAATCATACTTAGTATGGACGAATTAACATTCAGATCAGCTATATTTTGTGTATTCGAGAATTTTCTGTAATTTCTTAAAATCATCTTTCTGCAGTACCTTTTATCTGCCAATTCTATTTGCAAAAGAAATCTGTATCCATTAAATTTTACAGGGTTATGTCCCAGAGAAGGAAGAAATATTCTTCTAATAATGACCAGAGTAACAGTTACAGGTTGGGAGAGATGAGAGATGCTGGGAGTCTTCCTTTTCTGAGAGTGAAGTAGTTTTGAGGGAGAAATTCTGAACAAGCTGGAAGAGCAGGGACTATGCCTGTAGATAAGGTGTAGGAATGATGGAACTTTTGTAAGAAGCTGTTTTTTCAAGGTGGAGCAACAGGTTATATAATTTGGCTGGAAGTGAAGCTGTGTCTCTGTATGTTTTACCTTAGATTTTTCTATGACTGGCCTTCCTACCATTGGCTACTCCACAGTGGAAACTTACCTAAGCTGGGGGAGGCAGGTTTTATAGGCAAAGGCATTGGCAGGTTTAAGGAAGGTGGGACTGCCTCCCCGGGAGTTGCTTGGCCACTATAGACCAGCAGCAGCAAATGGAGGACAGTAGGTTCAGTTCCCTCAGATAGCCCTCAGGTTACAGGGGTTTTTCTCTAATATGACTTTTGTCATAGAAGCCAGGTCAGCCACAGTGGGAAAGAAACTGAATTCTAGGAGCCATCGTCCAGGAGAACTGGGCATTCCTTTGAACTCTGAGGGGGTTTCCAAAAATGAAGCACAGAGGCAGAGTTCCCAGATTGAGATCACCCACAGCACTTCGTCCTGTCTCCCATCCCTGACAGACAAGTAATTCAGTTGGTGAGAAATTCACTACTGCCAGCCCAGGAAAATGCAAAGAAACAAAAACCAAACAATAAAACAAGGGCATAATATTAATGTTAGAGGAGATTTACATAGGTGCTCGTGTTTCTTCAAAAGACTACCAGTGCAGTGTTAGTGTCGCATGTAAGAGATTTACAGAAAACAGGTCTAGGGTGAACAATAGGGACTTGTAGTCCATTGGGCATGAAAATCATATCCCCATTATTACTCTTAATTTACTCTTTAGCAGCTTTATTGCAATGCAATTTTCTTTTTCTTTTTTTTTTTTTGAGACGGAGTTTCGCTTTTGTTACCCAGGCTGGAGTGCAATGGTGCCATCTCGGCTCACCGCAGCCTCCGCCTCCTGGGTTCAAGCAATTCTCCTGCCTCAGCCTCCTGAGTAGCTGGGATTACAGGCACGCGCCACCATGCCCAGCTAATTTTTTGTATCTTTAGTAGAGACGGGGTTTCACCATGTTGACCAGGATGGTCTCGATCTCTTGAACTCGTGATCCACCCACCTCGGCCTCCCAAAGTGCTGGGATTACAGGCTTGAGCCACCGCGCCCGGCCTGCAATGCAATTTTCATGCCGCACAGTTCACCAATTTAAAGTGAGTAATTCAGTGGCTTTTAGTATATTGATACGGTTCATTCATCACCAGAGTCAATTTTTTTTTTTTTGAGACGGAGTTTTTCTCTTGTTGCCCAGGCTGGAGTGCAATGATGTAATCTTGGCTCACTGCAACCTCTGCCTCCCCAGTTCAAGCCATTCTCCTGCCTCAGCCTCTCTGGTAGCTGGGATTACAGGGATGCATCACCACACCTGGCTAATTTTGTGTTTTTAGTAGAGATGGGGTTTCTCCATGCTGGGTCAGGCTAGTCTTGAACTCCTGACCTCAGGTGATCCACCCTCCTCAGCCTCCCAAAGTGCTGGGATTATAGGTGTGAGCTACCATGCCTGGCACACCACAGTCAATTTTAAAACATTTCTTCACCTCAGAAATTGCCCCCTACAATGTGATGAAGAGAGGCTAATTCACAGGTACCAGTATACAGTTGGATAAAGAAATAAGACCTGGTGCTCAACATATCAGTAGGGTGATTATAGTTAACAATCTATTATGAAGCCCCTGTAACCCGAGTCCTGGCATCTCCTCAGCACTAGGCAACCACTAATCTGCTTTCTGTCTCTGTGGCTTTGCCTGTTCTGGACATTTCATGTAAATGAAATCATAATATGTAGTCCTCCTTTTGGTCTTTTATGTCTGGCTTACTTTGCTTAGCATGTTGTTTTCATGGTTCATTCATATTGCAGCATGTATCAGGGCTTGATTCCTTTCATGCCTGAATGCTATTGCATTGTGGGATCTACCACACTTTGTCCATCCATCAGTATGGGTTGTTGCCACTTTTTGGCTGTTATGAATCATGATGTTATAGGCATGTGTAGACACATTTTTGTGTTGACATATATTTTCCTTTCTTTTGGATATATAGCTAGGAGGGAAATTGTTGGGTCATACGGTAGGGCTTTAACTGTTTGATAAACCATCAGAATTTTTTCCACGGGGGCTGCGCCGTCTTACATTTCCACAATGTATGAGGCTCCAGTTTCTCCAGATCCTTGCTAACCCTTTTTATGTGTCCTTTTGACTATAGTCATTCTGGTAGATGGAAAGTGGCATCTCACTGGGGCTTTGATTTGCATATCCTTGGTAGTTAATGATGTTGAGACCATCTTCTCATGTGCTTATTGGCTATTTGTATATCTTCTTTGGAGAAATGTCTATTCAACTTCATTGCCTATTTTTTTTCATTTAGAAAAATAGATGTACATATGTTTGGGTACATGTGATAAGTTGATACATTCATATAATGCGTAAAGATCAAATCAGGATAATTGGGATATCCATTACCTTAAATATTTATCCTCTCTTTATGCTAGGAATATTTGAATTATTCTCTTTTAGCTATTTGAAATTATAATAGATTGTTTTTTAACTATAATAACCCTACTGATATATTGAACACTAGGTCTTATTTCTTTATCTAATTGCATATTTGTACCTGTTAATTAGCATCTCTTCATCCCCTTCCAGCCACCCTTCCTGGCCTCTGGTGGTTCCCATTCTACTTTCTGTCTTCATGAGATCTACTTTTTTAGCTCTCACATCTGAGTGAGAACATGTGATTTTTTTTCTTGGCCTGGCTTATTTCACTTAACGTAATGACCTCCAGTTTCATCCATCTTGCTACAAATGACATGATTTTATAATTTTTTATGGCTGAGTATTCCACTCTGTGTGTATTCCACATTCTCTTTATTCATGCACTGATGGACATTTAAGTTGATTGCATATTTCGGTTGTCATGAATAGTGCTGCAGTACACATGGAAATGCAGATGTCTCTTCAAGATTCCATATTTCGGTTGTCATGAATAGTGCTGCAGTACACATGGAAATGCAGATGTCTCTTCAAGACCTTGATTGCCTTTCCTTTGGTTGTAAAGCCAGTAGTGGGATTGCTAGATCATGAAGTAGTCCTAGTTTTAGTTTTTGGAGAACCTCTATACTGTTTTTCATAGTGGCTGTATTAATTTACCTCCCCGCCAATAATATATGAGGGTTCCTCCTCCTTCCCATCCTGACTAGCATTCATTGTCCGTCTTTTTGATACAGGCCTTTTCAGCTGACATGAGTTGATGATATCTCATTGTGGTTTTGGTTTGCATTTCTCTGATGATTAAGGATGTTGAGCATTTTTTAATATACCTGTTGGCCACGTGTTTGACTTCTTTTGAGAAATGTCTATTCAGGTCTTTTGCCCATGTTTTACTTGGGTTGTTTATTCTTTGCTGTTGAGTTGTCTGAGCTCCTTAATGTATTCTTGTTATTAACTCCTTGTCAGATGCAGAGTTGACAGGTATCTTTCTCTCCCATTCTATGGGCTGAGCTCCTTAATGTATTCTTGTTATTAACTCCTTGTCAGATGCAGAGTTGACAGGTATCTTTCTCTCCCATTCTATGGGTTGTCAGTTTACTTTGTTAGTTGTTTTCTTTGCTGTGGAGAGGCATTTTAGCTTTATGTAATCTCATTTGTCTGTTTTTGCTTTGGTCACCTGTGCTTTTGAGATCTTACACAAAAAAATTCATTGCCTAAATGCTCTGAAGTGTTTCTGAAGTGGTTTCTTTTAGTAGTTTTATCATTCTAGATCTTAAATTGAAGTTTTTAAATCATTTTGAGTTGATTTTTTCATCTTTTTTTAACGTTAATTCTTTTTTTTATTCTTCTAACATACCAAGCACAATTGAGTTGATTTTTAAGAGACAGGGGTCTAATTTTATTTCTCTGTATATAGTTATCCAGTTTTCCCAGCACCATTTATTGAAGGGACTGTTCTTTCTCCATTGTCAAAAATGAATTGGCTGTAAATGTGTGGACTTATGTCTGAGTTCTCTATTCTGTTCCGTTGGTCTGTGTATCTTTCTGTGCTAGCACCATGCTGATGTGGTTACTATAGCTTTGTAGTATGTTTCGAAGTCAGGTAGTATAATGGTTCCAGCTTTGTTCTTTTTGTTCAGGATTGTTTTGGCTATTTGAGGTCTTTTGAGGTTCCATATAAATTTTAGGATTGATTTTTCTGTTTCTGTGAAGAATGTCATTGGTATTTTTATAGAGATTGCTTTGGGTCATAATATCATTTTTTTTTTCAGTTATGTATTTATTTAATCAACCAGTCAGTCAGTCACAGAGATGGAGTCTCACTGCGTTGCGCAGGCTGGTCTCGAACTCCTGGGCCCAAGCAGTCCTCCTGCCTCAGCCTCCCAAAGTGCTGGGATTACATGCATGAGCCACCATGCCTGGCCAGTATTGTCATTGAATAATGTTAATTCTTCCAATCCATAATTATGGAATATCTTTCCATTTTTTATGCATTCTTTTCAATTTCTTTTATCAAAGTTTTATAGTTTTCTTTGTATCGATTTTCACTTCTTAGGTTAAACTGCTTCCTAGGTATTATATATTCTTTATATCTGTTGTAAATGGGATTGCTTTCTTGATTTCTTTTTCGGATTGTTAGCTATTGGAGTATATAAATGCTACTGATTTCTGCATGTTGATTTTCTGTCATGCAGCTTTACTGAATTCATCAGTTCTAACGTTAACCATGCCTGGCTCTGTTTTTCTACTGGGTTTCAGTATATGGTCTGCAGTTATTTACATGAATAATGCTTTCCCCTGAAAAGCTACCTAAAAGCTTTCTTTTGTGTTTATGATGTCAAATGCTTTCTTGGTTCGTTTTTCTCCTAAAAGATTTCTTTAGTAAAATTAGAATGTATCATATTCTGTAAAATGTTCCTATCAGGTTGAAATTCATTAACCAAAGAAGGTAAGTTTGTGTCAGTGAAAGGTTCTGTTCTCAATAAAGTGAAGGCTATCATGAAAGTATGTGCCCGAAGACACAGCACCAATGATGTGGCCAAATGCTGCAAAGACAAGTAGAAAGGGGAAAAGCTCTGTTAGGTTAGTAGACCTTAATATTCCTCTTTTGGTCCATCTCAGACCAGGTGAACAAAAATAAATAGGAATGCCAAAGATCTGAGTTCATGAAGTTGGTCTGGGATCACAGATGAGATTTTGTATTCTGCATAAGATTACATCTAGTCAAAGGCAGAACAAGTAAGTGATAAAACTTAGCTTCCATTTTTGATAATTCTTAGCAAACTAAAAACAGATGAAGACTTCTTTAAACTGATAAAGGGTATCTACCAGAAACACATCAGACATCACACTTAACTGAGTTTTTAGAAGCATTTCTATTAAAATCAGGAGAAAGACAAGGCTGCTGGCCTGTCTCTCTTCCACCTTGGTCTGATAGTTTGGCTCAGAAATCTTAGTCACTTTGAATCATGCTTTACTCTAGATCCAACTAAAGAAAACTCTTACAAACATGTGCATAAACGTACTTGGATCAGGGGATACTGACAGGTACTTGGAAATGTTGATGGAGCCAGTAGTGGCTGCAGCACTGCCCAATGGGAGCGGTGTAATTACTTGGTCTGGTCTTTGCGCCAATTCGCAGGGCCTCAGGCATGAAGAAATGGGGTACTTGCTAATCCACAATGGGACATAAAATTGAGAAAATAAGTTTTCTTAAAAATCAGTTTTCATAGTCTTTTTTGACTGCATATAATTTCAGTTTTCAGTTTTGTATCATGGCTAAAACTTATTAGCAAATACAGATCAAATATTCCTTATCTGAAATGCTTGGGACCAGAAGTGTTTTGGATTTTGGAATACTTGCATTATACCTGCTGGTTCAACACTCTAATTCAGAGATCTGAAATCCGTAATGCTCTGTGAGCATGACCTTTGTGCATCTCGTCAGTGCTCAAAAAATTTTAGGTTTTGGAGCATTTTGGTTTTTGGGTTTTCGGATTATGGATGCTATTAAAAGTGAATTTACACATCCTCAGTCCCAGATAAGATAATCAGCCCTCCCTTATGTTTGGACCCTAACTGCCCACAGCTGTTTAGTGCAGTACTCTGGAGCATAGGGACTGCAGACATGCTTAGATTCCAGGGCTCTGTTTCACTCTTTAGGTACTTGTTAATCATAGTGCACATAATTTACTATTTCAGTAGCTCTTGTGATTGTCAGCGATTCTTTCTGGGCTGTCATTTTTCTTGATACTTTTTTTTTGAGACAGGGCCTTGCTCTGTTACCCAGGTTGGAGTACAGTGACGTGATCATGGCTCACTACAACCTCTAGCTCTTGGGCTCGAGCAATCCTTCTGCCTTCAACTCCTGAATAGCTAGGACTACAGGTGCGCACCACCATGCCTGGCTAATTTTTAAATTTTTTGTAGAGATAGGGTCTTGCTATGCTGCCCAGGCTGGTCTTGAACTTGTAGCCTCAAGCGATCTTCCCACCTCAGTCTCCCAAAATGTTGGCATTACAGTCGTGAGCCACGATGCCTAGCAATTTCATTTTTAAATGCCTCATTGTCAGCTGTGTTTTATTAGGTCTTTTAGGAGAAAAACAGTAATAAATACTCTGTTCTGCTCAAAATTTTCTTTTTTTCTTCCTTTTCTTTATTGATTAGCAAATATTCCAATCAATACATTATGAAATTATCTTTTGTAGACACATCTTGTACAAACAGCATTCTCCCTTTGTCTGCTAATTTTAATTTTTATAGTGTTTTGTCATATAGAATTAATTGTTTTACGTTCTAATTGGCCAATTTTCTTTTATAGGCCCTGGATAATAATTATTGTAAGAAGACTATCTAATATAATATTTAAACAAAAGGTCACAAAGTATTTTCAGTGAGTGTTCTCATTAGGTAGGTGGCATTATGGGTCCTGAAAATGACCTGTAAGGCAGTTGACTTAAGTAGACTGTACAGTGATGTCTGGTCTCAAGGAATGTCATAAAATGTTGAATTTTATAATTTTTAAAATTATACTTGAAGTTCTGGGGTCCATGTGCAGACTGTACAGGTTTGTTACATTTTCTAGGTTCTGAAGTCTTGACGATCCTGATGCTTTGTTTCATGTTTCTGTTGCAGATGTTGCTGCCATAGCATGTGGTCGTGAGTTCTTGGTTAATTCGAGCCGGGTGCTCTTGGACACCATATTGCAGCTTCTGGGAGACCTGAAGCCAGGACAGTGCACCAAACTCAAAGTGTATGGTGGATAATGTTACAAAGTTAATTCTATTTACAATTAATTAGAATGTGCTGACTGGGCCTTTCTTCAAGTAAACACAGCTAATTTTGGCAGTAGTTCTAAAAACCAGAGGAAATAAATTGCCTGGAGAAGTTAAGGGGGTGCACTCTCTTAAACTGCATTTTAGAAAAACAAATTTAAGGAAGGAATGTGCTCCCCTTAGAGCAATCAGTGAGCCCCAAGTACTGTCATATGACTCTTCATGGTTGTGTCAGAATGAATTTACATAGTCTTTGTTATGGAAGCACTCCACCTCCAGGTACTAAATCTGTATTTGTTTTCTGTTATGTAACAAATCATCACCGACTTGGTGGCTGGAACACCATTTATTATTTCATAGTTTGGGGAGTCAGAAGTCTGAGTGGGTTTGAGGGCTTCTCTGCATAGGCCAGAATTGAGGCGTTTTCCAGGCTGGGATCTTTTCAGAGACTCTGGGGAAGAAATCCACTTCTGGACACTTTGAAGTTGCTGGCAGAGTCCATTGTCTCATTTCAGGACCGAGTTCCATTGTCCTGGCTGGCTGGTCAGCTGCGGGTCAGCTGCTGGGGCTGCTCGTATTCCTTCGCACGTGGGCCTGTCCTCAAGCCACAGTTGCTCATTGACTCCCTCTGACATTTCCAGGCTCAGACTTCCTCTTCTGCTACCAGAAGATCAAACTCTGTCTGCTTTTTATTCTTTTGTTAAAAATTTACTTCAAGAAGGCAAACTCTCTGCTTCATCTGGATCTGTGTGTTTAGATGAGGCATACCTGGATAAATTCCTTTTGATAAACTCTTGAGTCAGCTGGTTAGTAACCCTTAATTACATCCACAGAATCCCCTTTTCCAGGCAGTCACATAATCAGCGTGTGATAATTTCTAGTCCCCGAGACTAGGGCAGGAAATCGTGGGGAGAGGGAGCAGTGTAGGATTCTCACTCCACCATTCATTCTGAGTGTGGCCTTGGACTTCGTAGAGCATCTTTATTTTTTTACTTTTATTTTTAGAGACCGGGTCTTTATCTACATTGCTCAGGCTGGCCACAAACTCCTAGGCGTTCCAAGTATTCTTCCACCTCAGCCTCCTGAGTAGCTGGACTGTAGGTGTGTGCCACCATGCCATGCTGTGGAGCACTTTTTAAAAGTAAGAGCTTCTGTAAAGTCTGTGCCAGATGCTTCCAACATCTGTATCATCCTGGCCTTGGTGTCTCTTGATGGTTTTCTCCCATGTGAGTTGAGATTTCCTGTTTCTTCGTATGCCAAGTAATTCTGGATTTATCCTGGACATTTATGTGATCACTGGTCTTGTTTAAACCCTTGGAAAATGCTGATGTTTATATTTTCACAGGCAATCAACCTCTTTGGGTCAGATTCCAGCCAGCCTTTTCTGTTTGGTTTCCTGTGCCAGTCGTTTTCAATGAGCCTTTTCAGAGCTGTTGGAACTGCCCCCATGAGTGCCGCCCAGTGGCCAGTCTGAGAGCTGCGTGATTGGACCTGCAGTTCTGAGTCTTTCAGATGCTGTTTGTGATCAGATCCACACAGCCACACCTTGGGATGAGGCCAGGAGTTTATAAACAACTTTGTGGGGTCACTTTTCTGAGCTGTTAACTCTCCAGGTACATTTTAGTTAAAGTCTCTCACCTGGAATGCTGGGGCTTCATATACCCTGCAGTGTCCAAGCGCCTGCGACTCTGCCCTCATCCGGCCCTGCAGCAGGGGTTGAAAAGGTCATAGAGCTTTCAAGTGTAAGGAAAAGTCGTTTCCCACAGAGCTTGAGTTACCCAGGGATGCCGCCACTGCGCGTGGTTGCTGGTAGAAGACCCCTTTCCCACTCCTGGAGCCTCATTAGAGACCTCCTGGGGCTCTCCATGTAGCTCAGTGTCACTTCTGGCTTTTGGAGCTCCTGTGAGTCCAGGCCAGGGACACTA
This sequence comes from Saguinus oedipus, assembly GCA_031835075.1. Taxonomy (NCBI): domain Eukaryota; kingdom Metazoa; phylum Chordata; class Mammalia; order Primates; family Cebidae; genus Saguinus; species Saguinus oedipus. The sequence continues at coordinate 68,659,178 of CM063186.1, forward strand.
GAGGAAAAGGTGGTAAACTCACTGCTGGTTTAGTGGTTCTTAAAGTTTGGTCTTTGCCTATCTGCCTGCTACTCTTTACTTTTGAGTCCTCAAATAGCTGCTTCATATGTTCTCTTTGGAATTTATAGCTGCTTTCAGTGGAAGCAAGACTGGAGGGTGTGTTTAGGCCATCTTACCCAGAACCAAACTTTCTAGTCAATGTTAGTATTTTGTACTAAAAATTATATGCACTTAAATAATGCATATAATACAGTGTAACATATATGCATATGTAGGTTTTTTTTGAGACAGAGAATGCTCATTTTTAAAGGTTGTTTCTCTTCCAGTCTCATGCAAAAATTTTTCCTCCTTGAAAATTCAAGCAACTAATTGCTCCCTCACATCCAGCCTTTCTCATTACTGCAGTTTTCTGACCATCCAGACACTTCCCTTGTTCACTGAGTACTGGCTTGTTGGTGTCCCCTTCCCCATTTCCTGCTATCTTGAATGACTTGAACATGTTTAGGGGTGATTTATTTAACAGTCTAATTTCAAGGTCGATTGCCTTTCTCAGTCCCCCAGATTTGATGTGCCTTTGACCGTGGCAGTCGTCTGCCTTGGTCCAGATGCTGCACATAGTCATGAGGCGGACTGTCTGGTAGGCACTGCTGTAGCACTCAGGCCATACCTCCTCTCCTCCCTGCCTGCCTTCCTACCATTGTTCCCTCTCAACTGCAAGACGACCTCCTCCTCCTCCTCCTCCTCCTCCTCCTCCTCCTCCTCCTCACACCATTGCCCCCATGGCCTCCTTCCCTCTCGCTCACCAGCCCCAGTGTGCATCGTATTTCCTGATGCTTTCAGTCTTGAACCAGCCCAGCCATCCTTCTCCTCTGTTCCTACAGCTGGGGCTACTTGGTGAGATTTGGGAAGAAGCTGCCTCGTGTGCACAGACTTGTCATTCCTCCTGGTCTCCAACCCCCCACCCCGGGATCCTCCTCTATATCCTTTCTCAGCTCCCACTCATTTCCATAGTGGTGGAGACAGACCTTGGTTCGACCCTCACGGCCTCCCTGCTCTGCCCTTCCTGTGCAGGTGGGTGTCCCAGCAGGTAGCTTTACTTCCTGCTGCACAGGGGTGAAGGGGTAAGTATGGCTGCCTCAGCTTGGCCTTCCCTTGTTTATTCCACTCACCTTTGCTTTCTCCTCTCGTCTCAGAGGCACATATGGCTGGGATGTATGTGTGTGTATGTGTGTGTGTGTGTGTGTGTGGTGTGGGTGTGGGTGCATATGTGCAAGGCGTGTGTGTGGAGGGGTTGGGATGTATTTTGTGCGTGGTATATGTGTATGTGGGTGTTTTGGGGTATCTGGTGTGCATATGGTATGTGTTTGTGTGGGGCTGTTTATGGTATGTGAGGGAATGTGTGTGTGTAGTGTGTGTATATATGTTGGGGGGAGGTGGGTGTCCTGTGTGACTGTGTGTGGTGTGTTTGTATATGGGGACTAGGGATTTGGATGAGTGTATTTTGTGTGGGGGGAGATGTGGGTGTGGTATGCATCATGTGTGTAGCTGTGTATGTGAGGAGGATGTGTTTGTGTGGTATGTGTATGTTGGATGTTTGTGGTGTGTATAAGTGGAGGGTATGGGGTATATGTTTTTGTGGGATGTATGTGGGGGGTATATGTGTGTGTGGTATGTGTGTGTGGTGTGTGGTGTGTGGTGTGGGTGTGGGGGGTGTGGGCTGTGTGCGTGTGAGGGTGTTCGGGGTGTGTGTGGAGTGGGGGGAAGTGTGTGGAATGTGTGGGGAATATGGGTGTGTGGTGTGTGTGTGTGGTGTGTGTGTGGTGTGTGGTGCGGGTGGGGGTGTGTGGGCTGTGTGCGTGTGAGGGTGTTTGGGGTGTGTGTGGAGTTGGGGGAAGTGTGTGGAATGTGTGTGGGGAATATGGGTGTGTGGTGTGTGTGTGTGGTGTGTGTGTGTGGTGTGTGGTGCGGGTGGGGGTGTGTGGGCTATGTGCATGTGAGGGTGTTTGGGGTGTGTGTGGAGTTGGGGGAAGTGTGTGGAATGTGTGTGGGGAATATGGGTGTGTGGTGTGTGTGTGTGGTATGTGGTGTGTGGTGTGTGTATGGTGTGGGTGTGTGGGCTCTGTCAGCCAAGGCTTGGGACAGTTAGTGCAGTCAGCTGGTATGTGATGTGTATGGTGTAGGTGTGATGTGTGGTGTGTGGTGTGTGTATGTGGTGTGCGTGTATGTATATGTTTGGTGTTTGTGTGGTATGTGTGATATGCATATGGTGTGTGTGATTGTCTGTGGTGTGGTATGTGCATGGTGTGTGGTGTGTATGTGTGTGGTGTGTAATGTGTGGTGTGTGTGTTGGCGTATGTTGGTGTGTGGTGTGTATGGTGTGCTGTGTGTGGTGTGGTATGTGTGGTGTGTGGTGTTTGTGTGTACAGTGTGTGTTGGTGTTTGGTGAGTTGTGTGGTTTGTGTGGTGTGTGGTTGTGTGGTGTGGTGTGTGTTGGTGAGTGTGTGGTGTGTGTGGTGTGTGGTGGGTGTGTGGTGGCTGTGTGATGTGTCTGATGTGTGTGGTGTGTGGTGTGTGTGGTGTTTGGGTATTGTGTGGTGTGTGTGTGGTATGTGGTGGATGTGTGGTGTGATGTGTATGTGATATGTGTGTGGTATGTATGATTTGTCTGTGGTGTGCATGCAGTGTGGTGTGGGTGTGGTGTGTGTTGGTGTGTAATGTGGTGTGAGTGGTGTGTGTGGTGTGTGGGTGGTGTGTGATGTGTGTGTGGTGTCTGTGATTTGTGTGTGGTGTGTGAGTGGGTGGCGTGTGACTGGGTGGTGTGTGATTGTGTGTGGTGTCTGATTTGTGTGTGGTGTATGTGTGGTGTGTGGGTGGTATGTTGTGTGTGTGTGTGTGATGTGTGAGTGGGTAGTGTGTGAGTGGGTGGTGTGTTGGTGTGTCTGATTTGTGTGTGGTGTGTGGGTGGGTGGTGTGTGAGTGGGTGTGGTGTCTGTGATTTGTGTGTGGTGTGTGGGTGGTATGTTGTATGTGGGTGGTGTGTGTGTGGGTGGGTGGTGTGTGGTGTGTGTGTAGTGTGATGTGTGTGTGTGTGTGTGTGTGTGTATGTATGTGTAATCCTCCTGCCTGTGTGTTGAGCCTTCCTCTGGGATGTGTCCTGTCTACACTGTCACCTCTTGCTCTGGTATTTTCTGGTGCCCCTCTCCACTGGCTCCTGTTTTGTCTCCCAGGCCATGGCCACTGTTTCAAACCGCTTGCTGACCTGGGTTACCATGACATGTTCCATTTTCCCAGAATGCAGAGTTGGCTCATGGCATGTTCCCTTTGCTTCCGCCTGAAATCCCTGTGGGCCCTGCAGGTCAGATGCGATTCTGCCATTGGGCCACATGGCCATCTCTTTTGTGGCATACAGTCAAAGGGTCATACATGGGACATTGCTGTGACTTGGCCTCTGTGAGTTCTCAGTGGCATAGCCTCCGCAGCCATATGGTTTCAGGCTCTTCCTAGTTTACCTACCTTTTTGATGAAGACGCTGTTTTTAACTCTCCAGATCTAGGAACTTCCAGCATATGGTGGCCAGGCACACCAGCTGACCTTGGGGGCCCCTCGAGGTGGAAGGTGCTGCCAGCAGGGTGACTGGATTGTGTTTACTGTAGTGGTCATAGCTTCTCAACCTTGACAGCCACACCTTCCGGGTAATTTTCCCCGTTCCTGTCAGCCTCTCAGGTGTCTGCCAGAAGTGGCCACTTGACAAAACTGTGTGCAGCGTGGGCTCTGTCAGCCAAGGCTGGGGCAGTTAAGTGCAGTCAGCTGGTGGCATGCCCCTGCCAGGGTCCTGTCTGTTTTTTCTCTGTGTATTTCTCCTTAGTCATTCAGGAACTGAATGGGATGACATGTGTCAGGAACATCCCCCATCGTCAACACCTCAGTCCATTTCCTTTCCTCCAGCCACTGGTCACCCAGGCTTGCGCTCCCAGGGCCTGGTGTGGGCAGGATCTGTGCTGTGCCCAGACCCCTGGGGTGATGGCGGGGGGACCCTGAGTGCTGTCCTGGCACTGAGCCGCACATGGAGGGCCCAAAGACTCCTTTTTGTGGCTCTTCTTTCTCCATTGCTGCTACAGGACCCCAGCATTTCCATTCTCCTTGACGCTTGGTAACACTTGGCAACTGCAAGTATTGTTTTTATTAGACTTAGGCCAGGCTATTTTTTTCCCTGACTGCTCGTGCTTCCTAGGCTTTTACCAATCCTCATTGAGTAGGCCATGAAAGGCCTTTTCACATCTACACTAACTGTTCCTCAAGTCAGACCTGCTGGAGGTGTTATTGAAGGGGGTGGCCGAAGGCCCAGAGTTTAAGGTGGTTCTTCACCTGGAATGAGGAGAGAGGCCTCCAGGGAGGGAACTACCCACATTCCTGAATGGTCACTTGGTTCTCAGGCTAACGCTGTCCCCAAATTTGTGGTTGGCGTGCAGTGTCTATGAAGAGAACACCTCTGCTTTTACCAAGCTGAGGTAACTGACACAGTTCAGTTTACTGTCGGGGGCCAGAGAATATTTGGCATGTGTGGGAGAACAGTGGCTCAGCAAGGTTGTCTCATCCAGGTGCACAGTGGAGGGTACAGAATTGTCTCTTGGAGTTTGGGCTGTCTATGGTCCCTGTTTCTTGAAGTTACTATTAGTTTATCCCCACCCAACATCTTCCCCAGACGTCACCAGTAGGATGGCTTCAGTGAGAGTACGGCTTGTGGGAAGTTTCGGGTTCTTTGTGCAGTTGACTTCAGAAGCAGCTGTGAGCACTGCAGGAAAATCAGCTCAGCTTTGTGGGCAAATCAGGGTGATGGTATTGTCCCACCTCTCTGTGGAGTAGCCGTGCAGCTGGGTCTGCGGATCAGAGCCACCCACAAGCTCCTGTTTCCCAAAGAATTCATCTGGGATAGTCACAGTGCAGATTGTATTTTTTGAAGATGCTTCTAGAAGTGTTTCCACAAAATGTCTTAAGACAATAGCAGCCTTCAGAACTAAGTGTGGAGAGGACGCCGTAAAGCTCGTACCACACTTTGTTCACTGGTTGCTTTGTTTGTTTCTCTCCCATTTCCTGTAAACTTCTGGAGAGCATCGAGTCCAGGACAGAGAAAGTGCTCAGTAAATGTCACCTGGTGAGTGGGAACAAATCCTCACTTTCCAGGTGTGGTTCTACCTGGTTTGTTATTAAAAGTCCTACTAAATGTTACTGTGTGTTTTGGTGGCCTGATCCCTTTTTCGCATAAGCATTGGCTGCAGGGAAATCTTCAAACATGGTGGAGTTTCTGAACAGTTTCCGGTCACAGCTTTAGTAATTCTAGGTAGGAAGGTTATCTTTAGGGACCTTGTGAGGTAACTGTACAGCATTGCATACCAGTTAACTGTCCTGGTGAAGGAAGTGTGTTTTTCAAGACAGACTATCTAGATAGTGTTCAAATTCCTAAGTTTAGGGTTCTCATCATTTCCAGATATTAACAAAACTCAGTATCTGGAAGTCATCTGGGGCCTGTGAACTAATGTGTATTCTTTCCAGGTGGCACAGCTTTCAGCTACAACATGCCTACCAGCCCCTGAATTGGTCTCTGTTGAGTTATAGATTGGTAGATAGTGCTGTGAACATTAGCTCTTCTGAAAGGCAGTTTAGGGTTTTACCCTGTCTAGTTTGGGCCATTCTGTGTACACTTGAAAAAACTCACATAACTAAGTAATTTGCTTATTTGGCCTCTTCAATAAGGAAAAAGCAAATAACCAAATACACAAATTGACAGAAGAGAAAATCAGGCAATTTACAGAATAAAACATGCATGAGCTTCATAAACGTGGAAAGATTCTTGCTCTCCATAGTAATCAGGGGAATGCAAATTATAACAGTAATAAGATGCCTTTTCAGTGCCTCTCATTGAAAAAAATCCCAGTCTGATGATGGCAAGCTTCCAATTGGACATGAAGCCACAGGGAAGCTTATACCTGTCCATGTGCTGCTGGAGGGTACATGGAGCCCACCGATCTGGTCTGTGGAGGTTGCGGATGCACATGCCGAGGTCAGAGAGTCCCCTTCTGCATGTGCACTCCATAGAACGTCTTACGTAGGACACCAGGATGCTTGTACAGAAAACGGTATAGCAGCGGTGTTTGTAATCACACAAATTAGGAAATTACCTAAATGTCTCTAAGCTGGAGAATAGATAAAGAAATTGTGATGTGTTAAAAGGTTGGCATCTATCAGTGGAACTGGGTTGTAGCTATACAAATCAGCAGAAACAGATCTCACCGTGGTGTGGAAGATTGCATGCAGTATACAGAGAAAAAAGATTTCGTACCTGAGTATTAGGAAGGCTTGGCTAGTTTAAATAGCTGTAGCCAGTGCTTAGGCTTCCTTGAAGTACTCCTTTGAGTAGCATTCACAACTCTGGCTATTCAACTCTGGCTGTAGAGTTTCTTTCTTAACCAGGGAGGTGGGTATTGTATTATTCTTTACATCTTTTTGTATGTCTTCACTGTAACATAATAGATGCAAATTGACATACAGATATTTGAGGATTACATGATACAGACCACAGGTTTTTACGTTCTCACTTGACTGAGGGAAGAAGCACAGAATCTACAGTATGGTAAGTCATTAGTTACTGTACTGTCTAATGAAAAATTGGTAGGCCTCTTAAGTTTCTGTCAAGAACAGTTTGATCTGAAAATACCGTATTGCTGTGCCAATTGCTTTCTCAAATTACATGCAGTCTTTTGTAAGAATTTTATTACTTGTCCTTTAGAATTACTTTATGGTGCTAATTTGGCTACCTTAGATTCTGGTCACTTTAGCCGGACTGTCTCGTTTCTGGCCAGTGAACCCCATAGATACTCTTTTTCTTGTTTATTTTTATTGCTAGTTTGTTTTGAAGTACTGGGTGGGTTTATTCTGTTACTTGTAGGTTACAAGTCATATTTTCTTTTAAAATGAATAAGGTGGTCAACTGATGTCACATTTGCTTTTAGTGACTCAGTCGTGTTGGCCTCTGGAGGAGCTTTTCTGGCTTTTCACACCTTGAGCTTGTTAGCCCCGAGACCTTGTATATTTAGGTAACGAGAACTTGCTTTTTGTTGAAGATGAGTCACTTGTGTTGCTTATGTAACATTTCGAGTTCACTAATACCATTATTTTAGGCATATTTTCAGTCCTTTTATTCTAAACGTTAGATGCATCTTAGATGTTCAAGACTGCAGAGACTGGGAAGTTGCTCTTTTGGAGCTCATTAGCCCCATTTATAACAGAATTTCTGCTGAGGTTTTGGTAGGAAGCAGATTTTGCCTACTTTTTTTTTTGTCATTGGAAGAAAAGTCTAACAGTTAGTACACTAGTTTGAGAAGTGACTTTTTTTCCTTTCTTTTTTTTTTTTTGAGACGAAGTCCCACTTTATCGCCCAGGCTGGAGTGCAGTGGTGCCATCTTGGCTCACTGCAACCTCTGCCTCCCAGGTTCAAGCCATTCTCCGGCCTCTGCCTCCTGAGTAGCTGGGACTACAGGTGTGTGCTGCCACACCCAGCTAATTTTTGTATTTTTCGTAGAGACAGGGTTTCACCATGTTGGCCAGGCTGGTCTTGAACTCCTGACCTCAAGTGATCTGCCCACTTTGGCCTCCCAAAGTGCTGGGATTACAGGTGTGAGCCACTGTGCCTGGCCGAGAAATGACATTTAATATTTCAATACTAGAAGAGTAAATCGAATGGACAGTCTCTTTAGACTTGATAATTGGAAACTGGATACACTATTTACAGATACTTTTGGTTGAAATAGAAATATTAGACAAAATATTTGCATAAGAAACAGAGCCTTTATATTTTTTGCTAATTCTTCTGTGGCCTAAAAGTCTTGGATCTTATTTGAGGTGAATCTTGGTAGCAACGTGAGGTCTCAGGTGACAGCATGGTTTTTGCAAGTATATGTGTTTCATTTTAGCTTAAGGATAACTGATTTTGACCAAATATAAAAATTTAAAGACACCTGCCAACTTGGTAGTTTTTGCCCCCTTAAATCTAAATGGCAGTCAGCAAAGAATTTTAACTGGCCGTCTTTTCAGAAGGTTGCCCCGTATTAGAGTTACCACCGGATGCTAGCTTTGCTTTTTAAGATGTACAGAAGATGGTTTTTCTTATTTTCATGCTGTAAGGCAGAGGTCAGCAAACATTTTCTGTAAAGGGTCAGACAGAAAGTGTTTTAGCTCTTTGGGTCATATGATCTCTGTTGCAGTGACTCAGTCCTGCTGTTACTGCCTGCGTGAAAGCAGCCATGGGCAATGTATTTAATTCTAAGGAATTGCAACTCTGCGTTTGTGATCTGAAGCAGGAACTTTTCTCTCCTTGGAATACTGGGCTCAGCACCTCACTAGATTCTCATTAAGGTGCTAAGTTTTCCTCATGAACACTACATTTGAGTAGCCCTTAATTCTTAACTAAATATACTAGTGAGTAACTTTTGAATATGCATAAAAATTGTCATTGAGACTTGAAAGGACTTGCAGTGTGGCTTATTCTGTAGCCCACTGGGAGGCTGAGGACCCTGTTTTGAGAACTGAGAACCCCTACTCTGGAGAGTGCCTGCATAGCTCTGTCTTCTCTGGCTCCATAGCACTGCCAGGGGCTTTGAAAGTGCCCATGGACGGCTAGGAGCGGTGGCTCACACCTGTAATCCCAGCACTTTGGGAGGCTGAGGCGGGCAGATCACCTGAGGTCAGGAGTTTGAGACCAGCCTGGCCAACATGGTGAAACCCATCTCTAAAAAAAAAAAAAAAATACAAAAATTAGCTGGGTGTCATGGTATGTGCCTGTAGTCCCAGCTACTCAGGAGGCTGAGGCAGGAGAATTGCTGGAACCCGAGAGGAGGCAGAGGTTGCAGTGAGCCAAGATCATACCACTGTACTCCAGCCTGCGTGACAGAGCAAGATTCTGTCTGGGGAAAAAAAAAAAAAAAACGAAAAAAGAAAGGGCCCATGGTCATATGAGAGAGAAGGAAGACCTTGGCTTTTACATATTTTGATATTTAATCACTAGGAGTTGATTCACTTTCAGTAAATAAACAGTCCTTACTGTGTCCTGTCTTGACTATACTAGTCTGTGAGATGATAAAGACGAGGCATGGAGCTTGCTTTTGACAAACTAAGTTTAGTGGGGAAACCAGATATTTTAATAGAAAACTATAATAGAAGTCTTCTTTGGCACGCATGTATTGCATGTTACATGTACCATAGTATCTTTAGTTAGTCCCTTAATAATGGACTTGGTCAGTATTACTGATTTTCCTTTTGCCTTAGGTTCCAGTATGTCTTGGTGTGGCACTGTTAACCAGTTCCATCTTTATTTAAAATTTTAGGCTGGGCACAGTGTCTCATGCCTGTAATCCCAGCACTTTGGGAGGCCTACTTGGGAAAATTGCCTGAGGCCAGGAATTCAAGACCAGGCTTGCCAAGATGGCAAAACCTCATCTTTACAAAAAATGAAAAAATTAGCTGGATGTGGTGTCACATGCCTATAGTCCCAGTTACTCAGGAGGCTAAGGCAGGAGGATTGCTTGAGCCTAGGAATTGTAGGTGACAGTGAACAATGACTGTGCCACTGTACTCTGGCCTGGGTGACAAAGTGAGACGTTAGCTCTAGAAAAAAAAAAAAAAAAGTAAAAAAGTAAAGTTTTCTTGTAAGGGCATTTTTTACATTATTTTTATGTTTTAAAATATTGAATTACCATGTTAAAAAACATGGGCTACTGGGCATTTTGATACTCCCTTCAATTTGCACCCAAAGCAAATGCCTTACTCTCCTCATCCTAGCCGGCGATGCTAGTTCAGTATTTATTTGATAGCGTATGTAGTGGAGGTGGCAGAAGGTAGGTTGTGAGGGATCTGAACTCTTATCTTTTCCCAAAGAATTATGTTTGTCCTAGCTGGTCATCAGCTTTGCCTGACTCATACCTGAGCTCTGGCTCCCTGGATGTGGTCTGTAGCCAGAGCTAGGCCTCATGGCTCTCCCTCTTTCTGCCTCCTACCTGACCTTGAAGGGTTTTCATGCACACTTTAGTGCTTCCCTTTCAAGGTATCTTCCTCCCTTTTCACCCTGGTGACCCTGGACTCTGTGGTTTTACTTCTCAAGCTGGTCATCCACAGGTTTCTGATGGAGGGCCAGCTGCTGGGTGCTGTGTGTCTGTAGGGTCAAGCCCTACAGGGTCGTGGGGTGTCCCCTATTACTATGCTGAGGCGCTGGATCTGAAAAGTAAAGAGACAAGACACTGAAGGACTGGAAAAGACAGGTGGGCTCAGGGGGCCACGCCACCTATGAGCAGAGACAGGCGAGTCCCTGAGCATCCAGGAGCATCTGTATTTATTGGGTATGGGTTAGGGGGCGAGGTCGTGAGTGAGGTCATCTTAAGAACAGTGATAGGGTCAAGACAGTGATGTGAGCAATAAGCAAAGGGTCCACCCCCATTAGGTCACGGAGGCAAGGAGGTGGGCCGTGCGCGGTGAAGACGGTGCAGTGTGCAGTATCTCTTATCTAGGGAGAGGCTACTTCTAAGGAATTCTAAAGGAGGATGCTTTGAGCAGCGACAGAGCTGACCAGGTCTACAGCCACCTGCTGGCAGCTTCCAGTGATCTCTGTAGGAGGATGCTCTTGTCAGCACAGTGGCTAGAGAGCTGACAAGTTATACAGTCACCAAGTTGTGATTATACCAGAGGGGTTTTAAGCCCTCGGATGCTCGCGGGATTGCAGGTCTGAGGGCAGCCTTCCACAAGAACTGGACACAAGGTCCTACAACTCCTTTCAGGAGGAGTGGCTCTTGCTCCAAGCCTGCCATACAGCTGGTGTCTTTACGATACTGAGTGCTGCCTCCTGGGCCATAAATTCTTGTCCTGGTATAACTGTTTTTCCCTTAAATCATGCTCTGCACTGTGTCTGCTCTAGACATTCCTCCAACCATAAATAAGATGAGATTATATATATATATAGCTGCTTATTCCTTAATTTATGCTCTGTACCGTGTCTGCTCTAGGCATTCCTCCCACTATGAACAAAGATATAAATAACTGAGTAGTAAGATAGTCCTCAGGCACTAATTGTTCCGACTATAAACTAATACATGATTATATATAAAGGATTATATAAAGGAAATAACTGAGTAGTAACACTATAAACTAAGATATTCTTCAGGCACTAATTGTGCCAGGGATTTGTTTAGCTCTCCTTTCTAGGTGCCTAGATGGAGGTTTACCCACATGGGGCCTTGCCTAAACCTCAATATATTTGCCCTCTTTATCTAAAAAAGCTTCTCTCTCTCTTTTTTTTTTTGAGACAAGGTTCTGCTCTGTCACCCAGGCTGGAGCGCAGTGACACTGTTATGGCCCACTGCAGCCTTCACCTTCCTGGGCTCAAGTGATTCTCTCGCCTCAGCCTTCTGAGTAGCTGAGACTGCAAGCATGTGCCACCATGCCTGTCTATGTTTTTTCTGTTTTTTGTTGAAGAGATGGGATCTCGTTGTGTTGCCCAAGCTGGTCTTGAACTCCTGGGCTCAAGCAATCCTCTTACGTTGGCCTCCCAAATGCTGGGATTATAGGCGTGAGCCACCTCTCTTCCTTCAGGGGCCACTTCTCCTCAGTTTCTGCCTGCCTTTGGCTGCCTTCTGATCCCGTTGAATAGGTTCCTATATTTTGTTCAGAATTTGATTCTTACTGGTGAGAGAGTTAGTCCAATGCAAGTTACTCTGCCATGCTGCAGCTTTTTTTGCTGGAATAAGTATTTAAGGCTGTGTGTGTGTGTGTGTGTGTGTGTGTGTGTGTGTATGTTTGTGTCTGTGTGTATGTGTGTGTCTGTGTGTGTATTCCAGTAGCATCAAAAGTTTTATTTTCGTATAGTTATTCTTGTTCAGTTGCCCAATTTTCCTCATAATTTCTTTGACTTATTCTTATAGAGCTGTACTTTTAATTTTCTAAATGTTGCTTAGAGTTTTAAAGCTTACTTTAAACATTGATTTTTTAACTTAATTGTGTAGTGGATCAGAGAATTGGCTTAATGTATTAAGTGCTGTAAGAGATGTTTTAAAATCTAACATTATTGTAGACTGGTCAGCTTTTTCTTGTAGTTTTTTCAGTTTGTGCCTTTACGTATTTTTGAGGCTATATTACTAGGTACATGCAAGTTTAAAATGCTACCCTCCTGATGAACTGAACTTTTCAGCATTAAATATTTAGCCTCTTAATTTTTAAAGATGATTTCCCTTCTTTTCTTTCTTTTTAATTATTATTTTTGAGGTATGGTCTTGCTCAGTCACCCAGGCTGGAGTGTACTGCCACTGTCACAGCTCACTGCAGCCTCAGCCTCCAGGGCTCAAGTGATCCTCCCACCTCAGCCGCTCCAGTAGCTGGGACCACAGGTGCATGCCACCACACTCAGCTAGTTTTTGTATGTTTTGCAGAGATGGGGTCTTGTCATGTTGCCCAGGCTGGTCTCCAACTCCTGGGCTCAAGCTATCTGCCTGCCTCGGCCTCTGAAAGTGTTGTGATTACAGGCATGAGCCACTGCACCCAGTCTATATTTTTTTCTGTTAATGTAGCGACCTCAGCCTTCTCTTTCTTCTTTTTCATTAGTATTCATTTGATCTGTCTTTTCCCATTCTTTTACTTTCAACCTTTCCACAAACTGTTTTTCTTTTGTTCTGAGACAGAGTCTTACTCTGTTGCCTAGGCTGGAGTGTAGTGGCACCATCTTGCTTCACCACAACCTTTGCTTCCTGCTTTCAAGAGATTCTTCTGCCTCAAATTCCCTAGTAGCTGGGACTACAGGTGCACGTTACCACACCTGGCTATTTTTTCCATATTTTTAGTAGAGACAGGGTTTTGCCATGTTGGCCAGGCTGGTCTTGAACTGGCCTCAAGCTGTCTGCCCGCCTTGGCCTCCCAAAGGGCTGGGATTACAGGTGTGAGCCACCACACCCAGCCCCTTTCTGCAGACTTTTGTTTCAGGTGTGTTTCTTTGAAATAGTCCACGATTGCATTTTGTTTTTCCTTTATCTATAGTCTATGCCTTTTACTAGGAATATCCTGTTCATTAACATTTGTGATTAATGAAATAATTGGATTTATTCTGTCCTATTTTTTATTACGGTTTTTTCGGAGTTATGTATCCTTCCCAACCTCCCTTTCTCCCTAACTCATCCCTCCCTCTCTCCCTCCTTCCCTTCCTTCCACCCTCTTTCTTCCTTCTCTTTCTCCTTTGTCCTTTCTCCTTTCATTCCTTTTCTATTCTTTCTTTCAACAGGGTCTTTCTCTTTTATCTTTCTTTCAAAGTCACTAAGATCTTTTTTGAGTTCATTTTGTTCTTCTAGTGTCTTGAAAGTTTACCTTTATTTCTTCCGGTGATAGCCCCTTTTTAAAGCATGCTTTGATGTATTTGGTATACTTGGAAGTAATTAACGTCTTTCTCACCTGAACAGTAAAGGATCTTAGAATGTTCTAATACTTACATCCTGGATTACATGCACTCATGGACTGTATCTTATTTTGAAAAGTTTCAAAAATCCCATAGAGATTTTAATTACTGCCTTTACCACCAATGTTTACTTCTGTTCACCCACATCTCTCTGTACTTACCCTCTCTTTGCATCTCAGAATATTCTTCTGATGTCATCTTCCTTTTTCCATAGTCTGTCCTTCAAATTCTTTCAGTTCAGATCTGTTTGTTTGAAATGTCTGAGATTTTCTTTGACAATATTTTTACTTTACCTCTTTCCATGAAAATCTTTTTGCTAGGTTTACAATTTAAGTTTATTATTTTCTCTTTATGCTTGGTAAATATAGAGAGCCTAGCTTTTGGTGTAATTACTCTTTTATAGGTTATATGTCCTTTCTCTCTGGCTGCTTTATAAAATTTGTCTTTAATTTTCTAAAGTTTGGTTGTGATATATGGAGATTTGTATTTATTTTTGTTTATCTTTCTTGAGATGTTTTTGTGCCTCCTGAATCTGATGATTTATATTTACTAATTTCTGGAAAACATTTTTGAAATACTTTTTCTCCTTCATTCTTTCTGTTCTTTCTTTGTGGACCCTATTTGGAAGAACGTTGAACTTTTCACTTTCGCCTTCTTGTACTTTAACTTCTCTTTCATCTCGTTTTCTTTTTCCTATAGTTTCTTGAGCTCTATTTTCTGTTTAGTGTTTATCCTTTTCCATGTGTCTAACTTTCCTTGAGTTTTATGTTTTAATTGTTGTTTTTGTTTTTGTAGATTCTGCTGTTGTTTTTGAATTGGCTCATCATTTGTCATAGTAGTCCTAGCTTCTTGATTATGTTTTGAATTTCTTTAAAATTATCCCCACCTATTAAACATATCAGTTTTTCTTTCTTTTTTTTTTCTTTTTGTTTTGCATTTTATTTTGTTTTTAATGGATGCTGTAAGCCAAAAATAACATTCTAAGGCCCTGCAACCTTCTGAATGAACCTCTTCTCTCAGCCAAGAACATTCTAGAGTTAACCTGAAAATCTAGTTCAGGCCGTCAGAGAAGAGGGGGTTGGACATATCTCATTATACCCCTCCAGCATGTCTGGTAAGAAGCATTTACAGTCTATTCTCTCTGAAGCCTGCTACTTGGAGGTGCCATCTGCATGCTAAAACCCTGGTCTCCCCAGCCTGGCCAACATAGTGAAACCCTGTCTCTACTAAAATAAAGTACAAAAAAGATTAGCTCGGCATGGTGGTGGGCACCTGTAATCCAAGCTACTCAGGAGGCTGAGGCAGGAGAATTGCTTGAACCCGGGAAGTGGAGGTTGCAGTGAGCCAAGATCACGCCACTGCACTCCAGCCCCGGCAACAGTAGCAGACTCAATCTCAAAATCAAAAAACAAAAAACAAAAACCTTGGTTGCCACTACCCATGATTGCAATTCAGTTTTCTTTTCTTTTTTTTTTTAATTGCGTTTTAGGTTTTGGGGTACATATGCAGAACATGCAAGATAGTTGCATAGGTACACAAGTGGCAGTGTGATTTGCTGCCTTCCTCCCCTTCACCCTCATCTGGCATTTCTCCCCATGCTATCCCTCCCCAGCTCCCCTGCTGCTGTCCCTCCCCTATTCTCCCCAATAGACCCCAGTGTGTAGTGCTCCCCTCCCTGTGTCCATGTGTTCTCATTGTTCATCACCTGCCTATGAGTGAGAGCATGCGGTGTTTCATTTTCTGTTCTTGTGTCAGTTTGCTGAGAATGATGTTCTCCAGATTCATCCATGTCCGCACAAAGGACATGAACTCATCATTTTTGATTGCTGCATAATATTCCATAGTGTATATGTGCCACATTTTCCCAGTCCAGTCTATCATCGATGGGCATTTGGGTTGGTTCCAGGTCTTTGCTATTGTAAACAGTGCTGCATTGAACATTCGTGTGCATGTGTCCTTATAGTAGAACGGTTTATAGTCCTTTGGATATATACCCAGTAATGGGATTTCTGGGTCAAATGAAATTTCTATTTCTAGGTCCTTGAGGAATCGCCACACTGTCTTCCACAATGGTTGAACTAATTTACACTCCCACCAGCAGTGTAAAAGTCTTCCTATTTCTCCACATCCTCTCCAGCATCTGTTATCTCCAGATTTTTAAATGATCGCCATTCTAACTGGAGTGAGATGGTATCTCAATGTAGTTTTGATTTGCATTTCTCTAATGACCAGTGATGATGAGCATTTTTTATATGTTTGTTGGCCTCATGTATGTCTTCTTTTGTAAAGTGTCTGTTCATATCCTTTGCCCACTTTTGAATGGGCTTGTTTTTTTCTTGTAAATCTGTTTGAGTTCTTTGTAAATTCTGGATATCAGCCCTTTGTCAGATGGGTAAACTGCAAAAATTTTTTCCCATTCTGTTGGTTTCCGATTCACTCTAATGACTGTTTCTTTTGCCGTGCAGAAGCTGTGGAGTTTGATTAGGTCCCATTTGTCTGTTTTGGCTTTTGTTGCCAATGGTTTTGGTGTTTTGGTCCTGAAGTCCTTGCCTACTCCTATGTCCTGAATGGTTTTGCCTAGATTTTCTTCTAGGGTTTTTATGGTGCCAGGTCTTCTGTTTAAGTCTTTAATCCATCTGGAGTTAATTTTAGTGTAAGGTGTCAGGAAGGGGTCCAGTTTCTGCTTTCTGCACATGGCTAGCCCATTTATTAAAGTTTTCCCAACACCATTTATTAAACAGGGAATCCTTTCCCCATTGCTTGTTTTTGTCAGGTTTGTCAAGGATCAGATGGTTGTAGATATGTTGTGTTGCCTCTGAGGCCTCTGTTCTGTTCCATTGGTCTATATCTCTGTTTTGGTACCAGTACCATGCTGTTTTAATTACTATAGCCTTGTAGCATAGTTTGAAGTCTGGTAGTGTGATGCCTCCTGCTGTGTTCTTTTTGCTTAGAATTGACTTGGCTATGCGGGCTCTCTTTTGGTTCCATATGAAGTTTAAGGTAGTTTCTTGCAGTTCTGTGAAGAAGGTCATTGGTAGCTTGATGGGGATAGTGTTGAGTCTGTAAATTACTTTGGGCATTATGGCCATTTTCACGATATTGATTCTTCTTAACCATGAACATGGAATGTTTCTCCATCTTCTTGTGTCCTCTCTTATTTCGTTGAGCAGTGGTTTGTAGTTCTCCTTGAAGAGGTCCTTTACGTTCCTTGTTAGTTGTATTCCTAGGTATTTTATTCTCTTTGTGGCAATTGTGAATGGCAGTTCGTTCTTGATTTAGCTCTCTTTCAGTCTGTTATTGGTGTATAGGAATGCTTGTGATTTTTGCACATTGATTTTGTATCCTGAGACTTTGCTGAAGTTGCTTACCAGTTTCAGGAGTTTTTGGACTGAGACGATGGGGTCTTCTAGATATACTATCATGTCATCTGCAAATAGAGACAATTTGGCTTCTTCCTTTCCTATTTGAAGACTCTTTATTTCTTTTTCTTGACTGATTGCTCTGGCTAGAACTTCTTGTACTATACTGAATAGGAGTGGTGAGAGAGGGCATCCTTGTCTAGTGCCAGATTTCAAAGGGAATGCTTCCAGTTTTTGCCCATTCAGTATGATTTTGGCTGTTGGTTTGTCATAAATAGCTTTTATTATTTTGTGATATGTTCCATCCATACCAAGTTTATTAAGGGTTTTTAGCATAAAGGGCTGTTGAATTTTGTCAAATGCCTTCTCTGTGTCAATTGAGATAATCATGTGGTTTTTGTTTTTGGTTCTGTTTATGTGGTGAATTACGTTTATAGACATGCATATGTTGAACCAGCCTTGCATTTCTGGGATGAATCCTACTTCATCATGGTGGATAAGCTCTTTGATGTGCTGTTGCAATCGGCTTGCCAGTATTTTATTGAAGATTTTTGCATCTATGTTCATTATGGATATTGGCCTGAAGTTTTCTTTTCTTGTTGAATCTCCACCGGGTTTTGGTATCAGGATGATGTTGGTCTCATAAAATGATTTGGGAAGGGTTCCCTCTTTTTGGATTATTTGGAATAGTTTCAGAAGGAATGGTAACAGTTCCCCTTTGTGTCTCTGGTAGAATTCGGCTGTGAACCCATCTGGACCTGGGCTTTTTTTGTGTGGTAGGCTCTTAATTGCTGCCTCAACTTCAGACCTTGTTATTGGTCTATTCATAGTTTTGGCTTCCTCCTGGTTTAGGCTTGGGAGGACACAAGTGTCCAAGAATTTATCCATTTCTTCCAGGTTTACTAGTTTATGTGCATAGAGTTGTTTGTAATATTCTCTGATGATGGTTTGAATTTCCGTGGAATCTGTGGTGATTTCCCCTTTATCGTTTTTTATTGCATCTATTTGGTTGTTCTCTTTTCTTTTTTATCTGGCTAGTGGTCTGTCTATTTTGTTGATCTTTTAAAAAAAACCAGCTCTTGGATTTATTGATTTTTTGACGGTTTTTTTGTGTCTCTGTCTCCTTCAGTTCTGCTCTGATCTTAGTTATTTCTTGTCTTCTGCTAGGTTTTGAGTTTTTTTGATCTTGCTCCTCCAGCTCTTTCAATTTTGACGATAGGGTGTCAATTTTGGATCTCTCCACTCTTCTCATGTGGGCACTTATTGCTATATATTTTCCTCTAGAGGCTGCTTTAAATGTGTCCCAGAGATTCTGGTATGTTGTGTCTTCATTCTCATTTGTTTTGAAGAACTTCTTTATTTTTACCTTCATTTCATTGTTTATCCAGTCAACATTCAAGAGCAAGTTGTTCAGTTTCCATGAAGCTGTGTGGTTCTGAGTTAGTTTCTGAATTCTGAGTTCTAACTTGATTGTGCTGTGGTCTGAGAGACTGTTTGTTATGATTTCAGTTGTTTTGCATTTGCTGAGGAGTGATTTACCTCCAGTTATGTGGTCAGTTTTCCAGTAGGTGTGATGTGGTGCTGAGAAGAATTTATATTCTGTGGATTTGGGGTGGAGAGTTCTGTAAATGTCTATCAGGTTTGCTTGTTCCAGGTCTGAGTTCAAGCCCTGGATATCCTTGTTCATTTTCTGTCTGGTTGATCTGTCTAATATTGACAGTGGAGTGTTAAAGTCTCCCACTATTATTGTGTGGGAGTCTAAGTCTCTTTGTAAGTCATTAAGAACTTGCCTTATATATCTGGGTGCTCCTGTATTGGGTCCACATATATTTAGGATCGTTAGCTCTTCTGGTTGTATCGATCCTTTTACCATTATGTAATGTCCTTCTTTGTATCTTTTGATGTTTGTTGCTTTAAAGTCTATTTTATCAGAGAGGAGAATTGCAACTCCTGCTTTTTTTTGCTCTCCATTTGCTTGGTAAATCTTCCTCCATCCCTTTATTTTGAGCCTCTGTGTATCCTTGCGTGTGAGATGGGTTTCCTGGATACAGCACACTGATGGGTTTTGGCTTTTTATCCAATTTGCCAGTCTGTGTCTTTTGATTGGTGCATTTAGCCGATTTACATTTAGGGTTAATATTGTTATGTGTGAATTTGATACTGCCATTTTGATGCTAGCTGGCTGTTTTGCCCGTTAGTTGATGTAGATTCTTCATTTTGTTGATGCTCTTTAGCATTTGGTATGTTTTTGGAATGGCTGGTACTAGTTGTTCGTTTCTATGTGTAGTAGTGCCTCTTTCAGGAGCTCTTGTAAAGCAGGCCTGGTGGTGACAAAATCTCTGAGTACTTGCTTGTTCACAAAGGATTTTATTTTTCCTTCATTTATGAAGCTCAGTTTGGCTGGATATGAAATTCTGGGTTGAAAGTTCTTTTCTTTAAGGATGTTGAATATTGGCCCCCACTCTCTTCTGGCTTATAGGGTGTCTGCCGAGAGATCTGCTGTGATTCTGATGGGCTTCCCTTTGTGGGTGACCCGACCTTTCTCTCTGGCTGCCCTTAGCATTTTCTCCTTCATTTCAACCCTGGTGAATCTGACAATTATGTGCCTTGGGGTTGCTCTTCTTGACGAATATCTTTGTGGTGTTCTCTGTATTTTCTGGAGTTGAATATTGGCCTGCCTTGCTAGGTTGGGGAAATTTTTCTGGATAATATCCTGAAGAGTATTTTCCAGCTTGGATTCATTCTCTTTGTCACGTTCAGGTACACCTATCAAACATAGATTAGGTCTCTTCACATAGTCCCATATTTCTTGGAGACTTTGTTCATTCCTTTTTGTGCTTTTTTCTCTAATCTTGCCTTCTTGTTTTATTTCATTGCGTTGATCTTCGACCTCTGATGTCCTTTCTTCTGCTTGGTCAATTTGGCTGTTGAGACTTGTGCATGCTTCACGAAGTTCTCGTGTTGTGTTTTTCAGCTCCATCAATTCACTCATATTTCTCTCTAAGTTGTCCATTCTTGTTATCATTTCCTCAAATATTTTTTCAAGGTTCTTAGTTTCTTTGCATTGAGTTAGAACGTGTTCCTTTAGCTCATGGAAGTTTCTCATTACCCACCTTCTGAAGTCTGATTCTGTCATTTCATCACACTCATTCTCCGTCCAGCCTTGTTCCCTTGCTGGTGAGGAGTTGTGGTCCCTTGTAGGAGGTGAGGTGTTCTGGTTTCGGGTGTTTTCCTCCTTTTTTGCGCTGGTTTCTTTTCATCTTTCTGGATTTATCCACCTGTCGTTTGAGTAGTTGCTGAATTTCCGATTGGGTCTCTGAGTGGACGTCCAGATTTTTGATGGTGAAGTAATTCTGTTTGTTAGTTTTCCTTCTAACAGTCTAGCAGCTGCAGAACGGTGAGGGTTGCTATCAGCTTCATCTTCTGCTGTCTTTGTCCCAGAATGATGCCCGCCAAATGTCAGTCTGATCAGTCCTTTGTGAGATGACTCTTTGGATATACAGGGGTCAGGGAGCTGCTTGAGGAGACAGTCTGTACTTTCTAGGAGCTCAAGTGCTGAGCTGTGAGCTCCTTTGTTCATTCAGGACTGCTAGGCAGGTACGTTTAAGTCTGCTGCAGCAGAACTCATAAAGCCCCTTTTTTTCCTCAGGTGCTCTGTCCTGGGGAGTTAGGGCTTTATTTATGAGTATCTGTTGCACTGTCCCACCCAGCAAGGAGGCAGTCTAGTCACTGCCTGCTTGCAGAGGCTATGCTGAGCTTCTCTGGGCTCTGTCCTGCTGCCGTGTGTAATTCCCTGTAGTCCTGTTTATATGGGTGTGGTTAGAACTGCCTTGGCAATGGTGGCCTGCCTCTGTAATGGCACACTCTCTCTGTTATGGCGGGTTGCCTCAGCAACAGCAAGTTGTGTCAGCAATGGCAGAGAACCCCCGTAGGGGTGGAGTGCCTTGGTAATGGCAGACGCTTCTCCCCAACTGAGCTGCACTGTCCTGGGTTCAGCTGTGTTTGCCGTGAAACTCTCAACCCCGAGCATTTCCAGTTGCTGTTTTCTTTGTTTTCGTGGGGGTGGGACCTGCCGAGCCTGATCACCTCGCTCCCTGCCTCAGAGCCCCCTTTTTTTTTTTTTTAAGTTGAAGAGTTGACTCTCTCCCTGGTGTTCCAGTCGTCTGTTGAAAGGGCGCCGGGATCTGTGTGATTTCCCATGCGGTGACCCACTGCGCCGGCTGCAACAACGTTGCTGCCCGGGACTCTCCTGGCCTGGCTTACTGTTTAAGTCCCATTTAATCAGATGAATGTGCTAATCTGCCTTCCCAAATCTCAAATTGCTGGTTTAACAGGGCCATCAGATCAGTGTATTTTGTACAGAGTGCTGCTGTGCTGCGGTGCCAGCCGAAACAGCCGCGCCGGCCCAAACAGCCGTGCTGGTGGCCTGTGGGGCTCCTACACCTGGGATTCTCCTGGTCTGTGGGCAATAAAGATCCGTCTGGAAATGTGGTGTCCACTCACCCTCTGCGCTTTCACTGGGAGCTGCAATCCTGAGTTGCTCCTATAGCGCCATCTTCTCCTCTCTCCACATATCAGTTTTCCTATTCTGCAGTTGATACTTCTAGTATCTGAAAAATGTCTGGTTCTATCCCTGTTACTGGTTCTTTGTGCTGGCTGTTACTTACCCAGTCTTGTTTTCGTCATGTGTTTTATTATGATTTCTGTTCTGCACTCTCATTTGTTAGTACTGTATTTATGGGAATTCTTTGAAGACCAGGTTGAGGATCCTTTCCTTTAATGTCCAGGAAGCTGGGGGAGCTTCTATCCCAGGTCTGTTTTATATTAAAAGTATTGGCCTGGGGTTTTTCAGGCCTACCAAAAATGTGAATTCCTGCTAAGCTTGCAAGTTTACTCTGCAGGGCCTGTGAACTGAATGCCCGTGTCTCTGTGAGGCTTTTCCCTCTGTCCCTGCATGAAGCCACTCTAACTGAAGCTCCAGTCTTCTGGAATCTTAGTATCTTCTGCACTTCTCTCTCAGATTTTGTGTTCTTACTTTGTTCCTGATCAGAGATGTTTTCCTTTCATTTCTTGCAAACTCATTCATGATTTCAAAGGCTTTGAGGAAACTCTTTGTCCAGCCTTTTTGTTGCTCTGCAGTGTAAAGTGTTTGGGATCTCTGTATTTTGCAGTATTTGCAGAAACCAAAGTCCTGAGGTTCCTGACTTTGATCAGACTCTGCGTTGCCAGCCATGGTTCAACCCTGAAACAGCTTGTAACGTCCTTTTCTACTCAGCGAACTGCTCTGTTGGTTGTGAGGGATGATTGTGTTGAAGTATCTTCATTTCCCATACTGTGATTATGCAGTCCTGTGGCCTGACCTGGCTACCGCGATGTCATGTGTAATGTTCACTGAATGAAAAGGTATCCTTAGGTTTTAGATGGCTGAATTGAACTTTGAGAGTGCAATACTCTTTTAAATTTAGGGTTACCTGTATGTTAATGCAGGATTGGTAATAAAAGAGATAAATCAATAAATATGGGTTGTGAGGTTTCCCAGGGGATCCTCTCTGCATTTGAGACTCTTGATTATGTGAGCCTATGAAGGGCAGTATTTATTTTATTTTATTTATTTATTTTTAAAGCCTAGTCAAGTGAAGCAGTGGGAGTGGAGAAGGAACAAAGAAATCTGTAACTGGTTGTGATCAATTAGTTGTAAACACCACTGCACTCGGACCAGCCGAAGGGCAGTATTACGTGATATCATTGCTGAAGTTTCCCTTTTTACAATGCTTATTATCCAGATTATAGAATTAGACATCTAGAATGTGAGGGAAGCTCTAAATATGTTAAGGTCCTCTTAACTAGGAGATATGTTTAGGGTAAAATGTAATGTGGATGGAGCATTCCAACACCTTTTTCTTTTACATTTCAGGCTAATGCTGATGTCCCTGTACAATGTGAGCATCAATTTGAAAGGCCTGAAATATATCAGCGAGAGTCCAGGATTCATCCCTCTGCTGTGGTGGCTTTTGAGCGGTAAGAGGAGTGGTTATCTGTACAGCTGCTTATACGGTTTATGCAGTAGTCCTCCCTTATCCATAGGAGATATGTTTCAAGTTTCCCAGAAGATGTCTGAAACCAGAGATAGCACCAAACCCTCTCTATATACTATGTTTTTTAAAATTCATACATCTGTATGATACTTTAATTTATAATTAGACAGAGATTATAAACAACTAATAATGAAACAGAACAATTATAATAATAAGCCAGCACCGCTGTTCCTGTGCTTTAGGCCCATTGTTAAGTAAAATAAGGGTCACTTGAGCACCAGTGCTGTGGTTCTACCGCAGTTGACCTGATAACTTGTGCTGGACAAAGGAATGATTCATGTCCCTGACGGGACGGAGTGGGATGGCAGCACGAGATTTCATCATGGTACTCAGAATGGTGCGCAGTTTAAAACTTAAGAATTGTTTGTTTCTGGAATTTTCCACTTGATATTTCCAGACCATGTTTGACTGTGGCTGACTGAAACTGCAGAAAGTATAACTGCAGATAAGAGGGGCCTACTGTATACCTGCTCTTCTGTAGCTGAAGGAAACTTTAAAGTATTAGAAAGTAGGATTGATTATCTCAATATGTTATTTCTTTAAAAAAAAGATTTCAAATTTTAGAAAATTCTTTGTATGTTAAGTTGTCTCTAGTTCTGTTTCTGAAGTATTGCTTTCAGTTTGGTTATGATTTACTGGTGTCCCTACAACACAAGGAAAAATTATCTTATAAAACAGCTGGTAAACAGCATCAACAGATCCCATTTTCTTTTAACAGCACAGTACTACGTGTGGGTATGTGACTGTCAGGTAAAAGAGAAGACCCACTGTTAAAGAATTTGGGTAAAAAGAAACTGTGAAGACACCACAGCTCTGAAGAGAAGTACACACGTATAGTGTGTGCATGCTTTAAAATTTCTTTAAAAAGCTATCTTTACTGCTTCCTTTCCTCTTCACTCTTAAGTACCAGTCTAACCTAAAGTTCTGTCCCAAGTTCATCATAATTTTTAACACTATATGTCAATGAGTATACATTTCACCCAAGTATAAAAATAAATTAACTTTTCTTATTTTTCAAAATTCAAATTAACCTCTAGTTTTTAGTGTCAATTCCATTTGGTGGTGAATGCTTTTTTTAAAAAAATAGCTTTATTGATGTATAATTGACATGTATTAAGTTGCATATATTTAAAGTGAACAATTGACAAGTGTTGATATAGATATCCACCTGGAAAATTACTACCACACTCAAGGTAATGAGCAAACCCATGACCTCCAAAGGCACTTTGTGCCCCTTTGCGGTCCCTCCTTCCTGCTCCTCTCCTCCATGCTTTCCAGAGAGTGACTCGCCTCCTTTCTGCACTGTAGTTTCCATTTTCTGCAATTTTATATAAGTGGAATAATATAGTTTGTATTCTTTTTTGCTGAGTTTCTTTTGCTCATAATTATTTTGAGATCATCCATGTTGTTGTGTGTATTAACAGTTTATCACTTTTTATTGCTAAATAATATTCCATGTTGTAGATACACCAGAATTGGTGTATCCATTCAGTTAGGGATGGACAGTTGGGTTGTATCCAGCTTTTGAGGTTTTGACTATTACATGTAAAGCTGCTGGGAGCATTTTTTTCTTTTTTTTTTTTTTGAGACAGAGTTTTGCTCTGTTGCCAGGTTGGAGTGCGGTGGCACGATTTCTGCTCACTGCAACCACTGACTCCCTGGTTCAAGTGATTCTCCTGCCTCAGCCTCCCGAGTAGCTGGGATTACAGCCACGTGCCACCACATGTAGCTAATTTTGTATTTTTAGTAGAGATGGGGTTTTGCCATGTTGGCCAGGGTGGTCTCGATCTCCTGACCTTGTGATCCACCCACCTCGGTGTCCCAAAGTGCTGAGATTACAGCTGTGAGCCACCGCGCCTGGCCGCATTGTTGTACAAGTGTTTGTATGAACATATGCTTTTGTTTCTCTCTGGCAAATACCTACAAGTAGAATGCCTGGCACTATGGTAGGTGCATGTTAGTTTTTAGGAAATTGCCACCCTGTTTTCCAAAGTGGTTGTACCATTTAACATTCCCAGCAGCAGTGTATTTGTGTATGGTCATTCTCTCTACTTTTAGACATTCCAGTAGGGACGTTGTGATACTTTACGGTGGATTTTTGTATTTTTGTTATGACTAATGATGTTGAGTGTCTTTTCTTTTTTTATTTGCCATTCATATAACTTCTTTGATAATAACAGTTCGTATGTTTTGCTTATTTAAAAAAATTGGATTGATTCTTACTCAATATCTAGAGTTCTTTTTGTATTCAGTTTGTGCATCCTTTGACAGATGTGCTGGAAAAATATTTTTTCCCAGCTTGTGGCTTGTCTCATTCTCTTAAGAGCATCTTCTGAAGAGCAGAAGACCCATCTTAAATGTGATAAAGTTTATCATTCTTTTTCTTCTAAGAATCATGCTTTTGTTGGAGAAATTTTTTCCTAAATCAGAGTCACAAAGGTTTCTAATGTGTTTTCTTCTAGTAGTTTTATAGTTTTGCATTTTATATTTAGGCATTTGATTTGTGGTGAGAGGTTTTGTATTTATTTATTTATTTATTTGCATAAGGCTTTCTAGTTGATCCAGTACCATTTGTTTTGGAGACTTTGTTCTCCAGTGAATTGCCTTTGCACCTTGTTGACAATCAGTTGACAACACATGTCAAGGTCATTTTGGATTTTGTTCTGTTTCATTTGACTATTTTTGGATTATTATGCCAATACCATGCTTTATTTTTATGTATATACGTATGTATGTATGTATATATGTATGTATATATGTATTTTGAGACAGAGTCTTGCTCTGTTGCCAGGCTGGAGTGCAGTGGTGCGAACTTGACTCACTGCAACCTCCACCTTCTGGGTTCAAGCGATTCCCCTGCTTCAGCCTCTTGAGTAGCTGGGACTACAGGTGCGAGTCACCATGCCCAGCTAATTTTTTTGTATTTTAGTAGAGATGGTCTCACCATATTGGCCAGGATGGTCTCGATCTCCTGACCTCATGATCTGCCCTCCTTGGTGTCCCAAAGTGCTGGGATTGCAGGTGTGAGCCACTGTGCCAGGCCACCATGCTTTATAATAAATCTTAAAGTCAGGTGGTGTAAGTCCTCTAACCTTGTTCTTCTTTCTAAAGGTTGTTTTGTCTATTTTTAGGCCCTTTGCCTTTCCATTTGAATTTAAAAATCAGCCCATCACTTGCTACCAAAAAGAATCCTGTTGGAATTTTTATGGGGATTGTGTTGAAGCAACAGTTAATTTTGGGGGAGAATTGACTTTCGCAATATTGAGACTTCCAGTGCATGAACACAGGTATATGTCTCCATTTATTTAGATACTGTCGAGACACAGGCTCTCTCCTGTTCATGTGTTAAGAGCAGAGGAACTGACCTCCTTTGTTTTTGGCTATCTTTTCAAGGATGTGTGTATAGCAGACATCCTTAGAGGACAGACATGCTGTCTCCTTTCCGAGCATAGGGTGGGTTTATTTACACCCATGTAGTAAATATAATGCCCCTCTAGGGCAAAATTCAGCCAGAGCTTGGGGTTCCTCTCCTGAGACACAGCCCACAGCACGCGTGTGGCCCTGTGGAAGTGGGTTTAAGCTGGCGTGAATGCTGCTAGTCCGCCCTGAGACACAGCCCACAGCACGTGTGTGGCCCTGTGGAAGTGGGTTTAAGCTGGCGTGAATGCTGCTGGTCCGTCCTGAGACACAGACCACAGCACGTGTGTGGCCCTGTGGAAGTGGGTTTAAGCTCCCGTGAATGCTGCTAGTCTGCCTGTGGCTGTTGCTGTAACAGGTTCTTGGTCTCAGACTCAAGAATTTCTGTCTTCTGCCAGCATCTGTAAAACTTCAGTGTGCTAGCTTATTAGCTTGCAAGTGGGTAAAGCCCTAGACCTTCCGCAGTTTGAGGGCAGGTCCAGGCTACGCTTGTGCTCCATTGATGACACTTATCTACCCGGGTTGGACAGCTTTTTTCCTCTCAAGAGTCATAGAATCAGAGGTCCTAGTCCTGACCTGTAAGGTAACTATCCGGGCTGGTTGTTATGGACCATGAGCAAGCGGACAATGTCGGTTTGTGGGAGGGGATGGTGGTGATGCCAGGGAGAGAATAATTAAGAATACCTAATACTTCTTGAGTACTGGTCATGGCTTTAAGTGCATTACTGTCAGTATCCTGTAAGGTAAATATTGTTTTTGTATTATAGATGAAGAAACTGAGGCACATAGAGGTGAGTAAGGTGGCAGGGTTATAGAGCTATGGGTGGTGGAGCGGGATTTGAGACTCTGACCGCCTGGCTCCAGACTGTTTCCCAACCAATCTGTGGGACTGCTGCTCAGCAGGACATGGCTCAGGGGTGGAAGCCTTAGTGCTGGATGACCTTTTTTTTTTTTTTTTGAGACTAGGTTTCACTCTTGTTGCCCAGGCTGAAGTGCAGTGGCGTAATCTTGGCTCACTGCAACTTCCACTTCCCAGGTTCAAGTGATTCTCCTGCCTCAGCCTCCCAGGTAGCTGGGATTATAGGTGTCCGCCACTATACCCGGCTAATTTTTGTATTTTAGTAGAGATAGGGTTTCACCATGTTGGCCAGGCTGGTCTCAAATTCCTGACCTCAGGTGATCCACCCTCCTCAGCCTCTCAGTGCTGGGATTACAGGCGTGAGCCATTGCGCCCAGCTAGTGCTGGATGACTTCTCACCTTTAGTTGACATTAGGTCTGGTTGTGCTTGGCTTCTGAATCAGTTCCCCTGATTCAGCCAGAGCTTGGGGTTCCTCAATATGCCAGTCTCTGCTTAGGCTGATTTGCAGCCAGTAATCCTACTTTCTCATAAGAAAAAGAGTTAAAGAAGAGTGTAGGCTAAATGTTCTCTATGGCCCTTTTAGCTCTGGTCCTCTGGAAGTTTCCTGGGGTGAGTGAAACTGTGGTGGGTTTCGTCTTAATTTATGTAGCTCTGTCTATAGCAAGCATCCCGAGAGTGTTAGTTCCACTGCTCACCAGAGATTGTGTTCTTTGACTCAGGTGGGTTTTTCCTGCTTAAGCTTTGGGTAACAGAGAATATGAAGTGCTTGTTAAGTTGTGTTAATGCAGTATTTGCTTCTGGGACATCATCCCAGGCTTTCTTATTCGTGAAGATAATTACTGGTTCTTTCAACATGGTGAGCACAGCCCAACCCCTCATACATTTATTGCAAGGTCATCTTACTTTAGAATCTTCTGAATCATTTGTTCTAAAGTTAAACCAAACAAGATCTATTTAAGCCTAGGATGTTTGACTCCTGAGTTATGTATGGGATTACTTTAAACCTTAAATTATAGAATTTGGTCTGTGTTTTAGGAAGGTGAGATGTAGTTTATAATAGAATAGGAAAATAGGAACAAGAATAGTTCTTGGTGCTTGGGGTAGTGCTGGTGGTGGTGGAACTGTTTTCAGAATCTAGACTATCATCACTGCTTAGGACTAAGAGATAATTTGAAAACTGGCTGCTTCTACTCCATTGCTTTTAGATAGATCTAGTTCATGAAAACATACTGGACAGATAAGATTGTCTTCTAACTTTTAAAAGATCGAGGAAAAAAAATCTCATTATCCCTTTTAGTAATCAGTTTCTACTTTTATCAATTTCTGTTAAGAAATTGGATATATTTTAATAAGAACATGGGCTTTGGACTCATTAGACCCAGATTTGAATTGCAGCTTTCCAGCTTGTGAATTTACGTAACCTTTTAGAATGCTGCTTTGCTGATCTATAAAGTGAGAGTTTCTTCCTCAAGGATCTTTATGTTAAAATGCAATAGTGTTTAGGCTAACACCTAAGGTGGTAGGTGTTAAATAGGTGCTAGTTGTCCTTTTTATTTCTAATCTAAATATCTCATTCTTTAGGGATAAAAGACTTGAAATGAAACAAACAAACAAACAAACAAACAAACAAAAAAACTCATGCTGCAATGAAAGCTCATGTTCTTTTGTTTTGCTTGCCCTGAAGGTGGCAGGTTACTTTCAAGTATGTAGACCCCTCTGATTCAGAGAGTCCGGACCTGGTTGCCGTTAACCATCCCTGAGTAATCATCTCATTTCCTTTAACCTTTGCTGGATTTCATTTTTCTTCCCTTTGTTCAACTACATGGCTGGCTTTTTTCCAGGCTTTGTCCAGATTCTTCACATTCCTCTTAAGCCACAGAACTGGCATAGAACTCTAGCAAATAACTGGTGAGGACAGAGTGTATTGAGACGGTGACCACATGTTACATAACTGTTAATGCAGACTGCTATTGTGATCACAGGAAGCTGCATTTCCTACCACGCTTTCAGTGCTAAAAGGGCAGACAGGCAGTTGTTCCCATCTTATATCTGTGGCTTGTCTGAGTAACATGAAGCATTGATCAGGTCCTACCAGATTTGTGTCTTCAGCCCAGACCTCTGTCCCAAGCTCTAGACTCATAGATTGAATCTATGAGCTACTTGACATCTCCACACGGACATCTAATAAACATTCACATTCAGTGTGTTCAGACTAAACCCCTAATCTTCCCGCATGCCAAATTCTAATCTCTATTGATTATGACTATTTTTCTAGTGTCTCAGACTTTTAAAAAACCTTTGAGTCATTCTTGACCGCTTTTAATCTCTTAAACCCACCTTCAGTCTGTTCAGAAATCCTGATGGCTCTGCTTTCAAAACATCTCCAGAATCTGATCATCAGCTACCACTCCCACCCAGATTTTTGTTGTTGTTGTTGTTGTTTTTGAGACAGTCTTGTTCAGAGTCTCGTTGCTCAGGCTGGAGTGCAGTGGCACAATCTTGGCTCACCACAGCCCTCTGCCTCCTGTCTCAGCCTCCCAGTAGCTGGGATTACAGGCACCTACCACCATGCCCAGCTGATTTTCCCACCCAATTTTGAGCCACCATGACCTTGGGTTGAGAGCTTCCTATAGGTCTCCCTATGGTCCATCCTTCCAGGCCATGAATTGGGAGCCAAGGGTGTGATGGAAAAATCCCTGACCACCTCTCCTTACTGAACAGTCAAAATGCTGGGTGAGACACAAAAAGCATTTTACTTATTTCACACACACACACACACACACACACACACACACCCCTACACACACACACACACAACTAGAGCATGAAAGTCAAGTGAAAGTGAGAGGGCAGAGGTTAACAGAGAACTTAGCTTCTTGTTTAAGGGTATTTTTCAAATGTGTCCTTTTGTTTTCATGGCCCCCAGGGTGTGGGAGATAAGAGACAAAGCTGGGGTCCCACATCAGGTGAATGTCTTAAAAGGAAACTCCCAGGGGTATTTGCCAGCAGCGTAGGGGTAAATTCCCTTAATCCTGAGGTTATTTTAGGAAAATTGTTTTGACCTTTGGTATTGAGTGTAGTGGAGGAAAATCACTTCTGAAAATTAATAGGCTGGTTTTCATGCAAGTTTGAAGCTTTTATTCAAACCACCTAGGTGGTCCCTAAGAGAGTTAATTTTTGTGTCAACTTGACTGGATCGTGATGCCCAGACATTTTGCCAAACGTTAAGTCTGGGTATGTCTATGAGGGTGTTTCTGGATAAGAGACTGAGTAAAGCAGATTGCCTTCAGCGACGTGGGTGGCTCTCATCCAGTGAGTTGGAGCCCCAGTAGAATAAAAAGGATCTCCTCCTAGACTGCTGGAGCGGGACGTAGGCCTTTTCCTGTCTTTGGATTCAAACTGAATCACTAGCCCTTCTTGGGTCTCGAGCCTGCTGGCTTTCACACTGGAACTACACACTGGCTGCCTGAGTCTCCAGTGCATGGAGTGCAGATATTGGGACTCCCTCATCTCCCGAAACAGGCCTTCATCTTTCACAGCAGGCCCTCATCCCCCACAGCAGGCCCTCATCCCCCACAGCAGGCCCTCATCCCCTACAGCAGGCCCTCATCCCCTACAGCAGGCCCTCATCCCCCACAGCAGGCCCTCATCCCCTACAGCAGACCCTGATCCCCCACAGCAGGCCCTCATTCCCCACATCAGGCTTTCACTGGCCACAGCAGGCCCTTCTGACCACTGGCCAGGATGAGACTTAGCAGTGCCAGTTGTAGGGCTGGCGGTGATTTGAGTGGTAGATTTGTGCCCTGTGCTGGGCCAGAGTCTTTCTCCAGGAATTTTCTGGCTTGAGCTGGTGAAGAATGTTTCTTTCCCCATTCTTGGTCCATGGAACTTTTGGATGTGACTCTAGAGCTGCCTGTGGCCATGCTCCTGGTCATCTGGAGAAAGTTTATCTGTGTTCTCAGTTGCTGAAGCCAAGACATCAATGCTGACCTGAGATGCAGAGGAGCCCTGCAGATTGCAGTCAGCTTTATCTTTTCCTCAGATTGTGAGTTACCCTAGTGTTTTTCGTAAGTGAGTCCTTTTATTTTTCTTAAGCTAATTTAAGCATCATTTTCCTTCCCTTGAGGGCAGTGTGCCCACTCCCGAAACTTTGATTCCACATCTTTTCCTTGGCATTAGTTGTCTTCTGACATGACATGTGATTCCGTTGAGTGTCTGGAATTTGGCTATATCACATAACACAGAGAAAGGCTGGGGGGTTTAGTAACTAGTGAATGTTCAGTGATGGGTCTTCATAATTCTTTTCAACCCAAGTGTGGGGCATTGTCAGAATGTTCAGTGATGGGTCTTCATAATTCTTTTCAACTCAAGTGTGGGGTATTGTCAGATTACTGTATATGTTATGATTCTAGTAAGAAACCTGTTTATTACATGAATTTTGGGTGGCCATTTGATAGAAAAGCAAAATATTTAAGATCTTTACTGACAAAGAATTTTAAATGTAAATGTTTTATTATGTTGGTCAATTGTTTCTCTTAATACTTTTGTATTAGCCCACTGTTTAGCCTATTAGTCTAAACAGTGGCCTAATAGTGTGAGCTAATACAAGATACAGTTTTGTTTTTTTTTTTCTTTTGAGACGGAGTTTTGCTCTTGTTACCCAGGCTGGAGTGCAATGGCACAATCTTGGCTCACCGCAACCTCTGCCTCCTGGGTTCAAGCAATTCTCCTGCCTCAGCCTCCCAAGTCACTGGGACTACAGGCTGCGCTACCGTGCCCAGCTGATGTTTGTATTTTTAGTAAAGATGGGGTTTCACCATGTTGACCAGGATGGTCTCGATCTCTTGACCTCGTGATCCACCTGCCTCGGCCTCCCAAAGTGCTGGGATTACAGGCTTGAGCCACCGCGACCGGCCAAGACAAGATGTAGTTTTTATCTTTAAAAACATTTCTCAAACATTGACTTGAAACTTGTCCTTCCGAAGGTCCCTTAGAACAAAGATGTCAGCCTTTTCACAGGAGAGTGCTGGGACTGTTTTCTTTGATTAATCAAAGCTTACATGATAACTTTAATAAGAAATATAATTTAAATATTTGTTTTTGTTCACTGTTGTTATAATTGAGCGGTCAAATGCCCACTTCATATGTCAAGGGATGTCAGAAAATGTTTGGCTTGCACATGTCCAGTCTGCCAAGCTGAACGTAATCTAAACTTTACTGTAGTCTGGTCAGGATACAATTAAAGGATACTGAGAAAGGGGAATGAGTTCACGTGAAGATGAATTTGGTGTGTGACGTGGTCAGTTTGACGTCATGGTAAAAAAAAAATCCAAATGGAAATTTACAAGAAGTAGCTTTATACATTTTATTATTTATTTACTACTTGATCATAGCTTTTTTAAAAAAATGTATTATACTTTAAGTTATGGGGTACATGTGCAGATTGTACAGGTTTGTTACATTGGTGTACATGTGCCATGGTGGTGATTTGCTGCATCCATTGCTCTGTCATCTACATTAGGTATTTCTCCTGATGCTATCCCTCTCCAATCCCCCAACTCCCTGCTATTCCTCCTTAGCCCGCCACCCCCAGACCCTGGTGTGTGATGTTTCCCTCCTTGTGTCCATGTGTTCTCATTGTTCAACACCCATTTATGAGTGAGAAGATGCAGTGTTTGGTTTTCTGTTCTTATGTCAGTTTGCTGAGAATGATGGTTTCCAGTTTCATCCATGTCCCTGCAAAGGACATGAACTCATCCTTTTTATGGCTGCATAGTATTCCATGGTGTATATGTGCCACATTTTCTTTATCTAGTCTATCATTGATGGGCATTTGGGTTGGTACCAAGTCTTTGCTATTGTGAACAGTGCTGTAATAAACATATGTGTGTATGTATATCTTTATAATGAAATGATTTATAACCCTTTGGATATATACCCAGTAATGGATTGCTGGGTCAAATGGTATTTCCATCTCTAGATTCTTGAGGAATCGCCACACTGTCTTCCACAATGGTTGAATTAGTTTACACTCCCACTGACAGTGTAAAAGTGTTCCTATTTCTCCACATCCTCTCCAGATCTGTTGTCTCCTGATTTTTTAATGATCACTATTCTAACTGGCATGAGATGGTATCTCAGTGTGGTTTTGATTTGCATTTCTCTAATGACCAGTGATGATCTTTTTTTCATATGTTTGTTGGCTGCATAAATGTTTTCCTTTGAAAAGTGTCTGTTCATATTCTTTGCCCATGTTTTGATAGGGTTTTTTTTTTTGTTAGTTTGTTTACGTTCTCTGTAGATTCTTGTTATTAGCCCTTTGTCAGATGGGTAGATTGTGAAAATTTTTTCCCATTCTGTTGATTGCTGGTTCACTCTATTGACAGTTTCTTTTGCTGTGCAGAAGCTCTTAAGTTTAGTTAGGTCCCATTTGTCTATTTTGGCTTTTGTTGCCATTGCTTTTGGTAATAAATTATGTTGGGAAAACTGGCTAGCCAATGCAGAAAGCTGAAACTGGATCCATTCCTTACACCTTATACAAAAATTAACTCAAGATGGATTAAAGATTTAAACCTGAGACCTAATACCATAAAAACTCTAGAAGAAAACCTAGGCAATACCATTCAGGATATAGGCACAGGCAAGGGCTTTTACATTTTAAAAGAGGAACAAAAACATTTCTTTGAGAAGAATACAATGGTTGTTAGAGTTAGACCTCAAAGTTCAAGAACAGAACGAAGAGAAACCTTTGACATCAGAAAATTATTGATGAGCTTTGAAAAGGTTCCCCATAGAGCACAGGATCGGGCACAAGGGCAGCTCGGGAGGAATGGACAGAGAGGAAGGAGGGCGGCTGGTTAGGGTGATGCTGCTTTGGGGGATTTGTTGCTGAAAGAGTTTTGTGTGTTTGTATTAAGGGTAATCAGATTCTAATTTTCAGGATTTCAATCTAAAATGAAAAACAAGAACAAGAATTAACTATTTTACTTCAGAATGCACTGTGCCTTTCTTAGCATTTTCTTGGGCTAGGAGTTCACTGTCCCCTGCAGTTTATCTTTAGACAGTGGCATTTATGGCATCAAAGCAGGTTACTAAAGTGTAACGCTTGCTCCACTTTTGTTGTTTGTTTTACTATAAGCCACAAGTATTGGAATAATTTCTGCAATTGTTCTTTCTGCATGAATTCTTCATTATTCTTTAAGAAAAGATGCCATTGAATGTTCTTCATTAACTCATTGATGATGGATCTGGGTGCTTAGGATGATTGTTCTTTATGATATTAGGAAACCCCAGCTAATTAAGTCTTCCATATGATTTGTAGGCCTGCCAGCTGTGTACACAGTCAACTGATGACAATCTTAGTTACATAATGTCTTGGAAACCCTTAGTATTCAGATGTCAAAAGAAACTCTTTAGGATATAAAAACTGGGGAGTTAATATTTGTCAAGTATTTGTGGGTTATGTTTCTTGGACACAAATATACCATTTGTGTAAGGGCTAAAATCCTAAAGAAAAACTTGGATCTCCTGAGCCCTGTCGAAGTCCTGGCATCCCAGAGCAGCCCCGGCCAGGCAGGAGGGCACACAGGCAGTCTCTTCTTCTGGCTCACGCCCTCCCAAGCCAGAGCGCCCTGCCAGACCACAGAGACCTGGGTGGAGCAGACTGTCATGGCCCTGGACAGCCACACAGCTTCGGCCCAGAAACAGATCAGAGTGGGGGCCCTAACCCCATCTAACCTGGGAGGCTGTGCAGGAGAGCTCTGCTTACATTCTGTGGGGCTGTAGGACCCTTCAGAGGCTTTCTTACAGTCGTGTCAGGTGATAGCACGCTAAGACCAAGAAAAGAATGAAGAGAAACCTTTGTCTCACGCCTGTGTGTTGCGCGACACAGAGCCACCCATGCGAGAGGGGTGAAGGTGGTTGCTGTGCCTGAGTCCGTCACAGCTCGGAGAAGGGCCTGTGTTGCCTTTCTTCATGATCGATTTGGTTGTGTCTGTGTAGGATGGACACCATCAATGGCTTATCCTATACCCTTTTTCCTCGTTTTCATTTCTAACAGAACCTCAGCTTTATTCAGGGCTCTGTCCTCCCTTTCATGGATCATCTGACTTAGGGAAAGAGGTGCCAAACTCCAGAAGGGGGTTTCAGAGAGCACATTCTCTCCCTCCCCTCCGCCTTCCTTTCCCCTCCCCCTCCCTCCCTCCAGGTATCAGGATTTGTAAGTCTCTCCAAAGGATTCTAACATGAGACAGGGTTGAAAATCAATGGTTTGAGCCAGCCCTAGCCATCTTATTGTGTGCCAGTGATGAGTTTAGTGATCAAGGCATAGGGTGGTCAGTACATGGCATCCTTCTGCCAGCAGTGCGTGGTCCAGAGGTGGGTACATGACCTGAGTAGCTACATCCAGATCTGAGGGATGGGGGAAGAGACTTCTTCACTGGAGATGAGTAAGGAAGCACGTGTCCCTAAATGCCAGCCTTACAGTTGATGCTGTCAGGGCAAGCAGAGAAAATAACAAAGCTAGATCTCAGATAATATAATCAAGACATTGGATCCAGCCCTGGACTTCTTGTATAAAAAATGATACATGTTATTACGTTTAAGCCACTTTGAGTTGCAGTTTTGTACTTTTAGCTGAAGTGTTTTGACTGTTTCTGTAGTAATACAGAAACCAACTGTCCTCAATCAATTCCAAGTTTCTTGATATGCAGAATAAAGGGATACAAAGAAGGCATGATAGTTGGAGGTGACATCTCCATTTTCTTGAAAACGTATCCTGCCGGCCGGGCGCGGTGGCTCAAGCCTGTAATCCCAGCCCTTTGGGAGGCCGAGGCGGGTGGATCACAAGGTCAAGAGCTTGAGACCATCCTGGTCAACATGGTGAAACCCCGTCTCTACTAAAAATACAAAAAAAAAAAAAAAATAGCTGGGCATGGTGGTGCGTGCCTGTAATCCTAGCTACTCAGGAGGCTGAGGCAGGAGAATCACCTGAACCCAGGAGGCGGAGGTTGCAGTGAGCCAAGATCATGCCATTGCACTCCAGCTTGGGTAACAAGAGCGAAACTCTGTCTCAAAAAAAAAAAAAGAAAAAAAAAAACGTATCCTGCCAGCACCACTTACTTGCTTTACTTTTCTTAACAAAATATAGCCGGGCATGGTGGCATGTGCCTGTAGTCCCGGCTACTCAGGAGGCTGAGGTGGGAGGATCACTTGAGCCCAGGAGTTCTGGGCTGTAGTGTGCTATGCTGATCGGGTGTCTGCACTAAGTTCGGCATCAATATGGTGACCTCCTGGGAGTGGGGGACCACCAGGTTGCCTAAGGAGGGGTGAACTGACTCAGGTTGGAAATGGAACAGGTCAAAACTCCTATGCTGGCCAGTAGTGGGATTGCGCCTGTGAATACCCACTGCACTCCAAGCTGGGCAACATAGTGAGACCCCGTCTCTTAGAAAAAAAATGAAGGGCTGGGCACAGTGGCTCATGCCTGTAATCCCAGCACTTTGGGAGGCCGAGGTGGGCAGATCACAAGGTCAAGAGATCGAGACCATCCTGGCCAACATGGTGAAACCCCATCTCTACTAAAAAATACAAAAATTAGCTGGGCATGGTGACGCGTGCCTGTAGTCCCAGCTACTCAGGAGGCTGAGGCAGGAGAATTGCTTGAACCCGGGAGGCAGAGGTTGCAGTGAGCCGAGATCGTGCCACTGCATTCCAGCCTGGCGCCTGGTGACGGAGCAAGACTGTCTCAAAAAAAAAAAAAAAATGAAGATGCCAAATGCAAATAGAGATGAACAGAGCCCTCTGCATGTGGCTAAGAAGTGGAGGTCGAGGGATGGGGTGCTAGAGTGCCCACCCTGCATATCAGTTGTGGGTTTTGGGCAAGCTCCTCGACCACCTGAAGAATGGTGATGCTCACATCACTTCAGAGAAATTAGGAGAATGAAACTCGTTGCCCCACATAGATCACCTGGCACAGGCCCTGGTGATGGGCTTCAGTGGAAGCACATGAAACTGCCAGTACTCATCCATTTAGACTGATGAGAACGACAGCTCCACGTGGTTCAGCTGCGTAATTCATTTAATCACGATGGCGCTAATTAATACGCGCATTGAGGATGTGTGTGCGCATAACTAAAGCATCATTTGGCTTCAAACGATGTTCAGCGAAAGTCTTTAAAGACTGAAATTAGCCACGTTTCACTTTGCGTGATTGAAGACCTTAGTCAAAGAAATAACCTACAAATTTAATTTTTCAAGCTTGTGCACAGAGAGTTTAATTTGTAGGGATACAGAAGATTATAACTATGTCATTCTTTATGCTTAGCGTTACCAAGGCAAGCTTTTCACTGATGCGATGTGGTAGTGGAGGGTTGCCTTCTTTCTAGTGGTGTGCGGGCTATACACGACTGGCACCTTTGTTGTGAACAGCTGGGGAGGCAGATGTGAACATGGCACATTTACTTGTGCATCCACATGACAGGCACTGGACTCGAGCCTTTCCTTATGGGATTTGGTGTAATCTGGATGACAGACATATTTCGTAGGTGGGGACACTGAGGCTTAGCAGTGTAGAGGCTCTGTGTGATAACCAGTGATGACTTGTAAGAGGTGGAGGTGACTTCAGTTCATGCTTATAGACAAGTTTAAGGCTTGCAGACAATCAGGAAGTCACAAAACAAATAGGAAACTCTTGACTTCTTTTCCACTTAGAAATTGAAGTCACTGAGCTCTTGGCCCAGGAGGATAGCCTCACGTCTGGGAATGATATCATTACATACTATTGGATATGAGAATTTTGCAATGACTTTTTTTTTTTTTTTTTTTGAGACAGAATTTGCTCTGTAGACCACGCTGGAGTGCAGTGGCATGATCTTGGCTCACTGCAACCTCTCCCTCCCAAGTTCAAGTTATTCTCTTGCCTCAGCCTCCTGAGTAGCTGGGACTACAGGCACCCACTACCACACCCAGTTAATTTTTGTAATTTTAGTAGAGTTGGGATCTTGCCAGGCTGATCTCAAACTCCTAGCCTCAGTGATCCACCTGCCTCAACCTCCCAAAGTGTTGGGATTACAGGTGTGAGCCACTGTGCCTGGCCAACTTTTGAATTATAATTGAAGTATCCTCAGCACTTGCCACTGTCTCTTAGTTTGTACTAATCTTGGCTATTCTTTTGACTATAAGTAGGAAGAAAGCACCTTTAGGAGTTTCTTCGTCTGTGGCGGGACCCTAACAGTGGCTCACGCTGTTGTCCGGCTGGGTTTGTGAAGATGCACTTCCTGTCTGTTTGGCAGGATTACTTCACAGTCGTGTGTTTCATTTTCTTTTGGACTAAAGACTTCCTTCCCAAAGTAAAAATGCAGTAATATGTGTGAAAGTAGTTTGTAAGTGGTAAATTGCTAGTCAAGTGTAGGTTATTTTTGTCATCCTCTCCTTCTGGAAAGAATCAGGCCTTGAGAGGGTGCCGGCAGTTTGTCCCACAGTGTAGCTATCAGTTCCCCGCTTCTTGCAATTGAAGAGCTACAGTATCTTCTCAAGTTTTTAACGGGAGTCTGGAAGCTTAGGTGGCGGGTGTAATTCTCGGTGACAGGTTTATGACTTTTTCCACGGAGGCGTGCAGGCTTCAGAATAAATTGCCCTTACTGTCAGCATGAAGGGATGAGGCTGCATCACCCCAAAAGGTGAGTATGCTTCTGCATCCCAATGGAGCCTCATGTTTTCATATTCTGTAACTTTTGTGGCTGACTTAGTATACCTGTTATCAGAACTGTGATATAAATATCCTGTAACATTTGCGGAATTCCAAACCCTAGAGGTCCAAACATTTTGAGTTCCATTTCTTAAAACAGGAACAAGACTCGAAGGAGCTGCCTGAAAAGCACAGCAGTAGCCCCGTGAGGAGCAGGAGGGGAGGGAAGGCCCTGCTGCTCCTGTGCCTTGGTTGCCTGTGTGTATGTGCTGAGCCCTGTGGGTTCTGTCAGGCAACCTGTGTGTATGGGAGTGGAAGGAAGCAGAGCCTGAGGCCTGAGCTGTGTGTGTCCTCCATAGCTCATCGGGCTGGCACCTCTGAGCCGTCCCCTCATGGGAGAGAAGAGGAAGCAACTGGGTTGACAGCACCCCCTGTCCCAAGGAGGCTGAGCTGTGAGGAAGGCACCATCACAGAGGAGGGAAAAGCGAGATCAGCTCTGAGGACAGCTGCACCCACCAAGTGCGGCCCTGTGTGCTTTGTGACCTCAGGGTGTGTAGATGTTGGGGTGAGGGGGGACTCGGCCACAGCTTTTCCAGAATTGAAAAAGGGCTTTAAACTCAAAAAAAGGTTTAGGAACCATTGCTTCCAAGATAATCACCCAACTTGTAGATTTGCTGCTGTCTTCAGAGGAGTCAGCCAGTG
Source organism: Saguinus oedipus (assembly GCA_031835075.1). NCBI lineage: Eukaryota > Metazoa > Chordata > Mammalia > Primates > Cebidae > Saguinus > Saguinus oedipus. Next base: position 68,698,774 of record CM063186.1, read on the forward strand.
CATGGCAACTGACTGATAGTAAGGATAGTTGATTTTTTGGTGTTTCAAACTTAAGTGCTAAATTGAATAGTTACAGGTTGAAAGGGCGAGATGATGAAGTGTGCTGTTTTCCAGGGGAAGGCAGGATGCTGGCAGTCTGACAGGACACCCTGCTGGCCTGGCCTCCTCCTGCTCTGAGGGCCCCACGGTGATCTTGGTCATGAAATGCAAATCAAAACCACATTGAGATACCATCTCACACCAGTTAGAATGGCGATCATTAAAACATCTGGAGACAACAGATGCTGGAGAGGATGTGGAGAAATAGGAACACTCTTACACTGCTGGTGGGAGTGTAAATTAGTTCAACCATTGTGGAAGACAGTGTGGCGATTCCTCAAGGACCTAGAAATAGAAGTTCCATTTGACCCAGCAGTCTCATTACTGGGTATCTATCCAAAGTACTATAAATCGTTCTACTATAAGGACACATGCACACGAATGTTCATTGCAGCACTGTTTACAATAGCAAAGACCTGGAACCAACCCAAATGCCCATCGATGATAGACTGGTCTGGGAAAATGTGACATATATACACCATGGAATATTATGTAGCAATCAAAAACGATGAGTTCGTGTCCTTTGTAGGGACATGGATGAATGTGGAGAACATCATTCTCAGCAAACTGATACAAGAACAGAAAATGAAACACCGCATATTCTCACTCATAGGTGGGTGATGAACAATGAGAACACATGGACACAGGGAAGGGAGAAACACACTGGGTCTATTGGGGGGAATAGGGGAGGGACAGCGGAGGTGGGAGCTGGGGAGGGATAGCATGGGGAGAAATGCCAAATGTGGGCGAAGGGGCGGAAGGCAGCAAAACACACTGCCACGTGTGTACCTATGCAACTATCTTGCATGTTTTTCACGTGTACCCCAAAACCTAAAATGCAATTTAAATAAATAAATAAATGAAGAATAAAACACTAAAAGAAAAAAAAAAGAAATGCTGCCTTGGGCCCTGCTCACTCACAGAGGCTCATGGAGCAGAAGCTCGTTGATGGGTTGGCCTCAAGGCTATCTTTGCTAGTGACTGGGGGGCTCTTGTCCCATGCAGACAAGATGACTTCTTCCTAGCTTCCAGTGACTTAGCAAACCAAACTACTCATCACGAGGTTGCCCCAAAAGGATGGGAATTGAGCAAAGTGGAAGGATGTGGGGAGCTAGATGCAGATGAGCCCCGAGATGCCCAGGTGTCATCCTCTCCTCACCACAGTGCCGGCTCCAGTGATGGCCTTTCCCACGCTGTCCTTCATGCTCTCCCCCACGCTGCCAGGTGCCCCTTCAGTTCACAGGGCCTTCCCCGTGGGGTACCACCGGCACAGTTTCTCTGTTCCCTGTGAGGGTGAGGGCAGAGACTGAGTCCGGGTCATTGCTCTGTGCTGAGCTGTGACCCAGAACTGGGGAATTAGCAGTGTTTCATCTGCATTTATCACATGAATGAAGGTGTTTTGGTCTAGCCTTCTGAAGGTTACAGCAGGATCATTTTGATTGGAGTTTTGGGTGATTCAGGAGTCTTTATTCACATGTTATTGTTTCATTTCTAATTTATTTTCCAGGATTTCTAATTACATACATTCAGGATTTCTAATTATGTACATTCTAAGTTTGTGGGTGTTCCTAGTTTCACTGAGATGGTAGCATTGTTTACAGCATTTTAGGGGGAGTCTTGTGCTCCTCTGGCCTACTACGCCTGTAGCTCTGTAGATGGAGCACCCTCATATGGGCCCACCACACAGCTGGCTCAGCAGTACAGCTGCGTTGGGGAGTGGGCAGCATCAGCCTCCCCATCACACTGGGCAGCAGCATTAGAAAGGTGACTTTTCTGGGGTCACAGAGCTAGTAGGTGGGGGAGCCAGGATCAAGCCCTGCTTTTTCAGATTCCAGAGCACCATGCTTGGCTCACCCATGCAGAACCGTGGCAGCGGACAGCCAGGGGACACACAGGTTCTTTGATTGACTCACTCACGGGCTCATTCATATACTCACTAAGCACTTAGTGAGTGCCTCTTAAGGACCAGGCGCCGCTGGTGTTGTGGAACAAGGGAAGCAGTTCTTACTCTCACAGATTTAGTTTGTTCACTGGTATACTCCAGTGTTAGTGTGCTTTGTAATTGTTTAGCATTGTGAAAGTGGAATGGATTTGGGTCTCATCCAAAAGTTTTATAGCACAGAGAAGAGAAGTCAGAGATACCAAGAACATTTAAGCCCTGATGTCCAATTTATCCACAGATTCAAACCTTTTCACTTTGCTAAAACTTTCAAATGCAGGAAAACGTGTGTGTTTCAGAGAGCCCTGACTCTGGACAGCTCGTTGGAAAAGGAAGCATCTGCAGCTGTCATTTTTGCCAGACATCATGGGTTAGTTTTCCAGCAGAGAGGAGAGCTCAGCAGCACTCGTCTTTGCCCTCTGGGACACCTGAGTCCAGGGAGCGGCTGGAGAGGGGCGTTGCTGCTGAAGCCCTGAGGGAGTTCTGTCCCCTGGCTTTGTAGTGGGTCTGCTCTGTGTGTGCTTGTGCTGGGCGCAGGAAATATGGGCAACTTCACATGCCCTCTCCCTGCTGTACTTCACACCTCTGGTTTCCCCTCACCTGCTTTCCTGAAGGTGCATCTTGCCCCTGGGTCCTGTCCACAGCAGGCTTCTTCTCCAAGGCTGTGTGCTCTCCGGGCAGTCACGTCTGCACCCGTGACTGTCACTGCTTGCTTTATTACAGTGGCACTGAAGTATCTAGCTTGAGCCCAGATCTTTCTCCCAAGCTCTGAGCTAGCCCGTACAGTGCCTGTTCTTCCCTTCATGTGGACATCCCACAGCCGCCTTGTGACTACCAGAGATGGACTTGTTGTGTTTCTCCTGGGGCTTGCCCTGCGCTCTCTCTTTGACATCCTGGCTGATGGTGTCCCCTTTCCTGAGGCCTGGTCTTTCCCTTCACTCCCACCATGCAGGTCCAATTAGGCTGTGTCCTCTTGCTCCTGGCTGTTGTAACTTCCAGAATGTCTGCTGCGGACTCTGGATCCAGACTATGAGGATTTCTTGTTGGATTACCAGGGGATCTGTTGGTGGTTCCCTTGGCTTCAGGACTGGTCGCTCTGATTCAGCCCTCTCTCTCCCTGCCGTTTTGTTAGACCGATCTTTCACAGTCGGGTCATACCACTGACGTCCCCACTGAAAACCGGATCAAAGTCCATAATCCGGCCTCACCTCTGGGTATCCTTCATAGGCTGTGGTCATGCGTCACAGGCGGTGGTCATGTGTAACCACATCCTTGGTGCCGTGTCCCTCTGCTCCTACTCCTCACATTGCCTTGTTGGGTTTGGACTCAGAAAGGTGATAGCTTTTCAGGAGAGAAAGAGACTCAAAATCTGAATTTGAGAGAGCTCTATTTTGAGATATGATGAAGCAGAAGTGATTCCATCTTCAGGACAGAACATGAGGGTAGAAGCGAATGGAGGAGGCGGGGCCACCGCGCACTCCAGCTGGAAGCGAATGGAGGAGGCGGGGCCACCGCGCACTCCCAGCTGGAATGAATGGAGGAGGCGGGACCACCATGCACACCCAGCTGGAATGAATAGAGGAGGCGGGGCCACTGCGCACTCCAACTGGAAGTGAATGGAGGAGGCGGGGCCACTGCGCACTCCAGCTGGAAGCGAATGGAGGAGGCGGGGCCACCGCACACTCCAGCTGGAAGCGAATGGAGGAGGCGGGGCCACCATGCACACCCAGCTGGAAGTGAATGGAGGAGGCGGGGCCACCATGCACACCCAGCTGGAATGAATGGAGGAGGCGGGGCCACCGCGCACTCCAACTGGAAGTGAATGGAGGAGGCGGGGCCACCACGCACTCCCAGCTGGCCTGTAGGAAAGGAAGGCAGAGTTGCTGAGGAGTTCGGAGTAGCCCAGGGAAGGGAGAGCCTGGAAAAGGAGAGGAAAACAAGACCAAGAGGCTGAGGACTGAATAGAGGTCCCGAGAGCCAGTGTCCAGATGTCCGGGGCTCCTTGGGGAAATCAGAATCATTAGCATCGTGGTGCTAGAAGCCATATTGAAGGAAGGCTAGGGATGGCAAGTGCGGAGGGAGGCCTCTGCGAGGTGTGCAGTGGCAGCAGGTAGGAGGGAAGTGAGCCAGCGCCAGGACAAGGCTGCATGGACAGAGGGCAGAGGGGCTTCTGCAGAGTGCTTTGGGCTGGGAGAGGCTTCGTGGACTTTGTGGGGACAGCATTTGTATCTGGGTATCTCTGCAGGATTTCTGATCTAATTTGCAATGAAGAGAATGCTTATGTCTTTGTTTTAACTATACGTAAGTAATTCAGTATACGTGACTAATGTAGCATATGTACATATATTTAAAGTGAGGGACATAAGTATTGCTTTGCTCCACATTGTGTTATCACAATAAAAACATATTTACTGACACAAACTCTAATGTTTAAAATGTACTCTCCATAAGCTAAACTTTTCAGAAAACCAGAGCAAAAGGTAATTCTTAAAAAGGTAATTCTTTCAGGCCATAAGTATGTGATAATCTGCATGGCCGAAGGAAGCAGAGTGGCCATTGAGAGCCCTAATAGCTACTAGTAGGTTTCTACTTGTTTTACATATATTATGCAACGTGCTGTGTAAAACTCTTTGAGATGGGTGGACTCTGTGTTTTATTGACAAGGAAACAGGCTCAGAGAATGTCAGAGCCTTACTTGCCAAGGCCAGTCAGGCAGTACCCCATCTGGCGTTCAGACCCTGGCCCCTGACTGTAAACCCTCTGCCTCAGCTTGTGTGTTTTCTTCTGTGCCATGCTGAATTCATAAATTAAGCCTACATTTAATTTAAATGTAAAAATTATGTGTTGCCTTCATTTTAATAGATGATATACCATTCTGAGAATTCTGTTTGCCAGTGGTATTTCTGTTATGGTTACTGACATCTGCTTATTTTAATGTATTTTGACATGTATGGAAGCGGGACTAATCTGGTTGTGATTCAGGCTCTGCATATGTATCAGAGCTGACCCATCTGCCATGCAAGCATATTTTAGAAAAGGAGCAAATTCCTGGCTGGGCCAAGTAACACCTTTTCCACTTCTCCTCTGTGTGTGATCTGTTGTCTACAGTATCATGTTGAAAAAGTTGAGAAGCGATTTTGGAAAGAGAAGTGAGGAATCTGTTGCTAGAGTGTAATTGAGAAACAGATGAGCTAATGGAAGAAGCCAAGATGTTGGGAGTTGTAATTTACTGTAAAGGTTGAGGGACTAGCATCTTTTTGGATTTTGGAAAGAAAAAATCAGAAATATAAAATAGCCTACTATATAAAGTTTTACGAGCTCATTTCATAATCATCTAAATGGGTAGACACTTGATGTTCCTAGACCTTCAGAATCCAACCTGAAACCACTTTCCAGATTTCACATCCTCAAGTCTGATCATTCCTTCTTCTGTATCCCATGGGGAATATTACAAATGGAGTCATAGTTGTACCTTCTGATCTGGAACTGTTTCATTGTAAAATCCCTTGGCAGGCGCGGTGGCTCACGCTTGTCATCTCAGCACTTTGGGAGGCTGATGCAGGCAGATCACCTGAGGTCAGGAGTTTGAGACCAGCCTGGCCAACATGGTGAAACCCCATCTCCACTAAAAATACAAAAATTAGCCAGGCATAGTGGCGAGCGCCTGTAATTTCAGCTACTCAGGAGGCTGGGGCAGCTGGGGCACAAGAATTGCATGAACCTGGGAGACACACATTGCAGTGAGCCAAGATCATACCATTTCACTACAGCCTGGGCAACAGAGGGAGACTTGGTCTCAAAAAAAAAAAAAAAAAATCCCTAACTGGGTAAGAGAGTAAGGATGCAGAGTGAGAGAGTAATTGTGTTTATCTTTTGTCTGCTGCAGAATACACTGAGGGAGCTTTGTGTCCCCTCTTCAGAAAGTGCTGCTGAGCCTGCCCTGGATGGGGATGGTGCCATGGGAGGGTGCACTTCTGCTTGGGTTGATGTGCAGGGAGTGAGCCAGCCTATTCATTGCCGTTGTCACAGAGCTCCCAGCACTCAGGTGGGACAGGATGCAGGGAATGGACCAGCCCCATTGGTGGTTGTTGTCAGGCTCGGAAGCGAGCAGACAGAGTTCTTTCCCTTTGGAACTTATATTCACGTGAGGGACTTGACACTAAACAAATATAATGGCGTATATAATAGAGTAATACAAATACAAACGGAATGGCATGAGAGCAAGCTAGACAGCATTGGGCACAGCTCCTGTTTTGGGTGTTTGAGTGGAGACCTGAATGAAGCAAAGGACAGCCTGTGGTGAGACCTTTGAGCAGAGCATCACAGGCCAAGCACGGCAGGGGAAGGGTCTGAGGCAGCTGCGGGCAAAGGAGTATTGTAGGAGTGACTAAAGACCAGTGTCGCTGGAGAGGATAAGGAGGGAATGTTAGGAGTGGAGTCCAGAGGGACAGCTGGTTCTGGGAATCATCATTGTATAGAAGGTACTGAAGCAATGGTAGGGGACTGCATTGCTAAGAAAGTGAGACAGGGCTGAGGATGAAACTATGGGGCCAGCATTTTCAGTGCAGATGAAGATGATGAGGGAGCACAGAGCAGCCAGGTGAGATCGGAGAAAAGTCAGGAGGATGCAGTGTCCTCCAGGGCTAAGTGGAAACAGTGTTTCCACACGCAGCTGGGGACTGTCCTATGCTTCTGAGCTGGGCAGATAAGCCTACAGGTGGGCAGGTGAGAGGGCCCAGCTGTGTGAGTGGGGCCCAGGGGAGCCACTTGGTCTCTTCACCTTCATAGTAGCTCATAGATGAAGCTCATAGTAGCCACCGTGACTTTTATTTTTTATTTTATTTTATTTTTGAGGTGGAGTCTTACTCTGTCACCCAGGCTAGAGTGCAGTGGCATGATATCAGCTCACTGCAACCTTCGTCTCCTGGGTTCAAGCAATTCTTCTTCCTCAGCCCCCCAAGTAGCTAGGACTACAGGCATGTGTCATGACGCCTGGCTAATTTTTTTGTATTTTTAGTAGAGCTGGGGTTTCACTATGTTGGCCAGGCTGGTCTCAAATTCCTGACCTCAAATGATCAGCCCATCTTGGCCTCCCAAGGTGCTGGGTTTACTGGCAAGAGCCACGGCACCTGGCCACCAATGTAACTTTTAAGTAACACTCTTAGTCTTAGAATCCTGATGCGGAGGTGGCATCAGAATCTAAGATGGTAACACCGATGTTTGTGTGTGGCTCACAGATTGAAGGTAATTCTAGGAGGAGTTCCAAAAGTGTTCTGAACAATGACAGTATTTTGGGGGTGAAGACATAATACCTCATCACACACACACAGCTGAGTGCCTTGAAGAGGAGAGCAAACTTTGGGTTTCTGTGGGTTCTGGTACGCCGGTGACAGGGTAGTGCCCTGGAGACCTCCTGGGCTGTTTCCACTTCAGATGTTGGTCATTGGGTAGGACTCTCTGGAAGGGAGAGGCAATTTTCACAGCAAAGGAGGGGCAGCTGCCAGCCCATACTCTCTTCTGCCTTATTGAATTACTGAGGGAGAGACCAGTTTTATTCTGGATGGTTTTATTTTGTTTAGCAGATTCTTGATGAAGATTTGATTTTAGTGGAGAGGAGTTTTCTTCTGTGGAAGACAGTTTATTATTACTTGTTCTCTTTCAGTTTATTATTACTTGTTCTCTTCATCCCTCTTAGTTCCACACAATGGCAACTACCTACTCTTTCTTTTTTCTTTAAGAAGGTTGATTGTAATACTTTTTATAATCTCAATTCTTTTTTAAGAATTAGCTACATAATTTTTCTCCAGGGAAGGAAATATTTTGTTTATATAAGCATACCTTAATAGATACTATTTTAAAAATCAAATTATGTTCTAATTTAAATTTAATAGGATCTGATGGTTAATACTTTTGTCAAGTTGCCTTGAAATTGATCCTTTTTATCAAGCACCCTTTTTATAGTTTAAATGTACTCCAAGAACAGGCTGAAAGCACACCTGCCCTTTCATTTCCCATGCCTATTTGTCAAGGATTATTGTGATTTCCACAGGCATCTTGCCTTCTTGTGTTAATTTCACTGTTAGGTCTTTTAGATAAGACAAGGCAAGGCATTGAACCCTCCAGAACTAGTTCCCCTCATTGCAGATGGCAGCAGCAAGAGCACTGTACTTGGGTGAGGGTCACTCAAAAAAAGGGCAAAAGTGAACATCACCTGTGAAAGTATTACTTATACATGATAGCACTAAATCTACTCAAATTGCTACTTTAATACAAGGGCTCCTATGGCAATATTAAACGTGGATCTGATCTGTCTTAATGTTTAAAGCTCAATAACTCTCTGTTGGTTAGAGAATCAGATAATTAGTTTTGGTTGGTGATATGGTTTGGTTCTGTCCCCACCCAAATCTCATCTTGTAGCTCCCGTAATTCCCATGTGTTGTGGGAGGGAATTTATTGAATCATGGGGGAGATTATTGGGAGGTTATTGAATCATGGGGTCAGGTCTTTCCTGTGCTGTTCTCATGATAGTGGCTAAGTCTCATGAGATCTGATGGTTTTAAAAATAGTAGTTTCCCTGCACAAGCTCTCTTTGCCTGCCACCATCCATGTAAGATGTGACCTGCTCTTCCTTACATCCTGCCATGATTGTGAGCCCTTCCCAGCCATGTGGAACTGTAAGTCCTTTAAACCTCTTTTTCTTCCAAGTCTTGGGTATGTTTTTATCATCAGTATAAAAATGGACTAATACAGTAAGTTGGTATTGGGAGTGGGCTGCTGCTGAAAAGATACCCCAAAATATGAAAACGACTTTGGAACTGGGTTATAGGCAGAGGTTGGAACAGTTTGGAGGGCTCAGAAGAAAACAAGAAAATGAGGGAAAGTTTGGAACTTCCTAGAGACTTGTTGAATGGCTTTGACCAAAATGCTGATAACAATATGGACAATAAAGTCCAGGCTGAATTGGTCTCAGGTGGAGATGCGGAACTTGTTGGGAACTGGAGCAAAGGTGACTCATTATATTTGAGTAAAGAGATTGGTGGCATTTTGCCCCTGCCTTAGAAGTCTGTGGAACTTTGAACTTGAAAGAGATGATTTGGGGTATCTAGCAGAAGAAATTTCTAAACAGCAAAGCATTCAAGAGGTGACTTGGGTGCTGTTAAAGGCATTCAGTTTTATAAGGGAAGCAGAAGAGATAAAAGTTCAGAAAATTCGCAGCCTGACAATGTGATAGAAAGAAAATCTTATTTTCTGAGCAGAAATTCAAACCAGCTGCAGAAATTTGTGTCAATAACAAGGAGCTGAATGGTAAGCCCTAAGGCAATGGGGAAAATGTCTCCAGGGCATGTCAGAGACTTTTGTGGTGGCCCCTCCCATCATAGGCCTAGAGGCCTAGAAGGAAAAAGTGGTTTCGCAGGCCAGGACCATGGTCCCTATACTGCGTGCAGCCTAGGAACTTGGTCCGCTGTGTCCCAGCCATGTCAGCCATGGCTGAAAGTGGTCAACACAGAGCTCAGGCTGTGACTTCAGAGGGTGCAAGCCTTAAGTCTTGGCAGCCTCCATGTGGCATTGAGTCTGGCAGTGCACAGGAGTGAAAAATTGGGTTTTGGGGACCTCTGCCTGGATTTTAGAGGATGTATGGAAGTGCCTGGTTGTCCAGCAGAAGTTTGCTGCAGGGATAGGGCTGTCATGGAGAACCTCTGCTAGGGCAGTGCAGAAGGAAAATGTGGGGTTGGAGCTCCCACACAGAGTCCCTACTGGGGCACCACCTAGGGGAGCTGTGAGAAGAGGGCCACTGTCCTCCAGACCCCAGAATGGTAGATCCACCGACAGCTTGCCCCATGCACCTGGAAAAGCTGCAGGCACTCAATGCCAGCCCGTGAAAGCAGTCAGGAGAGGGGCTATACCCTGCAAAACCACAGTGGTGGAGTTGCCCAAGACCATGGGAGCCTACCTCTTAGGTCAGCATGACCTGGATGTGAGACATGGAGTCAAAGGAGTTCATTTTGGAATTTTAAGATTTGACTGCCCTGCTGGATTTTGGACTTGCATGGGGCCTGCAGCCTCTCTGTTTTGGCCAATTACTCCTATTCAGACTGGCTATATTTACCCAATTTCTGTACCCCCATTGTATGTAGAAAGTAACTACATTGCTTTTGATTTTACAGGCTCCTAGGTGGAAGGGACTTGCCTTGTCTCAGATGAGACTTTGGACTGTGACTTTCGAGTTAATGCTGAAATGAGTTAAGACTTTGGGGGACTGTTGGTAAGGCATGATTGGTTTTGAAATGTGAAGACGTGAGATTTGGGAGGGGCCAGGGTCGGAATGATATGGTTTGGCTGTGTGTCTCCACCGAAATCTCATCTTGTAGCTCCCACAGTTCCCATGTGTTGTAGGGGGGACCTGGTGGGAGAGAACTGAATAATGGAGGCCGGTCTTCCCGTGCTGTTCTCGTGACAGTGAATAAGTGTCATGAGGTCTGATGGTTTAAAAAATGGGAAGTTCCCTGCACAAGCTCTCTCTTTGCCTGCCGCCATGCATGTAAGATGTGATTTGTTCCTCCTTACCTTCCACCATGATCATGAGGGCTCCCTAGCCATATGAAACTATAAGTTCATCAAACCTCTTTTTCTTCCCAGTCTTGGGTATGTGTTTATCACCAGCATAAAAATGGACTAATGCAGTTAGTTTGTAAAACTAGTTTTAAAAAATTCAGTGGGATTTTTTTTCTTGACCCACTGAAGTTTTTCTTCTTTACTGCAGAGAAGTAATTGTAGAGATGTCCTTCATGTTGTCTCCAGAGTAACACACATTGACATTCCTGTGTAAGAGCTGGTGGGCACTGTAGTCATCTGAGAGAAATGGTCAGATGTTGGTGTATGGCAAGGGGAACTGCTGTCAGAGGAGACAACACCGTGAAAGGCCAAAAGGTTTATGAAGAACTTGAAGAAGTAGGAGATTTTTGAAAATGCTCGCTGGTCACTTGGGACAAATGGCAGTGTATAAGGCATGATTTGAATGGATACTTCTTAGATTGTAGTTGAGAACATTGGTGGCTTTCAGGATATTTTTAAATTGTAGTTTGATGCTCAAGGCGCCATTTGTTTAGCCTAAAGGAAAACGATCTGCAGGGAGCAGAGGAAACCCACGGAAATTTTATTGCTTGGCCGAGTGTGCTGTGGCAGATGACATGTAGCTTATTTCAAAGATACGTTTGGCATTGTTTATTTTTAGAATGTACCTGATATCAGATCTTAGTCTATTAGACAGTGTGGGAGCATGGCATTAATAGACAGCCTGGGCTGGCACACCCCACGAGCAGTAGTCCCTGATGCAGGGTATGGACAGTACCTCCTACATGCAGTAGGCCTCACTGTGATGCAGGCACCTCTCAGTGGGTCCAGCCAACCCTGCCCACTGCAGTGGTAGGTGTCAGGTGCAGTGTCGGCTGGGAGTGTAGATCCAGACCAGAGTGCTGTGGTCTGGGTCTGTGAGGGTTACTGCCTCGTGTACTGTGTGACAGAACTTGAAATTTGCCAAGAAGGCAAGACTTAAATGAACTAGATTCAGACAGTGCAAAGTACTTGATGAGGTGATCACGAGCAGTTCTCAGTGCTTGCTCTGTGCTGAGCCCTGCTGTGAGCACTTTCCATGCATTAGCTCGCCAGCCCTGGCAGGTCAGTGCTGATTCACCAAGGGAGCAAGTGGCGGTGCAGGGATGTGAGCCCAGGCAGTGAGGATCCTGGTGGAACCAGGAATCGGAGAGGAGGTGTCAGTAAGGCCTAGGGTCGCCGGGCAGGGGTTGCTGAACCCTGTTGCCAAGTTCATGGGTCTGGGAGAACAGGAGTTCAGCTGACTGGGAGATATGGGAAGGACTTTGGCAAATCTTTCTGTTATCTTTCTTTCTTCTTCTCTCTGTCCTCCCCTTCTGTCATCCTTCTCTTCTGTTACCCTTCCCTTCACTCTGTTCTCAAACTTTTAAAATATATAATATTTTACATATGTGTGGGGTGATATGTGATATTTTATTGCAGATGTAGAATATATATTGATCTAGCTGATCAAGTCAGGGTGTTTGGAGTATCCATCACCTTGAGTATCATTTCTATGTATTGAGAACATTTTGTATTATTCTATCTACTTTGAAATATAGTGTACATTGTTGTTAACTATCACCCTACTCTACTGGCAGACATTAGTACTTACACCTTCTATCCGTGTTTGTATTGACCAACCTCTCTCATCCCCCTTCCACCCACAGACCCTTCCCAGCCTTTGTTATCAGTCACTCTAGTCTACCTTCATGAGATCCACTTTTCAGTTTCCACATGAGTGAGAACATGCAAACTTTGTCTTTCTGTGCCTGGCTTATTTCACTGAACGTAATGACCTGCAGTTCCATCCATGCTGCTGCCCATGACGTGATTTCATTCTTTTCTAAGCCTCAGCAGTATTCCACTGTATGTATGTGCCACGTTTTCTTTATCTGCTCACCTCTTGACAGACACTTAGGTTGCTTTTGTCTCTTGGCTATTGTGAACAGTGCTGCAATAAACATGGGGGTATTCCTTTGATAGATTGATTTCTTTTCCTTTGGATAAATGTCGAGAAGTGGAATTGCTGGATCACATGGTAATTCTATTTCTTTCTTTTTTTTTTTTTTTTGAGAAATCGCCATACTATTTTCCATAGGGACTATACTGATTTACATTCCTATCAACAATGTGTAAAAGTTCCCTTTTCTCTGCATCCTCACCAGTGTCTGTTTTTCGTCGTCTTAGTAATAGTCATTCTAACTGGGGTAAGGTGGATATCTCATTGTGATTTTGATTTGCATTTCCCTGATTATTAGTGATATTATTAGTGATTATTAGTGAACATTTTTTGTATACTTATTGGCCATTTCTATGGCTTATTTTGAGGAATATCTGTTCAAATCTTTTGCTCACTTTTTAATGGGATTATTTTTTCTTTTATTTGAGTTGTTTGAGTTCTGCTTAGATACTGGATATTAGTCCCTCGTCAGAGGAATAGTTTGCAAGTCGTTTCTCTCGTCCAGCATGCTGTCTCTCTGCCGTGCAGGAGGTTTTTAGTTCAATACAGTCCCGTTTGCCTGTGGTTGTTGTCTGTGCTTTCAAGGTCTTAGCCTAAAATACTTGCCTATACCAAATGTCCTGAAGTGTATTCCCTATATTTTCTTCTAGTGGTTTTTAGTTTTGGCTCTAACATTTAAGCTTTAATCCATCTCGAGTTGCTTTTTAAATATTTGTTGAGAGATATGTGGTTGAGTTTTATTCTTCGGCATATGGATATCCAATTTGCCCAGCACCATTTATTGAAGAGACTGTCCTTCTCCCAGGTTACCCTGGGACACCTTTGTTGTAAATATGTGAATTTATTTCTGGATTTTGGATTCTGTTCCATTGGTCTGTGTGTCTGTTTTTATACCAGTACCATGCTATTTTGGTTACTAAAGCTTTGTAATCTGTTTTGAAGTCAAGTAGTATGATGCCTCCTGCTTTTTTCTTTTTTGCTCACAATTACATTGGTTATTTGGGCTCTTTTGGTTCCATGCAAATTTTAGATTTTTTTTTCTATTTCTGTGAAAAATGACATTGGTATTTTGATAGAGATTGTGTTGAATCTGTAGATGACTTTGGACAGTATGATTGATTTGATAATGTTAATTATTTCAATTTTTGAACATGGGATGTCTTTTCATTTGTGTCCTATTCAATTTCTTTTATCAATGTTTTGTCATTTTCCTTGTAGAGATCTTTCACCTCCTAGGATAAATTTATTCCTAGGTATTTTAATTTTTTGGTAGCTGTTGTGATTTCATTTCCTTCCTCCCCTCTCCCTCTCTCCTTCACTTCCTCTCCCCCTTCCTCCTCCTCCTCTCCTCCTCCCCCTCTCCCCTTCCCCCTCTCCCCCTCTCCCCCCTCCTCTCTCCTCCCCTCCCCTCCCCTCAGCTTGTTCATTATGTATATGTATTATGTATGTGTATAGAAACATTGCTGATTTTTGTATATTGATTTTGTATCCTGCAACTTCACTGAATTTATCAGTTCTAACAGTTTTTTTGGAGACTCTTTAGAGTTTTCTAGGTAGAAGATCATGTTTTTAGCAAGGAAGGACAGTTTGACTTCTTCTTTTCCAGTTTTGCTGCCTTTTATTTCTTTCTGTTGTCTGATTGCTCTGACTAGGACTTCCAGTGCTATGTTGGATAAAAGCGGTGAAAGTGGGCATCTTGTTGCAGTTTTTGGGTGAAAGGATTTCAGCATTTGTCATTTAGTATAATGTTAGCTGTGGATTTGTCACACATGACCTTTATTATGTTGAGGTATATTCCTTCTATCCCTGTTTTTTTAAGGTTTTTATCATAAAAGGATGTTGAATTTTATCAAATGTTTTTCAGTATCTGTTGAATGAGCATATAGTTTTTGTCCTTTGTTCTGTTGATGTAATGTATCATGTTTATTGATTTGCATATGTTGAACCATCCTTGAATCCCTGTTATAAGTTCCATTTGATAATGATGTGTTAATTTTCTGATGTGCAGTTGGATTCAGTTTGCTAGTATTTTGTTGAGAATTAGGGATGTTAGCCTATAATTTTCTTTTCTTTCTTCCTTTTTTTTTTTGAGATGGAGTCTTGCTCTGTTGCCCAGGCTGGAGTATAGTGGTGCGATCTCAGCTCACTGCAACCTCTGCTTCCCAGGTTCAAGCAATTCTCCTCCCTCAGCCTCCCAAGTAGCTGGGATTATAGGCATGCGCCACCACCTGTGGTTTATCATTACACTTTTAAAAACATTTAAAAAATTATTTTGCTAAGGGTTGACAGTACACTATTTAATCACGGTATAGCATTCACTTAATGACAGGGATATACTCTGAGAAATGTGTCACTAGGCAGTTTCACTGTGGCATGAACATTGCATATGCTTACCCAAACCTAGATGGTACAGCCTACCACACACCTAGACTATATGGCATAAACTATTGCTCCTAGGCTACAAACCTGTTCAGCATGTGAATGGATACTGTAGGTGATTGTAACACTGGTATTTGTGTATCCAAACTGAGACAAAGTACAGTAAAAACACGGTATCATCTTACCACCTTTGTCCATGTAGTGAGTCCATTGCTGACTGAAATGTTACGCATTGTAGGACTCTCTACCTTTAAATGATAATCTGCTGCTTCAGGTATAGTGTAAGAATCTTAAAACAGTGTTTTCCCATCTATTAATTATATTTATTTCAGATTCTTTTTCTGAAATTTCTATATTGTCATTATTCCAGGTTATCTGTGTGTCTGCTTCTGTTGTCACTTAACAATGAGCCTTTTGTTTCATTTGAGATGGAGTCTCACTCTGTCACCTGAGCTGGAGTGCAGTGGTGCGATCTTAGCTCACTGCAACCTCTGCCTCCTGAATTCAAGTGATTCTCCTGACTAAGCCTCCTGAGTAGATGGGATTATAGGTGTATACCACCATGCCTTGCTAATTTTTGTATTTTTAGTAGAGACAGGGTTTCACCATGTTGGTCAGGCTGGTCTCGAACTCCTGACCTCCTAATCCCCTGCCTTAACCTTCCAAAGTGCTGGGATTACAGGCGTGAGTCATCAGGCCCTGCCTCCTTTGACTTTTCATTGTAATGTTTGATTGAGTGTTGGACATTGTATGGAGGGAAGTAGGCAAGGTCAACAAACTTTTTCTGTAATGGGTCAAATAGGAAAAATTTTGAGTTCTGAGGGCCATGTGTCGTCCCTGTTGCATATTGCTCTTCTGGTTTTTACTTTTTAAAAATTACCCTTAAAAAATGTGAAACCTGGTAGAGTGCAGTGGTTCATGCCTATAATTCTAGCACTTTGGGAGCTGAGGTGGAGGATCGCTTCAGCCCAGGGGTTTGAGACCAGCCTGGGCAATGTGGTAAGACAGTGTCTCTACAAAAATATGAAAAATTAGCTGGGTGTGGCCGCATGTATCTGTGGTCCCTGCTACTTGGCAGGCTGAGGTGGGAGGATGGCTTGAGCCTAGGAGATTGAGACTGCAGTGAGCCATGATCGCACTGCAGCACTCCGGCCTGGGAGGCAGAGCAAGACCTTGTCTCCAAAACAAGAAAGAAAGAAAAAAAGTAAAACCATTCTTAGCTTACAGCCTGTACAGAAGCAGGTCCTGGGCTACATGTGGCCTCTAGGCTGTGGCGTACCCACCCTGCAGAGGAGAATGAGGTAGGTAGATAGTGCTACACTCAGGAATGGCTGCCCCTCTTTTTTTACTGGACTGTCATTGTCGAGGAGTTGAGCTGGGTCTGGGTTTTACTGTTGTGTATGTACCTTCTGTCCCGCTGGCTTCAAATTCTTCCAACCTTTCCTTGAGCTTAGGATGAGGGCTGAGTTGCCAAACCGTCTTCACCCATGGCTTTTGGCCTTGACCCTGTGTTTGCCTTGGCTGCCCCTTATTTCTGGCAGGTCTGTGCTAGAGAAAGTTTCCCTCCTTTCCCTTAAAGTGGTGCTCTAACAGCCTGGCTTCAGCTGGCTCCTGGGGCCTCCCCCAGGGCTGTAGCTGCTTGCCTTTTGTCTTCCCTGGCCACAGCAGCCTTCTGATTCCGTAGGTGAGATGCTTCTCCTTGGGGCTTAGTGCTGTGGCAGCTCCCACTGAGAGACTGTGAGTCCGCTCTTTCACACTGCATCTTTAAAGGTTTTTTTTGTTGTTGTTAAGTAAATGTGTTAAGAAAGAGGTGCTGATTTTGAGCCTGGTTCCAATTACAGTACTCAGTCAAGAAGTGAGTTTACCTCCTTGTAAGGCTGCCAGTAGAGAGGAATGGTGAGGAAAGTTGGCTCCACTCTGGTGAGGGATTGAAGCTTCGCTTGGTTGGGTTTGTTGTTTTAGTCTAGCTAATTTTTGGTGGTTGCGACAATGTCTGCAAGGCTACCAGCTTCTATGACTCCTAGGGCCATTCATGTGGAAAATAAACAATGTGAATTTTGTATACCCAGTGACATTGTGTAAACTCAGTGGCCCTGATAGGTGCTGTGTGGTCTCTGAGGGATTTACTGCAGTTGGAGTGAAAAAGTAACTTTTTCTTTTCTTTTCTTTTGAAATGGAGTTTTGTTGTTGTTGCCCAAACTGGAGTGCAATGGCACAATCTTGGCTCACTGCAGCCTCTGCCTCCCAGGTTCAAGTGATTCTCCTGTCTCAGTCTCCTGAGTAGCTGGGATTACGGGCATATGCCACCATGCCTGGCTAATTTTGTATTTTTAGTAGAGATGGGGTTTGTCCATGTTGGTCAGGCTCGTCTCGAACTCCTGACCTCAGGTGATCCACCTGCCTCCACCTTCCAAAGTGCTGGGATTACAGGCGTGAGCCACTGCACCCCCGGCCAGAAGTCATACTTTTTAAAACAGTCATTTAAGTGAACAGAATGCTAGTGTTTATGAAGAGTCAAACTCTATAAAATATTTGAAGATAATTATTCTGATGCAAATATGACTGAGGCCCTGAGAACACGTGGCCAAGGTGGTCAGGGTGTAGCTTGGTTTTATACGTTTTTGAGAGGCATGAGACATCAATCAAATACATTTAAGAAACACATTGGTTTGGTCCAGAAAAGTGAGACAACTGAAAGCTGGGGTCGGGGAAGGAGCGGGGAGAGGCTACCAGGCTGTAGGTGAATTGAAACATTTTCTGATTGATGGTTGAATTTGTCTCAGGACCTGGTATTGATAGAATGGGAATGTTCACGTTAAGATGAAGACTGTGGAGACCAAAGTTCTTTTGAAGCCTTATAGTGGCTGCCCTTGGAGACAATAGATGACAACTGTTTCCTATTCAGATTTTAATCTCTTTAGGATTGGGAGGGTCTGGAAGAAAAAGATCTAGCTATGTTAATAGAGATTCTTTACAAATGCACATTTTTCCCCACAAAGAACAGCTTGGCAGGGCCATTTCAAGATATGGCAAAGAAATACATTTTGGGGTAAAATACTTAGATTGTCTTCCTTTTCTCGTAATGCTATGTCAGAGTCAGGTTGGAAAGTCACGATTTATGATTTGTAGGTTATGACTCCCCAGACCCTTAGACAGGAATTTGGGCAAGATAAAAAAAAAAAATCAGAGTTTAGTCCTCGCTGGCAAACATAGAAAGCTCTTATCTTTCTAGTTTAGCACTTGAAAATTGTATAATTGTCATATTTGAAGATGATGGTTATTAGACTATTTAGTTTTTTTGATGCTGCTTCTATGAGCTAAGCTTTTATAACAAGCAATGACTCTGTTACTAGATTAGCCTATAGTTTTCTAAACTGTCAAACCTATCATTTGGAAAGGCGGGGAACCCCTTGAGGGGTAGATTACGGTAGAAAATTTTATTCTAGGCCCTGTGGTGTCTCATGCCTGTAATCTCAGCACTTTGGGAGACAGAGGCCAGTGGATTGCTTGAGCTCAGGGGTTTGAGACCAGCCTGACCAGCATGGTGAAACCCCGTCTCTACTAAACATAGAAAAAATTAGCTGGCCGTGGTGGCACGCGCCTGTAGTCCTAGCTACTCGGGAGGCTGAGGCAGGAGAATCGCTTGAAGCTGGTGTTAAATGTGCACTCTGAATGAAGAGACCCTCCAAACAGGCTTTGTGTGAGCAACATGGCTGTTTATTCAACCAGGTGCAGGTGGGCTGAGTCTGAAAAGAGAGTCAGCGGAGGGCAGTGGGATAGGAGTTGGGTTTATAGGTTTGGGGTAAGTAGTGGAAAGTTACAGAAGTTACAGTTTAGGGCGGTTTTTGTAAGCTGGGAGGGGTCGTAGGGTCTGGAGTCATGAGGTTGACCAAGGTCAGTTACAAAGTCCAGTTGTCTAATCAGCTGAAGTGGGTATAAGGAATATTGAAAGAATGTCTCAAGTTAATTAGGCGCTGCAAGGGTTGACCATTCTTCTCTTTTTTGTGATCTTCCAGTTACTTCAGACTTTCTAGTTCCAGGAACTCATCTGGAGTGTCCGTGCAGGTCACAGAGGTTACTATGGTGTCCATGGCGCCGTCAGTCAGCCTAAAAGACCTTACATCGGGAGGCAGAGGTCGCAGTGAGCCGAGATCACGCCACTGTACTCCAGCCTGGGTGACAGAGTGAGATTTCGTCTCAAAAATAAATAAATAAACAAAATAAAAATACAAAACATTAGTTGGGCTTGGTGGCATACATCTGTAATCCCAGTTACTTAGGAGGCTGAGGCAGGAGAATCTCTTGAGCCTGGGAGGTGGAGGTTGCAGTGAGCAGAGATTATGCCACCACACTTTGGCCTGGGTGACAGAGCAAGACTCGGTCTCAAAAAACAAAACAAAGCAAACAAAAACTTTATTCTAACCAGAAGTGTTGCCACTTTCCCCTAGACCCAGACGCAGAGGTGTGCTTTCATGTACTGAGGCTCGTCCAGTCTGTGGTTCTGGAACCTGAAGTCTTCTCTAAGTCAGCCTCTGAGTTCCGGAGCTCCCTGCCCCTGCAGCGCATCCTGGCAATGTCCAAGAGCCGCAATCCCCACCTGCAAACCGCAGCCCGAGAGCTCCTGGAAGATCTCCGCACTCTGGAGCATAATGTGTAGGTGTGCTCGGCTACCAGGGTCCTGGTGAAAATGCCGTCCCTCATTTTATATTCCAAAACCATCACCATGTGCCATTTGTTTAGAGATGGCAGAATGTGATTGACTAGAGATAGATATGAATTGATATGTATCCCCCATAACTTGCCCTGGAAGTGAGAGTACCTGCAAGTGGTTGGTCAAGCTTGCCAAAGGAGAGGCCATGAACGAACCTGTCCTTCTGGAAAAGTGGCCCATGTCTGTGCTGGCTGGAAGAGGGCTTGCTTAGAGCAGCTTCTCACTACTCAGCACGCCATGCCCTGTAGGTTCACCCATAAAAAAAGGGAAGTTACATAACCATCTACCCCATTGGTCAGCATTTTTCTGAGATACATTTCTTGAAAAGCAATTCATTCTCTCTCTAGTAATTGTAATTAATTCCCCCAAAATGCAAGTTTACTTTTATAACCTTTTGGTGAACCTGCTATTTTGGATGACATTGGACAGTTTAGTTATATGTTTCTGTGCCTTTTTAATTTTTGAATAAAAATAAAAGTCAGAAGAGTTGTATTGCAGTATTGCAGTCATTGCTGTCTGAAATGTAAAGTCGATACTAGGAAGTTGATCTTCGCATATAACCATACTATTCTTGGTGGAAAAAAACTCTCCTTAAATTGTTCTGGGCCCTTGGCTATCAACTTTGAAGGTCTATTTTTCTTCTCACAAATACTGTAAAAACAACTCTTTAATAGATTAGAACACATGCAGTTTGTTGAGATTCCTTAAATGAAATGATAGTTCCAGCTCCCTTTTTGTGTGTGGGTGTGCCCGTGTGCCAGGGCCCTGCTGTGTCTGTCTTACCTGCCTACTGGTTGCCGTCCAGCTTGTTTTGTAGGCCGCTGGCAGAGAACAAGGGAGAAAAACACTTCATTTCTCATGCACACCATGATGGGTGAGAGCTGCCATTAGTCTTAGTCTGCCTTCACACACTGTAAAGAAATGCCTGAGACTGGGTAATTTATAGAGGAAAGAGGTTTAATTGTCTCACAGTTCACCATGGCTGGGGAGGCCTTAGGAAACTTACAATCATTGTTGAAGGGGAGGCCAGGCACCTTCTTCTCAAGGTGGCAGGAAGGAGCATGAATGCAGGAGGACCTACCAAACGTGTGTGAAACCATCAGCTTTCTTGAGAACTCACTCACTATCATGAGAACAGCATGGGGAAAACTGCCCCCATGATCTAGTCACCTCCACCTGGTCTCTCCCTTGACACATGGGAATTATGAGGATCATGGGGATTCTAACTCAAGCTAGATTTGGGTGGGGACACAAAGCCTAACCATATCACCCTTTAAATCAATCCTTAAAGTCACATGGAGAACTCATGCCCTCCTTTTCCTGGGCTGCTTCGTTCAGTGTGGTGCTGCAGGGCTGCTGGGCCCTGGGGCATGCTGTGAGAGCAAAACAAATGCAGGCACACCTCCAGTGTGGCCCCGTCCACAAGAAGAAACTGTTTTGTTGCATATGGCATTTCAGAGTAACTTCATTTTTCTTTTAAGCAGATTTTATAGGCAGTGTGCAATTTAAGGCTGAGAGGCTGAGTGAAGAAGTGTAGAGGAAGGCACAGTTGCTTGGATTTCACAAGCCAGCATATTGTGGAACACTAGCTCATCTGAGCCAGAGGAATGTTGCAAAAGGCAATTTAAAATTCATGGAGGGAGAAATCGATCCATCTGTGCCGTGTGGGTCTGTAGGTCCTGATTATTGGTGAATAAAATTGAGAATGTTGTGTTTCTATACTTAATAGCATGGCACTATCTTCTTTTTTGTTGCTATTTATTTATGAGGTAATGAGAGATGTTGCCTCTAGGACTACAGGATTTTTTCCTGCCAGAGATGGGGTCAGCAGTGTATAGAGAGGAGTGAGCCTGGGCCAGACTGTTGGATGTTGTGTAGTTTAGTTAATTATTGGATGGATGTGATTAAGAAGGATCATTTATTTTCTCCTGATTTTGAGGTGCTAAGAATAGCGAGAGTTCTTACGAAAACTCTTTCAGGAAGAAATATATGACAAATCCATGTTTTCAATGTATATACCAGGAAAAGTACTTAAGGCCAACTTTAAGGAGTGACCTGCCTCTCTAATATTTCTGCTCTTCATATCAAGGTCAACAGGAAAACATAGGTTCTTTAATTTTTTTTACAACTAGTGATCTAAAGAAACCCACTCAGTTTTCTTTTTCTTTTCTTTTTTTTTTTTTTGTGGGAGACCAGAGTTTTATTATTACTCGAAGCAGTCTCCCTGAAAACTGGGGGATTGGGGTTCTTAATGATAATTTGCTGAGTAGAGGGTCCAGAAGTGGGGAGTGCTGATGGGTCAGGCGGGATATGAAATCACGGGGAGTCAAAGCTGTCCTCTTGAACCATCAGTTACTGGGTAGGGGCCACAAGACCAGATGAGCCAGTTTATTGATCTGAGTGATACCAGCTGATCCTTTGAGTCCAGGGTCTGCAAAATATCTCAAGCTCTGAACTTAGGCTTTATAATAGCAATGTTAGCCCCAGGATGCAATTTGGGGAGGTTCCTAATCTTTTCTTTTAATTGCATTTTAGGTTTTGGGGTACATGTGAAGAACATGCAAGATAGTTGCATAGGTACACACGTGGCAGTGTGATTTGCTGCCTTCCTCCCCTTCACCCTCATCTGGCATTTCTCCCCATGCTATCTCTCTCCAACTCTCCACACCCCACTGTCCCTCCCCATTCCCCCCAACAGACCCTAGTGTGTAGTGCTCCCCTCCCTGTGTCCATGTGTTCTCATTGTTCAACACCCGCCTATGAGTGAGAACGTGTGGTATTTCATTTTCTGTTCTTGTGTCAGTTTGCTGAGAATGATGGTTTCCAGGTTCATCCATGTCCCTACAAAGGACATGAACTCATCATTTTTGATTGCTGCATAATATTCCATGGTGTATATGTGCCACAGTTTCCCTGTCCAGTCTATCATCAATGGGCATTTGGGTTGGTTCCAGGTCTTTGCTATTGTAAACAGTGCTGCAATGAACATTCGTGTGCATGTGTCCTTATAGTGGAACGATTTATATTCCTTTGGATATATACCCAGTAATGGGATTGCTGGGCAAATGGAATTTCTATTTCTAGGTCCTTGAGGAATCACCACACTGTCTTCCACAATGGTTGAACTAATTTACATTCCCACCAGCAATGTAAAAGTGTTCCTATTTCTCCACATCCTCTCCAGCATCTGTTGTCTCCAGATTTTTTAATGATCACCATTCTAACTGGCGTGAGATAGTATCTCAATGTAATTTTGATTTGCTTTTCTCTAATGACCAGTGATGATGAGCATTTTTTCATATGTTTGTTGGCCTCATGTATGTCTTCTTTTGTAAAGTGTCTGTTCATATCCTTTGCCCACTTTTGAATGGGCTTGTTTTTTTCTTGTAAATCTGTTTGAGTTCTTTGTAAATTCTGGATATCAGCCCTTTGTCAGATGGGTAAACTGCAAAAATTTTTTCCCATTCTGTTGGTTTCCGATTCACTCTAATGACTGTTTCTTTTGCCGTGCAGAAGCTGTGGAGTTTGATTAGGTCCCATTTGTCTGTTTTGGCTTTTGTTGCCAATGGTTTTGGTGTTTTGGTCCTGAAGTCCTTGCCTACTCCTATGTCCTGAATGGTTTTGCCTAGATTTTCTTCTAGGGTTTTTATGGTGCCAGGTCTTCTGTTTAAGTCTTTAATCCATCTGGAGTTAATTTTAGTGTAAGGTGTCAGGAAGGGGTCCAGTTTCTGCTTTCTGCACATGGCTAGCCCATTTATTAAAGTTTTCCCAACACCATTTATTAAACAGGGAATCCTTTCCCCATTGCTTGTTTTTGTCAGGTTTATCAAAGATTGTATGGTTGTAGATATGTCGTGTTGCCTCCGATGCCTCTGTTCTGTTCCATTGATGTATATCCCTGCTTTGGTACCAGTACCATGCTGTTTTGATTACTGTAGCCTTGTAGTATAGTTTGAAGTCTGGTGGTGTGATGCCTCCCGCTGTGTTCTTTTTGCTTAGAATTGACTTGGCTATGCGGGCTCTCTTTTGGTTCCATATGAAGTTTAAGGTAGTTTTTTGCAGTTCTGTGAAGAAGGTCATTGGTAGCTTGATGGGGATAGCATTGAGTCTGTAAATTACTTTGGGCAGTATGGCCAATTTTCACGATATTGATTCTTCTTAACCATGAACATGGAATGTTTCTCCATCTTCTTGTGTCCTCTCTTATTTCGTTGAGCAGTGGTTTGTAGTTCTCCTTGAAGAGGTCCTTTACGTTCCTTGTTAGTTGTATTCCTAGGTATTTTATTCTCTTTGTGGCAATTGTGAATGGCAGTTCGTTCTTGATTTGGCTCTCTTTCGGTCTGTCATTGGTGTATAGGAATGCTTGTGATTTTTGCACATTGATTTTGTATCCTGAGACTTTGCTGAAGTTGATTATCAGTTTCAGGAGATTTTGGGGTGAGATGATGGGGTCTTCTAGATATATAATCATGTCATCTGCAAATAGAGACAATTTGGCTTCCTCCTTTCCTATTTGAAGACTCTTTATTTCTTTTTCTTGCCTGATTGCTCTGGCTAGAACTTCCTGTACTATTGAATAGGAGTGGTGAGAGAGGGCATCCTTGTCTAGTGCCAGATTTCAAAGGGAATGCTTCCAGTTTTTGCCCATTCAATATGATATTGGCTGTTGGTTTGTCATAAATAGCTTTTATTATTTTGAGATGCATTCCATCAATACCTAGTTTATTAAGGGTGTGTAGCATAAAGGGCTGTTGAATTTTGTCAAAGGCCTTCTCTGCATCTATTGAGATAATCATGTGGTTCTGAGTTAGTTTCTGAATTCTGAGTTCTAACTTGATTGCACTATGGTCTGAGAGACTGTGATGATTTCTCTTCTTTTGCATTTGCTGAGGAGTGATTTACTTCCAATTATGTGGTCAGTTTTAGAGTAGGTGTGATGTGGTGCTGAGAAGAATGTATATTCTGTGGATTTGGGGTGGAGAGTTCTGTAAATGTCTATTAGGTTTGCTTGTTCCAGGTCTGAGTTCAAGTCCTGGATATTCTTGTTAATTTTCTGTCTGGTTGATCTGCCTAATATTGACAGTGGGGTGTTAAAGTCTCGCACTATTATTGTGTGGGAGTCTAAGTCTCTTTGTAAGTCATTGAGAACTTGCCTTGTGTATCTGGGTGCTCCTGTATTGGGTCCATATATATTTAGGATCGTTAGCTCTTCTTGTTGTATCGATCCTTTTACCATTATGTAATGTCCTTCTTTTTCTCTTTTGATCTTTGTTGCTTTAAAGTCTATTTTATCAGAGATGAGAATTGCAATTCCTGCTTTTTTTTTTTGCTCTCCATTTGCTTGGTAAATCTTCCCCCATTTCTTTATTTTGGGCCTTTGTGTATCCTTGCATGTGAGATGGGTTTCCTGGATATAGCACACCGATGGGTTTTGGCTTTTTATCCAATTTGCCAGTCTATGTTTTGATTTTGGGGCATTTAGTCCATTTATATTTAGGGTTAATATTGTTATTTGTGAATTTGATCCTGCCATTTTGATGCTAGCTGGCTGTTTTGCCCGTTAGTTGATGCATATTCTTCATTTTGTTTATGCTCTTTTTACCATTTGGTATGTTTTTGGAGTCGCTGATACTGGTTGTTCTTTCTATGTGTAGTGTCTCTTTCAGGAGCTCTTGTAAAGCAGACCTGGTGGTGACAAAATCTCTGAGTACTTGCTTGTTCACAAAGGATTGTATTTTTCCTTCACTTATGAAGCTTGGCTGGATATGAAATTCTGGGTTGAAAGTTTTTTCTTTCAGGATGTTGAATATTCACCCCCACTCTCTTCTGGCTTTTAGGGTTTCTGCTGATCTTCTTTGAGTCTGATGGACTTCCCTTTGTGGGTGACCCGACCTTTCTCTCTGGCTGCCCTTAGCTTTTCTCCTTCATTTCAACCCTGGTGAATCTGACGATTATGTGCCTTGGGGTTGCTCTTCTTGAGGAATATCTTTGCGGTGTTCTCTGTATTTCCTGGACTTGAATATTGTCATGCCTTGCTAGGTTGGGGAAGTTTTCCTGGATAATATCCTGAAGAGTATTTTCCAGCTTGGATTCATTCTCTTCGTCACATTCAGGTACACCTATCAAACGTAGATTAGGTCTTTTCACATAGTCCCATATTTCTTGGAGACTTTGTTCATTCCTTTTTACGCTTTTTTCTCTAATCTTGCCTTCTCGTTTTATTTCATTGAGTTGATCTTCGACCTCTGATATCCTTTCTTCTGCTTGGTCAATTCGGCTGTTGAAACTTGTGCATGCTTCGCGAAGTTCTCGTGTTGTGTTTTTCAGCTCCATCAATTCACTTATATTCCTCTTTAAATGGTCCATTCCCATTAGCATTTTGTCAGATCTTTTTTCAAGATTCTTAGTTTCTTTGCATTGGGTTAGAACATGTTCTTTTAGCTCACAGAAGTTTCTCATTACCCACCTTCTGAAGTCTGATTCTGTCATTTCATCATAGTCATTCTCCGTCCAGCCTTGTTCCCTTGCTGGTGAGGAGTTGTGGTCCCTTGTAGGAGGTGAGGTGTTCTGGTTTCGGGTGTTTTCCTCCTTTTTTGTGCTGATTTCTTCCCAACTTTGTGGATTTATCCACCTGTTGTCTTTGTAGTTGCTGATTTTCAGTTTGGGTCTCTGAGTGGACGTCCAGATTGTTGATGATGAAGTATTTCTGTTTCTTAGTTTTCCTTCTAACAGTCTGGCCCCTCTGCTGTAGGACTGCTGAGGTCCACTCCAGGCCCTGCTTGCCTGGGGATCACCTGCAGCAGCTGCAGAACAGTAAGGGTTGTTACCAGTTTCTTCTGCTGTCTTTGTCCCAGAATGATGCCTGCCAAATGTCAGTCTGATCAGTCCTTTGTAAGGTGACTCTTTGGATATACAAGGGTCAGGGAGCTGCTTGATAAGACAGTCTGTCCTTTATAGGAGCTCACGTGCTGAGCTGTGAGCTCCATTGTTCATTCAGAGCTGCTAGGCAGGTACATTTAAGTCTGCTGCAGCAGAACTCATAAACCCCCCTTTTTTTCCCCAGGTGCTCTGTCCCGGGGAGTTAGGGCTTTATTTATGAGTTTCTGTTGTGCTGCTCCCTTTTTTTTTTTTTGCCAGGGCTGCCCTGCCCAGCAAGGAGGCAGCCGAGTCACTGTCTGCCTTCAGAGGTTTTGCTGAGCTGCTGTGGGCTCCACCCTGCTGCCGTGTGAACTTCCCTGCAGTCCTGTTTATATGGGTGTGGTTAGAACTGTCTCGGCAATGGTGGCCCCCCTCTGTAATGGCGGACTCTCTCTGTAATGGTGGGTTGCCTTGGCAGTGGCAGGCTGCCTCAGCAATGGCAGACTACCTCCATAGGGGTGGAGTGCCTTGGTAATGGCAGATACTCCTTCCCCACAGAGCTGGACTGTCCTGGGTTCAGCTGTGCTTGCCGTGAAACTCTCAACCCAGAGCGTTTCCAATTGCTGTTTGTTTTTTTTGTGTGTGTGTGGGATTGGGACCCGCCAAGCCTGATCACCTGGCTCTCTGCCTCAGAGCCTTTTTTTTCCCAAGTTGAACAGTTGACTCTCTCCCCGGTGTTCCAGTTGCCTGCTGAAAAGGTGCTGGGATCTGTGTGATTTCCCATGCGGGCAACCCACTGCACCAGCTGAAACAACAGCGCTGAGATTCGTGGCGCTTTTTTGCCTGGGAATCTCCTGGCCTGGCTCCCTGTTTCAGTCCCCTGTTTAATCAGATGAATGGACTCTGCCTTCCCGGAGCTGCAGTCGCCAACTTAAAAGGGCCACCAGACCAGTGTATTTTGTACGGAGAGCCCGCGCACTGGGGCATCGGCAAAACAGCCACGCCGGCCAAAACAGCCGCGCTGGCAACCCGTGGGGCTCCTCCGCCTGGGAATTTCCTGGTCTGTGGGCAATAAAGATCCATCTGGAAATGGCAGCATCCACTCACCCTCTGCGCTTTCACTGGGAGCTGCAATCCTGAGCTACTCCAAAACGGCCATCTTGGATCTTACCCCACCTACTCAGTTTTCAAAAAGGTATTTGTAAAAGTACGTACTTTGTAGTGTTTGAGATCTTGTGAATTTTAAAGTCAGACAAAGCAGTAAAATAGTGCATATATTTTGAAATGTTGTTTTATTTTTTTATTTTTCATTTTTTTTGAGATGGAGTCTCAGTCTGTTGTCCAGGCTGCAGTGCAGTGGCACCATCTCAGCTCACTGCAGCCTCTGCCTCCTGGGTACAATTGATTCTCCTGCCTCAGCCTCCCGAGTAGCTGGCAGGCCAGCAGTCAGACTTGACTCCCTTTTTTAATCACCCTTTCCCACCCGGCTCTGAGCAAGCCTCTTGCTGTCTGGCAGCTCATTAACCATCAGAGCTGCTTTCTCTTCAGTCCGAAAAGAGCAAACCCCCTGTCAGCAAACCCTGACAGCAATATGGAGACTTCATGGGTGGCTTTGGAGACTATGTCTCCGCTGGCATAGCTTGGGATAAGCCTCATATCACAGAGTTCTTCTAGTTCCATACAATTATATAGCCTGTGTCGTTCACTCATTCCAGAGGGGTTTAAAGTTAATCAAAGGACCAAGCATAGGCTCACAGGTCTGGAGCCTGAAGAAAATTAGACCAAGGCTGGAAGTCAGGCCGTGGTCAAAGAAGTGGTGACAAAAAGAGTCAAACTCTGTAAAATATTTGAAGGGACTTATTTTGAGCCAAATGTGAGTGACCAGTGGCCTGTGACACAGCCCCAGGAAGTTCTGAGAACATGCGCCCAAGATGGAAGGGCTACAGTTTGGTTTTATACATTGTAGGGAGACTGAGACATCAATCAATACATGTAAGATGTATAATACATTTGTTCTGTCTGGAAAGGTGGGACAATTGGAAGGGGCATGGTGGGGGGCATGTTCCAGGTCTTAGGCAGATTCAAAGATTTTCTAATTGGCAGTTGGTTAAAAGAGTTAAGTTACTACCAAAAGACCTGGAATTTATAGGAGGGAGTATCTGTGTTAAGATAAGGGGTTGTGGGGACCAAGGTTCTTCTTATGCAGATGAAGCCTCCAGGTAGCAGCCTTCAGAGAGAATAGAGTGGGAATGTTTCTTGTCAGACTTAAAAGGGTACCAGACTCTTAGTTAATTCTCTCCTGGATCAGAGCAGAGGAAAAGGATTCTCTATAGAATGTAGCTTTTACCCACAAGAGACAGCTTTGCAGGGCCATTTCAAAATATGTAAAAGAAACATATTTTAGGGTATAATATTTTGATTTCTTTCAGGGCCTGCTATCTCTCATGTGATGCTGTACTGTAGTCAGGCCTGAACTTGGTGTCTTATTGCCAGAGAGTCCCAAGATCTCTGTTCTAATGCCTGTGTCAGTCGGCTGCCCCTGAATTTCAAAGGGAGGAGGGAGGCATAATGAGGCATGTCTGACCTTCATTTCCCATCATGGCCTGTACTAGTTTTTCAGACTAACTTTGGAATGCCCTTGGCTGAGAGGAGGCATCCATTCAGATGGTCGAGAGGCTTAGAATTTTATTTCTGGTTTACAGAAGTTTTGAATAAAACTTGTAAATGTGCCTGCCCATTCCATCAATTTGGCTGGACCTGCCATTAGCTATTTTGCCACACGTTAATATAAATGGAAAAGGTTGATAAAAACGTTTGCAGACTTATTAATTTCCTGAGCAGTCCTAAAGTTTGCTTTGTTTTCTTCCATGGCATAGGTGCTGAGAATGCCTAGAACTTCTCCAACCAGTATAGGAGCATGAGCATAGACCCCGATATAGTGTAGGATATGGCGTCCTGTAGGCCATTGAAAGGCCTTCGGATGCTTTTGGAGTCCAGGCTCAGGTAAGAAGGGCAAGACATAACTGGTACCTCTGTCTTCACAAACTCATCTTTAAGAGCCACGGCTGCCTCTGTGTTCTGAGAATGTGTACATTTAAATTTATCTCCAGATGTAGAATAAGAAATTGGAGTCCTTTGAATGTGCTAATTAGTGCATGCTACAAAATGAAAATGTTGTTACTATCCTTTCTAATTTGCAACTTTGAAAGATTTGAAATTGTTAAATATACCTAACATAAAATTTACTGTTTTTTTTTTTTTTTTTTTTTTCCCTGAGATGGAGTTTCCCTCTATCACCTACACTAGAGTGTGGTGGTGCTATCTTGGCTCACTGCAACCTCCACCTCCTGGGTTCAAGCAATTCTCCTGCCTCAGGCTCCCCAAGTAGCTGGGACCACAGGCATACATCATCATCACGGCAACGCCAAACTGGTTTTTTTTGTATTTTTGGTGAAGACAAGGTTTCACAGTTAGGCTGGTCTCGAACTCTCAACCTCAGGTAATCTACCGGCCTCGGCCTCCCACAGGCATGGTGGCTCATGCCTGACTTAAAATTTACTATTTTAACCATTTTAAAGTGAAGAATCAGTGGCATTAAGGAAAAGTCTGTTCAAGACCTTTGTCCATTTTTGAGTTGGATTGCTTGCTTTCTGTTGTTGAGTTATAGGAGCGAAACCTTGTCACATGGGATTTGCAGATGTCACCTCCCATTCTCTGGGCTTTGTTGCACTCTGTGGAGTCCTTTGGTGTGCACGAGTTCATTTTGGTTAAGTCTAGTTTATTGATTTTTTTCTTTTACTGCTTATGCTTTTGGTGTCATATCCAAGAAATCATTATCAAATGATTTGGTGCAAGGATTTTCTCCTGTGTTTTCTTCTTTAAGTTTATCTCTTTAGTTTAGGTCTTTGATCCATTTTGAGTCAATTTTTACACATTCAGCTGAAGGTCCAACATCATTCTTTCACATGCATATCGTTCAGTTTTCCCCACCATTTGCTGAATTTTATAATTATTATTTGAAAATGTTATTACAAATGTGATTTTCAAAACTCAAACATTTATTTATACTATGCTTATATGCTCACCATATTTTTAAATTACTTAGCTTCATGAATAGCTTTTTTTTTTTTTTGAGACAGGATCGCGTTTTCTTGCCCAGGCTGGAGTGCAGTGGCATAATCTTAGCTCACTGCAGCTTCTGCCTCCTGGGCTCAAGTGATCTCCTGCCTCAGCCTCCAGAGCAGCTGGGACTCTAGGTGTGTGCCACCATGCCTGGCTAATTTTCTGTATGTTTTTGGGAGATGGGGTTTCATCATGTTGTCCAGGCTGGTCTCACTCCTGGATTCAAGTGATCTGCCTGCCTCAGCCCCGCAAAGTGCTGGGATTACGGGCATGAGCTACTGCACCTGGCCATGAATAGCCTTTATTATGGGATTTTTACATTGTTCCAATGAAGCTAAGTTGCTGCTTTTCCCACCATAAATGTTCATGCAATGCTCTTAGATCATAGCACAAAATGACTGTTAGCTGGAAAAATGACTCCCACTTACATAGTCTGTTATATTTTTTAATTGAAGTCATATTTGCAGCCCAACTTTTCAGAGTAAATATTTTTATTCAAAATCTTACTGTTTGGATGTCTGGGAGCAGTGCAGGCTTTGGGAAGAAGTGCAGAGGCCCTGTAAGTGGGGCTTGCTGCATGCTTAAAGGGGAGCAGAGAGTGCTCGCTCAGGTATGGGTTGGGAGACCTCTTGCCTTGCTCTGCGCAACAGCTGTGGGGCCTGGGGCAGGCGCAGCTTCTGATTCACACTTAAAAATGTGAAAAGGAAGTGGAATGTGCTCTTGAGATTGTCAGATGGCCACACTGTCAGCCTCTAGTCATTGCTGCCCTCCCCACCCCCAGCACCTCAAATGGCAAGAGTCCCGAAGACTGCTGAAGTGGGTTTGTTTCCAAATGTGCTTCCCCAAGGTAAAGCTTTCACTCTCCCCACAGACTCCAGCCACACCCAGATTGGAGGCCCTAGTGTACACCTTCTCACTGGACACTGTGCCCAGCTGCCATACACACACTTGGTCCTGCATGGTATGGGCTGATATGGAGGTGATAGGTCCCTGCTGGAGTGGGGCCCACGACCTGCTCACTGGGGAGAAAAGCATCTCCTCTGTGCTGCCCTGTGCCTTCATGCTCAGTTGCTGGCGCCAGCAGCCTTTCCTCTGGCCATGGCTTGTACCTGCTCTCTTTTTGGATCCTAAGCCCTGGAACAGTGGTTCTTAGCTATTACAGAGTCATGGGCCACTCTGAGAATCTGAGAAACCTTCTCTATACAAGAATTTATGGATGTGTTTATCTGATGTTTCCTCTACAATTTCTGGGAGTTTGTGGGATTCACCCGAGGATCATTTGCTGTCTGGTAAGGAGCCCTTTGCCCTGGACTTGTGGAATTGGTGTGCCTAGGGTAGTACCAGGCACGTAACCAGGCACTTGGGCATTGAAAGCATTTAGTGATGTCTACAACATTGTAATGCATCCCACGTTAATGGCAGTCTCATAGCTGATACCGAGCATTGGCTTCCTGGTGGCAGTTCAGAACCTCTGCTCGTTTTCCTTCAGCTCAGTCAGTCCTGTGAGGTGGGCATCACCAGCCACACTTTGCAAATGAGGACACGGGACCTGAGTGACAGGGTTGTGGTTAGAACTGTGCCTTTTGGTGTCACCTCCCTTTCCCTGGCCTGTAACTTCATCTAGGGTCATTTGCTTCCAGATTAGTGTCTGTCCTGCTTCTGGGCATTTGCAGTTCTGCCATTGAACTGCAGAGGTTCTGCAGCCTCTCTGGCCAATGTGCTGCTCTGCTGCCACCAGCAGGCCCATGGGGTCAAGAGGGAGGGAACAGAATGGGGAGTAGATGGTGTGGTGGGGGGCAGTAACCCCTGCTCCCCACCAGGCTGGTGTTGAGACAAGATGTGCTGATGTGTGATAGGCTCCTGTGGCTGCCTGATCACATGTAACACTTAGAAAGAAGAGGGAGAGTAGGCTGGGCAGGGTGGTTCACACCTGTA
Organism: Saguinus oedipus; assembly: GCA_031835075.1. Classification (NCBI taxonomy): domain Eukaryota; kingdom Metazoa; phylum Chordata; class Mammalia; order Primates; family Cebidae; genus Saguinus; species Saguinus oedipus. The sequence goes on from CM063186.1 coordinate 68,731,369, forward strand.
ATCCCAGCGCTTTGGGAGGTGGATCACATGAGGTCAGGAGTTCAAGACCAGCCTGGCCAACAAGGAGAAACCCTGTTTCTATTAAAAATACAAATATCAGCCAGGTGTGGCACATGCCTGTTGTCCCAGCTAGTTGCGAGGCAGAGGCGGGAGAATCACTTGCACTGTGGAGGCAGAGGTTGCAGTGAGCTGAGATGGCACCACTGTACTTCAGCCTGGGACAACAGAGCAAGATTTGGTCTCAAAAAAAAAAAAACCACACACACGGAATAGAGAGAGACAGAGATTAGTAATCAATATCAAAAGCCTTGATTTTTAAAAGGTTCTGTTCAGTATCTGCAGCAGTTTATAAAACTATTGTTCCTGTCTCAATGAGCTGCATGCCCGGGATCACTGCAGCCTGTCTTACCTTGCTTAGAATCATTCAGTAATCCTCTCTTTCAGTATTTCTTTTAGATTCCACAGGGATGAAACAAACCAGGGCAGGAGCAGGACAGATTCTCCTCTCTGCTCTAGGCCAGCAAGCCAGCAAAGGGTTATCAGTAGGCTTCGAGTTAACAGGGCCTCTCTCCTCGAGATGCCCCCTGCTCTGGGCAGGCAGGTGGTCACAGCCCAGGGCTGACAGGACCAAGCCAGAGGGGGCAGGGAGAGGGGCAGGTAAGAATATGCCTTGCAATGGCAGGTGCTTCTGCTTTGTTCGTTTCTTTTTTTTTTTTTTAAATCCATGCTGATAGAGAAGAAATAAAGGGGCATCTGAAGCTTAGAAGAGATTAAGATGACTCAGGGACAGAGTGGAGTGGGCATAAAATTCACAAAGTATGCATTTTTTTCTGGGAGCCAAAACTCACCCCTTAGGCCTCAGAGCTGTTTTTTGAAAGAACCATTTTCATGGAAATTCTTAAAAAATATATTGCGTGCTTGCTGCTTTACGCATCGTACTTGGAACATTTTCCTCTTGATGAATCAGTGTCCTTCCCTCCGCCAGCCTCAGCCACGGAAGTAAGTTTTCCAGAATCTTAGTGCTACACTTTGGCATTTGAGCACACTTCTTTCAATTATGAGAGCAGGAGGCTGGTTTCTCACATTTGGATGAAATTTCTTACCTCTGTGTACCTAAAGTTCCTGTGAAACTGGTTGTAAAGGGGCTGGGGGTGCATGTGTTGGCTCTACCTGTGCCGTAGAGGTAGTTCAGGTTTGGCTCCGAGCCCCAGGCACAGGGAGGCAGCACCTGAGTGTCCCAGGAACTGTTCTGCCTGGAGCAGCAGCCTCCCGCCATGCCGCTGTTTGTGGGTATGTGGGTGTGCTGTGTCAAGGAGGGCAATCAGCAGACGGAGGCCTTTCTATTCTCTCATCAGGTTGTGAACCCAAAGTATCTGATACTTGCCTCAATCAATTTAGGAAGTTTATTTTGCCAAGGTTAAGGATGAACCCATGACACAGCCTCGGGAGGTCCTGGCAACATCTGTCCAAGGTGGTCGGGGCACATCTTGCTTTTATACATTTTAGAGAGACATGAGACATCAGTCAGTAGGTGTAAGATGTACATTGGTTCAGTCCAGAAGGAGGAGACAATGGAAGGTGGGAGGAGGGGGAGGGGGTATTCCAGGTCATAGGTAAACAAGAGATAAAAGGTTGCATTCTTTTGGGTCTTTGATCAGCTTTTCAGTGAATATACAGTTTACACATGAGAGGCAGGTAGGATAGTCACTTATGCCTCAGTCTGGCTCAGTGAATCTGTACTTTTTTTTTTTTGAGATGGAGTTTCCTGCTCTTGTTACCCAGGCTGGAGTGCAAGGGCGCGATCTTGGCTCACTGCAGCCTTCGCCTCCGCCTACTGGGTTCAAGCAATTCTCCTGCCTCAGCCTCCCGAGTAGCTGGGATTACAGCTACTGTAATTACAGGTGTGCACCACTATTCCCAGCTAATTTTTAAATTATTTTTAGTAGAGACAAGGTTTCACCATGTTGGCCAGGCTGGTCTTGAACTCCTGACCTCAGGTGATCCACCCACCTTGGCCTCCCAAAGTGCTGGGAAGACAGGCATGAGCCACCATGCTCAGCCAGATCTGTATTTTTACGCATAAAGGATAGGGCAGAAGAAGCCATCAGATATGCATTTGTTTCAGGTGACCAGAGGGATGACTTTGAGTTCTGCCCTTTGTCCTGTACCTGTGAAGATAACTTACCAATTTACACTGTCAGAGTAAAAATCAACAGAATGGTTTTAGGGAATAGATCTTGAGGCAAATCGTGAAGGAGGCGCGTAGCTTTTTTCATCTTTGTAGCTATCTCATTTAGGAAGAAAATGGAGGCCTGACACAGTTCCCAGTGTCAACAAAAAGCCAAGCTCTGTAAAATATTTGAATAGATTTATTCTAAGCCAGATATGAGTGACCAGTGGCCCATGGCACAGCCCCAGGAGGTTCTGAGATCGTGTATTCAAGGTGGACGGGGTACAGCTTGGTTTCATGCATTTTAGGGAGGCACGAGACATCAATCAAATACATGTAAGGTGTACATCGGTTTGCTCTGGAAAAGCAGGGCAACGGGAAGGTGGGGGCTTCAGGACACAGGTAGATTCAACGATTTTCTAACTGGCAGTTGGTTGGAAGAGTTAAGTTATTATCTGAAGACTTAGGAATGTCTGGGTTAAGATAAGGGGTTGTGGAGACCAAGGTTTGATCATGTAGATGAAGCCTCCAGGTAGCAGGCTTTGGAGTCGATAGATTATGAATGTTTCTTAAAGAATGTGTTCTATCAGTAATTCTGAAAGGGAGGAAGGTAGAATGAGGCCTGCCTGACTCCCTCCTGTCACAGCCTGAACTAGTTTTCAGGTTTGCTTTCGGATGTCCTTGCCGAGAGGAGGGCTCCTTTCAGATGCTCGGGGGGCTGAGAATTTCATTTTTGGTTGACACCAGCTTGACTTTTCCCTTTGGCTTAGTGGTTTGGGGGTCCTGAGATTTATTTTCCTTTCACAGTCTTCCTGGTCTTTGAGAAGGTGCCTTGAGAGACCTTCCTTCTGCTGTCCTTTCCTTGGGGACCCCGGACCCTATGGCTGTGGTTTGCCCTGGGTGGAAAAGGCACCCATACCCAGGCTGGCCAGAGCCCCTGCCACTTGACTGACTGGGCCTCAGTATTCCTTGGGGCCTGCTCTCACTACCTGGCCAAGTCACCCACCAGGGTTCAGGCTCCCAGAGCACCTCTCCTGGGCTGTGTCCTTCCCTGGAGGCTGCTGAGTTGCCCTGGACTCTCCCCACAGTCACACCACGGTGGGATCCACCCACAACCCCTGCCCTGACCCACAGGCACTTACTGCCTGGACCAGGTGTGGACAGAGTTCAGGTTGTTTCAGTGATGTCCCTGGCAATGCAGTGGAGATGGCCACAGATCTGTGTGTCTGTGTGTGTGCCTATCTGCCTCTGTGTGTGTTTGTATCTCTGTGTGTGTCTGTCTGTATGAGTCTGCATGTGTGTCTGTGTGACTGTGTCTGTGAGTGTTGTTTCTCTGTCTTCTCTGTGTTTCTGTGTGCCTGTGCTTGTGTGTGCATCTCTCTCTCTGTGTCTGTGTCTCTGTGTGTAGGGACTGTCATACCTTCCTTCCCATGCTAAACATACCTGCGTCTTGACTCTAGTCCAGCCAGCTTCTCTCGCTACTACACCTTTGCCTCAATCCTAAGGAATTTGGCGACGCTCATACTAGGGTTTTCTAAGGGGTTGTTGGCTTTGGCTGTGTGGGCTGGAACTAGGGTTTAGGGGAATGTTTCTCTCCCATTTGCTTTTGGCTCTGCTCCCCCGTGTATGAGCGGGCAGGAGGGCACTGTGACTGCAGTGCTCCCGTGAACCCAGAAGATACATTTTACCCTGTGGGCACTGAAGACAGGGACAGGTCTCTACGGCTGCATAATCTTTTTAACTATTTTTGGTACAGGTCAAGCATAAATGTGACAGGTGACACAGACCTCTGCACCCTGTAGGACAAACCTGATGCTCTCTGCTTATGGGAGTGAAATGTTCATCAGATTTGCATTTCTCCCTTAAAACCAGACAACCTTGTCACTAGAAACCTGGGTGGAAGTCTGGCCTGATGCAGAAGCCACCAAACTCTTGCCAGCTCAGGAGGCTGTCGTAGGATCCAAGGCCCCTTGCTTAATCCTGTTTTCTCTGCTGTGCTGGAAGAAAATCCCATTTCCTGGGATATTGCCAGAAGAAGAGCTCCATCTTCAGGTTAAAGGAGCTAGAATCACAGGGGAATCAGTAAACCCAGCCTCAGGCCAGGGCCCAGGCTTTGGGGTGAACGATCTGGTCTTCAAGGCCAAGCGCTTGCTCACCAGCCTTCCTTCTCCTCCGCGCTCCGTCCAGGTTTGGGGCACTGTCTTAGGCCGCGTTGACGTCATCAGAGCAAGGAACAAAACTGCCTGTACTCTCCAGGGCTGCTGATGCTATCGTCTCGTAGGAAACCCTGAATGAGGTTTGGGCAGGTGAAAAGCCTTCCTGTTTGTCCTCTCAATTAGTCACACTTGGTTCTGAGCCAAGCCGTCTGCTCCGTGTTAATCCCCAGCCTGGGAGGGCAGGCTGCAGGTGGGAGGACTTGCACAGCCCACTCTCCAGGCTGCATGGTGGCTTCTCTTCCCCGTCACTTGCAGCCCCTGCCCTTACTCAGCACACACTTTCTTGTTCCCCAGTCCTTCCAAAACATTCGGGTCTGGGCTGCACTTTGGCTGTTTGGGAGAGGCAGCCCTCACCTCAGAGGGTAGCTGGAGACCTCCTATGTGAGGAGGGCTTGGCCTCCTTCCTGAGGTCTGCTGCTTGGAAGGGGGTTAACTCTCCCTCTCCGTGTGCTTCTGGGCGGGGGCAGAGCTCCCAGCCTTGCCTCATGTAGAAGAGATGGTTCCAGACCACATGGGCCTGAGCTCCTCTGCGGCATGGAGTGGCCTGACCACCAAGCAGAGCAGGAGAGGCAGGGTGGCGCTTGTGCTGAGAGGTTTTTAGGGATTTATGAATGGGCACCAGGAACAGCAAACAAACCAAAGTTGAAGTTATTCCCGTTTCTTACAAGCCTGCAGGTAATACAGTGTCTTTCAGAGGGAATCGATTCAACTGTCTGTTGCACCAGCCTCTGAAGAATGCATCGTACAGAATAGCAGAGTGTTCCTTGTGGCTCCCAGACCTGCCACTGCAGTGTGGCCAGGCTACCCTGCAGCTCCCAGGCCTCTGGGCACACAGCTGTCTTGAGGTGCTCCAGCTCAGGATGTGGCCATTCAGAGGCAAGAATCAGCAAGCTCCTGTCAGGCTGGGGCACAACCTGAAGTCCCATCAGAGCAGCCCACGGACAGTGGCTTAGGGGTGTGGGCTTGTGTCCTCCAAATGGATGAGGGGAGCATGGTTTCCCAGCAGCTCAGGTTTCCAGGCCCCCTCCTTCCAGGTGTGACAGGTTTTCATACTGAAAACATCACTCAACTATCAGAGCAGCATGCCGGGGAGAGGCAGGGTTGTGGCCGAGAGCCGAAGTGGTGTGCAACAGTCACAAACAGCTTTCACCTTTGACCTTGGAACATGTGACATGTTTGGGGCCCAGGTTTTCATTTCTCCCTGATTGCATTTAGCATGGGACATTTCCTTAGCATACGCTGAGCACTCAAGGACAGGGCGGAGGCTCCAGCCAGGGACCCAGATGTTCCGTAGAGTGTACACTGGAGGCAAGCAAAGCCACCAGGGTGAGCCTGTCCTGATGCCACGGCCCCAGAGAGGCTGGGGCAGGGCCGCAGATTTCCGGTGCAGCAAGGCATGGGTTCCTCTTGCGCCATGCCCTTGGGCCTGGGCCTCACGGCGCACACTTGTCAGGAGTTCACCTGCTGCGCCCTGCCGGCATGAGGTCTTGAAAGCCTATTTCTCGGGGGTCTCTGCCATTTACCCCTCTGTCCTCTAGAGTCACCAGTTGGGTGACTGCCTGACAAGGGTCTTGCAGAGGCTTTGGTCTGGCATCCTGAGAACTTGGAGCCCTAGGGTCTTTCTCCGCATGACACCCACAGCCCTGTCACTTACGGAGTGTTGGCTCTGGGTCCTGGGCACTTCTTAAGCCTCCTCACGGCTTCAGGCCTAGCTTTGCACCAGCCACTGATGTATGCAGGTGTGACCAACAGCCCCTTTTGCTCCTTCCTGGGCTTCTCAGATAGGGCGGGATGGGATGTCAGGACCCCACCAGGGCAGTGCTCCCATGAGCAGGGCATGTGCTCCCTATTCAACACCCTGGGGAGTAGACAAGCTCCGTTCCCCCAGCTCCTCAGAGGGTTTCTGAGGGGCCCTCAGTTGCCTATGGAGGTGACCAACTCAAGAATGCAACTTTGGGGCTGACATTCTCTCCTTTCTGCTCCCCTGGCTGGTCTTCTTCCTGGGGGTTGGGGGGCGGGGGTTCTAAAAAACACAACAAAGCTTTCTGCATAGGATGAACCCTGCCTTGGGCTCTGTTCCAGTGGAACACAGGTCCAGGAGGAAGTCCTGTGTTCCTGCCCCAGTGCAGGCCAAAGTGTGTATCCCTGATCATTCTCATACTTGCTACATAATTTACACTTACAACGCCCGAACAGTGTGAGGAATGAAAGAGTGTGCACATGCACCAGTGACCCAGCTCTCCACAGGGCAGCCACCGCCTCCTCCCCCCGCAGGGCTCTCCAAAATGCTGAGCACGGCCAATGTGACAGATCAGTATCAGAACCTCTGCGCTCTGGCTCTGGGTCAGACCCTACAGATTCAGGGATTCACAAAACGGGGGGTTAGACTCAAACCAGTCATCAGAATACTCAGCAGACGTTTTCTGAGAGCCTAGTGTGTGCACGCACCACATGTGGCTTGTTATCTGAATGGTCTCACATGAGCCTCCCTATACGCTTCTGGGCAGATATTCTACTTAGCAACCATTATTATTCCATAGACACAGACACAGACACGGATTTTGAGGTTAAATTCTAGAAAGAGTGGCTGTGGTTTAAATTGGGCAGTTGATGGTAGGTCCTGGCCATGATGGAAGGATTTTGGGTCTTGGAGTGAAGCACAGATGAGGAGGGGACACTTTTGGTAGGAAGGGGCTGGCAGTTGGGGTGGTGTCTGAGCTGGACTCTGAAGGACACACACACTCTGCCAAGGAGTCAGAGAAGGAGCTGGGGTGGGAAGAGGGGCTTCTGGATTGAGGGTAGGATGTGCACCCTCAGGGTATCACTTGCAGGGGAGGTTGGGGCTGGGCCGGGAGGGCCAGCATGGCCTCATGGTTTCTGCACCTTGTTCCCCCACCTGGCTGTGTTCTTTATGTCCCCAGTGTCTGGATGCTGGGGATGTAAGTGCCATGTCTGATAAATGTTCTGAACTCAAGTAAAGGCCACTTTCCAGGAGGACAGAAAGTTGTAGAGGGAGGCTGTCCCAGAGGGAATTGGGGAAACAAGAGGATACCTAGCTTTGGTCTTGTTCTGTTAGGGTTGGATTTTTCTTTTCTTTTTTAGAGATAGGGTCTTACTCTGTCATCCAGGCAGGAGTGCAGTGGCACAATCATAGCTCACTGCAGACTCGAACTTCTTGGCTCAAGCAATCCTCCCATCTCAGCCCCCTCGAGTAGCTGGCACTAGTTTCAATATTTTTTTTTTGTAGAGATGGGGTCTCACTATGTTGCCCAGGCTGGTCTTGAGCTCCTAGGCTGGGCCTCCCAGAGTACTAAGATTACAGGCTGAATTTTTCTTTTTTTTCTTTCCTATCTTTTTAGACCGTTTGAGATACATTTCACAATGGATGGCCAGATAAATTGCTCTGGTTAGGCTTAATTTTTTGGATAATTACCAAACCTCCATTGGTCACCCAATGTGGATGACCCACATCACACTGTGGAAGAATGATTGTGTGTTTGGGGGTTGTGAGTCCAGAAAAGGGAGAAGAACAAGGCCTCCAGGTTCTCTCTCCAGCTGAAGGTCATTGGACCAGCTTCTCAGCCCAGCATTTCTTGTGTTGCCCCCTGGGAAGCAGTGGCTGTCACACTTTGATGGGGTTAGTGTAGCAGGAATGACAGAAACAGGCCCATGGTTGTCTTCTTTCTTGGCAAAAATCACCTTGGCATAAATGCCTTTTTCTTTCAGTACAGCTGGTTGCAAAGGGATGGGCAACCCTGGCTGGATGTAAAGAATGGGGAGGACAGAGAGGCCAGCCCCAAGGCCACGAGGGCTGGCAGAAGCCTGTGTGGAGGGCAGTGTCTGAACCTTACACAAAGGGCAGACCGTCTGCTTGGCAGCAGAATGTTCTAGCATTCTGGAGCCAGCCACTGCCCTTGGACAGGCTGCACCTGAGCTCAGTTCCTGGAGCTCAGCCATCCCCATTCCCAGCCTCCAAGACTAGCCATCACTAAAGCCCTGCTCTTCCTGAAAAGCTTGTCACTAGAATTTTCGGAAGGCCTAATCGTTTCTTGGGATATGGGAGGACTGAGTATATTCATAAACACTGGCTTCATACCTGCATCTGCTTTTCATATTTAGGATGATAGACTCATTCAAGTTGGTGATGAATGCTTATCTCAGCATTTTGGGACACTCATTTCTTATCCTCTTGTGTCCCAAGTCCCTCTTCTCCAGTTCACTGGTTGGGATCTGCCTCGGCCCTGAGGACCAGGGAAGGGGCTGTGAGCTGGAGGAGGCTGAGGGAGGCTCCCAGAGGGGCCCTAGCTGGAGTCCTGCTCTCAGCAGTCTGGAGAGTGACTTGGGACAAGCATAGCAGGGAGCTGGAGCCCTGGACAGGCTCGAGGACCTGCGCCCAGGAGTCTCTGGAGTTCTGAGGGGGTATCTGGTGCCGGGTGGGGTGGCTGTGGTTGCGTGCGAGTGTATGCGTGTGTGTGCACACATAGGCATGTGAGTGTTGGGCTTATGCATGTGTGTGCACGCGTAAGAGTATGAAAGTATGCATGCATATGTGAGTGAGTTGCAATTCCACAGGGAGATACAGCTTCAGCACCACAGAGCCCCTCTGTCAGGAGCCTTCTCTTGCAGTGTGCCACCATGGGGTTCTCTGAAATGGGGTTCTCTGTGCCTCCGTGCCTTGCCTGCTCTCAGAGGAGCTGCTCCATGGCCGCTTGGCTTGTGCACAGACACAGCGTCAGTCATGGTGCTTTTACCCGAGTGGGGACGGTTCAGTAAGGAAATGCCCTGGGTGCCCTGCCACCCCTCATCAGCTTCTCTTTGTGGTCTCAGCCATCTGGTGCTAGTTCCTGGGACACCTGAACTAGTCCTGGTGGCCCTTCCAGGCCGCCCAGCCCCTTGGCCTTGCCACCACTCTGAAAGGTTCCACAGGAACCCTCTGCCTGCCTATTTCTACTCTTCTTCTCACTGGTTCTAAGACTACACCCCAGCAAGCTGGCACCACACTTGGACCTGGCACAGGTGGTCCTGCCCATCGGCACAGCAGCCCCCTGTGCCTCACCTTGGCTGGCGCCTTCCTCCCTAGAAAACTTCCATGGCAGCGCCACGCTAGAGCCACTCTATCAGGAACACCCCTCATGTTCTCACTGCTCACCCACTGTCAAGCTTGTCTGGCAAAGCTGGCCCTGGCATTACTCAGCTTTGCCCCTTCGGGGCTGTCCCATGTAGCTGCACTGTGGCTGGAACGGCCGTTCCATCTCAGGGAACAGTGGCGGCACACATCTCCCATCAGTCAACTCCTGCCCTTCGGATACCAGCACCCCTTCCGCCACTCCTACCTCCCCTTTGCCTCCCTGGACGCCCGGATACACTGGGGTCAAAGTGCTCCTGCCCTCAGCACCGTGCTTTCTCCCCCTTCTCACCTGAGCCAGCACGCTCCCGGGTCTCCTCTCATATCACTGGCTTCCTTTTGTGTATCTCAATATGGGCACTGCCCTGGGCTGGACCCATCTCCAGAGCAGCACCCACACTCAGCTCCAGCACCGAATGCCACCAGATTCTGATCAGTGTCAGTCTTTTCCTTTGGCACATTTGTATGCTAAATAGACATTTCATGCTTAATGTGTCTGTATCATATACAGCAAGGAACTGGCTTATGCAGCTGTAGGGGGCTGTTTAGGCAAGTCTGAAATCCAGGGCAGATGGCAGGCTGGAAACTCTCGGAATGGAGCTGACACTGAGTCCATGGGAGGAATCTTTCCTTCCTCAGGGAGGCTTCTGTTCTGCTCTCAAAGCCTTCAGCTGTTGACAGGACCCCACCCAAGATGTTGGAGGACAGTCTTCCTTACTTAAAGTCACCCGCGTCCACATGTCCTCCCAACAACTCCTAGAGGAGAGTTTGGCTGAGTAATGGGGTTCTGTGTCCATGCCCTGTGGACTCAGAAATGTGACCTTCACAAAGGTCAGAGCCATTTGGTTTCCTCCTTCAGTTTCCATCTCACCAGACTCTTACCTTCCCACACTCAGTCATTCTCTCTCCAGAGGCTTGCTGGATCTTCTAGAAATAGAAATAAGTCATTCCTTCCCTTGCTGAGACTTCCCAGTGCGTCCCCAAGGTGCCAGGAGTCAGCAGTGCTGAGCCTGGCCAGACCAGCCTCTGCTCAGAGCAACCTGTGCCCTAGCCCACGCCAGACCTGCTGACTCGGCTAGCCGTGATCATTTGGGTTTTACCTTCCCTGCTGCTGTCTGCAGTCAGTGTTGGGTGTGAGCATGTGTTACCCACCACGGACCCTGCCTGTTGGCCCAGTCTAGTCACACCTGTTCAGACTTGTCTGTTTTGGGGCTGTAGCAGGGAGCGGTTGGGGCTGAGGGAGGAAGGCTCCGACCCAGCTCGGGCTGCTGATGGGTCAGGCACTCAAGCTGAACAGACCTGCCTGGCTCCACTCTGGCTGCTGGAACCTTACCAGACCCCACATCCTTTCTGCCCTTGAATTGTGAAGGTTCCCCTGGGGACCTTCTGGAAAGGTCTGGTAAAGCACCACTCATGGATAGCCCCACCCTGGGCCCAGTTCTCTCCTGCACTGATGGCCTGGCTGCTATCAGTCAGTGGCTGCCTTGCAGGGAGGCTGTTAAAGGCTCATGGGAGCCTGGAGCTTTTCTTTTTTTATTTTTTTTTTTTGAGATGGAGTTTCACTCTTGTTACCCAGGCTGGAGTGCAATGGCGCAATCTCGGCTCACCGCAACCTCCGCCTCCTGGGTTCAGGCAATTCTCCTGCCTCAGCCTCCCGAGTAGCTGGGACTACAGGCAGGCGCCACCGTGCCCAGCTAATTTTTTGTATTTTAGTAGAGATGGGGTTTCACCATGTTGACCAGGATGGTCTCGATCTCTTGACCTCGTGATCCACCCGCCTCGGCCTCCCAAAGTGCTGAGATTACAGGCGTGAGCCACCGTGCCCCGCTGGAGCTTTTCTTTTGAAGCAGCTCTTCCTGCCTCCCCACCCGGGGCCTCAGTTTTTTCTCTGGTTCCGTGTCAGGGTGCCTTTGGAGACTCAGCAGAGCCTCGGCAGGTGTCTTGCGGCCGTCAGGGACCCTCGCCTACTGCACCAGCCAGTGTCTCCCAGCCTGTGCCTGCATGTTAGGCTCTTGGGATTGTGGAGTCCTAATTATGGAAAAGGAATCAGGCTGGCAGGACCAGGGGCAAGCAAAAAGAAAAGCAGATGAGCTGCAGATGTGCCTTTCTTCACGGTCCAGGACATGTAGGCTTCCTACACAGATAACTCATGATCTTCCTGGGCCGAGCCGTGGCCAGACACCTGCAGGTTAGTTCCCGGCTGCCTTGGTGCTGTCGACACTGCGTGGAGCCCCTGCAGCCTAAAGACCACCCTGTGAAATCCCCAGCAAGCCTTTGTTTCTTTGCAGTTGGCTCCTCTCCTGTGGATTCTGCCCATCGCAACCTTGCCACGTATTTTCATACTTCGTCCTTAAATCTGCCTTTCTTTGACTACACCTGTCTTGGTAAATGCTTTTACCCGGCATCGCCAGCCCAGGCGGCTGCTGCCCACCCATCACAGGGTGTGACCTGCCTGATAGTGCCGATGAGTTGGCTCCAGGGGCAGAGGAGACTAGAAGCCCTGTTGCTCTCTCAGAGATACACAACAGGCGCCAATTAAAGGCTCTGAGAAATCCACAGCAGCAATGCCTGCTCACTCTGCTGGGCCCAGCATTTCCCAGTAGGCCACCCTAGCCCAGCCCCTCCGAGTCCATGGAGCATGACTTGGGAGTCATTGATCCAGGCCAGACCTTCGACTTGCAGGAAATGTGAAGGAAACAGAAGTGCAGGGGGCTCGGGGACTCTCCGAGGCTCATATAAAAGTCAAGAATGACATTGGGCAGGGGACAGTGTGCAGTGATAAGGAGGGCACGCCAGGCAGTGTGAGGATGCAGGGCAGGCAGCAAGCTTTTGTGCCCAGGGGACAGTATAGGGTGGAGAGGGTCAATATAACGTGTAGCTGTGGATCTAAGACTCACTGGTAAGAGGAATTTCTAGCTCATCCTGTCTGTTCTTGGAACGTTCTCACCATTCAGAGTTCTCAGCACCAAGTGGAAAACACCTTTGACTGTTCCTAGTCATCCTGGCTGTGTCTTCTGGAGCCACAGAGATCAGTTTTGGTTCCTCTCATACCTGGCAGGTTCTCCAGCATCTGAAGATGAGTTTCTTCTCCCTCCTCACCAGCAGCAACGGTGCTTCATGGAAGACACCAGGGAAGACAGCCCTGGGAGAGTGACTTTTTGAGAATAACTGCTGGAGAGAGTTCTGTCCTGATGCTTGGCTCTGACCCACAGAGGGGTCTGGCCCATAGGAAAGAAAAGCCACCTCCCCTCCTTTCCCCACACACCCCTGGGCCAGGCAGAGAGCAGAGGATCCTCAGCAGAACTTTGCATCCACTCTGGGGACTTGCATGGGCTCTGTTCTCTGGGTGTGCACATGCAGGATGTCACCACCAGACTGCTGGCCTGGTGGTACCAGACTGTACCCACCTGCCTCCAGAGGGGTTTCCTCTGGAGCACACGTTCAGGGGGATGCTCCTCAGGGGGCCTCTTCTGCTGACACCTCTGTCCCTGGGGGGCCTTGCCTACTGGACACTGGATACCTCTGTCCCTAGGTGGTTTCTTCTGCTGGACACCTCTGTTCCTGGTGTCTCACCTTCCAGACACTGCTGTCCCTGGAGGGCCTTACCTGCTGGGCTCCGCTGTCCCTGGGGGACTTACCTGCTGGGCTCTGCATCCCTGGGGAGGTCTCACCTGCCGGGCTCCACTGTTCCTGGGGGCCTTGCCAGCTGGGCTCTGCTGTCTCTGGGGGGGGCCTCACCTGCTAGGCTCCGCTGTCCCTGGGGGGATCTCACCTGCTAGGCTCCGCTGTCCCTGGTGGCCTCACCTGCTGAGCTCTGCTGTCCCTGGGGGGTCTCACCTGCTAGGCTCTGCTGTCCCTGGAGGGTCTCACCTGCTGGGCTCCACTGTCCCTGGGGGGTCTCACCTGTTGGGCTTTGCTGTCCCTGGTGGCCTCACCTGCTGGGCTTCGCTGTCCCTGGGGGGTCTCATCTGCTGAGCTCCGCTGTCCCTGGGGGGGTCTCACCTGCTGAGCTCCATTGTCCTTGGGAGATCTCACCTGCTGGGCTCCGCTATCCCTGGCGGGGGGGTCTCACCTGCTGAGCTCCGCTGTGTCTGGGAGGTCTCACCTGCTGGGCTCCGCTGTCCCTGGTGTTCTCACCTACTGGACTCTGCTGTCCCTGGGGGGGTCTCACCTGCTGGGCTCTGCTGTGTCTGGTAGTCTCACCTGCTGGACTCTGCTGTCCCTGGTGGCCTCACCTATTGGGCTCTGCTGTCCCTGGGGGGGGTCTCACCTGCTAGGCTCCACTGTCCCTGGTGGTCTCACCTGCGGGACTCTGCTGTCCCTGGTGGCCTCACCTGCTGGGCTCCGCTGTCTTGGGGGTCCTTGCTGTGAGTTTGAGCATCTCACAAATCTAGTTTTATCTGGATGGGATGAGTCATGGTCTTGTGGAGACAGCCTTGCCTGTCCTCATGTGTTGTTTTGAATGGCCATGCCTGTGTTGAGACCAGTGGGGTGGGTAGAGGGTGGCCCCATCCAGATAGTCCTCCTAGGGCTGGGGAAGAACAGAGAAGCCTGCGGAGGGGGCTCCCTGCCCAGCTCAGGGTCCTACTAGCCACCCACTGCTCTGCCAGGCCAGGACATTTCCTGGGCTCTGGAAGCCAAGCTGAACACTAGTGCTGCGCCCCGCACAGTGGCTCAGAGCACTTCATTATGGAGCCTCATGTTTCTGAGAGGGCTGGAGAAAGGAGATGAGCATTCGGAATGGTCATCACAGCAGCAACTCAGGGTGGGATCCAGAGGAAAGGGCTTCCTTCTTCCTGCATCTGCATTTGCATCCGCCTACTCCGTGGGCACAGAGGAGGCTGCTGGCCTGGGTGCCAGGTGTTTATTAGGAATGAGGGGTCACACAGGCTAGACTACACCCTGAAACCTCCCTCCAGCTCAGGTGTGACGCTGCCTCTGAGAGTGGGAACTTGGGATGAGGGGCAGAGTGAGGCCTCCTGGTACCCCAGGCTTCCCGCACTGAGTATGAAGCACCGCCTCACCCCGGGGCTTCGGGAAGCCTTTTCCATCCTGGGCACAACATGAATTCCTCTCTGGGGAATTCAGCAGGGAAAGGATGACATCTGCTCTTCATTGAAGGTAGCTGTGCACAGACCTCAAGCCTGAAGGGGCTAAGGTGTCTTGTGAGCACAGGCTCAGCTCGCAGCAGTTGGGAGACAGTCCCTCAGGCTGGGTGGTCCCTCAGTGTGAAAGACACAGCTCAGAGCAGACGCCGGCTCACAGGAGCATCTAAAGGGAAAGAGCTGGGTGGCTGCCGTCTCAGCAGTGGGGACCTCGCCATGCGTGCTCTGTGAGGACAGGAGCAGCTATCCTTTAGCCTGGCACAGCAAAGAGTGGTCCAGGATAGGGCAGGGACAGGGTCTCTCAGCCTGCAGCTGGAGTGGGGGTTGGTGGAGCCAGGCTGTCCTGGGGTCGTGGGGGGGCTTGCCTCTGGCGTGTTGTGCTTCTGACCTGGCCTTTCTGGATGGGATGAGTCATGGTCTTGTGGGGACAGCCTTGCATGTCCTCATGTGTTGTTTCCCATGGCCATGCCTGTGTGCCTCTGGGACCTGTGATGGCTGACGGCTTTTATCAGTGCAGATGCTGCAGCACTGAGTTACTCAGCTGAGCAGGAGGGAGGGGTGGCGAGTCCACAGGCAGCCATGCCATGTTCTGACCTGATGCCGCCCGGGGCTTCTGCACCCGAGGCTCCGTTCTTGGTGTTTCAGTTCACTTGTTCCCTGAAGCTGCACTGACCTGCTGGCCACAGACCTGCACAGGGTTGGCCTTTCCTGGCTTTGACCTTCGAGGGCCAGGCCAGGGCCTCTGTCATCACAGGCCACATGTGTGTGTTGCCGACTGCACTGAGGAGGGTCCAGTTGGCTGGCCTGGCCTTGCGGTCACCACAGTCTGGCCAGCTCTCCCCCGCCCAGTGCTCTGTTCTCCCGAGGCCGGGCTTTGGTGCACACTGCCTCCTGAGTGCCGGGTGCCCCAGTCCGCTGTGGGACACTGGAGAACCCTGCCGTTTGGGCCCAGCTTGCGTTTGTTCAGTTTGTTTTGGGGTGTGCCTTGAGGCCCTTCCCCGCCCTGTGAGGTCAGTGACTCCCCACAGAGGCGTCCTTTGTGGTTGTCATTTGGGCACATGGAGCTTGTGGTGTCCTAAGTCACGAGCAGGAGGCACCCCTCTCCCCAGTGGTGCGTCTCCTAGAAGGGTTTCTCCCACGAAGCAAGAGCCAGCACACCCGGCAGGAGCGTGGCGGCCCAGGCCGCCTTTCCCCGGAGCAGGGCACCCGGCAGGAGCGTGGCGGCCCGGGCCGCCTTTCCCCGGAGCAGGGCACCCGGCAGGAGCGTGGCGGCCCGGGCCGCCTTTCCCCGGAGCAGCGCACCCGGCAGGAGCGTGGCGGCCCGGGCCGCCTTTCCCCGGAGCAGGGCACCCGGCAGGAGCGTGGCGGCCCGGGCCGCCTTTCCCCGGAGCAGGGCACCCGGCAGGAGCGTGGCGGCCCGGGCCGCCTTTCCCCGGAGCAGGGCACCCGGCAGGAGCGTGGCGGCCCGGGCCGCCTTTCCCCGGAGCAGGGCACCCGGCAGGAGCGTGGCGGCCCGGGCCGCCTTTCCCCGAGCAGGGCACCCGGCAGGAGCGTGGCGGCCCGGGCCGCCTTTCCCCGGAGCAGGGCACCCGGCAGGAGCGTGGCGGCCCGGGCCGCCTTTCCCCGGAGCAGGGCACCCGGCAGGAGCGTGGCGGCCCGGGCCGCCTTTCCCCGGAGCAGGGCACCCGGCAGGAGCGTGGCGGCCCGGGCCGCCTTTCCCCGGAGCAGGGCACCCGGCAGGAGCGTGGCGGCCCGGGCCGCCTTTCCCCGGAGCAGGGCACCAGGCGAATAGCCGTGGACCTGCAGCAGCGAGGAGCCTTCAGGAGGAGCCAAGAGTGCCAGCCAAAGAGGAAAGGGTGAAAGCTTCCCAGTGAGGAACATATGCCTGCACAAACCACCTGAAAGAAATTTAAAAGACAAGCCACAAACTGGGGAAGGATATTTACAGCACCTAAAATTGACTGGATAATTACATACAAAATAACGAATCCTACCGATCGGTAAGAAAAAGACCCACAGCCCAATGGAGAAACATACGTAGGTGATTAGAGGCATGTCTCAATCAATGCCTTGGCTGACAAGCATGGGAAGAGATGGTCAGCTTCATTCGTCTCCAGGGACACGCAAACCTGGATGCACCCACCGGATTGGCCGAACCTCGGAAGTCCAGCCTGTGGAGGCTGAAGGGGTGAGGCTGTCACCAGTGCTGCTGGGGGAGCCGCGGTCTGAACATTTGGGAGGCCTGTGTGGCACTGTGTGTGACGCTGAACGTCACGTACCCTTTCTACAGCAGCTGCCCCCTGGTGCCCCCAGGAGAAGCTCGAGCGTGTACTCACACCTCACAGCAGCTCTGTTGGGAGCAGCCCCAAGCCAGACACAGTCTAGTGCCATCCCAGAGTTAAGGAGCTCAGTGTGGCACGTTGCATGCTGAAACCCCACACGGCTCTGGCCACGGCGAGCCAAGGCCACAGAACAGCACCAGGGCTTCCTCGCCGGAGGCTTGGCGAAGAGAACAAGTCCTGAAGACTCTCCGTGTGACTCTGTCCCATACAGCTTGGAAACAAGCACAGCGAGCCATGTGTTTTTGGGCAAATGTGTGTGTATGTGGCAAAACTTTTTTAAGAAAAAGGAGAAGGATAAAACTCCAGATGGAGGTTGTCGCGGGGACAGGGAGTGGGAGGGAAGGAAGCACATTGATTGCTTTCTCTTGCTGTCCTAGTTCTTCGAGGGTGTAGGTTCATAAGCACTTATCACATTCTTAACATGAATGAATGAAAATACAAAGGATCCTTACGTGAACAGATGATGAACCCAGGATGGCATCAGTTCACCTGAGCCCTGGGATCCTGAGAGAAAGGCAGGGAGGTCGCGCAGTTTTATCCCGAAGAAACTGCCACTGTGTTCCTCTGTGCTTTCCTGTTATTCGCCACGGGGGAGGCAGGAGTACAGAGGGCCCCGCCACATTGAGGGGACCCACAGCCTCCATCTCTGCTCCTCCCCCTCATCTGTGAACACCAGGCTTATAATGTGGGGGCCTGTCTCCTGCCCTCCCCGAGAATGGCTGATGCGTTGAATGAATGCCTGGCTCTGGCAGGGGCTGGCCTGTGTTCTGAGCGTCTCTGCTCTGTGCACCTGCATGAGGCTTTGGTGGACTAGCTTCTATCCTCAGAGCAACTGGGTGAGGGCATGGTCACCATACCACGAGGCAGATGGGGAGTCGGAGGCTGGGCGAGCTCCAGGGTGGGCAGGCGGATGGGAGCCCCTGTGATACGGGCGCTGGCGGGCTGAGGGCCACCTCTTGGCAGGCAGCACCCCTCCTTTCTTGGTGTCTTTGCAGGTGAGGCCCTTCGTCCTCCTGCAGCCTCCAGCACTTCACACCACAGCTAGAGAACTGTGCAGGCCTTCGAAAGCCAGAGCAAGTCTCCCGTGCAGCCAGTGAGGGTTCTGGGTGATGCAGGTTCTGCAGGCTCTGGGCTCATTCTCTCTGGCAGGTTCCAGAACAGAGGGCAGGATGCAAGAAGGGAGGGGGGACTTGTCCCGGTTTGTGGCTAGGCAATGTGAGGCATAGCAGGGCTGTGGTGTCCCCCAGTGTCCAGGCTGCTGGGAGGCTCATGATTCTTGTCGCTGCTCCCTGCTGGTTCTGGGAACAAAGGAAGCCAGGGAAGCTGGGAGTTTCCTCAAGAAGTTTCTTTAGAAACCTGGGTCGGGTGTTGGACGTGAACCTGGGGGAGCTTGCCTGGTCTCCTGGGCTGTGACCTTGTGGAACAAAGGTGGCAGGAAGTGGAAGCAGAGGCAGGCCGCCCAAGGTGTGGAGTGGGCCAGCAGGGTCCCACTGCCTCCACAGTCCCCAGGAACCATGGCCTGGGAGCAGCTGCCGTCAACACTCCGGGCCAGAGGCCAAGGCCTCCCTACCATAAACCTGCCATAATCACAGTGTGGTGCTGAAATCAGGGTCGACAACGTGTCAGTGGAGCAGAATGAGTCCACAAATAGACCCACAAATACACAGACACGTTTCCAGCAAAGATGCGCAGACAATTCCCGGGAAAAGGGAAGCCCCGTGGGCTCTTTTTAACAAAGGAGCAGGGACAGTCGGGCATCCACTGGCACAGACGTGGGACTGCGTACTTCTCACTACACGCAGAACCTTGACTTAATAGATTATGGGCCCACACAAGTGCTCTAACACTATTAAGTTTCTAGAAGAAAACATTTTGTAAACTTGAGTTAGGAAAAGATTTGGGTACATGCTGTTTCGGAGAACGTTTGCAGAGACCCTGTTCACTGCAGAGGGGAGCTGCCAGTCTGTACTGCTTTATTCTCTTGGGGTAGCCCCTCAAGCCCCCTCTGCTCTTCGGGAAAGCTGCCACCCTGGCCTCTAGGGCTGACTGGTGGCAGTGTCACTGTTTGCATGCTGTGCGTCTGTGCCCAGCTGTGCACACCTGCAGCAGGGGCTGCGAGGACCGAGGGACCCGCTCAGGGTTGCGTGACCAGCAGGTGGATTCACATCCTCATCTGTTTATGCCGCACCTGCCCCTGGCGGCTGCCCACCCCCTCGCTGCTTTCTGCTCTTGCTCAGAAGGTTGAAGTCTGCCTCCACGGAGGGCACAGCACATTCCTGAGCGCTGTGCTCACTTGGGATCTCTGAGCTGCATTTTTGGCAGCTCGAAAAGGAGGCATGAGGGACATTTACCTCCGGCAGCTGGTACTGTGGAACACACCACGTACGTTTCTCTTTGCTTGTAGATGCGGCTCTTTAGAAAGACAAGGTGGCATTCCCCCAAGCAGGCTCCTTGGAGGGAGCAGGAGGGGTGAAGGCACTTGCCGGACTTGGCCGTTCATAAATGCAGGTCATGGAAGGGGTGGCAGCCGGGGTGGACATGAGAGCCTGCAACCCTGGGAAGGCGAGCTGGGAGGCCTCACAGCTGCTCCGCCTGCAGCAGGCAGCAGTGTTTGCAGTGTCCGCAGAGCCCTGGCCTGGAGCTGACAGACCCTGCAGCCCTGGGGCTTGCTGTGGTGGGGAGCACCAGAAACCCCAACTCCTCGACTGTTCTCGGTACAGACAAAATGCACCCGAGCCTTCCAGTGGACATGTGGGTGTTTAGGCAAGAAGCACTGTGAACCAGGACAGAGGACTCGTGGTTACTGTCTTCTTTGTCCAGCGTGCTGTCCAGGTGACCAGCATGGTGGTCTCCTTAGCTGGCCCCTCTCCCAGGCCACAGGTAGAGCTGCTGCCTCCTGAGAGTCACTGCCAGGCCATGTCCAGGGTGGCCCTGACCCCTCAGATGTGCCCGTAATTACTTGGCATGCCCCATGGGCCTCAGCATCAGCCATTGCCATCTGGTCGTGTTCTCCTTGAGCAGAGCGTGCCGGTTTTTACACACAGTTGTGAGTCCAGACCGAAAGGGGCCCGTGGGAGGGGTGGAGGCTGGCCTCCTTGACAGCTTGCTTTCAAGGTCCAGACAGGCCACAGTCTCTGGCCTGGCCATTAGGGCTTTGGAAACAGAAGGAAAACTCCACCCGTGGGCCAAGGTTTTCCTGTTCTTTGAAAGGATCTTGGTTCCAGATTCCACCTTGGGAAGGTCCCGGAATCAGCCCGTCCTGGAGGCATTCTAGGAAGGGGTAGGGAAGGTCAACAAGCAGGGGTGGGTAATTGATTTGTCCCTGGAAGTTCTGATGTAGCCCCAGGGGATAGCCCACTGGCCACCCCAGGCTCCAGGACAAAGAGCAAGGGCGAATGGACCTCCCTGCCTCTGGGCAGCAGAGAGATCAAGCCTGCGTCTCCCCGTGTGGGAGAGGCCGCTGCTCCTGCCATGTATACACAGACATCCTTTTCCAGCCACCTGGGGGGTGGCCGCCTGCACCTCCAGCCTGCTCCCCACCAGCCCCACTAGCACGTGCCACTGTGCGTGTGTGCTCAGAGAGCGCCAGGGCCCCCACTGGCCACCCACAGCTCCGGCTGCCCTCTCGGAACCTGTGTGTGTCACTGCACATTTGCACAATAGAGATCTGGGTGTGCCCTCCAGCAGGCTTGTGGGGCCCGTAAGGCTCCTGGAATGGTGCCCAGCACACCCCATGCTGCAGTTCAAGTGCAGCCCAGGGAGGTAGAGTCATTTACTCCAGGTCACGGAATGGGCAGTAGCTGAAACCAAACTGGAACCCACATGTGAGTGAGCATGTGTGGTGTGTGTGTGGCATGTGTGGGGTATACGTGTGTGGTGTCTGTGTTGTGTGTGTGATGTGAGTGAGCATGTGTGGTGTGTACATGGCATGTGTGGGGCATACGTGTGTGGTGTCTGTGTTGTGTGTGTGATGTGAGTGAGCATGTGTGGTGTGTGTGTGGCATGTGTCGGGTATAAGTCTGTTGTGTCTGTGGTGTGAGTGAGCGTGTGTGGTGTGTACATGGCATGTGTGGGGTATAAGTGTGTTGTGTCTGGTGAGTGTGTGTGGTGTGTGCATGGCATGTGTGGGGTATAAGTGTGTGATGTGAATGTGTGGTATGTGTGCATGTGTGGTGTGTGGGGTATAAGTGTGTTGTGTCTGTGGTGTGTGAGCAGGTAGGGGCAGGAAGGGGTCAGGCCTGCACGATTGTCACAGCACCCATTTCCCCATAAGTGATTTCTGCTGCATCCCAGACACCCCCAGCTGGCCTCAACTTTTGGAAAAGTGAGTGATTCGGGGGTGGACTGCACAACCTTTTACTGATTCTCAAGTCCTCGGTGGTTCAGAAATGCAGGAAGACATATTGGAAGCTTCCCTTCCTTCTGTTCTGACAAATCCTGCAATTTGCAGACTTTGAAAGTTTGGATCTGGGACCCCTGGACAGGCCCTGGCAGCCCCTGGTGGGGGGACGCAGGGATGGAGGGGCGCAGGGTGGGCACAGCGTCTCCTGGAATTCCTGGCACATTCCTGTGGTTCCGTGGGTGAGTGGGCAGGACAGGGAGGGTCACAGGCGGGAGGAGGCCTGGCCACCTGTCCTCGCCCTGCGTCAGTCCTGGCTGGTGGCATTCTGGCCACCCTCTCCCACAATACCAGCCTTGCCCCTCCCCCAGGCCTGGCTGTGTCCGGAGCTGCCCTCTGGGCTCTGTGGGCAACGGGAACATGTGGGTGCCAAGAATAGTGCCTCCTGTTTAGACAGCGGCCTCCTCTGCTCCCGGCCTGCCCTTCTAGGCCCTCTGCGCGTGGGCTGGCCATTTTGTCCCATGCCCCCGTCAGGGCTCTGCTGGCGGAAGGGCCTCCATCCTGCTCACCCTGTCAACTGAAGGCTCTGTCCGAGGATCACACCCACGCTCCCAACAGGACTCAGAGGACCTCGTCTTCCAGCCCACGAGCCACCGAGTTCTTTTGCGTGAAATGTAAAAAACGTTTGCACGCCCAGCAGTTTGTATGTGTGTACACTTAAATGTATATATCTGTCATATTCTCATTAGCTAACTTCTTGAGGCACAGTGTGTGCTTACAGTAAAGTTGATAACAGCGGATGTTAATCCACCACAGGGAGGTGTTAACCCCATCACCTCGGAGGTGACTTCCCAGTTCTGGGTTCTCAGACTGGCCTGAGTCTAGGTGGTGATGGAGACAGCAGTGGCTTCTGGAAGGTCCCTGCATCAGCCCCACCCAGGGGTCCATGGAGGAATTGGATCCAGGCCACCTGGGGCTCCTCTGGCCCCTTGTCGTGGCACCTGGGAGCAGGGGTGTTGGGAGGAGAACGCTCGGCTACTCCTGGGGGCTGGGCCCGGGCCCGGGCCCGTGGCTGTCTCGAGGTCCAGGCTGCCTTCCTGCCCCGTGTTCCAGAAAGCTCTCTTCTCCCGAGGCTGCCCTCACTCAGGAACCTTTTCACACTGTGATTCCAGCGGGCTGATTCAGTACCACAGAGTGTTCCCAGCAGCTGACAATGACTGGAACTTGGGGAACGTCTCCACGGCCAGTCCAGGCCCTGTTGAGGTGGCTGAGGCCACAGCTTAACACTAGCAAACCATTTGCTGGTGGTCACAAGATAGGGGGTGAGCAGCAGCTGCGGCACATTCCTGCAGAGTGAGCAGGCGTTCCCAGCTGGGTGGACGAGGGTCCGGCAGCCTGGGTGGTGAGCTAGAACTGGCCCCTCTGCCCAGCACCCCATCAGCTAAAACACATCGCTCACCACGGGGTCTTTGCCCACCGCAGCTCGGCTATGACTCCAGGGTGGGCCCTTCTTCCCCTGGCCACTGTAACCTTTATTTTTTTATCCTTTGTCATATTTGTTTTTATTACTGTAAAATACACAACACAAATTTTGCCATCATGGCCAGGCATAGTGGCTCATGCCTGTAATCCCAGCACTTTGGGAGGCCAAGGTGAGCAGATTACTTGAGGTCAGGAGTTTGAGACCAGCCTGGCCAAAATGATTAAACCCCAACTCTACTAAAAATATAAAAAATTAGTCGGCCGTGGAGGCAGCCACATGTAGCCGTAGCTACTCGGGAGGCTGAGGCGGGAGAATCGTTTCAGCCCAGGAGCTGGAGGTTGCAACTAGCAGAGATCACGCCACTGCACTGCAGCCTGGTGACAGAGCGAGACTCCATCTCAAAAAAAAAATTGTTTTTGTAACCATCTTAAACCTTAAGGCTTATCCATGTTGAAGTATGTGTCCGAATTTCCTTACTTTTTAAGATGGAGTAATATTCCATTGTGTGGAGGCACCACATATGTCCAGGTGAGTAGCTAGGACTACAGGCACGCGCTAACATGCCTCGCTTATTTTTATTTTTTTTATAGAGATGGGGTCTTCCTATGTCGCCCAAGCTGGTCTCAAAATTCCTGGCCTCAAGTGGTCCTCCCACCTCAGCCTCCCAAAGTGTTAGGATGACACGTGTGAGCCACCATGCCCGGCTGAGTTAATTTTTATATACGGTGTAATGTAAAGATCCAACTTCACTCTTTTATAAAAAGTGTAAATGGATTTCCAATTTTCCCAGCACTATTAGATGGAAAGACTGTCCTTCCCCCATTGAATGGTGTTGGTACTCTCACCCAAAGTCATCTGGGCGTGGATGCAGGGGTTTATTTCTGGGTTATTGTATTCCACTGGTCCATGCGTCTGTCTCTATGCCTGTACCACGCTCTGCTGATTACTGTGGCTTTGTAGTAAGTTTTCAAATATGGAAGTGCGAGTCTTCCAACTTTATTCTTCTTTCCAGTTTGCCTTGATTGCCAGGCGCAGTGGCTCCCTCCTGGAACCCCAGCACTTTGGGAGGTTGAGGTGGGAACACTGCTTGAGGCCAGGAGTTTGACAGCAGCCTGGCCAACACAGAGACCTTGTTTCTACAATAAACAATTTAAAAGACTTAGCTGGGCATGGTGGCATAGGCCCATAGTCCCAGCCACTCAGGAAGCTGAGGCAGGAGGTGGAGGCAGCAGCGAACTATGATCGTGCCACGACACTCCAGACTGGGTGACACAGCAAGACCCTGTCCCCCAAAAAAAATTTAATAAAAAAAAAGATAGTCTTGACTATTTAGAGTCCCTTGCAGTTCCATATGAACTGTAGAATGGATTTCAACATTTCTTCAGAGAATGCTGTTGGATTTGGGTTAGTAGTTATTGCGTTGAATTTGTAGGTCGCCTGGTAGTATTCACATCTTAGTATCAAGTCTTCAGTTCATGAACAGGGGGTCTTTTAATGTCTTTCAGCAACATTCTGTAGAAATCTTTCACCTCCTTGTTTAATTTCTAAGTGTTTCATTCACTTTGATGCTGCAACGAATGGAGTTGTTAATTTCTTTTTGGGGTTGCTGTTTGTTAGTGTATAGAAACGAGCTTGATTTTTGCAGGTTGATTTTATATGCTGCAACTTTGCTGAATTTATTAGTTCTAACAGATTGTGTGTGTGTGTGTGTGTGTGTGTGTGTGTGTGTGTGTGTGTGATCTTTAGTTTTCTGTATACAAACATTATTTTACTTCTTCCTTTCCATTTTGGATGCCTTTGTGTGTCAGCATGTGTGAGTGATACAGTGTGTGGCAGGGGAGTGCTGTGTGCATGAGTGAGTGCACACATGTATGTGTGCATGTGTGTGTGTGCACGTGTGTGTTTGTGTGTGTGTTAGAGATGCATGATGTCAGCTGGCTGGCCTGGGGTGCTCTCCCGGACTACAGAGCACCACTCCTGGGGGTCCCTGCTCCACAGGACAAGGGACTGAGCCGGAGTTTGGGCAGCAGGCTTACATTAGTGGTGTTTCCATAGAGGTCTCTGGATTTCAGTGGCTGGATCCCAGCCAAAGCAATTGATGGCAGATTAGAATTACTCTGAAATTTCACTGATCTTGAAAGACCCCTCAGTTTGTGTTTTCTCCACAGCCTAGTCAAAAAATCCTGGTTTCAGACAGAATCTCAGGGAGAGCTCCTGCCCTGCCCCTGGAATGTGGGCCAGTCTGTCCAGGACAGACCCCTCTTTCAAGCAAGCATCTGCCCTTCTCCCAGTTTGATTGGAAACTTGCATTTGTCCAGGCGAGGTGGCCTCTGGGACGGCCCAGGTGGAAGTCCTGATTTGAGCCAAGGAGTTTGGTCTCCTTTTCACAAGCAGGTGCCAGCCAGGGGCAAATGCACATTCTTGCCTTCTCCGTCATTTGTTCCCTTTGGAGGGAGAACCTGGGAGTGCTGCAGTTCCCCACGAAGGGTAGCTAGGCAGGAGGGGTCCTCAGTGGGGCTCTGCCCTGCTCCCCCACGGGTCACTGTGTCTGCCTGGTCCAACATGGAACTTTCTGGGCATAGAGCGGGGACTGTAACCACACTTACTGCACAGCTGTCACAAGAATCAAATGTCAGCTGCTTGGTGCCCAGGAGCTCAGTCAAGGTGAAGTCCTCTGTCGGGGGCAGGTCCTGCCGTGAATCTGAGCCGAGAGAGGCTCACGAACGTGGCCAGGCCTCCAGCAGCACAGGCACTCAGGTTCTGACCCCTGCCCCAACACACTTCAGCTTCATTCCCCAAACCATCAGTGGGTGGATGGGGGCACCTCCGTCCTCTCCCGGTGGGTGGATGGGGCCACCTCCGTCCCGGTGGGTACCCCGTGCTCTTCACTGCAAACCTCCTTTTTCAGAAGGTCGAGTCCTGAGAAACGCTGCGTGCACACACGTTTCCCCGTGGCCACCTGTTGGGGCGGCCTGGGTGTCAGTGTCGACAGCTGGGTGGCCCACGCCAGACATCCTGCTAATAGCTGGGCGGCCATGCTCTCCTCTTCTAAATCAGCCTTGCTCAGGAGCCCAGGGCAAACCCTGCCAGTCACCCAGCAGCCTCAGGTGGGTGAGTCACGTGACAATTACACGATGAGGAAATACAGAGTCATTGCCACACCGTGCTGTGCTGTGTGTGTGAGGGAGACGGGAGCGGCCGGGTGGAGGAGAGAGAGAAGGCTGGGGAGGAGGAGGAGAGGCCCAGGAGGAGCTGGAACCGCCTTTCTGGGGGATAACGCACAGCATGTGCCAGTCCCGCCCTGTGGACCACAGGCTCACAGTGACCACCTTCTGAGGCCTTCACTGGACTCGCCCAGTGGGTCCTGAGGGCTGTGCACCCCCCTCACGATGACCCAAGATGGCCCTAGGGGTCCTTCAGCCTCGGACCTGTTCTCCAGGCACGACCTGGCAGAAACCCCTCTCCCATCTCCACCCCCAGGCCTCTTCACCCTTTACAAAGCGTAAGGTTTGCCCTGGAGGTTTTCCTTAGGGGCTCAGAAAGTCAGCCACACTCTGAGCAGGATCAGGCTTGATGGAGTCAGACCGGCCGGGGTCTGCTAGGGAGGGGCTCACAGCCACTCCTGGGGTGGGAGGAGTCCTGGTCTGCTCCCCCAACAGCAGGCGGGCTTCCAGCTTCCAACGCAGAGTTGCTGGATGCAGAGTTGGTGTGAGACCTGTGCCTTGGAAAGCTGACCACCATCAGGACCTCAGGAAGTTGGCTGGGGTCAGCAGATGCTGGGGGGAGAGACCACCTTAGCTGAAGGGGCTTTCCAGCGTGCGGTTCCGGCCCAGGCTGCTGCTCGGGCTGGCAGCTCGCAGCTCATGCTTGCTCCACACTCACCCTGTGCCCCTGCACTGCAAATCACTGGCACCCACAGGCAGCAGGGCCTCCCCAGACAGCCCAAGGCCGGTCCCTTGCCTGCAGTGGCAGCACAGCTGCAGCCACACTTGACTACTCGCCTGGGCCAGCCGGCCCTTGCTGGGCTCTCGTGAATGGGGAGCCCCAGAAACAAGCACACCTGTTCTGTTAGAAATGTCCAGGGAGGGTGTGTAACTGGAGGACCAGGAGGAGCATGGCGACGTCTCGGGGCAGTCAGTCCTGTGCCCCGTGGCAGAGCTGAGCCGTCTTCTGGGAGGGAGCACCCTGTTCCCTGCAGCCCTGGCCAGAGTTGCCAGGCCAGCTTGTCCCATCTGGAGGAGCCTCCCTTAGGCTAGGGGGCCCCAGGGTCTCTGCTGATGGTCGGTTCCTCCAGCTGTGCTGCTGGCCCTGCCTTCTCTTTGAGCCAAAGACACTGTCACCCAAGGGCCGGGCTGCAGTGCTTAGGGGTGGTGGCAGGGGTTGCTGAGGTCCCCCCCCGGGTTGTGGCGGCCACTGGAGGAGGGTGGCTGGGCTCCGGCTGCCCGCCTGGGATCTTGGACATGCTTCTCAGCCCTCAGCCTCGGCTTCCTCTTGGGGACACAGTGGCTCAGGGGCTGGCAGTTGGACTAAGGTGATGACGCCTACGGGTGGCTGCTGTTCATACCACGGCTGCTCTTTTGCTTTAGGAAATTGACTCAAGGAAGTTCCTGTTAACATGCAAATGTTGGTTGTAAACTATTCCCACCCAGCCAGCCACCAGCTGACGCATCAGAAGGGCCAGGGGCACAGAAGAGGCAACAGCAGGGGGCAAGGGGAAGCCCAGGCTTGCAGCCCTGGGAGGTGGCACTGGCCCACATGTGGCTGCCACCACATGTCGCCCCTGCCTCAGAGCTGCCCATGAGGCCCTCCTGAGCTGTCTGGCCAGCCTGGCCGGCCTTGGCCAGGTCCCTTCCTGGACGTTCATTCTCCCCCGCTCAGCCTCAGCGCCTGCTGGTTTCCGATGGCCCTGGGGTGCTGTTGCCCTGGCCCTCTCTTCCCTCTCCTCCGTTTCAGGTTGCACGGCTGTCATTTTAGTCACCGTTTGAGGGACCCTCAACTTCTGTGTCTCTCACTCCCCTATATTTGCCTGTAAAGCCTCCCCCTCGAATTCTCTGTGCCCCTGGCAGTGGCTCCAGTGCAGGCAGAGCGGGAGCCGAGATGAGAGCCCCGAGTGTCATCCCGCAGGCTCCAGCCACCTCGCTTGCTGTGCCCGGTAACCTGTCCCACACCTCCATCTTCAGGTCCTCTTGCTTTGGGACGTTTGCACGTGATGTTCCTTTCCTGCAAGTCTCCTGGGACTCCCTCCGTTACATGGCCCCCCTCACACCCTGCCGCCTTGCCTTCTGCTCGTGGCCCGCGCCGCTGCCCGCCATCCTGGGTGTTTTTTTTTTTTTTTTTTTTTTGAGGCAGAGTTTCGCTCTTGTTACCTAGGCTGGAGTGCAATGGCGCAATCTCGGTTCACTGCAACCTCCTGGGTTCAAGCAATTCTCCTGCCCCAGCCTCCTGAGTAGCTGGGATTACAGGTACGTGCCACCATGCCCAGCTAATTTTTTGTATTTTTAGTAGAGACGGGGTTTCACCATGTTAACCAGGATGGTCTCGATCTCTTGACCTCGTGATCCACCCGCCTTGGCCTCCCAAAGTGCTGGGATTACAGGCCTGAGCCACCGTGCCCGGCCCCTGGGTGTTTTTAAAAAGGTGATTAATTGATTAATAACTCCTTCACCTTGAAGGAGTTTGGGGGCCACCTTACTCTGAAAACTCAAAAAGGGAGAGAATCAGGTATGTATCTTATTTGTCCTGGCAAACAAGGAGTTGATGATGGAAAGTTCTTTACAGAAAGCTAGCTAATGAAGAATGAATTAAAATATTGCCATTTTGCAACTTCCAGTGAAATCTCGGATGTGGGCACTGTCTTCAGTGGCTGCAGAAATTAGGAGGTGACAAGCCATCAGGGGCTTTCACAGTGAGGGGCAGGCTGGCCGTAGATGCCCCCCAATCAATCTAATCATAGGACAGGGACCACCAGATGCCATGCACCTCCAGAAGGGACGTGCTGGGAATCGCATGGCCCTGCTGGGACCAGCTGGGACGAGAGCCAGCCTCCGGGTCTAAGCACTGGTGTACCAGGCGGAGAGGCATGTGCTGAACTGGACCCAGACACACAGAGACCGTGAGACCCAGCGACAAACTGCTGTCCTGTCCTCAACAAATCTGTCACAGAAACAGGAGAAGGAATCTGGTCTATGGATTAGAAAAAGATAGATGAGGGCACTGTGGCTCACACCTGTGATCCCAGCACTTTGGGAGGCCAAGGTGGACGGATCACAAGATCAGGAGATCAAGACTGTCCTGGGCTAACATGGTGAAACCCCGTCTCTACTAAAAAGACAAAAAGTTAGCCGGTCGTGGTGGCATGTGCCTCTAGTTTCAGCTACTCGGGAGGCTGAGGCAGGAGAATCCTTGAACCTAGAAGGTGGAGGTTACAGTGAGCGAAGATCACACCACTGCCCTCCAGCCTGGGCGACAGAGTGAGACTCTGTCTCCAAAAAAGAAAAAAAAAAAGATAGGTGAGCTGTAGCTGCCAAACACAGCAGCACACAGACCTTGTCCCCACCCTGATTGTCATCAACCAACCAACCAACCAGAGGCTACGGAGAGTGCGGGTGAGGCGGGGGGACTCTGCTGGTGTTAAGGAGTGACTGACTTCTGGGTGTGATAATGGGATCACGGCTACTTTTTAGAAAATCTGTCAGTTAGAGATTCTACTGCACTTTTGGTGGGTAAGTGAGAGATTGACTTCTAAATACACCAGTGTTGCTGGTGTGGGCGTGGGGCTCAGGGTGCAACAGGCTGCAGATGAGAGGCCGCTGGTCACCAGCCACCACCATGAGGCTGCAGGGCTGGCGGGTACAGGGTGTTTAGTATCCTTTGCTTTCCGTTAGGATGTGTTTGACAATTTCCTAATAAAAGGTTAAAAATTGGCGGGGCACTTTGGTCATGCCTGTAATCCTGGCACTTTGGGAGACAGACGGGAGGATCGCTGGAGCCCAGGAGTTTGCGACCAGCCTGGGCAATAGAGCAAGACCCTATTGTTAGGGACGAGAAAACCCCCTTCCCGCAGGCCGACCCCTCCCCACCTCTGACTGCTCTGCGGCTGCGTTCCTGGACCCTACCTGGGCGCCACATCAAGGCTGCCAGACATGCTACAATTAAGCAAAGCCCGATGATGGCCATCTGGGCAGCTGGAGGGAGGACAGGGAAGACCTATGTTGGTTATCCATACCTGTAAATTCCTGTTTGACACGAATCTGTGAAAAACTCCTGGTTTCTCTTTTTTTTTTTTTACAAAGACTTCCACCACCAAAGTCACGGGACAATGTATTGCAGGTCTGTTACACGTTAACAAACTGTATCTCTGTGCCTGTTACCAGTGGATAGATTATGCCCCCTCACCCTATATAAACCTGTTTTGGAGGATCAGGGCCGCCTCCTCTGATTGTTTCGGAGCCACTGGGCAGGTTAGTAAGACTTGCTTGCCTGACTTTGGGTCTATTCTCCTTTCTGTCGGCTACCCTTACACCTATCTCTATGAAAAAAGACTTAGCCAGGTGTGGTGGCACATGCCTGTACTGTCAGCTACTCAAGAGGCTGAGGCGGGAAGATTGCTTGAGCCCAGGAGTGTGAAGTTGCCGTGAGCCAGGATTGCGCCACTGCGCTCCAGCCTGGGTGACACAGTGAGATCCTGTCTCTAAAAAAAATGTTTAAAGTTAAAAATCAGCCAATACGTGGATTATTTATCCCATCATCACCACTAGGCTGAAGAGGTAACAGTCTTCCTTAGGGTCACGAAGGGCCTCTGGAACTCCAGCAAAGTATCAGTGTAACGTTACTTAAACTCCAAGAGGCCTTCAGAACAGGCAGAGTTACAAGCTAGGATGCTTTACACAAGTGTGAAAACAAATAAAAAATGACGTAAACCCTGACTGTGTGGAGCCCGTTTTATCCGTTGGTGTGTTTTGTTTGCTTTCAAGAAGTTTAAGGTGTTTGGAAGAATCACTCTCCTAAATCATTGATTATGGTTTTAATGGTTTGAGGAGATGCAGTTGCACCGATAAGCCTTAAATGATAAGAAAACTGCGTTTCAAAGTTCTCCTTATTCTTACATTAACTTTATTTTATTTTTATTTTTATTTTTATTTTTGAGACGGAGTCTCATTCACTCTCACCCAGGCTGGAGTGCAGTGGCACAATATCGGCTCACTGCAACCTCCACCTCCCAGGTTTAAGCGATTCTCCTGCCTCAGCCTTCCAAGTAGCTGGGATTACAGGCATGCACCATCATGCCCAGCTAATTTTTGTATTCTTTTAGTAGAGATGGGGTTTTGCCATGTTGGCCAGTCTGGTCTCGAACTCCTGAACTCAGGTGATCCGCCCACTGAAGCTTCCCAAATGCTGGGATGACAGATGTGAGCCACCGTGACCAGCCGCATTAACTTTAATGGCTAAAACATTACAGAGCTGCAGGGCTCTGTTGAACACGCCCAAGGCCTGTCCCACCTTGCCCTGGCTCTGTTACTCCTGTTCATTTGGGATGGGTCTCTGGCTGCTCTGAGCAGCACGCAGTGGGGAGCCTCTGCTCCTCCCTGTTGGAGAAGGTTATATAGCTTGGATGTCCTGCTGGGATGTAGGGATGGAGTCCCCAGTGCTGGAGGTGGGGCCTGGTGGGAGGAGCTTGGGTCATGGGCGTGGCTCCCTCCTGTCTTGGTGCTGTCCTTGTGACAGTGAGTGAGCTCTTGAGAGAGCTGTAAACAGTCTGTGGCATCTTCCCCCATCCCTACCCTCCTGTTCTTGCTGTGTGATATGTGGGCACCCCAGTGCCTTCTGCCATGATTGGAAGCTTCCTGAGGCCTCACCGAAAGCCAAGCAGATGCAGTGTCATGCTTCGTGTACAGCCTGCAGAACCTGAGCCGATCAAACCTCTTTTCTTTATAAATTACCCAGTCTCCTGTGTTTCTTTGTTTGTTTGTTTTTTTCTTGAGATGGCATTTCACTTTTGTCACCCAGGCTGCTGGAGTGCTCACCACAACCTCTCTCTCCCAGGTTCAAGAGATTCTCCTGCCTCAGCCTCCCGAGTAGCTGGGACTACAGGCACACACACCACCATGCCTGGCTCATTTTTATATTTTTAGTGGAAATAGGGTTTCACCATGTTGGTCAGGTTGTTTAAAACTCCTGACCTCAGGTGATCTGCCTGCCTCAGCCTCCCAAAGTGCTGGGATTACAGGTGTGAGCCACTACATCCAGCCCTCACTCTTAAATAGAACATAATATTCCCTCATATGGATGTGCTGTGGTTTATTCACTCATTTTGCCTAGTAATGGACGTTTAGATTTGTTGTTTTCTATGACAAATGCTGCAGTCACTTCCTTTGAAATGCATGAGGAGAAAGAAGGGTGGATGGACATGGGCCAGGCACATGCAGTGAGGTGTGAGTGGGAGCTTGTGGGGGCAAATGGGTCTTCGCAACTGGTTAAATAAACTTTGCCGTGTATTGAAAGGTTTGAAAAGTACAATGTTGGGGAGAGTGCTGATCTCTAGGTGTTAAAGGCCAGGACAAGGGGTGTTGTGGGGCATGGGGCCCAGCAGCTCAGCTTCTTCCCGGACAGGCGAGGGCAGGGGACCAAGACCCCTGGACCCCGGGCAGGAGGGCACTCGGAAGGGCCCTGGGAAGCCCTGGAGTGCCTCGGAATAGGGATCCCGGGTACAGAGTGTGATTCTGATGGCTGAGCCTAGGCCTTGGTGAGGCGGACCCTCATAGAAACCCCCACTCTCTGCCCCATTCCTGCTGGACGAGAGCTCTTGAAATTCAGGGCCTGTCACTGTATCCACAGTAACAGGAACACCTGGAGACCCCTCACCACACATGGAGCTCACCTCTGCTCACAGCGAGCCTGTGCAGTGCCCAGATGGCTGGGCAGGAGCAGGAGGACGGCAGGCTTGGGGACCACCATGACAGCTGCTGAAGGCTGGACGCTTGTGTCCCCCAAAACTCAGAGGTGGAAATCCTTGCCCCCAAGGCAGTGGCATCATGAGGTGGGGCCTTTGAGATGTGATTAGGCCTGGGGGACAGAGCCCTCATGCTGGGATCAGAGCTCTTATGAAGGAGAGATCCTTGCCTGCTCCGCGTGTGAGGACACAGTGAGGGCACACCATCTGTAAGCTGCAGGTGGGCCCTCGTCAGATCCCGGGCATGTGGGCACCTGGTCTGGGCCTTGCAGCCTGCAGGACTGTGAGAAACAGGTTTCTGCTGCTTAGAAGCTGCCAGTCTGTGGTGTTTTGTTACAGCAGCGAGGATGGCCTGACCGTGGGGGAACAGGAGATTCACACTGGAGCTGAGAGCCTGAGGCTGGAGTGTGACAGGCCAGTGAGGCTGCACACAGGGCCTCACTGCACTCTGGGCTCCCAAGCTTAGAGCTCAGTGAGACAGGCAGCGATGAGGCAAAGCTACCGCCACGTGACTCTGAGGCTCAGCCAGCAGGCACAGAACACGCCGGCAACGTGATGGCATCCAGGGTGCCCGGGCAGGTCCCTTCAGTGGACAGGGCACTGACCCAGTGTGTGCGGTGGGAGCATGTAGTGCCACACAGCTGGAAGGGGCTCTTCTGGTGCCCTTGTGTGGCATCAGCTGCCTTCTGCGCCCTTGCTGTCCCCACATCCATCTCCAGTGGGCAGCTGTGATAGGACATCTGGAGTTGCCCTTGCCTGTCACAGGAACAAGCATGGTGGGCAGATCCCAGCCCAGAGGAGCCCCAGGGGCAAGCCACTGGTCTGGGGGTCAGGAGCTGGGGAGGATGAAGGGCCCACCGTCTTCTGATTCCTATCATGCACGGATTTCCAGTGCCCACCTCATTCCTGGCGGACACCATGCAATCAGGGGCTCGGTGGGCTTGGGGAATGCCGGTTCGGCTGATTGCAGGGTGGCCTCAGGCAGCTGGTGATGAGGTCAGGTCAGAAACAGGAGAAAGGGAAGCTGTTTTAGAGACACTGCCACTAGAAAGAAGGAAAGGCAGGGATTGTCAGCTGGGGCTGCCAGGAGGGAGTGGTGGCTGGGGGCGGGACATGCTGCTGGAAGGTCCCTGTGTGGGCCAATCAGGGCAAAGAGAGGCAGGAGAGCTGGCTCCTGGGGGCTTTCAAGAGAGCCCCCTGGCTTGCCTCCTCCTTGGGGCTGGGCAGGGGGAGCTTCTGCAGAGGTCATTTCCTCCTGAAACCCAGAGCCCAGAGTGACATCAGCTTGTAAGGGAAGTGGGAAGGGGTCCTGAGGACTGACAGTGCAGGCACTAGACGATCTGGAGAGCTCTCCCACTGGGAGTGTCACTAATCTTTGCCAGCACCTAGGTGGCCTCATTTAATTCTCACAGGCACCCTGAGGGGTGGACTGAGGCGCAGAGGGGCTCAGTGACTTGCCTGGGGTCACACAGAGTTTCATGGAAAGCCGGGATTCCACTGTACTCTTGACGTCTACTCGCCACTTTGTCTTCAGTATTAGATCAATTTGCTAAAACCGTTTGCCCAGACCTGGGTGGACCTGAGCCAACTTGCAGTGATCTCGTTAGCAAGGAACGAAACGGCCCCCAAATGCTCTCACTGTTTCATTATGGCCACTCTTGCCAATGTGCATTGTTGCAGCTGGGCTGAATGTCTTTCCTTCTGAATGCACCCTCAACCCTGGCTCACACGTTTTGCTGGAATTTTCAGCCCCTGCTCCTGCCTGTGCTGCCAAATGGCTGTGGCCAACTGCCTAGACAAGTTTAAAGTTTCTGTCTGAAGTCTTGGAAAATGGATCACTTAGACAATTGATTTTTCAGCAAACTGACCAATCAAGGTTCATTTTGTGAATTGACTTTCAGAGAACTGATTTCCCATATCCTGATCCATTGACTAAACCTTTAAAAATGAGTATACAAGCGTAAATTCAGAAGCACAGGATTTGCATGTTAAGAAACAGTCATGGGTACACAACATCGTGAGTGTATTAAATGCCATGAAATCACACTTTTAAATAACGAATTTTATGTTATCTGAATTTCACTGAAATTAAAAAAGAAACAACCAACACAATCCATACCCAGAACATGAACTCATTTCAGATGGAGTTAAGTTTATGGAGGAATCTAATAAAAACTCTTAACCTACCAAAGAGGTAAGAAAAGGGACCACAGCCATTAAAGTTAATGCATTACAAAAAACAAATGGCAGATTCAAGACAAGAACAGAAAGGTATTGTTGGAAACAGATGCTCGGTGCTGCAAAGAAAATCAGCACTGAGACAACAGATCTCTCAGCGAGGAAATTCTGCTTTCTGCAGAAAGGGTACAACTCGCCAGCATTCTTGCCACGAGAGTACAACGAGTAAAGGAAAGGCAGGCACATGTATTTCTTACGCACTGGGTCCTTACTGCCGTGTTGGATCTTCATTGGCTGGAGTCGGACTTCACAATCTAAACTAAAACCCAACTGGCTAACGACTTAAAACTTTTCTAAACAGGTGAAGGCAATGGAGGACAAAGGAAAAGAGGAAGTCCAAATAAGGAAGGGACAGGAAGCTGCTTTTGAAAGGACGTAGAAAGTAATAACATAACTATCTTGGTGAAAGTACAAGGACGTAGAATGCATTATGTGCCTGTGAGCATGTCTAGCACAAATATCTTTGTGAAAGCACAAGGACATAGAATCTACTTCTTCCTATGTCTGACAGCTACATAGGATAGGGCTTAACAAAGAGTCACGAGCAAAAGCAAGAAGGCTTTGAAGAAAGTCTGTAAAAGAAACTGTTATTCTAACATTCGTTATTATTATTCTCTAACAAGAAGGGAAACTTTGAAGAGGAACTTTTTACTTTCTTTTTTTTTTGAGAAGGAGTCTTGCTCTGTCACCAGGCCGGAGTGCGGTGGTGCAATCTCAGCTCACTGCAGTCTCTGCTTCCTGGTTTTTGCTTTAAGTGATTTTCCTGCCTCAGCCTCCCGAGAAGCTGGGATTACAGGGGCCTGCCACCACACCCAGCTCATTTTTGTATTTTTAGTAGAGATGGGGTTTCACCATGTTGGCCAGGATGGTCTCAATCTCTTGATCTTGTGATGAGCCCACCTCGGCCTCCCAAAGTGCTGGGATTCCAGGCCTGAGCCATCGCACCTGGCCAGAAATTTTTACTTTCTACAGGTAGGAAAATGGCACATCTTGGAAATGAAAAGTACAGTCACTGAGACAGAAAACTCAGAAGATGGGATAGGATCAAGTACACAGTTGAAAAGAGAATTAGTGGGTAGAAGAGAGAAGTAAGGAGTTTGACCAGAATGCAAAAGAGAGAGACAGAGATGACGATTTTTTTTTTTTGAGACAGTCTCGCCCTGTCGCCCAGGCTGGAGTGCAGTGGCTCCATCTCTGCTCACTGCAGCCTCTCTCTCCCACATTTAAGAAATTTTTGTGCCTCAGCCTCCGGAGTGTCTGTCACCCTGCCCAGCAAAGTTTTGTATTTTCAGTAGAGATGGGGTTTCGCCCTGTTGGTCAGGATAGTCTCCAAGCCCTGGCCTCAAGTGATCCGCCAACCTTGACCTCCCAGAGTGCTGGGATTACAGACATGAGCCACTGCGGCCAGCCTGAGAAGATTTAAACACATGCACACACGTTTGTACACACAGAGACATGTGGCCTCTCCGTGACAGGGCTTCTCCACGACGCAGCCTCTCCGTGACACCGCCTCTCCATTACATGGCGGGGCCAGGCGTAGTGGTTCCCTCCTGGAATCCCAGCACTTTAGGAGGCTCAAGCAGTTGCCAGTTCTTGAGATTTTCTGCTGTGTGCCTGGGGACACCCTTGAGAGGCTTCTGGTGGCCAGGCAGTGAAAGGTGGGTGGCTCTGAAGCCCCTGGCAAGGGGGCTCCTGGTTCTGCCCTTCCAAGGGCATGGTCTGGATACTGCTAGAACCCACTTCCCGCCTGAGAAATAGGGCAGGGCGTCCACCTTGAAGGGTCAGGGGGAAGTTGGAGTCACCCTGCTGTGCCCCCAGGGGCATCTGGAGTAACTTCAGAGCCACAGCAGGTATGGCGGCCCTCCCCCCACCCCCGCCGCCCCGGCCCTGGCCCTACCCCCTTATCTGCCTTCTCCTACTGCCCTCTATGAAAGCCCCTGGAGCCCAGGATTGGCCTGTGTGGGGGGCTCCCCGTCTCGGCCGCCATCTGTGCCCTCGCTGGCCCCCTTCATGCAGACAGCACACTCGCCCGGCAGCAGGGCCTGGTCTGTGTCCTCGCCCGTCGGCAGGGGCTTCGCTGTCTCTGATCTGGGCCTGACTCCGACACGCAGCCTATTCTTGCCTTTTGTGATGGGCGGCTCCGGCCCCTGCGTCTTCTTTGTGAGATGAAAGCTCCCAAAGTTCGGCCTGCAGGGGATTCTGAGCTGTGCGGGGTCTCAGCTGCCGGGCCTGAGCTAGGAAACACCTCCGCCCAGGGGCCCCGAGCCAGCCCTGGCGGGGACCCACAAGCTCTGCCGCCCCCACCTGCTCTCCTGGAAGTCAAACCCACCTCCCCTACCCAGCGAGGGCTGTGGCCAGACGCCGAGCCTGGCTCCCCTGGTCCCAGCGGAGACCCTGCGGACCCGAGTGGACTCCTGGGCCTCAGGGGTCCGCATCCACACAGGGGAGGGAGGGCAGGGGCGACTGGAGCTCACCCAGAGCATTCTCCAGAGCCCATAGCAGGGTGGGCTCTTTATGTCGTCGCTCCGGAGGGTCCTGTGGAGCCTGTTCCCACTGGTGCGTCGGCAGCTCAGAGCCATGTGCCTCTCCCAAGGGTGCACTGGCTGCCTGTCTGCCCTGTCCTCCCTCCCTCGGTCACCCTAACAGCTGTACCCGCAGCACAGAGTCCCCTGAAAACACGGGGTGAGGCCGGAGACACTGCAGGCAGGGCGAGGTCCTGCGGGCATTTCATCTCTTTCGAGAGGTTTGCAGGTGGCGCTGGTGGCGTCTGCTTTCCCCCTTCCTTCCGGAAACAAGGGGCCCTGGGCCACGGGGGGCATCGCGCTGCACTTCAGTGCCTGTGTGGGAGCGGCCTGTCCCCTGGAGACATCCCGTGTCCCCTAGCAAGGCATGCTCATTCTGTGAGTGCTTCCGCCATGCTGCCATCTGGGCCTGGAACTCGCCTTCTGGCTGCGTTCCAGGGGCCAAGCAATGTTGCTAGATGCGGAGGGGCCTGCGGCGGCCACACCCACAGCAGTCTTGGTGGCTTTTTGTTGCTTTTTCTTTGAGACAGGGTCTTACTCTGTTGCCCAGGCTGACCTGCAGTGGTGGGATCATGGCTCACTGCAACCTTGACCTCCAGGGCTCAAGTGATCCTCCCACCTCAGCCTCCTGAGGAGCTGGGACCACAGGCACACACCACCATGCCTGTCTAATTTTTTTTT
This sequence comes from Saguinus oedipus, assembly GCA_031835075.1. NCBI lineage: Eukaryota > Metazoa > Chordata > Mammalia > Primates > Cebidae > Saguinus > Saguinus oedipus. The sequence continues at coordinate 68,769,539 of CM063186.1, forward strand.
TTTTTTAGAGACAGAATCTTGCTATGTTGCCCAGACTGGAATCAAACTCCTTGGCCTCAAGTGATGCCCCTCAGCCTCCCAAAGCTGGGTAGCTGTCAATTGCAGATTCTAGTGAGGTTGCAGGACGTGAGGAAGTCGGGGTGCGGGAATCACAGCAACCCCCTCCCCCCAGGGCGCTCTCCGTGGCTGTGTGCACAGCCCACCTGGCTGCCGCTGAGAGCAGGGCCCTTCTCTGGGTACTCCAGGCCCCGGTGTACCGTAAGTGAAGGACAGTAGTCCTTACCTTGGGGGAGACCTATGGGTGCTTCCCTGCAGGGTCTGACATCCGTAACTCCCCAAATGTAGGTGCCACCCTGAACGGTCCTCAGACTCCACTGCAGCCCCGTGTGGTCACTGTGCCCAGCCTTCTCAGGCCAGCCGAGGAATTCCATGGGAAAGGTTTGATGAATGATGAAAACTCAGCGGTGCAGGTTCTCAGCCTTCTGTCTTTAGAACAGTGCCTGGCGCTGTGGAAACTCTAGGTGAGCCCCTGGGAACTCCCCAGCTTTGAGGGCAGCTTGGCAGTTGGCAGTTCACTTGGTCCATACCAGCTCCATGTTCCTCTCCTCCTTCAGCACTCTGCGCAGCCTCCGGTGATGCGGCCTCTCCATGACACAGCCTCTCTGTGACGCAGCCTCCTGGTGACGCAGCCTCCTGGTGACGCAGCCTCTCCATGACGCGGCCTCTCTGTGATGCAGCCTCTCCATGACGCAGCCTCTTGGTGACTCAGCCTCCCGGTGATGCAGCCTCCCAGTCACGCAGCCTCTTGGTGACGCAGCCTCCTGGTGACGCTGCCTCTCCACGATGCAGCCTCCCAGTGATGCAGCCTCCAGGTGATGCAGCCTCCCGGTGACACAGCCTCCCGGTGACGCAGCCTCCTGGTGGCGCAGCCTCTCTGTGACGCAGCCTCCTGGTGACGCAGCGTCTCAGTGACGCAGCCTCTTGGTGATGCGGCCTCCTGGTGACGCTGCCTCTCCATGATGCAGCCTCCCAGTGATGCAGCCTCCAGGTGACGCAGCCTCTTGGTGACGCAGCCTCCCGGTGACGCAGCCTCTCAATGACACAGCCTCCTGGTGACACAGCCTCTCAGTGGCACAGCCTCCCGGTGATGCAGCCTCCCGGTGACGCAGCCTCCCGGTGATGCAGCCTCTCAATGACACAGCCTCCCGGTGACGCAGCCTCCTGGTGACGCAGCCTCTCAGTGACGCAGCCTCTTGGTGATGCGGCCTCCTGGTGACGCTGCCTCTCCATGATGCAGCCTCCCGGTGATGCAGCCTCCCGGTGACACAGCCTCCTGGTGATGCAGCCTCTCAGTGACACAGCCTCCCGGTGACGCAGCCTCTCAGTGGCACAGCCTCCCGGTGACGCAGCCTCCCGGTGACGCAGCCTCCCGGTGACGCAGCCTCTCCGTGACGCAGCCTCCTGGTGACACGGCCTCACTAGCTGCCATCCTGTACTGGGCCCAGGTGACACCATGGGACCTTTGTTGTTGAGGTGCCCTGGCCCCTGCCGTGGCGTTTCTCACTGTGGGTCCTTGTATCTGTGTGGCTTCTTCCTTGCTTTCGGCAGTCACCTGGTTGTGGGTGGCCCACGTCTGTCAGCCCCCGTCACTCTGACTTGCTGCTTTGATTGCCGGCCTTGCCGGGCCATGTCTGAGATGGGCATTTTGAGGCCAACCGTGAGGGTCTCAGGGGCCCTGGGCGTGCAACACGTAAGTGAGGCCTTGCCCATTGTGTGTGGGGGCTCTTGTTCCGACGTTCTGGTACCTTTTCTGCCCCTTGCAGACACACGGGTGTGTATAGGAGCCCCCAGGAGGTCAGAGAAGGGTCAGCGGGGGGCGGGGGGCACTGCGGGGAGGCTCAGAGCTGGCCTTCCCTGCCGGGGCCGCGCCGCCCGCCGCTGCCTTCCTGCCGGCTCTCTGGGGCAAGGCCTCCCTTCTCGGGCTTCTCATCAGCTTATCGGCCCGTGTAGGTAACAGCACTTCCTGTCCATTAGGCTCCGCCGCTCTGAGATCAGCTCTCCACGCTCACTTGGCAGGAGCCTTCCTATCTGGGGAGTGACAGGAGCGTGGCCCCTGCAGCGTCAGGAAGTGGAAGGCCCCGGCTTCCTGGCTCCAGAGAACAAACGGGATGCGGCTCCCCGTGCGGCAGAGAACGCTCCGGGGACGGGGACGGGGACAGGCAGACGTCCTGGCCCCTCAGAGCACAGCAGCAGGGCCTGGCTGGACGGGGGGCCGGTGCCACTCTTGGGGTGGGACGGGGAGCCTGGCCCAGGCCGAGACCTCCACTCTCCACCCAAAACGTGTTCATGCCTCCAGGCCCTGCAGAGCCCACGGGGGGCTCAAGCCAGCGCCTCTTCTGTGGGACTTGGCCACAGCCTGTCTGATGCCGACCTTCTCTGACTCTCAAAGGCGCGGGGCTGGCTCTTCTGTGAGCCCCAGGCCCCTCGTAGAGCTCTGCTCCAGGGCCAGGCCCACACCCTCACTGCCTCTCAGCCAGGCCCAGCCAGTGGCTGGCTCTGCCAGGGAGAAGCCAGGTCTCTCTCTTTCCCTCTCTCTCTGCCTCCAGCTGCCTCCCGTGGGCTGCTGAGGCACAGCCTCCAGCCTGTACAATGGCTCAGTGCTACCTGGAGACTCCCTCCAGCCAGGCCAGACCTGCTGGGCAGTCAGGGTCCCTGGGGGCCACTTGACAGGACCAATGGCAGGTGGGGGGTAAGTAGCCCGGCGTCTCCTGCCAGTGGGGGCAACTCTGTGGGTGGCTCCACAGCCTCCCCAGTCCCCCACGGGGTACCTGCCCCCTTGTCCTGGCCCCTGCTCCTTCCCTCTCCCCTCCTGGGGTGGCCAGGGTCACCTGCCGTGTAACCCTCAATCCTATCTCAGCCTCTGCCCCTGGGGAAACCGCCCAGCAAGCCATCTGCCCTTGCTGAGGTCCAGGCTGTCTTCCACCGTCCCCTCATGGCCTCACCCTTCCTGGCCCCCAAGGCCGTCACCGTCCAGGGCAGAAGGGGCCCTGCCCCTTGGCCAGGCAGCTGCCTGTCCTCTGACCCTGGGCCGTGGGCAGGGGGAGGGGAGAGCTGGAAACTGGGGTGAGGAGGACGCTGGCATGTCCTTCACTCCCTGCCTGGATCCGGCCAAGCACGGGGGACCTTGGCCAGCGTCCTAGAGAGCTGGCGTACCTACTGGGCCTGACACAGGCTTCCCGGTTGCATAAAGGCTCCCTCTCCTTACATAGCCAGGGCGAAGGTGCATGACAGCCCTGAGCAAATCAAAACAACCATCAGGGGCGGGAAACCTCGATGAACAAACACCGGGGAGTGGGAAGTAGCTGCCAGGAAAGCCCCGGGCTCGGCAGGAAAGGAACTCTGGGCGGGGTGGCCCCAGAGAGAAAGTGGTTAGATGCAGGGACACACAGAAGCAGCACTGCCTGTGGGCTGTGCAGTTGGCCTGGGGGTCTGGAGGCTCTGGGACCCACAGACGCGCCTCCACCCTCGTCCCTGGCTCCTCTCTGTTGTCCTGGCCACGCCAGGAGCCAGTGTGGCCAGTGAAGGCCTCGTGCGTCCTGTTCTGCTGTGGGGGGAGGGTGGCCTTTTGTGTGCTTGTCTTTAGAGGGCAGCACAAAGGTCCCCACCCCACCCGGAGAGAGTGGGAGGGCCGGGCCGCGTGAGGAAGGGGCTGCTGTAGGCACACTGGGGCCTAGTGCAACAGTGGACTCAGAGGTGTGGAGCCAGACTGCAAAATCAGGGTGTCAGCAGGGCCCCCGCTGCAGGCTCCTGGAGAAACCCTTTCAGTCACTCCCAGCTTCCGTGGGCCCTGGCAGTCTCAGCCTGTGTCCCCATTGCTCCATCTCTGTCTGTCTTCACTCGGCGGTATCTCCGCACCTTTCCCCCTTCTAAGAGCGTGGCCTCAGACCTCAGGTCCACCCTCATCCAGGAGGCTCTCCTCTCAAAACCCTTGACGGAATCCCATCTATCTGCAAAGACCCTCTTCCAAATCAGGCCCCTTTCTCAGTTCCCCAGGTAGGACCTGGACGGATCTTTTGGGGGCATCGTTCATCATCCAACCATACGTGGCATGGGAAGGGCCCCTCCTGCTCCCTGGATCTGCCTGCGAGCACAGGGGGTCCCGGGGGAGGTGTGCAAACTGAGAGCAAGTTCCGTTTGGGACAGAGCTGGTGGAGGCCCCGGGTGCCGGCCTCCGGAGCAGGCCGCGATGTTGGACCCTGTTCTCAACACCAGCCCCACACCACCAGTTCACACTCCTTCCAGGGCCACACTCCCCCATCCCCTGCCCCAGTGGCCTGTCGCAGGAGGGTGTCTGCAGGTTTCTCTCCCTGGGGGACAGAGCCACGTGCGGGTTCTCCAACTGCCTGGTGCTGGACAGAGCTGAGCCTGCCCCCTCCTCGGATGTGGGGCTGGAGAGCCTGGGGCACCTTGGCCGCAGAGGCAGGGATGACAGGGAGGGAGAGATGGCAGAGGGGACTGGGATACTGTTGGACTCCCTTGGGGCTTCATCTGAGCTGTCCCTGCCCCTTCCAGCATCCCCCCGCGAGTTCCAGCCTGTACAGACCTCCCCACCCAGAGCCTTCCAGCCACATGTCTTCCCATCGGAGCTCTGGAGGCCCCAGACAGCGCCTGCCTGCCGTTCAGCAGAGCGGGAGACCAAGGCCTGCAGAGGGTGCTCTCTAGGAGTCCGTGTTCTGCTGGGGACGCCTGCCCTCAACGTCACACTTCCTGCCTTCCCTGACTGTCCTTGCTGAGGGGCTGGGCAGACCCCAAACATACCTCCTCTTGTTCGGCTGAGGCCCCCTGGCCTCCTGGGATACCGGTGGAAGGGTGCTATCCACGCTGGCTTGGCCACTCTGGGGACCCAGTGTGGCCGAGCACAGCTCCCCAGCCTCTCACTGCCCGTTTAGAACAGTGCTTGGACCCAGGGTGCTGCCACGGGTCAGCCGGCCCCACACACCTGCGGGCGGGGTGTGCCCAGACATACAGATCGGCCCCGGCAGGAGCTCTCAGATGCTGTGGCCGGCAGGGAGTCCGGCTGTCATTACTCCCAGCAAGTGGCCAGATGAGGCATGTTCTTGGGGGGACCCAACTGTGACTCACAATGGAAAGTGGGGGAGTCACAGGAGCAGACCCCAAAAGTACGCCCTGTTGCTCCACCTCAGAGGGATGAGGAACCCCAGATGTTCCTCCATGACCGGGGGATGGGGGGACCCACCTGGGGGTGCTGGAGGGGGTACCTGGGTACCCCCTCAGGCCCTCAGCTCCTCACAGCCCCTGCCCCCAGCCTTCCTGGGCACTGAGATCCCCTTGACACCCCAGTCCGGGGTGGAGGCTCAGATGTCATGCTTGACCCCACGGGCACGGAGTTGGGGTAAAGGTGCTCTCTCTTCATGCCCATGCCCTGGTCCCTCCACCATAATCCCTGCCCCCTCCTGCTCCTGATGCCCCACGTCCTGCTGCTCCTGAAAGACGACCATGATCTTCATGGATGGTTATGAGACACACACGCTATTGTGAGACACACACGCTACTGCTGTGGACACGCTGCTGTGAGACACGCTGTGGACACTGCTGTTGTGAGACACGCTGTGGACACACACTGCTGTTGTGAGACCCACCTTCCCCCGCCTCCCCCCACATACACACACTGTCCACAGCTTCCTTCCCTGTTACGAGCACAGCCATGGTATGGGGCGGGGTCACAGCTGATGAGCGAGTACCCTCACACCGTTACCACCTATGTCCATCATTCACAGCAGGGATCACTCTCTGTTGTACACTCTCGGCCTGGGGCAAATGTGTAAGGGCACGTGTCCATCATTATACCATCATATGGAATAGCTTCACTCCCCACAGCTCCACGCTCTGCCAGGTCATCCTCCCTCTTCCCAGCTCCTGGCAGCCACTGTCTCCATGGCTTTGCCTGTTCCAGATGTTCTGTGGCCGGAGTTGTATAGTTGCGTAGCCTTTCCCAGGCTGGCTGTGTTCACTGAGCTGCATGCGTTCAAGCCTCCGCTGCGTCTGTTCCTGGCCGCCATGCTTTTCCTTGAGAAATCCCGGGTCACGTGAGTTCCTGCTCCCCCGCTGTGTATAGTGTATCATTTTTCTCTAGCTTCACTCCAGACTTTTCTCTTTGTGTGTTTTAGCAGTTTTTAATAACGTTGCAGTGAGTAGACATGGTTTGGTTTGAGTTTAGTCTGTTTGGGATTTGCTGAGCTTGTTAAGATGTAAATTGGTATGTCCCCCCAGATTTGGGAAGTTTTCTGCTGTGATTTCTTCAAATACTTTTCCGCACCTATCATTTTCTTCTCTCCTCTGGGCCTCTAAGGACGTGAATGTTACACCTTTTCTATCCTTCCACAGGCCCCTGGACTCTGCACTTTTTTTCACTCTTATTTTTCTATTTTTCTTATTTATTTACAGTCTTGTTCTGTCACCCAGGCTGGAGTGCAGTGGTGTGATCTCAGCTCACTGCAACCTCCACCTCCTGGGTTCAGGTGATTCTCCCACCTCAGCCTCCCAAGTGGCTGGGATTACAGGCGTGTGCCACCACACCTGGCTAATTTTTGTATTTTTAGTAGAGACGGGTTTCACCATGTTGCCCAGGCTAGTCTCAAACTCCTGACCTCAGGTGATCTGCCCGCCTCAGCCTCTCAAGGTGCTGGGATTACAGGTGTGAGCCACCGTGCCCGGCCTTCAGTCTTATTTTTCTTTCTGTTGTCTAGATTGGAAATGTTTGACTGATCCATCTACAAATTCATAGATTCTTAACTCTGTCATTGCCATTCTGCTATTAGGCCCATCCGTTAAAAAATAAATTTCTCAGGAATTATATCTTTGAGTTCTGACATTTCGATTTGGTCCTTTCTCGTAGTTCTCATTTCCCTACTGAGAATTTCTACCTTCCATCCACGTCCTCGCGGTTGCTTTGACCGTGTGAGCACAGCGGGGGCAGGCACTGTCCAGTCTTGACTGCATTCCAGCACATAGGGCATCTCTCGAGTCTCTCTCTGGAGAATGTTGTGGCTCTTCGCATGTCAAGTAAGTTTGAGTTATATTGTGGGCATTTTGAATATTATGGATCGTAGACTCTGGGTCTTGTTAAAATCCACTGGAAAATGTTGATTTCCGTTCCCTGTTTTGGCGGCATTCAGCTCAGGCAGAGCCGGGTCCCCAGTGTTGCCTTCTCTTCTGGGGGCTGTGGTCTCCATCTCGGTGCGCTCTCAAGCCTTTGCTGGGCGGCTGTGGGTGCATCCTGAAGCCAGCATTGTTCTCTGTAGGGTGCTCTCTGCTGCTCCCCAAATACCATAAAGTGTGACGGCAGCGAGGGGGCCGGGTGCCACTCCTGTGGGCAGCCACGATGCCCACCTGTGCCTGCCCCCGCACATCTCTCACAGCACAAAGCTGGGGCCTGCAGGGTTTCTGCCACTGCCTCTTCCTGGGGGTTCCAGCCCATACCACAGAATGATGGCTGGAGGGTATGGCCAAGCCCATCGCTTGCTCCTGGGGTTGGCGGGGAAGTACCACGGTGGCCTGTGACCTGCCTGCCCTTCCCACCCTTGATTTGTGTACATTTCAATATAGTTACATGGTGGTTAAATACTCACTCAGCCACCCTCCACTCCTGCCTTCACTTCCCACACAGGAAGGTGGCCCGTGCTAGTCACGTTCTCCAGCAAAACAGCCGATGGGAGACAGAGACACAGAGGTGGATATGGATGCATGGATACCTAAGACAAGAGGTATTATTGGGGAATTGGCTCATGCAGTTAGGCTGGAATTCCATCACCCGCCACCCACAGGTCGGGGCAATAAGAAGGCCTGTGGTGCAGCTGAGGTCACTGCAGGCCCGAGAGCTGAGGACCGACGTCTGCCCGGGAGGAGAATGTCTCAGCTCTGAGAGCCGGCTCTCCCCTCCTCTGCCTTTCGTGTTCTACTCAGACCCTCCGTGGGTTAAATGGTTCCACCCACACTGGGAGGGGTGTCTGGCTTCCTGAGGCCAATTCAAATGCTGATCTCTCCGGAAGCACCCTCACAGACCCCCAGAAGTACTCTCTCTCCAGCTGCCCCCCATCCCATGCCAGCCAGGAGGAAACAGGGCTAATCCCCACAGCAGACCCTGGCGAAGAGGCTTTGCGGTTGCCTCCCAGGTGCCGCAGACCACAGAGGCACCAGCGCCCGGATCGGGAAGCGGGTGTGGAAGAACGTCTGGGAGGGATGTCATGCCCGGGCTTGCCTGACCTTTTCCACTCAAAGTGCGTTCACTTCAAACCTCGGTGCCCACGACGGGCTCACATGTCTTCCCACGATCTGCTAGGAAACACGAGGGTGAGCGGTGAGTTTTTAGGGTAGAATCAGTCGGCAGTGGGGCCCTGACTTGCAGTCCAGGGCCCCTTCTGCTGCATCAGTGACCCTGTGCTTGTTTGGATGCTGGGTCCCTTCGAGAAGCTGACACAAGACAGGACAATTTCCCCAGAAAACGCACATCCCCACCCCTCTTGTATGCAGCAAAACCATGGACGGGCTGCAGTTTGCACCCAGGCCTGTGCGGAGGACCCCGACCACCCGAGACGCTGCACCTGCCACTGCTGGGTGTGCCGGCCTGTGCCCACTCAGAGGGGCACCGTCAGGGTGGCTGCCTGGTGTGGCCGTTGGCTCTAAGCCGAGCAGCACCGATGGGCTCATCTGGGGCGGCTCCCACCTGGGCCTCTGTGCGCCATCACAGCCGGCCGATCTCCTGGGAGTGCCAACGGTGTTCTTGTCATTGTGGACACTGAGTGGCCGTTGGTGGGTGGTGATGGGGGAGCCGAGCACCAGTGGCAATGAGAAGCAGGCTCTGTGGTTTAATTCCGAAGGGCATTAGCCACAGAGCTGGCCCACAGTCCGCATTCAGCGAGAGGGGGAACAGAGACAGCGGCCTGCAGAGAGTTCTGGGCAGGACGGGGCCGGGGGCCGGGGTACTGGCAGGTGTGGCCATGGTCTAGAGGGTCACCATGCTCGGTGCAGGGGAGGCGAGGCCCAGGTGTGGCTGCAGCCAGTGGAGTGTGATCAGAGAATGGCCTGTCTGCTGGGGAAGGCGGTCACGTTTGTCTGAGCCACACCGGACCCTTCCCTGACCAGCAGGCACGTTCTGGAGATGCGGGGCAGAGACGGGGCCTCCGTGGGAGCCGTTGAGGAGTGCGGGCCTGAGCTGGGGTGCAGCCTCCAGCTTCTGCTCTCAGAGCAGGACCTGCAGGAGCTCGCCGACTGCCTGCACAGCGGGAGGGAGACTGTCTCTTTACTTTCCTTGAGGAGGAGAAGTGAAGGTTCTGAGCAAACGCCTCTCGTGGAGGTCCAGGTGGCTGGCGTCAGTGGGCCTGGAACTGGACGCACACATCGGGTCTCGAGGCCGCCCCCTTCTCTGTAAGTGGAACGGTGGGTGAGAATGAGTGTGGGGTGTGTCGTGATGGTGGCGGCTCGGTTTAGCGCCTCTGCTACGGCCCGCCGTGTCTCCAGCGCAGTTAGAGGAATGGCCTACCGTTCCAACAGGAGGTGCCACAGATGAGCCCACTTCCCTGGGCCACATTCCCACGTGCTGACTGTGAACAGCCACTGAGTTGTGACTGTGTTCACCACCGTCCCCACCTGTCACCCCTCGTGGCATACGTCCTTGCCCGGCCCCCCAGGCACTGGAGCTGGCACTTCTTTTCGGGGTGTCTCAGGCCTGGCAAAGCTCCGTGGCTCTGGCCTGAGTGATGGCCTGCGAGCTCGGACTGGGCGCTGAGCCCCTGCCTGAGCCGTCCAGGGCCGGACGGCCAGCCACATGGCATGCTCCCGAGAGCACAGCTGCCGTGTGGTCAGGGCCGTGGTGGACACGCTGTCCCCCTGGTGTGGGCATGGGGACATGAGGGGCGATGCTGGCACATGCCACAGCATTCCCAGAGCAAATGCACGGTGGCCTCCCAACCACCGCCTCCCTCAAAGTCTAGCTGCTGCCAAATGTCCCTTAAAACCCCAGGTGGGATGCCAGCAGGAGCCCCGGAGAGCTTCATGACGAGACCCCCAGCCTTGCCTCACAGCCGTCCCCCAACGTGGCAGGCCTAGGCTGGCCCTGACATCTGTACACACCCCTCAGTGACTCTGACCCTGGCCAGGTTTGGGGACCACAGGGGGCTCTGGGGCCCTCTTTGCTTGGTGACTTGGAGTTCCGGCCTCGCATTCCCAAGACAGCAAAGGGCCTGGCCCTTCCAGCGTCATCATTTTCCCAGCTCCCAATCTTGCCTGTCCCCGCAGGCCAGGGCAGGGCTGCGTGTCACAGCGGTCACTGCTTCATGGCTGGGGAGACCTAGGCAGTCACCTGTACCCAGGCCGAGTGGGTCTGTGTGAGTGGACGTCCCTCCTCTTGCTGTCTGCGTGGGTCCCGCTGACCAGAGTTAGTTAAGCCCAGGCGAGGGGAGGCTCACTCACTAGGCTGGGAACGAGTCTGGTGTGGCTTCAGACGCACAGCACACTCGCACACATGCCGCTACTCCACGTGATGAGAAGCCAGTGCTGCCGCCAGCCCCAAGGTGCTTCTCAGAGTGCCCCAGAGCTGCCGCTGCTGCGTCCGGCCTCTGATGGCCGCGGCTGCAGACACAGTAGGCCTTCGGCGCTTCGGAGCCAGCAGGGACAACACCCAGGCGCAGAGGGATGAGGCCACGCTTCAGGAAACAGGACTGCGTGGGATGGAAGCGCTTAAAATGTGCCCCGATTTGCGACGTGGAAACGGAATGGGCTCTGGAGTGCTGGGCGCTACGTGCCTAGAGCATTGCAGGGTCAGCGCGGGGTTGTGGTTTCGGGGTCATGCTTGACAGGGGTACCGGGGTGCTGGGCGGGTGGGGCGGAGGTGGGAAGTGGTTGCAGCCTCTCTGCATGAACAGGACACACACACACCACACACCCCACATACACACCACACACCCCACATATACACAAGTACACATGCAAACACCATGCACATATACACACCACACAACACACAGAAGTACACAAACACACCTCACACAGATATACAACACACAAGTACACACACCACACATATACACACACCACATACACACGAGTACACACACAAATACACACCACACATACACACCACACACAAGTACACAAACACCATGCACATATATACACCCCACACTCCACCTACACACAAGTACACACACACCACACACATATACATACCACACACACAAGTACACACACATACATGCCACACACAAGTACACACACGAACACACACCACACATATATACACCACACACCCCACATACACACAAGTATACACACCACGCACATATACACACCACACACAAGTAGACCTCACACATACACACACACAAGTACACACACCACACACAACACAACACAAGCACACAAACACACCACACATACACACCACACACAAGTACACATACCTCACACATATACACACCACACACGAACACACCACACACATATATATACCACACTCCACATACAAATACACACAAGTACACACACCACACACATATACACACGAGTACACAAACACACACCACACATATACACACCACACACAAGTACACAAACACCATGCACATATATACACCCCACACCCCACCTACACACAAGTACACACACACCATGCACATATACACACCACACACACAAGTACACACATACCTCACACACATACATGCCACACACAACACAGAAGTACACGCACGAACACACAACACACACATATACACCACACACCCCACATACAAGTATACACACCATGCACATATACACACCACACACAAGTACACACACCACACAAGTACACACACCACACACACAACACAAGCACACAAACAGCACACATATACACACCACACACACAAGTACACATACCTCACACATATGTACACCACACACAAGTACACACACAAACACCATGCACATATACACACCACACACGTACACACACACCTCACACACACAAGTACATCACACACACACCACAGACAAGCACACACAGACACACCAGACCACACACAACACATACACACAAGTACACACAGGAACACACCATCCACATGCCACACACACACCACACATGCACTCCCCCCACACCAATACACACACCAAATAAACATACCACACACACCCCACACACATATACACACCACACACTCCACATACACAAATACACAAATGAACACACACCACACACATATACACACCACACATAACACATACAGCCCACACACATATACACCCCATACACAACACACACAAGTACACACATGAACACACACCACACATAACATATACAACACACACAAACATGTACACACAGGAACACACCACTCACATGCCAAACACCACACACATACACACCACACACATACCCCGGACACACACACACACACAAACCCCTCACACACCAGTACACATACCACACACACACACACACCACACAAAGGGGATGTGGAAGGTTCACTGACTGTGCTCTCACTGAAACCGTGGTGAGGCCCCCCGCACAGTGGCCCACGCCTGTGATGCCAGCGCTTTGGGATGGTTGGGTCGCTTGAGTCCGGGAAGTCGAGGCTGCAGTGAGCTGATGCTACGCCACTGCACTCCAGCCTGGACGACAGAGCAAGACGCTGTCTCAAAAAATAGAAATAAAATAGAATTGAGGTGGGACAGGCCGTTCCATGGTTTAAGCCTCCTGGTAGAGCCAGTGCCAAGGGAGGAAGACTCCTTCCCGGGCGTGGGCAGAGGGGAAGCGGGAGGGCTGGGGCTTCGGCCCTGACAGCAGCCAGGCGTAAAGATGGAGTTGGAGCCGGGTGGGATGGGAAGGGTCAGGGGTGCAGGTGGCAGGAGGCACTGGGCAGCCGGCCCTGTGCTTCCCGGATGACTGTGGGCTGTCGACGGTCCTGGCTGTGGCCTGAGACCCACAGGGACTCAGGAGAGATGGAGGGCAGAGGGGGCTTCACCGCCCCAGGGACTCAGGAGAGACGGAGGGGAGAGGGGGCTTCACCGCCCCAGGGACTCAGGAGAGACAGAGGGGAGAGGGGGCTTCACCGCCCCAGGCGCAGTGGCTCTGGCCCACGGTGCTTTGTGGCTGCCACTTTCTGGATCCTCAGATCCGCCAGGAGGGTCCCTAGTCCGCGCTGTGGGGGGCTCCATGGACAGAGCTGGAAGGCAAGAGAGAAAGGCAAACAGGGCGACGGGCTGAGAGACTCCATGCAGGACGGGAAGGGAAGGCGGAGTGTGGACGGTTAGCCCACTAGAGGCTGGTATGGGCAGGATGGCAGTGGAGCCTGGGGTCCCTGGGGAATTAGGCAGGCCAGGCATTTCCCCACAGGGAGGGATGTGGGGAGAGACAGGGTGAGACCTGGAGAGGAGCGGGCGGGGGAAAGGGAGCGGGTTGCTCATGAGGGGCCTGTCACACACATGCCCTGCGGGTCCATCACACACATGCCCGAATCACACCAAACAGAACAGGTTCATGCCCGATAAGGGCAGAGGAGGGTCACACGGGGACCCAGGCACAGGTCCTCAGGCTGACCATGGGCTCCAGGCAGCACCACCCTCGGGACGCCCCTGCCTTCCTCTCTTCTTTGGCTGATGGCACAAGGCATCCTCCACCCTCCCAAGCCACAGGTGCTGGCGTCACGGGTGGCCTTCTGGCCCGAAGGCTTTGCCTGGTACTGGGCTGAGCTCTGCCTGGCCCTGCCTGGTGGCCCTGCTCACAGAGATGTGCCTGGATGGGAGGTACAGACCCTCTGAGGGATAGGCGGCCCAGAACGTCCCCATGCCAGGTCCCCAGCCATCCCCATCCCCTGCCTGGTGACAGACCCTGGAAACCTGAAGCCCACCAGCGCTAGGCGAGGCCCTCCTGGGTGGGCGGCTGGGCTAGGGTGGGAGGGTCCTTCTGAGAAACCCTGAAAACCTCTCCTGATTTCAGCGATGTGGGAGGCCAGGGCTTCTCCGCCTGCGGGAGGCGCTGTTCCATGTTGAGGTCCCGTCCCCACCTGGTCCTACCCAGCACACATGGGCACAAATGCCCCCCCCATCACATACATACCCCACACACCATACCTCACACACACACCACCTACCACATACCGCACATACCACACACCACACACTGCCTACCACCCACATAGCACCTACCACACACCATACACACCCCACATACCACACACCACTCACCACACACACATGACCTACCACACACAATAAACACCCACATTCCACATACCACACATACACCACCTACTACACACACCACACACACCACTCACCACACACACACCACTCACCACACACAAACCACCTACCACACCACACACCCCCCAAATACCACATATTACACACACCACACCCCCACACACACCACACACACTGCCTACCACACACACACCACCTACCATACTCCATACCCCACATATCACACACCACACCACACACACACACCACACCACACACACACACCACCTACCACACACCACTTAGGCACAAACACACACCACATACACAGGTACACACATAACACACACAAACCCCACACACCAAACACCACACATACTACCTACCACACACCACACACACTCCACATACCACACAGACACACAACACACGACACACCTCACACACCACATACACATCACACACAGCACACCACACACACACCACCCACCACACACCACACACACACATGTCCCATCACACACACCACATGCACACCACCCACATACCACACACACCCCATAAACCCCACACACCACCCACACCACACATACATACCATCCACCATACACACACCACACAGGCACACAGCACATAGCACACACACCACATCTCATATAACCCCCACACCCTACACACCACCTACCACCCACACCCACCACACACCACAGACACACCACACATGCACATATCACACACACTGCACACCAACAGGCACATACACCACACATCACACAGGCACACACACACACCATACCTCAGGCAGGCATACACTGCACATACTACATACTACACGTACCACATACACCACACATTACACACCACCCATACACCATACACACCACACATCACATAGGCACACACACCTCACATACTTCACACACTACACAGGCACACACATACCACACAGGCTCACACACACCACACAGGTACACACCACATGTACACACTACACACCACACAGGCAAATACACAGCATAAACATCACACACATATCACTTAGGCACACACACCCCACACAGGCAGACATACACCACACAACACCCAGGCACACACAACACACAACACACACATACACCATGCCCCAAACAGGCACACACTACACATACACTACATACCACACAGGTGCACACACCATACTTCACACACTACACAGGCACACACCACACAGGCTCACACACACACAGACACACACACACACACACTCCAGTGCTTTCCCGTGTCTCCTCTGTCTGCCATACCTTCTGGGGTCTGTCCCACCCTTGCAGCCTCCCCACAAGTCCTTGGGGAGGTGGGAAGGCGTGTGGTGGGTCAAGCTCTAGGGGCACCGAATGTGAGGGACAGGCAAGGGACAGGCAGGGGACAGGCAGGTGACAGGCAGGTGACAGCCAGCTCCAGGGCTGTGCAGGCAGCAACTTCAAGGACTAGGCTGGGAGCCAGTGAGTGAGTGGCAGGGGGGCGCCAGGCAATCTGGGGGACATGGGGGAGGGCGGACGCGCCTCCAGGGGAAGGTGGTGGCCGGCGTGGCTGTGAGGAGCTGGGGGAGCCCCACGCTATCCGGCGAAGTGGAGGGAGACACAGCCACCACTGGGGCTCACAGGTGGGTTCAGGGGACGAGACCGGTGGCAGCAGAGGCTGTGCTGAGGGCTCTGGTCTCAGGGGACAGGGAGGGTGGGGGCTGGGCTGGGGGGAGATGGGGTGGAGTAGGGGAGCAGAGCCACGTGGGAACAGGGTGGACAGCCTTGGAGGTGTGCGCCTTCGAGGGGACTCGTGGGAGCAGCAGCATGGAAGCAGAGAGGTGGCTCTGAGAGGGGACGTGTGAGGTGTGTGGTGTGTGTGCACTGTGTGTAAGGGATGTGTGTGTGAAATGTAGGTGTGAGGTATGCAGTGCGTGTGAAATAGGTCGTGTGTGATGTGTGGGTAGTGCATGTGGTTGTGTGAGGCATGTATTAAGTTGTATATGTCAGATATGTACTGTGTGATGCGTGTGTGTTGTGCATGTGAGGGGTGTGGAGTGTGTGGCATGTGTGAGGTATGTGTGTGTTGTGTATATGAGGTATGTGTGGGGTGTGAGATGTGTGGAGGTGTGTGGTCTGTGTGAGGTGTGTGGTCTGTGTGAGGTATAGATGTCTGAGGTATGTGGTGTGTGTGAGATATGTGGTGTGGTGTGTGTGGGATATGTGGTGTGGTGTGTGTGATATGTGGTGTGGTGTGTGTGATATGTGGTGTGTGTGAAGTATGTGGTATGATGTGTGGTGTGGTGTATGTGTGATATGTGGTGGTGTGTGTGAGATATGTGGTGTGTGTGAGGTATGTGGTGTGATATATGTTGTGATATGTGGTGTGGTGTATGTGTGATATGTGGTGTGATGTGATATGTGGTGTGTGTGAAGTATGTGGTGTGATATGTGGTGTGTGTGAAGTATGTGGTGTGATGTGTGGTGTGGTGTGATGTGTGGTGTGTATGAAGTATGTGGAATGATGTGTGGTGTGTATGTGTGATATGTGGTGGTGTGTGTGTGTGAGATATGTGGTGTGTGTGAGGTATGTGGTGTGATATGTGGTGTGGCGTACGTGTGATATGTGGTGTGATGTGATATGTGGTGTGTGTGAAGTATGTGGTGTGATGTGTGCTGTGTGTGAAGTATGTGGTATGTGTGGTGTGGTGTGATGTGTGGTGTGTGTGAAGTATGTGGTATGATGTGTGGTGTGGTGTATGTGTGATATGTGGTATGGTGTATGTGTGATATGTGGTGTGATGTAATATGTGGTGTGTGTGAAGTATGTGGTGTGACGTGTGGTGTGTGGTGTGTGTGGGTTGTGGCCCCCATCCCCATCCCTGAGGAGGGGGTGAGACCCCAGCCCCCTGGGCATTTATTCTTTAGCTTCTGGGTGCCAAGCTCAGGCTCGGGGATTTCCCGCGGGCTGGATGTCTGGGGCCGGCCCCGACAACAGAATTTTGAGAATGAAGAGGGGGGCGCTGGAGCCCTCACTGTCTTTGAATGAAGGGATTTGGCTAAGAAGAAATGCCAGGTGCTTCCGGGGCATCCCGCGGTCAGGATGCGGTGCGCGTGTGCCCGGCCCTGACAGTCAGACCTGCTGGCCAGGGCTCCGGAAACCTCGGGACCCCTCCAGTGCCCCAGGCCTTCTGTTTCCTTCCTGCGCCGGGGCAGGACTTTCAACAGGGGTTAAAAAGAAGGTGGTGCTCCACTCTGCCAGCCTGACGTCCTTCTCAGGACCCTGAGGGTCCCTGCGGGGCATGGCTGCTGCTCTGAGCCTCCCCACCTTCCGGAAGGCAAGAGCGCCCAGAGGTGTTTGCTTTTGGTGCGCGCCTTCGAGCCGAGCCTGGGGCTGTTTCTGTGAATTCCTTCGCTTGTTGCCCTGTGCTCTTGCCTGGGAAGAATTAAATGAAAACAAAATGGGAAGCCCTGAACCTTGCGGGACGGGATGCCCAGGCCGGAGCGGGCAGGGCGGCGCTCTCAGCCCTCGCTGGGCACACACACTCCCGGGTTCTTCACCTCTCCGGGCCTGCTGCCAGCGTGAGTCAAAGACACCAAAGAACGAAATGACTTGGGCAGAGGACGCCGCACACCCGCGGGACAGGCTGGAGCTACCTCGGAACATTCTTTCCGTGTTTTGGGACATTTCAGAGATGGATGGCGTGCTGCCTTTGTGATGTGTGATCCGAAGATTCCATCAGAGAGTGTGTCCTTTGTGTGAAAGTTGTCATTCTTGGCATCTTTGTGATTTTGGGTCCTGGAGAAAGACCCCGAGGGAGGGCCCTCCCTTGCGGTCACAGGAATGCAGGTTTTGGAAGTGGCGTTTCAGGCCCATCCGAGCAGGAAATGAGAAGAGCCCCAGGGCTCCGACGTGGGTGGAGGAAGAGCAGAGGTGTCGGTGCCTCCGTGGGACCCTCAGCACCCCACCGCGGTTTCTCTTGGGGTTGCTGGGACAGACTCGGAGGCCTTTCACCCCCGACTTCCTATTGGTAGGTAATTTTCCAGAGACCACCGAAAGTGCAGCCCTGTGGTCCAGCCTGTGGAGACCCCAGGGGCAGCAGACAGTCTGAGGAGACTGTAATTTGCAGAAGAATCTCAGGGTGATGCTGGCGGGGCAGGGATCAGAGCGAGCTGGAGCCAGGGTGGGCCGGGCACACTCCCGCGGTGCTCTGCGATCACAGCTCACGGAGGTCCGCCAGGGCATGTAGCTTCCGCCTACAAGGGCAGGGCTCTAGGGTGTTCTCCAAGCTTTCGTCATAGCCCATCCTTTAACAACCAGAGGAGTTTGCACGTTCCCGATACGTGTACACACATTGTTTTGTTGAGACAGAGCTTGCTCTGTTGCCCAGGCTGGAGCACACTGGTGCGATCTCAGCTCACTGCAATCTTTGCCTCCTGGGTTTAAGCGATTCTCCTGCCTCAGTCTCCTGAGTAGCTGGGGTTACAGGGACCCACCACCACGTCCACCTGATTTGTGTTTTTTAGTAGAGATGGGGGTTTCACCATATTGGTCAGGCTGGTCTTGAACTCCGAACCTCAGGTGATTCACCTGCCTCAGCCTCCCAAAGTGCTGGGATTACAGGCCTGAGCCACCACGCCCGGCCTCGGACATTGATTTTTAACACACGTCAAATGTATTAGCTGACAGTAAAGTATGACATAGATTACAGAATATAGGCATTTTAAATACTTTAAACAGATGAGATTTTGAAGGAAGAACAAGTATTCATATTTCCCGCCCCCCGACCCCTGCACCTCCCTGGGGGACGTGGCCCTCACCTTGTTTTTGACCATTGAGCTAGAGTTAGAAGATGGGAAGGAGTGCAAGGACTTGCTTTTGTGATTATTGTTAATTTTTGGACATGTACCTCTTTTTATCATGCATTTTTTCCAAACATCAAGAACTCGAGAGGGAGCAGTGTCATGGCGGCCCCGTCTGACCTATAATAACCCTTCCCTCACCCGACCCACTGTCCCTCACCGCCCCCCTCTTCCTGGATTCTTTTCAAGCAACCTCTGACCTTATTTCATCAGAAAAATCACTTCAGTGGGTAGCTGTAGAGAATGGGAACCCTTACAGAAAAGTAACTCTAATACCCATGACACCTAAAACATGAGCCAAGCGTACTTTATAGAATCTGCTAAGTGTTGAAATGTCCCTGGTGTCTCCTGTTTCAGAGTTGGTTGGTTTGAGCATGAAGTCCAAGGCTCACTGCCCCTAGGAATTCCCTCTGGAATGTGGAGCTTCCCTCCCCGTCCCCCATCGCTTGTCATTTCTTGGCTGAAGAAACCTGGTCCTTTGTCCTGTAGAATTTCCAGTGCTCTGGTTTCTGCTGGCTGTGTGTGTAGTGCTGTCTGCCATGTTCCCCGAATCCTGTGGCTTCACGAGGCTCTGGTGATGATGACGGGGTGGCGGGGACACCCTCACAGGGGGCCGCCCTCCCATCCGGTGATGATGACGGGGTGGTTGCTCCCTCTGGAGTCCTGTGATTGCACCTCATGTCAGGACCACCGTCAAGGTGGCCGCTGCTGCCTCCTGACGCGCGCCGCCGGGCTCCGAACTCATGGCCCAGCCTGGCATCTCACCAGACTTTCCAGAGGACTGGAGTGCAGGGCAGCTCTGCCTGTGGCAAGGGGTGCCTGCTGCCAGGCACAGGCCCAGAGAGGAAGTGGCAGAAGCTGGGCATGGGGGCTGGTCCTCGCAGGAGTGTGTGGCAGCCACTGGGCTGAACACAGCCTGCTGCAGCCCCGTGGCCTTGGGCAAGCCCCTGTGTGGCTGGGTGGTAGGACATCTAGGCACAAATTAAGGACAGGGTCTTTCCCGGGCTCTCGGCTGGCCTGCCATCACCAACAGGACCTCGAAGGCCCTTCCCCTCCACAGGCCCCAAGCCCCATCTGTAAGAAGGGGCAGCCCAGCTTATTTCAGGGAATCCAAGCAGAACAGTAGTTTTGTCTGAGAGGAGAGGGCTGGTGTGTCCCTTCACACCAGCGATCCGGGAGGGAGTGGGGCTGATGACCGATGACGCCACGAGACTCCCTCCTTTCCCTCCCACCTAGAAAGGGTCTGGCTCCCACCCCTCTTGGTGAACCCAGAACACCCATGCAGAGCATTTGGCAAGGCCTCATTCTTTTCCGGAATCCCAGTCGAGGAAAAGCTGGCTGAAGGAATGATGCGGAAAAGAGCTGAGGAATGTGTACCGCAGAGACTGTGCGTCTGCCAGAAAATGAACTCACTCTGAAAAATGGGCCTTGGGCCAGAAATAGCAGTGACTCTGGTCACTGCTGTCGGGAGGACAGTCTGGCACTGTCCTTTTGATCTTCGGCCACCATAGGCTGCTAGGACTGGTGGGGGCCCCATCTACAGGATTGGCGTCCTGCTGGGCTCGCCGCTGGCACAGAGCTCCCGTGGGCAGGTGAGCGGGCATGGAGGCTCTGCCTTAGGACTTGGGGTCCTCATCAGCTGGCGCTGCCCACGGTGAAGTCCACCCTTCAGTGAAAGCCAGCAGCACTGCTCGATGGGCAGGCCTGGCTACGGGAGCCACGGCATCACACACCCAGTCAGTTACGCTCCTGGCACCTCCACACAGAGTGGCGATTTGTCAAAGCAAATGCAAGCAGATACCCACCCCCTGCCGGCCTGGCAGGCCACCGTGGGTCCAGTCAGGAGTCGGAGAGCTGGGGAGGGTCTGGACACACTAGCAGCTCTGAGAGTGCCCGCTCTCCCGGCGGGTGCGGGGGGCACACGGACTGCTCAGGCCTGGCCGCGCCTGCCCTGGGAGGGGGCTGTGTCTGCAGGGGCCCAGGAGGACTCAGTGAGGCAGCTGGGAAGCCACAAAACTAGATTTGTTCAGAAAATGGCCCAGCCCTTGGCCTCATTCTTCTTTTTTTTTTTTTGAGACAGAATCTCTGTTGCCCAGGCTGGAGTGCAATGGCACAATCTCGGCTCACTGCAACCTCCGCCTCCTGGGTTCAAGTGATTCTCCTGCCTCAGCCTCCCGAGTAGCTGGGACTACAGGCACACGCCACGGTGCCCAGCTAATTTTTTGTATTTTTAGTAGAGACGGGATTTCACCATGTTGACCAGGATGGTCTCGATCTCTTGACCTCGTGATCCGCCCGCCTTGGCCTCCCAAAGTGCTGGGATTACAGGCACTAGCCACCACGCCTGGCCTCCTTCTCTCTTTTAAAAGACTGTTTTTCAGAGTACTTTTCATTTTCCCAATACATTGATGGGAGAGCACGGAGCTTCCCACATTGCCTCCTGCTCCTCAGAGCACGCAGGGGCACCAGCCAGGCGCCTTCCCTTGGGAGCTGTTTCAGCAAAACGTCCCTGGTGAGCAAAGTTCTTTCTGTGCAGAAAACATGCATCCCCTGAGGAGGAGAGAGCTCGGGGTGCTGAAGGGGGTGCCCTTTCCTTCCCCGTCTGGGGCAGGCACAGGGTGGCCCAGACCACGTCCCTCCCAGAGACTCGGAGGGTGACGCTGGCCCCCGACCCCACCGTGTAGTAGACCCTGGAGGTCTCGTCTGTGGGGAGCCTGGCTTGGCTCTAGAAGGAGGGGCGTCCAGGGGGTGCTGCACGAGATGCTGCCACGCTAGGGTGGGCCTCCATGCACACACAGCCCCGAGCACTGCGTGGCCTCCACCTGCAGCCCTGGGTCGCTCGCCTCCCTGCGGCTCCATCTGGGGTTGGCGCTCTGACTCTGCTGCCCGCAGACCAGGGATTAGGGCCCAGGGGCAGGAGATGCTGGGGGCAGATAGAGGCGTGTGAAGCCCAGAGAGGACTGGGGGGATTCCGAGGCAGAGGCTGCCTGGGTGCTGGAGGTGGGGCGGGCAGCCCGGGAAGGCAGCCGTGGCCAGCGCCGGGTTCCTGGAGCTGGGTCTTTTCTGCCAGTGCAGCAGAAATGCCACAGAGACGGAGGCCACACGGAGGGCCAGCTGGCTTGCTGACCACACGGAGGGCCAGCTGGCTTGCTGACCACACGAGGCGAGCGTCGGCGGGAAGACCAGGCTCGTGGCTGGGGTGGCCATTGCGGGTCTGTGAAGGGGCTTTTCCTCCCTGACGACCCCGCTCAGCCTCAATGGACAGGGCGGCCCTGGCCTGACCTGCAAGGGTGGGCGATGCCGGGGAGGCCGCGGTGCCGCCTGCAGGGAGCGGGCGGGCTGGCTGTGGTTTGCCGTCTGCAGGGACTGGGCTCTGCTCTTCTGTCTTCAGTTTGCTTTGGTTGTTTTTTTCCTTGAACCAAAACGTCGGAGACAGAGGGGTAAGAAAGCCGTCCCTTGGGAAGGCAGCAGTCCTGAGGTCTCCCCGGCAGCGACTTGGGAAGCACCCGTGAGAAACGGCAGCCCGAGGAAGCGGCAAGGACAGCCCCAGAGTCTCCCAAAGCCACACGCAGTGACCAGCCCTCGGAATCCTCCACACCCACGGCCCACACCCGGTCCCCACACATCCCCGGCTGTGAAAACCACGGAAGCCCCAGGGTGGCGTGGCTGCGTGACCCAGTGGGCCTTCTCCCAAGTCCACGCTCATGGGGGTTTTCTGGGAGCTGCAGACAGCAGGCCCTGAGGACTTTCGGAAAGGGTAGAAGGAGGTCCTGGGCAGCTTTGTGATGGTGGTGAGTGAGGGAGGACGTGGCCTCCCTGAGCATGGGTGGCTGGGTGCATGCCCCAGACCCAGGGGCAGTGGCTGAGCAGGGAATACAGTGTGTGGGGAGCCACCTCTGAGGAGACGTCCCTGAAGATCTGGGCTGAGGATGCATGAGCCTGTTAGAAACAGCGACTCCCGCAAGCCAAATGTCACCCAGGGACAGAGCTGGGGTTAGTGGGGCAGCCTGGAGGTCACGGAGGAGAAGGGAGACCAGATGCAGGCAGGGGAGCCCTCCAGAGCTTGCAGGAGGGTTGGGTGTGGCTCAGGGGCACTGGGAGACCCCCTCGTGGATGAGTGGAAAGCCAAGATCTCGTCCCCATCACAGGGTCCCAGCAGGGAAGTGGTCCCCCTCCACTTCCTTCAGTCCCTGGGGTCTGGGCCCAGCCATGCGTGGGGCCTCCCTGCTGGGATTGGAGACCCCGACAGCCCCCAGCATCTTCCCTTTTCCCCCCGGAGGACTCGGACACAAGGTCCCCTCCCTCCCCATAACACAGAAGGTAACATCCCCCGGAATGGAGCTCTGATTCATCACCAAACCGAAAGACAGGGAAACGCACTGACAAGGGGCTGAAGCAGCTCTGGCCGGGTGGCGAGTGGAAGCTGATGGGACGGCAACAGAGGTGGGGCCAGCATCGCTGCCTTCTCGCCCTCTCAGGCTCCCACCCACACTGCAGGCCCCCGCTCAGGCTCTTACCCACACTGC
The DNA here is from genome assembly GCA_031835075.1 of Saguinus oedipus. Lineage (NCBI taxonomy): Eukaryota > Metazoa > Chordata > Mammalia > Primates > Cebidae > Saguinus > Saguinus oedipus. Next base: position 68,793,168 of record CM063186.1, read on the forward strand.
AGGCCCCCAGCTCGGGCTCCCACCTACCCTGCAGGCCCCCAGCTCGGGCCCCCAACCGCACTGCAGGCCCCCACTCGGGCTCTCACCCACAGAGCAGATCCCAGCTCGGGCTCCCACCTACCCTGCAGGCCCCCAGCTCGGGCCCCCAACTGCACTGCAGGCCCCCACTCGGGCTCCCACCCACACTGCAGGCCCCAGCTCGGGCTCCCACCCGCACTGCAGATCCCAGCTTGGGCTCCCACCCACACTGCAGGCCCCAGCTCGGGCTCCCACCCACACTGCAGGCCCCCGCTCGGGCCCCCACCCACATTGGTAACACCCGCATCTGCCGTTTGAACCACTTGCTTTTCAAATGGGCATCGTCCTTGATGTCAGAAATGTTTCTTTACAAGGAGATGAAGGTGACTTTTTTATATGGGAAGGGGAGCTCCTCTGGCGAGTTGCTATCGACATGTTATCTATGTTATTACGTGTTACTGTGTGTTATCCATGTTATCCGCAGGGCAGCGGAGGGCGGGTTAGGGGAGCTGAGTGCAGCCCGCGGTGCGACTTTCAGGCTGGGAGGAAGCAGCTGCTTCCGGCTCCTCCGGAGCGCAAACGGGGACGGCGTGTGCTGGGCGGGTGGGAGCGACGCTGCCCACCTGCAGGCGTCTCCTGGGGAACAGGCTATGTGGGCTATGTGGCAGCATGGAGCCCAGAGCTGATAGGAGGCTGTGCCATCAGGCTGCGTTTGACCATTTATGGAGCCCCAGGCCGTGCGGAGGCCCTAAATTAGAAAGGCATCCAGACCCAGGCTGCAGCCCCAGGCCAGGCACTGTCCCCAGCAGGGCCCTGGCTTCCTAGCTTGCTGTTATCAGCACACCGAGGTTGAGGCCGTGGCTCCATCTGGGCTGTTAGCACAGAGAAAAAAACCCAAATGACTTGGTAAAGGGGTCTTGTTGGCCCCTGGCTGCACGGGTGGGCTGGCTTCCTGTGTTTGCTGAGTCTTCGAGGCGGCCCCCCAGGTAGAGTCCCCTCTGAGCCCCGGCCCTGCGCTGGCTGCAAGCGCCTCTGTCGCTTTCATATCTAATTTTCACTGCACTCGGAGGCAGGTGCCAGGCTTCACTTTAAAGATAGGGAAGCTGTGTCTCGAGGAAGTGGAGCCTGTGCCAGGGTCTCCGCAGGGCTTCTGGCATGGCTAGGACCCCCACGGGGCGGGGCTGGGGGTTTCCACACCCATCCCTTTCCCATAGTCCCCCCAGTCTCCCTCCCACTCTACGGTCTCCTGTCCTCTCTTGCTGTCCTCACCCCTCCCTCCGCTTCTCTGCTGGGCTTGTCCCTGTCACCTTGCCCTAAACCTTCTTTGTTCCTACAGTCCAGGCGGAGGGTCTGTGTACCTCGGAGCATGCTCTGTGACCTCCTGTCTCCCTCCCGGGTCCGCCTCCCCAGCGGACTGGGCTGTGTGGTCACTGTCCTCAAGACCTTGGGTGCTATGAGGGTTCAGAGCCCTGAGCCTTGGCACAGGAAGTGTCAACCAGGCAGCCCACACCTGCTCAGCAGGCGGACAGCCTTGCCGACTGTGCTTTGCTCCCGGGAGTCTCCTGGAGAGGAAGTCTCAGGGAGACAGATGGCTCTGGGCAGCCCCAGCTTGCCAGCTCCACAGCCAGGGTCCTCCTTCTGGGGTGGAGGTTACACTCTGTTCAAAGCACATGCCCAAGTGACATTGCACAAAGTCTTTAAAAATGGGGTGAGCCCGGGCGTGGTGGCTCCTGCCTGTAATCCCAGCTCTTTGGGAAACTGAGGTGGACGGATCACAAGACCATCCTGGCCAACATGGTGAAACCCCATCTCTACTGAAAATACAAAAATTAGCCAGATGTGGTGGTGTGTGCCTGTAGTCCCAGCTACTTGGGAGGCTGAGGCAGGAGAATCGCTTTAACCTGAGACGTGGAGGTTGCAGTGAGCTGAGATTGTGCCACTGCCCTTCACCCTGGTGAGAGATCAAAACTCCATCTCAAAAAAGAAAAATGGGGTAAAGCTGACATACCGTAAAAGACACAGATCCTGCCTCATGCTCAGGTGTTCTTTGTGTGTCTGCACCCATGTAACCACCATGCATGTCAGTGAGTCCCCCCAAGAGCATGCCCAGAACGAAAGAGAGCCCTGGTCCCTCCAAGGGACTCCCCGGAGTCATAATCCCCAGAGGCGACCTCTCCTCCGACCTCTGACCTCCCAGCCTGTGGGGGTCTTGGGGACTGTGTTCTCCCCTGCTGCTGGGGCACACAGGCTGGCAGGGAGGGAGGGAGAGACACCACGGGCTGTCCCTACTGCCAAGGGGTGCTGGTGACTCCAAGTTGTCTTTCTGTGACTTTCAAGCTGACTCCAGTGGGACCTGCGCTCAGCAGCAGATACTGGTCCGGGGGACTGTGCGAAGCTTTGGGACCATTCCCCACGGGAGGGGGGATTGCCAGTGACCCCTTCCCCCACATCCCCCCGTGTAGCCACAGCTGTGAGGACTCCCAGGACTCCTTTGCCAACTCAGCCCATCTGGTGGGGGCAGAATAACGTTTTTGGGGTTTGTTTTTTTATTTTGAGATGGAGTCTCACTGTCGCCCGGATATGATCTGCAACCTCTCCCTCTTGGGTTCAAGCGATTCTCCTGCCTCAGCCTCCCGATTAGCTGGGACTACAGGTGCACACTACCATGCCCAGCTAATTTTGTGTATTTTTAGTAGAGACGGGGTTTCACCATGTTAGCCAGGATGGTCTCGATCCCCTGACCTCGTGATCTGCCTGCCTCGGCCTCCTAAAGCGCTGGGATTACAGGCATGAGCCACTGCACCTGATCCAGAATAACATTTTGCAGGAAAGTTACGGCCTTCCCGTCAGCTCCACTCTGCAGAAGAGGAGTTTGATGGGGAGTTTTCCCTCAGCGTGGGGTGCAACGACACTGAAATGCTGAGGCAATAAGGGGCCAGCCCCCAAACGGAGGCCTCACCTCCCCACCGAGAGGCCAGCCCCCTTCAGAGGAGACCTGTGGACATGAGGGTTGTGTGGGGTAGGCGAGGTGGGGCCAAGTGGCCGGGTGTCGCACAGGGCCTTCAGGAACAGAGGGCGCATCCCCAGGGAAGGTGGAGGTCACCATCGGCCTGGCGAGCAGTGGCTCTGTGGAAAGGGCTTCAGATGTGCTCGGGAGATGCGGAACCCCGTCTGTGGGAGAGCCCCTGAGAGTTACCAGGCTCGGCTTCCAAGTCTACTCTGACAGAGGCCACAGGCTGGGGGCTGAGGAAGGAGCTGACCTCAGGGCTCTACAGGCTGGAGTCAGCCGGGGATCCCCAGGGCCTGGCGACTCTGGAGGCCCAAGGGGAGGGTCCTCCCTGCCTCTTCCTGCTCCTGGTGGCCCCGGGCCTCTGCCTGCAGCTGCGCAGCTCCAGTCTCTGCCTCCATTGAAACGGGCTGTCTTCCCTGCTTCTTCGGGGCTGACTTGCTGATTTCCCTCCTTTTTTTTTTTTTTTTTTTTTGTGAGATGGAGTCTCCCTCTGGCACCCAGGCTGAAGTGCAGTAGCACAACCTCAGCTCCCTGCAACCTCCACCTCCCAGGTTTAAGCAATTCTCTGCCTCAGCCTCCCAAGTAGCTGGGATTATAGGCACCTACCACCACACACAGCTAATTTTTGTATTTTTAGTAGAGACGAGGTTTCACCATCTTGGCCACGCTGGTCTTGAACTCCTGACTTTGTGATCCACCTGCCTTGGCCTCCCAAAGTGCTGGGATGACAGGCGTGAGCTCCCTCTTCTCACAAGGACACTGTCATTGGATGAAGGCCGCGTGCTCCAGTGTGAGCTCATCCCCACTCAGTTACATCAGCGAACACCCGGTTCCAAATACGTGAACTTTTAGGGGGCCTGCTCAGCCCAGGACAGAATGTGGTTTAAGAAAAGGATTTTCCTAGAATGATCAGCCTGTCTTCTGCATCCAGCCGCAGACCCTGGGTCCTGCTGCCTGCTCTGGGCCGGCCCTGGGTGAGCTGGAACCCTCTGCCTCTGCACCCCCCGCACCCCCCCGCACCCCGACCCCCGAGGAACTTTGGGGACAGACGCCGTGGCGTAGGGCACCCATGGGGTCTTCCGAGGCTGAGCTGGTGCCCAGCTTGTTCCCTCCCTCACAGATGCAGCCAGGTGGTGAGCAGCCAGCGAGGGCCTCCATGTCCCCTGCAGCATGGCCGTGCAGAGCGGCTGAGGGCCAGCCCCCGGGAGAACTGCTTGTCCCTGCCTGCAGTGAGACAAACCTCAGCACCCAGCGTGCCCACAGATGCCAATGCCCCTCGGAGTGAGTTAATGACTGGTTAGTGTAACAATAAAAACAGCCTTGTATTTGTATATCATTATTTTTTTGGTTTATTTTTCTAGCTTTTTCCTTGTTTTACAAATGTTATCAGTCTGCTGTGGGTGCTTCCCTCTGGCTGGCTGGAGAAACCCCCTGTGCCCGGCCTTGTCAGAGGTCATCTGAGCCCCCACGCCGCCCGGCTACCATGCCCTGGCCCCCAGTGTGGGAGGGGCCTTCAAAGCACATGTGCCTTCTGCTTTCGGGGGGCATTGTCTTGGGGGTGCAACTGCAATAATCAAGAAACTTACAAATATTCTGGATAAATTAACTCACCGCCTGGTCACTGGCCCTCGCCCGGGGCATGCTTCCAGCCCTGGCACGCTCTGCCTCACCTGGTTGGTGGAGTCTGGGAGGCAGAACAGGGCTGGTCTCCGCTTGGGGGTGTGCTGTGGAGACGCCCACACAGGCCGGACACCGGCACAGACGCTCCATGTGCCCCCTGTCTCCCCGGCTGTGTGCGAGAGTCAGTGACAGCTGTATGCAGCGTGAAACAGACACCTTCCATCACTGCTGCCTTGAAGGGCAGCCCGGACATGTACAATCTCGGGGGACAAGGAACTCGCTGATGGCGGAGGGCTTCACGCCACATGGGGTCCGGGCCCACTTGGGCTCCCTCCCCACCCAGCAGCAGCTCCTGGAGACTCTGAGCGCCACACCCTTGCCCTCTGCTCCACTGCTGGGACCACGTTTGCTTCAAGGACTGTGGAAACCTGTGGAGAGGGGCACCCCGTCAACGCCAGTCACACGCCTTCTGCCCTGGAGAGCTGGGCTTTGGGCTCACTGTCTCCCCGCCTCGCTGGGGCCCTGGGAGGCTCAGGTCTCCTGCATGCAAGATTCTGGAGCAGTGGCAGAGGGGACGGGGCTCCCTAGTATAAGGGGACGGAGAAGGCCTGGGGGCTCCTGCAGGCAGCAGTGTTTGCTCTGCAGGGCCTGGAGGTTCAGGCAGGGGAGAGTGGATGCACTTTAAAGGATAAGGATTCTGAGCACGCTGGGGCTGGGGCCCGGCACCAAGTCACCGGCTCCTCCCTCGGGGAGGGCAGAGCTGTGAGTGTTTTGGGGCCAAGTCACTTGGGGTCTGGGGTGGAGGACAGGACGGGGCAACAGGTGAGGACGCTTCGGGCTTGGCAGGCCTCCAGCCAGCCATAGCACAGAGCGAGGGAGTGTGGACGGGCTGGTGGGTCAAGGGGGACAGGGTGGAGGCCCTGGCTGTGTGGCTCCAGCAGACATGGCCCCAGAAAGTGCTGGAATAACCAGCAGAGGTGGCATGGACCAGGATGGAGGGTGGAAGTGTGGAGACAGTAGCGTGTGATCCTGGCTGAGATGACCCTGCTGGAGCCTCACTGAGGCTGGATCCAGGGGCCCTGGGGAAGCCCGCCACGGGGAGCCCCAGGTCTCAACAAGGGGCAGCTCAGGCCACCCCAGGAGTGAGAGTGGCCCTGCTGCTGTGGCTGTTGTGCAGTGAGGGGCTCCTGGTCCCACTGGCCTCCTGGCCTCCTGGCCTCCCACAGCCCTGATGCCTCTGCAGCTGCCAAGCCTCCCTCAGGCTCCTGCTGGCAGGGCTGGGCTGGGGGAGCCTGGGATTCCCAGCGGGTGAGGAAGCCGGGCCCAAGGAGGAGCATCATGCTGGATCACGTCACCAATCAGGAGCCCTGCCGGTCCTGGAGTCCAGTGGGCAGGGCCTGGCAGGGAGTGGGCAGGGCGCTGCCAGCCCGAGGGCCACCGTGGAAGACCGTCTGGGCGGGGTTTCCGCTGAGGCTCCCCGCAGTGTTTTCACGCCCATCAGGTTTCAGAGCGTGAACGGCCCCCGCGTCGTCTGCTGGGTCCCCTGCCAAAGGGTTTCTGAAAGACAGATGGCCACAGCGGAAGCCGGCGGGGCGTGTGGGTCCAGCAATGATGGGGGTGCGGATCTGCTGTGCCTCCCTCGGCGGCAGGCGGTCTCTCAGTCCTCTGTGAACCTCAAGTTCTCACCGTACCCTAGAAAGCCTGAGCTCCTCAGTGTGCTGCCGGGGGTGGGCAGAGCCAGGAAAGTGTCTCTCTGTGAGCACACACAGCTGTCCCTGTGCCTCCATGAGCGAGGAGGGGCGCTGAGCCCACACAGGCGCCCACCCACCCAGGCGGCCTCCCCACACAGGCGCCCATCCACCCAGGCAGCCTCCCCACACAGGCAGCCTCCTCACCCAGGCGGCCTCCCCACACAGGCGCCCATCCACCCAGGCGGCCTCCCCACACAGGCAGCCTCCTCACCCAGGTGGCCTCCCCACACAGGCCTTGCTGAAAGGGCACTTTGCATGGAACCCGAATCTGGCCTGACTTTGCCTCCACGGTTTTCGGATTGACCGGCAGGGAATGGCACGGCGGAAGGGCCGGCTGAATTCCCCTCTCGCTCGGTCCGCGGGGCTGTGCTGACGGGAGCTGTGACCACTGGGTCCTCCGTGGAGAAAACCAGTAGCAAGTCGGAGCGAGTCCTCAGGGTTCACACACACTCTGCACCCAGAAGGAACTTTCTGGAAATGCAATACATCCCTGCAAAGTGGGACTTGGGAATTCTTCCCTGTCCCTGTGCAGAAGGTGGTGTCTCAAGGGGAGAAGATCAGGGGCTGGGAGTCCACCCGGGCCTGGGTCACCCCTCAGGGCTGAGGAGCCCCAGGCTGGTGCCCATGGTCACTGTGGCCAGGCTCAGGGTCGACACACCCTGCCTGGCCGTGCTTTTGCCCACGTGGGCTGCAGCCAGGGTCTGGTTGCTGCCGGCCCCAGCGTGGCCCTGAGGCCAGTCCTGCACTGGCCTGTGTTGACACGCTGGTTCACTCGAGTCGAGGCTTGTCAAAGCCATTGTGAAAAGACCAGCTTTCAAAATACAGCCCAAGAAGACGTGGGCTTCCACTGTGAGAGCCGGGGTGCTGGCGGGCTGCCAAGGGCGCCTCCTCTTCCCGAGGTGGGCAGGGACCTCCACGAGCAGCTCCTGGCTGCTAGACATTTCCCTTTGTTAAGTGGGAAGGGCTGGAGAAAGGGGCTGAAGGCAACACCCGAGCACCCAGCCTTGGGGAGGAGGCCCGGACCAAGACGTGGATTCATTCCTAACATGTCCTGAGGAAAAGCGCACGGAACTGGCCACGCTGTGACTGCAGATGGGCCTGGGAGCGCCCTCGCTAGCAAGGAAACAGGCAGGCTGCAGGGGCAGGGCGCAATGGACCTTCTGACTAGGTGGGAGGGCTGGTGTGTGGCTGTGGCCCTGGGGGTCCTCACCCCAGCCCCTCAGCCAGCCTCTCCACAGTGGCAGTTTCTCTTCCTGCCAAGACCTGGGTTGGAGCCCACACCCATCCCTGCACACTGCGGAGACAAAACCCGAAACCAGATACGCACGCAGGAAGGGCCAGGGTCTGTCACCTGCACGCGCGACCCTGAGGGTGAAGTTCGCTCTTTGCTCCTCGGTCCTGTGCGCTCCAGGGCCTCTGCCTGGCGTGGAAATGCCGATCTTCCCTGTCTGCCTAAGACAGTGTGATTTTCACACCAGCAGAGGCTGTCCTGTGGGGTCCCCCCACCCTCGATACTGTTAGGGGACATGTGTGTACCCCAGATCTCAGTGTTTCAGCCCTAAGCCCCAGTGCCTCACCTGGAGACGTGGTTAGCGTAACATGAGGCATGTAGGGTGTCCCTGGCCCAATCTGCCCGGGGCCTCACGTGAGAGGAGATGAGGACACAGACCCACACAGAGGATGGCCTCGTAAGGACCACAGCAGGGGACAGCCAAGGAGAGAGGCCTCAGGAGCCAAGGGTGCCGCACCTTGACCCTGGATTCCACCTCCTGAATTGGGGGAGAGCCCCTAGGCTGTGGAACTCATTACAGCGACCTCGAAAACCCACAGGATAGTCACAGCTCATTACAGCTGAGAGTGAGCTCCCTCATCAGACCTGCTCCTCCCAGCACTCCGGTGAGGTGGGGGCTGGCATGTCACCTCCACTCTGGATGAAGAGGACACATCAGGCAGGATGGGCTTGGCCATGCTGCAGTCACAACCAGCCCCCAGCGCGGCCTGCACTTCGGGATGGAACCCCACTCGCCCCTGTTCCAGCCCCAGTGCCTGGCGTGGCTCCCTCCTCACCAGGGCCTATGACTATGGCGGACTGGAGGAGGAGGTGCTGGGTGGAGATGCCGCAGAGACTGAGGGTGTGCTGGAGGAGGGGAAGCCCCGTTTCTCATCGGGAGCCCTGTGGGGTGAGGCCAAGGCACGCAGGTGACTGTGCAGGAGGGAGCTGCACTCTGCCAGGTGTGGGGCTCCCTACCGACACCCCCTCGTGAGCAGTAGCCCTACCATGCAGGCCTCTCACCCTGTGGCTGCCACGTGGCCCTCTTGAGGGGCCTCCAGGCTTGTCTGGGGAGCCCTGCTCAGCCTGGCCCCAGTGGAGTCTGCAGCCAATCAGCACACAGCAGCAGTGGTCACGGTGCACCTGTGGCCCTGAGAGACTGTGAGCGCATGACAGGAAGCCTGGGATCCTGGCAGCTTGCAGGGCCGGCATGCGTCCAGCGACATCCTCATCACCTCTCATGCCCAGCACAGCAGGGACCCTGGAGTGAAGCACAGGAGGAGGAAACCTTTCCTTCTGGGCCTCTGTGCCTGGCCCAGCACTTCGTGTCTAGGGATGAATTTAACTTGCACAGTGGCCTCTGGGGCGGGCACTGCCACCAGCCCAGCTCTGTAGATGCAGAATGTGGTGGGCAACAGAGTTAGGAGGCAGCGAGCCTTTGAGCAGAGAATGGCTGTGGCTGCCCCTCTGTTGAATGATGTCCCCACAGACAGATCTGTCCACATCCCAGAACGTGTAGAGGTGACCATATTTGTGAAAAGGGTCTTTGCAGATACAATCAGCTCAATACCTGGCAGCACGATCGTGGGCTGTCGGAGGGCCCCAGCACTGATGTGAAGGGCAAGCGCCTTCCTTAAGAGAAGGAAGAGAAAACCCAGGGAGAGCCACATGGAGAGGGGTGAAGGCCATGGGAGGACCAGGCAGGGACTGGAGGGAGATGGCCACAAGCCAAGGAATGCCTGGGCCACCAGAAGCTGCCAGAGACAAGGAAGGTCCCCTTGAGAGCCTCCAGAGGGAGCGAAGCCCTGCCCACAGCTTAATCTGGGGCTCTGGCCCCCAGGGCTTAAGGGAATCAGTACCTGCTGTTGAGGCTGCCTGGTTTGTGGTGGGAGCTCCAGGGTACACGCCTGCTTGGCCACGTTGCCCAGGTGGGTTATGGTCGAGTGTCCAGGGTTCCAGCCCCAGCGCCTGCTTTCCTGACCACACAGGAGGCTGACGCCAGGAAGTCTGCCCATAGCAGCCTCTCTCTTTCTGGGTTCCAGTGCATCCTGGGTGCTCTGCGCACAAGAGTGCTGCCGCTCCCACCCCCAGCATCTCAGGGCTGGGAGGTGACATCAGCCACAAGCAGGGGCCCCGCTCTCAGCTGCAGCATGGTTGAGAGTTGGTGCCGGCCAGGTGCGTTGGCTCATGCCTGTAATCCCGGTGCTTCGGGAAGCTGAGGTGGGAGGATGGCTTGAACCCAGGAGTTCAAGGCTACAGTGAGCTATGCTCACGCCACTGCACTCCAGCCTGGGCAAAAGTGAGACCGTTTCTATAAAACAGAGAGACAGCGAGTCAGCTCCACACGCCTGGCCCTTGGTGTGTTTCACCTGTCCATCCCTGCTGCCCCAGGAACTGAGTGAGCAAATGTGCGCCTGTCTGCTCACCTGCTTAAGATGTAACGTTTCTTAAAGCAGGGTCCACCCAGCGTCTTCCTGTCCCACAGGCACCTGGCATGCTTGGCCCTGCCACCCCAAACCAATGTGACTCAGGGCACATAAGTGAGCACTGGCTGGCCACATCGTGTTTAAAGGAGTCCCTTAGGGGAATCACTATGCAAAGAAAAGAACCCTCCATGACTCGCTTTTAGTTAAATGTGGGTTTTACCTTATCAGGCTTCCTTAAGGTGGATTTGCAGGAAGCCGGGGTGGTGGCATGTGGAGGAGGCAAGGGTGCTGGTGGGATTCTCCGCAGGCGCTCCTGGGCCAGGCAGAGGCTCTGGTGGGGAGCGCTGTGGCTCCAGGCCCTGACCTGGCTCCCACTGGGCAGCTGTGGCAGGGAAGAGCCATGTTTCAAGGCAGGTGGTAGCTTCACCCCACCCCGAGTGCCAGTATGTCCCAGGGTCCCTTCTGCTGATGGAATCAGCCGTCAGCTCAGCCCAGGTGACTTCCGACCTAATCTAAACAAGGTGGGGTCGGTGGACTCAGCTCTCATGAAGAAAGACATGGTGATGTCAGGTATGGCTGGGTGAGGCGGGGCTGGGCGGGGGCTGACAGCTCTGCCCCTCCCTCTGCCAGCACCGCCTGCCCCGAGCTCACGTGGCCCTTCCGGGCATCATTTCTTCACTTGGTTGTGCCAAGCAGCCGGGGTGAGGCTGTCCAGTCCTCACGCCCTGGCCTCCTCAGACAGCCTGGGTGTGTGCTCCTGCAGTCAGAGCATCCTCCACCAGGCACCTCCCGTCCACACCCAATGGCAGGCCCAGGCACATGGCTTGGGTGACAGAGTTTACTGGGGGTGGTCCCTGCAAGCCCAGTGGGAAATCGGGGTGGAGGGAGGGGGCAGGGCTGAGCAGCCACATGAACGAGTGGTGCCTGAGGGGGCCTCCTCTGTGATGCTGCCAAGGGGAGCCCTGGGTCCTCTCCCTGCTGGCTGGGCCTGTTGTGGACACAAGCACTCGGGATTCCGATCAGCTTAGCACAGAGTCCCATGGCATTCTCAGGCAGGGGCAGGTGGGCTTGGGCCAAAGAGAAACCACATTCCCTGGAGGGGACAAGGTGGATGGCCACCAGGGCCGGAGTGGAGGTCCAGCTGCGCCTGGCCTCACGACACTCTGGCGTTGGCTGAAGCTCAAGGCCGGTGTGTAGGACGGTGCTGTGAGCACCTCCTGATCTGGGACAAGGCCAGTGAGGCGAGCAGGGTGCCCGGGGCCGTGTGGGCTCTTGGCCGGGTGGTGCCAGGGTGTGTCTGGATTTGAGAGTAGGCGGTCAGGGGTAGCCAGCTGCTGGAGTCTGCACAGGGACCACGGAGTTGGGGCGACTGGGTTTCAGCCTCAGCGGCCGCACAACACCCAGAAACAGTGGCCCTCGAGGACCCAGCCATGCTCTCCGGGCAGTGGGCGCCCGGCTCCGGCTCCTCCCCTTGCTCAGTGCGAGGCCTAGTGTCTCCCAAGCCTGGTGCCCACCTGGCCACCTTGGGCCCTGCTTTGGCCTCTGCCCACTCTGTGCTGGCTGTCATTCTGCCACAGGCCCCACCCCTCTCACTTCCAGCCTGGGCCCCGCTGTGGCCTCCCATCACCTCCCTCCTGGGTGACAGCCTTGGCAAGGGTCTCTGGCCTGGGCTCTAACCCTGGGACACAGTCCTGAACCTGCAAGGTGAGACCACACGAAGACCTGCTGCCACTGCTGGCGGGCCTCAGATTTCTCCAGAGAGAAGAGGGTCAGACCAGCCCAGATCCGCTTTCCAAGGAGGTCATGGTCACGAGCCGTCCAGGCTCCGCTGCCCGGCGGGGGCAGGACCGCAGGCTAGGCAGGGACAGCAGGCAGGGACAGCAGGCAGGGGCCCCTCCCTCCACACAGACCCCTGCTTCGTGGGGCTTTGGGGGTCTGACTTACCAGGCTCGTGTGTTACCTTGGCGGGGAGCAGTTGGGCCTGGGGCTCAGGGCTGCCATGTCCGCCACGTGGTCTGGGGCTGACCTATCATGGAGCAACTCAGGGTCCACATGTTTGTAATTTGGGGACAATTCTGCCTTCCTGTAAGTTTACTGTATTTAGTAAATGAGATTTAATTTTCTTCTTTTGTAGACTTTTTAAATAACTACAAATCAAAAAACAGCTTACAGGCCCTTAGTGGCCACGCTGGCCTCCCTGGACCCAGCACCAGGCCCTCGGCACACACACGCCAGCACTCACGCCACGCACGCAGCCACACATGCAGTGGGCACGTCACACACACATCCACACACCTGCCTCTGCCACCCCCATGCACCCCCCTCTCCGGCCATCATACAGTCCCCGTCAAGGCCGCTCCCCCTCAGGTTCCCCAACTCTGCTGCCACCTTGTCCTTTCCCACTTCCCTTCCTGACACCAGCATTTGGCATTCGCCACAGGTCCGACGGCTGGTGTGACAGGAGCCCTGCCAGTGCCATGGGCCAACACCTGTGTAAACATGGCTGTTCCACGCACACAGGATCCTCTGGCCTGCTGGACACTTCCTGCCTGGAGGACCACAGACCTGAGGCCGTAGGACGAGAGGACGGTGGGTCACTGGCCATCAGCAGGCTCGAGGGGGTCCCTCGCTGCACGCAGGCGGCTAGGGCTGGGGCCCTGCCAACCACTGGGAGAACTTGCTCTGTATCCCTGCCGGGCTTCCGTGCTTAGGAGAGGCGGGACGGGCAGCCACCTCCCAGACCCTAGCCAGGGTCCTGGATGTGGGGGAGGCCACCCATCAGGCGAGTGTGTATGAGATGTGGAGACACAGGGGCACCCCACGGAGACACCAGCTTGTCTTGCCATGTTCTCTGCGTGCTGGAGTGGGGGTGGCTGCAGGCGTGGCTGCTTCCCCTGCCTCGCCTGGCTCTCAGGTGCTCACAGCCATGCGGGTCTGTTCTCCAGCTCCTGGGGGTGCACAGGGCAGTGGCAGGGCAGTGGCCCTGGCGGCTTCATGCTCCCGGCATGGCTCCGGGGGCTGCCGTGGTGACGGCACCTGGCGGGGTGGCGCTCTGTGCCCGAGTCTCCCAGGAGGACCGCCTGGAGTCTGCAGCCTGTCCTGGGTCCTGTGACTCACCTTCCCTGCATTAAATCCCTTCCTGCTCAGAGCCCCTGGGACCACTTTGCCTTGCTCGGCCATCTGTCACTAACCCTTGAGCATGTGGTGCTGCTGGGGGCTAGTGCCTGGAGGAACCAGCTGGGAGAGAGGGCAGAGAAAGTGCCACCTGGGGAACTGGACGGTCTCCATTCTGCCCCCCACAGTGCCCGGAGTGGGTAATGCTTCTGGGGGAGTGGGGTGACCAGAGGGTGGAGGGGTATCTGGGACGGCTCCCTGGGGCGGTTCCCTTGTGAGTGTCTGTGGGGGGAAATCCCTGTCACATCACCTTCCGGGATGTCCATTCTACTTCAATGCCAAGTTTAAGTACACAGTGCCTGACCCACATCCTCTGTGTGCAGCTGGGTGAGGTCATCTACCCACTCCTCCAGGTCACCACAATCCATCCCTTCCCAGCCCATTTGCAACTTGATTGAAATGCCCATAAGTGCTCCACAAAGTAGCTGCACAGCCCTGGGCTCCAATAGGTCAAGAGGTTTGGCCAGGGTTGAGCTTAAAGGAGAGGACATATGTCACACACACGGACCCACCCACACAGACACATGTGCACACACACGGACTCACCCACACAGACACGTGCACACATGGACCCACCCACACAGACACATGTGCACACACACGGACCCACCCACACACATGTGCACACACACGGACCCACCCACACAGACACATGTGCACACACACGGACTCACCCACACAGACACGTGCACACACACGGACCCACCCACACAGACGCATGTGCACACACACAGACCCACCCACACACATGTGCACACACACGGACCCACGCACGCAGACACATGTGCACACACACGGACTCACCCACACAGACACGTGCACACACACGGACCCACCCACACAGACACATGTGCACACACACGGACCCACCCACACAGACACATGTGCACACACACGGACCCACCCACACAGACGCATGTGCACACACACGGACCCGCCCACACAGACGCATGTGCACACACACGGACCCGCCCACACAGACGCATGTGCACACACACGGACCCGCCCACACAGACGCATGTGCACACACACGGACCCGCCCACACAGACGCATGTGCACACACACGGACCCGCCCACACACGCATGTGCACACACATGGACCCGCCCACACAGACGCATGTGCACACACACGGACCCGCCCACACAGACGCATGGGCACACACACGGACCCGCCCACACAGACGCATGGGCACACACGGACCCGCCCACACAGACGCATGTGCACACACACGGACCCACCCACACAGACACATGCGCATACATGGACCGACCCACACAGACACATGCGCATACATGGACCGACCCACACAGACGCATGTGCACACACACGGACCCACCCACACAGACACGTGCACACACACGGACCCACCCACACAGACACGTGCACACACACGGACCCACCCACACAGACACGTGCACACACATGGATCCACCCACACACATGCACACACATGGACCCACCCACACAGATGCATGTGCACACACGGACCCGCCCACACAGACACATGTGCACACACGGACCCGCCCACACAGATGCATGTGCACACACACGGACCCACCCACACAGACACATGTGCATACATGGACCGACCCACACAGACACATGCGCATACATGGACCGACCCACACAGACGCATGTGCACACACACGGACCCACCCACACAGACACGTGCACACACATGGATCCACCCACACAGACATGTGCACACACACGGACCCACCCACACAGACACATGTGCACACACATGGACCCACCCACACAGACACATGTGCACACACAGAGACACACCCACACATATGTACACACAAACTCATACAAACACAAGCACTCACAAAATCACACGTGCACACACACTTGTGCACACACTAACATACACATGAGTACATGCCTACATTCACCGGACAGCACACACACATGCATACAGCAAGCATACAAGCACACACCCATGCATGCAATGTACACAAAGCAAATATCTGTACATAACCAAATACACAGGTGTGCACAAGAAAACACAAAAATCCACATACACACTTGCATGTAGTGCACACAACCAGACCCTCAAACGTGCACACACAGGAGAGCAAAAGCACATGCAGGCACGCACGGAGAGATGGGGACTCTGTTCACTAATTAAATCATCCATCAGCTCCTTTGACAGGTGTGCCACGTGAGCCTCCTGAGTGCCAGGGTGAGCTCTGAGTGCTGACGCTGTCACAGGAAACAGCGCTGTCCCGGGAGCAACAGCCTTGAAGACTGCACGGCTTCCTTGTCTTGCCCTGGCCAGAGGTGGTGCCCTGGTTAGCACAGGGCTTTCTCAGATGAAGTTCCAAAGTTTCCCCGTAAAAGGAGTCACCAGAGCTAGCGACGCCCACCACATCCTTCCAGGCCTGGCTCTCCTGGGCCAAAAGCAGTGGAGTGGGCAGGCGGGCTCTGTGCAGGGGATGGAGTGCCCTCCCCACGCAGGGAAGGTGTTCTGCTCTTCCCACCCTGGGGCTCCATTCCCAGAATCCAGCCCCGACCCCACTCCATGGAGCCCAGCTATGCCCCTGCCGCCCTCCTGTTCATGCTTTCACACTGTTGGGGGCTTGGGGGCTTTAGCAAGGCATGTCCCCTCCAGGACCCCTCCCCCACCTGCATGCCAGGGTTTACTTCAGCCTCATCTGGGAAGGGAACATCCCTTGGGAGGTCCCTGGAGTACACAGGAAATGAAGAGGGAAACTGAGGCTGAGGCTGCTGTGATTGGCCCAGGGGTCCTGAGTTGGAAGATGACAAACCCCTCCTGAGGGTCGGGATTCTGCTTCCCCAGCCGTGACCATGTGGCTCAGGAGCAGGACGGGGACCCTCACTGTCTGGGGACTGAGAGCTGGGAAGCCCATTGAGCACTCAGGGTGCCCCGCCCTGCCTGGAGAGAGGGCGGCCCGCAGTGCCTGTCTCCTGTCTCCGTATTTGCCTTTAGTTCCCAGCCAGCTGAAGAGGTTATTGAGTTCAAAGTTACATTCCTTATCACGTTTTAAAGATTGCGTGAGTACTCAAAACTGCACCTGCACTAGTGACCCTCAGCCTTCTGTCCCATCACTGCACAACCACAGTAGCTTTGATCTCCCTGCTGGCCTTCTATTAGGTTCGGCCACGGGCTCTGCTTTCTCATTCGCCGATGACGTCTGTACTAGCGATGACACGCTTTCGAATGCCAATTTGTTGACTGAAGTACTAGCCACAGGTTTGTTGCTGTTGTTGTTCACACCCAGAGAATGTGGCCTGGCAATCTGCTCCCAGTGGGCGTTATGATGCAATGATGCTATATGGCAGGTGTGCTCCAGGAATGACACACTCATACGGCAGCGTTTATGAGCCTGTAAAAACCCACAGAGACAAATAATGAATGAACATGTGGAAGAAAGATGCAAAGGATTCATGCCTTTAATATATAAAGAGTTCTCAGAATAAATAAGAAAAGCATTTCCCTACTGGGGGTCCATCTTTTGATTTTGCCCATGCGAATGAGTCTGTGGCTCCTTCATTTGTAACAGCTCCCAGGAACCATCCCCTCCTGCCCTTAGTCCAGATGATTTGGATGTGCTGACCTACATTCTTTACCTTTAGAGACTGAACATGACATAAACCTGGCAACGAAGGCCTTCCCTGGGACAGTGGCTGGAACTTTCGCGGAAAAGATACACTCTTTCTGTAGACCGTGAGCTGGTAGATGTTGGCTACCTGTCTTAGTCCGGTCTGTGCAGCTATAACAAGATCTCACAGTCTGAGTAATCTATAATGAACAGAGATGTATTGGCTCATGACTCTGGTGGCTGGGAAGTCCAAGAGCGGGGCCTTCTTGCTGTGGCTTCCCAGGGTGGAAGGCAGAAGGCAGAAGGGCAAGACAGAATGAGAAAGTGAGAGAATACACACACACACACACACACACACACAGAGAGAGAGAGAGAGAGAGAGAAGGGGAAGACAGAAAGAGAGCAAGTGCAATATGGGGCCAACTTCTCCTTTTATAAGGAATGCACTCTTGAGATAATGGCATTAATTGCCCTCATCCCACTGGTGAGGGTTGTGCCCCTATGACCCAGTCACATGAGACCCCATCTCCCAACACCTCCATGTTGGGGATCAAGCTTCCAACACATGAACTTTGTGGGACACTTTCAAACCATAGCGCCATCTTTGCTACAAACTGGAATAAAATATTTTAAATATATATATTTATAAAATATATATTTGTTAGCACAGGTCCAATTATAAGACATGACCAGGCACGGTGGCTCACACCTGCAATCTCAGTGCTTTAGGAGGCCAGGGCAGGTGGATCATCCGAGATCAGGAGTTCGAGACCAGCCTAGCCACTATGGCAAAACCCCGTCTCTACTAAAAATACAAAAATTAGCCAGCATGGTGGCATGGCCTGGGGAGGGCGACATGATGCACACAGGCCTGGCCCGCCATTCCTCCAGGACCACCGGGCAGGCAGCAGGTCTCACAGCTCGGGGACCTCGGGGGCCTGGCCTGGGCTTCTGCCCTTCATCCCCTCCAGGAAGGGGCCACTCAGACAGGCCCCGTGACCTCACCACGTCCAATCAGGCTCGCAGCTGGCGGTCACATGGCCCAGCAGCAGCCAGTCAGGGTGTTGCTCACGCCCACTCACTAGGTGTCACATGACGCATGGTGGCCAATCGGGCCCTTGCTCCCATGTGCACTTGCCCCTGGCCCGGACCTAGGCCCTGGGACGCTCTTGGTGGGCAGCCTGGCCGTGGCCGGCTTCTGCCCAGGCTCTCCAAGGCCAGTCACTGCCTCTCCGGGTCTCAGCCAGCAGCTCCAGATGATCACTGACCCCCACACCCTTCCAGAGAGGAACAATGTCCCCCTCATCAGCACCTGCAGCGCAGTCAGGAGTCCTGACAGTGACCCCAAGAAGGACATTTCCCCTTTGTCAGCAGCGGCTGAGGCCCTTGGGTTCCGCCCCAGCAAGTACCCAGAGGGGGCAGAGCTGACCACAGCATGGGACACACACACACACACGCTCCCAGAACACACAGACATCCCCCCACACACCCCAGCGCACACACATACACACAAGATGCACCCACACACACACATGCACAGTACCCCAACACACACACAGACACACACACTGTCCCCAGTGCACACACAGAAACAGACACACAAACACACCACCCCAGCGCACACATAGACACACAACAGAAATAAAGACACAGCACTCCCAGTGCACACAGACACACACACACTGCCCCGGTGCACAGACAGGCACACACACATAGACACACAGCATCCCCAGTGCACACACAGAAACATACAGAGACACAGACACACAGCACACACATACACACAGTACCCCTAGTGCACAAACACAAAGACACATACACACAGACCCACATGCAGACACACACACACACCACCCTTGGCACACACAGACCCACACACAGACACACCCACACAAACACAGCACCCCTAGCAAGCACACACACACACCACCGCTGGTGCACGGGTCTGTCCTCCACCACGTGTGTGGCAGTGCAGGCGCACGTCTGAGGAAGATGCACTCCTGGGCTGGAGGGGCACTGGCTGTGTCTGGCTGCTGGTATCTGGCAGGAGAATGTGCTCACTTGTTCAGGTGTGATTAGAATAGGAGAAAGTAACAGGTGGCTGTCACTGCCTGACCCCTGCCCTGATCCTCCTGCAGCTGGTGGTGCTTCTGAGGTTGAGCTGGGCCCAAGCCTGGTCTGGAAGAGCAGCTGGGCCTTGCTCAGAAGCCCCTGTGTTCCTGGTTCTGGGCCCTTTCAGCAGATGCCTGAAGTGCGGGGACATTAGGGCAGCAGCAGGACCCATCATGAGGCTGGGGGGGCGGAGAGCAGAGCCCCACTGGGAGGATGCATCAGGTTCAGGGGAGGTGGGGGAGAGCAGAGCCTCACTGGGAGAATGTGGCAGGTTCAGGATGGAGGGAATGGAGGGAACAAGGTTGTGGGGATGAGAAAGCTGAAGTGTCTCTTGAGAACTCGGAGCTCCTGGGGACACCTGGTGTAGCCCTCACAGATGTGGTGCCCAGGCAGGGCTGCAGGTGGGGCGTAAAGGCCCGCCCCACTGCCAGCCTCTTGTGCTAGGCCTCCCTCCATGCCAGAGGGGGTGTGGGTTTCTAACAGGGCAGGGAGTTACTGGGAGGTCCTTTTGGTTCCTGCTGGACCCTTGGACGTGGCTTAAATTGTTTTGCTGCAGTAAATACACATAAGATGAAATGTAAACCATAGTTTAGTGACATTAAGTGCTCCGACACTATTAGGGAACCATCACACCATCCATCTCCGAACTTTTCCCTCTTCCCAAACTGAAACTCTGACCCCGTTACACACTCACTCTCCAGCACTGGCACTGCCCAGTCTACTTTCTGCCCCTATGGATTGAGTACTCCAGGACCTCGTACATGTGGAACCATACGGCATTTGTCCTGTTGGGACCGGCTCCATTCACTCAGCATGATGTCCTTCAGGTTCCTGCACGTGGCGCATGCCTCTGAACTTCCTTCTTTTTTAAGGCTGAGTAATATTTCATTGTGTGGGACTTTCTGTTTCTCCATTCATCTGTTGATGGATGGTTGCGTGTCCCACCTCCTGCTGCTGTGAACGGCCCGTGGCTCACCATGCCGTCTGAGGAATCCCTCACCACCTCCTGCTGCTGTGAATGGCCCGTGGATCACCATGCCATCTGAGGAATCCCTCACCATTTCACACAGCGGCTGCACCACTCCCAGGGCTGCCAACAATGCACAAGGGGTGTAGCTTCTCCACTGCCTTGAAGACACTTGAAATTTTCTGCTGTTTTGACGGTAGCCATCACAGTGGGCATGAAGAGGCACATCACGGTGCTTTTGTGGATCTGGCATTTTAGAGGGCATGGAGACGAGGCAGTCATGGGCTTCCAGGGACAGAGTCATCCAGGCTGGCTCACCTGCCCCTACTTCCCTGTCCATTTGGTGGGCTTCTGACCACCCCTCCCCAGCATGGGGAGAATGTGGCCAGAGGGGAAGACTCTCCCACACTGCCTGGCCATCCTGCCCTGTCCCTGGCCCCTTCTGGGAGAGGGACTGACTCTAAAAGCATGGACACCTTCACGGTTCCAGCTGCTCACCCTCTGCTCATATACCCAGGAAAGCTGGTCAGTGAAGAAACACACAGAACATGTCAAGGAGGAAGCTGAGCCCTCTGGCTGTCCCAGGAAGCTGCCCACCTTCACCCACACAGGGTCCCGGCACTTTGACCCACCTTCTCAGCTCACCTAAGAAGAGGAGCCTGTAGGAGAGCTGGCCGGGGCTGGGTGCAGGAGAGAGCTCCCGGGGACCCTCAGACCTGCTAGCCTTGGCCCGGTATTGCGTGGAGGATGGGGCACAGCCCATTCCCTCCAAAATGACCGGGTTGGTTCTGAATGACCCAATTTGGCTGTCCATACTCCAAAACATAGGACAGGGGCTTCTGGTGGCCTCCTGTTGGGAGGGCGTGGTCCCTGGGTGAGGACTGCTTCGACCCGTCCAGCGCAGCCTGCAGGAGGCCCACATCGAGGCCGCCACGGGGGGCTTCTGCTCCCTGGCCAGAGCGGCTCCTGACCCTCTCCCCACCTTCTCTTATCTGGTTTTGGAGGCAGCAGGTGGGTGAGCAGCCAGTGTAGAGAAGAGCCCAGACATCAGGTCCTGGGCGTCGCCACAGCGTCCTTGAGGGACACGTGCTTGTCCTATCCTGAACTCCTCGGCATTCTCTATGAGTGGCGGAACCCAGAGGGGTCCCCGGAGTCGGCAGATGGGGAGCAGGCATTGTTGTCAGGGTGAGTCTGGGGCCCCAGACGAAGGCAGGGCGAGGAGCCTGGGTGGACCATGTCCCCTGCTGTGTGGCTCCCACACCTCTGCCCCGCCCAGCTGCCCCTTCTCCTAGAGGCCTCTTACCAGCCTCAGCACTTAGCTGGTGTCTCCCTCTGGGCAGTCTCCTCCCCACCCTCCCTCGATCCATGGCCCCTGCGAGCGAGATGTCCTGTGCAGCTCACGCCTCAGAGCAGCCCGGCCCGCCCTTGCCGTCATTTCAGGGGAGCCCATCCAGGGTGCGCACCCTGGGCCTTAGAGTCATCTCCGTGCCCCGCCCTCCCCGATGCTGGTGTTGGTGGAATCGAGTCTCCCCAAAACTCACATCCCCTTGGATGCTCCAAATGTGACCTTATTTGGAAATAAGACCTTTGTAGATAGAATCAGTTAAATGGAGATGAGGTCAGACTAGACTTGAGTGGCCCCTCACTCCAATGGCTGTTTTATAAGGAGGCCACGGGAAGATGTGGAGACAGTCAGGACAGCGACGGGAGAGGTGTCACTGGACGCCAAGGCTTGCCAGAAGCCACCAGGAGCCAGGAGAGGCGTGGGATCGGTCCTTCCCCACAGCCTGCAGGGAGCTCGGCCCTTTGACACATGTTTGGGCGTCTAGACTCCAGAACTGGGAGGGAGTAAGTCTCTGAGGTTTTCAGCCCCCCAGTTTGTATTTCAGCTGCCCCAGGAAGCCAGGACAGGACTGAACTCAATACCGATTTAATCTGAGTTTTGTTTTTAACTGCATGGTACGTGGCATCTCCTGTTTCTTCCTAAGCCGATCGAGCCTGGTTTAAAAAGAAGAAAAAGCACCCAGAAGAGCAGTGGAGCAGCACGTGGCCGGCTTAGGAGCGCAGGGGCAAGGACAGCAGCACGGCCCGTGCTGGAATCCACCCCAAGGCTGCCCACTCGCACCTCACACCCACTTCAGGATGCTGGGACCACACATTGTCCACAAAGAAACGAAGGCCGGGTGTGGCGGCTCATGCTTGTCATCCCAGCACTTTGGGAGGTAGGCGGATTACCTGAGGTCAAGAGTTCAAGACCAGCCTGGCCAACATGGCGAAACTCTGTCTCTACTAAAAATACAAAAATCAGCTGGGTGTAGTGGTGCATGCCTGTAAGCTACTGTACTGCAGCCCGGGTGACAGCAAGATTCTCTCTCAGAAAAAAAGAAAAAGAAAGAAATGGAGGCCCAGGCTGGTGACACCACTGCCAGGAGTGCCCAGCAGGGACAGCTGGAGCTGGGCTATGGCCTTTGGACTTCTTCCCACTGCCCTGCTGCTGACCAGCCCCAGGCCTGGGAGCCAGCTCCAGCCAGCCCATATTTCACGATCAGCCCGGCATCTCCATGGAATTGGCCAGGCGTGGACTGAGTGAGAACCTTCCCGTGGACACAGACTGCTCCCGGACAGGGAATGATGAAGTGGGCCGGGAGACCCGGGCCCCCATTTTTCCTCTAATTGCCAGAGCTTCTGCTGGATTCCACGTTACAGATCATGTCACATCCTCCATTCTATGAAATCTCACCTCTGCTCTCGGGACATCACCCCTGAAACCCAGGGCGGCCCATCCCACCAGCTCTGCACCTACATGCTGCTTCTGAGAAAACGGAAGCAAACCCAGCCAGTTTGAGGATCTGACATTCCCGTGGTTTTACACCTGTGGGCCCAGGTTCTGAACCTCCTTGCTGATTTTGAATCTGCAGTTCATTTGTGCAGAGAAGGATCTGGAAACTTTCTTCCAGGCCTCGGGGTGACCCAGAGAGTCCAGGCCCTGAGGAAGGGCTGATTGGGCCTTCTTCCCGGTCCAGCTGGTCCCAGGAGGCTCTACCCAATTCCAGACTGCCAGCTTGTGGTCAGTAGTTTTGAAATCAGCTGTTTCACAAGAAAGCCACCCTTATTTCCCCAGCACACTTTTGTTCTTTCTGGCTTAACAGGGACCACAGTGGAAATGCCAGCGTGACAGCAGTGTGCTGATGCCACCCGGCCTGTCCCCGTCATGGCATCCCTGTCACTTTAGAGTCCTCTGTCATCATTAGCCAAGCCCAGTGACGTCTGTACTTGCTCATGCCATACACAGCCCATGTGTTTTCTTCCTAAACAAACAACGATACCACCCAAAACCACAAGAGCCGGATCAGACAGAATGACACCTTTGCGAGCTGCACTGCAGGGCCTGCCGCGTTCCTAGGGCCCTGCATTCTGCTCAAAGTCAGGGGCTTCCACGTTGTCTTGGCAACTAGGGACTCCGCTCCCTTGTCTGTAGCTCGAGGACCCTGCCTGGCAGCTGGGCTGTGGGTCCCAGGAGGCGTCTGGGGCCCTCTGCCTAAAGATCCATGTCAGTGCCTCTGCCTGTGGCCTCCAGAGACCCCTCCTCCTCAGGTGGTGCTGGCCTGTGGGCACCTGGCCGGGCATCCAGTCTCAATGCCAACGGCTCTCAGACAGCTAGTCTGTCTCAAAACAAGGCACCTGCAGTGCGGAGAAATGGTCCATCAAGGGGCAAATGTGCGCACGGCACTGGGGCAGTGAGAGAGGCTGGGCCAGTCTCGGGCTGAGCTGTGGGGTCTGTTTCCATGGGGCCTTCAGTCCGCACGATGAAGAGAAAAGAGCCCCTAGATGCTGCCGTGCGTGCGGGGCTGCTGGGTGGAACTCTAGGCAGACAGCTTGAGCTATGGTTCCGCCTGGCATTTGGTGATCTGGCAAGACACTTCCTACCTAAAGCTGGGAAGGGCAGGACGCCTCATCCTGTGTTAATCAAAGGTGGATGAGAAAACCTCAGCTCTGAGGAGCATTTCCAGTGCTTCTGTCTTCATCTTCACATGCTCACTTTATTGATTTTCTATGGAACCTTTTCTACTAATCTTTATACTTAGAAAAAAACCTGCTTTATGAGAAAAGACCAGCAGTGAGGGAGCATTTCATCTTGTTCCTATAGATGCAGCTGAAATAGACAGACCCATCTGGAAGCCTCAGAGAGAGCCAGTGTCTCCTCAGCTCGCACCCCCAGATGGGGGTCCTCCCCTCTCCCCTACGGTCCGTGCTTGGCCCTTCTGGGCTGTGAGGTGCACAAGTGAAATAAGCCACCAGGACCTTCCACCCACAGGCCCCGCACTCCTTCCTGCCATCCGCTTCCTGTCCCAGCTCCTTCCTCCTCAGCCCTGCTCCAACAGCTCAGTCCCTGCCTCCCTTTCCCCATCATCCTTGCCTGGTGGTGCCCAACGCCGTGAAGCTGGGACAGACCACACCTGTTCCACGCACCCCGGAAAGAAAGGCAGGCAAAGGGCAGCAGACTGCAGATGCACGTTGATGGCGCTGAGTACTCCCACCGGCTTGTCTTCCCAATCTTGGCTTCCGATCTTCTTTCCCTTCTGCTGGGAACCTCTGCTCAGCATTCAGAGAGGGAAGGTGTGGGCGCTGCCTCCTGCCCATGCCCCCAGCCGGGCCTCACCTCCTCCCTCTCCTGGAGCAGTTGGTGTCCTTCGGGCAGGTTCGTGCTCAGTCCCTGCCCGGCAGATCCCACGGAGATGCCCAGCTAGCACTCTTCCACCACCGGATTTCTTTTCTTACTCATCGTTTGTGCCGTTCGTGTCTCCTTACCTGGAACGGGCGGTCCTCGAGAGAAGGTGCCTAAGGTCCCTCCCACTGTGCCACAACCTTCACGAAGCACCTGACACACAGCAGGGCCTCCCAAGCCCTTGTGCACATCTGGAGGACGACTCTGAACTCTCTCTCACGTGGCACCATCTCACCTCTCTGGGGACCCGCGCCTTCCCACGGTGACCTTCGAAGCATGTCTGTCGCCATGTCCTGGCACAGTCTGGCCATGCTCACCCACGTCCACCTGATGACTCATGGCAGCTAGCACACTTCTGGCAAATGACAGAAACTCACACCTTTTTTTGAATGAGTAAATAGTAACAACAACAAAAAAGAGTGTTTACTGTGCTTTGCACCGGCAGTCAGCAGGTCACCTGGCAACACTGAGATGAGAGCTGCCACTCAAACATCTCCACCTCCCGGGAGCCGCGCTCTGTGCGGCCCTGGCAGGGTGCCCAGGATAAAGGGCACGGCCAGCACCTGCGGCCTGCTCTGGGCCACAGTCCTGGTCCCCTGAGTCTGCAGCATCCCAGAGGCTTCTGCTCCGTCTCTGGGGACCTTTGCTCTGTTTGCAGACGTGGTCTCCTTCCACCTGCAGTGGGTGACTTACACCAGAGCTGCCTGCTCAGCACTGGGCAGACCCCAGCCAGACTGTCCATGGTGCTCTTCCTAAGTGAGCATCCCCCACCCTGGGGCAGCCCATGGCTGTTTGGGGCCTGGCTGACTTGCACTGGGGCTGGCCCCTCCTGTGCCCCCGCTTCTCTGCCCTCCGACTTCAGCTTGTGGGTCAGGGACGCAGACACCCAAAGGCCTTGAGTCTTCAACCTTGTTCTCCGCCACTTCCCTGCCTAAGTATCAAGAAAACGCATTGGCCACATGAATAATTCCTCACTAACTGCAGTGACAGAAACTGGAACCAGAAACTCTAGAGGGCTGGTGGGGAGGGCCAGCTGGCTGGCGAACAGGCAAGTTTCTGCTGGGGCCAGCGTGAAAGCCCAGCTGTTCCCAGTTCTGCTCTGCGGACCTGAAGCTGCCCCTCTAGCCCCTCCAGTCTTAACACCCTATCCTAGTTACATCCCCAGGCCCCAAGGACCTCCTTGCCCAGGTCCCTGAGCCTCTGTTCCCTGTTGGGAGGCAAGGGTGAGCTGTGTTTTGCCAGCCTTCATAATCCATGTAAGCAGCCTTGATCCTGGCCACGGCCCTGCTTAAATACCAGGAAAACGCATTGGCCTGTGGAAGGCCTGGCCAGAAAGTGGGTGCTGAGACGGGGAGGCACCCTGGGCGCAGTCAGACCCACACAGCTGAGGCAGCTGGGAGCTGGGGTAGGAGGCAAAGGAGGCCACGCCCTCGGGGTGGATGCTGGGACTGGGCAGTCTCTGGTTTGACCTGTTCACCAAGGTTCCTGAGTTAACCTGTGGACAACTGGGCCGTTCCCCGAGGGTGGAGGGGACTGGGGGCTTTTCTCCCACCTGCCCTTCCCAGGTCAGGGCCGTGACTTCCTGACCTGGCGCCCACATGTCTGTCTGTCACGCTCTCCAGATACAATGGGCAGAATGACCAAGGTGGCCCCCAGGTCCCTGAGAGGGACACTGCTGCAGTGGTTAATCTGATTTTCTGGCACCTAAAGCCACTAGGCTGAAGCCAAAGGGTAAAAAAAAAAGGACAAAACCACCTGAAGCAGCCAGGAGGAGAGAAGGGCACCAGAGAGGGGAGGTGGGTCAGGGAACAGCCTGGCTCACTCCGGCTGCACGGAGAGACTCCTTCCTCATGGAGGGCGGCACTGGGGCCAGCTGGGCACCCATGCCTTTGTAAAATGCTGCCCTACGCTCCAGTCTCTGCGTTTATGGATTTGGGAGTTTCATGACATGCCGGTGGCCAGCGCTAGAACTATGAATATTAAAGGGACCCATTTCCTGTTGTGGTTTCGAGTCTTACAGCCCAAGACACAAGATGAACTCCAGAAACACAGAAATCAGAAGACGGTCTGAAGAAATTCCGCCTGGAAAGGAAAACCAACTTACCGTTTCCCACAAATCTGTAATAATATGCAAAACAATAATAATAAAGTGCCAGTCCTGCAGACGTTGAGAGCGTTTCTTCCATCACTCAGAGAGGCGCTCCTCCAGTCATCTGCTTCCATCCTCAGCCTCACACTACATTTTTCTTTTCCCCATGTGTTGAAAGCATGGAAGACCAGAAAACGGGAAAGCGATCAAAGCTTCTGAAAGGAAACAGCCTCTGGAGGTCAAGGACACAGAGAACAAGCAAAGACACTGGGTGGCAGCGGCCGGCAGGTCGGAGCCCGGACTCAGTGATGAGGGGCAGGGGCTCCCCAGTGGGAGAGGGGACAGCTGTTCCAAGCTTGGCCTTTTCCTCTGCACTTCCTGCCTTTCTCTGCAGAGCAAGCTCCTCACCCACCAGGCGGGGGAAGGAAAAACAGGACGGCCATGGTTGGCACAGGGCTGTTCCGGGTTTTGGAAGCTCAGGACTGGGTCGGGGTGAAAGGTCACGTGCACCTGAGTTTGGGGACTGTTCTGCCAACGCAGTTTTGGCTGCGGTTTTGATCTGGTGCTGATGAAATGTTTCCAAACAGCCAGTCAGGTGTTTGCAAATACCCAAGACCTTTTGGAAGACTGTGGCTAGGGTGGGAGGGGTGGGGAAGCCTGGCTTCCTGGATGAGGGGGCAGGTATTTCAAGTCACAGACTGAGGGACTGAATGGTGACTGGGATCAGGGGCCTGCCTTCTCCCCCACCCCGCCTTTGATCTTTGAGACAGGGTCTTGTTCTGTTGCTCAGGCTGGGGTGTAGGGGTGCAGGGATGCAATGACAGCTCACTGCAGCCTCAACCCCCCAGCCAAGCCATCCTCCCAGCTCAGGCTCCCAAGTGGCTGCTCCACAGGTATGCGCCACCATGCCTGGCTATTTAAAAAATATTTTATAGAGGGGACACGATGTTGTCCAAGCTGGTCTCAAACTCCTGAGCTCAAGTGATCCCTTCTGCCTCAGCCTCCTCCCAAAGCACTGGGATTACAGGCGGGAGTCACCGGCCAGCCCTGCTTCTGCTTACTTCCCCTCTGAGCAGATTAACAGGGTGCTGGGACCCCAGAAGGGAGAAGAGCCCCTGTAAACTCTTTAGCTGAAAGGAACTAAAAATATTCCCCCATATTCATGGTGTATAAACCTGGGACAAAGAAAAAGCACTTCGAACGATTAAGGAAACCTTGGGGACTATTCATTTCTTTGAAAGCCTTTCAAAACCAACTGACTCCCAGACAACCACCGTGTGCGCGCGTATGTGTAAAAGTGTGTGTGTGTGTGTGTGTGTGTGTGTGGTGGGGGCGACTGGGAAATGTGTGGTCAGCCCGTGGGGCGCGGCGGGAGCAGCTCATCCCAGTTCCTCCGGGCCCTCTTCCCAGGCGTCTGCCAAGGCAGGACAGTCTCCCGAGAAGGGTTACAAGTTTTGTGCCAAATTCCGTGAATTCTCGCTCCCACTTCTGAGAAGTATTTAACACAAAGAAACACGACCTTAGGCTCGATCCAGACTCTAACGCCCAAATGGGTCCTCACGCTTAAACGTATCTTTGCCCATACTCAGTGGCTTTCTGTGCTGAGGAGGCAGCGGCGGCAGACAGGGAAAGGGCCCCGCGCCCCCATCCCGCCCCGCGGCACCACCATCCCCGCCCCGCGCCCCCATCCCCGCCCCGTGGCACCCCCATCCCCGCCCCGTGGCACCCCCATCCCCGGCCCGCACCCCCATCCCCGGCCCGCGGCACCCCCATCTCCGGCCCGCAACCCCATCCCCGGCCCGCGCCCCCATCCCCACCCCGCCCCGCGCCCCCCATCCCCTGCCCAGGACCCCCATCCCCTGCCGGGGCCCCCACATCCCCGGCCCGCGCCCCCATCCCCTGCCGCCGCCCCCTCATCCCCTGCCCAGGCTCCCTCATCCCCGGCCCGCGCCCCCATCCCGGCCCCGCGGCACCCCCATCCCCGCCCCGCACGCCCCCATCCCCGCCCCGCACGCCCCCATCCCCGCCCCGCACGCCCCCATCCCCGGCCCGCGCCCCCATCCCCGGCCCGCGCCCGCCCCCATCCCCGCCCCGCACGCCCCCATCCCCGCCCCGCGCCCCCCATCCCCGGCCCGCGCCCCCCCATCCCCGGCCCGCGGCCCCCACATCCCCTGCCCGCGCCCCCTCATCCCCGCCCCGCGCCCCCCCACCCCCTGCCCGCGGGGACGCCAGTGCCGCCGAGGTCGGGGCCGGGCCGGCTGCGCGGCGGGGGCTTCCCGAGCGGCTGGCCGCGCTTCCTCGGGTTTCAAGTTTCGAAGTCGCCGAACATGTGAGATTTTAACAGCAAAAGCGGCCGGCGTCCCCGCGGGCAGGCGGCCTCTCGGGGCCTGGGGCGTCCCGGGCGTGGACGCTGAGCCTCGCGTGTTCCGCGCCCTGCAGCGCCCGGGGCCTCCGCGCCGCCCGCCCCTCAAGCGAGCCGGTGAGACCCCCGGGCCCCCGCAAGTCCGGAGACTGGGGGCCAGGACCCACGCGGGCCTCGGGGAGGGGCCGGCGACCCCTGCCCGAGAGCCGTCCCCACCCGGAGGGGGCGAGTAGAGGGCGCCCGCGGGACCCGACGCGAGTCCCCGCGAGTGGAGGGCCAGGCCGCCCGCAGTGCCCCCAGCGCCCGGGAGGGGGCGCCCGGCGGAGCGCGGGCGGGCGGGCCTCGGGCGGCGGGCGCCCCTGACGTCACCGGCCCGCGGTCGCCAGGGCGACGGCCTCATCCCGCGCGCGTCAGAGCCGCCAGTCTCTTGGCAACCGCCCGATCTCCCGTTCTCCCTCCGCCCGGCACTCGGCCGCGCGTCGCCCTGGCGTCAAAGTGACGTCAATGGGCGGCCCCCGCCCGGGCGGCGGGGGCGGGGCAGGAGGCGGGGCCCGAGGGGCGGGGCGGGGCGGGGCCGGGCGCCGCGTGCGGCGGAGCGCGGCGGCTCTGGGCTGACATGCGGCGCGGCCCCGGAGGCGGCAGCAGCGGTAGCGGCGGTGGCCGGAGCGGTAGGCGCCCGAGCAGCGCGAGCGGCCGAGCGGGCGGCTTCCCGGCCTGGGCGCTCCGGGGGCGGCGGAGGTGAGGCGGCGGCGGCGGCGGGCGGCGGGCTCCGGGCTCCGGGCGGGCGTCGCTGGCCGCCGTTGGGGCTCCGCGCGGGCGCCCGGCCGGGGCTCGGGGTTGCGGCCACCACTAGGGTCCCCGGTCGTGCGCGCGCGGGGGGTCGCGGACGGGGTCGGTGGCCCCGCCACCCGCGGGCTCCCCTTTGTTGCATGGGCCGTGGTGGGAGTGGGTCCGCGGGGCTCGGGGGCTGGGGATCCGGGGGTCGGGTTGGAGCCGACCGCGGGCTGAGGGGCCCGGCGTGGGGGGCGGGTCCGCGAGCCCGGCCGTGCCGGGGAGGTCGGGGGTGGGGACAGGACGGATCGCGGGCGGCCGGGGCCGGGTGTGGGAGCGGGGCTGGGGGCGGTCCTGGGATCCGGATCTAGCCGACCTCGGGCGGCAGGGCCGGGTGTGGGAGCGGGTCCTCGCCCAGGGGTGCCGAGGGGGTCGTGGGTGGGGATGGAACCGACAGCAGGCAGCGGGGGGTGAGGATGGAAGCGGGGCTCAGGGGGTCCTGGGATCGGGACGGAACTGAACTCGGGCGGCAGGGGCGGGTGTGGGAGCGGGTTCGCGCGCCCTGCGGGGCTCAGGGCGTCGGGGGTCCGGGTGGAGGGGACCGCGGGCGGCGGGGGCGGGTCCGCGCCTCTCAGGGGGCTGGAGGGGCAGGTGGTTAGAGTGATGGCGACAGGCGTGGGAGCGGGTCCCCGCATCCCGTGGGAACTGGGGCCTCCGCGGGCATGGATGGGCGGGGGCGCTGCTGGTCCCTGAGCGTTGTGCGACCCCGCAGGGGCGCGTGGAGCCATGGTTATCATGTCGGAGTTCAGCGGGGACCCCGCGGGCCAGGGCCAGCAGAAGCCCCTCCGGGTGGGTTTTTACGACATCGAGCGGACCCTCGGCAAAGGCAACTTCGCGGTGGTGAAGCTGGCACGGCATCGAGTCACCAAAACGCAGGTGAGTAGGGGCGGCGGGACACAGCCGGCCGGGCTTCCCCACTGGGCCCAGGTCGACCCCAGCGTTGGCGGGTGGACCCCATGCAGATTCAGCGCTCCAGGCTTGATTGTCGTGGTAAACAGTCACCGTTTTTCAGTTCGGTAAAGAAAGAAAATGCTTTATGTTTCTGCATAATCCGCACATACCTTCGGAGAAAGCGGGGAGGATAAAGGCAAATAAAGACCCTTCCTCAGAGTGCAGTGGTTCCAGCCTCAGCTGAGCCCTGGAAAGTGAGCCTGTGGATGCTTGAGGCTCTTGCTTAGCTCCGATTATTTTAAATAACGTTAGCGGTTACTTGGTTATGTTTTCCTAACTTCTTGTGACATTTTGGAGACAAAGTGTTGAGAAATTATCTTGCAAAAGATGAAATGTGTAAATTAGGTTGAGGTTTTTTAAAAAAAAAAAACACACAAAATATCATTTTTCTTTTTAAAATCTGTAGGTTGCAATAAAAATAATTGATAAAACACGATTAGATTCAAGCAACTTGGAGAAAATCTACCGTGAGGTTCAGCTGATGAAGCTTCTGAACCACCCACACATCATAAAGCTTTACCAGGTACGGGCCCAGGTCGTCTTGCTGATCCTGGCAAACACGTTCTCTTTTATTTTCAACAATGTAAGTCTGCAGTTTCTGAAGGTGGCTTCCCTTTCGGAGGGTGTGTGGAAGTTGGGTATTTGGTTGTATGAGGTAAATAGACTGATTTTTTTATAGGCTGTGCAGATATATTTACAATTATTTTATTGCTTTCGGATCATAATTGAGATTTGCTTCATTAGAATTTTATTTCGTGTCCTAATGTGATCCAGTTTTAAATGTGTACAGGTCTGTTGTTAAAAGGTGCTTTACTGTGAAAACAAACGCATCTATAGGTATTGCCACAGGTCACACATTTAGTGTAAAAAGACAAATTTGAGTGAAACTGGAAACTTCCCGCCCTTGCAGATAAATATTAAACGGCTCTTACTGGTTTTCATTGGTTTGTCTTTGCTAAGGACAGTTGTGAGCGTGTGTTTTCCCTATTTAAACTCTTCTGAGAAAAACAGAGAGATGAAAATACTTTTCCATAGTAAGAGCGAGGAGCTTGTCATTTAATACGCGCTAGGAACAAGCCTCGCTCTACCCATCTGTTGGTTCATTTTGTGACTTAATTTTTGTTCTCACGTTGAAATTTAAATGACATCTTTAGGAAATAAGTACTAATTTAATTAGAACAGCAAAGCAGCCTTTTCACCTCCCTAATGGTAAACGACCACTTTTGCCAAGGGGAAATGAAGCCTCCTTCCAGAAGAATGAGCTCCTGGCAGGTGCTGTTCACCCGCTGGTGCTGGGTTGGCCCCTCTTAATGATTCCTCCGCAGTGGAATCTGAGATGACTCTGGGATGTGGTTGTGTCTGTGCAGTTGGGACGGCTCGGTGTACATGTGGTTGGAGAGGGAATTACGATTTGAAATGATCCCTCAAAGCCTCTGCACCGGATTAAAATGAAAGTATCGGTGTGGCTGGAGCTCGTGCCCCTGTGGTGAAGGTTCGCTCGGTGTCTGTCGGTGCAGAATCGCGCCAAAGGGCCTGCGTCGTGTTTTGTTTCTGTTGTCATCTTTAAGTTGTGCGCTCCCTGGTCGCTGATGTCACCGCCTGTGCAGCAGCCCAGCCCATTTCCTCGGGAGTGGGCTGAGCTGGTTTTGTTTTTGACTTTGCTCAAGGGCTGAACTCTGATGACAGTACCTTCCTTTTCTTCCTATTCTTCCCCTTTGCCCATTGTGTGGAATTAGCTCCCTTAAAGAAACAAATTGCCCATGTGATTGGTGCTGGAGGCCTCTGCTGGACGTACCTGTGCTTTCTGCTGCTGTTCCGGATTCTTAACTGTTTGGAGATGATAGAATTCTGTGGTGTAGCAATGACTTTCATTCCTCTGCTTTTGATGGTAGTGTCTAATTTCTTTTCTTTTTTTGAGACAGAGTCTTGCTCTGTTGCCCAGGCTGGAGTGCCATGGTGCGATCTCGGCTCACTGCAACCTCTGCCTCCTGGGTTCAAGTGATTTTTCTGTCTCAGCCTCCCAAGTAGCTGGGACTACAGGTGCCTGCCACCACTCCCGGCTAATTTTTGTATTTTTAGTAGAGATGGGGTTTTGCCATGTTGGCCTGGCTGGTCTCAATCTCCTGACCTCATGATCTGTCCACCTTGGCCTCC
The DNA here is from genome assembly GCA_031835075.1 of Saguinus oedipus. NCBI lineage: Eukaryota > Metazoa > Chordata > Mammalia > Primates > Cebidae > Saguinus > Saguinus oedipus. The sequence continues at coordinate 68,826,200 of CM063186.1, forward strand.
AAAGTGCTGGGATTACAGGCGTGAGCCGCTGTGCCAGGCTGTTAGTGTCTAATCTTCATTCTGCTGGCCAGGGCCCCATAACCCTGCTGAGACACTTTCCCCTTTTTTTTAGGGTTTCAAAAAGTTCAAACACTTTGACTGAATTCTTTTCCTCCTTCTGCCTTTCTTCAGTTGGGGATGGGGTGAGCCGTGGCCTTCGAGTCATTCCACCACACGCAGGGGTGGGACAGTTAAAATTCTTGCCAAACTGCTAAAATTTATACAACACTTTCCTTACTAGATTTACAGCTCAAAGCAGCTATCTTTGAGGCAGTTTTTTGGAGAGGGGGATGGAGTCTTGCTTTGTCAGCCAGACTGGAGGGCAGTGGTGCAATCTCCGCTCACTGCTACCTCTGCCGGTTGAGTTCATGCCATTTTCCTCTGTCAGCCTCCCAAGAGGCTGGGACTACAGGCGCAGGCCATGATGCCTGCCTAATTTTTGTACTTGTAGTAGAGATGGGGTTTTGCCATGTTGGCTAGGCTGATCTCAAACTCCTGACCTCAAGTGATCTTCCTGGGTAATCCCAGAGTGCTGGGATTACCAGCGTGAGCCACTGCGCCCAGCACAAAGCATCTTTGTATAGGAGTAACTGTATATTTTGAACCCAAAGAAATCTTTTTTCATAAGAATATATTGTCTCACCCTTTCCAAAAATTTTCAGCACTCACAGACATAAGTTATATTTTAAATCTTTTTTTAAGTAAAATAAAGTTGTTGATCAATAAATCAACTTTGAAAGGCTGCATTGGCACGGCTGTTGTGTGGCTTCATGCTGACTGATGGGCTGTGCGCTGAGCAGCCCACCGCAACTGACCTGGCACAGCTGGCTTCTCACAGCCTCGTTTGTCCTGTCAATAAAGAACGTGGGGTGGGGTATGAGTTATCTCTACTTCAGGTGGCTCTGACCGTTGGCTGGAATAATCTGTTGCCTGCTAGGCATCTGTAAAGCCCAGCAGACTTCTAGCAGTCTCCTCCTCTGTAACCCTTAGGATTTTGTCTCTGTTTTTGAGACAGAATCTTGCCCTGTTGCCCAGGCTGGAGGGCAGTGGTGTGATCTCGGCTCACTGCAACCTCTGCCTCCCGGGTTCAAATGATCCTCCTGCCTCAGCCTCCTGAGTAGCTGGGATTACAGGCACCCGCCACCACACCTGGCTAGTTTTTGTCTTTTTTGTGGAGATGGGGTCTTGTCATGTTGACCAGGCTGGTCTCGAACTCCTGGGCTCACGCGACTCTCCTGCCTTGGCTTCCCAAAGTGCTAGGGTTACAGGCGAGAGCCACCACGCCCGGCCTAAGCAGTCTCAAGTTGTATGTGAGGCGACTTGAATTAAATATGACCACAGAGGAGAATTTTAATATATTGAGGCTTTTTGTAAGAGCAAAGGAGTAGCGGGGTAGTCAGTGGGGAGTTCACCTGCTTTTAAAGCCGTCTCTGTGAGGAGGAACCGCCTCTATTTGTTTTTTAATTGCAGAAGGTTTTCTCTCTTTGCATTTTTAAATGATGAATGTCTTTGTCCTGGAGAAGTTAAAAATTTACTGGGGTTGGCTGGATTATTTGTGGCACTGGCGTCTGCCTTCTCCGTGTGGTTAAACTCAGGTCTTTCTTCTTTAGGTCATGGAAACAAAGGACATGCTTTACATCGTTACTGAATTTGCTAAAAACGGAGAAATGTTTGGTAAGCAACACTCGTTTTTAATATCCATTGAAAGAAAATGGCACGATTGTGTCTGGATTTGCGCAGCTGGTGTCTGGGCCCATGCCTGTCTCCAGGCCCTCCTGGGTGCTGGGGGGTGCTTTATAGCTTGTTTTGTGGTTCCTCAGATTATCTGACTTCCAATGGGCACCTGAGTGAGAGCGAGGCACGGAAGAAGTTCTGGCAGATCCTGTCCGCCGTGGAGTACTGTCACGACCACCACATCGTCCACCGGGACCTCAAGACCGAGAACCTGCTGCTGGATGCCAACATGGACATCAAGCTGGCAGGCATGGAGGCTCCGGGCCCCGGTGGGGGGGGGTGGCGGGCCATCAGGCTGGCAGGCATGGAGGCCCTGGGGTGGGAGCGTGCCCAAGAGCCGCCCCAGCTTCCCGGGCCCCAGGGTGGGGGCGGGGGCATCAGGCTGGCAGGCATGGAGGCTCCGGGCCCCAGGGTGGGGGCGGGGCATCAGGCTGGCAGGCATGGAGGCCCTGGGGTGGGAGCATGCCCGACAGCCGCCCCAGCTTCCCAACACGCTCCGAAACCACAGGCCCTTGCCATGTGCAGTTTAACTTCATCCATCCGTTTCTTTGCCTCTCAGATTTTGGATTTGGGAATTTCTACAAGTCAGGAGAGCCTCTCTCCACGTGGTGTGGGAGCCCCCCATATGCCGCCCCGGAAGTCTTTGAGGGAAAGGAATATGAAGGTCCCCAGCTGGACATCTGGGTAGGAGCCGCGTGCATGCAGACCGCCTGCTGGAGGCTGTGTTCCCCGGGGGTGCTGTGTTCCCTGGGCCGCTGGCGCTGATGTGGCTCCGTGGTCCTCTACAGAGCCTGGGCGTGGTGCTGTACGTCCTGGTCTGCGGTTCTCTCCCCTTCGACGGACCCAACCTGCCGACGCTGAGACAGCGGGTACTGGAGGGCCGCTTCCGCATCCCCTTCTTCATGTCTCAAGGTGGGTCGTGGGGTCCCCTGTGTGCAGGGGCCTGTGTCTCCTGCAGCCCCTGTGCAGCTGGCTTCTGAGTCCATGTTGAGTCTGGGACTCAGGCCCAGGTTACTGTGGGCTGCAGGAGAAAGCCCGCCCCCGGGTGCCTTCTCGGGGTGGGTGGGCGGTGCCCTCACTGCATAGGCTGGTGCCTTGCTTCTTCTGTCCCTGCCCAGCACCCTCGCCCAGGTGCCAGCCTCATCTCTGAGTCTAACCCACTGGCTGTGGTGTACCCGGCTTTTCTGTGTCGGTGCTCAGGCACGGGGCGTGGCAGAAGGGTGGACCCAAGTGGTTCTCTGTGTGGTGGACACAAAGTGTGGCAGGCAGCCCCCCAGGGACTGGATCCTGGCTGGTGCCTCACCTTGGGTGGCAGGACCGAGCTAATGGCCTAGCCCCTGCTACTGGCCCAGGCGTACCAGCCCACATGGAGTAGTGGGTGGGAGCTCAGGCATGGTCCCAGCTGCCCTGGCTCAGCCTCTTGGCCCTCCGCAGACTGTGAGAGCCTGATCCGCCGCATGCTGGTCGTGGACCCCGCCAGGCGCATTAGCATCGCCCAGATCCGGCAGCACCGGTGGATGCGGGCCGAGCCCTGCCTGCCGAAGCCCTGCCTGCCGGGGCCCGCCTGCCCCGCCTTCTCTGTGCACAGCTACAGCTCCAACCTTGGCGACTACGACGAGCAGGCGCTGGGCATCATGCAGACCCTGGGCGTCGACCGGCAGAGGACGGTGGAGGTGAGCTTGGCCACCCTCACCCGGCCTTGCGTGCAGGGGCTGGGCAGCTTTGCCAGGGAAGCAGGTGCTCACCAGCCGAGTTAAAACAGGAGCGCAGGCTAATTTAGGGGCCAGCTTGTCTACCCCACTAAAGGATATTCTCAGTCACCCAAGAATAACCTGGAGCGGGCGGGCCCTGGGGCTCCCGCCGCCCCCGAGCTGACCTCAGCTCCTCTTGTCCCCAGTCACTGCAAAACAGCAGCTATAACCACTTCGCTGCCATTTATTACCTCCTCCTCGAGCGGCTCAAGGAGTATCGGAATGCCCAGTGCACCCGCCCTGGGCCTGCCAGGCAGCCGCGGCCTCGGAGCTCGGACCTCAGCGGCTTGGAGGTGAGCAGGCATCTCCTCCTGGGCGCCAGGCTCCCTCCCCCATCAGGCACCAGCTTGGAGGGTGGTTCCTTTTGTGGGCAGCGGGACCCAGGCCTTGTGGGGAAGGGGGTGCCAGCTGTCAGGGGCTGGACCCTGCCCAGAGGCCACTTGCTCCTGACTCATCCCCGGGGCCGGCTTGTCATGCCACCTCCTGGCAGCATAGCACTGGCACGTGGTCCTGAGCCAGCCCGGCCAGCCGGTGCCCCTCAGTCAGCCGTCACGCCCACCGTGAGACAGCTTGTGGTCCAGACAGCAGCCAGCTTGTTTCTCCTCTTGATGGCATCGGCGGGCCTGGGCCACTCCCCTGATGGCCTTTTTCCTGTCTCTGGCTCAGGTGCCTCAGGAAGGTCTTTCCGCCGACCCTTTCCGACCCACCCTGCTGTGCCCGCAGCCGCAGGCCTTGGTGCAGTCCGTCCTGCAGGCCGAGATGGACTGTGAGCTCCAGAGCTCGCTGCAGTGGGTGAGTGCCCAGAGCGGGCGTGCAGGGGGCTCGCCTCAGCCCGGCGTGGTGCCCTCAGTGTGTGTGGCCGGCTCTCCCGGAGCCCAGAAAGTCACTGGCTTGTGTCTCCAATGCAGCCCCTGTTCTTCCCGGTGGATGCTGGCTGCAGCGGAGTGTTCCGGCCCCGGCCCCTGTCCCCCAGCAGCCTGCTGGACACGGCCATCAGTGAGGAGGCCAGGCAGGGGTCGGGCCTCGAGGAGGAGCAAGATGCTCAGGAGTCCCTGCCTGGCAGCACGGGCCGGAGGCACACCCTGGCCGAGGTCTCCACCCGCCTGTCCCCACTCACCGCTCCATGTAAGTGGCCCTGGGGACCCAGGAGGATGCTGATGGATGGGCTTGCAGTCGATGGGAGAGCGGGCTAATGTAGAATGGACCTTTGCCTGGCAACCTCTCAGGGTTGGACTTCGGATTTGCCACTGGTTTTAATCCCTGAGACCATATCGTGGATGCTTAGAGTCTGCCCTGCGTGTGTTCCTAGCAGAGGACACAGCATGGGGTTTGGCCACCAGCAGGGTCTTCCCAGGCCACCTCCGGGTGCTGGGAGGGCAGCCCCTGGGTCCAAGGTCCACTATGACCTGCCACCTGCAGCTGCACACGATGGTGGCCTGCCTTTGGGGATGCCTGGGCTCTGGTGGCCTCGAGCCCTCTTCCGGCCAGGCTGTGGGCAGGGATGGGGAGGTCGGGGCAGCCTGTTCCTCTGCACGCAGCATCAAGAGAACCGTGCTACCCCACAGGTATAGTCGTCTCTCCGTCCACCACAGCGAGTCCTGCAGAGGGTACCAGCTCTGACAGTTGTCTGACCTCCGCAAGCAGAGGCCCCGTGGGGCTCAGTGGCACCTCTGCCACTCAGGGGCTGCTGGGCGCTGGCTCCCCGGTCAGGCTGGCCTCGCCCTTTCTGGGGTCGCAGTCTGCCACCCCAGTGCTGCAGGCCCAGGGGGGCTTGGGAGGAGCTGTCCTGCTTCCTGTCAGCTTCCAGGAGGGACGGAGGGCATCGGACACCTCACTGACTCAAGGTGAGCCATGCTTCTCCCACTCTCACCTCCACCTTCCCCAAGGCACCGTGCGTGCCTCTGGCAGTATTGTGACTTCGTCCTTGATGGCGGATGGCGCCCCCATATTCTCCACCTGCAGTGCTCTAGGCAGGCTGGGGTGTGCCCTGCTCTGGAGGTCACAGCCTGCTGGGATGGAAGCATACGTGGGTCCCTGAGCACGTGACCACCGAGACTGCTTCTGAAAGCACCGGAGATGGTCCTGTGTTGGGCAGCTCCTCCCCGCTTGGAGCAGGCGTGGGGTCACGGAGGGTCCCTGGCTGGTCAGGCTCCTCCGGCCATGCTTGTGTCCCCATCCTTTCCTTGTCCTCCCTGAGGCTTGGAAACCCCATAAGCCAAGGGCTGTGGATGCTGGGCTGGGAGACGGGAGGCCGCTGACCTCCTGACCTGGTCTCCCCGCAGGGCTGAAGGCCTTTCGGCAGCAACTGAGGAAGACCGCGCGGACCAAAGGGTTTCTGGGGCTGAACAAAATCAAGGGGCTCGCCCGCCAGGTGTGCCAGGCCCCCGCCAGCCGCGCCAGCAGGGGCGGCCTGAGCCCCTTCCATGCCCCTGCACAGAGTCCGGGCCTGCACAGCGGCACAGCCGGCAGCCGGGAGGGCCGGAGCCTGCTGGAGGAGGTGCTGGAGCAGCAGAGGTAGGGCCTGCCCCCACCCTGGGACCCCGGGAGGGCACGTGGCAGGTTGTCTCCTGGAGGACCTCATCTGCTGAGCGGTTCCCTCCTCCGTGTAGCCCAGCAGACAACCCTGGCCCCAGCCAGGGAAGTGTGGGGGGCACAGGTCTTAGGTGCTGAGCCACGGGGTGCAGCAGGCAGCTGTGTCTTTTAAAGCCCTGGGGTGGGCGAGGGTGGGAGCGAGTGAGAGCACCTCGTGACTGCACCTCTGGGGTGCTGAGAGGCCAGGTGGAGGAGGCAAGGTGGGGTGCCGTGGGGGATCAGTCAAACGGCAGCCGCAGCCGGCAGCTCCACAGGCGGACCCTGCCACACAGGCACTTGGAAACCTGAGAACCCTGTGAGCCGGCTCAGTGACCGCCCGTCTTCTGTTCCCACAGGCTGCTCCAGTTACAGCACCACCCGGCCGCCACGCCCAGCTGCTCACAGGCCCCCCAGCCGACCCCCACCCCATTTGTGATCGCCCCCTGTGATGGTCCTGGGGCCACCCTGCTCCCCAGCACCCTCTTCACGTCGGGGCTCCCGCTGCTGCCACCCCCGCTCCTGCAGACCGGCATCTCCCCTGTGGCCTCGGCCGCGCAGCTCCTAGACACACAGCTGCATATTGGCGCCAGCCCCACTGCCCTCCCCGCTGTGCCCCCGCCGCGCCCGGCCAGGCTGGCCCCAGGCTGTGAGCCCCTGGGGCTGCTGCAGGGGGACTTCGAGATGGAGGACCTGAGCCCCTGCCCCCTGGGGACCTTCGTCCTGGTGCAGTGAGGGTGGCCCTGCGTCCTGGCGAGGACACTGACTCTTTCAAGCAATAACTTCAGAGTAGGTGAAAACATCTGGACTCAAAGCCAAGAACTTTCTAGAAGCAAAACAAGCAATACGTTAGGTGTTTTGGCTTTTAGTTTATTTTTGTTTAATTTTTTTCTTGCACTGAGTGACCTCAACTCTGAGTAGGGACTGGAAACTAAGAAGAAGATAATTGAGGGGTGTGTCTTGGGGCGGAGGCAGGGAGGGGAGCAGGGTGGAGGGAGGACGTCTGCAGCTCCGGTGTGGGGATCTCGGCCCCTCTGCAGCTTCGTCGTGGGCCGAGATGATTACCTCGGGCATCCACGGAAACAAGCGGGCGCGTTGTCTGTCGTCCACGTCTGCGTGTGTGTGCGCGCGTGTGTGTGTGTGTGTGCGTGTGGGCATTGATTACTATCCGTTTCTTTAGTTAACCCTCACTTCCTGATTTGTGCTTTAATGAAAACTGTGAACTTTCAGCTTCATGTATCAGTTTTAAAGCAGCTCTAGTGGTCAGCCCAGGTGAAGATCAGCTACAGGCTCTTGGAATTCTCTCCCCTGAAATCAAAACCTGGAAGACACTTTTTTCCTATTTTAGATGAGAAGTTTTATAAACTGCTCAAGAGTTAGTTTTCCAGGACTCTTTAGAGGAACTGCAGGAAGAACCTCAAAGGCGGCAGAGGTGACTTCAAAGTGCTGGGGACTCCGTCCTGAGGGTCACTTGGCCCGGAGTCCCTGGGGCAGAAGCCCAGAAGCTTCTTCCTGCTGCACCTCGAGTTCGGCTGCTGAAGACCTTCATCCATTTCATGGAGGGGTCCCGGAGAACACCTGGCTGGGTCAGGCTGTTAGGGTTAGGGCGGGGGCCGACCACAGGCCGGGCAGGCAGGAGACACTCGGGGCTCAGGGCCGCCTGCCCGGGCTGGGACCCTCCCGAGGAATCGCCCGGGCCTCGCCTGGGCTCTTTGGCTTTTTTTGTTTCTTTTCTTTTTAAAGCAGCCCCTGTCCATGCATCTGCACGGGTGACAGGTAGACGCTACTTCGTGGTTAGTCTGTATGACACTGTGTTCAGATTTCAGCTTCCCTCACTCCCGGTAAGAAGCGTCCCAGTCACCACCAGGTGTGCATTGAGAAAGGGGCCCCAGGGCCTTCCTCCCTCAGTGCTGGGCGGAGGCGGCAGGAAGGGGCAGCCCTTACCTGGCAGGTTGGGGCGCACCTCTGGCACGTGGACTCCGGGAGGCTCCATCAGTCAGAAGCCTCCGAAAGGCAACCAAGGAAATGCTGCTCCCACTCGCCCTGAACCCAGCCCAGGTGCCTTCAGCTACTTCGGCTTCTTACACCCTGCAGTGTTAAACAGAGGCGTTGAGAAAGGGGAAAGGCGGGTATTTTAAAAAGCCAAAGATTGACCCAGTTACTTGAGGGTAGGGAGGGGACCTGTTCGAGAGGCGCGTCCCTGGGCTGCCAGTGCCCCCAGGGGCTGCGCCTGTGCTGTGCCGTGGGGATGCTGGCTGCCCCCGTTCCTGCTGGCTGCCCCCGTTCCTGCTGCTACTGCTGCTCTGTGGCTGGGCGAGGGGCTGTCTGGACGGCAGACCTGGGGCCTCGCCGCAGAGAAAACACCAAAGTCTCCTGTTCACTCGTAGAGAAGTTTTTGGGATGGGAGAGCATCCAGACCATCGCGGGCAGCCAGGCCCCTGCCTTCACTTTACAGAGGTAGCACAATTGACTCCAACACAAACCCCTCCCCCTTTCAAAATGATTTCTGTTCTAATGCCAGATCAAAGGCCTCAGAAACCATGTGTGTTTCCTCTTCGGAGCAATGACAAGCACTTTACTTTCCTAGTGGTTTTGTTTTCTTACTGCTGTAGAACCTCTTGGAGGACGTTAAAGGCCTGTTTTTCTTGTTTTTTGAAGAGTGTGTGATGTGTGTTTTGCAGATTCTTGACAGTGCTGTATACAGACGGCAGTGCAGTAGCCTATTTAAAGACACTACGTGATCTGATTGAGATGTACATAGTTTTTTTTTTACCATAACTGAATTATTTTACCTCTTACGTTAACATGAGAAACGTATGCCAAATGATTAGTTGATGTATGTTTTTTAATTTAATATTTAAATAAAATAATTTGGAAGGAAAACACCTTGACTTCTGCACTTCCTCTCTCGTCTCTGTGGGAGGTCTTTCCTTCGGAGCAGCTTCCCTGAGAGGCCACATCTTCCAGGTCTGTGGACGTTTCGGATTTTAAACGGAGGTCACAGAGCCAAGCCCTGCATTCCACCTCACCGCAGGGAACTAACGGCCTTCTGGCTGCAGGTGACCCCCGCCCTGCAGCCACAGGTGGCTCCGGAGTCTGCCTGCTCCTCAGGACCCCTCCCTGGAGGCCAGGCCAGGCCGTGGTGTCAGTCACTGAGTCTCGGCACTGCCGAGGGCTGCCGGTGCCATCCATTCTTACCCCGTCCTCCTCCGTCAGGGTCTCCGAGTCTGGTTATAAATGAAGCAGCTGGAAGAATCTCATGGCCAAACCATGTCCCGGTCCCCAAAAGACTTCATTACCTTCCAGCTGTAGGGCAGGCGCTGCAGCTGTAAGAACAACGGATTTGTTCATGTTGGCACCTGGCAGATATTTTGGTTAAAGTTCTTCAGCCTCAGCGTCCAGGAAGGTGCTTGTTACCAAAGCGGACTCCCTGTGCGCTGTTGGGAGGGTTGGGTGGTGCAGGCTTTATGGAAAGCAGCGCACCGGCTCCTCGAAAGACTAGACAGAACCGAGCTAGCCGCTGAAGGCAGGGTCCCGGGATGTTTGTACACCGTGGTTCATAGCACAACAGCCAAGCTAGGAAGCCACCGAGTGGGGGTCAGCTGAGGACGGGGTCGAGCAGGCGCACCCGACGGTGGAATAGGCCTCAGCCCGATGTGGCCTACAACCGGGGAGGACGCTGTGCTCAGTGCAACAAGCCAGTCACAAAAGAACACAGACCCCAGAGGTCCCTATCGTGGTCAGATCCACAGAGGTGGAAGCTGGGGTGCTTGGCGCTGAGGCTGGGCGAGGGGCTGCTGAGCCAGAGATGAATGGGTCGGAATTGCAGTTTAAGAGGATGGAAACGCTCTGGAGTTGGACGGTGGTGACGGCTGCATAACAGTATGAACGTTCTTCATGCCACTGAACCGTGTACCCAAAGTGGTCACAATGATAAGTTGTGTGTTATGTGCATTTTACTACAGGTTTTCTTTTTTGAGCCTTGCTCTGTCGCCCAGGCTGGAGTGCAACGGCATGATCTTGGCTCACGGCAACCTCCGCCTCCCAGGTTCAAGTGATTCTCCAGCCTCAGCCCCCTGAGTAGCTGGGATTACAAGCGCCCACCACCACGCCCAGCTAACTTTTGTATTTTTAGTAGAGATGGGGTTTCACCATGTTGGCCAGGCTGGTCTCCAACTCCTGACCTCAAGTGATCTGCCCGTCTCAGCCTCCCAAAGTGCTGGGATTACAGGTGTGAGCCACCGTGTCTGGCCCACAATTTTTTTAAAAAAGAAAGGAAGTTTTTTCTCAAGGGAGCAGATGACTAGTGAGTGGATAGCAGCTCCCATGAGGAGAGCAGGCAGGAGCCGTGGGTGGGGTGGGCACAGGGCAGGCCACTGTCAGTGGTAATGCTGGCAGGGCGTAAGTGTGGTCAGGGCCAGCCTTATTGTTCCTGGAACCCTGCTCAGCCGGGGCATCCTGGTCCTCAGGAAAGCCTGCCCTGGCACAGCCCCTCTTGCAGCTTGATGGTGGGAAGGAGGGGGAGGGGGCTCTGTGTCTTCTGAGTCATCTCTGCGGTGTTGCTGCCTCTAAGAACAGCAGTAGCCTCTGAGGTCCTGGTTGTGGCTGGCGCTGGCTTAGTTGCTTGAGGCCGTCTGACAGGGAGGCTGAACCAGGGATCAGCACTCCTGAGTGAGTGGAGGCCCCAGCTCTGGCCGTGCCTGTGTGGGGGAGGGCAGCAGGGGAGCTGGGGGCCCACGGAGCTGCTCTGTCTCCAGGCAGCCTGGTCACCCCCCTCAGAGTGGGGCCAGCTTGGGACACTGAGGTCAGGCCTTGTGGCACCTGCTGAACAGAGTCGGGTGGTTGTCCTGAGGGCATCTGTGTTTATTGTTTGGGAGCATGCAGCCTTGGAAACCGGGAACCTCGAGCTGGGACCTCTTGTCACGTCGTGCATGCGAATTCACAGTGCGACCTGTCTGTGGGGATGACAGTGTCTCATGATGCTCCAGGGTGCCCCGAGCAGCTCCGGCAGGTGGCGGCTCGTTAGGACACAGCATTACTGAAGCCACCCCTGCGTCTCCCATGCTTGGCCACTTCTTCCAGAACTCGTGATGGGTGCCACCAAAGATGGTGATGATGATGATGGTGATGGTGATGGTGATGGTGACAATGGTGACGACGATGGTGACAATAGTGATGATAGTGACGATGGTGAAAATGGTGATGGTGATGGTGATGATGGTGATGGTGATGATGGTGATGATGATGATGGTGATGGTGACGATGGTGATGATGATGGTGATGATGATGGTGACAATGGTGACGGTGGTGACGGTGATGATGGTGACGATGGTGATGGTGACGATCGTGATGATGGTGATGACAATGGAGATGGTGATGGAGATGATGGTGATGGTGATGGTGATGATGGTGATGGTGATGGTGACGATGGCAACGATGGTGATGGTGATGGTGTGATGATGGTGATGATGGTGATGGTGATGATGTTGATGGTGATGATGATGATGGTGATGTGGTGATGGTGATGATGGTGATGGTGATGTGATGGTGATGATGGTGATGATGGTGATGATGGTGATGTGGTGATGGTGATGATGGTGATGATGGTGATGTGGTGATGGTGATGATGGTGATGATGGTGACGGTGATGTTGACCATGGTGATGGTAATGATGGTGACAATGGTGATGATGGTGATGTGGTGATGGTGATGATGGTGATGATGGTGACGTGGTGATGGTGATGATGGTGATGATGGTGACGGTGATGTTGACCATGGTGATGGTAATGATGGTGACAATGGTGATGATGGTGATGTGGTGATGGTGATGATGGTGATGATGGTGATGTGGTGATGGTGATGATGGTGATGATGGTGATGTGATGATGATGATGGTGACAATGGTGATGACAGTGATGTGGTGATGGTGATGATGGTGATGATGGTGATGTGATGATGATGATGGTGACGATGGTGATGATGGTGATGTGGTGATGGTGATGATGGTGATGTGGTGATGGTGATGATGGTGACGATGGTGATGATGATGTGGTGATGGTGATGATGGTGATGATGATGGTGATGATGATGGTGATGATGGTGATGGTGATGGTGATGATGGTGATGGTGATGTTGACCATGGTGATGGTGATGATAGTGACAATGGTGATGATGGTGATGTGGTGATGGTGATGATGGTGATGATGGTGACGATGGTGATGTGATGATGGTGATGGTGATGGTGATGATGGTGATGATGGTGATGATGATGGTGATGATGGTGATGGTGATGATGGTGATGGTGACCATGGTGATGGTGATGATGGTGACAATGGTGATGATGGTGATGTGGTGATGGTGATGATGGTGACGATGGTGATGATGGTGATGGTGACGATGATGGTGACCATGGTGATGACGGTGATGGTGATGATGGTGACGGTGATGATGGTGATGTTGATGATGGTGATGATGGTGATGGTTATGATGGTGATGACGGTGACGACGGCAATGATGGTGATGGTGATGATGGCAATGATGATGGCGATAGTGATGACAATGGTGATGACGGTGATGGTGATGATGGTGATGTGGTGATGGTGATGATGGTGATGATGATGGTGATGATGAGGATAGTAACGATGGTGACAATGACAATGGTGGTGATAGTGATGATGGTGATGTTGGTGATGGTGACGATGGTGATGTTGGTGATGGTGATGATGGAGATGATGGTGATGATGATTATGATGGTGATGATGGTAATGGTGATGACGATGGTGATGATGGTGATGGTGAAGATGGTGACCATGGTGATGATGGTGATGGTGATGATGGTGACGATGGTGATGATGGTGACAATGGTAATGATGGTGATGGTGATGATGGTAGTGATGGAGATGATAGTGATGGTGATGGTGACAATGGCGATGATGGTGACGATAGCAACGATGGTGATGGTGATGATGATGGTGATGGTGTGATGGTGATGGTGATGATGGTGATGGTGACGGTGATGATGGTGATGGTGATGATGGTGATGGAGATGATGATGGTGATGGTGATGATGGCGACAATGGTGATGGTGATGATGGTGATGGGGATGATGGTGATGATGATGGTGATGATAGTGATGGGGATGATGGGGATGACAGTGATGATGGTGATGATTACGGTGACAACGGCGATGATGGTGATGGTGATGATGGCGATAGTGATGACGATGGTGATAGTGATGACGATGGTGATAGTGATGACGATGGTGATAGTGATGACGATGGCAATGATGGTGTTGGTGATGATGATGGTGATGATGGTGATGGTGATGATGGTGATGACGGTGACGACGGCAATGATGGTGATGGTGATGATGGCAATGATGATGGTGATAGTGATGACAATGGTGATGACGGTGATGGTGATGATGATGATGGTGACGACAGTGATGATGACAGGGATGATGGTGATAGTGACAGACAGAGGCTTGGAATTCTCAGGTTGAAAGTTGGAGCCACACTCAGGGGGCCTCCTGCAGGCCTTGTAGAACCCCAGAATCCTGTCCTGGGCTTCTTAATCCGGTCCTGAGTCATTTCAGTCCCTCCTCTGGGGCAGTCCCAACGGGCAGGACAGTTGGCCACACCCATGGGTGTGTTTGCCCCTTGTCTGAGGGTCCCTTCATGGCCCCTTGCCCAGGTCTGGTACCGTGAGCATCCCCCATCCACCCCGGCATTTGGCAGGATTTTCCTGTTGTGGACATGCTCCTTCCTGCTGGGACTGGCCAGGCAGAGCTGGGCCCTGGCACACCCTGGGTGCACCCCTAGTGCTCGATGGCACTTCTGAGCCATCCAGGGCTCTTGGGGTTCTAAGACTTTCTCTGTCTGTCTGGTGAGGGCCAGGCACAGCCTGGAGCTTCAACGGAAGCAAGTGGCTGCTGTGTACTTGCTGTACAAGGCGGAGGTGTGCCCAGCCAGCCCGAGTGCAGAGTGGCACGGTGGCTGAGGATGCGGCCTCCATGGCCACATGCCTGGGCTTGTCTTCTGGCGCTGCAGCTTTCTAGCCCTTCGCTGATGATGCGATGGCCACACGTGCTCCGTGTTGGCAGGCAGCTCCCATGACAAGGGCACCGACTACGGTGGGGACACAGCGGGCCCTGAGGGGACACGGTGTTGTCCCCAGGCGTCGCCCCAGCAAGAACCGGGCCAGACACCCACCAGGGAAGCACTGTGGTGGGCTGGATTGGTGGTGACCCAGCGCCTGCTGTATCCCGTCGTGGACGCCACCTCCTCTCACAGGGGCGGGAGTGGGGCCTTGGCCTGGAGGCGCCTGGGCTCTGCCTCTGTGCTTTCCTGCCTGCGGGAAGCATGGTGCTCCCCTCACTAGGCTGCCCGCCCCGACAGGAAGAAGGCTTTCTGCCCATCAGGGATACTGTCTCCCTGCCAGCTTCTCAGGGTGGGGGTGGGGAGAGAGGGGATGCCCCGGGCCAAGTGGGGCCCCTGGGCCCAGCCTGGAGGAGCTGAGGGAAGTTCTGCCTGTTTCTGCTGCACTCATCTTCTTGGAGGCAGGAACTGAATCCGGCCTAAGAGGAACTGGCTCTCTTGGGGTGGAAGGAAAGAGCTGGCCTCTTGGTTTTTCTTCCAGAATAACTCCGGGCTGTTTAGTGGGTGTGCTGCTGAGGGTCGGTGAGCACGTCGCCCTGCGTGTGGCCCCACCTCTGATCTTTGGTGCAGGGTGGTCCTGGGGAAGGTGTCCAGGCCTGGCGCTCAGAGACCGGGAGGGCTGGGCTCCAGGTTCCTGCTTATGCAGCTGCTGTGGCACCTGGCAGAGAGGAGAGAGGGAGAGACAGATGGAGAGAAGAGGAAAAGAGAGAGGAGGGAGGCAGGGAGGGAGAAGAGAGGGAGGGAGAGAGGATGGAAGGAGGGAGAGAGGAGGGAGGGAGAGAAGAGGGAAGAAGAGAGAGAGGAGGGAGGCAGGGAAGGAGAAGAGAGGGAGGGAGAGAGGACGGAAGGAGGGAGAGAGGAGGGAGGGAGGGAGAGAAGAGGGAGGGAGGGAGAGAGGAGGGAGGCAGGGAGGGAGAAGAGAGGGAGGGACGGGGAGGGAGGGAGGGAGAGAGGAGGAAGGGAGGGAGGGAGAGAGGAGAGAGAGGCAGGGAGAGAGGAGGGAGGGAGGGAGGGAGGGAGGGAGAGAGGAGGGAGGGAAGGAGGAGGGAGGGAGGGAGAGAGAGAAGAGGAAAGTAGAGAGAGAGGAGGGAGGCAGGGAGGGAGAAGAGAGGGAGGGAGAGAGGACAGAAGGAGGGAGAGAGGAGGGAGGGAGGGAGAGAAGAGGGAGGGAGGGAGGGAGAGAAGAGGGAAGAAGAGAGAGAGGAGGGAGGCAGGGAGGGAGAAGAGAGGGAGGGACGGGGGAGGGAGGGAGGGAGAGAGGAGGAAGGGAGGGAGGGAGAGAGGAGAGAGAGAGGCAGGGAGAGAGGAGGGAGGGAGGGAGGGAGAGAGGAGGGAGGGAGGGAGGAGGGAGGGAGGGAGAGAGAGAAGAGGAAAGTAGAGAGAGAGGAGGGAGGCAGGGAGGGAGAAGAGAGGGAGGGAGAGAGGTGGGAGGGAGGAAGGGAGAGCAAGGAGCATTCAGTTCCTCTCCTCAGGGGAACTGCTGGGGTCTCGGTCTGACTCATTCCTTTCTAATTATTATTATTTCACTTATTTGAATGTGATCTCTGTAAAAATAAAAAAAGAAAGAAAAAGAGAAAGGACTTAGAAAAAGTACTCAGGGAACCCAGGTGGCCAGAAATCCTCCATTCCCCTTTTGTCCTTTGCAGCATTCTGAGCTGGAGTGAATGGGCTTCCCCAGGAGATTTTAGGGGCTTTTCTGTGAAATCCGAAGAGGAAGAGGAAGGTACCTTCCTGCGATCACAGAGCATGAGCCGAGCCCAGAGGTGAAGTGAGAAGCCCGGGGCCCTGGGTTCCAGGCGGGGCCTGAAGACTGGGCCACGGGGAGGACCAAAGCCTTCCCAGCAGAAAGAAACAAAGAGCCCTCGCTCTCTGTGACCTGCACCAATGGCAGGCTCGAAGTTTGAGGAGTTCTGCTGCTGCACCCACCTGGGTCTCCACCGTCAGAATCCACACGAGGAACACACCTGTCACCCACAAAGCTCCCATGGGTTCTCCGCCCGCGCCCTTGCCATGCTCCCTGCCCCAGGCAACGGGTGGCCTGCTTCCTGTCCCTGGGCGTGCGCTTGCCCTTCCCAGAACTCCTAGGAATGGAACAGGCGTGTGCGTCCTCCACGTGTTGCCCATCAGGAGCTCATTTCTGTTTCCTGCTGAGTCATGTTCCGTGGTGGGGAGGGCCATCATTTGTTTATGCGCTCACCTGGTGATGGATGTCTGGGTGGTTCCTGGCATGGGGCGATTATAAACGATGCTGCTGTGGATCCCAGTGTGGACGTGTCTCATTTTGCTTGGGTAATGTAGGCCAAGGTGCGGAGGCTGGCTCGTGTGGCACGGGAGTGCGTCACGTAACAGAACCCGCCCAGCTGCTCCCCACGGCGGCTGCACCTACGTGCATTCCTGCCCACCACGTCCCAGGCTTGCTGACCCTCGGCCTTGTCCGTATTTTAGGTTTTAGCCACTCAGATGGCCTGTCGTGGCATCTTATGATTTCATCTTGCGTTTTCCCAATAACTGGTGACATTTACCATTCTTGTAATTAGCTGTTCTCTTTTTCATGTTTATTTACATCTTTGCTGCAGTTTTTTTGTTTGTTTGTTTTTTGAGACAGGGTCTCACTCCATCACCCAGGCTGGAATGCAGTGGTGCCATCTTGGTTCACTGCAACCTCCGTCTCTTGGGCTCAATCAATCCTTACATGTCAGCCTCCCTAGTGGCTGGAGCTACAGGCATGCACCACCATGCCTGGCTAATCTTTATTTATTATTTTTGGTAGAGAAAGGGTTTCACGATGTCGCTTAGGCTGGGCTTGAACCCCTGGGCTAAAGAGATCCTCTCAAAGTGCTGGGATTACAGGCCAGAGCCCCTGTGCCCGACTTTGCTGGTTTTTAATTGGGTTCTTTGAATTCTTAGTGCTGAGTTGTGGGAGTTCCTTCTATGCTGAATCCAAGTCCCACTGTTACACGAGTGTGTGTGTCTGTACCCACTGGACCACACACAGATTTCTCTCCCTCCTTGCCTTTCATTTGGAGAGTGAAGAGCTGACGGTTTTCACTGTTACAAGGTCTAGTTGATTCACTGTGGCTGGCGCTTTTTTTTATCTTATCCAAGGAAGCTCTGCCTGCCCCGTTACTGCGGGCTCCCCCGCATGCCCTTCCAGTGGGTTTATGCTTTCAGCCTGCATGTCTCTGGCTCTGTCCACTCTGAGTTGATTTTTGCCCCTGGTTTGGGATAGCAGTACAGGTTTATTTTTATTTTTCTGTGGATAACCAGTTGTTCCAGCTTTGCCCAGTGAATTAATATGACACATGTGTGAGAAATCAAGTGACCATCACCAGGACAGTCTGCTCTGGACCCTGCTGTGTTCTGCTGGTCTGTCTGTTCTGTGGCACAAATTGTGTCTTCATTATTCTTATCCTCATAGCGTAAATCTCAAGGAACCCAGGTAGTAGAAATTGCCTTATTTTGTTCTTTCTCTGAATTATTTTTGCTTTTTTAGGTCCCTAGCATTTCCATGTAAATTTCAGAATCAGCTTGTCAATTTCTGCACCGATATTGACTCTGTATACTTGTGTAGAATTGTTACTATTTCCTCCTTAAATGTTCAGTCCCTAAATGCTTCTTTAAATTATCAAAGGCATTTGGGGCTAGAATTTCTTAGTCAGAAGGTTTTGCATTCCAAATTTGGTTTCTTTAGTAGTCTGAGAGCCATTCGGATTTGGGATTTCATTTTCGAGTAAGTTTGGAAGCTGGTGTCTGTCATGTTCCTTTCCTCCGAGATGCCAGGTCTATCAGTATAAAGTCCACAGTACTCTCTCACTCTCTCTCTTTTTTCGTTTTTTGAGATGGAGTCTTGCTTTGTCACCTAAGCTAGAGTATAGTGGGGTGCTCTCAGCTCACTGCAATCTCCACCTCCCTGGTTCAAGTGACTTTCCTGCCACAGCCTCCTGAGTAGCTGGGATGACAGGCACACGCCACCACACCCAGCTAATTCTTGTATTTTTAGTAGAGACGGGGTTTCCCCACGTTGTGCATACTGATCACGAACTCCTGACCTCAGGTGATCCGCCCTCCTCAGCCTCACAAATGCTGGGAGTACAAGCATGAGCCACCACACGCTGTCCACAATATTCTTTTATTACCTTTCTGCTGCGTAGAATCTGTGCTAATGTCTTCCACTTTATTGCTGATATTGAAAATTTGTATTTACTCTCTTTTTTGTGATCGGAAGTTTATCAACGTATTTTAATTTTTCAAGACCCACCCTCGGGTTCCGTGGATTTGCTTTATTGCCCATTCATTTTCTATGTGATTGATTCGTTCTCTTTATTCTCTCCCCTCTCCACTTACTTTGGGTTGAGTTTTCTCTTCTTTAGCTTTGGATTGAGTTTTCTCTTCTTTAGCTTGTTTTAAAAAGATCAGATCGTGGATGTTGTATTTTGTTTTTGATATACGCATTTAAAGCTCTGATTTCTCTATACGCATCACTTTAGTGACACCCTGTATGTTTTGGGGTGTTGCGTTCTTGTTTTCATTCAGTTCAAAATGTTTTGTTTTTAGGCTGGGTGCGGTGGCTCACACTCCCACACTTTGGGAGGTGGATCACGTGACGTCAGGAATTTGAGACCAGCCTGGCCAACATGGTGAAGCCCCGTCTCCACTGAAAATACAAAGATAGCTGGGTGTGGTGGCGCATGCCCGTCATCCCAGCTACTTGGGAGGCTGAGGCACGAGAATCACTTGAACCTGGGAGACTGAGGTTGCAGTGAATGGAAATCAGACCACTGCGCTCCAGTCTGGCGACAAGAGCGAAACTCCCTTTCAAAAAAAGAAAAAGTGAAGTGTTCTCTGTTTTTCTTGTAATTTCCTTTTTCACCTGTGGGTCACTTAGACACGTGTTTCATTTCTAATTATTTAATACTCAGCAATTCATCTTTAGTGGTTAATTTTTAACTTACAGCTGACCGCTTGGGTCTGCTCCACGTGCCCTGAGAAGAACGTGTGTTCTGCTGGGGTTGCGTGAAGTCCCCAGACATCCAGGCGAGCTGGCGGTGCTGTCGCTCGAGCCGTCTGCATTCCGCGGACTTTCGTCCTCTTTCTCTGTTCATTGTTGAGAGAGGGGTGCGGCGGTGGCGGGCGGAGCTCGCGCCTTCATCTGTGTCTTCACTGCTCTCAGTTTCAGCTGCATATTTTGAAGCTTTTCATCGATCGTGCGTATCTAGGACTGTGTGTCTCCTTAACAGGATGACGCTGTGGTTGCAGACGGACGGTCATCGCGCGTCCTCATCCGTCTTCCTTGCCCTGGAGTCCACTGTGCCTGCGCTGCTCATGGCCCTGCTGGCCATCCCAGGGTCAGGTTCACCTGCTGCATCATTAGCCATTTCTACATTTACAATCTATCTTGGTCTTTCTTCTTTTGTTTTTTGTTTTGAGACGGAGTTTCGCTCTTGTTACCCAGACTGGAGTGCAATGGCGCGATCTCAGCTCACCGCAACCTCCGCCTTCTGGGTTCAAGCAATTCTCCTGCCTCAGCCTCCTGAGTAGCTGGGATTACAGGCACGCGCCACCATGCCCAGATAATTTTTGTATTTTTAGTAGAGACGGGGGTTTCACCATGTTGACCAGGATGGTCTCGATCTCTTGACCTCGTGATCCACCCGCCTCAGCCTCCCAAACTGCTGGCCTGATATCTTGGTCTTTAAAGTGTCACTCTTGCACACAGCGTACGGACGTTTGAGTCTTTGCGTTTGAGTCAGTCCAACCATCTCTGCCTTTCATTGGCGAGTTGAGTTAACATTCTTTTTTTATCTTTTTTATTTCCATAGGTTTTGGGGGAACAGGTGGTGTTTGGTTACACAAGGAAGTTCTTTAGTGTTGATTTGTGAGATTTTGGTGCACCCACCACTCGAGCAGCATACACTAAACCCGATTTGTGGTCTTTCACCCCTCACCCCTCCCACCCTTTGCCCTGAGTCTCAAGAGTCCACTGTGTCATTTTATGCCTTTGCATCCTTGTAGCTCAGTTCCCACCGATGCGTGAGGACACACGATGTTTTCTTTCCCATTTCTGAGTCATTTCACCTGGAAGAATGGCCTCCAGTCTCATCCAGGCTGCTGTGAATGGCACCCGTTCACTCCTTTTTGGGGCTGCGTAGTATTCCACGGAGTGTATACACATCACAGTTTCCTTATGCGTGCGTAGATTGCTGGCACCCCCTGAGCACGTAGCGTAGTGATGACGCGCTTCCACTCTGCCATCGTGCTCTGGTTCCCGTCGCTTCGTCTGGTCTCGTCTTTGTTCCTGGGCACGTCCTCTTTTCATGTCTTCTCCTGGGGCGACTGTGCTTTAATTACCCATCATATGTCCACGTGGGAAGGGGATGGGGTGCACACACCTCTGTCCACATCTTCGTGGTCAGACAGTGCACGCCGGGCCACAGCAAGCATCAGGGAGGCTGTGGGTTTGCGTGAAGCCCTCACTCTTACTGTGTTTGATGGAATGGTGTTCTTATAAAATTGATTTTATAGGCCAGCCACGGTGGCTCACACCTATAATCCCAGCACTGTGAGAGGCTGAGGCAGGTGGATCACCTGAGGTCAGGAGTTTGAGACAAGCCTGGCCAACATGGGGAAACCCCATCTCTACTAAAATACAAAAATTAGCTCGGTGGTGCGTGCCTGTAATCCCAGCTACTTGGGAGGCTGAGGCTGGAGAATCACTGGAATCTGGGAGGTGGAGAGAGCTAAGATCACATCACTGCACTCCAGCCTGGGGGACAGAGCAAGACTCTGGCTCAAAAAAATATATATATATATTTTACACAAAATTTGAAAACCACTAATAAATGCTACAGCCTCAATTAGTAGAAGTGGCAATGACAGCTTCTCCAGGACAGGGTGGATGTGTGTCCCCAGGAGTCCTGAGCCTGCACGGAGGCTGGGCAGCTCCATCTGTAGGCCTTGCCTTACTCACACCTGATGCCCGGAGCCGGGCAGTGCCTCCTGCAAAGCCCTGTAGCCTTGCTGAGCTGTGGAACTGCTCCAAGCCCTTCTCTTCCGCCTGCCAGGACACAGCAAGGGTAGGCCCCGGGGGAGCCTGCATGGGGGGCCCTGGGGGAGCCTGGAGGGGGGCCCGGGGGGAGCCCCTGGATGGGGGGCCCAGGGGGAGCCTGGCGGGGGGACCCAGGAAAACATGAGCCACGGTCATTCACATTCAAGAAGCTTGTCCTGGGGTGTGCACAGCCTGGCTTATGCCAACATGTACAGCAAACCTTCCGGGGAAAGGTGAAGCTCGGGGCCTAGAGGCCTGGGCGGAATTTTCAGCCCAGGCAGCTGAACCCAGCTCCCAGCCTCTGGTCCCAGAAGTGCCAGTTGTCCATCCTAGCAGACCCCAAAGAGCAAGTGGGAGAAGGAAAGAGACTCGCCAGCAGGGCCAGGGGTCCAGAGGGGCCTAGGGCAGCCTTCCCTGTGTGAGCAATGCTCGGCCTACTGCTACAGAGCTTTCTAAGGCCACAGTGGGGCCAGCCAGATCCTTGGGCCAGGTCCTCGGTCCAGCCCCAGGGCCAGCCAAGGCCTTTCCTGCCACCCAGCTGGATCAAAGGCTTGACTTTCAAAGGGAATTCCCCAGACAGAGGTTTGCAGTTTCCAACATCAGTGGTGGCAGGGATCGGGCCTGGCTGGAAAGGCCTGGAGCCCTGCTGGGCATCACCCTACGAGCCCTCCAGACACCTGGGGGCTCTGCCTACCCTCTCCCTTGCCTGGCCCTCCAGATGCCTGGGGAACCTGGAGGCTCTGCCCACCCTCTCCCATGCCCGGGGCTGCAGGCAGGCCATGCCATAGCATTCTGGGCAGGTGCGTTTAAGATATTTAATGGGCGAGTTCCCTCTTGGCCTGGGGTGTAATTAATTTTCCTGAAATAGGCATGACAGCCCAACAGTCTGCCTGTCTGAGTCAGGCAGTGATTATTGCCTTTCACAGGCATGACGTGCCATTGGCCACTCAGAATTCAGAGCACTGCAGCTCCCTGGGCCCTGCCGGGGTGGTGCAGGGGGTTCGGAGCTGGCCAGGGCTTGGGAGATGCCACTTGCTCAGAATCACCCTGCCTGGAGGCCTGGGGGCCAAGAGGCACTTGTGGCTCCCAGGTGTAGGGGTGGCACCAAGGGTGGCAGGGAGGTCACGCCAGCAGGTGAGGGAGGAGGAGGCCCAGTAGAGCTTGCAGGGGACGGCGGGAGCTGCTCTTGGCGAGTAGAGCACACAGCCGAGTCCTGCTGGGGACAGGGGCACACCCCAGCACACACCCCACAATGCCCCCAGTCGGAGAAAGAGCCTGGGCTCCAGTGATATGGAGCTGACCACGGGCAGTAGCAGTGGTCGGAGTGAGGTGAAGCTTGCCTTTGCGGGTCCTGAGCCACAGGGCTGTGGGGTCCCCCTCTTGCCCTGACCTCCCTGAGGCAGTTTCCAGGAGCAGGAGCTGGGAGTGCAGGGTAGGCTCAGCCCAGTGGTGCAGTGATAGCAGCCTGGCCCTCCCATCACAGAGTCCGTGGCGGCTCTGGGCACCCCTCCCACCTGGGGCTGAGCTGTTTCTCACACCAGGCCTTGCTAGCCACCCAGGTCCAGGATCTCCTGGGGATGGGCTCTGCATGTGGAGTCCCTCTGTATCCCTGGGTCCCCACGGTGGCCAGGCTCTCATTCCTAGGGGCTT
Source organism: Saguinus oedipus (assembly GCA_031835075.1). Taxonomy (NCBI): domain Eukaryota; kingdom Metazoa; phylum Chordata; class Mammalia; order Primates; family Cebidae; genus Saguinus; species Saguinus oedipus. The sequence goes on from CM063186.1 coordinate 68,849,143, forward strand.
CTGGTCTTGTTTTGAGCCCAAGGGAGCCTAGACTCAGTGACTGGCTTCTCCCCACTTTCCTGAGGGCACGAGCTCAGAGGCCTGTCCCAGAGGCTGCGGCCACAGTGGTTCGTATCCTGTGCCCAGGGCCCTGGGGGCGTTCCACCGAGGTTGTCATCATAGCTTCCCTGCTTTATGGGTCAGGAAACTGAGGCACATGTGGCTGGGGGACCAGAGGCGATGCCCCCAGCAGTGCTCCGGTGATGGGGCTGAATTGTCCCTGCCTGCAGGGCTCCGGCACCAATGGGGCAGTTGTCCTGAGCAGGGGTGCATGCCTGCCCGTCCAGGGTGGGTGCCAGCCCCCAGGGTGCAGTCATCTGCAGCAGCAGGACCCCAGCCCCTCAGATGGGGCTGGTTGGACTCTGGGGAATTTCCTGGATGCAGGGCCGGGGCTGGGGGTCTCTGGACTTGGAGGCCGGCCGGGCTGCCTTCTACCTCCCATTCCTGGGGCTCATCTTCCTGGGTCAGAGGGTAAGGCCTCATGCATGGATAAGGCAGGGAGCAAAGCTGAGATTTTGTCCTCGCAGGGGTGCAGATGGGGAAACTGAGGTCTCAGGTTAGGTGGGAAGCACATGAGGGTGTCGTCCTGCAGCTGAGTGGAGTGGCTGGCCTGGCTGCTGCAGGGGGGTCCGGGCAGAACCTGGGCCCACCATCCTTCCTCCTTCCCTCGTTGGCCACAGGCAAGCTCTCCTGGTGACCTCACCAAGGCCTCTCAGTCAGCCCATCTTACAAAGGGAGAGCTAAGGGTTAAAGCCTTCAGTCCAGATCCCAGGGGTGGTAATGTCCCAGCGTGGTTAGACCCTGGTCCTGCGGCTGGGCCTCAGAGCCCCCTGGGAAGTGACAGACCTCTTGGAGCACTCCAGGGGGGTGGGTTCTGGGGAGGAGGGTTGCTGGGGGTGGGGTTGCAGGGGGTGGGCTCCCAGGAGTGGGCTCCTGGGGGTGGGTTCCTGGGTTTCGTTGCCTGTGCTGGCTCCCAGGGCACCTCCCCACTACCAGAGACGCTGCCTGAGACCGGGGCTTGGTGGGTGGCCAGGCCTCCCACCCTCCCGCAGGAAGAAGGCCTTGCTTCTTTTCAAGAAGGAGGGTGTTATGGGTTAATTGTGCCCCCACAGTGGTCTGTCCAGGTCCTAACCCCTGGCACCTGCGGTGATCTTATTTGAAAATAGTCTCTGCAGCTGCCATCAGGTTCAGATGACATCATACCTACTTGAGTAAGGTGGGCCTAATCCCCAGATGACAGGTGTCCTTACAGGAAGAGGGAGATTGGGACCCAGAGTCATGGGCACAAGGGAGATGGCCACGTGAGGATGGAGACTGAAGTGGCACAGCCGCTATCCAAGGGCCACCAGGGCCACCAGGGCCACCAGGAATGGGAAGGGATGGACAGGGCAGGCAGGGAGGGTCCCCTGGAGCCCTGGAGGGCGCGTGCCCTGCCCACATGTTGACTTTGGACTCCTGGCCTCCAGAACTGTGATGGAATGAATTTCTGCAGCCACAGGAAACTAAGATAAGGCCCAAACATGCCAGTTCTTGTCTGTGAAGGACAAAAGACTGGAGTGTTGAGTCACCAGGGGCTGTCGGGGAAGGGCCTGGGCTGGGGACCCAGCCCCAGAGCCCAGATGCCCCCTTCCAGTTCTCAGCTGCCGGTGATGTCCGCTCTCCCGCCCTCTTTTTGTAAAGAGGAAATATTCTCTGCATGGAATGACTCCCTCCTCCAACCCAAGCACGGTGGTATTTCTGCTTTGAAACAGACGCTTAGCGACATCTTTAAATAAACACATCCTCCCTGCTGGGGTAGACAGAGGCAGATGGAGAGACTCCCAATACAGGGCGAAGAGCCCTTGCTTGTGGGCGGGCCCCGTGTCTCGGCGGGCCCCGTGTCTCCCCAGCCTCCCGTTCCCTGCCCACTTCTGCTTCCTCCTCTTCGTTCAGAGCCCCTGGCTCCCCTCCCCCATGGCCCCCAGAAACAACCTTGGGGCCCCTATGTCCAGCGGCCTCCTCGGATTGAGGCAAGGATCCGAGCTGAGGTGCTTTCCTGGGAGGTGGAGGCCTGGACACGCGGGGTTCTCAGAAGGCGGGACCCCAGCGGGCACACGGGCTGGGCGGGACCCCAGCGGGCACACAGGCTGGGCGGGACCCCAGGGGGCACACAAGCTTCCTGTTCCTGCTCGACCCGCACAAGCTCGTTTCCCTCCTCCCCAGGCAGCCTGGAAGTCCCAGCTCGTCCTGGGAAATGGCTCCTGGGTCTCCCCCCAGCCTCCTGGGACCTTAGCCCCCCGCGGGGCTGCTGGGGGCAGGAAGGGCACTGCTCCTGGGACGTGGCTAGGGGAGCCACTGTGAGGTCAGGCTCCGGCTGGAGGGGCTGCCCCTGCGGGATATGGGCCGGCGGTGCCAGCCGGGCATGGGAGGGTTTCAGCTGGTGGCAAACCTTGTGGGAAGTTGACCACTCAGGGCATGCTGGGGAGGACAGGAATGGGGGTGGAAGGCCTCCGGGCAGGGCAGGGCCTGCCCCACCCCAACCACAGAAAGGCCTAACCAGGGGTGGAGGAACTGAGTGCGCCTGTGCCCCGGGCCTGCCCGGTCCTCGGCGGTGGGACCAGGGCTGGGCCTGTGGCCATGGTGAGAGGGCATTCCGGGCCCTGCTCCTGGGTGTCTGACCTCCCAGCGGCTGGGGTCTAGAGGCTGATAGTCACTCGTCCGGGTGGCCAGATTCATGGGCAGCCAGTGGGGACCCCAGCAGATCCTGGGATGGCGGAGGGCAGGCAGGGAGGCTGTGGGAGGTGCCCGCCGGGAGGGAAACAGACCGCGCTCCCTGCCCGCCCTAGTCTTGGGAGTGGGGCCCAGGAGGCTCCCTGTCCCAGCTCTGCTGCCTCTGGCCTAGGCGTCCACGGGGCCTGCTCGTCCACCCGGGCATTTGGTTTGGTAAAAATCCCCCGGCAACGCTTTCTGTGGGGCCTGCGCCTGAACTCGCCTTTCCTTCCTCCGACTGGGCCCTGTGGGTCTGCTGGCCGGGAGCACAGCGGGCCCAGCAGACAGCTGCTCCCTGGCGTGGCCTTGGGCCTGTGGCCCGGGAGGGTCGCCTGTGAGCCACGCCCGGCAGCCAGGCCTGTGGGCCGAGATGGTGGCATTTCCTGCCCTGCCTCCCCTCCCCTCCCGGGTCAGGCGACTCTCCTGACCTTGTACTTAGAAACCACACAGCGTCCCACAGAGCCTCCGCTGTGCCTCTGGGGGCCAGCCCACTCCAGGCCTCACATGCCAGCCTGGCACTGCTGCTGGCGTTGGACAGGGGCCCTTCCTGGGTCGAGGGCAGGTGGTCATTCCCCACTTGAGGGAAGTGAAAACCCCAGAGGGAAGTGGTTACCCCAAGCTGGCAGAGCGAGTCGGGGGCAGGAAGTCACAGTGTGCAGGGGTGCCGCAGCCGGTGAGAGGGGCCGGCGGGTGGCGGGTCTCGGTTCCAGAGCCTCAGAGGCCTCCAGTGAGGAGCACGGGGCCCCAGGAGAGCACATGGGGGCATCCTCAAGGCGGCACCCCAGTTTCCTACCCCCTCACCCCCCAGCTGCACCAGGCTCAGCCTCCCCAGGATGTGCAACATTGCCCTTCTCCTGACCCCGCAGTGTGGCACAGCCCCACAACTCCCTGGGCAGATGCAAGGGGACTGGGAGAGAGACATCGGGTGGCGATGCGTGGGCCTGGCCCAGCTGGACCTGCAGGCGCAGCACTGTGGTCTTGGGCTCTGTGAGCTTGGGAGTTACTCCACAGAACATGGGCACCGCTGTCGCCTCTGCCCGAAAATTCCCCGGTGTGGGCTGCGGCGCTGCTGCAGAGCGGTCCAGACCCAGGACCGGCGCACGGTCAGCAGAGACTGGGGCAGCAGAGACTGCCGCGTGGAAGGCGACACATAGGCACTGCCGGACCTAAAGTCCGCAGGCACTGTGGCTGGGTGGGTGGCCTCCAGTGACGGGCTGGCTGCCCATGCCTGGGTCATGAACCCTCACCTCACTGGCAAGGCCTGCGCCACATCTCCAGGGCACAGAGGAGGAAACTGAGCCCCAGCACTTATCCTGCAGAGAGCAGAAGAGAGGGGTCCAAGTGTGCCCCCGTGCCCCCAAAGCGCCCTCACACCCCCAGCCCCCCCTACTTCACCCCGAATGAAGTACTCATCCACGGGGGAGAGGTGGGGCAGCCCTGAGGCTGGCTGGGGGTCCCCTGCAAGGGGCCAGGCGCTGCAGCGGAGAAGGCAGCGTCTACACACATCTGCAGATGCGCACAGGCTCACGCTCACGGGCACCGAGCTGCAGCGCATGGCTGAAAGCTGTCTTCCCATTTATTCTGACCTGGTCAGCACCACAGGCTTGAAAAGCACATGTTTTTGTCAGAAGATGGTGCAGAAGAGGAAGCTGAGCTTCAGAGGCGTTAAGTGACCCACATAAAGTTGTCCAGCACATCTGATGGGGTTGGCCCCGGTGACTCCAGGTCAGGAGCCAGAGAGCCCCAGGGGGAGTGTTGGTGACTGGGTAGACTGGTCAGTGTGAGCATGGGATAGAGGTGACCTGAAGGAAGGTGACCACAGGGGGAAGCTGACCTGGGAGGGAGGTGACCGCAGGGAGAGGTGGCTTCTGGGGGAGGTGACCATGGGGAAGATGATCTGATGGGGAAGTTATCTGGGGGCAGATGAGAGAGGACCACAGTGGGGAGCAGGCCACAGGAGGAGGTGACGTGGGAGGAGACAACCTGGGGGGAGGTGACCAAGGGAGGAGGTGGCTTCTGGGGGAGGTGACCAGGGGAGGAAGATGACCTGACAGGGTCAGGTCACTTGGGGGCAGATGACCACAGCGGGGAGCTGGCCGCAGGAGGAGGTGACTACTACTGGGGACTGACCTGGGAGGAGGTGACCACTTCTCCAAGAAACCGTGGGAGGAGGTGACCTGGGGGGAGGTGACCTGGGGGAGGTGACCTGGGGGGAGGTGACCTGGTGTGGAGGTGACCTGGGGGGAGGTGACCTGGTGTGGAGGTGACCTGGGGGGAGGTGACCACTTCTCCAAGAAACCGTGGGAGGAGGTGACCTGGGGGGAGGTGACCTGGGGGGAGGTGACCTGGTGTGGAGGTGACCTGGGGGGAGGTGACCTGGTGTGGAGGTGACCTGGGGGGAGGTGACCACTTCTCCAAGAAACCGTGGGAGGAGGTGACCTGGGGGGAGGTGACCTGGGGGGAGGTGATCTGGGGGGAGGTGACCTGGGGGAGGTGACCTGGGGGGAGGTGACCTGGTGTGGAGGTGACCTGGGGGGAGGTAACCTGGTGTGGAGGTGACCTGGGGGGAGGTGACCTGGGGGAAGGTGACCTGGTGTGGAGGTGACCTGGTGTGTGGAGGTGACCTGGGGGGAGGTGACCTGGGGGGAGGTGACCACTTCTCCAAGAAACCGTGGGAGGAGGTGACCTGGGGGGAGGTGACCTGGTGTGGAGGTGACCTGGGGGGAGGCGACCTGAGGGGAGGTGACCTGGTGTGGAGGTGACCTGGGGGGAGGTGACCTGGTGTGGAGGTGACCTGGGGGGAGGTGACCTGGGGGGAGGTGACCTGGTGTGGAGGTGACCTGGGGGGAGGTGACCTGGGGGGAGGTGACCTGGTGTGGAGGTGACCTGGGGGGAGGTGACCTGGGGGGAGGTGACCTGTGGGGAGGTGACCTGGTGTGGAGGTGACCTGGGGGGAGGTGACCTGGTGTGGAGGTGACCTGGGGGGAGGTGACCTGGGGGGAGGTGACCTGGTGTGGAGGTGACCTGGGGGGAGGTGACCTGGTGTCGAGGTGACCTGGGGGGAGGTGACCTGGGGGGAGGTGACCTGGGGGAGGTGACCTGGGGGGAGGTGACCTGGTGTGGAGGTGACCTGCGGGGAGGTGACCATGGTGGGGGTCATGGGGGGCAATGGCTTTTTGGGAGTAACACCAGCCCCGCAGAACAGGATAAGGGAGCAACCCCCATCGGGGGAGGGGGCAAGGAGGAGGAAGTGGCCGCTCTGTGGCCTCGCCTGTAGGGGAGGCCCTGTCACTGCGCTCCTTAGAGCAGACGCTGCGGCACTGGGCAGCGGGCTCTTTCCTCCCGGCCTGCAGGTGGGCCTGAGGTGGACGACTGGCAAGGCCTGGAACCCTCCGTGCCTCTGCCACACAGCTGGGGTCTCACCCTCAGCCCCTACCATCCTCAGAGGTCAGGCCACCTGTGGTTCTGGGGTCCTGAGGCAGCTACTGCTGGGGAGGCTGGAGAGGCTGAGAGTCAAGCTCGCCCTGCGCCCAGGAGGGTGGACTCCGACAGGACCTGGCCTGGAGGTGGGAGGGGCGTGTGCCCGTGTGTGGCTGGGCTTAGCGCCCGGTCTGAGGCCTGTGTTGTCACTGGTAAAATGTATGCACTGTCTTGGGGGAGGCAGGCTGGGGACTCCTGCGTGGCCCGAGGAAGCCGAGAGGAGGTAGGCCTGGTGCCACCAGCCTCCTCGCTCTGGATTCCGGGTCAGTGCAGGTTCTCCTTCCCAGCTGAGCGGAGTCCTGTGTATACAGGAGAGAGAAATGAAAGTTCGCTGCACCTGGTTCCCCACAGCCGTGGTTTATGGTTAAATATTATTACAGAGGCCCTGTGGGAGAGCCGGGCCCCTTCCCTCTGCTGTGCCCTGGCCGGGGCGCAGAAGCAACACCATGGTGGGGGTGGGGGAGCACCGCCCTTTGAGGCCCCGCTAGGCGAGGGCTGGGGCTGTGCTCGCTGTCCTCCCACAAGCACAGCCAGGAGCGCGGGAACTGCATCCTGACCTCCCAGGCGCCTCTCCTGATGCTCAGACCCAGGTGGGGCTGGATTGGGGAGGGAGGAGGTGAGGTGGCCTGGGAAGCTTTGAGGCAAATGCCTTCCGAGTGACTCATGGGGCTGGGTCCCTGCAGCCTGCCATCCGCCCCAGCTCTACTCTGCCTGGGCAGCCCGGGAGCACCGCCTGTGCCCGTGGGAGGAGGACGCCGATCAGCAGGCAAGGCCCACGTGAACGTGTCACCTCCTCTGTCAACCAAGGCCCAGCGTGGCTTCCTAGAGTTGTGACAGCTCCCGGCCTCCCTGGGGCTCCACACCAGGGCCTTCCCTGCATCCCGGGGTATAAACCAGCCCCAAGAAAGGGGCGGAGTGGCTGCAGCGGGGGTCAGGGTCAGAGGATCTGGGATTGCTGCAGCCCTCAGGGCTCAGTTCAGAACAGAAATGCGGCCGTTCCGAGTGTCGGGTGGTGACCACCAGCGCCACCGCAGGGCAGGCCCCTCTGAGCCGGGCCCGGAGCCTCAGGACTGACTGACCGAAGGGCTTTGGTGGGAGGGAGAGGGAAGGAGGAAGGGAGGAGCAGGGTCTAGCGTGGCTTAGTTAGGGGCTAGGGGAGAGGAAGGCCAGCAGGTGTCCCCTTCGCTGCGCAGGGGGCCAGCAAGTAGGAGGGTTCGGGGACTTTGGGAGGAGATGCTGGTTCCATGTCTCCCTCATGGAGACATGGCGGTCTGTGAATGGCGTCTGGTTGCTGTGAGTGTGTGTGTGGTGGGTGTTTGACCCCCTCCCTGCTCCGGGATGGAAAGTGGAGCTGCTGCCCCACCATCACCCTCTGCCTTCCTGTACCTGGCTCCCCTTCCCCTGCCCACGGCTGGCTCTCGGCCCTCGTGGCCACTGCGAACTGCCTGTGCCTGACCTGCTCCCTTGCTCCCTTGCTCCTCGCTGGGGCTCCTGCAGTGTTCTTGCCCTCTGAGGGCCTTTGCCTGGAGAGCTGCTGTCATCCTTGAAGACCCGAGTCCCACCTGCCGCCGCCTCATTTCCACAGCCCCTCTGCGCAGCCCTGCCTGTGCACCTGCTGTGTGAATCCAGCACCACTGCAGGAGCGCAGATCCCTCTGTGGTAGGGAGAGCTCTCTTGGTGCAGAATCCCAACTCAGATGAACATAAGCCCAAAGGGAAGCTGTTGGCTTACATAACTGCCTCGCCCAGGCGCAGCTGCAGGCATGGCTAGATCCAGACCTCAGTGATGGACTCAGCACTCTCTCTCTCTCCCCGTTCTCAGCTCTGCTTGTCTTTACTTGTGTCTACTCTCTCTCCATGCGGTGCGGATGGCCTCTGGCAATCCCAGGTTAGCAGCCTTGATGGGAAGAGGCCACTGTTCCATTCACTCTGTGAACAAGTCTCCAGGGGGCTTTTAGTGGTGCAGCTTGGGCTGTGTGAGCTCCCAGAACTGATCACTGTGGCTGGCGAGGGAGCCTGTGTCTGTCCTGATGATTGGATAGGGTCAGCCTACAGAAAAGAGAGGCTTGTCTGCAGCCAGCAAAGGGGAGGACGGAGGCTGGGCGCGGTCTGCACCTCCCTGGCCAGATGGGTGAGCACTGTGAGGGAGGGGCGTGCGTTTCAGGGCGCTCTGTATCCTCGGCCCCTTCCCGTGCCTGACGCATAAGTGGACACCATCTTTGTGGACCAGCCGCCCCCTGCACCAGGGACTCTGAACAAAGAGTGGAGCATGTAGGCCCTGGGGACATGGCCGGTGGCCGGGGTTTCTTCATGCAGCCTCCCGGGCCTTGGCTCTCCCTCCACTGGTGGCCTGGAGGGACAGGAATACATTTTGCAGCAGAATTGACTGTGCTGGGGGAGGGGCTTCCTTGCCCGGGGGCCCTTCTCAGAGTTTTCACCCCGCTCAACTCCAAGTCAAAACCTCTGGCCCGAGAAGCCCAAGAGCAGATCTGAATGGACACGGCCACTGGCTGCCTTGGCTATGCTGGGCAGGACGCCTGGTGCCAGCCTGGCAGAGGGGCGGAGCCTCAGGGCCATGCTTTGGGGTCCTGGGTCCAGCCCTGTGGAAGCTGCTCTCTGGGTGCTGCTGTGAAGGTGGCAGGTCCCCTTTCTGGCTGAAGGTCCTCCGAATCAGTGTCCCAGGTTTCCCGGTCACAGAAGCCGGAGCAAGAGAGCCTGAGCTTTGTGGGAATTTACATGGAAACGCCTTCTGCTGCCTGTCATTACAAACAGGACCACCCAAGTCCTGGGGTGGGCTGTGAGGCCAAGTGCATGTGCTGGCCATGGACTGGGGGTTCTTCAGCTCCCTGCGTTGGCTGGGCTGCATCCTCCATGGCTCTCTGTCCGAGGGCCGGGAGAAGCCTCCGCTCATCAGGAGCAATTGTGCCTGCCCTCACCCCGTGAGGGGCTACAGCGGCAGGACTGCAGACACCCCGGCCCCACTCACTCTTAATCGCGGGGAAGCAGCACCAACCCGTTCGCAGAAGTCGGACAGGGGTCTCTAGCTCCTGCCGTCTCAGCGTGTCCCTTCCTAACTCCTTTCTTCCTGTCTTTTCACTTCCTGGGCTATAAATCAGCTCCTTAAAGCAGCCCCGAGCATGCACAAGGCCAGGGTTTCGAGCTGTCCCCTGAAACCTCAGGCGGAATTCTAACTCCCCACGTTGGAGGTGGGGCCTGGGGGAGGCGGTGGGCTGGTCGGGGTGGATTTCCCATGGACAGTTCAGCACCGTGCCTTTGGTGCTGTCCTCACAACAGTGAGTGCTCGTGAGAGCTGGTCACGTAAAAGCGTTCGGCCCCTCACCCCACTCTCTCCTCTCTTCCTCTTGCTGTCGCCACGGAAGATGCACCTGCTCCCTGTCACCTCCTGCCATGACTCGAAGCTTCCAGAGGCCTCCCCAGAAGAGAAGCTGAAGCTGCTGTGCTTCCTGTACAACGAGCAGAACCATGAGCCAATCAACCTCCTTCCTTACAAATTTTCCAATCTCGTGTCTTCCTTCCTCTCTCCCTCTCTCCCTCCCTCCCTTCTTCCCTCCCTCCCTCCCTCCCGCCCTTCCTTCTTTCCTTCCTCCCTCCCTCTCTTCCTCCCCGCTCTCTCTCTCTCTTTCTTTCAACACAGTCTCACTCTGTCTGGAGTGCAGTGGCGCGATCTCAGCTGACTGCAACCTCCGCCTCCTGGGGTTGAAGCAATTTTCCTGCCTCAGCCTTGGGAGTAGCTGGGACTACAGGCACTCACCACCTTTTGTATTTTTAGTAGAGATGGGGTTTCACCCTATTGGCCAGGATGGTCTCCATCTCCTGACCTCGTGATCTGCCCGCCTCGGCCTCCTAAAGTGCTGGGATTACAGGCATGAGCCACAGCGCCTGGCCTTGTGTACTTCATTATGGTAATGTGAGAACGGACGAACACACACTACCTGCCATTGTTTTTCTTAGAATTCTGCAGGTGGTGGACATGGCTGAACAGAGAGCCTGGCTGCGCCCGTGCTGCCTCCATGCCGTCACTGGCCCACACTGCCTTGCTTTGGCCAATCGCAGCCTTCAGCCAAGCCCTGTCCCACTCCCCTCCCTGTCCTCACAGCCGCTGGGGCAGACTCCACTGGGTCTCGCTCTGTCGCCCAGGCTGGAGCGCAGTGGCATGATCTCGGCTCGCTGCAACCTCTGTCTCCCAGGTTCAAGTGATTCTCATGCCTCAGCCTCCGGAGTAGCTGGGATTACAGGCAGGCACCCACCACCACGCCTGCCTAATGTTTCGTATTCTTAGCAGAGACAGGTCTTGCTGTGTAGGCCAGGTTGGTCTTGAATTCCTGACCTCAAGTGATCCACCTGCTTTGGCCTCCCAGAGTGCTGGGATTACAGGCATGAGCCACTGCATCCAGCCGTCTGCTCACTTTTAATTGTGGAAATGCAGCCCAGCCCAGTTGAAAGCTCAAATCTCCTGAAAAGTCAGTGCTCCTGGGCCCGGGGCGAGGCTGTCGCCTCTCCAGACTTGGGGTGAGGAAAGAGGTGTGTGTGCTCTCCGCTCATTCCCCTCTACCCTCTGGGCTGGCTGCCCAGGTGAGCCACCAGCTTTGATGACTCCCACCTCCCTGTCCCCACGTGGAGGCTGGGGCCGTGGCTGGGTAACTCGTGGGTCACTGGTGCTCAGCCCTGCAGGGCGTGTCTGGGCCTGGTGAGTTTCTTACAATGTGGAGACTGTGTTGGGTGGTGTCGGGGGGTTGCTTGGACCCTCTGCCATTTTCATCTGTGGACCTTAGCCATCAATTCCAGGGCTCTAATAAAAATCCCACTCAAAATAAAACCATGCACCCTCCCTCTCTCCGTGGCAGCTTCCAGGATGTCGTCCAGTGTTCTCACCTCCAGGCCCCACAGTGAGAGCACCAGGGCTCTCCAGAGAAACAGAACCGAGAGGAGATGGGCTTGCTCCTTAGTTCTGGGGAACCGGCTCATGTGATCACAGAAGTTGAGATGTCCTGAGATCTGTCACCTGGAGATTGAGGAGGGCCCATGTCCCCATCTGAGTCTGAAGGCCTGAGACCCAGGAGCACTGAGGTTACAGTCCAAGTTCAAATCTGAAGGCCGGATGAGACACATGCCCCAGTTTGAAGACTACAGGCAGAGAAAGCAGGTTAGCCCTCCCTCAGCCTTTTGTCTGTTCAGGCCTTCAAGGGACTGGAGGAGGCCCACCCGCACAGGGGTCCTTCAACTCAGATGCCGATCTAATCCAGAGACAGCTCACAGACACCCCAGAGCACGAGTGGCCAAATGTCTCACCACCTCATGGCCCAGTCAAGGTGACACGTGAAATGGACCATCACAGTGTCTTGGTGTCACGGCATCTGAGTTGGCCCATGTGACAGTGAGTGATGTCCAAGACTAGCTGGCAAATGGCTTTGTGGATTCTACCTTGCTCTCTCTGGGGTCAGTCTGGGGGAAGCCAGTCGCCATGTTGGGAGGATGCTCAAGGAGCCCTGTGGAGAAGCCCATGGGGCCAGGGATGGAGGCCTCCCACCAACAGCCGGTGAGAAACTCCAGCCCCCACCAGCGGCCCTGTGAGGATCGGAGGCTTCTCCCCAGCAACCACGTGAGCAAGATTCCTTGGAAAGGGATCTCCCAGCCCAGTGTACCTGCAGGTGTTGCAGCCCTGGCTGACCTCTCGGTGGCAACCTCAGCCAGATCCTGTGCTGCAGCCACCCCACGAGGCTTCTTGGAAATCCTGGAGCCACTGAAACTGTAAGATAATGAAGGTTTGTTGTTTTACACTGCTCAGTTTTGGGTAATTTGCTACATGGCAATAGATAACACATACACTCTATATCTGTATGTGTATATGTTTTATATATTCTATATGATATATTTTTAAATAGGGTTTTCTTCCCAGGATAGGATCTTACTGAACATTCTTAAAAACAGATTAATTTTAGACATGCCCAGCTGTCCCACATTTCCGTGGAGGAAGGGCAGTAGTATTTGCTAAATAGTCCACGTGCTCTTCTTCACTCCCCGTCCCTCGAGGTGAGGTTGGGACCATGTGACCAGCCATGGCCAGTGGGCTCTGAGCAGAAGGACCGTGCGTCAACACACTCAGAGCTGCATGCCTCCTCCACAGGCCCCTCTCTGATGTGCGACCCCGGAGGCATGCCTGTGAGGGTGGCACAGGAGATGGGGAGCCGGGGTCCCCAGTGACCCCAGAGGAGAGCCCTGCCAATCATGTGTGCTGCTTGCCCTGGAGAGAAATACGTTGTAGCAGGATTAAGCTATGAGATTTTGGAGGTTTGTTTGTTAACGTGTCACGGTCCAGCGTCTCCCAACCCTGTACAGCAGCTAACAATGGCAGTCAAAACACCTGCATGGGGCGGATCACAAGGTCAGGAGTTCGAGACCAGCCTGACCAACATGGTGAAACCCCATCTCTACTAAATTACAAAAAGTAGCCGGGCGTGGTGGTGCATGCTTGTAGTCTCAGCTACTCAGGAGGCTGAGACAGGAGAATCACTTGAACCCAGGAGGTGGAGGTTGCGGTGAGCTGAGATTGAGGCACTGCACTGCAGCCTGGGTGACAGAGCAAGACTCCATCTCAAAAACAAAAAAAAAAAAAGGAAAAGAAAAGAAAAAGCCAGCACCAAGAGCAGGAAGGGGCGATGGAGTCGCTGTGGCTCTTAGACACACGTGGAGTGGAGTGACGCTGTGTCAGGGTGGAACGTGCTAGGTTGAAGGTGTGCATTGTATCACTTGGCAGACAGGGCGTCCCCGGGAGGCAGGGAGAGGAGGGAAAGCAGTGTGAGAGCTCAGTGAGCGTGCCCCCACTGTGAACACTGGGCGGGCTAGAGGAGGAGCCTGCAGAGGGCCCAGCAGGTCTGGGGTAGGGGAGGTGTCTCTACCGGGTGCACCCCCAATTTCACTTCCTCCCTCCTGCCAGGCTGGGGGCCCACACACGGTTTCTATGATTTTCATGGCTGACTCCACATTCTACTCTATGACGGACGGAGGAGTCTAAGTGAGCCGGCGCCTCCCCGCCCTGCAGAGGAGCCCGCATACGCCCAGGAGCGCCTCCCCGCCCTGCAGAGGAGCCCGCATGTGCCCCGAGTGCCCGATGCTTCCCTGCCTCCTCGGGGGTCTCGTGCCATCGTCTTCGGTAACACTGGGTTCTCGGGTGCAGCAGGAGGCTCTCAGAGCTCATCAGATGCTGTGCCTGCTCGAGCTGTGTCTCTCGAGGCTTCCACCCATCCCGGAAGAAAGTGCCCATATGGTGGAAGTTTCTTCTGAAAATGCAGGTGTCCTCAGACAATGCTGGAGGAGTTCTCAATCCATTGCAACACTTGGTGGGGGAAATCGCCTGAGCCCCCAGCTCTCCCATCTCTGCCCCAAGAGACTGTGTGGGGTGAAGGAGGGTGTGTCTTAGGAAGGCACTGAGGCATCACCAGAGCCCGCACAGGCAGCGTCGGGCACGTCAGGAGGTCATTTCACATGTTCTGCAAGGACGTGTTTTCAGCTCCCCAGTTTTCTAGTGGAGGAAACCAAAGCTCACAGGTCAGCACAGGCGTTTGCCCCATACTCCACCACCGTGGGTTCCAGGTGACGGGGAAGGGAAGGAAGAAGCCTGTCTCTTATGGAATCTCATCACAGGGAACCCTCTCCCACCCGGAGCTCCAGATGGTTTCCTGCAGACTGGAACTAAACGTCCGGTTCCTGCCCAAGTCTCCAGGAGCCCCAGGCTGGCCGACGTCTTCTTGCTCTGTTGAGCTTTCTGCACACCCCCAGGACCCTATCCTCCTCTGGCTCAGCTGTAGGAAGCCCTGGCAGAGAAGCCCAGGATGGGAGAGGCAAAATTGGGAGGATGAGGTTTGCATTACCCGTAATCCTGGCCAGGCCACAGTACCTAAGTGCTCAGTCAAACGTGAACCCAGGTGTAGCTGCAAAGGTATTCTGCAGAGGCGCTCAGTACCCACCGTCAGATGACCCGAAGGAGGTTAGCCTCGACTTTTCCGGGAGGGACTCATCCCATCAAAGGAAGCCCTTAAGGGTGGAAACGGAGGCTTCATTGAAAAGAACACCTGTCTCAAAACTGCAATGCACACATCGCCGCTTGTCTCCTGCCCACCGCCTGCCCTGCAGGTTTTGAACTGGCCAGTCGCCAGGAGCCAATGCTTTAAAATAAATCTCTACTTTGGGAGGCCGAGCCGGGTGGATCACCTGAGGTCAGGAGTTCAACACCAGCCTGGCCAACATGGTGAAACCCCGTCTCTACTAAAATACAAAAATCAGCCAGGCATGATGGCAGGTGCCTGTAATCCCAGCTACTCCGTAGGCTGAGACGGGAGAATCACTTGAACCTGGGAGAAGATGGCTGCAGTGAGCCGAGATTGTGCCACTGCACTCCAGCCTGGCGAGGAGCAAGACTCTGTCTCAAACAAACAAACAAAACTCTAAACATATGCACATCTATGTAAACAGCCTATTCTTTTGATGTCAGAAAATCCGGGACAAATCCCCGTCTATTACTTGGGAGAACCCTGCCTAATGAAGCCATTTCCACTGCCCTCCAGGGCTCAGGGGTCACTGTGTCCTTTGTGGTGGGGAGGGGTGTGACTCCTGTCCAGGGCCTTCTCACCAACAGCTACAAGGCTTGGGTAGGCACCAGCTCCTGCCCTCCCCTTCCAGGCCTTGGGAAGACGCAGCTCCCTCCCAGACTGACCCCAGAGCACCCCATCCCTCCTGGTCTCCCAAGTCTGTCCTGTTCGTGTAAGTAATTCCTTTATTAAATGCCCCTTAAGTGATCCAATCTGCATGTAGCATCTATTTCCTGCCAGGCCCCTGCCTCCTGCCTGGTACTGCCTGCTCACCCTGCGGCCAGCTGCCACTGGGACTGCCCAAGCCTCTGCAGCAAGAGAAATCTGGAAGCCACGTTCACCACCCCTCAGACACATCCCCAGGGCTTCTGCAACTGGTGAGGGCTTTTAATCAAGCAAACTCACTCCTGCACTGCACACGGCTTTGCTTCCTTCATAATGACTAGCATTCATAAATCACCATCCAAAAGGGCAGTCAGTGTGCGAGGAAGCGGAGCTGCACGGTCTACTGGGCATTCCCCCAGGTAGCAAGCTCTGAGGCTCCCAGGGGCAGGGACAGGGACAAGGAAGCGGGGGGAAGGACGGTGGAAAGGAGGAAGGAAGGAAGGGAGCAGCCCCCCCCTGGAGCCGGCGGCTCCATTCTCATGAAGCAGAGATCCCTGGCTGGGGAAATTCCCCGGCAGGAGGGATTTCCTCTCCTCACCCTTCAAGGTCGAGTTTCCTCCAGAGGACGTGTGGCGGCCCTTCCTGGCAGGGATCCCCCTTCTCCCCAGTGTCTCTTAGCAGCCGTGCCTGAACCACCGTGCCTCCCTGCTACCTGGGCTGGTGGCTATGGAAACCGTCTAGCCGCGGGATGGCGGGGTGGGGAGGTGGGGGGCGGCTCTGCTGGAAGTGAGAAGCTGCAGCATTTCCCTGGCGCTCGGCACAGGGGTTTGGGGTGGGCCGAGCACTCGCCCAGGGCTGTGTCACACAGAGGCGAGTTGTGCGTTAATGTTCATTTTAAAACTGCTGCGCTCAGATATTATTGATTTTGATTTTTTAGCTTGTGCCCCAAATCAACTGCCTAGTCCTTCCTGCTTTCTGGGACAAAGCTGGGAGCCGGGTGGAGAGAGGAACCAGGTTTGGGGCAGGCAGGCGTGGGGTCGCCCTGGCCAGGCCGGTGCCCTGGGCCTCCTGTCCCGGATGCTGGGCAGGGCGTGAGAGGTGTGTGATGCTCGGGGACAGCGTGGCACTTGCCAGCCTCTGTGATCACTGGAACAAGGCCGTGCCCTGAGGAGACTGACTCCCCACGAGGGCAGGCTTCGGGCATTATCACTCCTCACTGCGACCCTGTGTCGGTGCGGCAGCCCCACGGAAACCCGATAAACATCAGTAACCAGGAGGGGCCCGACCCACCCCGCCAGGCTCCCGGAGGCCTACGGAGCATCAGGGGAGCTGGGCAGTCCTAGCAGCACCCAGCGGGCATAGCAGGTCTTGCTGTCTTATGGCCGCCGCTCTGGGTGATGGCCGGGCAGTGCCTGGGGTCGGCCAAGGGCTTTTGAAGCCGGAGAGGCTGGAAGGCCGGGCTGGGACTGCAGCAGTGACCAGGCCAATATCATCCTGGAAGGCTCTCCACCGGGTGCTTCCCGGCCCGCTCCCTGGCCCAGATGCCTGGATCGGGAAAGCCCCACGGGTTTGGAGATGTCCTCTCTGGCTCTCAGCAACACAGGAGCACGCTGTGCCCACTCGCCACAGGGGCTGGGGTTCTCCAAACCACATTCTGGGACAAACACACTCTCCCACACACACTCCAGGGACACACACACCAGGGACACACATACACCAGGGACACACACGCCACACATGCCACAAGGCACACTCTCCCACACACATACCAGGGACACACACACCAGGGACACACACACCAGCGGCACACACACCGCACACACTCCAGAGGCACACAAACACCACACATGCCACAAAGCACACACACACCACACATGCCACAAGGCACACTCTCCCACACACATACCAGGGACACACACACCGCACACACCCAGGCACACACACACCACACATGCCAAAAGGCACACTCTCCCACACACTCACAAGCATGCACACTCACAGCCACGCACACACCCAGGACGAGGCATTCTCTTTAATGAGGAGCTGTGTTTCTGCTGTCACCCCTGCCCAGGTCACATGCCTGTCTAGGTTCTGTGGGACCTGCCTACCTGGGCACAGGTGGGTCTGTGTGGCCTCCCTGCCTGACCCCAGCTCTTGGGGGTGCTGGGCAGTACCCAGTCCCACTTCCCTGGTGGGCCTGTGCGTGGTGAGCTCCGGGGAGGTTAGGGGCAGGGTGGAGCTGGATGGACCCACACTGGGCATCATTCCAGCCAGGGGAGGGACACTCGTGTCCGGCTGAGGCCCAGAAGGCAGGGGCTTGCCCACGGCCACTGATCATTGCACGGCTCACACAGCTCCCGACGCCCCAGCTCACCTTTTCCTGGCCGCAGCCTGGGGTGGGTACCTAAAAATTGGCCTTAAACCCCAGGAAAGGACTATCAATTTTATTCCGTGTCGTGCCCGGCAAGGAAAGGACAGAGGCTGGGCCTTCGCTGCTGGAGGGACCCGCTCTGAGGTCTGTTCCGGGTGGCACTCTCTCTGCTTCATACTCTATGGAGCCCCAGGAACAAGGCTTGGTCCGTGGCCTGCTGGGGCCAGGGGGTCTGTGGGTGGGAACAGTGGGCGCTCTCGCTAACAGTCCTGGGGCCAGCCCACGCAGAGCTCCGAGGGAGACTTTTGAGGCCCACGCGCGTTCTGCCTTGTGCCTTTTTCGTCTTGATTCCCGGTGCCTTTAGCAGCTGGGCTCCCTGCCCAGGTCTTCCCTTCCTATACACACAGGGCCCCTGCCCTGGCCCCAGCCCCCAGCCTCCTTTCAAGGCTCAGACCGTGTCCCTGATGTCCCTGAGCCTGGACACAAAGGCCCGGCGTCCGGATGCCTCCTTCTCCTCCCCCTGCTGCCCTCCCCCTCCCCCTGCTGCCCTCCCCCTCCCCCTGCTGCCCTCCCCCTCCCCCTGCTGCCCTCCCCCTCCCCCTGCTGCCCTCCCCCCTCCCCCCTCCCCCCTGCTGGCCTATTTCTCAGGGCTCTCAGTGCCCGCGTCACCATCACCGTAGGGACTTAATGACGTTTGGCAACCCCAGGCGGGCGGGGGTGGCTTCTCACACTCCACAGGGGTGACGGTCCCCCATGATTCACAGGGGCTTGGGAGGGGGACGGAAGAGGCACTGCAGTAGTCACACATATGCTGGCTACCGGGTCCTAGTCACACCTGCCCGCCACCCCCCATCCCAGTCAGGGCACTGCAGTCTGGAGACAGCCGGTGTCTCTGTCCCACAGAGCTGATCTTCAGTTCCTCCTTGTCCCCTCCTGGGACCCTCACTATCCACAGGCCTTGTTGCTGGGTAAGGAATGCTCCTTTCTTTGGAGGTTCAGGGTGGGGGGCCATGGTCACTGAACGGGGCTCCCACCTGCCAGAGACAGTAGACACTGGACAGGATGGGCCCTGGCAGCTGTGTGAGTGGTGTGAGTCGGTGCAAAGGCCACAAAAGTGTGTTGTCCAGTCCTGTTCACACAGGCTCTCTCGCCTGCAGCTTCCCTCCCCGTAGGGCATTGGAGTGGCCATGGCATTTTAGGGGTACAGATACCCAAACTATATCTAGTTGGAGTTATGAGGTGACTGTAGGGATGGCTCACGGTCACTTACGGTCACGTCACAGCCGTCCTGAACACGCGTGGCTTCCGGGAAACTGCCCCGTGCACCTGCAGGTGGGAGGTTGTGTTGGCACAGGAGTGAGTCCCAGGAGTTAAGGGGAGACAGGGCCTGGGATCAGAGCTGGAGGCTCCTCTGTGGAAGGTTCTTCCAGGCCCACTGGCTCACGTGAAAACAAAATGAAGCACCTCTCGGACTTCAATTATCCAAAAACATGCGGAACACCAGCAGTAAAGACACTTTTCTATCAATACTTAAAAGTGAATTTTGGCCAACAGTGTGTGTGGCAGAGCATGGGGTCGGGGAAGCCTCTGGAAGGACGGAGAAGGAGAGGAGAAGGGCAGACATCTCCTGGAAGCTGCAGCCAGGCAGAGGGCTGGGTTGGGGCTTCTCCTGGCCTGTGCTCTCCCTGGAATTCCTGGCAGCTCAGGGCCGGGGAGGGACGCTCAGGGCTGGGGAGGGACGCTCAGGGCTGGTGGGGGACGCTCAGGGCTGGTGGGGGACGCCCAGCTCCTCCCAACCGATGTCTGTTGCTTCCTGTGCTCCCCTGTCCTCTGGGACAGTGGCAAACACTTGAATCTGTGTTTAAGGCCCGCAGAGCTTGTTTTCCTGGCATCGGAAAAGCCCCTTAACTTCTGCCCATCTCCAGAGGAAGGGCTGTTCTGGGACGTTGGGTGCTCCTGGACCCCTACCCTCTGCATGGATCTCCCAAGGGCCTTGCCAAGGGGCTGACCCAGAGCTGGGGCGCAGGGGAACAGAGCTGCCTCCACCCCCACATTCCTGGCGGGATTTCCTGTGGGGTCTTCAAGGACCCCTGAAGTGGAGAGCTGTGGAGAGGGAGGTGTCTCTTCCTCCGGGGAAAAGGCCTCAGCGAGCAGAGGCAGGTGCGGGTGGCGCTGAGCTTCTCCAGCGCTGGGTAAGTCCTCAACGCAGGGAGGCAAACCAGCCAAGCACCGAAGCTGCCACGGAACTGCTTAGAAATCAATGACCGGAAACCCCCAAACACCCGTCCAAGTGGGGAACCCCGACCACACACTGCCCGGCCCCGCCCAGCACAGGAGCACAGGAGCGGGCAGCAGGGAGTCCTGGGCAGGCCTCCTGCTCGTCAGGCCTTGGGGAGCACCCGCAGCTTCTGTGGTGTCCGAGGGTGACTCCCTGCCTTGCCATACATCTGGGTGCCCGGGGGGGAAGGACCCCTCAGGATGAGAACGTGTGGCCTTCGTGGTGAGCCATGCGCCTTTCCTTCCAGCCGGGTGCTGGGCCCAGGGGCGGGTCTGTGCGTCTGCTTCCTCCTCTTTGATCCTGCAGCTGTTCAGGGCAGTGCCCAGTGTGGTGCGTGTCAGGCACAGCTGCTCAGGTGGCTCAGGACAGATCAGATTCAGTGGCTTCTAGTTCGGCACCCACAAAAGCACACAAACAGGCAAACAACACAGTTTGTCCAGCCAAGTGCAGACGGGCCGAGGAAGCTGACCCAGGGCCCTGCCAGGCAGTCTCTGGGGGCCCTGCATTGGCTCAGGAGGCCCCTCTGCCCCCAGTTCCAGAGCGGAAGTGGGGAGCGTGGGTCGCTGTCCTCAGGTGAGCACGGCCCTCTGCCCAGGCACAGCTCCTCCATGTTGGACGCCCATTCCCCGTGCTTCTTATTCTGTGCTTTGGCAAACACGGAACTAACACACCCTTGGGGCGTAGCAGCGCAGCCACACACCAGAAATCAGAAGCCTGCTCTCTGCAGCTCCTGCCAACACAGCCCAGACCGGAAACGCCCAAACACCCGTCCAAGTGGGGAACCCCCACCACACACTGCCCGGCACTGCCCAGCGCAGGAGCACAGGAGCGGGCAGCAGGGACCCCCTTTGCACGAAACCCAAACACTGCAGGAGGCCACGGGTGAGAAGTTGGGTGGGGTGGCCCGTGGTGGCTGGAAAGGGGGGTTCAGCTGCTGAGCACCATGGCATTGCACCTGCCTGCAAAGACCAGGTTGCCTCAGCTTCCCTGAAAGCTTGCCGAGGGCCAGGTGTCCAGGCCCCGGACAGGCTGTGGAGTCGGAGTGAGTCCTGGAAGCGCCGGGAATAGGACCCCTCGTGTCCAGGCATTTGCCGCCTGGACTGGCTGCCTCTGGAGACCTCAGGTGAGGCACACTGTACTGCCTGACTGACAGACTGGGAGACTGAGGCAGAGTGGTGAGTGGGCTGAGACACCCCACTGGCCTGGGATGTGAGGGGACAGCTGCAGGGAGGGGTGCTTGTCACCTAGGGGAATGGAGCCTGCCACACTTGCTAAAGGACAGGCCTATACACAGGCACACACCACACAAAGGCACATAGTGCACACATGTGTACACACCACACTACACACATGCACAAAGCACACATGCACACACATGCACACCACACAAACAGGCACACGTATGCACATAGTGCACACATGCATGCATACACACATGTGCACACACCACACACATGCACATAACACATGGACACACATGCAAAACATGCATACAGGCATGCACACACCACACACACATGCATATAGCACACAGGTTCACACATGTGCACACAGACACACACGTGCAAATAACACACAGACACACACACACAACATGCACGCAGGCATGCACACACCACACACACATGCATATAGCACACATGTGCACACATGCACACATGTACACATGTGAACACAGATATGTACACACATGCACATAACACACGGACACATGCACAATGTGCACACAGGCACACACACCACACACACATGCATATAGCACACAGGTGCACACATGCACACAACACACACAGGTCCACACACACATGCACACAGTGCACACAGACACGTGCACACACATGCACATACCACACAGGGACGCACATGCACAACGTGCACACAACTGTCAAGCTCATTCTCGATTAGATCCACCGGCGCTCAGAGCAGCCTCCTCCAAATTAGAGCCGGAGCACAGGGCCAGCAGACCTGTGAGGGTCCCCTGCACAAGACAGAGACCAAAGGACATGGAGGAAGGCCTGCATCTGCCTGGGGAAGATGGGCACAGGCCCTTCACGGCCCCGCCTCCCAGGGCAGGGGTGCCAAGGTGAGCTCAGGTGGCTGGCATTGGAACGTTCTCCCTTGCCAGTGTGCGGGGTAAGCTGCGGCCGCCTGGGTCAGGGTTTCCCGTGGATCCCAAGAAAGGAGACTCCAGTGGGGCCCTCCCTCCACGGGGTGACCAAGAAAACACCACAAATGCGCAGCTCAGTTTGAATTTCAGACCAACAACAGACACCTTTGCAGTCTGAGGACTTGGCCCGGGCAGGGGCCCTTGGCTGAGGGACGGGCCCCAGCAGACAGTCAGCTTGGGTGGAGCAGGCCCAACTAGCCGAGTGTGCCGGGCCAGGGGCTCCAAGGCCTGGTGCAGAGCCCTGTGTGTGGGGCCCAGGCCTGAGGACGGAGCCCCAGGGTCCTGGCATGGCACGGGCATCGGTCCTCGGACTTATCTCAAGGGAACTCTGGATTCTCACCCAAACCCCCTCCTCCCCCAACCACTCCCGTCCCCAGCAAACACCGCCATTTGTTAAGGTTCTTAAACCAAATTGGAATGAGTCTGGAGCTTGTCCCAGGCTGGTGAGTGGCCAAGCCAGGACTTCAAGTCTTGACCATGTGGGAGAGTTGACGTGAAACACAGGTTTCCAGCTCTGCTTGGAAAACTTGAAAATCCAGACACGTGGACTTTCGCGTTACTCTTACTCGGGCCCCATTTCATTTTTCCTTTGACTGAAGAGGGTGAGCGAGGAGGAGGAGGGGGCCCGGTGCAGAGCGGAGCCGCCTTCCGCCCGGCCTCCGTTCCTGTGGTTCACAGTGCTGGCTTGCAGGTGACCTGGGTGGTGTCCCGAGATCCTGCCAGGTTTCTCAGTAAAGCCAGAACCAAATTCCAGGCCTAGTCCTGACCCAAACGTGCGTCATGGCTAAAGACGTGCGCAAGTTCTGGCAGCCCTGCGGCCCCGCGCAGCACCACCCCCTGCCGGCGACCCGGACGTGCCATTGGCTCGCCCCACGGTGTGGCTCTGGGGCACTCTTCCCAGCGGTCAGGGGTTCCTTCCTTTTGGCTTTGCCTGGCTCTGAGGGTTTGGTTTCCACCTTTCAGCAGAGGTACTGCCACCTTCCTACCCAGGCTCAGAAGAAGAGACAGGGAAGCAGGGACCGAAGCCTCCAGGGAGGCCACACACACTCACTCACCAGAGGCTGCCCGCACTGTGGGGTAGGCACCACTGCTGTCCCCCAGGGTCCCTGCCAGCCTCAGCCCAGCTCTCACCCCTCTGTCTCCGTTCCCTCCCGGCCCCATTCCCCAGAATGGTCTTTCCTCCTTCCCTTGGGCCCTGAATGACCCCCAAGTCGCTCCCCACCTCAATGACCCCCCAGTCGCTCCCCACCTCCTACCCTGGCTGAGTCTGGGTCTATTTCATCTCCTGAGGTCTGGACAGGGGGTCAGGGAGACAGGCCCAGAGCTGCCGGCGCTGATGTGGTTCCCTGGGGGGGATGCACTGACTGTCAGCCTGGGGGTAAGGACAGGCAGAGGTACAGGAGCAGCTCCCCAAGCCCTGAGACCCAGACCTCCAGCCCAGTGCAATCCATATCCACGTGGCCGGGGTGAGGGGGGAAAATGAATACACAGGAACCTCTTCGCCTGCCCCCACGCCCGCATGAGTTCCCCTATTGTCTAATTCATGAACGCCAGTCTTCCTAGTCCCCAAATCATTAAGTGGACTGTAACGGCCCTTGTATGTTATTCAGTAAGTTCCTCACGTGCAGTGGGCCTCATATCACCCTCTCAGGAAGCTGTTGGAGGGGTGCTGGGGTTTTAAGGGTTTGGGGGGTTGATTCAGACACTTGCCCCTCTGTTGTCATCCCAGCCTCCTTAGGAGACAGGATTGAATGCGCATTCCCTCCTGTGTTCTGCGCTGTCTGGGGACCCCCACTGTGCTCTGGGCACTGCCTGAAGTGCTGGGGATCCCATAGTGAGCAAGCCACACACGGGAGTGGCCCATGCCGCACTCACAGGCCAGCTGAGCGCCAGAGAGCAGCGTCCAGCAAAGATGCATGCTGACGCCGGTCACCGTGGAGTGCTGAGAAACCCCTCCCCCACCCCATCTCTGTGCAGGTTTTCCTGGCACCAATGTACATCCATTCCTGGAGGGCGGCCTGGGCTCTGTCACCTGCAGAATCACCCCACCATGAGCGTTTTCCTGGACCAATTCCCGGGTTGGAGGTGTAACCCAAAAAATGTCACACAGGTCTCAAGCAATTGACAGGTTTATTTCGCTAAGGTTAAGGACCACGGCCCGTGACAGTCTCAGGAGGTCCTGCCAGCATGTGCCCGAGGTGGTCGGGTTGCAGCTTGCTTTCATGCATGTTAGGGAGACAGAAGTGACAGGCAGAGATGTACATCAACACGTGTAAGGTGTACATTGGTTTGACCCAGACAGTGAGGGGCTTCCAGGTCATAGGGGGGTTCAAAGATTTCCTGACTGGCAATTGGCTGAAAGAATTGAGCTTTGCCTAAGAAGTTTGAGATCAGCAGGAAGAAATGCTGGAGTTAAGACAAGGGGTCCTGGAAGGCAAGGTTCTTGTTATGTAGATGCAGCTCCCGTAGCAGGCCTCAGAGAGAACAGGGGGTGAATGTCTCTTATGGGACCTTAAAATGTGTCAGACTGTCTGTAAAAGACCTATGAAGGCCAGGGAATTCTCTACAGAATGCAAATTTCCCCCTAAGAGACAGCTTTGCGGGGCCATTTCAAAATATGTCAAAGAAACGTATTCTGGGGGTAAAGTAATCTGATTTCTTTCCAGGCCTGCTGTCCGTCACAGGACGCCACCGTAGTCAGGTTGGAATGCGGTGTGGTATCGCTACCAAGCGTCTGTCCCGCCAGCCTTCCGATCTCTGTTTTCACATTAATGCTGGTCAGCTGTGCCTCAACTCCAGGCGGGGAGAGTAGATGAGGCCTGCCCAGCCCCGCCTCTTCCCATCCTGGCTTGAACTAGGTTCCTTCGGGATCCCCTTGGCCAAGAGCTAGGGAGCTGTTCGGGCAGTCGGGGGCTTCGACTTCTATTTTTGGTTTACTGAAAGGAAAGCTTCTGTGTGCAAACGAATCTGGGGGTTCACAGAGCACGTGTGCATGTTAAAGGCTCTGAGAATTCCTGCAGTGGAAACACACACGACTCTGCTCGCCTGTGTGTGTAACCTGGCAGTTCTCAAATGAACTTAACCATAGACTTGCTGCATTTACTGGCACCTACAGGGTAACTGTGTGTGTGGCTGCACCCAGTACGCCCTTTCTGGAGACGCAAACAGCCCCCGGGTCACGTGGAGAGGAGTGGCTGCAGCGTGTGCGAGGACAGATAACTGCTGGGACTGCAGGGGAGGGACCGCCGAGTGGGGTTCTCGGATGTGACACGCCGTCCCTGCAGATGGCCCCTCAGCAACACGGTGGCCTTCTCATCACTGCTCCGCCAACGGAGAGGAATGGCCTGATGAATCATGCATGATTCATTAATCTTAATTAAAATGCAAATGCATTGCCAACCTTCTCCGATAATTAAAGCCCATTGTGGGAATATGCTTAAAGCTTCTAGGCTGATGTTTCTTCTGCTGAAGCAAAACGGATGACTCTTTCAGCTCTGCTGAAAGTGGTGCTGCTGGGGGAGGTGTGGCCTGGACAGACAGGTGAAATCCTCGGAGAAGAGGCTCCCTGCCTCAGTGTCCGCTCTCTTCCTCACGCACGTGCATGCACGTGTGCCCTGGGCTCACTGTTCAGCTAGACACTGAGCTGTTTTCCTCTGCGCTACCAGACCTGCAGGCTCCCAATTTGGCAAGGGAAGAAAAACTAATTATGGCTTCAGAAAGAGCCTGCAGCGGCTCCTCAAAAACCTGCGGGTGGGTCAGGAGCACTACCAGAGCGCCTGCAAACGCCTTGCTGGAAAAATCCCTCTCTGAGCAACTGAGCCGGGTCCTATGTGCTGGAGGGGACACAGAGGAGCCACAGAGTGGGGAGTGGGCGGGCAGTGAGGCTGGTGACCACTGGCCCAGCACCAGCAGAGTTTTGGAAGAAGTCAAGTTGTGGTTTCATACACGATCCCCACGCAGCTGTGCCAATAAATGCAAAGGCTGTGCTGAGGTCATCGGCGTCTGCCCTGTCAGAGAGGGTCGTGCTCTGAGAGATGGAGCCGCAAGTAAACTCTGCCCACCAGGAAAACCTGGTGTCCCAGCTGATGAGGACCTACTGCTGGCTGCCCCATAAGGTCCAGTCCCCACAGGCTCCATCCGAGACCCCCATTGTTCCAGCCAACATAGAGCATTTTAGAAGAAACCCCTGTCTTTTCCTGCATCTTAACCAATGGGGCCACATTCAAGAAAGTACAGCAGCCTCCCCTGACAGCCTCCTCCACGCCCGACTCTGCAGCTCCTGCCTCTCCCCTGAGCTCCCGCCGCCCTCCTGCCCAGGTCTGTTTTCTGCCAGGGCGTCTGGCTCTTTCCTTCTGCCCTCAGCTCTCATCTGCCCCTCATCTTGCCTCACAGCTCTGGGCCGACAGCAGTGGGGACAGGAAACAGGGACGTGTGGCGATGACTCATCCTCTCCCTCGCATGCATGCGTGGCCAGTGCTGGCCTTGCCATGCTGCCTCCATCCACATTGAGTGGCACAAACAGAAAAGGGTCACCGCTGTCTTCAGGAAGAGCCTGGTCTCATGGCTGAGTGGTTCTGTCACCAAGTCGTCTCATGGTTTGCCACAGAGGTCTTTCCAGAATCATTTACTTTATGGACTTGATTGAAATGGGTCAGATTAGCCACGCTCCTGAGATTCTGCCATCAGCCCACACACACACATGCATGCACACACATGCATGCACACATGCACACACAAATGAACACATGCATAAGCATGAACGCACATGCACACACATGAATGCACATGCATGCACACACACATACACACATGCACATGCATGCAAAATGCACACATGCACACACAACACATGCATGCACACATGCACACACATACACATGTGCACACACGTGCATGCACATGTGTGTGCATGTACACCACACACATGCATGCACATATGCACACACATGCACACACCACATGTGCATGCACACAAGCACACATGGTACACATGCACACACCACGCACACACATACACACATGCACACACCACACACATGAGTGCACACATGCACATATACACACATATGCACACACACCCATGAGCGCACACACACACGGTCACACCACTGACCATGCTGATCTGATTAACTTTTTATTTTGAAACAATTATATATTCACAGGAGCTTGCAAAAAAAAATTCAGAGATTCCATGTACCCTTCACTGGGTTTCCCTTGGGAACATCTGTATCTGCAGCCTGGGGCCAAGACCACGCTGCTTCTGGAATGCCCCAGTGACTGCTGGGTTCGCGTGGTGGAGGGGTGCCCTGGCCCATTTATGTGGCTTGCGCCCTGTGTGTGTCTCTGAAGCCGGGGCCCCTTGAGCCCTGGGGACTCCCCCACTCCGGCGGACTGGGGCAATAACAGTGGGACACTCAACAGCTCCTTCCTCAGGCTCAAATGCAATCCTTGCCTCAGTGTTTTATCTCTGCCCCTCTTGTCCCCATTGTCACAGCCAGCACGCACCTCTTATGAGCCCTAGGCAGGACCTCCAGCTCCCTGATGAAGGCGGCCGCCATC
Organism: Saguinus oedipus; assembly: GCA_031835075.1. Lineage (NCBI taxonomy): Eukaryota > Metazoa > Chordata > Mammalia > Primates > Cebidae > Saguinus > Saguinus oedipus. Next base: position 68,876,495 of record CM063186.1, read on the forward strand.
CATATCGCTGCCTTCATAAATGTGCTCCTCTTTCTGGGCACGCTGAAGTCCTCAAGCACCAGTGATGCTGAGCATTTGAGCAGCCACTGAGGTACTCCTGGCCAACCTCCTCCCAGTCATGCCCCCGGGCACTCCTCTCTGTGTTTCTGGGACATCTGCCAGCAGGAAGGACCTCTGATTGTGGGGGGTGACCCAGGTTGGGGTGGGGTGCAGGGTGGTGGTGTGAGGGGCAGGAGAGGATGGCAATGAGAGTAGGTTCCCTGCAGGGTGGTGAGAGCCCACCAGGGCCAGGTCCTTGTAGCCTTGCAGCTCCAGGGGCAGCTGGCATGGGCCACCTTGAGAGGAGGAGGCCCTGATCCTGTTCCCGTCCTTGGCCTGGAAGGCCTCCGCCCTCTTGCTCCAGTTTGGGGTGGAGACACCCCTTCGTGTGGCTCCCCTGGGCTCCGAAGCCCCAGCCTCCTGGGACTGGCTCAGCACTCAGACACAGCCCTGGAGGGCAGCAAGGGACCTCCAGGCTGTTCCACCCTCCGTTTGTGACAGGGACGGTGACTGAGGGAGCCAGGGAGAGCCGTGCCCAGCTGTGTTCCCGGCCCTGAGATTGGTACAAGTTCCCCACGGCTGCTGCAGCAGATGGCCACGCACAGGGTCACTGACAACAGCAGAAACGTGTCCCAGCTCCGGCTGGAGGCCAGATGTCTGCGATCAAGGTGCAGCGTGTCGAGCCGAGCGCCCTGGAAGCAGGGAGGAATCTGTTCCTTGCCTCTCCTGGCTTCTCTGCTGCCGGCAGCCCTTGGCACCCCTGGCTCGCAGGGAATCGCTCCAGCCTCTGCCTCCGCCTTCTCTCTGGGGCCTTCTTTCCTGTGCCTTCCCGCCAGCTTCCCTCTATGCGCATTGTCGAGCCTTTCCTCTGCTTACAGGCACCAGTGTGCTGGATTGGGGCTCCCCCCTCCAGTGTGATCTCATTCCAACTCTGCAGTGACTCCACTTCCAGAGAAGGTCGAATTCACGGATGTGGGGTGAGGGTTTCAACAGGTCATTTGGGGACACAATCCTGGGGCCACACCCTGGCTCTGCCTGCCGTGGGATTGTCTCTTCAGTGACCTAGGGATCTGTGCCTGGTCTGTGCGTGGGGCACCTGGCTGGGTCCCAGCTCTCACAAAATGTCAGCACCCACACCTTCTCCGCCAGCAACATGGCCCTGCAGTGCCCACTTCCCAGTGAGGACACTCCAGGCACACAGATGGAGATGAGGCTTCACCCATGGCAGGACGGTGGCATCACTTCAAGGGGCTGCAGGGGCACAGAGGACAGAGAGCCAAGGTCACCCCAGACCCCATCCACCCGCCCTGACGCATGCCCACCGCTGGCGAGCTGGCCACGGGAATGTAGGCCTCCAGATGCAGCTTCCAGAGGCAGTCTGGAAAAGTGTTTTTGAGAACAAATCATGAAATCACTGGGGGAATATTTGTGAAGATTTAAAACTTAGAATAAATGTGTGGTATTTTATTAATGAACATACATTTGAATATTTAGGGAAAGATGCATTTTCAAGGACTTTCGGGCATATGCTTTTTAAAAATAGACTTTTTTAGAGCAGTTTTAGGTTTGCAGCCAAACTGAGCGGAAGGTACAGACGTTTCCCATGCGCTCCCTGCCCCCACACACGCACAGCCTGCCCGCTATCTACCCCCACCACAGCGGTGCCGACTTTACAACCGATGAACCCGCCTTGACCCGCGTGTAGAGTCAGTGCTGGGCATTCTAGCGGTCTGGAGAAACGTGATGACCTGGACCCACCATGATGGCGTCACGCGGAGCGGCGCTGCCCCGAAACCCTCTGTGCTCTGCCTGCTCCTCCTCCCCCAGCCCTTGGCAAGCACGGATCCTTCCTCTGTCTGCAGAGTTTAGGCGGATGTTTTTTAATGAAGCAGTTGATCTGAAAGCAAATGAAATGAGCCAGGAATAGGAAAAATAAAACAAAAGCAAGGGTCTGTGGGGCGCCCCTGGGCGAGTGCGCAGGGGTCTGGAAAGAGATCCCCCTTCGGGGTCTCTCCATGCAGTGCAGCCCTCCTGACCTTAAGATCCCAAGGGCTGGTGTTTCCCTGTGGCCCCACAACCCCAGGGCAGAATCTTGTTTGTTTTGAGACAGAGTCTTGCTCTGTCGCCCAGGCTGGAGAGCAGTGGCGTGATCTCGGCTCACTGCAACCTCTGCCTCCCAGGTTCCAGCGATTCTCCTGCCTCAGCCTTCCGAGTAGCTGGGACTACAGGAGCACACCACCACACCCGGCTAATTTTTGTATTTTTAGTAGAGATGGAGTTTCACCGTATTGGCCAAGATGGTCTTCCAACCTCGGGATCTGACCGCCTCAGCCTCCCAAAGTGCTGGGATTACAGCACCTGGTTTTCCAGGGCAGAATCTTACTCATGGGAAACCCGACTGGTCTTCTGTGAGCTACCCGGTGCTGGAGCCCAGATGGCCTCCGTGCTGGCACCCGCGCAGTGCTGCTGAGCTGTGGCCGTGAAGGCCCGGAACAGCCGTGGCCTCAGCATTCTTCTCTCTGCGTCAGTGACCTCTTGGCCAATCGCCCAGGAGGCCCCCGCCCCCAGTACCATAGTCTGTCCACTTCAAGGACAGGTCAGACCCAGGGCTGGCCTGACCCTCAGCGTCTTCCTCTGGAGGCGTTACCCTCCACCCCGCTCCCACGCTGCCTCCTCCTCCTGGGACCTCACACTTGGCCATTGCTTGTCCTTCAGGTTTGGAGGTTGGGCTGGGGAGCCCAGGCCTGGGAAGTCCTAGGTGCCTGGGAGTTATTCAGGAGCAGGAAAGGCCTTTCTGGGGTTCCCATGGCCCTGCTCTAGTGACTTTTCAGGGGGCTTCCTCAGACTGTGGGAACTGAAGGTGGTGTCAGCAGCAGCCTGAGCCCAGCCACGTAATGTCCTTGAAAGCCCATTTGCTGTACCAGGGGTTACTCTGTCACCGAAATGCTGATCAGAGGGCATAGACCTCTCCTCTTGATCAGGCGTGGCCCAGCTGGGCTCTCCTGGCCAGCAGCCAGGAGCAGGAGACTTTGATGCTGGACAGCACTTCTGGGGTCCAGAGCCACAGGCTGATGCTGCCTGATGGACAGTGAACTCGGGGCTCGTGAGGCCAAAGTGAGGAGCTTTGGCCTCCCGCGGCCACCCTTGGCCTGGGGCTCTGCAGTGTGGCTCTGCCTCTCCAGGCTTCCTCAGTGCCTCGTACCTTCTGGAGTCACACTAATAGGAATCTCCCCACAGGACTCACACATTGGCCTGAGAACAATGGTTTGCACTACTGTAAAAGGCTATAATGGACAAAACCCAAGAAGAATGTGTGACAAAGGCGGAGGGAGGCCCTTGAACCCAAGGGAAGTAGGGAAGGAGATGCCGGGCCCTCTACGGAAGCAGGAGTGCCCGGGCTGCCCGAAGCTCTTCCCACCGTGGACTTGTCCCAGCAGTGGCCTGATGATGCCTGGGGCTCCAGGTGTGCCTGTCCCAGCAAAGGGTGCTGGCCGCTCCCAAGGCTCTGGAACCATCCTGAGGCCCCACCACATTCTGAACCGGGCCAGAGGGTCAGGGCCCCTGACGGATGCTGTTTCTGTGCCTCTGAGCATCGGGACCAGGTCGCACGCCCTGCAGTCCTCCAGCACTGGGGCACGTGGCAGCTGCCAAAAGAAAGTTGGGGCACTGTGTGCACACGAGGGGAACGGAAGCTTGGAGAACTGAGGTCAGCAGCATTCGCCCCCCAGGCCTGTGTGGGGCTCAAACAACCACAGAGCTGTCCACGCCGAGACGGGGCCTGACAGTCGCCGACAGCGGGTGTGGGTGTGTGCATGTCGTCTCTTTCTGCTGTAATAGTGCTGCTCTGAGTCCGTTTCTAGCCAGCTACACTGTAGTATCAGACAGCAGGACCTCACGTCCCATCTTCCCCAGCGTTTCCTGCTCGTGCCTCTTCCCTCTGGAACCAGGGTGGAGGTGCAGCCTCGGCCTGCTGGGGGCGGGGTTCTCGGGGCCGCTGGAGCAGGTCTGGTGGAGCCTAGGCATGGCTCTGAGGCTTCCGCTCAGGCAGGGCTGTGCCATTGTGCCCCATTTCATCAGCCAAAACCTCCATATGGCCCTGGTGACCATCATCAGGGATGAGGTGTCCATCCTCTTACCCAGTGGAGACCACGAGCCCTGGCCACCACAGCTGGATCGTGCAGTCCCATTTTCTCTTAAGAGCAATCAGCCCGATTGAAACTAGAGATGAATTAGCACCTTAACGATAAGGGACGACACAGAAGTGAGGAAGGACAAACTTCAAGGGCGTGTCCTCAGCGGTGGGTTTGCTTCTCCCAGGCAGGGCCCTCTGCCTGCAGCTCAGCCCGGTGGAACGGGGGCTGCGCCTGTCTCTTCCCAGGGCCCAGCAGCTGAGCTGAAGGAGGAAGCCCAGGCGGACACTCCACACCACGGCCTCCAAGGAGCGTTCCTGACCTGGGGGAAGCAGGTAGGCTCCCCCTCAACCAGGATGCGGATGACCCCTCGGGGCACCCGCACGTGGTGCTGTCGGGGGCAGGGCTGCTCCTCCCCTGCCTTCCTTTCTGGCAGGCCTCCAGGGTGGCTTTGGCAGAGGCTGACCTGAGAGTCAGGCTTCCTGTGCACTCTCTGCCCCAGCCGTAGGAGGGGCAACCGGTCGCCTGCTTGCTGTGTCCTTGAGGACCATTAGTAACCAGCACCAGCCCCACCCTGCCCTCCCGACAGGACACATGGGCCAGGTGAGGGGCTTTCTCAGGTACAGCCTCCGGGAGGACTGGGGTCCCTCACAGCCTGCAGCAGGGGACCTTTTCCCTGAGGCCACTTGTACTCGCTGCAGTCCAGCTGCTGGGCCTGAGAGCCTGACCCCATGAGCACACAGATGGCACTGTGGCATCCGGCTGGAAATTTCAAAGTAAAATCAAGACAGGTGGGTGCAAGGAAGTGGGCTTGAGTGCTTCACAGGGAGACCCCACACCACCTCCCGTGGGAAGGAGACCCCGCACCGCCTCCTGTGAAAAGGAGACCCCGCACCGCCTCCCGTGGGAAGGAGACCCCGCACGCCTCCCGTGTGCTGGTTTCTTGAATGAGCGTCCCTCATTCATCAGAAACACGGATCTGCCCATGAACTTCTGACCATGATCTGAGACCTGAGAGAAACCAGCCCCAAAACCACAGCCAAGAAGCCTGGAAGCCGGAGAGTGAGTCCAGGAAATCACAGCCGGCGCACGCTGAGGTCACTCAGGCTGACCACGGTGAAGGGCAGCGATGTCCCTCGCAAATCGGCTTGCTCAGGACAGGCCCAGAGATGCCAGCCGTCCTGGCGCGTGTATCCACAACCTTCTCCTTTATTCCGAAGGGGCTGATGGGTCGGTAAATTACAGGGTCGCCCTTGTCATGTTGGATGATGAACAAAATCTCAAGGGCTGACTCCCTTCAAGAAACCCACTGTGCAAAAACCCGTCTTCCCAGGAAGAGCGTATTCATTTTCCAAAAGACTTCTCTTTTGGCCGGGAAAGAACACCCTTTGTTTGCCAGAAAATCCTGCCAGCCGCCTGCCTGAGTGCAGGACCGCTAGATTCCATTTTGTAAAATCGAGACCGCAGCCGAGGCACACATGCAGTGCGTGAGCCCAGAAGGCCCAGGTGTCCGGAAGCTTCCAGAGACAGCGCGGGGCGGCTGACACGAGGAGACACAGACAGGAGGACGCGGTGGCCTCGCTTCCGGGGCTCCTGGAGCCTGGCTGGCTGAGGAGCGAGCAGATGGTGCTGCTGAGCGTTTGTTTCCTGCAGGGGCGGGAGGAGGTGGGGTTGCCACCGGCTGGGGCCTGTGACTATGAGTGCAGCTCATGGAGCAGCTGATGTGGCGGAGTGGGGCGGGGATTACCCCATGTGTGACGGCAGAGCGGGGACAACCTGTAGAGAAACGTGGCCCTGTCTCCCTTGGAAAGTGGATGGAGCCCTCTGGGCCATGACCCCCCTGCATTGGGCAGTGGCAGGTCCCAGTCTGACAGGCGGCTTCTGCTGCCTTGGATTCGCACCTCTAACGGGTCACAGGGGCTGCCCCCGCCAAGAAAGACAAAGTGTGATCCTGAGCAGGTCTTCGGGGGGCCGGAAGAAGGAACGGCTGCGGTGATGAAGGCTGAACCCCAGCTCTCTCTCCGTCATTCTCCCCGCCCAGGAAGGGGCCGCTCGGTAGGGCTGGGTTTAGAACCCTCCACGCGATGGCCAGGAGCCTTCTCAACGTCTTCGGCTGCTGTGGTGCACCTGCCCTCCTCCCTCCTCCCCAGCCCATCCTATTCTCGGCTACAGTTACACATAGTGTCATCTGAACGTGCCCTGCCGATCCCTGGACATCACACACAAAGCGCCTGTGGTGAACCCGTGTGGCCAGGCTGGCCTGTGGCTCAGTGTCTGTTCCAGAAGCCTGGCCCGTGCAGTGCTCCTGAGTGGGGCCGCTGGAGCCCAGGAGGGCCAGGACCACAGCCCAGACCACTGTGACCGAAGACACTGCGCAGGGCCTGGGAACCAAACCATCAGGAAGGAGCCGGGCCGCTGCGCCGCCTCCTAAAGCAGCTGCCTCGTAGGGAAACCGCTGAGCTCTCTCCGTGTGAGACGGAGGCGGCTGGGGCATCCCGCCAGCAGGCACGGGTTGTCCACCCTGGGCCGCCTCTGTCCTTCATTCCCATTTAAGGGAAAACCATCTCTCTTTGTCTTTCTGCCCTGGGCATTGGAAATGAGTGCCGAGAACAGTGCTCCTGCTATAAAATGCTCCGATCTTTCCTTCCACTCCCGTGGAATTTATCCAAAGGACAAAGATGGCACTGACCTCTGTGACGCCTGTCCCCAGGGGTGGGGGAAACACAAGCCTGTCCTCAGAGGCCCGTTTGGCTGCTTGTGGGTGGGGCCGGTGGCAGCTCCTCCTGGAGGCCTCAGGCCTGTTGCGGGTACATTTCTGTGATGTTCGAGGGAGGGGGTCGTTTTGACGCCTGCCTGCAAAGTTTCAGAGGACATGGCCTCTGGGCGGGGTTTTAAACAGAAGGGCCGCCACGCAGATCCAGATGTGAACTGTGGTTGTTTGCAGTTGAAGCGGAGATGCAGAGGACTGAACAGGAGTGCCAGCAATGTTGCTCTGTGGCCTTGACCCAGCCAAGGACCCCCACCACACAGGGACCTGGGAACCACTGCTCCACGGTCGAGCATTGGGCCCGCTGTGCACTGCCCACACCTGGCTGTGCCTGGAGACTGAGAGCACGGGGTGCCAGTGGCCCTGGCACAGTGGAGCCCCGCAGCAGGAAGTGTGGGAGGGGAGATGGGAGAGCGCAGTCACCCAGGGGTCCCCACATGGGCTTGTACAGGCCTGATTCAATCTGCACGGCAACTGGGAGGCAGAGCGACCCCTCCTTTATAGAGGAGAACTCCGAGGCAGAGAAGCAAACGCGTGTGGCATGGGTGCCGCTGAGACGGAGCGGAAGCGGGGAAGCCTGTCCTCTCGAGGGGCGGCCCTGTCTCTGGTGCCCAGGCGCCTCCTGCCCATCTGCCTGAGGTTCCTGGGGGTACGTGGCCCTTGGTTTTCAGGAGGGCCCCGCTCCTTCTGTGGGAGCCAGGGACTTGCATGTGCCCGAGCTCACACACACACCTGGCGTGTGGGCAGGGAAGCGGCGCTCCCGGCTACCCCAAGCGTCTTTGGTTTTCCTTCTGCTCTGAGTAGGCACCCAAGGAACACACACTTTTGCTCAGAGGCTGATTCCTGAGACCGGGATAAAACCTCAGGGAAAGGCTGTCACACAGTGGCTGCCCGAGCCCCCTGCTGTGGGGGATCGACTACAGTGGCCCAAGGTGGTGTCTGCTCAGGACGGGTTGGGGTGAATGGACCCCCATCAGTGGCCAGTGGCAGGGCGGGTTGGGGGTGTGGGTTCAGATGACTCCTTTTCCGGGAGCCTGCGGCTCGGGGTGTGTGGGTGGCACACGGTGAAGGCAGAGGCCGCGCCGTGCGCCTCGGAGCTGGTGGCACACCAGTGAGAAACCCCAATATTCCCTGCTGGGCTCCCGCCCGCTCCCTCTGGGAAGTCCTGTTTTCATTTCCCCCGACACCAGCCTCTCCACACCCTCCGGAAGGCCGGGTCTCCTCACGCGGCTTCCCCCCCGCCCTCGGAGATGGCTCTCCTCTCTGCTCTGTGCCCAGCATGATGGCCACCACCCGCTCAGGACCGGACGCTGTCATAAAAGTGCCAAGATCCATCTCCTGCTTTAAAATAACATGCTTTGGGGAGTTTCTCTGAATCTGCTCTGATTCTGGGGCTGCCTGATTTAAAAAGATTTTTAAAATAAAATAAAGAACCACCTGCAGTGGAAAAGTCTAAATAAGCCTCTGCCGCCAAATTCAGGTCTTCAAAGCCAGCAAGTTTGGAGTTTCAGTACATGCCCCTCAAAACCGTTGCTTACAGTGTGTGTGTGTTGTGTGTGTTGTGTGGTGTTTGTGTGTGGTTTGTGTGTGTGTGTGTGGTGCGTGTGGTGTGTGTGGTGTGTGGTGTTTGTGTGTGGTGTGTGTGTGGTTTATGTGTAGTATGTGTATGTGTGTGGTGTGTGTGGTGTGTTTACACAGTGAACCACCTGCCACCTTTGGCTGAGCATGGGCCTGGTGTGGGCGTGGCCAGGGCTGCTGGCTCCAGGGTCTCCCAGCCCTGACTCCCAGGAGTTGGCCTGCTTCACATTTGCATATTCATGACCTGAAATGGATTTTATTTCCTCAGGAAGAGTCTAACCCTTTTGCAAATGCCAGCTATAGAGGTTTATTTTTCTCCCTGAGAGAAGTAAGAGTAAAGGCTGAGGCCGAGACTGAAGGACAGAAGGACGGGACTTAGAAGCCAGCGAGCCCGGAGCCGTGAGACGCACTCCGAGGACACGGAGCCTCAGGGAAGCCGGGCAGGGCAGGAGTTGGTCTTGGCTTCGCTGACGGTGCCACGAGGTCGGGCACCATGTCCACTCGCAGGCTGGCCTGTCCTCTGCAGCCTGAGGTCCCCGTGGTGCCACCGTCCAGATGCTGAGATAATTGTGCCGGGCACTGGCTGATCATGATGGGTGGTGGCTGTTCTGTGAGTTCTGCATTGATCTTGCTGGCTGAGTGTCCAGAGCGGAGGGGGCAGGTGCTGTCAGAGTCTCCCCTCCCACCGTCTCCCCAGGACCCATCGCCCACTGCCGCTGTAAGCTGCTAGGGGCTCACAGCTGTGAGTCTTTAGGAGGGTCCCGCCTGACGTGCAGCTTCCCTCCCGCCCGCATCTTGGCTTCGCTATCTTCCCTGGCTGCCGGCCCCTTCCCCTGGCCTCAGTTGGCTCAGGTCACTAAATTGAAATGTCGCACCCTGGGGCCTTCAACGGCAGACCTGGCTTCTCACCATCTGGAGGCTGGAAGTCCGGGGTCCCGGCCGTCGGTGCTGCTTCACCCGGCCCTGCCGCCTGGTCTTGGGGCTGCCCCTCTGGGCACGCAGGCCCCTGGCGTCCCGCGTTCTTCTAAGGATGCCAGTCATACTGGACCCAGGCCCACCCTCATGACCTCATTTACCTTAATCGGCTCTTGAAAGACCTTGTCTCAACAGCAGTCACATTCCGGGGTACTGGGGGGTTAGCAAGAGAATTTGAGGGACACAGTTCACCCCATAAACTGTTCCCCCAATAAATCACTTTCACAAGCGCTCTCCCCTCAGGCTTCACTTCCGGGGGATTCCCCCTGAGATGGATCCATCCAGGTTCCCGTTTCTCAAAGAAAGGAGGGGCGAGCCCTGGTGTGAAGGGAACAGCTCGCCTTGGGGACCGGCAGAGAAGCTGCTGGCACTGCCAGGGGCAGGCTGGGCCGCAAGCCTGGAGGAGGGAGGTGAGGCCCGCGGATGGACCTCATTCTTCTGAGTGTTATAAACTCTGGCTTTGTCCAGAAACCGCCCCATGTGTCCTTTCGTTAACTGAAGTGCCAGATTTTCTCCAAGTAATAATTGGCATCATTTAATAATACAAATAATCTGCATGTTAATTTGGGGGGGACGCTCTTGCTGATTCCTGGGGACTCAGCGGAGCAAAGTGATCACGAATTCCAAGAGTGGGAACAAATCCATCCCGCAGATCTCACCTGGCTTCTCCCTCGCCGGTCCGGGAGCTGCCCCAGGGGCCTGAGCCTTCAGCCGCTACCGGGCTCAGCCAGTGTCCTTGGGAACCAGGTCCCGGGGTGGCTCCCAGCCCCAGAGCCGACTCTGCCTGGGGTGGGACAACACACAGTTTAATCAGCTTTTTCCATCTGTGAAGCAGAACTTGGGATGCTTGTCACCCCTCCGGCCAGGAGGCCGTGAAGATGGATGCATCTGTTTTTAGAAGACCTCTGTGCCAGCAATAAAAGACATCGAAGCTCTAACACCCTGCTCAGCAAACAAGGAGAGAACTCGCACATCCAGGAGACAGTCTCCTTGTGCACAGGAACATCGGAATCAATGTATGGTGCGGCCTCCCCGGAGCTGCAGCCCCTGGCCCCAGGCCCCAGAGTCACGTGGCCTGGGGAGCTCACATCCTGGCCTGTTTGCTCACCCCCATTCTCTGAGGGCATCCTTCTACTCAAAGTTGTCGGGATGGGAGCAGGTGGGGGTCCAGCTTTGCTAATTTCTTATTAAGTACATTATTACTATTTTTGAGACGGAATCTTGCTCTGTCACCAAGGCTGGAGTGCAGTGGTGTGATCTCAACTCACTGCAACCTCTGCCTCCCAGGTTCAAGCGATTCTCCTGCCTCAGCCTCTGGAGTAGGTGGGACCACAGGTGTGCGCCACAACGCCCCGCTAATTTTTATACGGGGTTTCACTATGTTGAACAGGCTGGTCTTGAACTCCTGACCTCAGGTGATCTGCCCGCCTTGGCCTTCCAAAGTACTGGGATTACAGGTGTGAGCCACCGTGCCTGGCCTAGTGCATTATTTTTCAAAGCCGTAAATCATCCGTCTGTGTGTGTTTAATTACTAGTGAGTAGTTACTGTTACAACTCATTTCTTTGGGGACAGGTTCCTATCTAGTGTCCCACCACCATATTATTTAGGCCCAGATAGATACACACAGTGGATGAAAGACTGGAAGATGAATCTTATGTCAAAGCTTCACTCTGGGAAGGCACAGATCTGGAGTTTGCTCAGAGCCTGGCTCCTGCAGGTGGGCACTGCTGACTGGCAGCTGGAAGCAGGGCAGCAGTTTCTTGAAGTGGCATGAACCCTGGTAGGCTCTTTGAAGTATGTGCCCAAAAACGGTGGGTTGGGGGTCTGTGCAGGAGCCAGGCCACCCATGCTCAGAATCAGCGGTGCGGGCACGTCAGGGCACTCCTGGGAAGAAGGGTGAGGGGCTGAGGGCCTGAAGCTGGCGGGACAGGCAGGAAGGCTCACCTGCCAAGGACAGGAGGTCAGAACCAACAGGGGAGCTCTCCAGGGGAGGGGCTTTCGAGCCCTGGCACCACCCAGGCTTCACCCGAGAGATGTTGGACGAGGTGCCAGTAGACAGCCCGCCGTCAGGGTACACAGACTGTTGGAACAATGAGCAGTCCTATTCCTGTACCACACGGTGGTCAGTCCTCCCCGAGAGCCCACAGCCCGGCCAGCAGCTGCCAGAGGTGGCTGGTCCCTCGCCTCCCCAAGGCTCCAGCAGCTCTGCCTGTCTACACAGCCCCTCGCCACTGCCATCGATGGTGTGGACACATCAGTCTCCAGGCTGCTGCAGGACCTGCCCCTGGTGGGGGCTATGATATTGGTGGTTCCATTGAGGGGCTCCTCTGGCCTCCCCTGGCTGGCTGGGGTGGGTGAGGTGACATAAATACACTGAGCAAGTAGCTCTGCAGACCACCGGATCAGCAGTGTCCCTGTGGCCACAGTGGCTTTAAAGCAGGCCCCAGAGGTAGCTCTCCAGGCAGTCTGGCTGGGCTGTTCTGAGGCACATCTGCTCCTAGGACTGCCCATTCATTACAGCCAAATAAGCAGGCACAGGCGCTGGCCCCAGGCGACGTTTCTCGGGGCCTCCAGTGGGGGAAGAGCCCCCCTCTCCAGCAGCCTCAAGGCGCTCAGAGGCCTGGCTCCTCTGGGTTGAGCTCGGGTCTGCAGTAAGCAGGGAGTCTTCCTCCTGCTGCTCCCCACTGCTGGGCAGGCTGTGTCCCCCAGGAGGCTGCCTGCCCGCCGTTGCCTGCCTGGAGTGCCAGGGTCTTTTGTGAAATAATCACGTTACTCGAATTCAATCCTTGAACAAATAGTACATTTTTGCATGCATTTTGTAGAGTGGCATATGCCTCAAAGTTCTAAAGGCACCGCAGGGTATCTATTCTGTGACGCCTTCCTTCTAACAGCTCCCTGCCCTCCCGTGGAGACAAGCAGCATGGCCAGCTGCGGTGAGCATCCTTCTGTGCATTAACATTGTCTGCGCCTCTGTGCAGAGGTGGGGCTCACCGCGTGCTCTTCTGCACTTCTGCTTTCTTCAGCTAGTGCCATGCGTCAGAGCTCTCTCCCCACCACCGCACAGCCCCAGCCTTTCCCGTGGCTGAGTGGCAGCCCATTGGAGGGCTCATAACTATCCATGGATATTTAGGTTGCGTTCAGGCCTTTGCAGTTAAAAACAATGCTACCACGCTGTGCTCTGCAGTATGCCAGCATGTGTGCATGTGTGTCTGTGGCGGGGAGGGGTGGTCTCGGGTGCAGCTGTGGAGCTGCACAGCATGTGTGCATGTGTGTCTGTGGCGGGGAGGGGTGGTCTCGGGTGCAGCTGTGGGGCTGCACAGCGTGTGTGCATGTGTGTCTGTGGCGGGGAGGGGTGGTCTCGGGTGCAGCTGTGGGGCTGCACAGCGTGTGTGCATGTGTGTCTGTGGTGGGGAGGGGTGGTCTCGGGTGCAGCTGTGGGGCTGCACAGCGTGTGTGCATGTGTGTCTGTGGCGGGGAGGGGTGGTCTCGGGTGCAGCTGTGGGGCTGCACAGCGTGTGTGCATGTGTGTCTGTGGCGGGGAGGGGTGGTCTCGGGTGCAGCTGATGCGTCTGGACTTGCGTTGCATTTGCGTCTGTGCTTGCACTCACGTTTGCATGTGCATTGGGGCTTGCACCTGTATTTGCAGTAGGACGGGGTGGTCACTCTCAGGTGGCTCTGCATGGGATGTGTCTCTGGCTATCCCTGGCCCAGGGGTGCTCTTTCATTCTTGACTTCACTAAAGGACAGCAGGCCTGGCAGTCAGCCTCCTGTGACGGAAACCAGCCAGTCTAGATGTTCCAACAGAGGAAATTTAACACCAGGAATCAGCTGCCACCTGAGCCTGGGCAGGAGGAACTTGCCGGGACTCAACACTGCCCTACCAAGGGGTGGGACCTGGGTAGCAGGCACACTGTTGGGATGGCAGGCCCTTGGGGTCTCAACCTTCAACTGCACACCACCACCCGGCAGCTCTCCCAGATGTCCACTCCAACAGGAGGCCAGGGCTCTGATCTGCCTGGGACTTCCTTGGTTTCAGCACTAAAAGACCCACACCCCGTAGTCCAGGCCGAATGGGGAGGGCTGCTCACCTGTGCTCAGTGTCGCCTCACAGCCCCATGCTTCCACCCCCGTCCCACCCCAGATCTGGTCTGAGCAGGAGTTGGTCCCGCAGTCCCGATGGCTTCTGACAGTCACAGTTCCCTGGGGTCCGCAGCCAGCCGCCTGGGGCTGGCACAAAATGTCTCGGAGTGGGGGAGGTGTCAGAGGGCTTCGATGAACCCCTGTGCTTGGGGCTGTCCCCGCAAAGGTCCTGGGGGTCTATTCTCCACATGCCCCTCCTGCCAGATGCCGGACCACCTGTGATGGGGTGGAAGGACTGCGCGTTAGCTCCATCTGGAAAAGGGTGTGTGTGACAGAAATGGGGCGAGACAGAGGATGAGAGAGGAGGGGGGATGGGGCCGGGAAAGAGTGAACTTGCGGAGGAAGATAATTCCCTTGGGATTCTTTCCTGCCTGCAGCGAGGAAGCAGGGCCCGGGGGCAGGGCCCACATGCCTGGGAGAGCAGGTGACACACCCAGAAACCCACCGCCTTGGACCTGCCCTGGGCAGCCCCGAGACGATCAGGGCGGCGCAGACTGCGTTTCCCTGCGAGAAGCCTCCTCTCCCCACTGCCACCTCTTTCCTGAGGTGACCGGATAGCTCCTGCTCGGTTCAATGGTGCCTCGGTTCAATGGTGGCCTTCAAGAGGTCAGCTGGATTCCCAGAGAACACATACCTCTTATTAACATTTTTCAGGGACTTTAAACCACAGTCGCTATATAGGAAACATCGGTTTGAAATTATGGCAAAATATACTTTTGCTGATCAATTGGCTCCGTTGTGTATGCACACAATCTACACACACATTCGTGTGTCATCAGAACTGGGACTTGAGGCAATTTTAATGCAGAATTGAGGAAAATGAACATGTGCAGCCGATTCTGGAACCAGCCCTTTCAGCCTCCCTCCCAGGGGCCCAAAGACACCTCCCTGGGAGTCAGAACATGGAAGCTGGCGTCTCAGCTGTGCCATGGAGCGCCCTGGGACTTAAGATGTCACTCGCCTCAGTTTCCCCAGAAAGGGTGAGAGAAGGAGGTGGCCTCTTACCTTCCTTCCTTTGCACACAGTGGCTTCCTCCATGAAGGCCACCAGGGCCATGGAAATGAGTGGCAGGCCCAGCTTCTGGTGGCATAGCCAACCCTTCCGTGGGAGCCCCTTCCCAAGGGTGGTGCAGAGGACAGAGGCTGCAGCTCCAGCCTCCTAGGCTGAGCTTGGACAGGGCCTTGGGGGTTGTGCTGGCTGCCATCCACCCTTCCCCGGGCGCTGGCTGCCTCCTCCGGCTTCAGCCCCTGAACCCCTTAAGGAGCAAGCGCCCCCTTAGAGCCTGTGCTGGAATCCAAGCCACTGGTCTTTATTCAGGTCTCTGCCAGCCGCTGCTTGCCCAGGGATGTCTCAGTCTCTTGTCAGCCACACGCACGGCTTCCAGCAGGACACCAGTAAGTTCCTGCCTATGCAGTGATTGTGTTTCCACAGTAGCTGCAGCCAGGGAAATGGGAAGGGTTAAACTGGCTTCCTGTCCTGGAACATTTGGGGATTTTTATCACACGTCACTGTCTGTGACAGCCTCTGGGCCTTTGGAATATTCTGGCACAACTGCCGGCTCCTCAGGCTCATCTTGGCTCAGCAACCAGTTCCCAGGCGGGGCCGTGGCGCCCCGGACAGGTCAAAAGCAGATTGGGATGTGACTGGCAGTGGGGAGAGGAGGCTTCTCGCAGGGAAACGCAGTCTGCGCCGCCCTGATCGTCTCGGGGCTGCCCAGGGCAGGTCCAAGGCGGTGGGTTTCTGGGTGTGTCACCTGCTCTCCCAGGCATGTGGGCCCTGCCCCCGGGCCCTGCTTCCTCGCTGCAGCCTAGGACCCTGTCCTGCTGGGCCAAGAGCTCCCAGGAGCTGTTTTGCCGTGAGCCTGGCTGGGTCCTCCGGGGTCTCCTCCGGGAGCTGAGGGAAAACTCGTGGAGCTTCAGGATTTTGAGAGTTGCAGGAAAAAAGACCTGAACTTGAAATAACTTTAAGCAAATAAGGAAGTTTGTTGAGAGTCCCTGGAGAAGCTGGGCTTGGGGCCCTCAGTGACCCAGCCCCCTGCGGCTATCCACTTTGTTTCTCTCTGGGTGCGGTCTCTTTCTCTACTCGGACAAGTGGAATTCCTCCTGGGCCTGGCCTGGCCACACCGCAAGCCACAGCCTGCCTGGTGGCCCAGTCTGGGTCCCTCCAGCCCCAGAGGCAACAGGCCCCCCACTGATACCATGGGGGCAGGAAGAGGCTGGGATATGGCTGGCGGGAACCACACCCAGTGTCCACCATGCCCCCAAGACCCTCAAGGGCCCCGAGGTAGGGACAGGAGTTCCAGCCCAGGCCCCGATGCCCAGTGCCACGTGCTCCTGCCTGGCGAGCCTCTTCAGCGTCCTGGGTCTGTGGGCCTGTGGCTGTGGCCAGGTTCAGCCTGCCCGTGTCTGACCACAGGCTGGGAATGATTCTAACCTTTATAGATGGTTGGGGGAAAAAAGAAGGCTTTGTGACACATGAGCGTTACACAGAATTCCCATCTCCGGGTCCGTAAACACAGTGTAATTGGCACAAGTCAAACACTCCTCCACGTCTGTGGCTGCTTCTGTACTTAGAGGCCAGAGACCACGAGGCCCCTTCCAGAGGCGGCGAGCTGACCACAACCACGGGCAGGAGCACGGCCTCCGGCCGCGGCCACTCCCCAGACACCGCAGGCTCTCAGCCACGCCCGAGGTGCCATTTGGGTTTCTCATTCAGCTGGCTCTAGCTGACGAGGAACTCAGCCTGCACCAAAAACTCCAGAACCCTTCATCTTGGTCTTTATGCCCTACTTTTTTTCTAATACACGAGAAAACCAATCCATGACTGTTCAAAAGGAGATGCTAAAATCACAATCCACCGCGAGCATCCTAAGGCCCTGGCTGATTTGAGGTCTCTTCCCACCGGGTGTCCTAGGGTCCCTGGCCCTGACGTCCCTTCCCTGCCTGGGCTGTGACGGTCATGACTAGCAGGGCCAGAGCCGGGCTGGAGGCCGGTGCTGTGGGCGGGGAAGGAGCCTGCCGGGCATTTCTGTCCTCCCTGTCAATGCTGAGCATCGAGGCGTGGCTCCATCACGTGCTGGGGAAGAAAGGAATTCACAAAGGGCTGAGCTCTTCCTGCTCTCCTCAGAGGAACGGAGGGGCCGCTGGCTGCTGTTTCCTGGAAAGCTGTGCACCGGTTAAGTGGGGCCTCTGTTTCTCGGGCCCACGGTCTGACCCGTCAAGTGTGCTTTGGGGCAGTGGGGGAACCATCTGGAAGGCGCGGGTCCCTGCTTTCTGTAGGGTTGGGGTCCACCCCTGCCTTTGCAACTGGGCCTGGTGGGAAGGGCCGGCCCTGGGGTCCCCACCACATGGCCTGAGATTGAGGTAACCACAGGTTCTTTGGGGGCAGCGGGGGTGGGGGTGGGGGTGGGGGTTGGGGGAGGGCCAAGGACCTCTCAGTACCAGCTGGAAGGTCAGGCTCAGCCACCTGAAGCTGCTGGTGGTTCCAGGGCCTATGGACTCCCTTTCCACCTGAGACAGACAGATGGGGGCACCGCCATAGCTCCCCGAGGGGTATGGAGACCTGGCTGTGTCTGACCCCCTCAGTGTGGTCTGGGAGCTGCCGGATCAGGGACACGAAGATCCAATCCAGAAGGATCTATCTCGGGGCTGCTATCTCGGCCCAGGCTGCAGAGGCCGGCGTGCTTGTTCCTGGCAGAGGGGTCAGTCACCCATGGGCCAGGAAGCAAAGGCTTGAAGACCTCGCTCCTCAGCCTGGTGCAAGCAGGCGGTGGTCACCCTCCTGACCCGGGGCCTGGGATTCCCGGGCGGCGTGTGCTGTGGGGGCACTGGCACAGAAGAGGCCCTCCAGGGGCCCACAGGGGTTGCCCCTCCCCAAGCAGCCAGGCCAGGCACCCGGCAGCCTGGGCTAGGACCTCTTCTGGGCCTTCTGTGGCACCATCTCCCAGCCGTGATCAACGTGCCCCAGGCTGGGGAATGGTGACTGCCCATGGGTGGCTGGGACCCTCCAAGTCCAGCAGAGGCTGTGTGTGCTTCCCCCGAGGCAGGCCTGCTGTCCAGACTGTCACTTCAAGCTGCTTCTGCCCTTGGGAGCCCTCTGGAATGAGGGGCTGCAGGAGAGACCGGGAGAGAGGCTGCCTGGTCTTTGGGGCGGGTGAAAGAGGTGTCTTCTGCAGGAGGAGGGGGTGGTGGAGCCAGCAGGCCCTTGAGAGGGGCCTCCCTGATGGCCAGAGATCCAAAGGAGGAAGCGGCGTGGATTAAAACGGGGCCAGGACAGGCTCGGGCAGGGGTGCTCCAGGAAGGAAGGAGGGGCGCAGGTAAGAGCAGAGGAACCCACAGGGAGGACAGGAACCCTCCATCGGGGGACAGGCCCCCACTCGGCGCACATGACAAGGCCGGAGTGCTTTCTTACTCACAGTTCCCCAGACTTGCCTGTTCCCATCGGTGTGGCGGACACGGGCTTGACCACAGGTGTCTGACCCTCCAGCCCCCCAACTCACGTCCACCTGTTGCCTCATCCTTTGCTCCTGTTGGCAGAAAATAAGCCCGTAACACCCTCCCCTAAGAGAGGCCCAGGGAGCCCTGGTGGGCCTCAGAATCTCACGTGATCAGCCCCAAACCTGGCTCCCAGCCAGAGTGTGGCCTGGAGCGGGGTCCAGATCACAGGCAACTTCAGGAGCTGCTTGAGCCGGGAGTGAGGAGCCTCTCCCTGGGGGCCAGGGCGCAGGAACGCTCACGCCCAGGAGGCTCCAGGCAGCTCCGTACAAACCCACAGCAAGCAGTCAGAGCGCGCCGGCGCCTGGCCTCCCTGCGCACACACGGAGCGCTCGGGACGTGCGTGGAGGCCCTCGTGATGTCGGAGGAAGGCGGCGGCCGTGCTCGCCCCTGCTGCAGTGTGGGTTCCTGGGATGTCTTCTGTGCAGGGGAGGCTCCCTGCCCTGGGGGGCTCTGACACCAGAAGTGGAGACGTGAGGGACACGGCCCCAGCTGTTTATTTCATCGTTCTTGGTTTCGTGCATTCATGTGACTCCTGCAGCAAGGGTCTACCATGCGCTGTGCTCAAAAGCAGCTCTTCCAGTCCGAGGTGCTCATAACGCAGCCCCGGGGTGAGCACGTGGGGACCCGGGAGGCCAGGGCTGTGGGTGGGCGGCGACCTGGCTTTGAGGTGCAGCGTCTGCCAGTTCCCGTGGTGCAAACACTCCCAGCACGGCCGATGCTGAGCTACCGACGTGAGGTCACCAGACAGCATCGGGACGAGACGCCCCAGGCCACAAGCTGCTGTGAACAAAGGTTGCAAAAAAATGTTAAGAAGTAAAAAAATAAAAAGGTAAAATACGTCCAGGAAGTAAAAATTGTGTTGCTGAAAAACGCTCTGTCTCAGTGCTGGCTTTTCTTTGTGCACCGAGAATCTGTTTCCAACCGGTCCCCAGCTCCCGGCCAAGGCTTTGCTCCAGCCCAGGGAGGTCAGTGGTGGTGCCAGGAAGCTGTGATTCCCTCGTTTACAAATGAGAAAACTGAGGCCTGGAGAGGTGGACAGGCTGCCGAGGCCACGTGTGTGGTGAGAAGCACAACAGACCCAAACGCAGACCTTCGGTGCAGCTGAAGGCCCCCACCTCTCTCTGCCCTCTGACTGCTGCTCTGGCAAGGCCAGATGGGGGCTGGGGGCCTGGAGACGGCTCACTGCCTGCAGAAGCCACTGCCTGCCGCCCCGGGGCCGGGCCTGGGGATGGCCGTCTATTACCAAGTGGCCAGGAGCAGCCCGTCCTTCCTTCCTGCCTTGGCCTCAGGGCCCTGGGCTCCTGCCAGCCTCCCTCTCCCCACACTCGGCTTCCTTCCTTGGTTCCCTAGGGCTTGCAGAACATTCAGGCGGGTCGGGGCAGAGCCCACGGGGTTGGTGTGTGCTCCCAGGAGCCCACCCCGGCCTTCTCCGCTCCTTGTTTGGAAACCGCGGTGTTTGCTTTTGAAGGGCACCAGAGTGTGCCCTGCACTTACAGGAGGACTGCTGATTATTTTCTTAATGGAAGAGCAAATATTTACGTCTTAGGATCTAAAGGGCAGTGTGGAGTGTGTGGGATATTGACTCTCAACTGCGAGTGGGCAGGGAAACAAACCCTTGGCTGACTTTGGCCTTGCTCAGCCAAAACGAGCAGAGACGTCTCCCTCGGTCTAGGGGCCACCTGGGCCTCCATTTACCTGCCAAGAGAGAAGGAGGGCCGAGGCGGCTGTGCCATCAACCACTCCTCAGCTTGGGGTGACCGAACAACCCTCCGTCAACCCCCTCCTGACCACCACTTTCCCCACGGGATGCGATGGGGCCTGGGGTCCTTCTGCGTCTCTGGCCTTTGCTGTGCCTGAGGGCAGAAACTCTTGCTACATGGTCCTCCTACAGCTCTGTCCACATGTGCTGGCGGCGGCCACCAGCCCGGCCACGTGGGGGGCATGACCGTCAGCCTGCTGTGCGTCGGCAAATGCAGCTTGGGCCACTGGGTTAGGTTATTAAAGCCACATCCACACGCCCCCTTAGAGAAGTGCAGTGGGAGGCAGAGGAGGGGCTGCAGGGGAGCCCATGGGGAGAAGGAGCCTCCTAGGGCAGGGGTGACCAAACAACCCTCCGGGCAGCACCTGCTTCCTGGGCAGGCAGGCAAGCTGCAGCCAGAGCCCCTGGGTTCGCCCAGGCCCAGGGCTTGTCTTTGGGGCTGCTACACCAGCCCCGCCCAGGATTGCCAGCCCAGCCTGCTGTGGGAGCACCTGGGGTGTCTGGGGAGCAGGCTGGCCCCAACCCAAGCAGGAGATGCAGTTCAGGGGCCGTCCCAGGGCTGAGGGGTTCTGCCGAGACGCACCTGCCTGTCTGCTGGTCACTTGGCTTCCTAATCCTATGGCAATCCTGCTGCATGCTTCTGGAAGTTTCCACCAGCAATGCCAGCACCTCAGCGATCTACATGGAAAAGGGCACTTGTTCTGTGGGTAACTTGGATGCCCATGGCCCCAGTTTAGAGGCAGGGTTGTCCCTGGAGCCATTGGTGGCCCTGGGTTGCTGGGGACAGAGGGTTTCACAGTGCAGCAGCGTCCCCGCCCAGGGCAAAGCCAGGACAAGACCTCATAGGCCAGGAGAGAGGGAGGGCAGTGGCTCCCTGCTGGGCCGCCAGACGGAAGGTAAACAGCTCAGTGGGGGGTGGGGGGGTGTCGGTGGCTTCTGTCTCCAGGCAAGAATGCACAGGCCAGGAAGGTGCGTCCCCAGGGAGGGTTTTGCCCTCTGAGGGCCACCCACACAGGTGGCCTCTGCAGTGGTTGAGAGGTCACAGGCTGCTGTGTTCCCTGTCCTTACCCAGCTCTGACCGCCCGGTGAACTTGGGCTGTGCACACAGAGGGGTTTCTCTGCACGGTAGTGTCATGTCTGTCTGCCTCACATATCAGAGAAAGGTGGCTGGAGCCAGTTCTCGCCCCAGGCTGCCTATCAGGAGCAAAGGTGCCCTGAAGGGACCTCAACTCATTGTCCTCAACTCCAGTCTGGTCCTGCCCACCTGGATCACCCTGACCCTGGGCAGTGGCCTCCTCGTCAGCCCCCAGGTGGCCATCCTCAGCCCCTGGACACCCTGCTGTTCCATGCCCATGGAGCGCAGGACAGAGGGACTCAGTCCCAACTGCACAGTGTGTGTCCTGGAGGGGAACAGAAAAACAGTTAAAATCCTGAGACACGCTCTCGGCTCTTATTCCATGTGCTTGTATGTGCACACACACATATGTGCTGTGTGCCCGTGTGTGCACATTTTGCATGCATGTGTTGTGTGCACGTGTGTTGTGTGCACATCATATACATGTGTGAGTGCTTTGTGTGTGTGTGCATATGTATTGCATGCACAGGTGCTGTGTGGGTGTGCATGGGAATATGTGTGAGCCCATGTGTGTGTACATGTGTGTGAGTGCATGTGTATGTTCATGTGTGAGCATGAGTACATGTGTACATGCATGAGTGCATGTGTATGTGCATATGTGAGCACATGTACATGTGTACAGGTGTGTGCGCACATATGTATGTGTATGTGCATGTGAGTGCATGTCTACATGCACATGTGAGCAGTGTACATGCATGTGTGAGCACATGTGTACATGTGTATGTGCATGTGGACATGTGTGTGAGCCCATGTGTACATGTGTACATGCATGTGTGTATGTGCGTGTGAGCACATGTACATGTGTGAGCCCATGTGTACATCTGTAAGTGTGTATGTTGCATGTGTTAACACATGCATATGTGTGTAAGCACATGTGAACATGTGTATGTGCATGTATAAGCACGTGTACGTGCAGGTGAGTGCATGTGTAAGTGTGTGTGAGCACATGTGTACATGCACATGTGTGAGCAAGTGTATGCGTGTGTGAACACCTGTATATGTGTGAGCACATGTGTATGTGCATGAGTGTGTGTGCATATCTGTGCACACATGTGTACATGTGATCACGTGTGTACATGTACATTGTTAGCACATGTGCTTGTGTGGGAGCACATGTGTGCATGTGTGTGAGTGCATGTGTGTAAGCACATGTATGTGCTTGTGTGGGTGCATGTACATGTGTACACGTGTGAGAGTGTGTGTGTATGTGCATATGGGCACATGTGTGCATGTGTACATGTGTGTGAGCACATATGTATGTGCGTGTGTGAGTGCACGTGTACATGCATGTGTGTGTGAGTGTATATTTAAGGATGTACAGGTCACTCTGGCAGGCTGGCCGCGTGTGTCTGTGGCGCTCTCCAAGGCAGTTGGGGTCTCCATGGTGGCTCCCTTCCAGTGGGGCCTAAAGGGCCCCCAGGCCTCCCCGATGGCTCTCAGAAGGCTTGTTCCTTGGAGGAGCCTTCCGTGTACCTGTGTGGCCATGAGCTGCCCCAGCAAGGATCTTCGGAAAGGTGAGGCAGCCCCTGGAAGCCAGTGCTGCAGCTCCCACTGGCTGCTGTTAAGAAGCCCAGGTGTAAGGGACCCAGAGGAAATAGGACACGGACCAGGTGCCACTCACCCCCCCGCAGAGGCCACCCTGCATGACACTCCCGGGGGCCACCTTCACACTCCTGGGGCACGCGAGGTGCCTGCCTCACAGCCTGTGGGCATCCTGGCCTGGATTCCTGCCGTGCTTCAGGTGTCACCTGAGCCAAACAGCCAGTGACCAGAGCCAAGGGGCCACCATGCCCCGGGGAACAGGGAGACTAGCAGGGTCTGGTCTGGCAGGCAGGACCTGTGGCTTCATGACACCACCGTCCCCACCAGGAGCTTCAAGGTATCTGCCTCTCCCGGACCTCTGGGGAGCCCCATGCTGGCTGTCCCTGAAGAGCAGCTGATGACCTCGAATGCCAGGCCCCATGCCAGAATCCCACCTTCCCCACCCGGCGGCCTAGGCCTGCCAGCTGGGGTGGCGCAGCTGCTCTGGGAGCTGGAAGCTTTTGATTTGCGTCAGCACCGAGCTGGCGAGGAGGGGCTCACACTGGGTGCTCAGCAGCCGCTGCGAGTCACGGCGACATCACAGCTGTGGGAGCCCAGGGAGGGTCCTGCTGGAGATGGGGTGGCCGCACTCAGTCTAGTGCTGAGCCCACATCCCTGTCTCCCCAGTAGCTGGGTTTTTAAAAGCAGTTTCCATGATACAAGCATCAGGTCTGGCTCCTGAGAGGAGGCAGTGGGAGCTGGAATTGTCTGTCCCAGGAAGGGCTGCCCTGATGGCCCCCAGCAGCAGTGGGCGGGCCACCCTAAGTGAGGGGCGTGGCGGGAGCTCTGGCGATGGCTGGAAACGTGCAATTTTACTAAGATGAAAGGGTCCTCAAAGGATTCTCCCTAGAAACGCAGCTGCCAGGATGGCCTTGAAGAATGCCCCTTCGTGTGGTCTCTATAGGGCGCTCCGGGGAGCCCCAGGCGTGAGTCCAGCACTTCCTTGGGAAAGAGCCGGGTTTGGGCCCAGCTATGTGACCCCACGCGTGTCCCCTGCCGGCCTCCCTTCATCACTGACCCCTCCCACCCAGGAACAGAACAAGATGTGAGTCATCTCTGATATCCCACGCTTTATCCTTGCAAAGTCCTCCGAAGAAGGCAGCTCCCCACCCCGCCAACCTACCCTGAGTCGGTCAGCAGCCCAGGCATGATCCAGCTGCCCCCGCCAGCAGGCTGCGCCCAGCTCTTGGCGGCAACTGCCCCTGACCTGACCTGCCTCCCTCTGCTCACCTCTGCAGGTGCCCTCTGCTCTTCGGCTCACACACCCCACCTCAGCTGCTTTCTAAGCTTCAAGATGGCTCCTCTCCCCAGGCTGGAGGGCAGAGGCCAAGGCCACAGCTCCCATCTTGGGAGGGGCCTCTGCTGGTCATCAGGGCTGGCTGTAAACACTGAGGACAGATTCACTTGTGTTTAAAGACCCTGGGTAGAGTGTCCCGGGAACGTGGATCCCGTTTGCAGTCACACAGAGCTGGGGCCCCGAGGTTCCTGCTAGGGTCTGCCCAGTCTCAGGTCAGGTGGGAGCAGCCGCCCCACTGACCTGTAGCCCACCTGGGGTGCAAGGTTGGGAGCCCTGCCTAGAGCCAGATGCCCAGCCTTGGTCATCTTTGGAGGACACCTCTCCTTCAGCAGGGCTCCCAGCCTGTCCCTCCTCCCCAGCTCCTGCAGCCCACCAGCACCTGGCGACGGCCCGGGACGGAGGTGCCGCCCTGACCAAGGAGGCTGTCCTACCAGGCCCAGTCGTGTCCTCTCCCTAAGCCAGCCCAGCTCTTCACAGACCCTGTTCCAGGTGGAGAATTCCGGGCTCGGAGAGGCTGAGGCCACTCCTGGTCACACACTTACGGGGACAGAACTGAGATTCTCAAGGGTCTCCCCCCTCAGTCCACGCCTTCCCGGCCCTGCTGTAACCGATGCCCACACACTCAGCGGCTGGAGCACACAGATTGAGTCTCAGCGTTCTAGAGGTGCATGTCCTGACCCAGCTCTCCATGATGGAGATGAGGGTGTGGGCCGGGCAGCCTTCCTCCTGCAGGCTCAGGGAGAAGCCACTTCCCTGCCTTTTCTGGCTTCCCAAAGCCACCACATTCCCTGGCTCACGGCCTCTTCCTTGGTTCCAAGCCAGCCATGGGGAACAGGGCCCTGTGTTGCATCTGACGCTGGGTCTCCTCCCTCCCCACCCACTGTGCCCACACCAGGCCTGCTGGGGAATCTGGGTGACCTCTCCACTGCCAACCCGGGGCAGTGGGGGACCTGCCCTAGCTCTCCTCTGCTATATAGGGTGAGACACTTTTGCAGCTCCCAGGATTAGGGTGCGGTCATCTTTGGCGCCACTACGCTGTTGGTCACACTGGGCTGACCTCTGGGGACACACGCACGTGTCCATCCTTATCAAAGCCCCACGGCAGCTCCTCAGCAGCTCCTCTCCGACACGCTTTTCCCTCTGCCTGCCCTGTCCCGCACCTGGCCTGGGGCTTGGTCAGGGGTGAAAGCTGCCCATGTGCCCCCAAGGGCAGGTCCCACAGGGGTGGGCAGACCTTCGCCTGGCATCCTCCCTCCTGGTAAATGGGCTTTCATGCAGGCGGCAGGGTCCCTGACCTGATCTGTGAGGGCCAGAACCAGGCCCAGAATCCAGCCCCTACCTGCCTGGGTGGCTTTAGTCACCCTGACGGCTGTGTGGTGAGCTGACACCAGCATTGATACCACGAGGTGCTGATGGGCACAGCCGCAGGCTGGAGACCCCTCACTATTCCTGGAGCGCCACCCTTGCAGGCAGAGGGTGTGGGAGGCGGCACTGCCCGTTAGTGCTGTGTTGATGGGGCGGTAGGGGAAGATGCATGGGGATTATTCACAGAAAAACATGAGATTCCAAAGGAACAGTGGCTTTGTCAGGGGCACCTGAGATGCCTCCCAGGTCTCCAGGGTAGTTTACAGTCCCAGGATGAGAGTGTGCTCCAGAAAAGGGTGGCCTGCCCCTAGACGGCTGTCACGGCTGTGGCCAGCAGGGGCTGGGGGTGGCAGCTGCCAGTGTCACTACAGAGAACAGGAGAGAAAGAGGAAGGAGGCCACGGGAGGCAGCTGCAGCGGCCACAGGAAGGAAGAGTGACTGAGGATGCTGTCGTGTCAGGAGTCCAGACCTGGGAGGAAACGGGGTCACACAGACCCTGGAAGGAGCTGGGGCCCCGAGGAGGGAAAGTGGAGTCTCCGCCCCAGTTGGGCTCCACGCCGGAAACTCACGCTTCCTTTCCAGCCACAGCTGTGCAGGGAAGCCAGTTTCCTCCTGCCTGGGATGGTGCCCCCTACCCAGAGCCTGTGGCTGCAGCCGGGGTTCAGCCGGGCACCCCTAGGCTCAGGAGTGGTGGCACTCTCCGGAAGGAGCTGGTACAGAAATGACAAAGTCCTGCCCGCCTGCTCCTGCAGACCCTCCCGGGGGCAGCCACCCCCTCTGGGCTCCGGTCCTGGAGTCAAGGGAACAGGAGAGGCCAGCCCGGGGCACAGTGAGGCACCTTTTTGCCCCGTGCCCTGGGAGTTGCTTTCTTCGGAGGTTGTGACCGATAGACAGCAGGGGCTGGCACTGCTCATGCTCATCCCATCAGAGGCTTCAGAGCTGGGAAGCCAGGGAGCTCCTTTGGTGAAAACAGAATGGGGTGAGAGCAAGGAGAGGACAAGGTTGTGAGTCAGGAGGGGATGGAGGGGAGGCTGGTGACCCTAGGAGAGGGGAGCCAGCCTGGAAGATCCCACTTGCCCTGGCATGGCATGGCATGGTGGGTCCCCGTGGCCAGAGCTTTCTTGCCCTCTCTCCAAAGCTCTTGGACACCAGAATTCAGCCTGGGGCAGTCAGGACAGGCTCTTGGGCCCGTAGCAGGTCACCCCCCAGCATAGCAGCTGGCCCATCTGATCCCTGAATCTTTCCTGCCTTCTCACCAGCTTGGGTTCTGGAGCTTGTCCGGGCCCCATCTACCCGAGGCCTGGCGCCCCTGCAGAGCCCCGGGACAGGCCTGGCCCTGAGCTCTGCCTGGACACCGTGGGCAGGGGTGACGGACGCCAGACACTTTGCTGTGGTGCCGGCCTTGCACAGGTGCTGCTGGGATTCCCCGGCTGTGTGTGCCATCCTGGCACATTGCAAGACAGGCACCTCTCCGAGTCTGGGCAGGAAACAGATGGCCCACTCAACGGGGGCGTTTGAAGAGATTTGTTCATGAAAAGAGCATTTTCAGAGGTGTTGGCAGGTTGAGGGAAAACACCAAGGGGCCTGTGGTAGTGGGCCACCCTGGGAACAGAAAAGTGAAGGAGGGAAAGCTGTTGCCAGAGCAGGGGTCAGAGCTCTGGGTGGGGCCACCTGGCAGAAGAGTGTGCTCGGGGAGGGACGTGACCGGAAGACAGCAGAGCAGGGACAGTGGAAGAGGGACAAGGCCCCTCCTGGCCTGTCTGTCCTTCCTGAATCTCATGTCCTGCCACCATCTTCCATTGGCTGAAGCCCCAAACAGAAGCCCAAAGGTGAAGAGCCTAGTGGGAGAAGTTGCCTGCCTAGTGGGCAGCTTTCTGAAGTTTAGTACTGGTGGCACAAAGAGGGATGGAGAGAGGACAGGGGACAACCGGAAACATCCAGTCCTTACCCCTGAGAGTCATAGGTAGGTGGTGGTAGTGAGAGTGATGGCAATGGTGGTGATGATGGTCATGATGGTGGTGGTGGTGGTGGTGATGGTGGTGACTGTGGTGGAGGTGATGGTGGTTATAGTGGTGGTGATGGTGCTGGTGATGGTGGTTATAGTGATGGTGCTGGTGGTGATGGTGGTGGTGATGGTGGTGGTGATGGTGATGATGGTGATGATGATGGTGATGGTGATGATGGTGGTGGTGGTGATGGTGCTGGTGATGGTGATGATGGTGGTGGTGGTGATAGAGTTGATGATGGTAGTTGTGATAGTGGTGGTGTTGGTGGTGATGGTGGTGATGGTGGTGGTGGTGATGGTGTTAATGATGGTAGTTGTGATAGTGGTGGTGTTGGTGGTGATGGTGATGGTGGTGATGGTGGTGATGGTGGTGGTGATGGTGGTGATGGTGATGTTGGTGGTGATGGTGATGGTGGTGGTGGTAGTGATAGTGTTGATGATGGTAGTTGTGATAGTGGTGGTGTTGGTGGTGATGGTGGTGGTGGTGATGATGGTGGTGATGGTGGTGGTGGTGATAGTGTTGATGGTAGTTGTGATAGTGGTGGTGTTGGTGGTGATGGTGGTGGTGGTGATGATGGTGGTGATGGGGGTGGTGATGGTGATGATGGTGGTGGTGGTGATAGTGTTGATAATGGTAGTTGTGATAGTGGTGGTGTTGGTGGTGATGGTGGTGGTGGTGATGATGGTGGTGATGGTGATGTTGGTGGTGATGGTGATGGTGGTGGTGGTAGTGATAGTGTTGATGATGGTAGTTGTGATAGTGGTGGTGGTGGTGATGGTGGTGGTGGTGATGATGTTTGTGATGGTGGTGGTGATGGTGATGGTGATGACGGTGGTGGTGGTGATGGTGATGGTGGTGATGATGGTGGTGATGGTGATGGTGGTGATGGTGATGGTGGTGGTGATGGTGATGGTGGTGATGGTGATGACGGTGGTGGTGGTGATAGAGTTGATGATGGTAGTTGTGATAGTGGTGGTGTTGGTGGTGATGGTGGTGATGGTGGTGGTGGTGATGGTGTTAATGATGGTAGTTGTGATAGTGGTGGTGTTGGTGGTGATGGTGATGGTGGTGATGATGGTGGTGATGGGGGTGGTGATGGTGATGGTGGTGGTGGTGGTGATAGTGTTGATGATGGTAGTTGTGATAGTGGTGGTGTTGGTGGTGATCGTGATGGTGGTGATGATGGTGGTGATGGTGATGGTGGTGATGATGGTGGTGATGGTGGTGGTGATGGTGGTGATGGTGGTGGTGATGGTGGTGGTGATGGTGATGACGGTGGTGGTGGTGATGGTGATGATGGTGGTGATGGTGATGGTGGTGATGGTGATGGTGGTGGTGATGGTGATGGTGGTGATGGTGATGACGGTGGTGGTGGTGATAGAGTTGATGATGGTAGTTGTGATAGTGGTGGTGTTGGTGGTGATGGTGGTGATGGTGGTGGTGGTGATGGTGTTAATGATGGTAGTTGTGATAGTGGTGGTGTTGGTGGTGATGGTGATGGTGGTGATGATGGTGGTGATGGGGGTGGTGATGGTGATGGTGGTGGTGGTGGTGATAGTGTTGATGATGGTAGTTGTGATAGTGGTGGTGTTGGTGGTGATAGTGGTGGTGGTGATGATGGTGGTGATGGTGGTGGTGGTGATAGTGTTGATGGTAGTTGTGATAGTGGTGGTGTTGGTGGTGATGGTGGTGGTGGTGATGATGGTGGTGATGGGGGTGGTGATGGTGATGATGGTGGTGGTGATAGTGTTGATGATGGTAGTTGTGATAGTGGTGGTGTTGGTGGTGATGGTGGTGGTGGTGATGATGGTGGTGATGGTGATGTTGGTGGTGATGGTGATGGTGGTGGTGGTAGTGATAGTGTTGATGATGGTAGTTGTGATAGTGGTGGTGTTGGTGGTGCTGGTGGTGATGATGGTGGTGATGGTGTTGGTGATGGTGATGGTGATGGTGGTGATGGTGATGATGGTGGTGGTGGTGATAGTGTTGATGATGGTAGTTGTGATAGTGGTGGTGTTGGTGGTGATGGTGGTGGTGATGGTGATGGTGATGGTGGTGATGGTGATGATGGTGGTGGTGGTGATAGTGTTAATGATGGTAGTTGTGATAGTGGTGGTGATGGTGGTGATGGTGATGGTGGTGATGGTGATGGTGGTGGTGGTGGTGATAGTGTTGATGATGGTAGTTGTGATAGTGGTGGTGGTGGTGGTGGTGGTGATGGCCATGGTTGTGCTGGTAATGTTCCCAGCACTGGAAATAAAGCTGGCCATTTTCTAGAGAAAGCTCGTGGCATTTGCTATCTACTCTCTGACCACCTTCAGAAATCATCATCTGTGCTCCCCGCTCCCATCCTGATGGGGCAGCCTGCATGATCAGGGGCACACTGGACCCCAGAAAGTCAGCACTGGCCAGGACAAGTCCTCACAGCCCTCACCACGCCCACACTCTTGTCAATGTACCCTTGTCTTTCCCTGAACCATTCACCACAACCCTGTGTCCAGCTCTGTGCCCACTGCCGACCTGTTGGCCTCTGGGTTTCTTGCTTGCCAAGATCCTGACAAGCATTCACAGGAAGTTGTCTCTGGCGGGGGAGCTGCCCTCCCAGACCTTCCTGCCCTCTCCTACCTGAGCTGCAGTTCACCTGAGGGACTTCACTTCCTCTTGTTGCCGCTCAGCCCCTCGCAGGCCTCCCTCCTCGTCCTTCGGAGGCTCCATCTGCTCTAAGGACTAGCTTCTCTTCCCACAGTCAGGAGGTGGAAGGCGTGAGTCTCTCATGACACACCTGGTGTCCCCAGAGGGACATGCTAGCTGCTGACGGAGCACCCACGACTGCCCAGCCTGTACACATGCACTGGCTGCTCCCTGCCTCTGAGGACTGCAGCCCCGGAGGACTCTGTGTGAGGTCACTAGATCCCGCTTGACACCAAACTTAAGTACACACACACAAATATACATGTTCGCATGCTGCACACTCCACGGACACACACACATCCACATGTGCACAAACACAGCCTCACGCAAGTACACACACCTGCTGAACACTCATGCACCCACACAACACAAAGCACATGTACATAACACATACAAATGCACACTTATGCTGAGCCACATACAGATACACATGTGCACACAACGCTTATGCACATACACGTAACACAGATTACATGTGCATGTACCACGCTCGCATGTACATGCAAACAACACACATACACATACTCTCAAACACACAGACACCCCCCACCCCGGCATTTCTCCATCATGCTGAGGGTGGGGGAGCCTTCTCATCTGATTTCTTCCTGATTTCAGGACCTGGGCCACAGAAGCAGTCTCACCTTCAGGCCGGGGTTCCCGGGGGGCGGCAGCGCTCTGCCGATGGCGGACTCATGTGTGACCAGTGTGTCTCCAGCCTCAGGGCTGCTTTGAATCCTTGGGAGGACTCGAACTTGGCCCAGAGTCCTGAGGACATTTCCCTACAGGGTGGGGACAGTGTGGGGAGGCGCCAGATAAACATTTGCTAGCCTTTCCCTGGGTCTCAGAAATTAAAAGAGATTTGTCACTGCAGTGAGGACGCTCCGTGGCTCCTGGGTGTCTCTGCAGCTCAGCTGGCCCCTGGCCTCTGGACTGTGAGCCCAACTGCTTCCTTCACATAGACACCCAGTAAATGTCTCACAAGAGACCCGTCCCGCCCTGAGTGCACAGCCGCTCCCACCTCCCATCCCCAACACAGCCATCCCCCTCCTGGGTGGTGACAGATCCATCCTTCCAGTTGCTCAGAGTGAGTCGCATTCTCCTGGTTTCCAGGAACCCCATGAGCTCTGTCATCGGAATCTGCCCACGCCCCTGCCTCACTGGCCTGGATGACTGCTCCACACTCCCACGGTTTCCCATCCGCCCCCACCACCGTCTGTGCTCCACGCAGCAGCCTAGAGAGTGCCACACCGCTCAGCACACAGCCTCCAGGGGCTGCTTCCTGAGCAAGTGCCCCCGACAGCCGGTGGCACTGCGGTCCCCGGCTCCTGGCTGCCCTGTCAAAGCTCTCAAGCCCTCCCGCATACATATACTACAAGACGTGCTTCTTCATTCCCCCCCTTTGCTCCCCCACGAGGCCATTCACCCGTGCAGGTACGGGCTTTGTCTGTTCCGCTCACTGTTGAGGAGGATGACGAGGAGGCGGAGGATGACGCAGTGCCCAGCCCCAGCTGGCCCAGAGGAGGTGCTTAGTAAATATTTGTTGAGAGAATGCATGCATGGAATGCGTTTCTATTTCCAGCCCCAGCCATGCTCCTGGAAGCGCAGAAATCAGGAGCAGATTTGCAAAGGAGGAGAAAGTCCAGACATGGAGGGCTCAAGGTGGGCCTGGGCTGCTGGAGGTGCTAAGGAAAGGTTTCCTTCGTCCTCAGAGCTCTCTGCAGCCTGCGACAGGCCAGGTTTCCCAAGCAACTCATCTGGCTGGGTTAAGAGGGGCCACAGGGGATCTGAGGTGGGGAAGGGAAGGCTGAGGCCCCTGTGTGTCCCAGCAGCTGCTCTGGTTCCAAATGCTTGGAAGGCCGGACTCGTTCCCCCGCAGCCAAGGCAGGCTGCAGAGGGCTGACCCCGTTAAGCTGGCCTCTGCATTTCCCCAGAGCCACAGGCTCTGCCGTGGCTGCCCCCCACAGCGTGCCCCTCCCCTCACACAAGCCAGCCCAGCCTGGTCCCTCACAGTCACATGCCCCTTGCGGAGGCCACTCCACGAGTCACAAGGCAGAGTTTCCATTGGCGTCAAACGTACGTGGATGCTGGATCTGGGATGGACAGGAGCCAAGATGGGAGAAAGCAGTTTTAGAAAATTCACATGCCTGGGGGTCACAGAGGGCAGACCCCCACGGGCACCACATCCCCGTGGCAGGGGTGGGAATGACTCTTGGGCATAGACCTAATATGTGTGCACACTATCCCTCTGTCCATCACTCTCACACACGCATGCACACAAGCAAACACACACGCAAACACACACACACACACATACACACATACACACCCCATGTCTGTGTCTACCATGGAGACCGAACAGCCCTCCCCAGGGAGGTGAGACCCCCCACGCAGACGGCGGAGACAGGAGTCCGTGATTCTTGGGTCTGAAGTGCCTAGGTGTGTACCCCAAACTGCACCGTGTACAAGATGCCTGCTGTGCCCCTAGGCCCACGTGCTGCGCGGGGCCTCCAGGCATGAGGGACAGAAGATGCCCTGGTGCAAAACATGAGGGCCCAGTTCAGCGCATCTACAGGAAGCGAGCCTGCAGATCTGAGTGACACCGGGGCATCTACGGGCAGCAAGGGCACTGTTCTGAGTGACGCCAGGGCATCTACAGGAAGCAAGGGCACTGTCCTGAGTGACGCCAGGGCATCTACGGGCAGCAAGGGCACTGTCCTGAGTGACGTCAGGGCATCTACGGGTAACAAGGGCACTGTTCTGAGTGACGCCAGGGCATCTACGGGTAACAAGGGCACTGTTCTGAGTGACGTCAGGGCATCTACGGGCAGCAAGGGCACTGTTCTGAGTGACGCCAGGGCATCTACGGGCAGCAAGGGCACTGTCCTGAGTGACGTCAGCGCATCTACGGGCAGCAAGGGCACTGTCCTGAGTGACGTCAGCGCATCTACGGGCAGCAAGGGCACTGTTCTGAGTGACGCCAGGGCATCTACGGGTAACAAGGGCACTGTCCTGAGTGACGTCAGGGCATCTACGGGCAGCAAGGGCACTGTCCTGAGTGACGCCAGGGCATCTACGGGCAGCAAGGGCACTGTCCTGAGTGACGTCAGCGCATCTACGGGCAGCAAGGGCACTGTTCTGAGTGACGTCAGCACATCTACGGGCAGCAAGGGCACTGTTCTGAGTGACGTCAGGGCATCTACGGGCAGCAAGGGCACTGTCCTGAGTGACGTCAGCGCATCTACGGGCAGCAAGGGCACTGTTCTGAGTGACGCCGGGGCATCTACGGGCAGGAAGGGCACTGTCCTGAGTGACGTCAGCGCATCTACGGGCAGCAAGGGCACTGTTCTGAGTGACGCCGGGGCATCTACGGGCAGCAAGGGCACTGTCCTGAGTGACGTCAGCGCATCTACGGGCAGCAAGGGCACTGTTCTGAGTGACATCTGCACATCTACGGGCAGCAAGGGCACTGTTCTGAGTGACGTCAGGGCATCTACGGGCAGCAAGGGCACTGTCCTGAGTGACGTCAGCGCATCTACGGGCAGCAAGGGCACTGTTCTGAGTGACGTCAGGGCATCTACGGGCAGCAAGGGCACTGTTCTGAGTGACGCCGGGGCATCTACGGGCAGCAAGGGCACTGTTCTGAGTGACGCCGGGGCATCTACGGGCAGCAAGGGCACTGTTCTGAGTGACGTCAGGGCATCTACGGGCAACAAGGGCACTGTCCTGAGTGACGTCAGGGCATCTACGGGCAGCAAGGGCACTGTCCTGAGTGACGTCAGCGCATCTACGGGCAGCAAGGGCACTGTCCTGAGTGACGCCGGGGCATCTACGGGCAGCAAGGGCACTGTTCTGAGTGACGTCAGGGCATCTACGGGTAACAAGGGCACTGTCCTGAGTGACGTCAGGGCATCTACGGGCAGCAAGGGCACTGTCCTGAGTGACGCCGGGGCATCTACGGGCAGCAAGGGCACTGTCCTGAGTGACGTCAGGGCATCTACGGGCAGCAAGGGCACTGTTCTGAGTGACGTCAGGGCATCTACGGGCAGCAAGGGCACTGTTCTGAGTGACGCCGGGGCATCTACGGGCAGCAAGGGCACTGTCCTGAGTGACGTCAGGGCATCTACGGGCAGCAAGGGCACTGTTCTGAGTGACGTCAGCGCATCTACGGGCAGCAAGGGCACTGTCCTGAGTGACGTCAGCGCATCTACGGGCAGCAAGGGCACTGTCCTGAGTGACGTCGGCGCATCTACGGGCAGCAAGGGCACTGTTCTGAGTGACGCCGGGGCATCTACGGACAGCAAGGGCACTGTTCTGAGTGACGCCGGGGCATCTACGGGCAGCAAGGGCACTGTTCTGAGTGACACCGGGGCATCTACGGGCAGCAAGGGCACTGTTCTGAGTGACGCCGGGGCATCTACGGGCAGCAAGGGCACTGTTCTGAGTGACGCCGGGGCATCTACGGGCAGCAAGGGCATTGTCCTGAGTGACGTCAGCGCATCTACGGGTAACAAGGGCACTGTCCTGAGTGACGTCAGCGCATCTACGGGCAGCAAGGGCACTGTTCTGAGTGACGTCAGCGCATCTACGGGCAGCAAGGGCACTGTCCTGAGTGACGTCAGCGCATCTACGGGCAGCAAGGGCACTGTTCTGAGTGACGTCAGGGCATCTACGGGCAGCAAGGGCACTGTCCTGAGTGACGTCAGGGCATCTACGGGCAGCAAGGGCACTGTTCTGAGTGACGCCGGGGCATCTACGGGCAGGAAGGGCACTGTCCTGAGTGACGTCAGGGCATCTACGGGCAGCAAGGGCACTGTTCTGAGTGACGCCGGGGCATCTACGGGCAGCAAGGGCACTGTCCTGAGTGACGTCAGCGCATCTACGGGCAGCAAGGGCACTGTTCTGAGTGACGTCAGCGCATCTACGGGCAGCAAGGGCACTGTTCTGAGTGACGTCAGGGCATCTACGGGCAGCAAGGGCACTGTCCTGAGTGACGTCAGCGCATCTACGGGCAGCAAGGGCACTGTCCTGAGTGACGTCAGGGCATCTACGGGCAGCAAGGGCACTGTTCTGAGTGACGCCGGGGCATCTACGGGCAGCAAGGGCACTGTTCTGAGTGACGTCGGGGCATCTACGGGTAACAAGGGCACTGTCCTGAGTGACGTCAGGGCATCTACGGGCAGCAAGGGCACTGTCCTGAGTGACGTCAGCGCATCTACGGGCAGCAAGGGCACTGTCCTGAGTGACGCCGGGGCATCTACGGGCAGCAAGGGCACTGTTCTGAGTGACGTCGGGGCATCTACGGGTAACAAGGGCACTGTTCTGAGTGACGTCAGGGCATCTACGGGTAACAAGGGCACTGTCCTGAGTGACGTCAGGGCATCTACGGGCAGCAAGGGCACTGTCCTGAGTGACGTCAGCGCATCTACGGGCAGCAAGGGCACTGTCCTGAGTGACGCCGGGGCATCTACGGGCAGCAAGGGCACTGTCCTGAGTGACGTCGGGGCATCTACGGGTAACAAGGGCACTGTCCTGAGTGACGTCAGGGCATCTACGGGCAGCAAGGGCACTGTCCTGAGTGACGTCAGCGCATCTACGGGCAGCAAGGGCACTGTTCTGAGTGACGCCGGGGCATCTACGGGCAGCAAGGGCACTGTCCTGAGTGACGTCGGGGCATCTACGGGCAGCAAGGGCACTGTCCTGAGTGACGTCAGGGCATCTACGGGCAGCAAGGGCACTGTCCTGAGTGACGTCGGGGCATCTACGGGCAGCAAGGGCACTGTTCTGAGTGACGCCGGGGCATCTACGGGCAGCAAGGGCACTGTTCTGAGTGACGTCAGGGCATCTACGGGCAGCAAGGGCACTGTCCTGAGTGACGTCAGCGCATCTACGGGCAGCAAGGGCACTGTTCTGAGTGACGCCGGGGCATCTACGGGCAGCAAGGGCA
Organism: Saguinus oedipus; assembly: GCA_031835075.1. Taxonomy (NCBI): domain Eukaryota; kingdom Metazoa; phylum Chordata; class Mammalia; order Primates; family Cebidae; genus Saguinus; species Saguinus oedipus. The sequence continues at coordinate 68,912,399 of CM063186.1, forward strand.
CTGTCCTGAGTGACGTCAGGGCATCTACGGGCAGCAAGGGCACTGTCCTGAGTGACGTCAGGGCATCTACGGGCAGCAAGGGCACTGTTCTGAGTGACGCCGGGGCATCTACGGGCAGCAAGGGCACTGTCCTGAGTGACGTCAGGGCATCTACGGGTAACAAGGGCACTGTCCTGAGTGACGTCAGGGCATCTACGGGCAGCAAGGGCACTGTCCTGAGTGACGCCGGGGCATCTACGGGCAGCAAGGGCACTGTCCTGAGTGACGTCAGGGCATCTACGGGCAGCAAGGGCACTGTCCTGAGTGACGTCAGGGCATCTACGGGCAGCAAGGGCACTGTCCTGAGTGACGCCGGGGCATCTACGGGCAGCAAGGGCACTGTTCTGAGTGACGCCGGGGCATCTACGGGCAGCAAGGGCACTGTCCTGAGTGACGTCAGCGCATCTACGGGTAACAAGGGCACTGTCCTGAGTGACGCCGGGGCATCTACGGGCAGCAAGGGCACTGTTCTGAGTGACGCCGGGGCATCTACGGGCAGCAAGGGCACTGTCCTGAGTGACGTCAGGGCATCTACGGGCAGCAAGGGCACTGTCCTGAGTGACGTCAGCGCATCTACGGGCAGCAAGGGCACTGTCCTGAGTGACGTCAGGGCATCTACGGGCAGCAAGGGCACTGTCCTGAGTGACGCCGGGGCATCTACGGGCAGCAAGGGCACTGTTCTGAGTGACGCCAGGGCATCTACGGGCAACAAGGGCACTGTCCTGAGTGACGTCAGGGCATCTACGGGCAGCAAGGGCACTGTTCTGAGTGACGTCAGCGCATCTACGGGCAGCAAGGGCACTGTTCTGAGTGACGTCAGGGCATCTACGGGCAGCAAGGGCACTGTTCTGAGTGACGTCAGGGCATCTACGGGCAGCAAGGGCACTGTCCTGAGTGACGTCAGGGCATCTACGGGCAGCAAGGGCACTGTTCTGAGTGACGTCAGCGCATCTACGGGCAGCAAGGGCACTGTTCTGAGTGACGTCAGGGCATCTACGGGCAGCAAGGGCACTGTTCTGAGTGACGCCGGGGCATCTACGGGCAGCAAGGGCACTGTTCTGAGTGACGTCAGGGCATCTACGGGTAACAAGGGCACTGTCCTGAGTGACGTCAGGGCATCTACGGGTAACAAGGGCACTGTCCTGAGTGACGTCAGCGCATCTACGGGCAGCAAGGGCACTGTTCTGAGTGACGCCGGGGCATCTACGGGCAGCAAGGGCACTGTTCTGAGTGACGCCGGGGCATCTACGGGCAGCAAGGGCACTGTTCTGAGTGACGCCGGGGCATCTACGGGCAGCAAGGGCACTGTTCTGAGTGACGCCGGGGCATCTACGGGCAGCAAGGGCACTGTTCTGAGTGACGCCGGGGCATCTACGGGCAGCAAGGGCACTGTTCTGAGTGACGCCGGGGCATCTACGGGCAGCAAGGGCACTGTCCTGAGTGACGTCAGCGCATCTACGGGCAGCAAGGGCACTGTCCTGAGTGACGTCAGCGCATCTACGGGCAGCAAGGGCACTGTTCTGAGTGACGTCGGGGCATCTACGGGCAGCAAGGGCACTGTTCTGAGTGACGCCGGGGCATCTACGGGCAGCAAGGGCACTGTTCTGAGTGACGTCGGCGCATCTACGGGCAGCAAGGGCACTGTTCTGAGTGACGTCGGGGCATCTACGGGCAGCAAGGGCACTGTTCTGAGTGACGCCGGGGCATCTACGGGCAGCAAGGGCACTGTTCTGAGTGACGCCGGGGCATCTACGGGCAGGAAGGGCACTGTTCTGAGTGACGCCGGGGCATCTACGGGCAGGAAGGGCACTGTTCTGAGTGACGCCAGGGCATCTACGGGCAGCAAGGGCACTGTCCTGAGTGACGTCAGCGCATCTACGGGCAGCAAGGGCACTGTCCTGAGTGACGTCAGCGCATCTACGGGCAGCAAGGGCACTGTTCTGAGTGACGCCGGGGCATCTACGGCACTGTTGGACCCTGGTGATCTTCACCTTCCCAGTTTCCCCTTCTCTTCAACACAAAACTGTTTTCTTTCGGAAAACCCGCTGCCAACTCTTATGAGGGTCATGGATTTTGTCTGTGTTTCTAGGGCTGCCACCAACCCTGGGGTGATCACAGGACCCCAAGGCAAGCCGGCGAGAGGCCCTCATTCCTCCACCAAAGGTAGCAGGACAGGGCTGGACATGGGGCCCAAGCCCACACAATCAAAGCCCTGCCCGGGATGTTGCTGACACAGTGAAGACAGAAGCACCCTGACCCTCCAGGTTGGGAGCTCTGAGGACCCCTGAGCTTAAGGCTCCCAGGCCGTCTTTGCCAACACAGACAGCATTGAGCTTGGAGTCTGAATGAGATATACCCAGTGACAGCCCCTGAACTTCTGGACCCAGCTACACCTGAAGCCACCCACTGTACCCCACATTTTCTAGGTAGGTCAAGCTGCAAATGCCCCTCTTTTCTGAAATGAGCTTGGGTTGGGATTCTGTCACTTACAGCTGGAAGGATCCCAGCCACGCAATTCTATACCTAAGTAGAATGCTCTAGACTTTACGAGGGGCAAACCGAGGCGGAGCAGGAAGATGGAGGCTTTCTGCCTCCTAACAGGTGGAAGAGGAGAGTCTCTGGGGTGGCCGGATACATATACAGACTCACTTGCCCCTTGGCTATTCTCCAAAACAGCCACAGAGGTGGGGCTCTGACCCATCCAAGCCCCTTCCCGACCTGGGCCACCTGGGGCAGCTCTGTTTACGGCATCTTGGTTCCCCGAGCCTGAGTGTCCCACCTCCCCACAGGATCGGGCCCCTGGGAAGGGAGAGGCCGATTCTTTCTTCCCTCTGTGGTGGTCCCCCATCCCATCACAGAGCACCACAAATGACATGTTCTGTCCATGCTGTGGTCGTCGGGCTGGGGATTAGAGCCCCCAGGCCCCGCTCCATGCACTCCAAGGACTGGCCTGGCAGGGCTGGTGCTGGCTCCCAGAAGCTGCCGGGTCCTGGAAGGAAAGGCCTTCTGCAGAGCAGGAACCCCGGAGCCGGCCACCTGACCAGCCTGTGGGGAGGGAGGCAGCTGTGGGAAGCCTTTTCCTCCGCTGGTGCCCTCCCAATGTCCAGGGTCTTTTTACCCAACATTTCTCTGCTGCTGCGGCTGTGCCTGGACCCCGAGCTCATAGAAAAGATTGTTGCCTCCAGCCCTGCTCAAACCACCTGGTGCTTTCTCCAGAATCTCTGCAAGGAGCTGTTACAGAAGAGACTCTAAGAATTAATTATGGAAACTAAGGGCAACGCAAAAACACTTATTTCTAAAAGACCGGCGCCCAGTCCTGAGAATTCCAGTGGGAGTCGCGGTGATCGCCGGGACTGGGGCCTTGCCTGGGGGCCTCGCCTGGGGGTCTGGCCTGTCTCCCTTCTGCTCCGGATCCCTCACCTGGGGCCACCTGCCTCGACTGACATCTGGGATGGAGGAAGCCAAGGGTCGGGCTGGACCCTTCATCGGCAGACACAGACACGACGCCTGGCACCCCTGCTAAGAGTGGTCTGTGGTCCCCTCTGGTGATCACTGCAGTGTCTCTGAGATGTCACCATCCCCGTTTCCCAGATGGGAAAACTGAGGCTCGGAACAGCTAAGAAACGTGCCCAAGTGTCTGAGCCTGCTGGTAGCAGGCTGGGGCTCAGGCCTGGGTCTCTGTGGCCTTCTTAGTCAGCGGGGAGTGGGTGTGAGGGGGACCCAGGGGACACTGGCCCGGCAGGACAGAGAACGGCAGGTGCACAGGATTCCACACCAGGGGCAGTCCCTGTAGTGGCTGCATTCCCACCACACTCTGCCATGCCTGGGTGCATCTGGGCGGCTTTGCTGCATTCCTCCGCCACTCTTCAGGGGCTCAGGAGTGCGTCCTGGGAGGGCCCAGGCCAGCCCGGGGTCCAGACCATTCTAGTCGGAAATGTTCGGATCCGTGAGGCCAGAAGGACTTGGAGTGAGCTGGAGTGATGGGGTCACTGCAGAGGGGAGCACAGGGACCCCTGAGCCCAGAGAGGCAGCTTCTGTCCCACAGCAGGAATACAGGCCTGTGTGTAGTGGCTGCTGCTGAGGGCTGAGCTCTCCCAGGCTGGGAAGCCTGTGCAAGCTGAGCTGCCCGCCTCCTGGGGCAGAGCTGGGGATGCCCTCAGGGCCTGCTGGAAGATCTTGTGGTCTAGGCCAGTGGACTTGCCAGCTGCCTCCAAGTTCAGAGTCTGTTTTGTTTGCTTGTTTGTTTATTTTTTACAGATGTGTCTCTTTGTCATCTGAGCTGGAATGTGGTGGTGTGATCATGGCTCACCGTGCTGTGCAATTCCCAAGCTGGAATGCAGTGGTGTGATCATGGCTCACTGTGCTCTGGAATTCCCGAGCAGGAATGCAGTGGTGTGATCATGGCTCACTGCGCTCTGAAATTCCTGAGTCAGAATGCAGTGGTGTGATCATGGCTCACTGTGCTGTGGAACTCCCGAGCTGGAATGCAGTGGTGTGATCATGGCTAACTTCTCTCTGGAACTCCCAAGCTGGAAGGCAGTGGTGTGATCATGGCTCACTGCACTCTAGAATTCCTGGGTTCAAGTGATTTTCCCTCCACAGCCTCCTGAGTAGCTGGGACCACAGGAACCATCACACCTAGCTAATTTTTTAAATTTTCTTGTAGAGATGGAGTTTTGCTATATTGCCCAGGCCTGTCTCAAACAGCTTCCCAAAGTGCTGGAATTATAGGTGGGAGACCCAACACCCAGCCCCAGGGCCTTGGTTTAAAGGCACCCTCTTGGTCCTGGTAAAATGTGCTGACTTTGGTTTGTGATTGATTTCAGGAGTCTGGAGCAGGGTGTGGGGAGGGACGTTCAAAGAGATTTGAGAAATTGTGAAACCCCAAATCCCCAACAACTTTCCTTCTTTCGGTGCAGCCACTCAGTGTTGGGCAAACCCCTCCCAGCAGCCGTCCTCGTCCATAGCAGAAAGAGCCTGTGGCTACACTGCATAGCCTCCTGCCTCATGGCAGCCTCTCTGTTTATTTTTCCTGGTGAAAATTAACAGGTGCTCAACTTGCAAACCGGGGAGAAACATCTCCAGCCCTGAGGCTCTTTCCTGAGCCCCCCGCCAATCCTGGCATGTGTGTGTTCAGCCTGAAACACGAATTGGGGCTTGTCCTGCCGTCTGAGGCTTCCTTGGGATGAATGTGCTTCACTTTGCCTCATGGTTCTGATGGCTGCAGAGGACACTGTCACGGGGACATATGGGGACAGTTGTGGCCAATCCCTGCTCCTAGACCTTCACACCCACCTCTCCTGGAATCACAGCTCCGGAGCAACACCCCAACCGTCATGCTGGGGCCCCAGTCCCTTTTGGCTTTGCCAAAGATGCAGCAGAGCCCACCCTGAAGGAAAGAGAGGCAGCAGAGGGGGCAGACTCCTCCCACTTGGTCCTAACGGCAGGACTGGGGGCTTTCACAGGCTTGGTACTACGCTAGAGACCTCCGTGTCTGGAGACTCTGAGGGTACATGGGGTCCCCAAGGGGCCGCACCCATAGGCAGCAGCAGCGCCTGCAGCAGGGAGATTTGCCTCTGGGCTCCCTGCACTGTCCCATGAGTGGTCTGAGGACCCGGACCCGGGGTTGGGATGGACACACAGCAGCCGCTGTCTGTGGAGTGATGATATGGCAGAGGTTCCATCCAGCAGCACAGGCTGCCTGCCCTGGGGAGACAGTCCTGTTGGTGACCTGTGTCTCAGCCTGAGTCGGAGAAGGCTTTCTACAGCAAAAGCAGACCCAGAGTGAGGGCATCACTGATTCGGGAGGAAGCTGTGTGCCGAAGGTGACCAGCAGGTGCTGCAGATCTGGCCTTTGAGACTGGAGCCCGTTCAGCCCACGGAGCCCCGCGGTGCTTCCCAAAGCAGGCCCCAGACCTCCAGCTGCACCCTGGAGTGGGTGAGGGGGATTCACTGTGTGGCGTGTGTCAGGTGGGGGGGCGGGCACGGGACAGGGGGACGGAGCTGGGGGGAAGACGAGCAGATCCCTGGACACCCCAGGTGAGGCTGTCCCAGATGGGCAGGAATAAAAGCAGGAGAAATAAGATGAAAGGCTCAAGATGACAGTCTGAGAACAGCCAGGAAACTGTCCACCCGAGTCCTGGGCCGCGGGACCCTGCGCTCCCCCACACAGGAGGTTTGGGTTTGCTGGGATGTGCTCTCTGTCAGGGCGGCTGCTGGAGCCTCTCTCTTCCAGCTCAGGCTTATGCTGCACCAGAAAGGGAAGGGCAAAGCACCCCTCAGTCCAGAGGACCCCCAGATCAAGAGACCACCCAGGCTGCAATCAACTCTGATGGCGCTTTTAATCACCCCAGCAGGAATGGCAGCTGTAAACAGACGTTAAATGATTTCCAGTGACACACACTTCTCTCAGGCAAAACTGCGTTTCCATAAACCTTGCAGAAATGACTTAAAGAGTTGGCTGAGCGAGGGCCGCCTGGACACTAGTGCGCTGGCACCATGTCCTCAGCACCCCCAGACCTGGCGGTCCTGTGAGCCCCAGCCCCTGGAACACTCCGGCCGCCTCTCCACTTGTCTGGTGGGGTGTTTCCCCCCAGTGCCTTCATCACCCCACACCCACCCTCTTCTCCCCCACCAGTTGCTCTGCGGAAGGGTACATTCTCCCCAGGTCCGGCCATGAAGCCATCCTGGGTGCCTCAGTTTCCCCTGCTGGCCAGGCAATGAACAGTGCCTCAGTGGGAATGCCACTCACTGTTGCCACCCGGCCTGGGCTCGATGGGACGCCTGCACCCCGCCAAGTTTCACTCCTCCAGCCCATTCTCTGGACACCCGGATGAGAACAAGGCTATTGGCCAGGAATGTTAGAGCAGGGAGCAGCCTCAGACACCATCCCATCTCTGTGAGCATCCTGAAGCTGCCAAGCAAAGTGCCACTGAAGGGGCAGCTGAGGACAACAGAAATGTATTCTCTGAGGCCAGAAGCCTGAGCTCAAAGCATCTGGAGAGCCAGCCCCGCCCCGGCAGCTCTAGAAGATAATCCACTTCTCACCTCTCCCAGCTTCGGGCGTTGCCGGCAGCCCTTGGCGTTCCTGGCGTGTGGCTGCACAATCGGAATGGGACCCTGCACAAAAGGCCCGGGTCATGAGGCCTTCTCCCCAGTCTTGCTGTATGTCCCCTCCTCTTGTAAGACTCCAGTCACTGGATTTAGGGCGTACACGAGTCTAGTGTGACCTCACCTGCACTTATGTCTGCAAAGGCCCTTCTTCCCAATAAGGTCATGTTGCCAATTCCGGGTGATTGTAAATTTAGGGGCCACTATGTACCCCAGTGCCATCTGCCTACAGGCCCCAGGATGCCCAGGAATCCAGTCTCAACTGACATGCATCAGGCTCTGTAGGATCAGAGCCTGGGCCATACTAAGCACTCACTTTCTCTCCTAGTACTCCTTCAAGCGTTCAGTCCCCCACCACCGGTGCTCCTGCTGCCCGGAGAAGAAAATACTCCAGCCCCTCCTTCCCAGCCTGCCGGGTTCCCTCCAGCCTGGGCCCAACCCCCTTCTCCAGGGACTGATAAGACGCCATTTCCAGATATATCAGAGTGGCAAAAGCAGACAGCGGTACGCAGTGACCTGTCTTTCGTGTCATAAAATGTAAAAATATGTATGTGTGTGTTTCTTTATAGATGTGAAGGAAAAGCACTGGCGGGATATATCAGAAACTAATGAAAACGGTGATTTTCCGTGTGTGCGGAGTTAGAAGGGGAAGCTCACTGCTCTGCTGGTTCGACTGCAGAACTACGAGAACGTTTTCCAAATTCAAAACAAGAAACTTTAAAAGAAAGCATCTTTAGAGAAGGAAACCAACAAAAATGTAAACTTATATAACGTTTGTAATATAACTAAACAAAGACAAAATTATTTCCAGTGACTTTAGAGCACAGTGTTTAGGATTCTTTTTCCTGACAGGTATTTTAAGGATAAAAAGAATGGCAAGGAAATCATATATATCGCTCAGTAGGTCTTAGTGTTAAGTCAGGTCGTTATTTAAATTTTTTCCCTTCCAGGATAAAGCCAGTAAGTAATGATGTGAATGTTGTGAGAACCAAAATTATTATCACTGAAAGAGAAAAGATATGCAAATAGAGAGCCCAATAGGTTCAGAGTAGCACTGTAATCTTATAGTTGAATTGGAAATGTGAATATAATCTCAACTCATTTATTCATTCCGATGGTCACCCAGGCTGGAGTGCAGTGGCACAGTCTTGGCTCACTGCAGCCTCAACCTCCCAGGCTCAAGCCAGCCTCAAGCTTCAGTGTCTTGAGTATTTGGGACCAGAAGTACACCACCACAGGTGGCTAATTCTTGCATTTTTTGTAAAGACGTTTCACCATGTTGCCCAGGCTGGTCTCAAAATGCCTCAGCCTCCCAAAGTGGTAGGACTCCAGGTGTGAGCCAGTGAGCCCAGTCGATTTCATGGAAATGCTGGCTTTACAGGCATGAGCCATCGTGCCCGGCCAGTCTCATGTTGTGAGAACTGAATATGCCTCTCCTAGTTCTTGCCACTGGAAGGGATGGGAAGCAGTGAGGACTCGGCACCAGTGAGCACCGAAAGTGCCTAGCCTTTGGTCTCTAGCACCTTGCCCCACTTGTTAAAAGCACGTGAGTAAACTGGTTGACTCCAGGTCAGAGGCAGGGAAGAGAGATGATGAGCCTGATACTCATCCTCTGCCAGAAAGCAGGGAAGGCATCAAATACGAACAAGGTCACATCGAAGGACTGGGAGGTCAGGGCGAAGGTCCTGTCACTGGCCAGGGCATCTCGAGCAATGGATCAAAATGACGCATAAAAATCCACTCATTCCTAATGCTACTAAAAAAGAAAGGTTTAAAAAAACTGACGTTGCTTGTTGCCGTTGGAGTTAATTTTTGTAGCAACTCCTTACTCTGAAAATTGATAATTAAGAAGAAAAGGGGAAATAATTATGCATTTATCTTTCCTGTACAACCTGTATTTTGGAGTAACCAAGCAGTAAATAAATAGGGGTTACTAAATAGCAGGTGAAGTGAGAGCTCTTCTTATGAAAGAATTCTGGCTAATGAATGCAGCATGAGCATGGGGATGTGAAAATAGCAGCGTTTTGCACACCCTCGTGAAAAACGATTCTAGCAATTACCAGTGGATTCTAAAGTAAGTAAGAAAAACATCATCGGGAAACTGGAACTCCAGCGCTGCCCACCGGACCTTGCTGGCTACAGTGGCATGGGGGACCAGACAGCCACGACAGGTGCCAACCAGTCAGTCCCACCACCGGTGGAATGGGATCCCAGACGTTTCCCGAGCGGCATGTTGCCTGTGGAGTTTTCCCGCCAAAAGCAGTGAAGCTGACCCCTCCCCAAGACTTTAGATCTAAATTCCCGTTTGCAGGAAAACACTGGGAAAGTGAGGAGGATCAGTTAGACGTCACCACCAGTCAGCGGAGACATCAGGAATGAGAGAGGTTTTGACCTGGTTTCTCCTTTTTATTTTTTGATGTAGGCTCTCACGCTGATGCCCAGGCTGGAGTGATCTTGGCTCACTTCAACCTCCACCTCCCAGGTTCAAGGGTTCTCGTGCCTCAGCCCGTAGAGTAGTTGGGTTTAGCAGGTGTGCACCACCACACCCGACTAATTTTTGTATGTTTAGTGGAGAAGGGATTAGGCCATGTTGGCCAAGCTAGTCTCGAACTCCTGACCTCAAGTGATCTGCCTGTCTTGGCCTCCCAAAGTGCTGGGATAACAGGTGTGAGCCACCGCGCCCGGCCTGACCTGGTTTCTTAAACAATCTTTGGTTTGAGATAAAATGGGGGGAGATGGTTCTAAATTAAAAAGCAACTCCAGAGACATAAAGACCAAAAGCAGAATGGGGACTGCGTACCACCGTTCAAGCAGCAAACCAGCTGTAAAGTAATCCCGAGAGACGTGGGACATTTAAATCTGCACCGGTGTGGGATGCTGCGAAGGAAACCGGGTCGTTGACTGCGGTGCTAGGAGAGAGGCTATGTGAGAGGCTGTCCTCCTCCGTCAAAGACTCATGGGCAATATTTAGAGACGAACTGATGCAGCATGTGCTGTTCCTTTGCCGGTGTGCACACAAACAAAGCACTCACAGCAGCGACTTACTAACTTGTTGGTGGAAATAAGAGATCTCATACAATGCTTCTGTTTTTTATGTTTGAAGATTGCCATCATACACAGAGGTGTGCAAGGCTGGGGGAAGAGGGGCCTTTTCTTCCCTTCCAGGATAAAGCCAGTAAGTAATTATGGCGTCCTGCGTCGTTTGCTGAAGCTCTTCTCACTCTGGTTACGACCCAAGCCTTTTCCTCTCCTCCTTCCTGCACCCCGCCTGCTGCTTGGCGCCGGTGAAGTGTGTTTATCAAAGCTCCTGGCCCAGCTTTGCTGACTCAGAGAACCTGGAGAGGCAGGGGAGCGTTTAGGAAGAGAAGGCGCAGCCGGGGCTGGCTGGGGCTGGAGGGCCTCAGAAGCCGCCTGCGGGAGGAGAGCTCAGGCTCTGCGCTCTGGGAACCAAACTCAGGATCCGGCCTCCCGCCCTTCTCTCGCTGCTGGCTCGTCCCCGGAGTCAGGGGTGTGTCTCCCACCATAAGGAGGCAACACCCACCTGTGTCCCCAGTTGCACTGAGACACGCCCAAGGGTGGTACCCGCAAGTGCTCACACAGGTGACAGGTGATGTGCCCAACAGCGGCTAACCTGGTACACAGGTGTGTTGGGGAGGGGTAACGCCAAACGCATTTCCCCACTGATCTCGCCTGCACACCCCCTGCACTCTGAGACTCAAAACGTCTCCCATTCCTGATGTCTCTGCTGACTGGTGGTGACATGTCACTGGTCCTCCTGCTCTTTCCCAGTGTTTTCCCGCAAACAGGAATGTAGATCTAAAGGCTTGGAGAGGCTCAGCTTCACTGCTGAACCAGAGGAGTGAGATTCAGAGGGGAGATCCGGGCACAGGCTCCCCGGGCTGGCCCCTCTCAGGGCCTGGCCAGTTCTGCAGCTGCCCCACCCCAAGGCTCACCCCTCTGTAGTGCAGGGACTCAGAGCCTGATCTTGTCCCCCTCTTGGGAGGAGACAGAGCAATGTTTGAAAGTAACAGGGGACGTGAAGTCTCCGTGAATTTCACTCGGACATTCAATCCTTGCAAATGCAGAGATTCCTTTATGACAATATTCCCTGCAAGCGTTATAAATCTATAATAGGGAGAAGTCGACCCTCATTTCCTAAAGCAGCCCTGGCCACGTCAGAAAGGAGTATCTAAAGAGGTGGGAAAGTGCTCCAATATATTACATTGAAAAGGGAAGTAGGTGCGCAGGGTGGCTCCCATGCGTAATTACACTCTATTATGAAAAATGAACTGGGAGAAGAGACACAACCTCTGTCAGAACTGGCACCTGCTGGCGGGCGGAATGGAAGGCGACCGTCCCTCTTGTTTCGCAGGACTTTCCCGGGTGGCTGCATGGCTGACAGCATCACCTCTGACTCCACTGCTGTTCTAGGAATCCCGTCTGGAGCTTTACAGGTGAGTTGCAGGAATCACGGGCGACACTTTGCAAAAGAGGAAACTGGAGTCAGTATCAGGGCAGCCCAGCAGGTGAAAGCTGAGTCAGGACGGGACTTGCCCGTGTGTTGCGAGCTCTAACCACAAAATGGCTCCTCTATCCCCAGCCCCATGGGTGAGGAGTGAGGCCTGTGCCCCTTGGGCCCTGACAGCCCCCAGGCCAGGGGGCCAGTCCTGGGAGTGCCCACCCAGCCCCGAGCCTTAGCAAGCCCAGCAGAGGCCATGGATGTGGAGGATCCCAGCCTTCCACCCACTGCACACCCTGGGGTGAGCCTCGGGTGTGGCAGCTGCAGGCCTGGCCAGGCCCTGAGAGGAGCCAGCCGGGGAGCCAGTGCCGGGGTCGCCCCCTGAATGCCACTCTTCTGCCTCAGCACTGGCTTCCTCCCCTTCCGTCCCTGGAAATAAGAGACGCCAGAGAGAGGGATCATTTTGGTTTCCCTGACCCTGCTGGGTGTTTTCCACGGACTGTCTCCTTGCACCACCCACTGTACAGATAAGAGGACCAAGAGTGGGGACCTGCCCAGGGTCATGTGGGTGCGAGGACCAGGCAGATTTGAACACAGGCCTGTCCATGGTGAAGTCCTGTGAGCAGCAACCATAGCAGTGACCAGGAAGCAAAAGGAGCCTCTGAAGCCAGGCACGTGCAGACGGAGGCCAGCGCCCGGGAGGCTGGCTGGCACGTGCAGACGGAGGCCAGCGCCCGGGAGGCTGGCTGGCACGCGGCGGCCTCGGCTTTCAGAAGGTCCTGTGGTGGGTGCAGAGGTTAGCTCCCTCCTGGCACAGCCAGGCCCTGACCCAACCTGGGTCCCTGGGGACAGGAGGGGCTGGGAGAGCCCTGCAGGCAGCAGTCACGGTGGGGCGGAGCCTGTTTCTGCCCTGGGGAGGTGGTTCCTTTGGCTGGACCAGAATGTCTGCTGATAATCAGGAGAGGGCCAAGGGAAGGGGCTGCTCCATGTGCACCCTGAGAATTGGGGGAGGTCCAGGGAGCAACGTCAGACCCCCTCCCCGACCCCATGCAGAGCTGCCTAGGATGGTGTCAGCCCTTGCTGCGCGCACGCGCACAGGACGACCCGGATGCGGCTTGCGGCCTTGCAGGGCACTGGTGAGCCAGGACGTCTAAACCCTGTGGGCCTCATCCCAACCAGAGGTGCATCGGGGACTTGGGGGTGTGGTGTCTCCCTGAGCTGAGAGTGACTCGGCGGCCTGGCCTGCGGGGGACGGTGCTCAGAGAGGCAGAGAGGGACCCTTCAGCTCCTCCCTGCCAGGGGTGGGGCAGGATCCCCCAAGGGTCTTCTCTGGGAGCAGGAGGCCTGGGGGGCAGGGTGGGGTCCCAGCAGCCTCTCCCCCAGTGGCGAGGTGTGTGGCTGCAGAAGCCCTGGGTCTGTGTCCTTGTCTCTGACATGGGGCTGATGGCAATGCCCTCTCTGCCACGTGGACGACAGAGGCACAGATGAGGAGGGAGGCCACAAGCCCAGGAGCACCAGAGCCATCAGGAGCAGCGGGAGGAACACCCCGAAGCCTTCAGGGAGAACAGGTCTCCATCTTGCTCTTCCGTCTCCAGAGCTGGGGGAGAATATGTTTCTGTTGCTGTATGCTCGTCATTCTGGGGTGCTGTTGAAAGCAGGCCATCACCCAGGAAAGCACAGAGCTGGAGCTGCTTGAATGACTCACATGCAAGTATCAGAGGAACAGATCCCGGGCATTCAGGGAAGCTTTGAAAGATCCACCTGCTCCCTCGGCATGCAAAGGAGGTCCCAGGGAGGGGCTGAGGGGCGTCTGATCTGTAGGAGCCAAGCTTGAGAACCTGGGGTTGGAACAGCAAGGCCAGATCCTGGGCTGGGGAGCTGAGGGTGCAACCAGCTTGTCCCTGGGAAGGTGATGTACAGATTCCCAGCTTCGCCACACACCCATCACCCTTGAGTTACTTAAACTGCATGGAAATGCAGACCTGCAGGCTTCCACAAGCGGCCTGGGGGCAGAGCCCAGATCAGTGGTTTAGCAGCCCACTGCCTGACTCAGATTTGGGGACAGACCTGCTGCCTCTCCCAGCAGGCCAGCTTGTCTGGGGTGACTGGGTCCGCGAAATGCTCCTCTCCTTTTCCCTACGGCAGAGTGGAAACGAAGGCCAAGGTGGGAGCACAGCTGGCACCCACCAAGTCCTGCCCTCCCAGTGCAGGGCCTGGGGAGGCACAGCAGGTGGCCTGACTCACCCCCTCGGGCACCTGGGGACATGGGCAGGCCGAAGCTGGGAGCCAGGCACCCCACAGCAGGCTGGGGATACTTCCTCCACTCTCCCCAGCCCATTCTCATAGAGCACCTGTGGGGCTCCTCCTGAGCCCAGGGAGACCCAGGCCCACATGGGCAGCACCTGAGCCCAGGGAGACCCAGGCCCATATGGGCAGCAGTGCGGCTGGTTTGTCATTGCAGCCAGGAAAATAACCAGGGAAATGACTGAAAACATGGCGAGGCCGCACTCCTGTGTGCCCGGCCACTTCTCAGAGGGAGGGAGGAGGTCCATCTCAGGCTGGCTCCCATGGCAGCTGGAAGCCACCCAGCTCCATGGCTGACCTGCTGCCTTAATGACCGACATGTGGCCATTCGCTGCCAAGCTGGCTGGCTGCAAGCGGAGAGCTGGCTGAGCAAAGCAGGCCATGACGAAGCAGTACAGAAGGCATTTCCCCGCAGCCAGGGCCAGCGGGCTGGCGCCGAAGGAGGCTGGCCATGCCCTTCAGCCAGCACGTCCACTCTGAGGTCCTGCTTAGCAGGCTGCAGCCCAGGACAGCATGTCTAAGACCTCCATGGCATGGAGCAGGTAGGGCTGGGTCCTGGGGGCCCTATACTGGTGCCCTGTACTGCCTTCGGGCTCCACTCTGCTTGGCAGAAGTTTCCAAGAGCCCTTTCCACACACGTCACCAGCCATGCATTCACTCACTCATCAAACCTACAATGAGCATTTACTATGTACCAGGCACTGTCCAAGGTGCTGGGGATGTGGCTGAGAACCAGCCACAGTCTTGTCCCCACTGGGACTTGTCCCCCACAGCCGCGTCTCCAGGGCTCCCCACAGCCTGCACCTGCCACCTTGCTCCCTCCCCTCCCCACCTCCCTGGCAGTCAGACCCTAATTTCTGTCCCACGGCCTTCCCAGCCTCCCCACTGCCCCCCCATTTTCTCCCTCTCTGGCGAGCCCCCGGTGAAATCCTCCTGCTCTTCATCCTGCCTTGGCGTCTGCTTCATGACGACCCTGGGTTCACAGTCTGGCCACTGCAGCTGAGTGTCGCACTGGCTCGGGTGTGGCAAGGCAGGGGGTTGAAAGGCTCTGAACCAGGCACCAGGAGTCCTGGGCCCCAGGCCAGCCCTTCCGCAAACCAGCTTTGTGTCCTCGGACAACCCAGGCCCATCCCCAGCCCTGTTGTCTGGAGAAAGGAGGAAGCCGGCCAGACGCCCTCCAAGAACTTTTGGCCTCTGCCCTGCATGGCTTCTGCTTGGTGTCTGGCTGGGCCCAGGGCTCTGCCTGCAGTGTGGAACCTCAAGCAGAGCCAAGGTTGTGGGTCCCCTTGAGCGTCCGCCACTCTCTACTGTCATCACTGGCCCAGGCCCCCCTCCCACACTCTCCATTTCTAAGCGTGAAGGCCTTTGTGTGGCACAGGCTGGGCTGGGGGAGAAAAGACGCCGGCCTCTCTGTGCCCTGCCGCTCTGTGGGCCTCCCGGGCTGTCCTTGTCTTGAGAATGTCATACTTTTTGACTCCCATAAAGTAGTGGAGGTAATATTGGCTCTGAAATGTGTTATGATCCCTTGAGCAGAGCCGGGAGCAGAACCAGCTTCCGTGTGGCTTCCATGGGCATTGGTGAGAAGTGTGCTCTGCTGCCAGTTAGTGGGGAAACAAGGTATGTGGAGGGCCTCATGGCCCAGGGTTCCAAGCCCAGGCCCCTCTCAGGAGTGAGCAGACCAGGGGAGGGTGGCAGGAGCATCCACCGAGGGCCAGGGGTGCCCAGCAGCCTGAGTTCCTCCCTGGGAGTGCCCAGAAGACAGGTCGTGGGGCCCTGTGGAGCCATGGAGCCGGCCAGGGGTTGCCACCAAAGGCTCATTTTGCAAATGTCTCCAATCAAACAGCAAGGTTTTGGGGGTGCCTGAGCCTCAGCTGGGGTCAGTTGCCTGAGTCACACCTGTTGAGGCAAGCATGCCGGTGCAGGCCGCACCCACAGACACCCGCTTTAGCCCACCCAGCTCCATCTCCCACCCAGCTCCATCTCCCACCCCAAGGGGCGTTTCTCTGCACAGGGCTCCCAGGGCACATCTGAGCTCCACCCAAGGCTCCCTTGGGCTCCAGAAGAGGAGGGCAGACCCAGGAGGGCCCCCAGGAAGAGGCCAAATGTGGTCAGGGGAGGGTTGGGAAGGAGAGACAGGCCTCCCGCTGGGCATCCCCCTGGCCTCATGGGCCGGAATCCTCTGAAGCCTGGACCCACACTGGAGCCACATGGCCAATTCTGAGGGCAGTGCCTGAGACGGCTCTTAGGATGGTGAGGCTTGGTGGCTTCTGCCTCCATATGGGGAAATAGCTGAGAAGGACACTTGTCTCTCAAGGCAGCAAAGGGGAGGGAGGAGAGGAGACCTGGGCACTATGTCTCACCCGGCCTGGGCCCCGGGCTCAGGGGCCCTCAGCAACTCGCCCCTGGGAGAGATTTGTGAACACGTCCCCTGGCCTTGGAGGAGAAACCACAAGGGTGCCCCGATGCCCACTCCTGGCCCTACACCCATCAAGACAGGTGGGCTAGAGAGCATAGCCAGCATGGTGCCAGAGCGGGGGGGAGGACAAGGGCCAGCATGGTGCCAGGGTGGGGAGACAAGGGCCAGTTTGGCCTCTGGGAGGAAGGAGCCCAGGCAGTGCCACCATATCCTCAACAGAGGGGTTTCCAGAGTCAGAAACACTGGGCAGCCTCTGTCACTTGGAGTGGCCTAGGGTTGCCAGGGCTGTGGGAGCACTGACCCTGACGGGGTCACAGGGACAGTGAGAACGGGGAATTGTCATGTGATGCAGGCTGGGTGGAGGAAGTGCCCCCATCTGGCCATGGTGGCACAGGGAGCCATTGGCATGGACGGACACCCGGGGTGGGCAGTGGGCTGAGGTGCCTGGGATCTCTTGGGGCCAGGTGGCCAGGTTACAACTGAAACTGATGAGGAAGCCTTTCCTCAGCCAGGGTGTATGAGTCAGCGCAGCCTGCGTAACAAAGCACCATGCTGGAGGCTTGAGCCTTGGAAATCCCTGGCCTCACAGCCCTAGAGGCCGGAAGTCTGTGATGTAGGTGTGGTCAGAGACAGCTCCTCCAGGGGCTGTGAGGGAGCCTCTTGTCCCAGCCTCTGCCAGCTTCTGGCACTCTGAGGCGTTCCTGGTGATGGCCATCTCCTCCCTGTGTCTTCACTTTGTCCTCTGTGAACAAGCCCCTCTGTTGGAATCTCCCCTTTCAGTAAAGGTGCCAGTCTTGTTGGGTCCTCCGTGTGACCTCATCTTAACCTAATCTGCCAGGACCCTGCTTCCAGTGAAGGTCCCACTTAGAGGTACTGGGGGTTGGCCATCAGCATCTTTCACAGGGAATACAAACCAGGGGCTGCAGACTCCTGTGGGCAGGGAGAGGTTAACAGTGCCCCTGCGGGATGGGCCCCACCCACCCAGCCTGGGCCTCCCACCGCCATGCACAAGCACAAACTTGCACCCGGTTTTGAGAGCTGGAAATTTAACGTCAAATCCTTTCTGCCACTTTGCTTTCTACATCAGGACCTGGAAGGACAAGAGCATTTTTTTGTCTGCTTTACACTGAGCTGATTCAAGTAGACATGTCGCCAGGGTCAGCGGCGGCAGTGAGGCCCTTTCCCCAGCCTTGAGAACACGCAGGACTTTATACCCAGCCCTGCGGCCCCCCCCCCGTGCCGCCAGGAAGAGTCCGGGGAACACTATCCTTGGTTTCCTCTGGGGCAGAGTTTTCTGGAACTGCACCAAGAAGACGCGGGAAGCATTACAGAGGCTCTGCTCCCCTGGACATATTTTATAGTTTTAATATATAAATTGCTGCCTTTAAAAACCAAGCCACAAATCTCACGGTGGGCCCTTTTATGTGCATGAACTCTAATTACTTGATTTTTTGGAAGTGCCAGAAAAATTACATTTGTGATTCCTCTAGGCTGTCATGAAAGAGCCTATTATAACCGCCGGGCTGTCCCTCCCGGGAACTGGGCGCTGCAGTGCCAAGGAGGCTGACGACAGGAGCTGCTCCTCTCAGAAAAGGGCACTGTGGCCCTGAGCACCTCCAGCCCAAACAGAACGAATGCAGCCGCTAGTGGTGTCTGTCGCTGTTTGCGTGGTGGATGCGTTTCCAGCATTTGCTGCCCTGGAGGAGGAGGAAGAGGATCCCACCCCGTCATGCTCAGGATCATGTCGCCATCGTCCACGCTGAGTCACATCGCCTGGAGCAGACAAGGCGCCGGGTCCCCTCCTGCTCCGTGTGTGCAGAGATGTTCTCAGAGGGACAGGAAGCTGGGGCTTCTGAGCCCAGCCTGGGACACCGCAAGCCATACCAGCTGAAAACCCCGGCCGCAGAGCCTTGCTGAGGGTCCGGTCACCCGCTCCCCATTCCCATAAACTCCCAAGGCTGGGCATCTGCCCTTTATGGAATGGGGCCTTCTCTTACCCAGTGCCGAATGGACCTTGACTCTAGAATGTCACTGAGCATGTCTGGCTGCAGGGCAACATGCTCCCTCCCCCTGGGGTTTGTTAGAAAGAGTTCTGAAGCCTCACAGAGGGTGTGGGTGGAAAGTCCCCCTGGGGAGAGGTGAGGTGCAGAAAGCCTGAACTGAGAGCATGCAGGGGAGGCACCCAGCCTCGGGTGTGCACGCGATACCTGAAGGTCAGGCAGTCACTGCGGGCCCTGCTTCCCCCTCCCACGGCCTGGCTCCATACAGCCCAGCATCAGCTCGGCCAGCGCATGCCCCGCTCATGCTCCTGGGACTTGCCCAGCGCCAGCCTAGACCCTAAGAGTAAGAAGTGGTGACTCATGCACTTGGGACTTTACAGTGTGGACTTTGAGAGATGGAATCTGAGCAGCTGAAGATCAAACAGGAGGGCGGTTTACATGTCAGTGTTTTGTCCAGGGTCCTTGGAGCACTAAGGGCAGTGGGCAAAATTCTGCTAGCTACCCCCATCCCTTCCATCCTTCTTCCTGAATAACAAGATCCCCAGCTTTTAGCTGGACACACTGCATTCAGATAAAAGCCTGCATTCCTAACACTACATCTGGACTAAGTGAGGCAGTCTATTGGCTGGAATGCAGAGGTGATGACAGTCACTCAGGCAGCCACATTGGACTGTGAGACGCCAGGATTGATATGAAGGACTGAAGAGGCGACGTCAGGGAAGTCTGAATCTCCACCCTTATTGGAGCACATTGTAACGTGAACTCCCTAAGTTTAGCTGGATTAGCTGGATACAATTCCCATCCTCCCTTGCAGCTGGATGTGGTCACTTGCCTAAATTTTGACAAGCAGAAGTGGTGTGTGCAGCCTCCAGAAAGCATCCTTAATGGGCTGGACCACGCCCTCTGCTGTGCCCCAAAATCTGTGCCCTGCAAAGTCACAGAGCCTAAACTCGCCGTGTGGTGTGATTTGGAGATGAGGCCTTCGGGAGAGAATTAGATTTAGATGAAGTCATGAGGGGGCCCCTGTAAGGGGATCAGCGCCCTCTCAGAAGAGGAAGAGGCCCCAGGACTCTCTCTGCCCTCGGAGGATACAACACAATGACCATCTGCAAGCCAGGATGAGAGCCCTCCGCAGAATACAACCTTGCCGGCTGAGATCTCAGACTTCCAGCCTCCAGAGCTGGGGAAAGAAATGCCTGCAGCTCAAGCCACCGCACATGGTGTTCTGTTATGGCAGCTGGGGCAGGTGGCATCATTCCTTCATACCCTCCTCTTTCCTGCTGGCTGAGGTGCCCAAGCAGCCACCTGGGTCCACGGAGAGCTGATGAGGAGCAGTGTGCGGAACCAGCTGATGTTCTGGACAGGCCGGCTCGCCCTCCACGTCTGTCTCTGATCTGCTGTACATCAGGGACAGAACCTACCTCTAAACCCTGAACATTCGGCTGTCTTCTGCTTTGATTTCCAGTGAAAGAACATCTGAGTAATTATTGTGCCTGAAAATTCTCACCCACAAGCTGATATAGATTTCCCTGCTCTCGTCCTCCCAAATTAGGGGGAGGGTTTCCTGAGGCCATTCGAACATATTATCACACACACAGCTTAACACAACAAAATTGGCTGAGTGAGGTGGCTCATGCCTGTAATCCCAGCACTTTGGGAGGCCAGAGCAGGCGGATGGCTTGATTCCAGGAGTTTGAGACTAGTCTGGACAACATAGCAAGACCCCATCTCTGAAAAAACTACACCCAAAAAAAATTAGCCAGGTGTGGTGGTGTGTGCCCGTGGTCTCAGGTACTCAGGAGACTGAAGTGGGAGGATTACTTGAGCCAGGGAGATGGAGGGTGCAGTGAGCTGTGACGGCATCAGTGCACTCCAGCCCAGGCTACAGCGTCAGATCCTGCTTCAAACAATACAAGACAAAACCAGCAACAGAAATGGATCCTCTCACAGTTCCAGAGGCCAGAAATCCAAGGTGCCAGCAGGGCAGCGCTGCCTCCGAAGGCTCCAGGGGAAGACCCTTCCTTGGTTTTGCCAAGATCGGGTAAAGCTGAGCACATTCAGAACGTGTGGCTGGAGACGGTGCTTCCTGCACCCTTCGATCTCTGCCTCCGTCGGCATGGCCGTCTTTTCCATGTCGATGTCTCTTGAAGGACACCTGCTGTCAGAAGTCAGGTCCGCGCAGATAATCCAGGATGACCTTATCTCAAGGTCCTTAACTTCATTACATCTGCAAAACCCTTTTCCCAAAGAAGGTCACGTTCAAACATTCCAATGATTTGACATGAATGTATCTTGTGTGGTCCTGTTTGTGGGCCTGTCACTATGGGTCACAGACAGAACAGACTCACCCCAGTGCAGTGCCAACCATGAACAGGGATGGGGGACCCTCAACAGTGACCGTGGGCGGCCCCACCCGCCTCTCCTCCCGCCGACCTTCCAAAGGGGCCTCCCAACGGTGGAATCACACAGGGGAGTCAGGTGATGTGTTTTCATGAGAAAAGATTTCCTGCCAACGAGAAAGTGTGCAAAGAAGAGAAGAGCATCAGAGGAGGACGGAGACCCAAGAGAAGGATTTGTTATCCTGCCACGCCCTCAGAGTCCACACCAACCAAGACCACCAGCTTCTGTGGCTGTCTTTTTTTTTTTGGAATGTTCTAGAGGCCTCAGACCCCAGGAGAAGGAAACCCTAACCTGAGGCCCCAGGAGCTCTCCCCAGCCTTCCTGTTCCCTCCGGGGTCTGTGAGAACCTCCGGGCCCAGTAGGGCCTCCCCACTCCATGGCTGTCGGGGTCTGGGGATTCCAGCTCCCAGAAGCCCCCATGCCCGGAGGCCACCAGGCCAGGGTTCCTGGAGGGGGTGCCTTCACCAGCCCTGGCATTGCAGGAGCCCAAGTGAGGTGCACGTTGGCAGGAAGGGCCATGTTTTCCACCGCGTGGCACCTCCTCCTCTTGTGGAGAAAAGGGACTGTGGCTTCCTGGCCGTCTCCATAACTGCAGTCTCCCAAGCCCTCCTCAGTCCTGGGTCACACGAGCTTTGAAGCTCCAGCCAGGCTCCCCAGCCACAATGTGGGACTCACAGAACGGAACTGGTAAGTCCCAAGAAGACAATAGGGAAGTTCAGAGCGGCTGGGGCCACAGAGTCCAGAGAAGGGAAGGGAAACCCCACATGGGCCCAACGCGCGGGGAAGGATCCCGGCAGAGCAGGCCCGAGGCCGCACATGCGAGCACCCTCCCTGGGCAGCAGGTGAGCCGGGCCACCGCCTGGGTGCAGAGACCCAAACCCTAACCCTGCAATCTGGCCTCCAGCATGACTGTAGTTCTCCAGCTCTGTGAGATGATCAACAAGAATGGAGCCACGTCTGTGTCCTGGGAGGGCTGCCTCCAAGTGGGACACGTTTCTCACAGAGAAGTCACAGGAGCCGCTGAATTAATTCCTCTGGAAGAACTTTCACCCTCTGCCTGGGATATCTTTACCATCAGCCCTGATAATCGGGCCCTGGCTCCTGCCGCTCACATTTGGGGCTGGAAAATTCCTTCTGGTGGGGGCTGCCCTGTGCACTGCAGGAAGCTGAATGGCCCCCACCGCAAAGTGTGGCAGCCCAGACTGTGCAGCCCTCACCGGGTGTCCCAGGGTCTAGACCACCCCTGGCTGGGAACCACTGATACCGCGGGTCTGGCTGGGAACGCGTAAACCTCCCCCGCTTCCCCTCCGGATCCCAGGCCACACACTTTGGGAGGCAGGTTCACAGGCTGAGGACTTTGTGCAGCACGAACTTGAGTGAATCAGGACGGGGTGCTGGGGGACGGGGAGGGCGACGGGGGTGAGGGTTGGGGGCAGCAGGGTTTGTTCTCAGGGCTAACGGGGAGCAGACCAAAGGGCCCAGGAAGGAGGTGGCTACAGCAGAATCCCTGAGTTTGCAGAAGCAATCTGGCTAACTCTGAATATTTGCATGGACCGTTTGCAATCCGGCTAACTCTGAATATTTGCATGGACCGTTTGCAATCCGGCTAACTCTGAATATTTGCATGGACCCTTTGCCTGTGACTGACCTAGCTTTGGGTCACTCACATGCAAATCTGTGGGGCCAATAGGGAAGGGAATGCTAGCAGTGGGGGAGCTGAGTGGGAACCAGGAAGGCATAGCTGTTCCTGGACCCGCCCTTTAGGGAGGGAGGAGGGCGCCTGTCCCACCTCCTGGCCACCTGTCCCCACGCCTGCCACTGCTCTGTGTCTTCCCCACCGGCCAGCGCGCCTGTGTGTGCATGTGTGTGTGTGTCCATGTGTGTGCGTGTGTGTGTGTGATTTGGAGGGGGACGGACAGCTAAAGTGATAGATGAATGGGTTTCCATAAAGTGGAAACGTGTTGGCATTAGTAAAGAATTTTGCATTGTTAGAAGTAAGAGATTTAATTTGTATATATATATATATATGTGTGTGTGTGTGTGTGTGTATATATGTATTTGAGAGACATGATCTCTCTACCCTGTAATATCAGAGCAGCAAGCACATGGTAAGCCGAGCTGCAGAGTGGTGATGGGGGACCAGATCGCCCCTCTAGGGCTCCGGACCTGTCCTCGCACAGGAGGGTGTGGGTGTGGCCAGCCCTGCATCGGAGACAGTTTATACACAGCCCTCCTCGTAGCCTGGAATAGCTCTAGCTGCTTATTTTGATAATAGGTATTCCAGGCATGGTATAAAATCTCAGAGGGCAGAGGCCCTGATGTCTTCCTCACCTCTGTTTCCGGCAGTGGTTTGAATAGTGAGAAAAAACACTTTTGTCTCAGGAATGTGAGTGCTTTTGATTATCAGGCACAGAGAGACAGACACCAAAACGAGGCAGCAGTCACACCCCTTCCCCGCTTCGAGCTGTCTGTTGGTGTCTGCCTGTTGCTATTGCCACAGGTCACTATGGATTAACCCAGTAACGCCACTCCGGGCGCTGTAACACACACACACCCTGTAGCTTAACAACGCACAGCCGGCTGGGCGCGGTGGCTCACGCCTATAATCCTAGCACTTTGGGAGGCCGAGGCGGGTGGATCACGAGGTCAAGAGATCGAGACCATCCTGATCAACAAGGTGAAACCCCGTCTCTACTAAAAATACAAAAATTATCTGGGCACGGTGGTGCGTGCCTGTAGTCCCAGCTACTCGGGAGGCTGAGGCAGGAGAATTGCCTGAACCCAGGAGGCGGAGGTTGCGGTGAGCCGAGATCGCGCCATTGCACTCCAGCCTGGGTAACAAGAGCGAAACTCCGTCTCAAAAAAAAAATAATAATTAATTAATTAATTAAAAAAACAATGCACAGCCAATCGCTCATCAATCCTAGTTCTGTAAACGAATGAGACTTCCTGATAGACAGCTTTGTATGGGTGGCTTCCTGACCCGCCCTTTCCTTTAAAAGTCACGTGGAACGACTGCTGGTTGGAGGGTGGACCCAGGGCAACTGGAATCTGTGCTCCCGGGTTGCAGCCTTCAGGCTTGACCCAGATAAACTCTCCACTTGGATTAATTTTACCTCAGTCGCTTCCTTTC
This sequence comes from Saguinus oedipus, assembly GCA_031835075.1. NCBI lineage: Eukaryota > Metazoa > Chordata > Mammalia > Primates > Cebidae > Saguinus > Saguinus oedipus. Next base: position 68,936,260 of record CM063186.1, read on the forward strand.
AGGGAGGCACAGTGAGCCCCTGAAAACGATGTGTGCAGAGGTGACGGAGGATCTCCCAGTGAGGTCGTCCTGAGAGGGAGCAGCCCTGAATCCAAGGAAACTGCTCTTAGAAGAGAAGAGACGGGGGGAGGACACACACAGGGAGGATCCTGTGAAGATGGAGACAGAGGCCAGGTGGCACAGCTGCAAGCCGGGGGCCACCTGGGGCCACCAGGAGCTGGAAGAAGCAAAGGTTCTCCCTGGGAGGCCCCAGGGAAAGTGTGGTGCAGCCGACACTGTGACTTTGGACTTCTGGCCCCAGCACTGTGACAGGACAGGTTTTAAGCCAGGCGGTTGGTGGTGCTTGGTTATGGCAGCCTGGGTGCTCCTGATCCTCTCCAGAGGCGCTGCTGCCCCGGGAGTGTTCTGCGAGCTACGCCTGGCTTCCTGCTTTCAGCAGTGATTCGTGCATCGCTGCACGTAAAGCTGCCTCCCGATTTTTAACAGCTGCCTGTTACGAATCCCACTGTCTGGATGTAGTGTGATTTATGTCACCTGGCTCTTATCCGGGCATGTTGCAGCAGCTTCCAGCTTCTGACGGCTTACAGATACAGCTGTGTCAATAGCCTTGTGCAGATGTGACTTAGCACTTGTGTGCAGCAGCTGTGGGGCTGCTGGGCGTGTGCACTGTGCGTTTCTCTACCTGTTTCAAAGAAGGCGTCCAAGTTGCTCCCACCAGCGATCAGTCAGGATGCCTCCGTCCCACTCCTCGCCAACAGAGGATTCTCACATTTTTGTCTCTGCCAATCTGATAGATTAAAAACGGTTTTACATTCTGATTTGAACTTGCATTCTTTCTTTGCTCCCATTAGTGCATGTATCCATCCACACGTCTGACGGCCTTCACACAGACCTTCCGTGAGCTGCTTTGCACTTTGCCCATTTCCCGTGACTTTGCTGGTCTTCGCTGCATTGATTTATAGAACTTCTCTATGTAGGAACCAAGTAGAGCCTTTCCTGTGCCTTGCCTTGCAGATACTGTGCTGCATTTCTCACCTGTCTTTGTTCATGGTGGTGTTTTACACCAGGCAAACATTTTTAGTTTCATTATTATTTATTTTTATCCCTTTTTATGGCTTCTGAGTTTGTGTCCTATTTCAGAAAACCTTCCTCCTTCTAAAACTAGTAAAGAAAATGACTGTTTTCTTCTAGTATGTTTATGGCTTCCGATTTTATAAATATATCTGCTGTAGCTGTAACATATGGAGGGCGTAAGGAGTAAGTTAAAATGCAATTTTATTTTTTTCTAGAAAACAATCTAGTTGTAGTTCAGTTGTTCACTTGGGGTCTTCTGAACAACTGGAATTCATCACACTGATAGGCAATACCGCCTCTCCTGTGTCCTCACCACCCGACACGGCCTCTCCTGTGTCCTCACCACCCGACGCCGCCTCTCCTGTGTCCTCACCACCCGACGCCGCCTCTCCTGTGTCCTCACCACCCGACGCCGCCTCTCCTGTGTCCTCACCACCCGACGCCGCCTCTCCTGTGTCCTCACCACCCGACGCCGCCTCTCCTGTGTCCTCACCACCCAATATCTCCTCTCCTGTGTCCTCACCACCCGATATCTCCTCTCCTGTGTCCTCACTACCTGATATCTCCTCTCCTATGTCCTCACTACCAGATATCGCCTGTCCTATGTCCTCACTACCTGAGTGTTTTGGATCCATTACTGGTTCCTCTGCCTAATTTCTTTGCTGTCTGACTAGTGTGTCCATGACCCAACTACTGCAACTCTATAGGCTCTATGAGTATGGAGATCTATTTTAAGATATTCCTAATATCAAGCCATCTTCAAATCTCCTAGGTCATGGCTTACACCTTTTTGTATTGGTATTCATTCATAAGATTGGCTTATGATTTTCTTTTTGTGCTTGTCTCATTGGGTGTTGGTATCACTCTTATCGTAGCTTCATAAAGAGAATGTGGAAATTTCCTTTCCTTATTTATGCTTTGCATCCATTTAAATATTATCTGTTCCTTAACAGGGTGGTGGAATCACCTGTGAAACCATCTGGGCCTAGAGCCATTTGTAGCTTTGCCATTGTATCAGTATTTAGTCCCAGGCATCTGCAGTTACACTCAGTGGTGTAGTCGGTGGGGAGTGTAACAGGAGGAAGCAAGGTGGTTAGGGAGTGTGAAGGATCTAAAATGACAGTAAAATCTACTGTTCTTTCCACATCCGGTCAATTCTAAACAGCAACAGAATACTCCCCCTTTTAAAAGGACCCACTGCTAGCATATCATGGAAACACACCCTCCCTAGCAAGCTGGCACAACTTCTGAGCCTCTGCCAGGGCACAGTGCCCAGTTTTGTAGCTGGGTTTATATGCAATGACATCATATTCAAACCACACTAATTTATTCCTCCAGAATGAGAAGATAGAGAATGATAATTTTTCATCAAAACCAGTTCTGTGACACTCTTATAAAAAATATGAGGGAAACTCTCAAAGAAACCCTAAGCCTTCAAAAAAGTTTTGCCATATCAACTATGGCAGCTCCTCAAAAAACAAAATTAAAAATCAAATTACCAGGTGATCCATCAATTTCATCTCTGGGTATATACCCAAAATAATTGAAAGCAGAGATTCAAAGAGATGGTTTTATGCCCGTGTTCACAGCAGGCTTACTCACAACAGCCAAGAGATGGAAGCCACTCGCGAGCCCACGGACAGAGGCGTGAGCAAGTGAAAGATGGTCTGTGCATGGGAAATGGGAGCCAGACTCAGAAAGCAAGGACACAGCCTGACAGACGCCACAGGACACATGAGCCCTGAGGACATGATGCTAAGTGAAACAAGCCAGGTGTCTGGGACAGACACCGTGTGGTTCCACTTGTGTGGGGGTCCCTAGAGCAGTTTGGTTCATAGTGACGGGGTGGGATGGTGCAGGCTGGGGACTGAGGGGCGTGGGAGGGAGCGTTCAGCGGGGAAGTCTTTCAGTTTGGGAAGACGGGACGTTCTGGAGATGGATGGTGGTGATGGCGGGTCAACAGTGTGGGTCCGCTTCGTGCTACTGAACCTCACACCTAAAAATGGTTGAAATGGGTAAACTTTCTCTTATGCATATTTTACCACAGGAAAATAAACAAATAAATGGAAAAAAAAGTTCTTTTTATTTTGTTTGAGATGGAGTTTTGCTGTTGTTGCCCAGGCTGGAGTGCAGTGGTGCGATCTCAGCTCACTGCAACCTCCTGCTTCAGCCTCCCAAGTAGCTTGGATTACAGGCACGCACCGTGGCTAATTTTGTATTCTTTTTTATGTAGAGATGGGTTTTCAAACTCCCAACCTCAAGTGATCTGCCACCTCGGCCTCCTTGGGATTACAAGCGAGAGCCACCGCGCCCGGCTGCCACAGAAAGTTCTTTAACTTGTTGAAAGCAAACAGAAAAGTGGTAGAAAAATGTTAGACAGAAAAAAAGAGAGCGAGAGAGAGAAGAGATAAGTAAAGTCATCCACTGTCTGCTGGATCTGCGGCCTGGCCAAGCCCCTCTCCTGAAGGGCCTCCCGCCCCTCCCACCCACTCGCCCTCCACGGGGACCCAGCCCGAGGGGGTCTGGAAAAGCCTCTGGCTTTGCTCCCCCAGCCCATGTGACCCACAGTGCTTCTGAACAGGTTGATCATTCGCCAGCGCAGCAGCAAGCTCACGCCCTCTTTCCCGACCTTTTCCACCTAAGCAGTCTCATCCGATGCTCAATCCTGGTCTTATTTCATAGACGCATGAGCTTCATCCCAGGGGCCCCAGGGTCACTCTGTGCTTGAGAAGCCGTGAGAAACAGGGTGCTTTCTGCGTGGTGATCATCGGGGGCTAGAGGCCTGGCTGGCCTGGGGGGTGTCCTTCCAGGCTGGGGGCCGCCCTTCCGCCCTCTCCTCTACAGTCCTAGGAGGGCCCAGGCTGCCCCCATCACCGTAGGCCTGGCTCCCACTCGCAGAGAAGGCCTCATCTTAGCCCTAAGTGTGGGCCTGGATTGGCAGGAAGCCCACCGTCTCCTCGTGCCTGGCACCTTCTGGGAACAAGAGACAAATTACTGGTGGAGGTCGCACAGCTGCGAGAAGAATTCACTCTAGAAAAAGCAGGGGTTCCATTCCCCAGTCAAAGCCCTGGGTTGGGGGACACGCACATTTCTAGAACATGTAAGATCGTTCTGTGGTGTCAGCCCTTGGTGAAAGAGTAGCCAGGAGGTAGAAAGTCTGGTATGTCTGTTTCCTTTGCAGGATTGCCCTCGTCTGGAGGGGGGGGTGGTGATCTCAGCGGTGACGGCTTCATATGCCAGCCGGCTTCATCTCAAAGCACATCTCCAGCGTCTCATTTAAATATTGCAAACAGGCCACGGAAGGTGGAGATACAGACGCATAGGCGTTCAGAGTCTGACGCATTGTCTCTCCTGATTCAGGGCGCGTGACGCCACAGGTACAGGACTGTGGGGGGCGGGGGGAGCTCTGTGAAAGCGGGGGAGCCGTGCCTTAGGCTGGCTGCTAAGGGATCAAGGGGAAACCCCAGCCACTGAACTGCTTCCTGGCGCCTGTCCTCCCTTGGTCAATGTCCACTTATCGACAGGTGGATGGGGGACTGGTCAGCCATTTAACATCCACCCAGGAACCTGTGGCCCAACCCCCACGAGGCACAGGGCCCTGGAAGGTGGCAGCTGCTCTGTGGCTCCTCTCCTGGCTCCTGTGGGACCCTGTCGCCAAGGCCGCTGTGTGACTTCAGCCTCTTCAGGGGTCTCTGGGTTTCCAGGCCACGGGCGGGGACTTGGGAGGCACAGGGCACCTCCTACATCCCCCTCAGATCAGTCAGACCAAGAAGGCCACCACCCGGCCCCTCTTGCCCCAGAAACACCCACAGCCCTCCCCTTCCTGCAGGGAGCCTCGGCGCCCACCTCTTCCTTCTCTGTGTCCTCATCCTCAGGGCGAAGGAGGAGGCTGCTGTGCTGGCAGCTGGAGCCTCCTCCTCCAGGCTCTTCCTGCCCTGCCCTGTCGAGTGCCCCACTTTGGACCCTGCACTGGTGTAGCTGGGCATGTTCCCATCCGCTTTGCCATGTGGGCTTCGGTGGAGGGCTGGTGTTCCTCTGCCCTCTGGCCTGTCCAACTCTGAGTCCTAAATTTGGGGCTGGCAGACAGGGTCACCATGGTGGGGGGTTCCTCATTTTGGCCATGAGTGGGTGGGCAAGAGATGCCCACAGGGTGAGGGTGGATGGAGCAGCCATCCTGTGGGTCAGGTTAGACGCCAGGTCCCATTGGCCAGGGACACCCCTCTCTAGCCCCTCACCCCTTCCTCCACCAAGACAGGAGCCTCATGGGCTCCGGGCAGGGAATTCCCGTGCCAGCTGTGTAGCCAGGACGCAGCTGCCAGTGTGGCTGTCGCCAGCGCCCTTCCCTGTTCTCACATCATTTGCATTCTTGGGTACAGCCTGTTCAGTTTCTGGTCCTGCCCCACCCTGGCAGCCACGACACCCTCGGGCTCTGTACTTGAGAGAACCAGTTCCGAGGTGGGTGAGGCTCTGTCTGAAACAGCGAGTCCCAGGGATGCCCAGGGAAGCCACAGGCTTAGGAGAACGCCGGGGAGCTGCTGGCCCCAGACACCTGGCAGCCCTGCCCCGCCCACAGCCAGGCTGGAAAAACCTCCCCTCGGTCTCCTGTGTGGAGAGGAGACGGGGGGGGGGGGGGGGGGGGCTGGGTAGCCTGAGGCTGAGAGTCACGCAGACTCAAGGTCACCTTGGATGTGACTCATGGCCCTGCACTCCCAACTGCCATCACACTCCAATAGTAACCGTGCACATCACCAGTCCCTCCCGGGCCAGCACTGCCCTGGCTTCCTGCGCACCTGCTCAGGTGGAAATTGGCTGTCATTGTGCCCACTGTAAAGATGGGAAGATCCTTTCCATCCTGGCCCGACTGGGAGTGCATGACACCTGCCTTCCACTCCCCAGAAGCGCGTTTCCATGGAGGCACTGCTGCGGGTGACGCTGGGCTGGCCTTGCCCTCTTGGCAAGGAGACCATGCTGGGGGAAGGGCAGGCGTGCTGCATCTGGGGGCCTTAGGACCCTGCTGGAACTCCTCAGGACCTGGAGGTTTTTCTGGAAGACCAAGCTGTCACCACTGGAGATTCAGCAGCCAACCTCACTCTTGGGTTACCTGATGCTGCCTTCAGGGGTTTCTGGGCGGGGCTGGTGGAGGGAGGAGGGGCACCTTGTCCTGCCTGCCTCCGGATGACTGGGGTGGCCCACACAACAGGCTTGCTTCTTCCCGATGCCTGACCATCAAGCCGCCCCTGACAAATGCTTGGACAGACGCACGCTCGCCGGGGACCTGATCCCAGACCCTTCCGCTGGGGGCTGCTTGGGGTTCCCTGGCTGGTGGGGTGCTCTTGAGGGGACTCCCCTATATGGAGGACACTGCTTGCTCCATCCACGCTCCTGCACACACTGTCAGCCAGTGGCGGAGTGAAGGGCACGTGCGTGGCCCCTGGGCTGTGCCTGCCTAGGGTCCCTTTATGCCCCCACCCCCTCCAGACTCTCCTCTTCCTTTTCTACTTTGAGATAAGTCTTCTCTTCCACTGAGCCTCAGGCCACAGATGCCCACGTATTTCCAGTGGGCACTTACACAGTGGCCATGGCCCCGTGTGCAGTGCTGCACTTGGACAGTTACGCTGCCCCCTCCAGCCGCCCCCTGGACTGGACAGGGACCTGGGCACTGCAGGTCAGCACCTCTGCCCTTGGAGGTTTGTGGCTCCACAGCACCATGGCTGCAAATGTCCTTTGCCCTGAGGAAGGTGCAGAGAGGAAGCCCTGCTCACCTTCCAGACAGCCTGCTTTTGCGTTCCCAGGGCCTGCTGGTGAGAAGCGGCTGCCACAAACCCCGATGGTCACTGGTCAGGGTGGATGGGTCCACCCCCCATGCCCACCCGTGTGTCTTGGCCGAGTCCTGCTGCTAAAGGGAGGGGCCACCTTATCATCTGTGACAGGTCCCCCGTGTCCCCCACAAAAAATATGCAGATGCCCTGACCCTGGCACCAGCGGACGTGACCTTTCCCTGGCACCTCTCCTCTCTCACCCCAACCAGGTGCTCAGGCATCCATGGGGTGGGAGGTGACCCCTAGGTATTAGCTCCCTACTGTGCTGGGGTCTAGGTGGGTGGCGGGAAGCAGGCAGCTCTGGACATGGCAGGAGGGCTGCTGCCCTCCAGCGGGTTGAGAGTATTTTCTGGGCTGAAGAAGTTGGGGAAACGCTGCTGGCCCAACCACCCTGACCCCACCCCAACATCTGCGAGGGGAGACTTTCCTCCCCTGCCAGCTCAGCCCTGGGATCCCAGCTGACACCCGGCATCACCACCTCCGAGAGCTGGACTAAAATTGTGCATCTGAAGGAGATCAGAGGCGATCTTAAGAGGCACCGACTCGGGGGCTTCAGGTCCCAGCAGGCGTCGGTGACAGGAGGATGCCTCCGGTGAGACAGCCAGGCTGTGTGCTGCTGGGCACGAGGCTCAACAGAAATGGACTCCCTTCCTTTTCCTGTGAAAGGAGGTGGGGATTGTGCTTTGTCACCCATGGCACAGAAAGGGGACAGCGTTTCCCAGGAGAGAAGGAGAGGAGGGAGTATCGGCTAGGAGCCCAGAGCTTTGGCGGGAACTCAGCTGATGCGCAGCCACGATGGCAGAGCCACTTGGCCTGCAGAAACCGAGAGCCATGGTGGGGCGCTGGGTGCCGGAAGGGAGGAAGAAGAGGGAGGTGGGAGAAAGCGGGGAGGAAGGGAGGAGAGGGCAAGCCTGACACTCCTCCAGGCTTCAGACTCCTCTGGGAGATGGGGAGGAGCAGAGTCCGCTCCCTGGGGCACCAGCTGTCTGGATCACTGCATCCTGAGAGCTGAGATGCAGGACCTCCCTGGGCTGGAGGACAGGGCTAGGAGGATGCTGAGTTGGAGAAGGGTGTGACCTCTGGGCCTGCTTCCCAGACAGCCACCGGGACCCCGCCTGCGCCCCTGCAGCTCCTGTGCTCCCTGGGCACCGTCCTTGCAGTCCACCCTCAGCCCTACAGGCTGGGAGCTTTGAACCCAGGTAAGCACCCTACTGCAGAGACACCCAGACCTCGGCAGCACCCTCAAAGCCACTCCGGTCCCCTCCCTCTGCCACAGTCCCTCTCCTGGCCATTGGGTTCACTCACGTCCCAGCAATCTCGCTGGTGCCACTTATGCCCACTGGGGCTCCTGTCCCACCTCTGCCAGGGAGTCTGCAGAGGGCCCTTCCTTCCCAGATGGCACCTCCAGGGGCCTCCTGGCCACACTGGCAGCAGTGCCACCACCACCCATCTCTTGCTGGAGCCCCTCCCCGGTGGCTGTGGCTGTGCCTGGCCTGAGCTCCGTGAGGTCCCTGCTGGAGCCCCGTGCTGGGTTTCACCTCCATCAGTACTGTTGGATGGACAGACAGGGAATGAGTGAATAAGGGATGGATGGATCAGCCTCTACTTAACCTTGCCAGCAACGGGAACTCCACCGCCCCGGCAGGCAGTGACAGCAAAGCCTGAATCCAGAAGCCTCTGCCCCTGCTGGCCAGATCCTGTCCCAGAGTTTGCCATGAGTGTCTCAGAGCAGAACGCTGCCTCTGGCCTCCTTGGGGTCCTCCGGGCCTGCAGGCTCTCCCTTGAGTCCAAGAAAGGAGTGAGAAGCCCAAGGCTTTGGCCCCATTAGAGGGATCCCGGGGGCACCGAGTGAGGACTGTGTCTGAACCCCTCCTAGTTCTGACTGGCCTTCTCTCCACCCACCCTTGAGCGAAAGGTCCCCTCGCCTCCGTGCACGAGCCTGCCTGTGGACCTCTGGGCAGAATCCATACCAGGAGCCCCATTTAACTTCCTCCCGTCAGCCCCCACGGCTTATGGTTCCTGTTAGTGTGTCTGTGTCTGTGTCTGTGTCTGTGTATGTATGTGAATGTGTGAGTGTGTAGATCTATATGTGTGTCTCAGTGAGTGTGTGTGTTTACAGGAGTGTGTTGGTGTCTATGTTTTTGTGAATGTGTGAATGGTTGTGTGTGTGTACATGACCAACTGTGTGTGCCAGAGTGAGTCTGTCTGTGTGTGTGTGAATGTGTGAGTGTGGGAGGGTATGTCTGTGTGAGTTTGCCTGTGTGAATGTGTGAGTATGAACAGCTGTGTGTATATATGACTATGAATGTCACTGTGTGGGTCTATGACTGTGTGTCTCAGGGAGTGTGTCTATGTAAGTGTGTGTACATGTGAGTGTGTGAGTATGGGGATATGTGTGTGCCTTTGTGAATGTGAGTGTGAATGGCTGTGTGAGTGTGTTTACCTGAGTGTCACTGTGTGGGTCTGTGTGTGTCAGTGAGTGTATCTATGTGAGTGTGTGTGGGGGTGTGTGCTGTGTGAATGTGTGAGTGTGAATGGCTGTGTGAGTCTGTGTACCTGAGTGTCACCGTGTGGGTCTGTGTGTCAGTGAGTGTATGTATCTGTGAGTGTGTGTGTGGGGTGTGTGTGCCTGTGTGATGTGTGAGTGTGAATGGCTGTGTATGTGTGTGCATGACTATGAGTGTCACTGTGTGGGTCTGTGTATGTCAGTGAGTGTATGTGTCTATGTGTGTGTGGGGTGTGTGCCTTTGTGAATGTGTGAGTGGGAATGGCTGTGTGAGTGTGTGTATCTGAGTGTCACTGTGTGGGTCTGTGTGTGTCAGTGAGTGTAAGTGTCTGTGTGAGTGTGTGTGGGAAGGGTGTGTCCCTGTGTGAATGTGTGAGTGTGAATGGCTGTGTGAGTGTGTGTACCTGAGTGTCACTGTGTGGGTCTGTGTGTCAGTGAGTGTATGTATTTGTGAGTGTGTGAGTGTGGGGTGTGTGTGCCTGTGTGATGTGTGTGAATGGCTGTGTGAGTGTGAGTGTGGGGTGTGTGTGCCTGTGTGATGTGTGGGTGTGAACGACTGTGTGAGTGTATGAGTGTGGGGTGTGTGTGCCTGTGTGATGTGTGAGTGTGAATGACTGTGTGTCTGAGTGTGAGGTGTGTGTGCCTGTGTGAGTGTGAATGGTGGTGTATGTGTGTGCATGACTATGAGTGTCACTGTGTGGGTCCGTGTATGTCAGTGAGTGTATGTGTCTATGTGAGTGTGTGTGGGGGGTGTGTGCCTGTGTGAATGTGAGTGTGAATGGCTGTGTGTGTGTACCTGAGAGTCACTGTGTGGGTCTGTGTGTGTCAGTGAGTGTATGTGTCTATGTGAATGTGTGTGGGGTGTGTGCCTGTGTGAATGTGTGAGTGTGAATGGCTGTGTGAGTGTGTTTACCTGAGTGTCACTGTGTGTGTCTGTGTGTGTCAGTGAGTGTATGTGTCTATGTGTGTGTGTGGGGTGTGTGCCTGTGTGAATGTGTGAGTGTGAATGGCTGTGTGAGTGTGTTTACCTGAGAGTCACTGTGTGGGTCTGCGTGTGTCAGTGAGTGTATGTGTCTATGTGTGTGTGTGTGGGGTGTGTGCCTGTGTGAATGTGAGTGTGAATGGCTGTGTGTGTGTACCTGAGAGTCACTGTGTGGGTCTGTGTGTGTCAGTGAGTGTATGTGTCTATGTGAATGTGTGTGGGGTGTGTGCCTGTGTGAATGTGTGAGTGTGAATGGCTGTGTGAGTGTGTTTACCTGAGTGTCACTGTGTGTGTCTGTGTGTGTCAGTGAGTGTATGTGTCTATGTGTGTGTGTGGGGTGTGTGCCTGTGTGAATGTGTGAGTGTGAATGGCTGTGTGAGTGTGTTTACCTGAGAGTCACTGTGTGGGTCTGCGTGTGTCAGTGAGTGTATGTGTCTATGTGTGTGTGGGGGGGTGTGTGCCTGTGTGAATGTGAGTGTGAATGGCTGTGTGTGTGTACCTGAGAGTCACTGTGTGGGTCTGTGTGTGTCAGTGAGTGTATGTGTCTATGTGAGTGTGTGTGTGGTGTGTGCCTGTGTGAATGTGTGAGTGTGAATGGCTGTGTGTATGTGCATGACTATGAGTGTCACTGTGTGTGTCTGTGTGTCAGTGAGTGTATGTGTCTATGTGTGTGTGTGGGGTGTGTGCCTGTGTGAATGAGTGTGAATGGCTGTGTGTGTGTACCTGAGTGTCACTGTGTGGGTCTGTGTCAGTGAGTGTATCTATGTGAGTGTGTGTGTGGGGTGTGTGCTGTGTGAATGTGAGTGTGAATGGCTGTGTGTGTGTACCTGTCACTGTGTGGGTCTGTGTGTGTCAGTGAGTGAATGTGTCTATGTGAGTGTGTGTGGGGTGTGTGCCTGTGTGAATGTGTGAGTGTGAATGGCTGTATGTATGTGCATGACTATGAGTGTCACTGTGTGTGTCTGTGTGTGTCAGTGAGTGTATGTGTCTATGTGTGTGTGTGGGGTGTGTGCCTGTGTGAATGTGTGAGTGTGAATGGCTGTGTGTGTGTACCTGAGTGTCACTGTGTGGGTCTGTGTGTGTCAGTGAGTGTATCTGAGTGTGTGTGGGGTGTGTGTGCCTGTGTGAATGTGTGAGTGTGAATGGCTGTGTGAGTGTGTTTACCTGAGTGTCACTGTGTGGGTCTGTGTGTGTCAGTGAGTGTATCTATGTGAGTGTGTGTGGGGGGTGTGTGCTGTGTGAATGTGAGTGTGAATGGCTGTGTGAGTGTGTTTACCTGAGTGTCACTGTGTGGGTCTGTGTGTGTCAGTGAGTGTATCTATGTGAGTGTGTGTGTGGGGTGTGTGCTGTGTGAATGTGAGTGTGAATGGCTGTGTGACTGTGTGTGTGCATGACTATGAGTGTCACTGTGTGGGTCCGTGCATGTGTCAGAGTGTGTGTGTGCATCTGTGAACAAGTGTATGCAGGTGTGTGATGTTTACACGGATGTGGCTGTGTTGGTATGAGTGTGTCAGTGTGTCAGTCCTTTCTGGGCCAGCATCAGAGTCCCTGAGTCTCTGGGGCCCTGGACCACTCTCGAATGAGACCTGCAGGACACTCCAGCAAGTGCAGACGGCACACAGAGGGTGCCTGGCCCGGGAGCCTGTCATCCCTGGGGGAAGCCGACTGCCCCTTGACCAGCCACTCCCAGCAGGGTGCAGCCTGGACCGAGGGGAGAGAACCATCCACACTCACAGGCCAGCCTGGCGGATCCCAGAGTCAAAAGCAGACAGCGACAAAGCCACTGCCAGCTGCCGTTGGACTGGCACTGACGTCACTTCCCTGGGCACAGATGCTGCTCCTGCTCTGTGCTGGCCTCAGGAGAGTGTTCCTTGGGCACAGCCAGCACACGGGCCAGGCATTCTTTGCAGGCTGAACGCATGACCAGGCTGTTGGGATGGGTGCCTTTGTGCCCAGGTTGGGAAACCAAGGAGGGCAGAGGAGAGGGGAAGCAATCACAGGAGCCACATAAGGTCCTCCCAGGAGCCTCAGGGTTAGGAGACAGGGGAGGAGGGCCAAGACAGGAGGCAGGGAGCGAGACAGGGCAGGGGCAGAGCTGAGCAGCCCCCTTCTTCCTCAGAGTGGCCAGTGACAGGTGGCAACCATGGCAGCGTGCCAGGGCACACCCTTGGGTGAGGGCCGCTGGCTGAGGAGGGCAGGGGCGAGCTGGACTCCCCACCCCAGGCCATGTGATGCTGTGGAGAATCTCACGACATCCACTGTGGTGGGAGCTGCAGGTTCCTCCCGGGTGCTCTTTGCTAATGAGAACGAGGTGCTTCCCAGGGAGCTGGTGCCATGCGCCTCCTGACCCTTGTCCAGGCGTCTCTTGGATGCTCCGGGCCCAAGACCATCACAGGCTCCTGAAGTCAGGGGGTGTGAGTGCTGGACCCCCACGCCGGGTTCCACCCTTCTCACACGCTGTATCCAGGGACGGCCTCTGAGCAGCTGGGTAGCGGGAGCCCACAATAGCAGGGACGACCCAGGTGTGCCCCGCACCACCTGCAGGCTCTCACCACGTGGCCCAGCAAGCCGGGTGGACGTCCTCACTGCTCCTCGGAAACCCCCATTTCACTCAGCAGGTGGCCACCCTCAGCCCCCACGGTCAGGGAAGCTCCATGACAGAGGTCGTGACCCCATCAAATGCACAAGCCCTCTGTCTGCCCCCCGAAGGCCCGTAAAACATGTGTCCTTGATGTTTGCATTAATCGCCGACTCCCAGACCAAGACAAATTGAATTAGCAAAGGCACAGGGTTAATTCTGCCCCCAAACAAGCTAAGCTTCCCAAGGGCAAGCTGGGAAGGCGTCCTGAGGAGCCCCAGCCACGCCAAACACAGAAAGTCTGCCTGTCTGGACCACCGGGGCTCTGCCAACCCCTCCCGTGGGAGACAGTGTGGCGGGCAATGCCTGGGGCTCTGTGGTCAGAACCATCACCTGTTTTCAAAACGGACCCCCAGGATCTTTCAACACCAGCAAAACATGCGAATATTTATTGTTGGAAATAGATGCTCGGTGCTGCAGAGAAAGATCAGCACAGAGAGACAAAGGACCTTTCAGCAACGCAGTAAAGTACAATGAACAAATGAAAACACACATTTATCCGTTATGCAGTTGGGGCCGTCGTCACTGCTGTGTCTGATCCCCGTTGGCTGGAGCCAGACCCCACAATCTAAACTAAAACCCAACTGGCTAACAACTTAAAACTTTTCTAGGCAGGTAACAGCAATGGAGAGCTGGGACACGCCTGTGAGCACGTCCAGCACAGATATCTTGATTAAAGTACAAGGACACAGAATGTACTACGTGCCTGTAAGCACGGCCTGTCTAACAGCTACGTAGGATAGGGCTTCACAAAGTCATTAGCACACTTACTCTTTAACAAGAAAGGAAACTTTAAAAAGCAACTTTTCCACTTCCCACATTTATTTTCTTAAAATGCTTTTTCAAATATGCATGGGAAAAGTTCTGAGCACAGAAATCTGCTGCCGGTGTCCTTCAGAGACGGAGGACCTTCTTCAAACCACCAGGAAGTCCCAGAGGAAACACTGGGAAACCTTCATGCGTCGAGCACGTCCTGTGTGAGTCCACGGGGTGGCCACTGCAAAGGACCCCTGCTGGGGGCTCCAGGAGCAGATGCGGCTCTTCTCCCGTTCTTGAGGCTGAAGTCCAAGGTCAGGGCGTGGCAGGGCCGGTTCCTCTGAGCCTCTGCCCATGGCTTTCAGGTGACCATCTTCCCCCCGAGTCCTCATGGGCGTCCCTCTGCACGTCTCTGTCCACATCTCCTCTCCTTGTAAGGACACCAGCTATGCTGAGTTAGGGCCCAGCCTCACGCCTTCTTTTAACTCATCTCTTTCCAGATCCTATTCAAATGAGGTTCCGTTCTGAGGGTTAGGGCTTCAACATACCATTTCTGCAGGACACACTTCAGCCTATATGCCCCTAGGAGGTTCCACTGCACCCCCGCTTTGCACATTCACCTGTGAGCATTCTCAATGCTTGTTCAGGTAGGAACCACGGAGGTAGGAGGCAGGACTTAACCCTGGACCAGACTGAAGACTGCTGAAACAGGAAGGAGTCAGGAGCACCTCTCCATAAGACACGCCCTCCAGGGCCATGTCAGTTTACCATTGCTATGGCAACACTTGGAAGTTACCACCCTTTTCCACGGCAAAGGCCTGGAAGTTCCCTCCTTTTTTCTAGAAATTTCTGAATAACTCATCCCTTAATTTGCATGTGATTAAAAGCACCTATGAATGTGACTGCAGGCCTGCCCCTGGGCACTGCTCCCCACGCTGCCTGGAGGTGGCCTTGCTCTGCAGGCACAGTCACGGAACGTGACATGCCACCTCAGTGAAGCTGTTTCCTCCTGACTCCTGCTCACTCTGGAATTGTTTCCTAGTGAAGCCAAGAACCTTCCTGGGCTAAGGCCCAGCTTTGGCGCTCACTGCCCTGGATCACCACCACGACCCCAGTTCCAGAGGAGAAACTGAGGCCATGAGACCCTTCCAAACACAAGGCAGAGCTGCCAGGGTCCCCGGCTGAATAATGTTGCCCATGACAGGGGCCTCCCCGTATCCTTGACACCCATCTGCAGTGCTGTTCCAAACACAGCCTGCCAGCACCGCGTGGCTGAGAAAAAGGCTGTGGCACCAAGCACAGATCCAGGGTGTCCTGCCACATCAGACCCCAGCACGCAGCGGCCACCATGAAGCGTCAGACATGTGTCTCCACGCTTGTGTCCTTGAGCAGCTCCAAGGTCAAGAGGGTTGACGGAAACCTCAAGGGGCCTTCAGCATTCTCCGGGCAGAATTCTCTCCTGTCTGAAGTCCACAGGGGGGTCAGTGGTGAAACCAGTCAGTCACTAAGCTCCTCAGGATTTGGTCAGCTCCCCAACTGACTGGCCCAGCAAGTCCCAGAGCTGCCCAGGGAGAGCCACGACCGCGTGGGTGACGGTCTGCGGCCCCTAAACAGCGTCCAAACAATAATGTTCCAGGAAATGATGAAAACGGGGTCGAATACACATGACCTATGTTTTAGGGTTGATTCAGGCAGAGACGGGTGCACACACACCACAGCCCTCACACACACACACAACACAGCCTTCACACACACACACAACACAGCCTTCACACACACACACAGCTCTCACACACACACACAACACAGCCCTCACACACACACACAACACAGCCCTCACACACACAACACAGCCTTCACACACACACACAACACAGCCCTCACACACACAACACAGCCTTCACACACACACACAACACAGCCTTCACACACACACACACAGCTCTCACACACACACACAACACAGCCCTCACACACACACACAACACAGCCTTCACACACACACAGCTCTCTCACACACACACAACACAGCCTTCACACACACACACAGCCCTCACACACACACACAACACAGCCTTCACACACAACACAACACAGCCTTCACACACACACACAGCTCTCACACACACACACAACACAGCCCTCACACACACACACAACACAGCCCTCACACACACACACAACACAGCCCTCACACACACACACAACACAGCCTTTACACACACACACAACACAGCCCTCACACACACACACAACACAGCCTTCACACACACACAGCTCTCTCACACACACACAACACAGCCTTCACACACACACACAGCCCTCACACACACACACAACACAGCCCTCACACACACACACAACACAGTCTTCACACACACACACAACACAGCCTTCACACACACACACAGCTCTCTCTCCCACACACACAACACAGCCTTCACACACACACAGCCCTCACACACACACAACACAGCCTTCACACACACACACCACAGCCCTCACACACACACACACACACACAAAACACAGGCCTCGCACACACACACAACATAGCCCTCACGCACACACAACACAGCCCTCACGCACATACACACACAGCCCTCATGCACACACAACACAGCCCTCACACACACAGCCCTCACACACACAACACAGCCCTCACGCACACACACACAGCCCTCAAACACACACAGAGAGCCCTCATGCACACACAACACAGCCCTCACACACACACACAACACAGCCCTCACACACACAAACACAGCCCTCACACACACACAACACAGCCTTCACACACACACACAGCTCTCTCACACACACACAACACAGCCTTCACACACACACAGCCCTCACACACACACAACACAGCCTTCACACACACACACAACACAGGCCTCACACACACACAACACAGGCCTCACACACACACACAACATAGCCCTCACGCACACACAACACAGCCCTCATGCACACACAACACAGCCCTCACACACATACACAGCTCTCTCACACACACACAACACAGCCTTCACACACACACACAGCTCTCTCACACACACACAACACAGCCTTCACACACACACAGCCCTCACACACACACAACACAGCCTTCACACACACACACACGCCACAGCCCTCACACACACACACACACACAACACAGGCCTCACACACACACACAACATAGCCCTCACGCACACACAACACAGCCCTCACCTCATGCACACACAACACAGCCCTCATGCACATACACACACAGCCCTCACACACACACACAACACAGCCTTCACACACACAGCCCTCACACACACAGCCCTCACACACACACAACACAACCTTCACACACACAGCCCTCACACACACACACACAGCCCTCAAACACACACAGAGAGCCCTCATGCACACACAACACAGCCCTCACACACACACACACAGCCCTCACACACACACACAGCCCTCACACACACACAGCCCTCACACACACACAACACAGCCCTCACACACACACACAGCCCTCACGCACACACAACACAGCCCTCACGGACACACACAGCCCTCACACACACACAACACAGCCCTCACGCACACACACACAGCCCTCAAACACACACAGAGAGCCCTCATGCACACACAACACAGCCCTCACACACACACACAGCCCTCACACACACACAACACAGCCCTCACAAACACACACAGCCCTCACACACACACACAGCCCTCACGCACACACAACACAGCCCTCACAGACACACACAGCCCTCACACACACACACACACACACTCATGCACAACACACTCCCATCACACACCCACACCAGACACACACTCACATACACCCACACACACCAACTCACAGCACACCACACTTCACCCCTCCCCTCCCCATCCCCTCCGTGCTGGCATGAGTGTGGGCTGCAGACCCTAGGGCGGTGGTCCTCAGAGGCCCTGGGCTGGTAAGCTAAGGGTGGTCAGACCTAGTTTCCATCCATGCCAGTGGGGCTCGGAGGAAGCGTCCAGAGGGCTGGGCAGGCCAGATACGGGGGCATAGCCAGTCAGGGAACATGCCAGGTGAGGCTGGGGGTTCTGCTGGCAGCAGGGGTGAGCTGCCCTGCCAGGTGGTAGGAAAGGGGAAAGTGGTGACATCACGGGGCAGTCACCCACTGAATCTGGAGAGCAGCTTCACCCAGCACTCCTGCAGGACCGGCCCGAGGCTGCGCTGTCCTGAGCCCTCCAGGCCGCGCCCGGCCCTGTCTGCAGAGAAGCCTGGCAGGTAGAGGCTGCTGGGTCAGCGGGGGCTCTGGCGGATTGGGAAGTTTGGGTCAAATACCCAGGTCCCCTCAAACAACCCCCCTCATCAAAGGCTCTGCATCCAAAACAGAGCCAGGTGAGGCGACCCCAAAGCAGGACCCCCGCCTCAATCGAGGACCCTGGCCAGCCCATGGGCCAACGGAGACAAGGACGCAGGAGCAGAGCTGCTGCTCACCTGCAGCCCGGAGCCCAGCTGGGAGCCGAGCCGGGCACACACCGCAGGCATGGCTGCCGAGCAGGACCCACAGGCGGTTATTTCAGTGGTTGCATCGGGAGTGTGTGTTCCACAGCACTAGTGTGACAATAGCTGACAGAAGCGGCCCGTGTGTGCATCACCAAGAGCACCCCGCCTGCACCCCACCACCCTCGTGGACCCCAATCCACCAGGTGGGCTGAAAGGTCCTGACAGGCCCAGCCGCCATCTCTGTGATTCCTGCACCCACCAGCTCAGGCAGGGAACAGCTTTCAAGCCCAGAAGTCTCCCAGGAAGCTCCACGCGTTGCAGGCTTTTCCCTTGCTTGGATTGATTTCCCCTGCCAGGAGACCCTGTTGGCTTCTAAGGAACGCGTCCTCCAGGAGGAGGGTGAAGGCGGTACACGCTTGTCCACCCGCACTCGCCGAGTCCTCAGTCTCAGCAGCTGTCCCTGACTCCCCGGGTTTGAAAACAAGTCCAGCGGCCCCGAATCTGGAGGCTGAGGGCCGGGGGGACAGGCTGTCCTCCTCTTGCCCCAGGACCCTCAATTCGCCCTGGACCCCAGGTTCCAAGGCAGGGTGGTGCGCTGTGCCACGGGCGGGGGAATGGCCCCTGCTCCTCCCCCAGCTCCTGCTCAGCCTCCGGAGCTGCCAGGCTGAAAAAGCCGCCCTGGTCAGCTTTGACACAGCTGTCAGCTGGCTTGTTTCACCCAACAAGTCCTGGCCGGTCTTGCTCCTGCTCTTGGGCCCCAGGCACACGCCCACACACAGCCAGGCGTGTGCACATTCGGGCAGTCACGTAGGAAGAGCAGGCCCCAGAGCCCTCGTGTGAAGGCAGCCCGGCCTGGGAGAGCCAGGCAGCGCCCCAAGGGGGCCCTTGGAATGCGTCCTCTGAGGGCAGGGACAGGGACCCAGCACCCGGCTTCCGGTGGGACTCACGCCGCTGGCACCTCCCATCTTGGGAACAGACGGGCCTCTGAACTGGAACGTGGAACACAGGGCATTTTTTATCTTGAAACAACAGCTCCGTGGGCGAACTCGAGATGCCCTGGGAACATGTGAAGACAGGCTGCGGGGCGGGAGGGGCCTGTGCTGGGTGCCAGCCTCCAAGGCCCTCCCTGTTTGTCCCCAGGAAAGAGTCACCCTCCAGCCACCTAAGTCCTGCTGAAGGGGCAGTTCTCCTGGCCCATGCCCCTCCTCACCTGCCAGCAGTCCACAGCCTCTGAGGGCCCCAGTTCCTGCACCTGCAGCTGGGCGTGGCAGCTCACACCTGCAATCCTAGCAACTCCTTCTGAGCCAGGAGGATTGTGTGAGGCCTGGAGTTTGAGACCAACCTGGGCAACATAGCAAGAGCCCACCTCTATAAAAACTTTTTTTAACATAAATTAGCCAGATGAAGTGGTACACACCTGTAGTCCCAGCCACTCAGGATGCTGAGGTGGGAGGGTCACTTGAGCCCAGAAGTTCGAGGTTGCCCTGAGCCACGATCATGCCTGAGCAACAGGGTGAGGCCCTGTTGTAAAAAAAAAAAAAAAAAAAGTTTCTGCACCTGCAGAATGGGATGATCTCACCACTTCTTACAGATGTTGCAAAGCTGGGCAGCGGGAAGGTTGTGAATAAGGGTCTCTCAGGGATGCTTCTACGCACATCTATCTCTCATCCTAGCAAGAAGGGGGAAGGCGCCGTGATGGATGGTAGGCACCTCTCCCTGCCACTCCCACCCTAGGTGGGCCTGAGGGCCCAGGGGCTGGGGTGGCTATGGAGGAGGTGCCAAGGGCAAGACCCCATCATCTGAGTTCAACACAGGGTCAGATAGGCTGCAGAGGAGCAGGTGGGGAGGCCGTGGAGGCAAAGAAGAGAGGCTGTGAGGAGAGGCAGGGGCCACTGCCAAGGACTGACTGACCGACACTGGGTTGGGGGACCTCACTGCCAAGGCAGCCATTGAGGGTGAAACATGCCACATGTGTCACCTACATGTGGCCTGTCTGAGCACCAGGTAGGGGGGATGCTGCCCAGGGTCCAAGCACAGGCACGGCAGGAGTGCTGGGTGCGGGGGTGTCACAGGCAATCACTTCCACAGGGACCCCTCTCGGCTGCCGCTCGCCTGAGGCCCCATTCCAGCTGGCAAGGGGGTGCAAGGGAGCACCCCACACCCCCCACCGTGCCCCTGCCACAAGGGAACACCCCACACCCCCCGCCGTGCCCCTGCCACAAGGGAGCACCCCACACCCCCCGCCGTGCCCCTGCCACAAGGGAACACCCTGCACCCCCCACCGTGCCCCTGCCACAAGGGAGCACCCCACACCCCCCGCCGTGCCCCTGCCACAAGGGAACACCCTGCACCCCCCACCGTGCCCCTGCCACAAGGGAGCACCCCCCACACCCCCTGCCGTGCCCCTGCCACAAGGGAACACCCCACACCCCCTGCCGTGCCCCTGCCGCAGACTCTCCATCTCGGCTTCCACATCATTCCCCACTGGGGTAGGCAGAGCTTCGGTACATTCTAAGCAGTCAAGAACTAGTTCAGCAAAATGTGCAGGCCATTGTTTGGTCATTTGCAGCAGAAAAGTACAGTGTCTCTTTTAAAAACTAATATTTAAAAGACAGAGTGAGATCGGGCACAATGGCTCATGCCTGTAATCCCAGCACTTTGGGAGGTTGAGGCAAGTGGATCACCTGAGGTCAGGGGTTCGAGATCAGCCTGGCCAACATGGTGAAACCATGTCTCTACTAAAAACACAAAAATTAGCCGGGCAAGATGGTGGGTGACTGTAATCCCAGCTACTCAGGAGGCTGAGGCAGGAGAATTGCTTAAGCCTGGGAGGCGGAGGTTGCAGTGAGCCAAGATCTCGCCACTGAACTCGAAGGCAACAGAGTGAAACTCCATCTCAAAAATAAAAAAAATAAATAAATGCTAGTATGAGAGGAAGTGGGAAATTAAGGAGGAGCTGGGGGGTGAGAGGAATCAGGAGATGGAGGGGAGCTGGGGGTGGGAGGAAGCAGGAATGGAGAGGAGCTGGGGGGGTGGGAGGAATCAGGAGATTGAGGGGAACTGGGGAGGGTGGGAGGAAGCATGAGATGGAGGCGAAGTGGGGAGGGTGGGAGGAAGCAGGAAATGGAGAGGAGCTGGGGGGTGGGAGGAAGCAGGAGATGGAGGGGAGCTGGGGAGGGTGGGAGGAACAGGAGATGGAGGCGAACTGGGGAGGGTGGGAGGAAGCGGGAGATGGAGGGGAGCTGGTGTCGGCATAGCCCATGCTGTTTTCAGTGGCTGGAGCCCCAGAGCCATTTCAGGCCCTACGGTGGCACCTTAGCCATGAGCTAGGCTGGTAGCACAGGGAGGTAACGGAAGCCAGGCGCCACCATCACTGCATGACAGGCCAGGCTGGGCATTCCCACCTCCAGATTTTTTTTTTTTTTTTGAGTTGAGTCTTGCTGTGTCACCCAAGCTGGAGTGCAATGGCATGAACTCCACTCACTGTAACCTCTGCCACCAGGGTTCAAGCAACTCTCCCACCTCAGCCTCCCGAGTAGCTGGGATTCCAGGGGCCGGCCACCATGCTCGCTAATTCTTTTTGTATTTTTAGCAGAGACGAGGTTTCATCATGTTGGTCAGGCTGGTCTCTTTGGCCAGGCGGGGTTCGAACTCCTGACCTCGTGATCCACCCACCCTGGCCTCCCAAAGTGCTTGGATTACAGGCGTGAGCCACCTCGTCTGGCTCCAGATGTTTTTGTGTGAGAGAACACTAAACTTCTCTCTGGGTTTAGGGGTATTTCTCTGGGCCGCTCCCTGGTGGTTTGGACTGAACGTACCCGACCAGCCCCGAGGCCCCACCCGCCCTAGACACTTGTCTAAACAGATGGGCCTGGCGCTCACATCCACAAAAACCATCATCCACCTGACCTCGGGCCAAACGTAAATACATCTCAAGAGTTTACATAACAGCTCCTCCCAGTGAGGTAGAATCTTTGGAGAGAACTTTTAAAATAATAACAAACAGACCCTCAGTGGTGCCACCTCAGGCCCGGAGAGTCAAGAGCGAGGACAGAGGTCACACCACTGTTCACAGGCGCTGCAGGTCCAGGCGGCTTTCCCCCCAGCCTCCATCTGCAGGTGACAAACACAGCTCCTGGGGTGGCCAGGCCGGCGAGCTTCCTGGGGGGCTGACCCTAGGGAGGACTCAGCTCACTGAAGCTGCCCAGCTGTCCGGCACCCATGGCTGGCATCACAGTGGCATAGTGGAGCTCCTGGGGAAAGGCTGGGGCCCTGAGCAGGAGGAACAGTGTCCAGCCCAGGCAGCTCAAGCTCCATGCCCCCTTGGGGGTCCTAAAGCTCAGGACATGGAGGGATGCTGCCCCCCGAGCCCAGCTGTGGGACATCAGGAGGCCTCGGCTGAAGCTCATGATGAGACAGGCCCCACGTCTGCACTGCCCCGCTGCTTCCCTGGGTCCCTCTGCGGGTCTCACCCCCGAGGGCTGGATCGGGTCTGGAAGGCCCCTTGCCTGGGGGTTTGGTGTGTGCGTGTGTGAGGCAGTGTGTGAGGGTGTGTGTGTGTGCACAGCTGTGAGTGGAGTGTGTGTGATCGGTCCATGGGAGTGTGTCAGCGTGAGTGGGTACCATGCTGTAAGAATGCATGAATGTGTCTGTAAATACGCGTGCGCGTGTGTGTGTGGCAGTGTGTGACGGCATGTGTGTGCGGCTGTGGGTGAATACGTGTGTGGGTATGTGATCATGTGTCGATATGAATGTGTGTATCATTGTGTGTGTGTGTGTGTGTCCCTGAGTGCTTCTCTCCAGTGACAGAGCCTCCTGAAGCCTGCCCTGGGCCCTGGGCTGTGGCCTCAGACCTCCCTGGGCACAGCCCCTGGTGTCCACAGCTCATCACCCAGTGTTGGTAACTGACTGAAAACTGCCACTCCATCTCTGGCTGTGGGTGTTCCTTGTGCTTTTTTCTTGTGGGAAAAAGAGAAGTGTCTGTCTCCCCAAGATTCTCTACTGCCGGAATCTCCAGCTCCAGCCTCTGATGTCTCAGCAGAGCGAACGCCGGCAGGAACCTTTCCCCGGCAGGGTCAGGCCCCACTGTAGGGGCAGCCACAGCACCCAGGGAGGGCCCCAATCGTGCTCAGCCCCTGCTGCGCCTCCGGCAACAGGCAACGCCAGGGACTGCGGGCAGGGACATTGGTGTGGAGGCTGAGCCAGGCTCCTGCATCCTGGCTCTGGAGCTGGCAGTGCCCTCGGCCAGGATCCAGCCCCATTGCCTTCCCTGGTGTGCCTGGCAGAGACAGTGATGCAGGTGCCAGGCATGGGGACAGGAAAGTGCTTTGACATGAGTGTGGCTGGTTTCACATGTCAGCTTGTTCCTCCCACCCCTCCCAAGCCCATCGATGACACACATAGCCAGCTCAGGAAGCACAGTCACTGGTGGGGCCCCTGGGGACCAGGATGGGCATCCCTACCATCTGGCCTCCTGCTGTGCCCCCTGCCCACGTGACTTTACGGTGATCTCTGACCACAGGGCAGAGTTTGAGGAGAGGCTGCTGGAGCTCCTGGGGACAACGGGGAGGCTGACAGGGACCCTTCTGGCCACATTGATGATTTCTTCTAATGAGGTGACTCATGAAGGGCCCCCAGGTAGCTTAAGCAGATGACTCCAGGAAGGGGCTTGCCTCTCCAGGAGGACCCAGAATGTGATTAGAGGGTTGGGGCTTTGCACCAGATGAGATCAGGCTGGTCTCTGGTGTGCACAGCTGAGGGTCTGGAGACTGAGTCTAGCTGCAGGGATGGGGATTTGAACGACCACGCCTGTGCAATGAAACCCCAGTAAAAACTAGACGCCGAAGCCTTAGTGAGCATCACTCGATGGCAAAACTCGAAGAATGTTGTCCCATATCCGTGTGTTGGGAGGGTTGCGTGCCCTGGGACAGCAGCAGCCGGTGGCTCAGCTCCCCAGACCTCACCTCTGCGGCCCTGCCTTGGGTTACCTCGGCTTCTGTCCTTCTCCTGCAGGGATGTCTGCTGTCCTCACAGGTCAGGGCTCTCCTACGTTCTTCCGGTGAATTGTCCAACAGGGGGAGTCCACAGGGACCCCAGGTCTGTTGTAGCCAGCTGATCAGAAGTGGAGGTGACCCCAGGAACCCCAGATTTGCAACTGGTGTCTGAAATGAGGGAAGTCTCTGGAGAACTGTCCTTGACCTTGAGTTTGGCTGACTCCAGGTAACATCCAACTAAAGACTTGCTTCCAGATTGACAAATTCCCACAAACCAATAAGGAGAAAACTGACCACCCCATTTTAAATCCTAGCCCTAACCCCATTTTAAATAATTGAGTGAAAGACTTGCAAAAGCACCTCCCCCAAAAGTCTATGCAAAGACCAAAAAACAGGTGAAAAGCACTTGGCACCATCAGTCCTCGGGACATGCCAATTCAAGCCATCGTGAAATGACACTACCCACAAAAAGCTGCAGAGGAAAGGCCCCTCACACTATTGGCGAGTGTGGAAATGGTCCCGCCACTTCAAAATGCCCCTTGCCAGCCTCTGTCGGGCATCCACTACCCCAACAGCAGTTCGTGGTGACACACACCAAAAATGCAGCACGAGAATGCTGGTGGCTTCTCATAATCAAACACGGGAAATGGCCGATGGCCTGTCCAGATCGAGTGGACAATCCGTGATATGTTCACACTGTACAATGGTGCACAGCAGTGAAAAAGAACAGGCCGAGCTTAGTGGCTCATGCCTGTAGTCCCAGCACTTTGAGAGGGCGAGGTGGGCAAATCATAAGGTCATGAGTTCGAGACCAGCTTGGCTAACATGGTGAAACCCCGTCTCTACTAAAAATACAAAAAAATAATTAGCTGGATGTGTTGGCAGGTGCCTGAAATCCCAGGCACTTGGGAGGCTGAGGCAGGAGAATCGTTTGAACCTGGGAGGCAGAGGTTGCAATGAGCCAAGTTTGCACCATTGCAGTTCAGCCTAGGCGACAGGGCACTCTGTCTCAAAAATAAAAATAAAAAAAAAGAACAAGATGCTTCTGCACTCAGAAATACACACCTGTGCCATGGCATGCAAGAAGCCACACCAGGAAGAGGACCCCTGCCTGATTCCATTTGTCTACTCTGGCAGAACCAGTTTATTCCAACAGACATCAGCATAGTAACTACCTTGAGGACTGGAGGAGGCCCCCAGCAGCCCGCTGGGTCACTGGAAATAGTTTATGTCTTGATCTGGGCACCTATTATACAGAAAAGACAGGCTGTGTTTTCCAAAAATGGCTGCACAGATTTCTCCCTCCCACAAGCTCTTTTTCCAAGGTGACTTTGAGAAGCTTCCTATTGAGAGTCAAGGTCTATGTCCCTTCCCCTTGAACCTGAGGAGATTTGTGATCCCCCAACCAAGAATACATGGAGGTAACTCTGTGTGACTTCCAAGTCTGGATCATAAAATTGCCATGTGCCTCCTCCTGGCTCTGTTGAGACACTCCATCGTGGAATACAGCCGCCATGTTGTGAGGAAGCCCAATCTTACCCATGAGGAAAGAACACATGGAGAGACCATTTGCAGGAGTTCCAGCCACAGCTCCCCAGAGGTCCCAGCCAGCATCAGCCAGCAGACATGTGAGAAAAGACGCTCCAACTGCACGCACCCCAAGGCTTCAGATCACACCCAGCCTTCGACTCCTCACAGACATCACAGTGCAGGGACAAGCTGTCCTTGCCTGCCTGGCCGGCGTCCAGGTCCACAGAGTCCTGAGCCCAATAGAAAGCCTATTTCATGCTGCTTGGTTTTCGGTTGTTTATGCAGCACTTGTAATTGGTATAAGTGCACACATTTGTAAAAAAAATAGTAATAATAATTGAAATGTACCCTTGAGGCTTGTGTGATTTACTATGAGTGAGTTACGACTCAGTTTTCAAAAGGAACAGCTGAACACATTTGAAGAAGGAAAAGAAGGAGGTGGAGTCGCCCCATCAATTGAAGAGTACATGAAGGCTCCAGGTGTGGGCTTTGCCACTAGGCAGGTGGGAAATGTGACCAAACCAACAGTAATTATCAGTCAGGAAGGAGACAAAGTGGTCATCAGGACTCTCAGCACATTCAAGAATACGGAGATTAGTTTCCACCTGGGAGAAGAGTTTGATGAAACCACCGCAGATGATAGAAACTGTAAGTCTGTTGTTAGCCTGGATGGAGACAAACTTGTTCACGTTCAGAAATGGGATGGCAAAGAAACAAATTTTGTAAGAGAAATTAAGGATGGCAAAATGGTTATGACCCTTACTTTTGGTGATGTGGTTGCTGTTCGCCACTATGAGAAGGCATAAAAAAGTTCCTGGTCTGGGCTTAGAAGAGCTCTTCAGTTTTGCTGTTTACTCAAAATCAGTGCTATCCTATTACAGCACAGCTGATCATTAATTAGAAGGTTATCCTTGGTGCGGAGATGGAAAATGCTGATTTAAAAGTTTGTTACTCCAAGCAACTAGCCCACTTTTAATCTGAAAATTAATCATGTTTTATAATTTGAATTAAAATTTTGTACCCCCTCTTTTTTTTATAAACAAGTGAATACATTTTATAATTTCTTTTGGAATGTAAATCAAATTTGAATAAAACCTTACACATGAAAAAAAAAAAAGAAAAGAAAAGGCTAATCATACAGCTACAGTACAGTGTATTGGCCCAGGATAAGCAAATTGATTAATTAAGCAGAATACAGAGCCCAGAAACACACCCACCCACAGATGCACTTGTACACAGGGAAGCAGCGTGTGGGTCCCTGGGGACAGTCATTTGATGAATAGGACCAAAAAACCACATTTAAAAAAATTAGATTCTGTGTCCACACTGTGTACAGAAAGCATCTCCAAACAGATTAAGAAAGGAAATGACAAAGGCAAAGTTTTAAAACTTGTGGGAGAAAACGTAGGTGGGTACCCACGTGACTTCAGAGTAGGAAGGGATTTCTTACACAAGACACACAAAGCAACAGTGTGAAGTTGTTGCTTCATATCGTTACACTTGACTACGTTAAAATTAGGACTTTTATTCTTCAAACTAGGCTTTAAAAAAGGTACAAAGACAAGCTGTAACCTGGAAGACAAGATTCACGGCACAAAAAATTAAGAAAAAAGAGTGTGAAGAATTTACAAAGATCTACAAATCAACAAGAAAAAGCAAACGACCCGATAGAAAAATGGACAAAGGACACGAAAGGTATTTCCCAGAGGGGGAAAACACAGGGCCAGAGAATAAGAGGTGCCCATTCTCACCATTCATCGAGGGATGTGACTCGGGGCAACATGCAGTTTTGCATGAATTCGATTGATGACGATTTTAAAATTTTTGATAATTCCAGATGATCTGAGGATGTGGGTCAGCAGCACCTTGCGCTGGCTGGCGACGTGTGAGTCGATGCGCGCATTTTGCAGAAACTGCTAGGCATCGCCTGGCAGTCAAGTCAGGATTTTGCATTTCCAAGATCCATCTTTTATTCTTAGCTCTCCACCCGGGGGGACCCCTGCAGGCATCAGGAGCTCAGTTGGCAGGAGGAAGCACCTGAGCAGCCCACGTGTCCGACAGTGAGAGGAGAGAAGGACAGATCACTCATGATAGGATCACACAGCGGAAAATTCTACAACCAGGACACTGAATGAACGGCAGCGCACGTGGAATATGGACAAATCTCAGTAGCATCACACCGAGCAGGGAAAGCCGATCTCGGAAAGCTGCTGAAGAGTGATATCTTTTTTATCAATTTCATAAACAAGCCACACAATTTAAGTACACACACAGACACACACACACAAAGACACACATAGACACACACACAAAGACACACATAGACACACACACAGACACACAAAGACACACATAGACACACACACCCCCACACACACAGACACACAAGACTGAAAACCAAGCAGCACCAGGTGTGGAGTTGTGGCTACCTCTGATGGAGGAGGAGGGGCTGGGATGGGGGGACCCGACAGCAGTGACTACATTTCAGCATGGTCCTTGGTGCCAGTGTTCATGATGAAATCATGATAATATTAAAATAGGCCGGGTGCGGTGGCTCACGCCTGTAATCCCAGCGCTTTGGGAGGCCGAGGCAGGCTGATCACGAGGTCAGAGTTTGAGACCAGCCTGGCCAACATAGTGAAACCCCATCTCTACTAAAAATACAAAAATATTAGCCAGGAGTGGTGGCACTCGCCTGCAATCCCAGCTACTCGAGAGACCGAGAGTAGGAGAGTCACTTGAACCCAGGAGGTGGAGTATGCAGTGAGCCAAGATCACACCATTGCACTTCTGAGTGAGGCCAGCCACAAGAGGGTGGCCACCGGTCTCAGTGAAGAGGGTCGGAGATGATGCCAGGGACTGTGCAGGGAGACCATGTCCCTGCTGCAGGGGTATCTGTCCTTCCGCCAGGACATGCCATGGGGGTCATGGCAGCCCTTGCAGGTGCTTTCCACTGCCTGGGGCCTTGTGTCCAGTGTGACGCTCTGGCCAACCCTCTGAGGACGTCCCGGCTGCTTCTGTAGGGTGAGGGGCCCTGGCACCGCGAGGCGGAGTCAGGCCCTGGCGCAACACTGCTCCTGTTGGTGACTGCTGGGGATTGGGATCACAACCGCTGGGTGGAGGGTGGCAGGAGCAGCGTCAGCACCTGGGCATGGGCCATGGGCACCATGGCCCCGGCAGCACCTTGGCTCCTTCCAGAGGCCGGCTATGAACCAGGATACATTTTACTCCTTCACTGTGTTTGTTTCCTCCAGAAAGTGAGAGTAACAGCGACATTCACCTTGGGTGGGCATGGGGGAAGTTTGAGGGGATCATGTACAGGGAAGTGCGTTGTAGGCATGGACTGCCCCCCCGGACGGGACAGGGACGGCCATAGCCATCTAGGTTCTTGTGGTACCCTCTGGAACAGGAGCCAAGGTGACTGGAGTGTCAGCCCTTCCTGCTCCCATCTGGGAGCCCCAGGTGTGATGAGGACTCCAGCCTGGCAGGGCGGCCACCATCCAGCACCGAGGGGAGGGCATGGGGCAGAATGGAAGCTGGCCAGCTCCCTCACGCCTGTGCCAGCCTTTCTCCGCTTCCTCCTTTGCCTTTCAAGATCAAAAGCACAGCTGGCCTGGGCTTGCTGCTGGGATGCAGGTGGGGCTCTGGGGGGCAATTAACAGAGCTTTGAAAAGGGTCATGAATGTGCAGGGAAGCACCTTTGGTGGAAAATGAAAGCTCCTGGGGAGCTTGCCAAGCAGAAGCAGGAGATGAAGGTCCTTTCATGCGTGCATGCCACTGTGGCTCCCAGCCTGGGGGTCCAAGGCCAGTGTGCCAGAAACCGCCTGGAAACAGCAAACACAATGGGCTACCACAGAGGACACCCCCTCTCAGGGCCAGCAGGAAAGTCCTTCCCTGACCTGCAGGCTCAAGGTCAACACCAGGAAGCCCACCCCCTCCACCTGCCTGAGTTTGTGGGAGGCCCTCCCAAGGCAGCCATGGGGGCCTCAACACAGGGTGAGGAAACAGCTACTGAAATCAGGTGGCTCTCCAGGGAGGGGATTCCCTGGCCTCTGGGCCTTTGCCAGATGCTATTGCTATGAAAATGGCCCAGACTCAATCCGAGAAGAGTCACTGGCTTCCCTTCGAGGAAGGTGGCCCATGTCTCCAGGCTCTGGTTTAATCATTTCTGGAAACTGGACAAATTATTCTTATAAATGAGCTTCATGAGCAAGACCTGAAATCCTAAATTAAGTTACATTCTTAAAAGAACACTACCACATCAATTTCTGATTCAGTCATTCATTACTCAGTAATAGACGACTCCAGAACTCAACGACTGGGGCTTAAAACAACCATTTCTTACCCTTCCCAACCCTGTGGATTGATTTGGGGGTTCTCTTGCTTCCACAATGCCACTGGGTGGTCCCAAATGGCCTCACTCCCGCCATAGCTCAGCTGGGCCGCTGGTGGGAGGCCTGGTTCTCTGCTGACTGGGCCTCTCCATGTGGCTGCTTGGACTCCCTCACAGTATGGCAGCTGGATTCCCATACATGGGGAGTGGAAGCCCAGTTTTCTTAAGATCTGGTTGTGGAAATCTCAGGATGTCACTTCTGCTGCATTGTTTTAGTCAAACCCATTAATGGGGAATTCAAGGAGCAGGGATTCAAGGAGGGGCAGTGTGCAGGTGTGCTGGGGAGGGAGAAATGGTGGGGCCATCTTTGATGACCATAGTCCTATCAGCCTGTGTCCGTGCAGAACCACCTTGCTGCATGCCCAGGGCCAGTGTGCAATGACAAAGTTATGTGTGTTGGGGTAGCCTTACAGGCAGGTGCTGAGCACAAACCTGCCTCTCAGTGCTCAGGGCCCAGGTGAGATGGCAGACAGTGCCCTGCTGTCCTTCAGAGGCCGCTGGGCCTTTCACTCTCCCTGCAGCCATCTCTATCCATCTCATGGGCCTAGGATCTGTAGAGCTGGGACCTTCTCCATCACCACTGCCGTGGCAGCTCCTTCCCACCCAACAGCCTCCCAGTAAGCCCTGACAAGGCTTATCAGCTGGTGGGAATCCACCCGCAGGGGCAGAGAGGGGAGACCTCTCTGACTTTTGCCCCTATCTGTAGGCTGGGGAGGAGAGAACCCAGCTCTCTCCACCCCATGTGGAAACCCACCTATTATTCCACCTCCCTCTCCACCCCAGGCTCCAGACAAATCCTGTGCCTTGATCTAACATGAGGAGGATTTAATTTGATAATAAACTTGGATCAGGTTCTGCTCCTGAAAACTGAGCCAACACGCATCTGCACTTGGCCATACACACCCGGCCTTAGG
Organism: Saguinus oedipus; assembly: GCA_031835075.1. NCBI lineage: Eukaryota > Metazoa > Chordata > Mammalia > Primates > Cebidae > Saguinus > Saguinus oedipus. The sequence continues at coordinate 68,967,363 of CM063186.1, forward strand.
ATTTGAGGGCTCAGCTCAGGAGGGAAGAGGGCGGGCGGCCCCTGAGGCCCATGAGACACTCATGGTGTGGCCACCTAGAGAGGGTGCTTACAGAAGTCCAGAGTCCAACATGTAAATGAGCAGTCACTAAGGTTTAAAACAGCATCTGGACCTTGGAAATGTATGTAGCATTTAGCAACAAGCCACTTCACTTCCAGAGATTGACCTCTAAGCAAAATATTAGAGCTGTGTGCTAAGAGCTCCTGAATACAGTGATGTTCTGTGTGACATTTGCCATTCTTTCTGCAAATGCCTGAGTCCTGCCCAGTTCTGCTTGTGAGGAGCACAAAACAGTGAGCAATGGTGAACAGTGTCCCTGTCCCGGGACAGGGGGGCTCATGTTATTAGCTTTTGTAAATCAATAGATAAAATAAATTTGACCAAGATGGGACGCACATAGCCAGCCCTCCAACTCCCCTGCCCCAGCTTATGAATGCTTACATTTTTGTGGGAAGTAGGAAAGTTCCTTTTTAAAGTTTCCTTTCTTCTTAAAGGATAAATCATAAGTGTGCTAATAACTTTGTGAAGCCCTATCCTATGTAGCTGTTAGAAACACCATGCTTATAGGCACATAGTACTTTCTATGTCCTTGTACTTAAACCAAAATATCTGTGCTGGACGTGCTCACAGGCATGACCCAGCTCTCCATTGTGTTTACCTGTTTAAAAAGTTTTAAGTTGTTAGCCAGTTGGGTTTTAGTTTAGATTGTAAGATCTGGCTCCAGCCAACAGAGATCAGACACAGCAGTAAGGATGGCCCCAAACTCATAAGAAATCAATTTGTGTGTTTCCCTTTGCTCATGGCAAGCCTGCTAGTGGGAGTACCCTTTCTGCAAGAAGTGAAAAGAATTGCTTTGCTGAGAGATCCTTTGTCCCAGTACTGATTTTTCCTTGTGGCACCAAGGATGTATTTCCAGCATCTGTCTCCAACAATCTTCTCCAGACTTCAGCCCAGACGCCACATGGGTGGGCACCCTCCCTGAACCTAACACGGCTCATGCTCGGGAGCCTGTGTGGTCTCGCCCACAGCACTCATGGTCTGTGATCAACGTGTTCATCTGTGGACCGGCTGTAAGTCCCTCAGAGCAGGACCGAGCCCCGGCATTGTGTCCGCCAGGTCCCACAGCAGGTGCACGGGTGAGCAGCGGAGTGGACACACGCTGAAGTAAGCCCTGTGGGGCTGGGCCCTGGGCCTGTCTATCCACCTGCTGCATTATTTAGCAATTTAAAAGGAGTTGTAGAAAAATACATCTGAGACATGCTGGTAAGATCACATCAAGGGAAATAAGCCCATCATAAAACCACACGTACAATTTGATCCCAAGGAAGGTCATAATAGTAACATCTGTGCGTTAAAGAACAGACTCATCTCCCACTTCAGGGAATGCAAAATGAGACAGCCTGTGAGTACACTGGGAAGGGAAGAATAGTAGGCCAGACTTTGGCAGTTTCCTTAAAAACCAAGTTTATTACTGGCCGGGCGCGGTGGCTCACGTCTGTAATCCCAGCACTTTGGGAGGCCGAGGCAGGCACATCGCAAGGTCAGGAGATGGAGACCATCCTGGCTAACACAGTGAAACTCTGTCTCTACTAAAAATATTTGAAATTAGCTGGGCGTGGTGGTGCACGCCTATAGTCCCAGCTACTCTGGAGACCGAGGCAGGAGAATCACTTGAACCCAGGAGGCAGAGGTTGTAGTGAGCCAAGATCATACCACTGCACTCCAGCCTGGGTGACTAAGAGACTCTGCCTCAGGAAAAAAAAAAAAAAAAAAAGAGCTTAAGTCTATTACCTTGATCCAGCAATTGCACTCTGGGGCATTTATCCCTAGGAAATAAAAAGTTGTGATCACACCAAAAAGTGCACATGAATGTTCATGCAGCTTTATTTATAACAGCCCCAAACTGGACACAACTGCCCCAGATGTTCTTTACCACGTGACTGGCTAAGCAAATGGCTGGGTCTGGAATACAGCAGTCGGAAGAGGCAAGCTATTGGTGCACTCACCCACCTGCCCGATGTCACAGCTGTACACTCAGCGAAAAGGCCAGTCCCAAAAGGTCATTCTGATTCTGTATATACGACTGTCTCGAAATGACCAGGTGTGGAGCTGGAGACCAGATGAACGGTTGCCAGGGGTTGAGGATGGTTCCGGGGAGGGGCCCAGCAGCGGAGAGCCCAGGAGAGATCTCTGGGTGATGGGGCAGCTCTGCCCCCGGACTGGGTGGTGGCTTCATGAATCGACACACGTGATCCAACGGCGGAGAACGGGGCACACCTTGTCCAATGCCCATTTCCTGGCATCGATCTTGCGCTGTGGTGATGTGCCCTGCAGCCATTGCAGGGAACTGGGTGAAGGCACATGAGCACCCTCTCCACTCCCTGCAATCCGACAATTATTTCAAAGGAAAAGTGAAAGAAAATGCTGCAAAGAAAGATTCCTAAAGCTAACTGGATGTATGTCTTAGTGCTGAAATTAACCTGATTTTCTTTTTAAATCCACGGCATTTCCTCTATTTCCCACCCTTTCTCCAAGCAACGTGGATTACATTTGAAACTAAACAATAATCAGCAGTGAGCATGAGGGGAAAGCAGGGATAGGACATACAAGGACTATCTTCACCATCCTCTGTGTTTCTAAAATGACTTCCAAATGAAAAGAAAGTTTTTAGGCTGGGCACAGTGGCTCACACCTGTAATCCCAGCACTTTGGGAGACTGAGGCAGGAGGATCCCTTGAGCTCAGGAGTTCAAGACCAGCCTGGGCAGCATAGCAAGACTTCATCTCAATAAACAAATAAACTTTTTTTTTTTTTTAAAAAAAGGAAAGTTTTAAAAAACAAATAGCAAATAAGATCAAATGTTGCATTCGTGTAATGAAAAGACAAAATGTAACAAAGTAAGAACTCTTTGCTTAGGGGAAACTCACTAATTAGATTAGAGCAATTAAAAGAGAAAAACAAAAATATCATGAAATGTTTCGAACAAGGCATTTAAAACATTTTGCAAGTCCAGTCTCTCCACAGAGTGCTTAGAGATGGCATTGGTGAATTTTCTGTCCCTAGGGTGATATCTTGCTGACTAGGCATATTGGCTTAGTTACATAACAAAGAACCACAGACGAGGTGGGTGGCTCAGACAACAGAAATTCGTTCTCCCGCAGTGCTGGAGGCTGGAGGCTGAGATCCAGGTTCCACCCAGCTGGCTCCTCCCAAGGCCTCTCTCCTTGGCTTCTGTGTGGCGTCTTCTCCGTGTGTCCTCAAGTGATCATCCTTCTGTGTGTCAGTTCCTAATCCCCTCTTATAAGGACACCAGTCAGATTGAATCAGGGGCATGCCGTGACCTAATTTTACCTGAGTCACCTCTTAGCATGGTTTGGCTCTTACAAATTGTGCTGCTGTAAACATTCACGGTAAGTTTCTCTGTGAACATGTTTTCAGGTCTCTAGTGTATACACCAAACAGTGCAAAGGTCCCTCCCAATAATCACATTCTGGGGTGCCGGGGGTGAGGACTGCAACATACGGACTTCGAGGAGCTCAATCCAGCCCATTACGATTGTTTTTTGGGTTGATGTTTTAATTACCACTTTGCAGAAAACACCGAGAAAAGCAGTGAACAGGCCACTTTCAAGGACAGTGATGCAAAGAAGCGAAGACAAAGGTAACAATTTGAACTTAATCATTGTATTTATTATTTATATCCCAGGCAGCAAACCTCGGGCACCAGATAGACATTCCAGGACTATCTTTGAACGATTTTATGAATGACATAAATTTCTCCTCTTTGGCTGTCTTCACATCTGAATCCTAAATAGATTTTCCAAGGTATACAATTATTCAGACACAAGACAAACCCACTCTGGTCTGATTAAAAGAATAAGAACATCTACGTTGCCTTTCAGCATGAGAACTTGGCTGACAGATCTAGACCAACTTTTCCGGGTTCCTCTTGCAAGCGCTCCCCACTGGCGGGGTCGAGTGCACAAGTTGCATGTGAAATTAAGCCTATATCAATACTAACCATACTGAACTGTGTTATTCTGGAATACTAGCAGTTTGGGAATAAAACATCGAGGCACCAGTAATTCCACTTTTAGGTGTATACTCAAGAGAACTGAAAACATGTTCACAGAAAAACTTGCCATGAATGTTTACAGCAGCATTATTTGTAAGAGCCAAACAGTGCAAACCACTCAAATATCCAACTATTGGTAAATAAACAAAATGAGATATATGCATAAAATGAAATATCATTTATCCATAAGAAGGAATGAAATGCTGATACATGGTACCATGTGGATGAGTTCTGAAAATACTATGCTGAGTAAAAAAGCCACACACAACAGACCACATGTTATATATGAAATGCCCAGAACAGGCCACTTCATAGAGAGAAAAGGCAGATAAACAGATAGATTAGGTGGATGAATGGATGAACAGATGGATGGTTGGATGGATGGATGGATGGATGGATGGATGGATGGATAAGAAGACAAATGAATGGATAGATGAACAGATGGATGGATGGATGAACAGATGATGCATGAATGGATGGAGGGATAAATGGGTGGATAAACAGATGGATGGATAAATGGGTGGATAAATGAATGGATAAATGGATGGATGGATGGATGGATGGATGGATGGATGGATGGATGAATACATATATAAATGGATGGGTGGATGAATAGATGATAGATGGATGACGAATGATAGAAAGATGGATGATGGATGGATAGATGAATAGATAGGTGGATGATGAATGGATGGATGGATGGATGGATGGATAAGTAAGATGGGACATGACAGGTGAGTCCCAGTGACCGTTAGATGCAGCCATCACGTAAACTTGTCAGGGGAACTGGAGGAATGTAGAGCCTCTTTTCCTAGACCTGCCATCCAAAGGCAATCACAGTCCTGACCCCTAAGTTTCCTTGGCCACTTACCATGTGCCAGGCGCCATGTTAAGCACTGGTCAGCTCACCGCAGGGACGAGAGTGGCAGGCAAAGACTTGGAGAGGCTGCCACAACCACTGGCTGGCAAGTGCACTGGGATGGAGCTGTGCAGTTGGACTCTGGAGACTTGACACCCCTGGACAGATAATCAGAACTGGAATCAGGGCTTCTCAGTGACTCCATCAGCCAAGGCTGAGACCCACTGTTCTGCGAGCTCAGTGCAGCTCTGGTGGTGAGGAACCCGCCTCCTCCTGGCAGCTCCTAAACCCTCATGAACAGCTCCCACCCTTCCCTGCACCTTGTGAATGCTGACCTGCTCCATCCTGCCCCCAGCCCATGTGGCTGGCAGGACTGGAACTTGGCTCTAAGGCCACACCCTCACCTGGGCCATGCCTGCCTGCCTCTCACGAGTAATGGTGGATTCCAGCCCTACCGAGTGACAATGATGAGTAACAACGTGCTGGTTCTGTGCTGGTGCGGCTCCAGATGGCCCTGCATCAGCTGATCCCCACATTCTCCCAGGAACACACAATGGAGGATGTGCCTCTGACCCTGGAATCCTCAGCCTCAGCCACTGCACCATCCCCTGAGCCACACTGCTTTTTGGAGCCTCAGTTTCCTTCTCTATGGAATGAGTGCTATTCTGATTGAGTTAAGTCATCTGAGGATGACTGATGGACGGGCCTTCTCGCCTCCAGTGTCTGCCCACAGCAGGTGCTCAAGGGGCTGGTTCCCACTGACTCAGGGGGCCCAGGACCAGGAAGCTAGGGCCTGCCTGTACTCTAGCTCCAATAATACACCCCTGCCTCACTCTGACACAAGGTAAGGCTTCACTAATCAGGGTCCTGTGGCCTGAGGCCTGGCCATTCTGTCCCTGTAGCTGGAGCCTGGCCCCACTCCCGGACCCCCTTCTCACCCTGCCCCCACCTCTCTACTCCACTCATTTGCAAAGTCCTTGGATATCTCCTGCAGGCATCCTTGCCTGTGCTTACCTCTGCCCACTGGGAAACCCACACGTGGCCCATTCCCTGCTCCTGCTGGGTCCACAGGCATGAAGGGTGAGCTGGGTCCAGACAGGTGAGAGGAGGCCGGAGGGACGGAGCAGCGCCTGCCACAGTTGGGATGAGGGCCAGGTTTGAGTAGGTCAGAGTTGCCGGGAGTCCAAGGCTGGGAACCAGGCTGCAGGCCAGTGGGGAAGGGCAGGGGCCTGACGGGGGAGCGGGGGAGCCGGCTGACAGTGTGGGGCCAGGGCAGCCGTCTGCAGTCTGCAGTCCCAGAGCCAGAAGAACAGAGGTTTGGGGAGTAAGAAGGGGTGGTTCCTCAGGGAGATTGCTGAACGTGGTGTTGGGGGAAACTGAGGCCAGGGCAGGGCTGTGATGAGGAGATGAGGGGGAGGCTGAGAGCAGAGGGGGCATGGTGGGGAAGGAGAGGAGGGAGGGGCTGGAGCTGCAGCAGGCCCGAGGATATGCTCCATGCCAAGGGGTGGAGTCCAGGAGTGGAGAGCTGGGTCCTGACCAACAGCAGAGGCTGGCAGTCAAGGCTGGCACAAGGTGGCCCTCAGGCCCTGGGAGACAGTGGGTGGCCTCAGGGTCCCTCAGGGCCGGCAGAGGACCCTCCTGATGCCCCACTCTCTTTGCCAGATGCTGAGGCAAGTGCCTCAGTTTCCATCTGGAAGCTTCCCTAGCCCAGGGAACCCGCAAATCAGCACGCCCTTTTCCATCTCTGCACCCTCCCGGGGGAACGCCAGGAGGAGGGTCCCTTCCCAGCCCCCAGAGCTTGATTTCCGCTGAACTGTAGGCTTTAGGCTTTCAAATCCCTTTGCCTAGCACCACAGCCCCAGTGCCATCTCTGGCTCAAACACAAGCCCAGGCAAGTAGCCAGTCCCCTGGGGTCCCCATGCAACCTGCTTACCCCAGGGCTCGCCTGTAGATGCAGGTGGGGTGAGCAGCGCCTCCTGTCCTGGGTGTGCAATGACGTTCCCTCTACCAGATGTGCTCTGTAGAAATGCCCCTGGACAGACCTCAGATGCTCCGTGGCCTCATCATCAGTGTATCCCCAAAACCGGGCGGTTTCCACATTGCTACCACAGCGTGGAGGCCTCTAGAACTTTCTTTTTCAGTGAAGGAATAGCTTGTGCACAATGAGCTGCACTCACTGAAACGTTGTCCAGGTGAGCTGTCCAGGTGAGCTGTCCAGGTGAGTGGTCCAGGTGAGCTGTCCAGGTGAGCTGTCCAGGTGAGCTGTCTACAGCATGAGACCACCACAGTCAGGATTCGGGCACGCCCCCACCCTCGAAGTCTCCTCCTACCTACCACAGGCAACCACTGACCTGCCTTTTGTTGTGGGGGTTATGCAGTGGTGGAACCTTTCTGGAAGCAGTGAAGCCACCCCTGCCAGAGCCTCCTATGACCACCTCCCCTCCCCTCCAACCTCCTTGGCCCCCCCTCCTGGAGCACCCAAGTCTGCCACTGCCCCGGGGCCTTGGCACATGCTGTTCCCGCTGCCTGGCGAGCCCTTTCTCCAGGTGCTGCCTCCTCGCTTTCCTCAGGTCTGTGCAATGGCATGGCATCAGGAAGGCCTCCCCCCCTTCCCCCCCGGCGTTAGATGCCACCAGCCCCTCCCCTGAGCTCTGCCTCACCTCCGACCCTGGTGTGTTCCAGCACACACTGTGGCCATCAGCCACTGTCAGGAAACTCTGGGAGGTCAGGGCCTGCGTCTATGGGGTTTAACTACGGTCTCAGTGTAGCCCCCCAAAAGTCAGATATTAAAGCCTCTCCCGGCAGTGTGCTGGTGTAAGAAGGTGGGGCCTTGGGGAGGTGGGGCCCTTACAAATGGAATTACTGCCCTTATGAAAGGGACCCCAGAGGGCCCCCTTGCTTCTTCTGCCACACAGAGATACAGCCAGAGGGTGCCATCGATAAACCAGAAAGAGGACACTGAATCTGGGGCGCCTTGACCGTGAACATCCAGCTGCAGACAGTGAGGAATGGGTTTCTGTTGCTTCTGAGCCCCCATCCTAGAGCATGTGTGAATGCCGCCGGAACAGACCAGCCGGTTTACTGCACTGACAGAGCATCTTCGCTGCCTGCCTCTGACACACAGCCTTCCAGGGCTTGCAGATGGCCGATTCCCCTCTCTCCCCTGTGCCTGCCACAAGGGTTAGACAGAACTCCCACAGACAGGGCCTAAGGGAGAGATGGAGCGCCGTGGTGGAGGGCGTGGGGAGGGGAGCACTCCTTTTTATCACATGGCTGGTAGCACTTTAGCCAGGCCTGGAGCCCCAGCCTCCTGAGCACACGCCAAAGTCACCTCCCCACAAACATTCTGCTTTCCTGGGTGGGTGGAAGAAGCTCCCTGCTTCCCCATACGGGCAGGGCCAGGTTCTGGGGCTGGCTGCTCAGGCTCAAATCCCAACTTGGTGTGACGTGGGTGACATGCTCAACCTCCTGTGCCTCAGTTTCCCTTTCTGTAACATGTGGCTCATCACAGTTCCTACCTCCCGGGGTATGTGGGGACTCAGGGGTAGCCGTGGGAAGGGTTGGCCAGTGTTTGATGAGCTAAAATGGGAGGGGCATGAGACGGGGAGGTGGCAGGAGCTTCAGTCCCCAAGAGCCGCACAGGGGGGCTGCAGCCTGGCACACCCATCCCGCTGCCCCTGTCTTGGGGCCTGGCCTGGAGCGGATCACTTCCCACCTCACCCCCTCTCTGAGTCAGGCTGTTCACCCCCACCTTCCTGCCCTGCACCCCCAAAGAAGTGTGCAGAGGGATGGGTGCTATGGCAGATATCCAGATGGACAGGCAGCACCAAACTCCACAGGTACGGCAAAGAGGAAGCCTCAGTGCCGCGGGGCTGGCAGGGAGCGAGTGCATGGTGAGAACTGACATCCACCCCCCGGCACCACCCGGCAGCCTGCTCTCCAACTCACTCAATTAACCTCTGTCCTTGTGAGCAGAACATACTTTTCTCGTGTCACCCAGGATTCCATCTGGCAGAAGCCAGCCCACTTCACATGCAGCTTAAATAGAGCTCTCCACCCTCAGAACACACTTGAGCGTAAGTCTATTTCTGCATGTGTTACGTAACACTCACCACCCATTCACGGGCAGGGAACACTTCCTTATGAATGGTGTTCACACTGAGGCGGAAGACACCCCTTCCCTGCTGGAGAGAAGGGCTGGAGCTCCAGCTGCAAAGTCCACAGCCACAGGTGGAGGCCTTGGGGTGCTCCTGGGAACATGGGCAGACAGGCAGACGCCGCCTCCCCAGCCCCACGTTGGCTCCCGCTGGGTGAAGCCGTGTCCTGCTGCTGGCTGGACCTGATCAGGACGGAGGCAGACAATTCAGGCCCCCACAGAGCAGGCTGGGCTGTGACAGTAGGCTGGATGGTGGCCCCTCGGGAGCTGAGCCCACCGCCAGGACCACACACGTGGAAGGGACAGGAAGCACCCTGGCCAGCTCACGTGGGCGGGATCACAGCGGTGTGAGCTCCAAGCTGAGGACTCTGGGCCACTGGGAGGGCCCTGAGCAAGACCCAGGCCTGCGGGGAGCGCGGGGCTTGCACCAGGCTGGGCCGCCTCTACCCAGCACTGAAGGTGCATGTGGCCTTTGGGAGCCGCCCACTGCAGAAACACAGGAGGTCCTTGATGCCTTTCGGCTTGGCCCGGCGGCCACCGCAGTCACATTGTAATCAATCCTATAATTTTGCTCTGAATAGCACAATTGGGCCACTTTGTACTTTTATGAGCTAAAGTTTATTTGTTAACTATAAACATTTCACCCACCATTTCTGGAACACTGTTTTGGATTATCTTTTTAGAGGGCTAAACAAAATTGGATGGGTTGCCTCCAAGAAGCCCAGCCAGACCTCATCCTGAAGAGCTTGCTTTTGTCACAAAGGACTGCAGGGCCCTGGGAGGGTGGCGAGGACACAGCAGGGGCCGGACACTGCCCACCAACTCAACTCCAGTGACCCTCCCTCCACACAGTGGAACAGGGCGCAACCTGGCAGCTCCACAGTGGAATATCCCTGGAGCTGGTCAAAGAAATCCACCCTCTGCCCGGGCACCGAGCGTGTGACCCCAGCGCCACCTGTGCCACCCCAGACAGGCCTCCTCCACAAGTCACCTGTTGGTTCCCAGGCAGGAGAGGAAGGCGTCCACCTTGAGGCCACGTCTTCCTGGCATGAATTCCGCCCTGAGCTCACTCCTCCGAAAGCTTCTCTGCCTCCTTCTTGACAAATGCTACACCTGTGATTTGGAGGGGACTTTCAAGAACCTGCCCTCATCTGAACGGGATGACAGGCCAGGGGCAAACCCAGGAGACGCCGCCCTCCCCAGACAGCCCTGTGGTCTCCCGCCCACTCTGGGGAATATACGGGCTGTGAATGAAAGTTGGCCAAGGCGGTTAGAATGAGGTCACAGAGAAATCTTCACCTCCACAAAGGCATCCTCAGTGGCTCAGAGTCCCCAGACCACAAGAGAGGATTTCCCAGCATGAGCTCCCATCAGCATCTGTGTGCAGACACCCCTCACCTGCCGTCTCTGTGGTGGGGACACCCCTCACCTGCCGTCTCTGTGGTGGGGACTCCCCTCACCTGCCGTCTGTGTGGTGGGGACACCCCCTCACCTGCCGTCTCTGTGGTGGGGACACCCCCTCACCTGCCGTCTCTGTGGTGGGGACACCCCCTCACCTGCCGTCTCTGTGGTGGGGACACCCCCTCACCTGCCGTCTCTGTGGTGGGGACACCCCCTCACCTGCCGTCTCTGTGGTGGGGACTCCCCTCACCTGCCGTCTGTGTGGTGGGGACACCCCCTCACCTGCCGTCTCTGTGGTGGGGACTCCCCTCACCTGCCGTCTCTGTGGTGGGGACACCCCCTCACCTGCCGTCTCTGTGGTGGGGACTCCCCTCACCTGCCGTCTCTGTGGTGGGGACACCCCCTCACCTGCCGTCTCTGTGGTGGGGACTCCCCTCACCTGCCGTCTGTGTGGTGGGGACACCCCCTCACCTGCCGTCTGTGTGGTGGGGACACCCCCTCACCTGCCGTCTCTGTGGTGGGGACACCCCCTCACCTGCCGTCTGTGTGGTGGGGACACCCCCTCACCTGCCGTGTCTGTGGTGGGGACTCCCCTCACCTGCCATCTCTGTGGTGGGGACACCCCCTCACCTACCGTCTGTGTGGTGGGGACACCCCCTCACCTGCCATGTCTGTGGTGGGGACACCCCCTCACCTGCCATGTCTGTGGTGGGGACACCCCCTCACCTGCCATGTCTGTGGTGGAGACACCCCCTCACCTGCCGTGTCTGTGGAGGGGACACCCCCTCACCTGCCATGTCTGTGGAGGGGACACCCCCTCACCTGCCATCTCTGTGGAGGGGACACCCCCTCACCTGCCGTCTCTGTGGTGGGGACACCCCCTCACCTGCCGTCTGTGCGGTGGGGACACCCCCTCACCTGCCGTCTCTGTGTTGGGGACACCCCCTCACCTGCTGTCTGTTTTGGGGACACCCCCTCACCTGCTGTCTGTGGTGGGGACACCCCCTCACCTGCCATGTCTGTAGAGGGGACATCCCTCACCTGCCGTGTCTGTGGTGGGGACACCCCTCACCTGCCGTCTCTGTGGTGGGGACACCCCCTCACCTACCGTCTCTGTGGCGGGGACACCCCTCACCTGCCGTCTCTGTGGCGAAGACACCCCTCACCTGCCATCTCTGTGGTGGGGATACCCCTCACCTGCCGTCTCTGTGGTGGGGACACCCCCTCACCTGCCGTCTGTGTTGCAGACAACCCCTCACCTGCCATCTGTGGTGGGGACACTCCGTCCCTGATGTCTGTGGTGGGGACACCCCCTCACCTGCTGTCTGTGTTGGGGACACGTCCCCTGGGCTTGTCTGTGTGGTCTGGGCTCCTTCTCCCTGGGCCTATCTGCATGTGGGTCCCCGAAGGAAGGGAAGCCACTTGCTTCAGAGCCAGAAGTTCATGTGCATGGCTTCCCAGTCACACTTGGGGCCTCTGTGAACTTCTTCCATTTGCAGCAAAGTTACGGAGCTCCCAGCTGCCCTGGCGAGCACTCCAGGTTCCCACAGCAGCCCCCACAAAGTCAGGTTTGTGTCCTGTGCCATGTGAGTCATGAAGAGTGGTAGAAAAAGAGCCTCCAGCAAGCAGAGCCAATGGAGGGAGGAGGCAGCTTCCTGCTTCCCAGGCTGTGGGACCCTACCATTGTCTGACCCACTGCCACAGCCTCCTGGACACTACAGAAGGGCTCAGCTCGGGGTGGGGGGTCAGCATCTCCCCCGTGCCTGTCTCGAGTGTGGAACCGGCAGACCTGTGTGGAAGAGCTGCTTTCCTGCCGTTCCCGTCTCCCGGTGCCTGGATGTCCTGGGCACATGCCATTGTCCAGAACTCCCGCCCCTTTGCTCCTGGAGCTCCAGCATCGCCCTTTTCTAGGCTGGTGCCTAAAACAATCACTGCGGCAGATCCCGGGTGAGGAACCAGCCTGCCCCCGGTGCGCCTGGCCTGGACGCTTCTGCTCTTCCAGCACATGCCCCTGCTAGCCCAGGCAGGGAGTGGGGAGGTGGTGGGGACGGGACCCCTTACTTTCACATGACACCACTTCCCCACCTAGGAGGGAGAGTATCAAAAAGACCCTTGCTTTGTGGAGGAAGAGGCTGGTCACTGTCCCGTTGGCCCCACAAGGCTGTGCATCTAACCCTCTTCTCACGCAGGGTGTGGGGAGAGCAGCCCAGGCTCACCGGGCCCTGGGCCCTGCAGTGGATGGATCTGGGGACACCTTCTCACCTGCTAGAGCTCTGAAAAGCCAGGCGCCCAGGCGCTTCCAGAAACCCTGCAAACAGCGGCTACTCCTGTCAGCTGCCGAACTCCAGTCACACATAGACTCTCAGAGCGGACTTCCGCCCCCAGACCACAATCCAACTCACGCGGGCCACACTGGCCTGGCCACGGTTTGCTGTGCTCTCCGGCACAGACCACAGCCCCCGAGGTCTGCCGTGCACTGAGCTGTCACCTGCTGCCAACTCCCCAGACTGGAATAAACCCTGGGGAACCCAGAGGCACAAAAAGGAAACCCAGTCCCCTCATCTTTCTGTTTCTTTTCCTTGCATTTCCAGTGAAGGGAGGGAAGGGAAGGGAAGCCCAGGAGGACGTGCAATGGGGAAGGACGGGGTGAGACCCAGCTTTCCAGCATCTACCATGAAACGCCGAGTGCAGAGGGTCAGCAGGTCCCATCCCCTCTGAGGGCGTGACCCCGCAGGGCTTTCTTCTCATCCAGGGAGAGGGGGGTGTATGCTGAGGTTGGGTTTGAAAGACAGCTGCTCTGCCTGGACTAAACAGAGCACTGCTAGGCAAGCGTGCAGAGGTGACAGCGGCCAGAAACGAGGGGGGAGGCGCCCCAATAACAGAGCCGAGCCTGATGGTGGCACCTCCAGGCCCACATGGGAGAAAGACAGCTCACACTGACGGTGCGCTTAGTCAGCGTCCTTCCTCCTCAAAGCCTGGCAGACGCTGACCCGCCACCTGCGAGCCCACCACTGCACTGTCCTGCAGAGCTCCAATACCCTGAGCTGCCGAGACCCCTCGGAGCCCCTTTGGTGGAGGGTGCTTTTCGAGGCTGCCAGGGTGAGCATGGGCTCCCAGGCCCTGGTGGCATTTGTCATGGATGGCACTGGTCTCTGTTTCTAGGTATCAAAGGCAGGGGAGTGAGGGTATTTTTGACATCACCCAATGTAAGCCATCATGCCCACTGATTTCTAGCTGAGATGCCAGAGATCCCTCGGTGAGGGAGAAGGAAGAAGCAGGCAGGTCCAGGCAGCCTGACCTGAGGCTCTGCTGCAGCCTGGGGCCCAAGCAGGTCCCCCACTGATGAACCAAGGAGCTAGCTGATGCCCATCCACATCCATCATGCCCAGGCATCACCCTCAGCCCCCTGGAGTAACTGTTCCTGACCTCAGAAGCCCGATGTGGCCACGGCTGCTCCATTTCTCCAGGTGACGGGGGCACATCGCCGCCATGGCATTGGCTCTGGATGGCCACGGTACTCTCTGCTGGTGAAGCACATCCCTGGGACCCCCCTGGCAGGCCTCTGGTGGGGGGCTCCGGTCAGAAAGCAAGTCCCTGGGCAGTTGATGGAGCAGCCTGGGGTTTCATTCTTTCATTCATTCAACCATTCATTCATTCATTTCTGGCTTGGATACCCCACCCATCAGAGCTGTCAGCCTTTCGTCCACACTTCCTGAGGACTGGTTCCAGGGCTCTGCTGGTGGCTGCAGGTCAGCTGCATTGACTGTACCTCCTGGGACTCTGGTGCCCTTGGGAGCCCGTCCACTCTCCCATCATTATCCCCCACAGGGGCCTTGAGGGGACAGACTCCTTAAAGCTGGCACTTCCCTTACTGTCCACACTGTCACCAGCTCCCCAGAGGAAACCACAAAAGGAACTGCCCACGCTTGCAAAGAAGGGCACGTGGCCTTCTAAATTCTCTGGTCATCTTCCAAGTCCCTTTGGCCCAGAGCACTGCTGGCGGGCATGTGACTGGCAGAGCCGCCCTCCAGGGCAGACCCACAGTGCAAGGTTCAGCCCCTCCAGAGGCTGTGCCCTGTGGTGGAGGTGTCCCTGGGAGCCTCCAGGGCTTCTTTCCTGCATCTGCCCTCTTGAGTGGAAGCAGCGGGCCCCAGGTGAGGGACTCTGCACAGCTGGAGGCCGAGGAGAGGCCTGCACCTGCTTCTGGTAGAGGGAGGGGAGGCCTCCTCTCTGCACAAACGGACGTTGCAAATTGCTGGCCAGAGGTGGCGGGTGTTTGCTGAGCTGCTGCTGCCCCGACCAGGCAACTCCCGAGTCTCTGGTGAGGTCTGGGGCTGAACCGGAGGGTTTCAGCTGCTCCCATGAAATATTTCACCTTTGCTCCCAGCAATCGGAAGGCCAATGAGACCGGGAGAGAAAACATCACGGTGACAGGGGCCTTCCAGAACTGCGGTGCGGTTCGGCTTTGAGGCACTGAGCGCCGTTTCCTGCTTTCTGCCGCTCTTGGAACAAGCACAACACACCAGTCCGTGGGAAGCTACTTCCGACGCGCAGACACCCATGAGATGGATGTGCCAGTGGAGGACGAGCTCACACACCTGACACTCGCTGAGCAGAAAGTGGGTTTGATGAAACCAAGCCTGGGCCCAAACATGCCAAATGCAGTGGACCACAGGTCTCTAAGGTTTAAAAAACAAAAAAGGACACAGAATTAGATAAGAGCAATGCCCCTTGAAATTTCTGGTACATTCCGGGGGTTCCAGCCCAACACTAATGCTTTTCTCAACAAGAGCCGGGACACATCAGGGTCCTACTGCCCCCAGGCCAGACCGAGAGTCCAGGCCGGGCATCTTCCATCCACCCCACACCTTGTAAACGTGGTTCCTGTGACAGCGTGGGACGCACAGGCGGGCAGCAGCCACAGGGTCTCCGCAGAGCTGGGCACCTACTCAAAGAGAGAAGCGTGGGACGCACAGGCGGGCAGCAGCCACAGGGTCTCCGCAGAGCTGGGCACCTACTCAAAGAGAGAAGCCAAGAAACTCAGACAGCAAAGGAGGAGGAGAGGCAGAAACCACCGAGGATAATTTGTTTTCAAGGACAGAAGGCGAAGCTTCGGTGTTACTTCTCATCACATGAATCTCGTAAATTAAATTTGAAACAAAGTCATAATAAAGATTTCTAAAGTAAAATCTGCCTCGGGTGGCACCAGGGATGGCCTTGGGCAACGGGGAGTATCGGTGCTGTGTCAGTGAAGATGCTGTAGCGGAGACGCCGGACTGCCACTCAGCAGCAGAGATGCCCCCTGCGGATAGATGCCTGGCACCCCCCGCGGTGCCTGTGAAACTCCGACAACGTTCACCCGGTAGCTCTGCCATCCCTGCAGTGCCGTTTCCACGGCAACCCCACGGATGCGTGCAGGCCCGGGCATCTGGAAATGGGTGTCCAAAGTCACGTGCAACCAGCCAGCAGGCTCAACAACAGGAAGGCAGAGCGTCACAGTGACAACAGAACAGCAACAAGCACAGTAACAAGAGTGGCAGAGTGGAGTGCGGTCCCCGGGTGCCCGGCGCCGAGCTGAGCTGCACATCATCTCACTCATGGAGGAGCCCCGTCCTGCAGAGGAGGACGTGGAGGCCAGCCAGTTGTGTAACTTACAAAGTCTCCCAGCCAGGACATGAAGCCGCTGTAAAGTCCACACTCCCAAAGCCCAGGCCCAGAGTTCCTAACCTCCACCAGGACCACCTAGGAGCTGTTTGAAATGCAGGTTCCCAGGCCCCATCCCCACAGCTTTGATTCTACAGGTCAGAAGTGGAGCCACGAACCTGCATTTTGACAAACCCTCCAGATCATCTGAGAATGGTGGGCCTCGGAGCCCACTGAGAAAAGTCAGACCGGAACAAGTCTGGTTTCACAAGGAGACTGGGCTACCGCCACTCACCAGTTGGATCAGAAAGTCAACAGCAGTACTCCAGGCTTCATGGAATTTGGCCACCAGCGATGCTTCCAAAGTTGGGGCTGGCACCAGTGCAGAGACACATCTGTCTCTGCACCTGACTCATAGCTCCTGCCATTCCAATTCTCCCCACGTCCGCCAAGGTGGCCACCACCATTGTGGCCACTTCCCAGTTTCTAGGTAGATCTGCCCAGGTTGGGGCCCCAGCTGATGGGGAAGTGGAGGGCCTGCAGGGACATGCCTCGAGGGTGAGGAGGGGCCCAGTGTGGGATGTATTTTGAAGGCAGAGTCAACAGAACTGGCCGATGGGTTGGATGCAGGTGGGAGGGGACCCCAACTCCATGGAGTGACCAGGTGGGCTCCAGTCCTCCTGACTGAAGTTGAGACAACCAGGGGAGGAGGTGCAGGGGGTGGCCGTGAATTAAGGGCCGGCCACTAGGCTGAGATGCCCACTGACACCCAAACAGGGAGTCCCTGTAGACTTGGAAGATATTTTATTATAAGTCCGATATTATATAAACATTCATTGCTTTTAAAATAAGAAAAAAAGCCAAACCTTCTAACCACCACTTCTTATAAAGAAATAAACTCCTGGCCAGGTGCGGGGGCTCACATCTGTAATCCCAGTAGTTTGGGAGACTGAGGTGGATAGATCACTTGAGGTCAGGAGTTCTAAACCAGCCTGGTCAACATGGTGAAACCCGTCTCTACTAAAAATACAAAAATTAGCCAGGCCTAGTGGTGGGCACCTGTAGTCCCAGCTACTCTGGAGGCTGAGGCAGGAGAATCGCTTGAACCCAGGAGATGGAGGTTGCAGTGAGCTGAGATCTCACCACTGCACTCCAGCCTGGGTGACAGAAGAAAATGGTGTCTAAAAAAAAAAAGAGAAAGATGGAAAGGAAGGAAGGAAGGAAGGAAGGAAGGAAGGAAGGAAGGAAGGAAAGAAAAAAGAAACTCTTGAGGTTTTGCCTTCAGCCAGCACAGGGGGTGATGTGATGGGGGTGACAGGTGTGATTCTTCCTCAATCTGTTCCTATCCTGCACCAAGAAGGAGGACTCCTTGCCAAGCAGACCTACCCCACCTCCACCCACCCTCTGGCACCCCTAGGTGTGCCTGCCGGTTCCAGGGCTCTCCCTGCTGCTGTCTAGGAGCCCACTGGTGTGTTCTCCAGGGAGAAGTTCCACCACCCATCCAGGAGAGAAGTAGAGGAGGGCCCCTCTGTGCCTGCCACATCCCCAGGGCTTCCCTCTATTCGGGGAAGCGTGAACCTGTCTCCTGACTGGTACCGTGACAACGCAGAGCCCAGGGTGTGGCCGTGTGACCACATGCTGATCAGTGTTATTCACTTACACCCAAGCAAATGGTATTTTCCAAGTAGGAACTTAATTCCTTCCCACCTCCTTTACTTTGAATTTTTATTTTTATTACAGTCAAGGTCTTGCTCTGTTACCCAGGCTGCAGTGCGGTGGCATGATCGTAGCTCACTGCAGCCTGGAACTCCTGGGCTCAAGCGACCTTCCCACCTGGGCCTCCCAAAGTGTTGGGATTATAGACGTGGCCACCACGCCCAGCCTCCCCTCCCTCGATCAAATGTTGACTGCCGTTCAGCTTTTGCCCCCCAGGAGAGAGCATCAAATCACTAAGATGATCAAATTCCCACTAAAAGCAAAGAAACGTGACGTCCTAACTGACCCTGGAAGCCTGTTGGCTGGGGAGTGGACAATCCTCTTTCAGACACTCGGCCCATTGCTTCCTCTGAGGCCCCTCAGGGAGCAGGACCCTGCCCAGTGCTCCAGAGCCAGGCGGTGACCAAAGGCTGTGGTGCCAGGCAGCCGGTGTGTGGTCCTTGGTTGGCTCCTGGAACCTCAAGTCCTCTGCAGAGACGGCTGCTGATGGCAGATAATGACCAAGCATAGGCCGAAAGTGGGCCCCACAGCCCCCGACTGGCAGCAGCTGAAAAGAACTTAATGACTGTCTCCGAAAAGACCCAGCAGGACCCCCACCCGTCACGCGGCAGGAACTCATGCTTTCCTTTCACTTATGAGTTGAAGGATCAATTTAGAAAATCGAAGCCATCTACATCTCACCATCAAATCCCTAAAAGCTGCCCCCCGCCAGCTGCCACCAAGAAGCTTCCACACAGCCCCCAGGACCCAGTGCAACCACCCCCAGCCCACAGCCTCCTGATGTGGAAACCTCGCTGTGGCCAATGGAATCACTGCAGGTAGCAGGCCAGGCTTTTCAGCAGAGGCGCCTCCCACATGGAGGGGAACAAACGCTGTGGAACCTCGGGAAGGGAAGAAACACTGTTTCCTCCTGGTTTGCAGGGCTGCAGGGCTTCTTGGAGGTGGATGGCTGTGACTTTGGGAGCCCAGGGTGACCTTGAATGTCCCCAAGCTGCCAAAGATTTCTGAAATTGAGCAGCTTGCAGAGCAGCCCCCATTTCAACGAGCACAGCCTGAAAGGGGTGCCCCAAATGGTGCTGAGGGACACAGAGAAGCAAGGCCTGAGGTCCCGGGGCTGGCAGGAGGTCAGGACTGCAGCTAGGGACCCCAGGTGGCCCTGTTCAGACAGCACCAACCATGTGCCACCCCCTGCAGGGGACTTTGGGGGTTTCTGAAGGACCCAAGGCCAAGCCCTGATTCCAAGCAATGAATATCAAGAACAGTGAACAAGGAATTTGCATCAGCTGCCCCCATAGCAAAGCCTGCTGTCTCCCCACAGTGCCCTCACCATGACACTTGGGGAGGCCTCTTGTATCATGGGCCAGCTCTCTGCCTGCTCTGACCGGGGCCCCATCTCAGGACCTGTGAGTAATAAATTCTCCTTTCAATGACGTGGGATTCTCTGAGTTCCCACTCAGTCACCTCAATAAATTACAATCCCAAATGAGACAAGCCTCAACCTCCAGACTCCTTGGGTGAGAAAAATACTAGATTGAGCCACTGAGGCCAAAGCCACCTGCAAAGAAACAGTCTCCAAAGCAGCCCATGCTGGCACGGCTTGGCCTGTGTGGGGCTCTAATCAGAGAGCACAACTCGAATTCCCATTGAAGGCTCCGCTTTGGTCTCCTGTCCTTGAAGGAACTTCCTGGGCCTGTCCTCCCCCACTGTGTCTTCCATTTCCTCCCTGGGGTGGGGCTGGGGCTCTAGGCAACCGAGGCCTCCATGGATGTGGGGATGGAGACTGGCACACACACTCCTCTCAACACACCCCAGAGGCCTCAGGGACCACACCTTCCCCTCTCCTGGTATCCTGGCTGTGGAAACACCAGACACCGTCCGTGTGCCTGTGGGGCTGCCTGGGCCAGCCGGCCAGGGCCCATGAACTCATCAGCATAAGAGGTCTCCACTCCCCAAGATTCCAGCATCCTATGAGGAGGTGACAACTGTGATAACAATGACAGCGATGGTGTGGCCACCTTTCCCAGGATCCCCCTTTCTTTTATAGGCACGAGCCATTGTCCCTTTGATCCTCACCACAGCCCTCGAGTAAGGACTGCAACTCTCATCCCATTTGACAGATGCAGAAGCTGAGATGCTGGAGACGTGATTATGACCAGGGCCAACCTGCCTTGCTCCTGTTCCTCGGGTCCCCATTGGCTTTCTAGTTGTCCTGGGACTGACACCTTGGGGGCTGGGTGGGTGACTCATATACTTACTTTGCAGTGAGAATTTTTTTTCTTATAATACAGGGATACTAGGACCACGCTGAATGAATAAAAGTTTCCTCCTTCTAATTGCACATGGATCTTTTGAACAAAGAGGCAGGCACTGTGCCCAAATAGATCCATGAATCAGGGTCCCGAGGAGGGAGTGCCCTTTACTGAGGGGCAGGCACTGTGCACAAATAGATCCATGAATCAGAGTCCCGAGGAGGGAGTGCCCTTTACTGAAATATTAATGGCAAAGGGGCTTGCATGATGGGGACGTTGCTGGAAGCTGCCGTGTTTGATTTTCTCTGGGTGGATATTGACTTTTATTTTCAGCCTCTGTCTCTCACTGAGATGGCTCTTCTGTTGATATGTTGGTTCTGCAGATCTTTTTCCCCTTTCAGACAGAAGCTGTTTCTGCACTTGGTTGAGTCACAGGTGTAAAGTGTTAAGACCCCCTCGTTCATGGCCATCCCTGTCCCACCCCTGCCTAAGACTGATTCACTTTCTGGCAGGACTGAGGAGCCAGGACCGCAAAGGCGGGGCTGTCTGAGAGACCAAGCCTTCTAACGCTAATGACATAAACATATGCCAAGTCCCAGCAACACGAGAACCCTTGGTCTCCTTCCTGGTTACGTGCACAGGGACATGAGACAGCTCGAGGCATTTCCAGCAGAGGACAAGCGATCCTACAGTGTGGCTCAGCAGGGAGACTTGCAATAGGAACACCCGGGCCACAGAATCCCAGACACGGAGCTGGGAAGCCACAGAAGGAAAGCTCAGGACTGGGAAAGCCCTGGAGCTGGAGGGTCCTGAACAAGGAGAAACTGAGCCTTGCGGAGGAGCTGGGGTTTTATCCTGAGGTCCATTGAAAACCTTCAAATGCTCTTGAACAAGGGCTTGACCTCCTCACAATGCAAAGAGTAGGCTGGCCAGGCACCCAGCTGCAGGCAGGCAGAGAAGGGTGATGCTCGTTTAGACACGAGGTGGTGGGGCCCTACGTGAGAGCCACACTGTTCGGGGTTCAGGGGAGAGGCCTGCTGTGAGAATATGGGCCACGGGCCCCACTCAGAGCATGAGGGACAACACAGCAGAACTGCTGAACAAGTTCATGCTGGAGCCACCTCACACCAACTCCTATTGATGGTGAATCTTTTTGTGTTTAATAAGGCATAGCTGAGCTCAAAAGCAAGCTAACTGAGCCTGAAAAAGAACAGAAACTCTCAACAGAAATCTGAACTTGAAGCCACAGACTCAGGACTTGAGCAGGCAGAAGCAGCAGGAGATACTCTCTCCACTGGCTTGGTCAGGGGGCACTGATGCCTCTGCCTCTAGATTCAGGCTGAGACCATGCTTGCTGCATGGATCAGGGAGCTGGCAGTAGCTAGGACTCGGCTGTGTAAGGCTTCTCTGCCTGTCACTGGGGGCCAAAAGGAAGTTGGTACCTTCAGGGGACAGAGATAGTCATGCAACCAGCACCTGATCAGGTCAGGCACAGAGCTTCAGTTCTCCCAGGGAAGAAACCCCAGTCTGCTGAAGTAGGACTTGGCTCTAAGTTGCAAACCCATTGGTGGCTGCTAACACTTACACACAGAGGGGCAAGCAATGGGGAAGAGGCAAAAGCAACATAGAATAGAAAACACCTAATTAAGATGAATTTACAAACTAAACTTTCAGAACACATGAGAAAAATCAATATCATGAAACCCAGCCAATAAACACAACAAATGGGAGAAAGAAAAACAATAAATCAACCAAAAGAGGCATAACATTATATATGTTTAAAATCCTCAGAGATTTGCAAACAAATCAGAAAGGGTACCAGTGAAGAATAGAAGCCAGGTGCCGTGGCTCACACCTGTAATCCCAGCACTTTGGGAGGCCAAGGCAGGAGGATCACTTGAGCCCAGGAGTTCAAGATCAGCCTGGGCAACATAGCAAGATCCTGTCTCTATTTTTAAAAATTTAAAAATTAGCTTGGCATAGTGGCATGTGCCTGCAGTCCCAGCTACTTGGGAGGGACTGAAGCAGGAGGATTGTTTGAGCACAGGAGTTCAAGGCTGCAGTGAGCTATGATTGCACCACTGCAAGCAAATCTAAGCAACAGAGTGAGACTCTGTTTCAAAAAATATTAAGATAATTTAAAAAAATCTTAAAGGACAGAATAATGTAGGAAAGACCAATTTTAAAATGTGAGAAATGAAAAATATGGTCATGAAATTATTTTTAAATCTTACCAGGCATGTTGGCTCACACCTGTAGTCCCAGCACTTTGAGAGGCCAAGACAGGTGGATCACGAGGTCAAGAGATCGAGACCATTCTGGCCAACATGGCAAAACCCCATCTCTACTAAAAATACAAAAATTAGCTGAGTGTGGTGGTGCACACCTCTAGTCCCAGCTACTCAGGCAGCTGAGGCAGGAGAATCACTTGAACCTGGGAGATAGAGGTTGCAATGAGCTGAGATTGTGCCACTGAACTTCAGCCTGGTGACAAAGTGAGACTGTCTCAAAAAAAAAAAATCTCAATGAGTGGAATAAATACTATATGATGAAGAGATAACTGGTAAACTGGAAATTTTTAGCAAGAAACTGATGGAGACAATAATATAGAGATGTCAAGAGAAGGAAAATATGAAAGAAGAGTTAAAAGATGAGGCCAGACAGAGAAGATTTAACATATGCTTATTGGGAATTTCAATTTTAAAAAACACAGGAGATAACAGTGTGGCATGGTAAGAAGAGGTAATGGCTAAGAATTTTTCAGAATTGAAGACATGAGTATTCAGGGCACATCATATGCCAAACAGAATAAATAAAAGCAAACATCCACAATTAAAAAAATCATTAAAAGCTACCAGAAGAAAGATTTCCTACAAAGGAGAAAAATACCTGCCAAGTGACTCATTAAGAACAATATTCCAAGTCTTTCCAAAATACTTGGAAGTGATGTTTATAACGTGCTGAAGAAAAATTACTACCAACCTGGAATTTTATACCCAGCTAAACTATACTTCAGCAAGGAGGCACTAAAGTCACTTCAAAAAAAAAAAAAAAAAAAAAAAAACAAAGACAAGATGTGTTCGCCTTTCACAGATACTAAGTTTCTACTTCAGGATATACTTCAGAATCCCAGAATGGCTCAAGATTGGATATATCAAGTATCATGGAAGGTAGGTTGAAGCAAAGAGTTGAAACAGGGGATGTGGTTGAAAATGGGGAGGTCTCCTTTGACAAAGACACCCTCCTTGACCAAACTTTAGACTCCTTTGAGTCCTCTTCTCAACTAGACTTCAACCTTAGCCCTCCACACCCTTGAGCTGCTGAACCCAGTTTTAGCAAGAAACCAGTCAGGTCAGCTTAGTGAGAATCCCTCCATCCTCGATAATTGATCAAATCCCTCATCCCCAACTTTTAATATCTATGTCCTTGGCCTGACTTTAGCAAGACTCTTCCTACCCTTGATGTCTGTTACAGGCTGAACTGTGTCTCCAAAAATTTCTATGTTGAATTCCTAACCTGAGTACCTCAGAATGTCACTATATTTAAAGGTAGAATTTTTAAAATTATTTATTAAGGGCTGGGCATGGTGACTCACAACGTAACCTCCACACCTTGGGAGGCTGAGGTAAGTGGATTACTTGAACCCAGAAGACAGAGAATGACCTAGGCAACATGACAAAATCCCATCTCTACAAAAACATACAAAAATTAGCCAGGCATGGTGGCATGTGCCTGTAGTTCCTGAGGTGAGAGAATCACCTGAGCCCAGGGAGCCTAGTAAGCTGTGATCATACCACTGCACTCCAGCCTTGGCAGCAGAGTGAGATCCTGTTTCAAAAATCAATAAATAAAAAACTAAAAAATAAAATAATTTATTAAAGTATGATGTGGTGATAGGAGTGAGCCCTAATCCAATGTGTTTGGTGACTTTACAAGAAGAGGAAATTAGGAGACACAGACATGTGTACACACATAGGGAAGATCACATAAGAACATAGGGAGATGACAGCCAAGGAGAGAGGGCTCAGAAGAAACCAAACCTGATGACACCTTGATCTTGGACTTCCAGCCTCCAAAACTGTGGGAAAATAAATTTCTGTTGGCCATAGCAAACTAATACAACATGTAATTAAGTTCCTCTTAGTACTTTTCCATCCACTGACCTCTTTGCTTTGCTCTTTGGTGATGAATCCCCAGCTGTCTTTGCTGTGTTTAGAGCTGAGCTTAGTTCTGCACTGAGGTTTTCCTCCCTACTGCAACAGCTGCAAGATCTTATGATCATAAAGAATTATTATTACTTATCACATGAGAAAATATCCAGTTTTTATAGAGGCAAACTGTAATATGTAAGAGTAAAATCATATAAAATTGGGGATCTGCTTCAAAATTTTTCAGCATAGAGGAAAAAAAAACAACCAAATTGGTGAAGCAAATATGCCATATTCTTGATAGTTGTGAAATTTGAGTGGTGGGTATATAGGTTTCATTGAACTACTGTCTCAACTTTGAGTACATTTGCAAATTTCATAAAATATTAACAGTATACCTATTTTACATTTAATTTTCTGAAGATATACTTATAAGGCATGTCTTATAAATGAATTGAGGCATGGAAAAAATCCTTATAAGGCATGTCTTATGAACACTAATTATCACTGTTCCTTAAAGTAAACATAGTATTGCTCTTAACTTCTGAAATGCTATGGAAGTTTAATTCCCTGTGGTCAGAGAACATATTCTGCCTGATTTAAATCTTTCCAAATTTGAGAATTGTTTGATAGGCAAAATATTATCTACTATGGTAAATTTTATGTGCACCTGCAAACAATATACATTTTGCTTTTTGGGGGAGGAATTCTGCATAAATATCAATTAGATCGAGTCGGTTGATAGTATTTTCAACTCTTCCATGTTCTTATGAATTTTCTGTCCACAGTAATTGAAAGAGAAGTTTTGAAATCTCTAAGTATAGATTTCTATTTCTCTTTTCAGTTCTATTATTATTTTCTTTGTGTATTTTGAAGGATTATTACTGGGAGTATACAAATTGAGGGTTGTTATTTCTTCTTAGTGAATTAATTTGCTTTTTCATTATCATGAAATGTCCCTCTTTATCTCTGGTAATATTATTCCTTTCCTACAGTCTATTTTGTGAGCCGCTCCAGCTCTCTTATGATTACTGTTTGCATGCTGTACCATTTTCCATCCTTCCAGTTTTATTTCTCTGTCTTTGTATTTAAGGCTCATTTCCTGTAGTTAGCATATAATTGGGTCTTGCTTTTTTAATCTAGCCTGGCAGCTTCTGCATTTTAATTAGAATGTTTAAATCACTTACATTTGATATAATTATTAATATAGTTAGGTTCAAGTCTACCAACTTGATTTTTTTTCTATTTGATTCATGTTTTTTGTTCTTTTATTTTTCCTTTCCTGGTTTATTTCAGATTGGGTTTTTAAGGATTCCATTTTATCCTTAAAGAAAGTTCTTTTTATATTTTTCGGTGAATAGCCACACTAGTTTAAAAAATAGCTTTCTGTGTGTATCTGAAAAAGTATTTTACCTTCATTTTTGAAAGATATGTTTGCTAAATATAAAATTTTTGGTTATAGATTCTTTTTCTCTGAGTATTTGAAAGATGTAATTCCATTGTCTTCTAGCTTGCATCTTTCTAAAGAGAAGTTTGCAATCATCTTATTGTTGTTCCCCTAAATAGAGGCTTCTGCTCCTCTAGCCACTCTTAAATTTTTTTCTTTATCATAGGTTTTCAGCAACTTGATTATGATATGCCTTGCTGTACTTTTATTAGTGTTTGCACTGTTTGAGATTTGTTTTACTTCTTGGATCTGTGGGGTTTCACTTTTTATCAAATTGATTTGGGGGCCATTTTTTTTCTGATACATGTCCTCTGCTACTCTCTCTCACCCTTCTTTTATTCTTGAATTCCAATTACAAGCATGTTAGACAACATGCCCTGAGGCCCTCTTCATTTTTTTCTAGTCTTGTTTCCTCTCTATACTTCTGTTTTGATAGATTTTATTGACCTGTCTTCAGGTTTCCTGATCTTTTCTTCTGCAGTTTTTAATCTGCTGTTGATCCCATCTAACGAACTTTTCATTTGCAAAATTGTTTTCACTTCTTGACATCCCATTTGTTTTTCAATTCCTTCCTTTTCTCTTCAGTTTGCATTCATATTTTCTTTTACATGCTTGAACATGTTTATAATATCTATAAGAGCCATTTAAAATTTTTTCTATCATTCTATCTATAGAATCTCCTCATTCTACCATTCCTGTCATTCCTGGGTCTGCTTTTATGGACTGATACGTCGCCTAGTTATGTATCACAATCTGTATTTCATGTGTCTCACAATATTTTATTGGGTGACAGGCATTTTGAATATAACTGATAAATACATGGATTTTTTTCCTTTTTAAAGAGTGTTGACATTTGTTCTGGCAAGTAATAAAGTTACTTGCAGATGAGGTCGATCTTTTTGAGGCTTGCTTTTATGTTTTCTTCAGGTGTCTAGAGTAGCCTTTACTTAGAGCTAATTTATTCCTACCACAAAGGCTTGGTCCTTTGTGTTGTCTATTGATTGCTTCAAGTGCTCTGTGAGGTCTCCAGCTGCATAGATGGAGTTCAGACATCCTGCATCCTGGTGTGAGTTCCAGGAACTGTTCCACTTATACCTCACTGTTCTTTATTCACTTCCTGGAATTCCACCAGTGCATGTACAGATTGGTATTAAGTAAAGACTCTAAGGGACCTTACGCAGGTGTTTGAATTTCTTTGAGTATCTTCTTCCTCTGCTATCCTGTCTCACCTCTGCTCCCCAAAGCCTGCTTTCTTATCCTCAGTTCAGCTAGATTGCCATGTTCTGCCGGGATTCCCCCTCCCTGCCCGACAGTATGAAAACTGCCTACAGAAGAAAACAGAGTTGATTGTACAGCTCGCTTCACTTTTTCCCTATCTCTTAGGGACGCCAGCCCCGTGCAGCCTTTTGTCCTGATGTCCAAATCCAATTGTTTTGCCTGTTTTGTCCAGCTTTCTAGTTCTTTTGGCAAAAGAAAAAAAAAAAGAAACAGCAAGAATTCCATACTAGCCACTCCTTCGTGGCTGGCTGGAGAAATTCTGAAAACTGTTTTCTGTGTTTTTAAAACCACTTTACTTCCTTGGGACTCCTTAGAATTGTAACTTGAGAAGGTTCAAACAGACGATTAAACCACCTGTGACAGATCTGTGCAAAGTGCCTGCCAGTGCCGGTCCTGGGAGGCTGCCTGGAGTGTACAAGAGCCTCTGGGCCTGAGCAGGAGGGAACAGATCTGGGTGCGGCCATCCAGGAATAGAGGCCAAGTCGGTTGCAGAGCAGAACAATAAGGGCTTCATGCAAAACCCTCTCAAAAAATACAAAAAGCCAAAGGCAGAATTTACAAATATGTGGCTCTCCCTAAAGTGGATGAACTTGGGATTTCCCATGAATGAGACTCCTGATGAGCCACGGTTGAGGAGAGTCCCCTGGGTCTATGGCCACGCCCACGCCCACACCCATCGCAGGGCTCTGTAGCTGTGGGAGTAAAGAACTTTCTTCTGAATTAGCAGATCCTTGTAAACTCAAATTTCAGGAATATTTGATTAGATCTAAAGAGAACTGCAATCCGCATGCTGTGGCTCATGCTAGTAATCCCAGCACTTTGGGAAGCTGAGGAAGGAAGATTGCTTGAGTCCAGGAGTTCGAGACCAGCCTGGGCAATATCACAAAACTCCATCTCTGCCACAAATACAAATATTAGCTGGGCATGGTGGCACACACCTGTAATCCCAGCTACTCAGGAGGCTGAGGTGGGAGAATCACTTCAACCCAGGAGGCAGTGAGCCAAGATCACACCACTGTACTCCAGCGTTGGTAAGAGCAAGACTCTGTCTCAAAAAGTAAAAAAAAAAAAGACAGTTGTGCTAGACATTTGCTTGTGCCCACAGCCCTCCCTAGAGAAAGACGCCCACACACCCTGCCAAGTAGGCCTGCCTTCGGCTGCCATGTTTTGTGCCCCTCAACCCTAGCCCTTCTCAAGTTCGCTGGAGTGGACGCCTGACTCTAGCAGTGAATCACGTGCTGCTGGTGACTTGCTGGGTGTCTGTGAGGGAAAAATTCCTTTGCTTAAAAGGAAATGAACTAGTAAACACCAAACAAACAAGACATTTCATAGTGAGAACTGAAACTCAAAAGACACTTAAAGAGACAGCCAGGAGCTAGGAAGGTACTTCCATCTCGCAGCCAACCCCTCTGTGAAAAGGGGGCCTCAGGTCAGACCCCCTCCTCATGGCCCCTTCCCTGCCCTTCCTTTCCCACAACCCACTGGTCCCTCCTAAGTCCAGATTGGTTTTCTATTTGACACGGTCCAGGGCCTCTCCTGTCCCCGGGACCCTTGTCCAAGGGGCTGCTGACCAGCATCTGGCCATTTCCTGCCCTTCTAGACCCCTCCTCCCTGAAGGCTGCTCAGACCCCAGTCCAGACACCCACCTCCCCTGGCCTCCTGCCACACCTCCTGTCTGCCCTGACACAAAGGAACCTCCCCACTTCCCCTTCAGAGAGGACAAGATTTGACAGCATGACCAAAGTATTTCTGAGCTTCCAGTGAAAGTCAAGTCCACGGTCACCACTGCTGACTAGTCGATCTGCCCCCACGTCTGCAGCTGTTCCACCCGCTTTCCTTCCTTCATGCATGAAGGTCAAACCCAGGCCTGGCTCTTCATGAACCCAGCAGAGAGGATTCCAGTGCTGTCTCCTCAGAGCCCTCCCCAGCAGAGATCCTGACTCACCCAGGACAGGAGGGCTGAGGCCAAGAGCTCCACTTCCAGATGCTTCCTCTGCATTCAGCTTCCAACAACCGCCCTGCCAAGATGCCCCTCGGGAGCAAGCAGGAGTCCGTCCCCGCGGACACGTACCCCACTCTCCCCTGAAACCACAGGGCCGCTGCTGTGAGGGAGGAATGGGAACACCACTAAGGTGCAGCAGCCGAGAGCTGGGGATGGGACACGGAGCCAAACCCCGGTCTCAGCCGGAAGCAGTGTCCCACAGGCGAACGCACTCATGCGTGGAGAGGGGGACGCGTCCCCTCCGCAGAAAGCATCTGAGCCCAGGCCCAGACCTCAGACTCCATGCTGCACCTGCCCCCTGTCCCTGCAGTTTAGCCTGACCCTGCCTCTGTTTGCCAAGGGCTGGCTGGGGCCCCCTCTCTGTGCTCCCCTGAAATTGCCCCACAGGCATCAGCCTCAGCCTCTGAGACCAGAATGTCACCTTCCTGTCACATGCAGTGTGACACTGTCTCTAGCTGGTTCCCTCCCCACAAAGGGTGAAGGGGCCTGAGAAATGAGGAAGTGGGAGGTGCATCCCGGGTGTGCAGAGTCCCTCTCCCCTCCGGGCTCCAGCCGCCAGCATGAAGGTCAAGGTCCGCAAGAACGTCCTCTTTCCGCACGGCAGCAGGCAGCCAGTCATCACTGACCATTCTTCTAGGAAACAGCAGCTCCCGTCCCCTCCTTCTTGCTTCTGAATGCACCGGGCACACACCAGTGTCAACTCCTTTGAATGGCCCAGGTGATCAAATCAGCCAGCTCCAGAGAAAGGTCAGCTTTGACAGCCCTGGGTAGGACCCAGGTGCCCATGATGGGCGTCAAATGAAACAAATCTGTACATAGGCGAGGGGCCTTATCGGAAGGAACATTGAGAGGGAGCATGCTCCATCCCACAGCCCCACAAGCCTCCAGAAGGCCAGTGAGGACGGCTCTTCTCCCGGGAGGGGAAGGAGGGAGCAGGCATGACGGGGTTGTTGGTGGGAATGGACGTGCCCAGGTGCCAGAATCGTCTGGAGGGTCCTGGGATTGAATCAATGAGGTTTGCTACCAGGAGGGAGGGAAGCCGATTCGATTCTCAGACATCTGGGGAAGCCCAGAGGCCCCAAGATCCACACCAGGAAGCAGCCAGAAGGGCACAGAGCAGGGCCCAGAGACCACAGCTGCATAGCGGGGCTGTGTCCCCAGATCCCTGCTGGCAGGGGAGCTGTGTCTGGAGAGGGGACTGTGGAGAAGTGCTGGGGTGAGGCCCTGTCGTACAGTGGTCCTGAGCCAGTGGGGTGGGTGTCCTTCTAAGGTGAGGAAGGGACAGCAGAGCCAGCCCCCACTCCAAGGACCCTATGGGAGCCGGGAGGGGCCTCGCCCAAGCCCCCGCCCCTCTGTGGGATGCCCAGCGCCAGAGCAGTGAGGAATCCAAGTCGCTGCTGAAGGCCTGGGCCATGGTGCTGAGTTCTGGCCGCCCACCCTCACCAGCACCACAGGGGTGGCAGCCAGGAAGACAGGGCGCAGACATCTGGCCCCACACACGTCCATGCAGCCCAGTCTCGGGAGGACACCATCCTACAGGTAGGCCCCAGACAGAGGGGCACGGGCACAGGCCTCACATCTCCTGGCCATGGAGAAGGCATTATGCGAGTGTGTGTTTGTGTGTGTGCGTGTGTGCAGTGTGTGTGTTATGAGGTGTGCGCAGTGTGTGTGGTGTCTGCGTGTAATGTGCAGTGTGATGTGTGCAATGTGTGTGTGAGACGTGTGCAGTGTGTGTGTGTCTGGGTGTGTGATGTGTGTAGTTTGTGTGTGTGACATGTGCATTGTGTGTGTGATGTGTGCAGTGTGTGTGGGTGTGTGATGTGTGCTGTGTATGTGATGTGTGCAGTGTGTGTGTGGATGTGTGATGTGTGCAATGTGTGTGATGTGTGCAGAGGGTGTGTGTGTCTGGGTGTGTGATGTGTGCAGTGTGTGTCTCAGTATGTGATGTGTGCAGTGTGTGTGTGTCTGGGTGTGTGATGTACACAGTATGTGTGTGTCTGGGTGTGTGATGTGTGCAGTGTGTGTGTGTGTGCATGATGTGTGCAGTATATGTGTGTCTGGATATGTGATGTGTGCAGTGTGTGTGTCTGGGTGTGTGATGTGTGCAGTGTGTGTGTGTGTGCATGGTGTGTGCAGTATATGTGTGTCTGGATATGTGATGTGTGCAGTGTGTGTGTGTTTGGGTGTATGATGTGTGCAGTGTGTGTGTGTCTGGGTGTATAATGTGTGCAGTGTGTGTGGGGTGTGTGTGATGTGTGCAGTGTGTGTGTGTGTGTGTGTATCTGGGTGTGTGTGATTTGTGCAGTGTGTGTGTGTGGCCCCAGTCCCTGGGTTGTTCCTTCTTGCCCTCTGGAAAGTAAGCACAGCACAGCCTGGCCATCCCCTCAGAGTTACACCTGGAAAGAATGCCGCCCACAGAGCAGTTCCCCCTTTCCGGAGACTGAGCTGCAAGCTCTAGATTGGTGGAAACTCTGGGTTGGCGCAAGCTCTGGGTTGGCACAAGCTCTGGTTTAGTGGAAGCTCCGGGTTGATGGAAGCTCTGAGTTGGTGGCAGCTCTGAGTTGGTGGAAGCTCTGGGTTGGCAGAAGCTGTGGGTTGGCAGTAGCTCTGGGCTGGCAGAAGCTCTGGGTTAGTGCAAGCTCTGGGATGGTGCAAGCTCTGGGTTGACGGAAGCTCTGGGCAGAAGTTCTGAGTTGGCAGAAGCTCTAGGTTGGCGGAAGCCCTGAGCTGATGGAAGCCTTGGGTTGGCAGAAGTTATAGGTTGGTGGAAGCCCTGGGTTGGCAGAAGCTCTGGGTTGGCAGAAGCTCTGGGTTGGTGCAAGCTCTGGGCAGAAGTTCTGCATTGGCAGAAGCTCTAGGTTGGCAGAAGCCCTGGGTTGATAGAAGCTCTGGATTGGTGGAAGCTCTGGGTTGGTGGAAGCTCTGGATTGGTGCCCGCTCTGGGTTGGAGGAAACTTGGAGCTGGTGGAAGCTCTGGGTTGGCAGAAGATCTGGATTAGTGGAAGCTCTGGGTTGGCAGAAGCTCTGAATGGAAGCTCTGGATTGGTGAAAGCTCTGGGTTGGTGGAAGCTCTGGGTTGGTGAAAGCTCTGGGTTGGAAGAAGCTCTGAATGGAAGCTCTGGATTGGTGGAAGCTCTGGGTTGGTGGAAGCTCTAGGTCAACGGAAGCTCTGGGTTGGTGCAAGCTCTGACTTGGTGCAAGGTCTGGGCTAGTGGAAGCTCTGGGCAGAACCTCTGAGTTGAGAGAAGCTCTAGGTTGGTGGAAGCTCTGGGGGTGGAAGTTCTGGGTTGGTGGAAGCTCTGGGGGTGGAAGTTCTGGGTTGGTGGAAGCTCTGGGGGTGGAAGTTCTGGGTTGGTGGAAGCTCTGGGGGTGGAAGTTCTGGGTTGGTAGGAGTTCTGTGTAGAAGCCATGAGTTGGTGGAATCTCTGGACTGGTGTAAGCTCTGAGTTGGTGAAAGCTCTGGTTGCAAGCTCTAGCTTGATGGAAGCTCTCGATTGGTGGAAGTTCTGGATTGGTGGAAGCTCTGGGTTGGTGAAAGTTCTGGATTGGTGGAAGCTCTGACTTAGTGGAAGCTGTGAGTTAGTGGAAGTTCTGGGTTGGTAGAAGCTCTGGGTTGGTGGAAGCTCAGGGTTTCTGGAGGGTGTGGGTTGATACAAGCTCTGAGTTGGTAGAAGCTCTGGGTTGGTAGAGGCTCTGGGTTGGTGGGAGCTCTGGGTTGCTGGGAGCTCTGGATGGATGTGAGCTCTGAGGTAATGGAGTTGCTGGGGTCCACCCAGGTCTAGAGTTCCTGCACCAGTACCCCTGAGTGTCTGGTGAGAAAAGTCCCCAGCAGGAGGACTCACTCCAGAAACAAAAGAGGAAGCTCAGGGCGAGCCTGTCTGGTTCGACTCATTTGCACCAAATTGTACTGGGTGGAGTTTTATCCCATATAAAACTGAGCACGTCACATTAGCACTAATTGTTGCGGGGAGGTAACAAATGGCTAATGATGAAAGATGCTGAGGAAAACGCTTGAGGCACTGCTACCATTTCACACCTGTACAGCTGCCGTCCCTGCCCAGCTGCCTCTGCTGCTAATTATGGGATCGAGCCCAGGAGGGAGGGGGTCTCTTCCAATGGAGAGGGGTTGCCTCCCTCCGGGCACTGGAAGTCCTCCCCTTCCTCTCCCCACGCTGGCCACCCCCGTCCCTCCCACCTGTTCCTTCTGCCCCTGTCACCTTCACATGTCATACCTCTCCTTGGATTTGAAATGGTTGTTCCTGTCATGTATTCTCTCTCTCATCCTTCAGTGACCCTGAGCAGTCCACTCTAAGCAAAATGACATCAGAAAAACCAATGTTTTTTTTGTTTGTTTCTTTGTTTTTTTGTAACAGAGTCTTGCACTGTCACCCGGACTGGAGTGCAGTGGTACGATCTCTGCTCACTGCAACCTCCGCTTCCTGGGTTCACACAATTCTCCTGCCTCAGCCTCCCAAATAGCTAGGATTACAGCTGGGATTATTAGCCAGACGTGCCACCACACCCGGCTAATTATTTGTATTTTTAGTAGAGACGCGGTTTCACTATGTTGGCCAGACTGGTCTCAAACTCCTGACCTCATGATATACCCGCCTTGGCCTTTCAAAGTACTGGGATTACAGGTGTGAGCCACAGCACCCAGCCAGAAAACCCAAGTTTTAAAGAAATATCCTTCCATTTACCAAAAGGTCTGATGAGGATGCTGCTGAGTGCTGAGCCCCCGTCCTATTTTCAGCAGGTTTGGATTGACAGGAGTGGGTTGGAGTTGGATTGACAGGAGTGGGTTGAGGTTGGATTGACAGGAGTGGGTTGGGGTAGGATTGACAGGAGTGGGTTGGGGTTGGATTGACAGGAGTGGGTTGGGGTTGGGTTGACAGGAGTGGGTTGGAGTTGGATTGACAGGAGTGGGTCGGGGTTGGATTGACAGGAGTGGGTTGGGGTAGGATTGACAGGAGTGGGTTGGGATTGGATTGACAGGAGTGGGTTGAGGTTGGATTGACAGGAGTGGGTTGAGGTTGGATTTACAGGAATGGTTTGGGGTTGGATTGACAGGAGTGGGTCGAGGTAGGATTGACAGGAGTGGGTCGGGGTAGGATTGACAGGAGTGGGTCGGGGTTGGATTGACAGGAGTGGGTCGGGGTAGGATTGACAGGAGTGGGTTGAGGTTGGATTGACAGGAGTGGGTTGAGGTTGGATTGACAGGAGTGGGTTGGGGTTGGACTGACAGGAGTGGGTTCGGGTTGGATTGACAGGAGTGGGTTGAGGTAGGATTGACAGGAGTGGGTTGAGGTTGGATTGGCAGGAGTGGGTTGAGGTTGGGTTGACAGGAGTGGGTTGGGATTGGATTGACAGGAGTGGGTTGGGGTTGGATTTACAGGAATGGTTTGGGGTTGGATTGACAGGAGTGGGTTGAGGTTGGATTGACAGGAGTGGGTTGGGGCTGTGGTTTTCCGGGTGGCATCTCTTAGTCAAAGCTTCTTGTGCCCTGCCCTGGGGTCTGGGTATCAACAGGAGTGCCGCTGTTGTGTTTTATAGGGTGCCCACAGTGTTCATGTGAGGGTGTGTGTGTCAGCACAGTCAAAATTCACAGCCCCTTGGGAGTGGCCTTGGCAGCTCACAGGGGTGCCAGCATTCCCGTGAGGCCAATGTGACAGTCAGCCCAAGACAATGCCAGCCTTCTTCCAGGTAGGCCCGGTGGGTCGAGGTAGGCGCAGCACTGGCTCCTGGGTAGTGTGGCCTGCGCTGTGTGGCCTGGTTGTGAAGGGAGGGAAAATGCTGCAGCTCCCAGACTCAAGCAGGCTGAGCTGTGGCTGGGTAGGGGGATGACCCTGACAGTGGTAGTGACCCCAGAAGCAAGGGGTGAGCCCCACCCCCACCTCTGCAGTTATGAAGAGCCCTGCCCAGTTCCTGTATCAGGAAGGGATAAGGAGGAGGGTTCAGACCATGGATGACCAGGGCTAACAGCACGATTTGGATGTCCACAGGGAAGGTCTGGGGCTCACATGGGTCCGCACCTAAGGGACAATCGCTGGGCATGTGAATGTTCACTGTAGCCTCCGCCTCCGAGGCTCAAGCAACCTGAGAGCCCTTCCAGCAGGGCAAAGGCAAAGTCGTCCCAACAGAGAACTATTCATAAAAAAAAAATGTCTGCAAATAAAAAAGAAAGCCAAAAGATGAAAATCAGGGGCAAAAGACTTCATAAAACAAAAAATACAGGAAGAATTACAAAATACAAAAAGATACTAAACCGACCAAAAGATGGTCAGGTGTGGTGGCTAATGCCTGTAATTCCAGCACTTTGGGAGACCAAGCCAGCAGGATCGAGCGAGGCAAGAAGTTCAAGACTAGCCTGGGCAACATAGCAAGACCCCATCTCTACAAAAGAGAAAAAAGAAAAGATCTGTAGCCTTATCAATGATCAGGGAAATGCAAATTAGTAGACAGTAACTCACAGACAAACCGCAGTTGGAGCTCCATGTGGGAAAACCATTTGCCATTCTCGGTCGAGCTGAGCACAGGTCCACTCCCTGCAGCGATTCCGCCCCTAGAACCCGGAGAGACTTGTATCACAACACTTGCGGCAACATTTTCCTTAATAGCCAAAAATCAGAAACAACCCTGTCACCAGCAAGAGAAAGGATAAACAGATCAACAATGGAACACTATATACAGGCGTGAAAATGACCCCTGGCCCCACACAGCTGTAGGGTGAACCTCACACGCAAGGAAAGACTAAGGGAGAGAAGTGATCCCATCCGGGTACATGCAGTGTAATCTCATTTCCTTCAAGCTCCAAAACCACAAAAGAAGCATGGTGGTTTAGGGATGCACATCCATATGGAAGCACTAAGACGGAGCAAAGACATGAACATCACAGAAGGTCAAAACGTATCTGACCTGCAGGGCAAGATGCAGAACCCACAGGCAGGGGTTTTGGCCTGTTCTGTCTGCGGCTATATCCCAAATGCTTAGCACAAAGCCCAGCACATAGCAGGACTCAGTGAAGACTTGCTGCGTGCGTGAATGGATGAACAAATGAATGAATGAATGAATGAATGAGATGGGATCCCAGAGGTTGCACAGGCCGCTTCTAAGGTTCTGGTTAATGTTATATTTCTTAAGCTGGGAAGAGGCTCCCCATTCTTTTTTTTTTCTTTCCTTTTCTTTCTTTTTT
This sequence comes from Saguinus oedipus, assembly GCA_031835075.1. Classification (NCBI taxonomy): domain Eukaryota; kingdom Metazoa; phylum Chordata; class Mammalia; order Primates; family Cebidae; genus Saguinus; species Saguinus oedipus. Next base: position 69,003,567 of record CM063186.1, read on the forward strand.
TTTTTTGAGATAGATAGGGTCTCACTCTGTCACCCAGGCTGGAGTGCAGTGGGGCCATCACAGCTCACTATAGCCTCTGCCTCCCAGGTTCAAGCAACCCTTCTGCCTCAGCCTCCCGAGTAGCTAGGATCACAGGTATGCACCACCATGCCCAGCTAATTTTTCTGTTTCTTGTAGAGATGAGGTTTTGCCATGTTGCTCAGGCTGGTCTCAAGCTCCTGAGTTCAAGCGATCCTCCTGCCTCAGCCTCCCAAAGTGCTGGGATTACAGGCGTGAGCCACTGCACTCAACTGACTACCCATTCTTTCCAATGTATTGTACGTACTCTTCTGTATGTAGTATATATTTCACGATAAAGATAAAATTGTTTTAAATCACAAAAATGTTTGAAAAAGCAGCAGTGTGGGGACAACTTGTATTTATACACGAAAGACGTCAAATAACGAAAGCCCTGTGATTTTAGTGCAAAAAATAGACAAATAGAAGGAAACAGTGAGTACAGAAAGTTCAGGGAAAGGATGTGGAGCCATTATTTTTTTCTTTCCTGCGTCCCCAAAGAGCCCAGGAAACTGAGTTGGATTTTGCTCCATTTCTTGGCAAATGCAGAGAAACACCATGAGCTTGCCAAGGGAGATTGGCATGGGTGTTCTGTAAAATGCAAGATCCTCCCAGACCTGGTGGGGGCCAGGAGGGAGCTCTGCCACTCCAAAGAGCTCCCAGCCGAGCCAAGCTTTCCACAGGGACACAGGAGCAAGGCTGCCAACTGGTACAATTAGCAAAGGGGCCGGGAAGGTGTGGGGCTAATGTTTCTGCACCCGGAAAAGAGAGAAGAGGAGCTTAGGAAGGGGAGGGGAGGGGAAGAGGAAGAGGAGAGAGGAGATGTTCAGACCTCAAGTAGACGAATTAGGAAGGTAAATCAAATAAAAAAGAAACCAGGAGAGACCACACCTCAAACATCAGGAAATGAAAGTAACCTTCCTCACGCCTGTAATCCCAGCACTTTGGAAGGCCGAGATGAGCAGATCACCTGAGGTCACAAGTTTGAGACCAGCCTGACCAATATGGCGAAACCCTGTCTCTACTAAAAATACAAAACATTAGCTAGGCATGGTGGCGGGCCTCTGTAGTCCCAGATACTCGGAAGACAGGAGAACAGATTGAACCCTGGAGGCAGAGGTTGCAGTGAGTTGAGATCACACTGCTGTACTCAGCCTGGGTAGCAGAGCAAGGCTTTGTCTCAAAAAAAAAAAGAAAAGAAAGTAACCTTCCTATGTGCTGGGTTTCCCTCCCCAAGTAGAGGAGAGACACCCCATAGCCCACTGTTTAGGTCTGAGGGTGGCACGAAGTGAGGGTGCCCAGCCAGCTGCCCCACTGGGGGATGTCCTGTATCTGTTTTCCAGACTCAAATGGCCCACAGTGGGAAACATAGTTTACACCATGACTCACGTGCATCATATGTGTGTACCTGTGTGTGTAGCAGTGAGGTAAAGGTTGTGAACCAGAGTACATTTCCACTCCACTCTGTCCTATTCCTTTTTTAAAATGCTGGTGGAGACCCACTCAGTTAATTTCACAAAGCACCCATGAGATGTGACCACAGCTGAGAAAGATCTAGAGGCTTTGACCCTGGGATCTATGCATGAGTTTGCCCTGGCCCACACATTCCCTGAGTGTATGTAAATCTGCCTGTGTGTACACATGTGTAAGTGTGTTGTTTGTGGGTGCACTGCATGTGTGCATGTGTTTGTATGTATGTACATTCATGTATGTATCCATGTGCACATGCATATGTGCACTGTGTGCATTTTTGGGTTGTGTGCATGTGTGTATTGCTCATGCACGTGTGCTCATGTGTGCACTGTGTGCTCATGTGTGCAGTGTGCATGTGCATGCATGTGCATGTGTGTGCTCATGTATGTATGTTAGTGGGCATGCATGTATGTATGTTAGTGGGCATGCATGTATGCATTTGTGCATTGTGTGTGTTGTGTACATGCATGTATTGCTCATGCATGTGTATGTGTTCATGTATGTATGCTCATGGGCGTGTGTGTGCATTGTATATGTGTTGTGTGCATGTGTGTGTGCATTGTGTGTGCATGTTTGTGTTGTGTGCACATGTATATTGCTCATGTGTGCATGTATGTACATGTTTGTGTGTGTTCATGTATATCTACTCATGGTCATGCCTGTGTGCATTGTGCATGTGTGTTTGTGTTGTGTGCATGTGTGTATTGCTCATGCATATGTGTGCATGTGTGTATGTGTGGGTGTGCTAATATGTATGCATTGTGTGTGTGTTGTGTGTATGTGCACGTGTGTGCCTAGAAATGAATCCTTGTCTTCTGATCACATTTTCAGAGGTGTCCTTGATCCTCCAAACCCACCGAGTCCATCATGTCACAGATGAAGAAACGGAGGTCCAGGGAGACCTCAGTGAGTCAGGGGCTAAGCAGAGGCAGAAATCCCACCTCTTAACTCCTGCTCTGAGCTGCATGCATGAGCCTGTGACTCAGGAAGTGGGCCCAGTCCCTGCCGAGGAGCTCCAGCAGCCGCCTCAGGCCTGTCTGGCCTCCCCAGGGCACCTGCACTAGACTGCACACTGTCTTGTAGTTAAGGTCCGCAGGTGCTGACTGCATCAGTACTTCCAGGAGTCCTGGGAAGCCCCAGCGGATCCCAGGACTGGCCTAAGTGCCCCATGGGGCCAAGCCCTGGGCCCAACACCATCCATGGGGCTTCAGCTGCTCAGCTAGCTACAGTGCACGTGGCACAAGATCCGTAACAGCAGGACCCACGGCAGCCCTCAGAGTGATGGTCAGGGGATGGGGCGGCTGGGGAAATGGAGCCATGGAAGGATGAGGCCGAGGACCAACCCAGTCGATAAAACTTGAGGCCTGCACGGAGCTGGCACCAACTGCCCCGGAGGGTCATGAGAAAAGAGCCCTCAGCATGAGGAGAATTCATGGAGCACATGAGTATTTTAATGGGTCTTCACAGAAAATAGCCCTGGGTACCTGATCCCCAGGTGTCTGATTGCCGCGTGGCTGAATAATGGCCAGGAGGGTATGGAGGCCCGGGACAGACCCAGTCTTGAAACAATGGTTGACTCCTGCTTCGGAAACAGAAGCCTCTGCTGAATTCCACCCCGCTACCAGTGCGGGCACTGAGCCTCCAGAGCCCATCTCCCCAGGGTGGAAGGGTGACAGTGTCAGCTGCCTCTTGCTACTCCATACCTGGCCCCTGGTTGGCACTCAGGATCAGTGAGTGTCAGGCCCAGTCCCCTCTCCCCTCGCTTCACCTCCTCGCAGAGCACCCGTGAGTGGGGGACAATGGAGGGTTCTGATGCTGAGCAGGCAATCGCCTGCCACGTGGCTCATCCAGTGCAATGATTCTATCATAATCACTGGACGACACAGGGCCAGGCCTTCAGCCAACCTGAGAGGGAGCTGTCACAAGCACCTGCTGAAGGATGATGTGCAAGCAGTTATTTCACTCCCCTGCCACCAGCACCCAGGGGCGCATTCAGCTGCGTGTAACAGAAAGTACAACCCCAAATGGATTTGGCAGAACCAGAAAAACCCAGAGATGGGTGGGCGTGGTTCCATGTCTCAGGGGTTTCTCCAGCTCTGTCCTCTTCCGTGCATGGGCTTTGCCCAAAGGCTGCTACACTCCAGGTCTGCACATGACAATACCAGACCAGGAGGGAGAAAGGTCACCTTGCCATGCTCTCCGCAGGAGGGGAAGCCTGCTCCCAGAGCTACACCCACCTTTCCTGCAGCTCAGCAGCCTGGACTGTTCACCCAGCCTGAGCCAGCCTCTGTCTAGGGAAACAGCAGGTGCTGATCCATCCCTGAACCCACAGTCAGAGCAGACTCAATCCCAAAGCAATCCTCGCCCCACAGTGGGCGAGGTGCTGGAGACAGGAGGCCGGAGACGTGATCGCAAAGCCCATTTCGGAATAGCGTGGGCCAGATGATGGTTTCGGCCACATCCCAGTTCCCAGATGTCCCAGACCACTCTCACACGTGAGACCACCCTGCCTTTGGTGTTCAGATCTCACACATCTGGGTTTATGCATTTACAGATGCCCTCCCTGGCCCTTGGGAAAGGCTGGCTGAGCCCACAGCGTGCCCCTGGGGTGGTGGCCCCTCTGCTTGCTCGGCTCGGGCGCTGCTGTCCTCTTTTGCAAGTCTTGTCTCAGACTCTCGAGGTGAGCCTCCTTCTCTTCGCCTTGCCTCTCTGCCCCATCTCAGGGCACGGAGCACTCCCTCAGATCCCTCCCAGGGATGTAACATGCACCAGGCCTCCCTGAAAGCTTGGGGTCCTTGAAGGGAACTTGGTGTGAGCAACCCTGCTTTCCACGGGGGCCCAGCCTCCTCCTGCCCAGGAGTGACCTCACCCACAGCAGTGAGAGAGCCCTGAGCATGGCTCTTCCACTCCAAGCCCAGGTTTCAATTACTCAAGAGACAGCCAACACCTGCCTCTAAGACCTCATTCCCTACCCAAAATATACGCCTTTGGAGCACAATCGGTTGGGCAAATATTTGTGGACATTTGCAAAACATTCCCATCCACAACCAGGCAGCTTTTGCCTTTGACCCTTGTTAAGAACACAGAATTAGCCAGGCCTGGTGGCACACGCCTGCAATCCCTGCTACTCGGGAGACTGAGGCACGAGAGTTGCTTAAACCCGAGAGGAAGAAGAGCTGAGATCACAGCACTGCACTCTAGCACGGGCAACAGAGCAAGACTTGGTCTCAAAAGCACGAAGAAAGAAAGAACACAGAACAAGAAAAGCCACAGCATTCTCACATTTCCTAAGGTCCATCCTTTTTTTCCTGTGCCTTTATTCGCCTCTCCCATGTTGATTTGCATTGATTAAAAGTTTTGTAAAATTCCTTTATTCCAGCTATTTTGAAAAGTGTCTTTTTAAATTTTAGCAGGCACCACTAACTTGAAGTCTAAATGTCTCTCCAGATTATCACAAAAACCTGGTCATCTTTAAATCCCACCTGACTAATGTTTTAAATCTTTTTAAAAGCCATCAAACAGAAGTCCTTTAGCGAGAGTATTTGTTGGTGAACTCCTAGTTTTTGTGTATCTGAAACATCTTTATTTTGCTATCGTTCTCGAATGATAGTTTAGCTGGGTACGTAGAGGACTGGTTGTTCTCTCAGCAGTTTGAATATAGTATCCTGTCTTCTGACTATATAATTAACAATGACTTTATTTCAGCACATAGAAAAACTTACTGTATCCCAGGGTTTCTGATGAAAAGCCCAAGGTGCTTATCAGTTCTCTCCTCTAACGTGGTGGGACATGAACTCCAAGCTTGGTCTTCCTGACACTGGCCAGATGCTGAAAGATCTGCTAAGCTCTTAGCCTCCAGCTGTCCCTGCTTTCTGGAGTCTTGACCTGCACATGCAAACTTTAGGGATCAGCCAAGTGTTTCAGGGAAACTTATGCTTGATTTAGGGGCTCCCCTCTCTGTGGCTTCCTCTTTTTTGGCAGCCCTGAACTCTGGCGTCTGACCTCTGACCTCTCAGTCCAACAAAACTGCTGTTCCACTTCAGATCCATCTTGTATGGGGCAGTCTGGAGAAGTCCCTGAGAACAAAACCCAGATAAGCATGGCTCCTTTTTCGTAAGGGTCATACCTCTCTAGTTTAGGGTTTGGTTTTTTTTTTTCACGATTTATGTCACTTTCCAATGCTTTCAAATAATGGTTGTTTCTATTTTGTCCAGAGTTTATAATCAGCAGGAAGGTTAGCAAAACTAACATTTCCCTGGAACCTAAAAGTCCTTGGTCAAGTTGATTTAACGTGATATGGCAGCACACGGTGCTTCATCAGAGGGAGGACAGTGCCTGGCATGGCGCAGCTTCCAGACCAACGGCAGCTTCCCTCCATGTATTTTCTCCCAGCCTTTTGTTGTTTCTGTCTCATTAACTGGTGCTTGGAAAGAATGGGTGAAGGAAGAAACATCTGATGTAGAGAAAACATAACCCACAAAGACAAGAGAGCTGCTAAAACCCATCCCCGGTTTACACTACTAAAAGCTTCTGGCCGGGTGCAGCGGCTCACACCTGTAATCCCAGCACCCTGGGAGGCCAAGGAGGGCAGATCACCTGAGGTCAGAAGTTCGAGACCAGCCTGACCAGTATGGTGAAACCCCATCGCTACTAAAATTGCAAAAAAATTAGCTGGGCGTGGCTAGTACAAAAAATACAATAATTTTTTGTATTTTTTGTAATCCCAGCTACTTGAGAGGCTGAGACAAGAGAATTGCTTGAACCTGGGAGGTGGAGGTTGCAGTGAGCTGAGATCACACCACTGCACTCCAGCCTGGGCAACAGAGTGAGACTCTGTCTCAAAAAAATAAATAAAATAAAATAAGCTTCCAGGTCTTCCAAGAACAGAAACACGGCCCCTGTCTACATGCGTGCCGGACCATGGAGGTCCCAGAGTGAGCAGTAGTCCCCAAATGCAAAGATGAGTTTGTTCTGTGCAGAAGCTGCCTCCAGCTTTGAAATCATGGTTTCTTGTGCCTCCTCATCAAGCATTCGCGGTGACTTGGGGTCCAGTCTCCCCCCGGCTCCTGCGTTTCCCTAGTTGCCTGTTTCAGCTGTGCTGATGACGCATCGACCTCTCCAACCATGGCAATGGCCTTGGAGGACGACTTAAAACCGTCAGGCCCTTAAAGACAGGATGCAGATCTCAGCAGCCTGTGTCATTTGTCATCGCCGTTGCCACTGTTGTTTTGACCTCTGCTTACGTGCCACGGGACAGTAGACTTGGAAAACGGCGGAGATTGTTTCATGTATTCCTGTTAATTAGCTACATTGATTTTTATGTGACTTCTTTCCACCTTCAAATTGTATCCCCGGGGAAAATGTTTCTGGATCCGTCCAGCCGTCCTCTGGTGAGGTGATTGATATCTCCACCCCATAGCTCTGCTCCAGACAGGTGCACGCAGGCGCAGCCAGCCCAGGAGGTCCCTACCTGATGACGATGCCTTCCCAAAGTCCTGTTCAGCTGCAGGTGTGCACACCTGTGGGGACTCGGGGAAGAGCAGATTGTTGGCATCTCTGGAAACAAGCGTGAACCATGGAGCTTAGTTCAGTTCTGAAATCAAAGGGTAAACAGATAATGATGCCGTCACAGGGAGCCTGGCCCTGCTTCAGCCAGGCCTCCGTGCACTGGGGCTAACTTCCTGCCACCCCGTCGTTTAGAGAGAGCATCCAATGCCCCACCCAGGAACCCACCCTGCACGGAATCCAGCAGGCTCACCCCTCCAGTGGCTGCTGTGTGCGAACGGCGACCTTGAGAGAAAGGGCAGGGGGAAGTCAAAACACAGGAAGGCATAAGACAAGATCTTTGCAGCTGACGGGATTAAGAAGGATTGTGGGAAGTAGAAAATTCCTTTTTAAGTTTCCTTTCTTAAAGAGTAAGTGTGCTAATGACTTTGTGAAGCCCTATCCTACGTAGCTGTTAGACATGCCGTGCTTACAGGCACGTAGTATGTTCTATGTCCTTGTACATTAACCAAGATATCTGTGCTGGACGTGCTCACAGGCGTGTCCCAGCTCTCCATTGCTGTTACCTGCTTAGAAAAGTTTTAAGTTGTTAGCCAGTCGGGTTTTAGTTTGGGTTGTGAGGTCTGGCTCCAGCTAACGGAGATCAGACACAGCAGTGAGGACGGCCCCAGATGCGTAAGAAATAGATTTGTGTGTTTTCCTTTGTTCATTGTACTCCCGTGGCACGGTGGCTAGTGAGAGTGCCCTTCCCGCAGTCCAGGAAGTAAACACTGCGTTGCTGAAAGATCCTCTGTCTCAGTGCTGATTTTTCCAACATCTATTTTCAACAAGGATGCACCAGAAACTATGAGAATCGGCAACACAAGGGTCACATTCATGACGAAGTGACCTGCACATGCAGAGGAAGGCGTGAGACCTCAGAGGCCGAGGTGGTGTGGGATGGCTCCTCACCTGCTCCAAACAACAGGAGCCCTATCGGCTGTTCCCACCTGGTATCCCCGACATGCCGTTGGCCTTGACCACCACCACTCTCGGTCACAGCACTCAGCCTGGCTTCATGGGACCACTGGGTCTTTTCTGCTGGTTCATCCCCATGGTATGGTCACTCACAAGTGGTAACAACTGAAGCTCATCCGGGTGCAATCTGTGCCTTTAAGACATTACCACGCACACACCAGACACAAACGGAGGCCAGCAATTGCTTCCTGAGCATGCACGACCCGGTTCAGGGCCTGACCACTACTGCACCCCAGCAGCATCAGCCAAGTCAACCTGCCCTCCCAGCTCAAGCCATTTTTGCATTCTATATTCCAGTCTATGCTCATCAAAGGCTGAGCGAGGAGCGTCTGTGGGCTCTGAGCATGAGAAAACTGTCCGACTTTCACCCATTCAACGAGGAACCAGCAGGGAAGTATGTTTTCTGGGCTTTTTTAGGCAGCCTCAGAAATGAGAAAACATAGCTGAAATAATTCCCCCTTTAAAGCCCGCCCTGGTGGCGAGCCCACGGTCTTAATTTGACTGCCTCAATAATTAGTCAAATGATACGGGAGCTCCCCCTCGCCGGCAAGCCTTTTCTCCACCCGCTTGCATGCTAATTTGCCAAAAAGCTCCAACTGCATTTGCATATTTTCCATCTAATTTAGCCTGATCACAATTTAGAGCAGGTGCAGCTCCAGCAGGCAACTTGAGCAATCAGCCAGGCCCCAGTGGGCTGCACGGGAACTCATTTAAAGGGACCCTGCCTATAGGGCTGGCACAAGCCGTGCTGCAAGCCCATTCCACACATGCAGTGAAGGGCAAGCTCGGACCCTGGGTGGGTTGCCCCATCAACACCGCCACTTAGTGGGCACTGAGCACCCAGGACCCCTGGAGAACTGCAAGGGTGGCAGGGAATGCCTTCTGCCATCTGCCCATCATGAGCTCAGGCCTGGGACACCTGGGTGGCCACAAAGCCAGGGTACATGTATACTGAGCTGTTTGGGGCCCTGGGGCCTCTACCACGCAGCAGAGCCTTGCCAGAAGCTGCCAGCCCACCCACATTCCCTCGGTGGCAGCCCGCGCCTAGCAGGGCCCAAGGAGGCCCCAGAGTCGGCACGGGAGGAGAACCGGGTGTGCTGGAAGTTCAGCAAATGCCTCGAGGCCAGGCGCACTCAGTACTGGCATCTGCCAACAAAATGAAAGGTCTCCCGTCTGGCTCCAGCCGTGGCCTGCCTTGCTAGCACTGGACATTTGCCACCAAGAGCCCACTAACGTGGGTGAGTTTCCTGCAAAACCAAGTACCTGGGCTCAGGGCCACCTTCTTTTCAGCAGCCCACTCACAGGGACACACCCACACACACTCACACACACAACCCCTCACAGGGACATACACACCCACACACACATACCCACATACACCTATACACAACCACTCACAGGGACACACAGACACCCACTCCTACACACAACCACTCACAGGGACACCCCCCCACAATCACAGGCACAAACACACACAGACACACCCACATACCCCTACACACAACCACTCACAGGTACACACACAACTAATCACAGGTGCACACACACACACATACACCTATACACAACCACTCACAGGGACACACACCCACATACCCCTACACACAACCACTCACAGGGACACACACCCACATACCCCCTACACACAGCCACTCTCAGGGACACACAGACACCCACTCCTACACACAACCATTCACAAGGACACACCCACACAATCACAGGCACAAACACCCACATAGACACACCCACATACCCCCATACACAACCACTCACAGGGACACACACAACTAATCACAGGTGCACACACACACACACATACACCTATACACAACCACTCACAGGGACACACACACCCACATACCCCTACACACAACCACTCACAGGGACACACACCCACATACCCCCTACACACAGCCACTCTCAGGGACACACAGACACCCACTCCTACACACAACCATTCACAAGGACACACCCACACAATCACAGGCACAAACACCCACATAGACACACCCACATACCCCCATACACAACCACTCACAGGGACACACACAACTAATCACAGGTGCACACACACACACACACACATACCCCTACACACAACCACTCACAGGGACACACACCCACATACCCCCTACACACAGCCACTCTCAGGGACACACAGTCACCCACTCCTACACACAACCATTCACAAGGACACACCCACACAATCACAGGCACAAACACACACACAGACACACCCACATACCCCTACACACCACTCACAGGGACACACACAACTAATCACAGGTGCACACACACACCTATACACAACCACTCACAGGGACACACACACAACTAATCACAGGCACACACACACACATACACCTATACACAACCACTCACAGGGACACACACACCCACATACCCCTACACACAACCACTCACAGGGACATACACCCACACACACATACCCACAAACACCTACACATAACTATTCACAGGGACACACACCACTTACAGGGACACCACATTCATACACACACAAACACACCCCTACACACAATCACTCACAGGGAAACCTACACTCACACATTCACACACAGGGACAACCACACTCACACACAAATATCTGCACATTCCCACAACCACTCACAGGGACACCCACATACCACACACAACCACTCACAGGGACACCACACTCATACACACATGCACACACCCATACACACACACACACCACTCACAGGGACACCCCCACTCACACACACAAACTTCCAGGGAGAGCCATACTCACACACACACATACAGGGAGAGCCACACTCACAACCACTCAGGACACTCACACTCACACACACACATTCACAGGGACAGCCATAGTCATACACACTCACACATGCATGCACACATACACATTCACTCATACACACAGGGACACACATATGTGCTCATACATACACAGGAACTCACACATTCATTCACACATAGGGACACATGCTCACACATACACAGGGACTCACACACATGCATGCACACACACATACATTCACATACACAGGGACATACACATATGCTCATCATACACATGCACAGGGATTCACACACATGCTCACACACACCCATTCACACACCATTCACAGGGGACTTGCAGGGACACACTCATACACACACACAACCACTCACAGGGACATACATACACACACACGTTCTCACATATACACACCCACAGGGACACACACATGCTCACATACACCCATTCACAGGGGGCTCACTCACAGGGACATACATACATTCACACATACCCACTCATGGGGACTTCCACACTCACACACACATATTCTCACACATACACACCCACACACACAGTACTCAAATATACAGAGTCATTTGCACACAAACCCAGCCTCATGAGCTCATGGACTTGTGCACACACACATCAGTGAACACACACAAACACACCCCTCTCGCATGCACAATAGTGCATGCACACACCACCTGAGGTGCACGCTAATCTTCCCCTCACTGCAAGGGGCCCTCTGCCCTATGGGGGCACAGCATGAGCAGCAGCCCACAGCAGGCGGCCGGCAGGGTGCGGGATGGCAGCTGAGCAGGACGGTGTCTACAGCCATGGTGGGCATGAGCAGACCCTCTCACATCCACCTCTGCCCGCAGCTGCCCCCACGAAGGTTTCACTCAGCCTCCTCACTCATCCTCCTGTGCTCCTGACTGAGCCATCTCCCCAGTCTCCATGTCACAGTTACCCAGCCCCACCCCCACAAAGCTCTGCCCCCACAGGCCTCCTGGCCCCAGCTTCCCAGCCAAGGACCCTGACCAGACCCCAGCCATTTTCCAGGAATAAACCTCAGGGATGACCCACACCTCCCTGTCCTTCCCAGCTGACTCACCCTCCTATTCTCACCCTTCAGGCTCAACTTGCCACCCCCATCCTCAAATGCACACACACCACACAGGTGCTCACACATGCATAAACACACATCACACACACCACAAACACTACACACAGGCACACCGACACATCCATGCACATGCATACACAGGCATCTACACAACCACATATGTGTGCTTACATCACACACACCACACAGACACACATGCAAATATACAAACCATAAACACATGCACACCATACACAGATACATAGAAATAACCATGCATATACACACACAGGCACACATGCACTCACACACACCCATCATGCACACATACCATAAACACAGGCACATACCACACTCAGATTCACAGACAGACACACACACACACACACACACACACACACACACACACACACACACAAGGCCAGTTCACTGTGCTCTGGGCCTGACCCTCTCTGAACTGAGAAGGTCATCACAAAGGACTCATAGCTCTTAGAAACTCTTTCCCATCCAACACCCGGGGCAGCTAAGTCCCCTCAGACCCTCGCTGACTCACTGTATCCCATCTCAGGGGGTCATGACTCCAGTGGGTCTGCCCAGCAGGATGTCACCAGCAGCCTGATCTTCACAGGGCCCACTGGTCAGCCTGCTGGTGATGTAATTCAGAACCCACTTCACAGGCCGCTGCCACCTCCTCCTCCCTCCCCCTCTTCCTCAACTGCCCCATGGTTCCCACTCCATGATCAATCCCTGGTCAGACGTCTTAGAGGTGACTGCTGGGTCCCTTGTACCCTGGATTAGGTCATCAAAGGAACAGTGAGCTTTTGGGCAATCTAACTTGGCAATGATGGTAATTATGGTGGTGACAATGATGGTGATGATGATGTGAAAATGATGGTGATGGTGAAGGTGATGATGTTGGTGATGGAGAAGGTGATGGTGATGATGAAGGTGATGATGACTGATGATGATGATGGTGAAGGTGATGGTGATGGTGATGGTGATGATGATGTGAAGGTGATGGTGATGATGATGTGATGATGATGTGAAGGTGATGGTGATGGTGATGATGATGTGATGGTGATGGTGATGATGATGTGAAGGTGATGGTGAAGGTGATGGTGATGGTGATGTGAAGGTGATGGTGATGATGATGTGAAGGTGATGGTGATGATGATGTGAAGGTGATGGTGATGGTGATGATGTGAAGGTGATGGTGATGGTGATGGTGATGATGATGTGAAGGTGATGGTGAAGGTGATGGTGATGATGATGTGATGGTGATGGTGATGATGATGTGAAGGTGATGGTGATGATGATGTGAAGGTGATGGTGATGGTGATGATGTGAAGGTGATGGTGATGATGATGTGATGGTGATGGTGATGATGATGTGAAGTTGATGGTGAAGGTGATGGTGATGGTGACGTGAAGGTGATGGTGATGATGACGTGAAGGTGATGGTGATGATGATGTGAAGGTGATGGTGATGGTGATGATGTGAAGGTGATGGTGATGGTGATGTGAAGGTGATGGTGATGATGATGTGAAGGTGATGGTGATGATGATGTGAAGGTGATGGTGATGGTGATGATGTGAAGGTGATGGTAATGATGATGTGAAGGTGATGGTGATGGTGATGATGATGTGATGGTGATGGTGATGATGATGTGATGGTGATGGTGATGATGATGTGAAGGTGATGGTGATGGTGATGATGATGTGAAGGTGATGGTGAAGGTGATGGTGATGTGAAGGTGATGGTGATGATGATGTGAAGGTGATGGTGATGATGATGTGATGGTGATGGTGATGATGATGTGAAGGTGATGGTGATGATGATGTGAAGGTGATGGTGACGGTGATGATGATGTGAAGGTGATGGTGATGGTGATGATGATGTGATGGTGATGGTGATGATGATGTGAAGGTGATGGTGATGATGATGTGAAGGTGATGGTGATGATGATGTGAAGGTGATGGTGATGATGATGTGAAGGTGATGGTGATGGTGATGATGATGTGAAGGTGATGGTGAAGGTGATGGTGATGTGAAGGTGATGGTGATGATGATGTGAAGGTGATGGCGATGATGATGTGAAGGTGATGGTGATGATGATGTGAAGGTGATGGTGATGATGATGTGAAGGTGATGGTGATGATGATGTGAAGGTGATGGTGACGGTGATGATGATGTGAAGGTGATGGTGATGGTGGTGATGATGATGTGATGGTGATGATGATGTGAAGGTGATAGTGATGATGATGTGAAGGTGATGCTGAGGATGATGTGAAGGTGATGGTGATGATGATGTGAAGGTGATGGTGATGATGTGAAGGTGATGGTGATGATGATGTGATGATGATGTGAAGGTGATGGTGATGATGATGTGATGATGATGTGAAGGTGATGGTGATGGTAATGATGATGTGATGGTGATGGTGATGATGATGTGAAGTTGATGGTGATGGTGATGATGTCAAGGTGATGGTGATGATGATGTGATGATGATGTGAAGGTGATGGTGATGATGATGATGATGTGAAGGTGATGGCGATGGTAATGATGATGTGAAGGTGATGGTGATGGTGATGTGAAGGTGAGGGTGATGGTGATGATGTGATGGTGATGGTGATGATGATGTGAAGGTGATGGTGATGGTGATGATGTGAAGGTGATGGTGATGATGATGTGAAGGTGATAGTGATGATGATGTGAAGGTGATGGTGATGATGATGTGAAGGTGATGGTGATGGTGATGTGAAGGTTAAAGTGATAGTGATGGTGATGTGAAGGTGATGGTGATGGTGATGATGATGTGAAGGTGATGGTGAAGGTGATGATGATGTGAAGGTGATGATGATGATGATGTGAAGGTGATGGTGATGATGATGTGAAGGTGATAGTGATGATGATGTGAAGGTGATGATGATGATGATGTGAAGGTGATGGTGATGATGATGATGTGAAGGTGATAGTGATGATGATGTGAAGGTGATGGTGATGGTGATGGTGATGTGAAGGTGATAGTGATGGTGATGTGAAGGTGATGGTGATGGTGATGATGATGTGAAGGTGATGGTGAAGGTGATGATGATGTGAAGGTGATGGTGATGATGATGTGAAGGTGATGTGAAGGTGATGGTGATGATGATGTGATGATGATGTGAAGGTGATGGTGATGGTAATGATGATGTGATGGTGATGGTGATGATGATGTGAAGTTGATGGTGATGGTGATGATGTCAAGGTGATGGTGATGATGATGTGATGATGATGTGAAGGTGATGGTGATGATGATGATGATGTGAAGGTGATGGCGATGGTAATGATGATGTGAAGGTGATGGTGATGGTGATGTGAAGGTGAGGGTGATGATGATGATGTGAAGGTGATAGTGATGATGATGTGAAGGTGATGGTGATGGTGATGGTGATGTGAAGGTGATAGTGATGGTGATGTGAAGGTGATGGTGATGGTGATGATGATGTGAAGGTGATGGTGAAGGTGATGATGATGTGAAGGTGATGATGATGATGATGTGAAGGTGATGGTGATGGTGATGATGTGAAAGTGATGGTGATGGTGATGATGATGTGAAGGTGATGGTGATGATGATTTGAAGGTGATGGTGATAGTGATGATGATGTGAAGGTGATAGTGATGATGATGTGAAGGTGATGGTGATGGTGATGATGATGTGAAGGTGATAGTGATGATGATGTGAAGGTGATGGTGATGTGAAGGTGATATTGATGATGATGTGAAGGTGATGGTGACGGTGATGGAGATGTGAAGGTGATGTTGACCGTGATGATGATGTGATGGTGATGGTGATGATGATGTGAAGGTGATGATGATGATGATTTGATGGTGATAGTGATGATGATGTGAAGGTGATGTTGACCGTGATGGTGATGTGAAGGTGATGGTGATAGTGATGACGATGTGAAGGTGATGGTGATGATTATGTAATGGTGATGGTGATGATGATGTGATGGTGATAGTGATGATGATGTGAAGGTGATGGTGATGATGATGTGATGGTGATAGTGATGATGACGTGAAGGTGATGGTGCTTGTGATGATGATTTGAAGGTGATTGTGATGATGATTTGAAGGTGATGGTGATGGTGATGATGTGAAGGTGATGGTGATGGTGATGATGATATGAAGGTGATGGTGATGATGATGTGATGGTGTGATCTGATGATGATGATGATGATGTGAAGGTGATGATGATGGTGATGATGATGTGATGGTGATGGTGATGATGATGTGAATGTGATGGTGATGATGTAAAGGTGATGGTGATGATGATGTGAAGGTGATGGTGATAGTGATGATGATGTGAAGGTCAAGGTGATGAAGTGAAGGTGATGGTGATGATGGTGATGGTGATGGTGATGATGATGTGATGGTGATAGTGATGATGATGTGAATGTGATGGTGATGATGTAAAGGTGATGGTGATGATGATGTGAAGGTGATGGTGATAGTGATGATGATGTGAAGGTCAAGGTGATGAAGTGAAGGTGATGGTGATGATGGTGATGGTGATGGTGATGATGATGTGATGGTGATAGTGATGATAATGTGAAGTTGATGGTGATGGTGATGATGATGTGAAGGTGAAGATGATGGTGATGATGATGTGATGGTGATGGTGATGATGATGTGAAGGTGATGGGGATGATGATGTGAAGGTGATGCTGAGGATGATGTGAAAGTGATGGTGATGATGATGTGATGGTGATGGTGATGGTGATGTGATGGTGACGGTGGTGATCATGTGAAGGTGATGGTGATGATGATGTGAAGGCGATTGTGCTAATATGATGTGATGGTGATGGTGATGATGATGTGATGGTGATGATGATGTGATGGTGATGGTGATGATGATGTGAAGGTGATGGTGATGGTGATGATGATGTGATGGTGATGGTGATGATGATGTGAAGGTGATGGTGATGGTGATGATGTGAAGGTGATGGTGATGATGATGTGAAGGTGATGGTGATGATGATGTGAAGGTGATGGTGATGGTGATGATGATGTGAAGGTGATAGTGATGATGATGTGAAGGTGATGCTGAGGATGATGTGAAGGTGATGATGATGATGATGATGTGAAGGTGATGGTGATGGTGATGATGTAAAGGTGATGGTGATGATGATGTGATGATGATGTGAAGGTGATGGTGATGGTAATGATGATGTGATGGTGATGGAGATGATGATGTGAAGTTGATGGTGATGGTGATGATGTCAAGGTGATGGTGATGGTGATGTGATGATGATGTGAAGGTGATGGTGATGATGATGATGATGTGAAGGTGATGGCGATGGTAATGATGATGTGAAGGTGATGGTGATGGTGATGTGAAGGTGAGGGTGATGGTGATGATGATGTGATGGTGATGGTGATGATGATGTGAAGGTGATAGTGATGATGATGTGAAGGTGATGGTGATGATGATGTGAAGGTGATGGTGATGGTGATGTGAAGGTTAAAGTGATAGTGATGGTGATGTGAAGGTGATGGTGATGGTGATGATGATGTGAAGGTGATGGTGAAGGTGATGATGATGTGAAGGTGATGATGATGATGATGTGAAGGTGACAGTGATGATGATGATGTGAAGGTGATGGTGAAGGTGATGATGATGATGATGTGAAGGTGACAATGATGATGATGATGTGAAGGTGATGGTGATGGTGATGATGATGTGAAAGTGATGGTGATGGTGATGATGATGTGAAGGTGATGGTGATGATGATTTGAAGGTGATGGTGATAGTGATGATGATGTGAAGGTGATAGTGATGATGATGTGAAGGTGATGGTGATGTGAAGGTGATAGTGATGATGATGTGAAGGTGATGGTGATGGTGATGATGATGTGAAGGTGATGGTGATGGTGATGATGATGTGAAGGTGATGGTGATGATGATGTGAAGGTTATGGTAATAGTGATGATGGGAAAGTGAATGAGATGATGGTGATGGTGAAGGTGATCATAGTGATGGTGACGACGATGATGGTGATGGTGATGATGATGATGATGAGGGTGTTGGTAATGATGAAGATCGGGTTAATGATAATGTTAAAATTGATTAAGAACTCACTCTGGGTCAAGCAGTAAGCATGCTAAGTGTTTTACATTTATAATCTTCACAGCAATTCTATAAGGTATTAGCTCCACTCTACAGAAAACATCAAGACTTAATGATGACGATCTCCCCATGGTCCCATAACCAGCAAAGATGTAACCCAGGCCTGTCTCTCCCAAAGCACCAGTGTATCCAGAGCTCTGCTCAGCCCCTGACTCCTCATCTGCTGAGCCGCCTGTGGAATCATCTTATCAGGCAGAGATGTCGCTGAGACACCCTGTCCCTCCCACCCCATCCTGTCCCCGTCCTGCCATGTGCTCTCAAAGCTGCTGCTCTAGGGACCCACAGCCACCTCTAGGCCATTCCACCTGCCCTGCTGTCTTCCCTCAGAACCATGGCGAGCCTGGGGCTGTCAAGATGCAGCCCGGCCACACCGCGGTCTCCCTCAGAGGTGGACTCTGGGCTCCCTCTTTCCCTTTTAATATCTATCTGTTCTTTTTGTCTAATGAAGACAGAAGTGGCTTTGGGGTTTTCTGGCTCAGCAGCCCCATCCCCCTCACGTAGTTCTGGGGGTGTCACAGCTGAGGTGCACAGGTCCACACTCAGAACTCCTTGCCAGGGAAGTTTGCCCACATCGGAGTACCACGCCCTTCCCCAGGTCCTGGGTCATGAAGGGACCTGGCTGGTTAGAGGTGGGGAGATGGGAAGGTCCACTGGAATCGGCACCGACAGTAAAGGAGCCAGCAGGTTCCGGAAGCCAAGGGCACTGCCCAGCCACACAGCCCTCCTGAGCACTCCAGGCCCTCTCAACCACACACATGGGGGAGCCCCGCCATCGGCCCTGCCAGACATTGCATGGGGTGGTCCACACAATGGGGCAACTCTGGGTGTCTTAGCTAGTTTGGGGGGTGTGCCCCACACCACTTCCTGTGGGGTGCCATGAGCCCACAGCCTCCACCGGGAAAGGCAGGAACCAAGGGGTCCCATTCCCTTCTCCTCCCCACAGGCACTCAGCTCTGGCCAGGGCAGGGCTCCCTAACAGGGGAAAAGCTGTGCCAGGGCTGCTGGGGGTCCCCTGTGTCTGACTGTGCTCTTCCCCCACTTCACGCCCATGTGTGTTGTGAGCACACATCAGGGCAGAGAGAATGGACACTGGCCTCTGGCCAACAGTGACGCTGCCCTGCCAGGGCCCCAGGAGCAAGCACCCTCCACCCACTGCACATGGGTGGCAGGAAGCAAAGACCCAGCCCCGCAGCCCCCAAACACATACACTCCCCTGCTCTCATGGCAAGCACGTGCTCCAGCGTTCCGAGGGCTTCACAAGGCTGAGTCCTGGTGGCCTGTGGCAGGCAGAAGTGTCCAGCTCGGCCAGCCTATTGGCTCAATGCAAAAACAAAGGCGTATGGAGGGGGCCAGCCTGGTCCTCCCAGAGGGAGGTAGGAAGAGCCTGGGGGCCATGAGGCCCCAGGGCCTGAGCCCCCCATGCCTATGCCTTTTGCAGTGACTCTGCTGCTCTGCCACCAAGATGGGGAGTCTCTCCCACCCTTGGATCTGGGCTGGTCTTGCGCCTTGTCCCGAGGTAGCAGAAGGGATGGTAGCCAGTTCCCAGCCTAGGACTCCAGAGGTTTGGTGCTGCTCTCTCCCGCAAACCCTTGCTTGGGCCGTGAACACACACCCTGGCCAGCTGCTGGAGGATACAAGGCCACAGGGCGCAGGACAGGCACCCCAGGAGATGGCCAGCCAACCTTGAAGCAGAGACGCCGGCTGACCCGAGGTGAACTCACTCACAAGGGAGCCCAGTGGAGACCCGCGGAGCCACCAAGCTGTGTCCAGCCTCAGCTACTGAGAGCAGAGTCATTTGCTAAATAAACTCTTGCTTGAAGCCACTCGGTTTGGGGGCTGCTTGCTGCCAGCAGGAGCTAATGCCAGAGCAGCCTTCCTGCAGTCAGGGCTGGGCCAGTCACAGAGGACCCGGGAAGGGAGCACCTCAGAACGGCCAGGGCTGGAGATAACGCCTTGCCCTGTGGACACTGTGTCCACACTTTGCAAAGCTGGATCTTAGCATGGCAGCTCTCGGGCCCCTACTGGCACTGGAAGAATACGAAGAGCCGCTATGAATCGAGCTCTTCTTTTTTTTTTCTTTTGAGATGGAATCTTATTCTGTCTCCCAGGCTGGAGTGCAGTGGTGCGATCTCCGCTCACTGCAACCTCAGCCTCCTGGGATCAAGCAATTCCCTGCCTCAGACTCCCAAGTGGCTGGGATTACAGGTGCCCACCACCACACCCAGCTAATTTTTGTATTTTTAGTAGAGACGGGGTTTCACTATCTTGGCCAGGCTGGTCTTGAACTCCTGACCTCATGATCCACCCGTCTCGGCCTCCCAAAGTGCTGGGATTACAGGAGTGAGCCACTGCGCCTGGCCGGAATGAGCTCTTCTTATGTGCTCAGACCACAGGGAAGCTCGGGGAATGTTCGGGAAGGAAAGGCTGTGAAGAGAGCACAGTAAGCAACTCAGTTCTCAGAGGAAACCCACTGGGACTGCCAGGAGTCCAGGACTAGAATACTCTGCGGCCTGAATCACTGCAACAACTGACGGGGCAATCACACAACCACACAGGCTGTGGCATCTCCTCCTCTGCACCTTGAAGATGAGAAGGGGCCTAATATGTTATGAGTCTCCCATCCCACCGCTAAGTGCCCTGCCCAGTGTGGATGCAGAGGAGCAGTCAGAGGTCGCACCAGGCTGACTGGCAGGCGCTGACGACCCTCCTGTCACCTTGCCTGCTGTCCTCCTCCTCAGATTACCACTGTCTCCATGAATAACAACTTGACTGAGCAGGCCAGAGGGGACTGTCAGGGACTTTGCCCCAGAGAGCAAAGTCCAAGGTCCTTCTGGCTGTGGGCCTGGGGCAAGGCTGCTGCTCCCACCCTGGGCTGACACCCAGGCCCTGACCTCCCCAGACGGATGTTTACACCACAGCGACTCCAGTTCCCTGCAGTCCTCATGTCCTGAGAACTCCTCAATAAACTAATTCTTCTGATGCAGGGCAGGGGAACCCTAAATTGGGGCTTAGCCTAGGAGGGTTCTTGGCTTTGCCCAGGAAGGAATTCCAGGGTGAGCCGGTGGTGTTAGCCAGCAGCTTTTTTTTTGAGATGAAGTGTCTCTCTGTGGCCCAGGCTGGAGTGCAGCGGTGTGATCTCAGCTCACTGCAACCTCCACCTCCCAGTTCAAGTGATTCTCCTGCCTCAGCCCTCCAAGTAGCTGAGATTACAGGCACCCACCACACCCTGCTAATTTTTGTATATTTAGTAGGAACAATTTCACCATGTTGGCCAGGCTGGTCTTGAACTCCTAGCCTCAAGTGATCCACCCACCTTGGCCTCCCAAAGTGCTGGGATTACAGGTATGGGCCATCTCGCCCAGCCCCCCATGGGGTTTTAGTAAAGCAAAGACCAGGAGCATCTTGATGTCACTGGCCAGCAAGACAGCTTTTCCAAGGATGGTCACCTGGGAGTCTGGAATGACTGTCTTTATGGCAACTGCCCTGTGCTGAGGAAGGCCTAGCAGGCACCAGGTGCCATGGGCATGAGGGTGCTCATGAGTGTGTTTGGGGGGAGGGTGTGGGCAACCATGTGCAGACAAGTGAGAAGGTGGCAGGGGGCTTGTGTGTGAGAGAGAGAGAGTACATATCTGCCGGTGAGCGTCTGTGAATGTGTGAGTTTCCCTGAACACTTCAGCAGGCGTATGTGCATGTGTGGACGTGTGTGCACATCTGAGTGTGGGGGGGCACATGTGAGTGTGTGTGCATGTGTGAGTACGTGTGTGCACATCTGAGTGTGGGGGGCACATGTGAGTGTGTGTGCATTTGTGTGGACGTGTGTGCACATCTGAGTGGGGGGGCACATGTGAGTGTGTGTGCGTGTGTGGACGTGTGTGAGCACATGTGTAAACTTAGGTGTTGGTGCATATATGAGTTTGTTTTCACAACCGCACTCCAGGTCCCTGCACAGCCCCACGGCACGAAGCCCACGGATGATGGACTTGCATAAGCCCAAGGGGCTGATGTCCTCCCGCCTGCGCAGCTGGCCAGGGAGCAGGGGTGTGGGCCTGGCTCCAGCTCCAGAAGAGGGGGAACAGGAGAGGAGGGTAGAAGGTGCCCGGTTTGGCTTCGTAAAATCAGACAGCAGTGTGCCATTGAATCGGCTGCGGCTCAGCCTGCACGGCGCTGGAGCTCAGGCCCTGGCCAATGCCCCATTCCCCACCCCGCCCTGCCCCCGACTTCCAGGGCTGGGCTCTCGGAAAAGCCAGGCTGAGGTGAGTGACAAGATGTAGTGGGTCCCCTCCCCGCCCACATTCCCTTCCCACACCCCAATTCGCCTTCCCTTGACTGGCACTGCCTGGTTCCTGCTTGGAGCCTCAGTTTCCTGCAAAATGGATCCATCAACCCGGCTGCTCAGGAATGTCAGAGGTTCACCAAGATCCAGCATCAACGATCAGGGCCAGGGGACCCTCAGCACTGTTCCCCCCCAGCACCTGCTTCCCGCTGTGGGCGAGGGGACCCTCAGCACTGTTCCCCGCAGCACCGCTTCCCGCTGTGGGCCAGGGGACCCTCAGCACTGTTCCCCCCCAGCACCCGCTTCCCGCTGTGGGCCAGGGGACCCTCAGCACTGTTCCCCGCAGCACCGCTTCCCGCTGTGGGCCAGGGGACCCTCAGCACTGTTCCCCCCCAGCACCCGCTTCCCGCTGTGGGCCAGGGGACCCTCAGCACTGTTCCCCGCAGCACCGCTTCCCGCTGTGGGCCAGGGGACCCTCAGCACTGTTCCCCCCCAGCACCCGCTTCCCGCTGTGGGCCAGGGGACCCTCAGCACTGTTCCCCGCAGCACCGCTTCCCGCTGTGGGCGAGGGGACCCTCAGCACTGTTCCCCGCAGCACCGCTTCCCGCTGTGGGCGAGGGGACCCTCAGCATTGTTCCCCCCAGCACCCGCTTCCTGCTGTGGGCGAGGGGACCCTCAGCATTGTTCCCTGCAGCACCGCTTCCCGCTGTGGGCGAGGGGACCCTCAGCATTGTTCCCCCCCAGCACTGCTTCCTGCTGTGGGCGAGGGGACCCTCAGCATTGTTCCCCCCCGGAACCCACTTCTCGCTGTGGGCGAGGGGACCCTCAGCACTGTTCCCCCCCAGCACTGCTTCCTGCTGTGGGCAAGGGGACCCTCAGCATTGTTCCCCCCAGCACCCGCTTCCCGCTGTGGGTGCAGTGTCTTCTTCTGCCCCGTACCCCAATCCATCCCAGGCAGTGGCGATTTTAGAAGCTTAGGCATCAGATGCCCTGTGGCCCACCCCCACTGGGACTCCTCAAACCCCACCCCATCCCCCAGTCCTCCTGGACCGCAGCCCTGCCTTCAGCTGCGCCAGCCTGAGCACGCTGGGGCCTGGAAGCTCAGCCACACGGGGGAATTGTAGACCCTGAGTCTGGGACCCCAGAGACACGCTTGACGTGGGGAACAGGCCCAGGTGTCAAGTCACCCCACGGCAGAAAGCTCACTCCTGGCCAGGCCGAATGCATGTCAGTGGCTCTGGCAGGTAGAGATTGCTTCTCATACCCAGGCCGGTACCCAGGTCAGGTCCTCCGCAGCGGGCAGGCTTCCGGCCAGCCCCTCCCCTGAGATAAAGGCAGAGGGTCCTGCGCTCTGGTAGTTCCGTGCCACCTGCAAGGGTCTGCTAACACCAAGATAAAGAACATATTAATTAGAAAACGTTTTATTGCTTATTTTATTTTACTTTATTTTTTTGTTTATTTTATTTTATTTTATTTTGAGACAGAGTCTCACTCTGTCGCCCAGGCTGGAGTACAATGATGTGATCTCTGCTCACTGCAACCTCTGCCTCCCGGGCTCAAGAGATTCTCCTGCCTCAGCCTCCTGAGTAGCTGGGATAACAGGCGCACGCCTCCATTCCCAACTAAGTTTTGCATTTTTAGTAGAGACAGGGTTTCACCATATTGGCCAGGCTGGTGTCAAACTCCTGACCTCAGATGATCTGCCCACCTTGGCCTCTCACAGGGCTGGGATTACAGGCACGAGCCACGTGCCCAGCTATGGCATTTCTAAATGACGAGACTCAGAGCACTTGCTGCTTTGATCCACTGCTCACACACGCAAGTTCAGCGTGGCCTCCTCACCCTGGGAAGCACAGATCACACACTCAAGTTCAGCCTGGCCCCTCACCCTGGGAAGCACAGATCACACACTCAAGTTCAGCCTGGCCCCTCACCCTGGGAAGCACAGATCACACACTCAAGTTCAGCGTGGCCCCCTCACCCTGGGAAGCACAGATCACACACTCAAGTTCAGCCTGGCCCCTCACCCTGGGAAACACAGATCACACACTCAAGTTCACCATGGCCCCCTCACCCCGGGAAGCACAGATCACACACTCAAGTTCAGCGTGGCCTCCTCACCCTGGGAAGCACAGATCACACACTCAAGTTCAGCCTGGCCCCCCACCCTGGGAAGCACAGATCACCCACTCAAGTTCAGCCTGGCCCCCTCACCCTGGGAAGCACAGATCACACACTCAAGTTCAGCCTGGCCCCTCACCCTGGGAAGCACAGATCACACACTCAAGTTCACCATGGCCCCTCACCCTGGGAAGCACAGATCACACACTCAAGTTCAGCGTGGCCTCCTCACCCTGGGAAGCACAGATCACACACTCAAGTTCAGCCTGGCCCCCCACCCTGGGAAGCACAGATCACACACTCAAGTTCAGCCTGGCCCCCTCACCCTGGGAAGCACAGATCACACACTCAAGTTCAGCCTGGTCCCTCACCCTGGGAAACACAGATCACACACTCAAGTTCAACCTGGCCCCTCACCCTGGGAAGCACAGATCAGGGTCTGCTCACTCCTGGGCAGTGCTTTGCAAGCTCTTGGTGGGTCTCGGCTTTGGCCTCCAGCTGACAGTGACCTTGTGACTTTCCCGTGGTCACCGGCCTCTACAGGATGGGATTCTGGGCCCCAGCCTGTCAGGTGGAAGTGTGGCTCCTCGGTCCCCGGGTGCCTGGGGGAGGGTTTGCCTCTGCAGCAGCTCTGCAGTGACAAAGAGAGCAGGAGACATCGCTGAGCACTCAGGGACCACCCACTGCAGAGATACGTCATCTTAAAATGGGATAAGGGTGCCATTTCCACGATCGAGTTCAAGGCCACAGGATCAGTGCCAACGAGAGGACCTGAGAGCACCCGGCCTACTGGGCCCCACCCAGCAGTTCTGGGGCACCCCCTCCAGATTCGGGTGCGGATGCTGCTTGCATAGTGTCCCCCTTGTAGAACCACTGCTCTAGGTCAAGAAAGCAAACCACTGCCAGATCAGGCAGTGCAGTCTGGCCACTGGGGTCCCACGGCCAGAACGAGCCAGAACGAGCCAGCAAGACCCTGTGGTCACCTGCCTGTTAAACCCATCATCAGCCTCCAGTCTCATGCAGGCTCCAGACATCAGCCTCCAAACTTCAGTCTCCAAAACTCACCTCCAAGGACTTCCCATCCCCAAATTACCTCTTTTGTCTCCCACTACCTTGAAAACGTTTCATGCCCTCAGAGGACCTCACCCAAAGTGTGAGGAGAGATCAAGCAGACCCCCACTCGTTGACACTTAAGCGTGAGTGGCTGATGGAAACTGCCAGAACCTGTCAGTCAATCTAAGTGCCCCCAAACTTCAGTGGAGAACTGAAGTTAGTGACAGAACCGAACCTTCGTCCCCAACTCTGGAATCTCCAGGCAGCTCCTATGACTTCGGGGAAGCCACTCGGCCTGCAGGTCTCCAGGTGGAGCGGAGAGAGGCCCGGGCGTCAGCTGGGTCACAGCTCCCACGTGATTCTCACGTCCAGCCACGGCTGAGAGCCACTGAGCCGGGGAAATGCTTATGCTGTGGGGGGATGGAGACTGTTCTCTCGGTGATCATGACAGCACACAGCCCCAGGTGCTGGCCATCACCTCGCCCACTCACTCACTGTTTCCACAGTATTCGGGAAACCCTGCCTGGTGCCCAGCTCTGTGTCAGTTCCTGAGGAGGCAGGAGGAAACACGATGGAAGCACAAGGCTCCTCGGGGTTCCCTTTCTACTGGGAGGGAACTGACAGGCGGATCCACTCACAGATGAGGCTGTGCGGATGTGCAGCACAGATGTGCTGCCTTAGATGGGTGCTCCGAGAAGGGCCCTCAGCAAGGGGGCTCCAGCTGGGCAGCAGGGAGTGAGCTGTGCAGAAAAGCGCTCGGGCCAGAGGAACCACGTCAAATGCCCTGGGCAGGGCCAGGGTGGCACCATGCAGATGGGATGGTCGGCTAAGGCAGGACAGGTCATGCCGACCCTCGAGGCTTGGCACTCAGCTTCTGTTCTGCTCAGAATCAGAGGGGCCATCGGAAGCTGCTGGTGTGGGAGGGCTCGTGGGACTTGATGGCTCCGAAATGAGCAAACACTTCTCCAGCACATGTCTCGGGAAAGCCTCCAAGTGCTGGGGTCTCCAACCTCAAGCCCATCTGCCAGGAATGTTCCATCCCCGAGTCCGACGGTGAGGGAGTGGAGAATGAGTTTGGGGAGCGAGTGACACCCCAGGGCGTTCCGACGTGCCCGAGTGTCCACAGTGCATTTCCCGAGCGTGGCCCCTTCAGAGCGCGTGAGGATCCCTCCAGCCGCTGCTGGGAGGAGGCCTGGAAGGGGCCAGAGGAAGGGGCTCTTCCACGGCAGAGTCAGCGTCCCATTTCACAGACATGGAAACAGAGACGAAGCAGAGCTCCACACTGGAACCCTTCCCACACCCAAGGCCCCGTGGCCACCCCGGCTCCTCCCCAGAGTAGGGAGCCTCGGAGAAGAAGGGAGCAGCATCCCAGGGAGGAAGGAGGGTGGCCCCAGCCTTCTCCAGAGCAAGGTGGGCACCCACCCTGAGCCTTCTCATGCCTGCGGCGAGCCTGGCTCCTTGATTCATGCTGCCACCATCACAGCAACAGGGTCCCAAAGCCATCCTCGGGGTGCAGGCTCCCCTCCCAAGCTGCTTGGCCCCGACCAGAGGCAGGGCCGCTGGGCCCCGTTCTGCTGTGAAGGGAGTCACAACCCCAGGCCTTGGGGGAATGCTCTGCCTGCTGTGGCTCCTCAGGGCCTGTTTCCTGAGACGTTTGCCACCCCATAGGTGACCCCACACCCAAACCACCCCATCCGTGCAACAACCAAGGCCGCATGAGGGGGAGGAGGCAGGTTTCCAAGGGCACATGGGTGCCAGGTTGACAAATGCCCCTTCCCTCCCCCTTAACTTCGGACTCCACATCCATCCATGTGCACACAGGGCCGCACCCAGAAACCACAGGCCCCCACACACCGCACCCACACTGCTGCCTAAGCGCCCCTCCTTCCAGGCCCTTCCTTCAACATGACTCGGCCTCGTGCCCAGGGCCCAGCCAAGGCCTCTTTTGTACATAGCCTTGGGGGTGCCCTGAGCAAGGGTGGAGATCCAGGACCATCTTCCTGGTGGGGGGCCTGACTCATGACGTCAGAGCCACTGCTTCCCAGGAGGTGGCCCCGGCATTTCCTGGGTCCAGGCGAGACTGTCTGGGGACCTTCAGGTGACATCGCTTGGGCTCAGGTCATCAGCTGCCCCAAGAGTCTATTAATAGGTGAATCATTAGCAGACACTGGGCGTCAGGTCGTCTGCCAGCAGCCAGCACGGATTGCCATGGAAACATCTAGAATGAAACACAGGCTTTTCATGTTAGGATATGGGCTGGGCTCTCAGAGTCAGAAGAGGTGGCCCCTTCCTGACCACCCCAAATGGATGTGTACAAACCCAGCTCCTACAAACAGAGGATGGTGGGGTATGGTGGCTCACGCCTGTAATTCCAGCACTTTGGGAGGCCAAGGCAGGTGGATGGCTTGAGCTCAGGAGTTTGAGATCAGCCTGGGCCACATAATGAGACCGCATCTCTATTAAAAAACAACAACAACAAAAAATTAGCCAGGTGCAGTGGCAAGGCCCAGTAGTCCCAGCTACTTGGGAGGCCAAGGTGGGAGGATACCTAAACTTGGGAAGCCGAGGTTGCCGTGAGCCGAGATCACACCACTGCACTCCAGCCTGGGTGACAGGGCAAGATCCCGTCTCAAAAAAAAAAAAGGAAAAAAAAGGCGAAGGAGCATATGGAGCATATGGGGCTTTTGTAGGTTTTTTTCAACAAATGTAATTACAGGGCACTCACTTTACCAAAAAATCAATGATTCACAGAATTTGCCCACAGAGGACCTCACAACCTCGCCCTTCACGCCACAGCTCGTGGTCTCTGCCCCTCGCTTGCCCGGCTACCGGCTGAGCTGGGGCTCCCCACAAACCTCTGGTCCTTCATTCGGCCCAGCGCATTTCTGGGCCTCAGTTTCTTCATCTTCAAATGGGCTGGTATCTGTCCTGCCAACTTCAGAGGCTGCCTGAGAGGAGAGCGTACAATGGTGAATGTGAAGCATCCCCAAATGCAAGGCCACGGGAGCTCAGGGGCGTCGTCCATCCTTGTCGTGGGTGGAATAGTGTCCCTCAGAGATGTGTCCAAGTTCCAAACCCCCGAACCCGGGCATGTGGTCTTATTTAGAAAACAGTCTTTGCAGATGTAATTAAGCGAAGAATCGAGGTGGGATTGTCCTGGATCCCAGCAGGCCCTAAACCCAATGGCCGATGTCGTTTAAGGATGGAAAGGACGCAGACGGAGGGGAAGGCGGAGGCGGAGACTGGAGCGTGGAGGCCTCTACCACCCCTGAACGCTGCGTTCCTCGGAGCCTCGGAGGAAACACGGCCCCGAAGATACCTCCACTTTGGACTTGGCGCCTCAGAGCGGATTTCTGTGGTTTTAAGTCAATCAGCTTGTGGTCGTTGGCCTCGGCAGCCCTGGGAAGTTCCCACAGCACTGCTGGATTCCAGCTGGCAGCTCAGAAACACCCTTTCTGACAACCACAGGCAGGGGCAGGGAGGGAGAGAGCACGGGGCTCAGGAGAGGGCTGGGGCTCCCCACCCGCTTAGCTCCTGGCACAGGCGACACGGCCACAGCCCACTTACTTAACTGGGTTTCTCATCATGGAGCAGGTGCCGGCAGGACCCCTGAGCCAGCTCCTGTGTGGCATGCAGCCCCACCCCGCATACCCAAAGGCCCAACACTCGGCCGTTACCAGCCGTCAGAAACACGTCAGCCGCCAGCTCCTCCGAGGTTGGCTGCTGCCTTTTATCACCATCAGAAAGCCACTTCCAGGGTCATCGTGGGGTCTCAGTGTTCCTGCGAACGGCAGATGGGATTCAGGGTGTCCTGTCCTCCCAGCCCAGTCCTCTAGATCTGACATATCTTCCCCGGAGGCCGAACTGTCCCCTAACAGCCAGCCATCTGCAATTCTGCGTCAGGGCGGTCGGGAGCCCTGCTCAGAGGCCGGAGCTGCTCTGAGAAGCAGTGTTTTCAAGCCAGGATGCTTTTCAAATTGATTTCTCACTCCTGGCAGAGGCAAAGGCACAGCACTCTCTGGCTCCCAGAATAGGGAGCCCCCCCCACTGCCCTACCTCCCGGTACCCTTGGGGTGCCCTTGAGCCACCGCACTGCCCCTCCCTCATGTCGTCTCTGTCCTGGGAAGGTAATGAGGGGCTGCAGGTGACACGAGGAATGCCAGGGCCCAGGCAGTTGGATGTGAAAGAGGCTGCTGAGCACCACACAGGAGGGGCTCCCCTAAGCTGGAGGGTGGAGAGGAGTCTCTCGTGGTCAGGTACAAATTAGACACAGAAGGCAGTCTTGCAGTGAGGTAACAGCCGTCAGACAGAGCTTGGCCGTGACCGTGATAGTGCCGTGTGTGTGTGTGTGTGTGTGTGCGCGTGCATGCGCGTGTTCCTGGGGACTCCGTGTTTGTTTGTGCAGGTGTGAATGTGGGCATTTGTGCGTGTGTAGGTGTTATGTGCTTCTGTGTGTTTGCATGTGTCCACATGCATGTGTGTTGTGTGTGTTGTGTACACGTGTGCTTGCATGTTGCATGTGTGTTGTGCATTTGTGTGCATGCATGAGGTGTGTGAGCAGGTTTTGTGTGTTGTGTATGTGTGTTGTGTGTGGGTGCACACTGTGTGAACACTGTGCTTCTATGAGCATGTGTGTGCTTTGTGCATATGTGCACACTGTGTGTGTGTGCGGATGCATGTGTGTGAGTACTGTGTGTGAGTGTGGATGCATGTGTGTGAGTACTGTGTTTGAGTGCGGATGCATGTGTGTGAGTACTCTGTGTGTGTGCACGAATGCATGTGTGTGACTACTGTGTGTGTGAGTGCGGCTGCACGTGTGTGCGTACTGTGTGTGTGCATGGATGCATGTGTGTGAGTACTGTGTGTGTGCATGGATGCATGTGTGTGCATACTGTGTGTGCACGGATGCATGTGTGCATACTGTGTGTGTGGATGCATGTGTGTGTGTACTGTGTGTGTGAGTGCAGTTGCATGTGTGTGCGTACTATGTGTGCATGGATGCATGTGTGTACTGTGTGTGAGTGTGGATGCATGTGTGTGTACTGTGTGTGCATGAATGCCTGTGTGTGTACTGTGTGTGCAGATGCATGTGTGTGCATACTGTGTGTGCGTGGATGCATGTGTGTGTACTGTGTGTGAGTGTGGATGCATGTGTGTGTACTGTGTGTGAGTGCAGATTCATGTGTGTGTGTACTGTGTGTGTGCACGGATTCATGTGTGTGTACTGTGTGTGAGTGTGGATACGTGTGTGTGTGCTGTGTGTGCACGGATGCATGTGTGTGTGTACTGTGTGTGTGAGTGCGGATGCATGTGTGTGCATACTGTGTGTGTGAGTGTGGATGCATGTGTGTGTATTGTGTTTGTGTATGGATGCATGTGTGTGCGTAGTGTGTGTGAGTGCAGATGCATGTGTGTGCATACTGTGTGTGTGTGAGTGCGGATGCATGTGTGTGCGGACTGTGTGTGTGTACGGATGCATGTGTGTGCGTACTGTGTTTGTGTGAGTGCGAATGCATGTGTGTGCGTACTGTGTGTGAGTGCGGATGCATGTGTGTGTGTACTGTGTGTGAGTGTGGATGCATGTGTGTGTGTACTGTGTGTGAGTGTGGATGCATGTGTGTGCGTACTGTGTGAGTGCGGATGCATGTGTGTGTGTACTGTGTTTGTGTGCGGATGCATGTGTGTGCGTACTGTGTGTGAGTGTGAATGCATGTGTGTGTGTACTGTGTGTGAGTGTGGATGATGCATGTGTGTGCATACTGTGTGTGTGAGTGCAGATGCATGTGTGTGTGGACTGTGTGTGTGCACGGATGCATGTGTGTGCGTACTGTGTGTGTGTGTGGATGCATGTGTGTGTGTACTGTGTTTGTGTGCGGATGCATGTGTGTGCGTACTCTGTGTGTGTGTGTGTGTGTGTGTGCACGCAGATGCCTGTGTGCCTTTCCTTCTGTTCGGTTCTAATGGGAACAGCCTGCACAGTAGGTTCGGGGCCCGCCCACCTTTCCTGCCCCTGCAAACTCGGTCCCCAGCTCAGGCTCTCGGAGGAAATCTCACGGAGCAGGGCCTTCCGGCCTCCCCAGTAGCCTGGGAGCTGACACTGACAGAGGCCTGGTGGCAGCCGCAGCCTTCGCCCAGCCCCCATCACGGCCCCTCCCTTGAGGGGAGACTCCTCTCTCAGCTTCCATCCTGGAGGCCAAGGGCAGAGCGGGAGGAAGGTGCCTGCCCTGCAGACAGAAACCGCCCTGCCCCCAGCAAGCAGCTGCTCGTCCCTCAACCCCCAGCTCTCCTGTTGCCTCCTCGTCCCATCTCAGTGCGCCCTGCTGGATACCAGCTACCCAGGGGTGGGGGGTTGGGGGGTCTCCTACAGTTCAGCGGCACACACTGAGGGCCTGAGGCCCACGGAACCAGGTCCTCTGAGGATGCTGGCTGCAGCCGCTTCCCGCGGTCTTGAATGAAGGTGACCTTTAAGGCTGCTGTTCACAAGTCTCCTGCGGCCAGGCAAGTCCTCTGCTGCCACCTGGTGGCGAGTGTTAGGCATGCTGGTGATGATCGGAAGGAGCTGGGGGCTCGGGACTCCAGGCTCCCCGCAGCACTCAGACCCCAGCTTCAGCCGACTGGCAAAGACGGACATCGAATACTCAGAGGGGTCGATGGATCTGCCCGCAGTCACCCAGCAGGTCACCAGCAGAGAGGGACCAGTGCCTCAGGGTTCCTCGGCGCCTCCTAACTTTCACTTACCTGTGACATTGCAGTAATGATCAGCCCGGCTGCGCTGAGTCCTGGCTTTGGGGCCAAACAGACAGCACCTGGCCCGAGCTCTCCCCAGCTGGGGTTGACAGGGCAGCTGACTCCATTTCCAAACCTGGGTGTCCTCAGCTAACAACAGAAACAGGCTGCAGGCTGCGTGAGGATCGCCGTCGCCAGTGCAGCTGGCACAGGGCCTGGCTGACAGCAGGTGCTCCATTCATGCTTTTCCCGCTGCTGCTCATGGTGGTGATGACCCTTCTGAGGACGGTGATGCCCGAGGCAAAAACAGGAGCAGAGGAGAACGTGGATCATTTTCACTCCAGGGCCACATAGCTACGGCCAAGTGTCGCATGCGGTGGGACAAGGGAGACCCCTCTGGAGATCTAGGAGCCAAGCCCCCAAGCCTGGAGAGGCAGCTTCCGGTGACCTCGCCCCACTGCCCGCACCTGAGGAGGCACCGCTGTCCTGCAGCATCTCCCACGTGCGCCTCATTGCGGGGCTCACCCGGAGGCAGCCACAGCCCATTTCACTGGACTCCGCCCTCCAGAATCTAAGTCCTCCGGTGTGAGTGGGGCCAGGGAATCAGTATTTGCACAGTGCTGTGGTGGTTCTCCCAGCCTGGCAGGCTTGGGAAGTCCTGGCCAATCCCATCTTTCCATGCTGGCCATGTGCCCTGGAGTGGATGGGGCTGGACGCTGGCACGCAGGGCTCTCAGGGGAGTGCCCCTTCAGCCTGAATGCATACCAGGGAGCGGTGGGGCCGTCAGACCAGAGGAGATGCCAGGCCATGCAATGGGAAGCAGAGGAGACGCCCTCCAAGGGCCTGGCGAGGGGGAGGGAGGCCTGGAGGGCAGGGAGCTGGCAGCAGTGCCCACAGAGGAGGGCTGGCACCGGGTAGGGGGAGGTGAGCTTGGACAGGAGGTGAGGGGAGCAGGCATCCTCCTGGCCTCAGAAGCTCTCCCAACAGCAGTCCATGGGGTCCATGTGTGGCGGGAGCCGCCATCAGGGAGACTTGGCAGCTGCTGAGACTCCAGGAAGTGGCGGGACACCATGGACCGAGCTGCACCTGCATTTCAGTTCATATCCGTGTGGCCTCCTCCCCTGGGGATGGGTGGGGGGGGCGCATCTGGCAGACTTGCTGAGTCTGAAGGGGTCTCAGGTGCAAAGCAGCCCCCAGGCCCCAGCACGGGCAGCTCCTGAGCCTGGGCCCATTGAGATGGCTTCAGGCAGGAGCCGGAAGGTCTCCAGGCCTTGCCGTTGGCTGGCTGGGGCCTCACATGAGCCCCCCGAGCCTGTCTTGTCTGGACAAGGAGGTGATGAGGCTGCTTGGTGCCTGCAGGGAGTCTGTGTGACCTTGACCTGGCAGTAGCCATGACAGTGAAATCACTGGTTGGCAGTTGCAAGGAGGGCTGCTCCAAAATTGGCCCCATGGCACGAGGCAAGGAGGCGGGGCTGTGGGAGCGAGACGAGGAGGCGGGCTGCGGACAGCCTCACGGAGCCAGAGGCAAAGCAGCCCCAGGCCCCAGCCTTCTGTGCCCCTGAGCTTAAGAACCGCCCTGGCAGGGTGTGATTGGAAAGCCAAGAAAGTGTAGCCAGAGGGAAGGGGGGCCACACTGCCGGTCTCAGAGGCCAGAGGAGACGAGAGCCCCCCCACGCCTTCCAAGTCCCTCTGGAGCCTGCACTGCTGGAAGACCCGGTGGAGGAGCAGAAGAGATCAGATGGCCTGCCAGCCAGGGGAAACTTGGGCCCGGGCTGGCCCTGGTGCCCCGTGAGACTCTGCGATGAGCCTGGAAGAGGACCTGGTGAGCACCCACGGGCCTCGCAGACCCTGCCAAGGCCCAGCCAAAGGCCACATCTTTGGGGCTGAATGCAGCAGCTCCGCGGCTTCAGCAGCAGACATGGCCTCTCCGGGATCCTGCAGGCCGAAGTCCAAGGTCACGGGCCGCAGGGCTGGTTCCTCTGGGGCCTCTCGCCTTGGCTTGCAGACGGCGTCTCCTCCCTGTGCCCTCCCGGGGTTGTCCCTGTGCCCTCCCGGGGTTGTCCCTGTGTCCTCCCAGGGTTGTCCCTGTGTGTGTCTGTCCTCATCTCCTCTTCTTACAAGGACACTGGCCAGATTGGGCCAGGGCCCACCCCAGTGACGTCACTTCAATGTAATGCCATCAAAGCCCCCACCTCCAAACACAGTCCCGTGCTGAGGTCCCGGGGGTGGGACCCCATATCATTTTCAGGGAGTCACCTTTCGCCCTCACAAGGTCTGGGCAGGAACTTCAGTCCAGCAAGAGCACAGGCGTGAGTGACAGCTCCGTTCTCTGTGCAGCCAGTGCGGCAGGACCAGTTGTGGAGTCTGTGTTGTGTGTGTGTGTGTGTGCGTGTGTGTGTAGTGTGTGGATGGTGTGGAGTTGTGGATTCTGTGTTTTTGTGTGTGTGTGTGTAGTGTGTGGACGGTGTGGAGTTGTGGAGTCTGTGTTTTTGTGTGTTTGTTTGTGTGTGTGTGTGGATGGTGTAGAGTTGTGGAGTCTGTGTGTGTGTGTGTGTGTGTGTGGAGTGTGTGGATGATGTGGAGTTGTGGAGTCTGTGTTTTTGTGTGTTTGTGTGTGTGTGGAGTGTGTGGATGATGTGGAGTTGTGGAGTCTGTGTTTGTGTGTGTGTGTGTGTGTGTGTGGAGTGCGTGGATGATGTGGAGTTGTGGAGTCTGTGTTTGTGTGTGTGTGTGTGTGGAGTGTGTGGATGGTGTGGAGTTGTGGAGTCTGTTTTGTGTGTGTGTGTGTGTGTGTGTGAAGTGTGTGGATGATGTGGAGTTGTGGAGTCTGTGTTTTGTGTGTGTGTGTGTGTGTGTGGAGTGTGTGGATGATGTGGAGTTGTGGAGTCTGTGTTTGTGTGTGTGTGTGTGTGTGTGGAGTGTGTGGATGGTGTGTTGTGGAATCTGTGTTGTGTGTGTGTGTGTGTGTGTGGAGTGTGTGGATGATGTGGAGTTGTGGAGTCTGTGTTTGTGTGTGTGTGTGGAGTGTGTGGATGATGTGGAGTTGTGGAGTCTGTGTTTTTGTGTGTGTGTGTGGAGTGTGTGGATGATGTGGAGTTGTGGAATCTGTGGTGTGTGTGTGTGTGTGTGTGTGGAGTGTGTGGATGATGTGGAGTTGTGGAGTCTGTGTATGTGTGTGTGTGTGAAGTGTGTGGATGATGTGGAGTTGTGGAGTCTCTGTTTGTGTGTGTGTGTGTGTGTGGAGTGTGTGGATGATGTGGAGTTGTGGAGTCTGTGTTTTGTGTGTGTGTGTGTGGAGTGTGTGAATGATGTGGAGTTGTGGAGTCTGTGTTTGTGTGTGTGTGTGTGTGTGGAGTGTGTGGATGGTGTGGAGTTGTGGAGTCTGTTTTGTGTGTGTGTGTGTGTGTGTGTGTGAAGTGTGTGGATGATGTGGAGTTGTGGAGTCTGTTTTGTGTGTTTGTGTGTGTGTGTGTGTGGAGTGTGTGGATGATGTGGAATTGTGGAGTCTGTGTTTGTGTGTGTGTGTGTGTGTGAAGTGTGTGGATGATGTGGAGTTGTGGAGTCTGTTTTGTGTGTGTGTGTGTGTGTGTGTGAAGTGTGTGGATGATGTGGAGTTGTGGAGTCTGTGTTTTTGTGTGTGTGTGTGTGTGTGTGTGTGAAGTGTGTGGATGATGTGGAGTTGTGGAGTCTGTGTTTGTGTGTGTGTGTGTGGAGTGTGTGGATGATGTGGAGTTGTGGAGTCTGTGTTTGTGTGTGTGTGTGTGGAGTGTGTGGATGATGTGGAGTTGTGGAGTCTGTGTTTTGTGTGTGTGTGTGTGGAGTGTGTGGATGATGTGGAGTTGTGGAGTCTGTGTTTGTGTGTGTGTGTGTGTGTGTGTGTGAAGTGTGTGGATGATGTGGAGTTGTGGAGTCTGTGTTTTTGTGTGTGTGTGTGTGTGAAGTGTGTGGATGATGTGGAGTTGTGGAGTC
This sequence comes from Saguinus oedipus, assembly GCA_031835075.1. Lineage (NCBI taxonomy): Eukaryota > Metazoa > Chordata > Mammalia > Primates > Cebidae > Saguinus > Saguinus oedipus. The sequence goes on from CM063186.1 coordinate 69,039,805, forward strand.
TGTGTTTTTGTGTGTGTGTGTGTGTGAAGTGTGTGGATGATGTGGAGTTGTGGAGTCTGTGTTTGTGTGTGTGTGTGTGGAGTGTGTGGATGATGTGGAGTTGTGGAGTCTGTGTTTGTGTGTGTGTGTGTGTGTGTAGTGTGTGGATGATGTGGAGTTGTGGAGTCTGTGTTTGTGTGTGTGTGTGTGTGTGTGTGGAGTGTGTGGATGATGTGGAGTTGTGGAGTCTGTGTTTGTGTGTGTGTGTGTGTGGAGTGTGTGGATGATGTGGAGTTGTGGAGTCTGTGTTTGTGTGTGTGTGTGTGTGTGTGTGTGTGGAGTGTGTGGATGATGTGGAGTTGTGGAGTCTGTGTTTTGTGTGTGTGTGTGTGGAGTGTGTGGATGATGTGGAGTTGTGGAGTCTGTGTTTGTGTGTGTGTGTGTGTGTGCGCGCGCCACACCAGGTGTTGGGGGTGGGCCCGCCTCCCTGCAATGGCCCCAGACTGTATCTTCTCAATTGGTCTGGGACAGACTCAGGAGGAGCAGGGAGCCCCAGACACCACGATTTTCAAAACCAGCCAGCCCCAGCCCCAAAGCACAGTGGGCCATTGTTGCTGCCAACCACAAGGCACCCCCTCCTATACGATGGGGGACACAATGGCAGAACGGCCCACAGGTCCCGCTGGAGGGATGAGGAGGGGAGAGTTGAGGGCAGCCCCTCCCAGAACTGAGGACCCTTCTTCCTAAGATGGACTGGCCGGAGGAACACAGAGACACAGAGTGCATGGTGTGTTGTCTATGGTATGTGTGAAGTGTGTGGTGTGCGGTGTGCATGCATGTGGTGTGCAGTGTGTGTGAGTGTGATGTGTGGAGTGTGTGTGGTGTGTGGAGTGTGAATGTGGTGTGTGGAGTGTGTGTGGTGTGTGGAGTGTGAGTGTGGTGTGTGGAGTGTGTGTGGTGTGTGGTGTGTGAGTATGGTATGTGAAGTGTGTTGTGTGTGGTCTATGTGGTGTGTGTGTGGAGTCTGTGGTGTGTAGTGTGTGTGTATGAGTCTGTGCTGTGTGTGGAGTGTGCATAGTGTGCAGACTGTGTGGTGTATGTATGGAGTCTGTGATGTGTGTGTAGAGTGTGTGAATTATGTGGAGTTGTGGAGTCTGTGGTATGTGTGTGTGTGTATAGAGTTTGTTGATTGTGTGGAGTTGTGGAATCTGTGTTGTGTGTGTGTGTGGAGTGTGTGGAGTTGTGTTCTGTGTTTTTTTGTGTGTGTATGTGTGTGGAGTGTGTGGACAGTGTGGAGTTGTGGAGTCTGTGTTGTGTATGTGTGTGGAGTGTGTGGATGGTATGGAGTTGTGGAGTCTGTGGTGTTTGTGTGTGTGTGTGTAGTGTGTGGATGATGTGGAGTTGTGGAGTCTGTAGTGTGTGTGTGTGTGTGTGTGTGTGGAGTGTGTGGATGGTGTGGAGTTGTGGAGTCTGTAGTGTGTGTGTGTGTGTGTGTGGAGTGTGTGGATGATGTGGAGTTGTGGAGTCTGTGTTGTGTGTGTGTGTGTAGTGTGTGGATGGTATGGAGTTGTGGAGTCTGTGGTGTTTGTGTGTGTGTGTGTAGTGTGTGGATGATGTGGAGTTGTGGAGTCTGTAGTGTGTGTGTGTGTGTGTGTGGAATGTGTGGATAGTGTGGAGTTGTGGAGTCTGTGGTGTTTGTGTGTGTGTGTGTAGTGTGTGGATAGTGTGGAGTTGTGGAGTCTGTGGTGTTTGTGTGTGTGTGTGTAGTGTGTGGATAGTGTGGAGTTGTGGAGTCTGTGGTGTTTGTGTGTGTGTGTGTAGTGTGTGGATGGTGTGGAGTTGTGGAGTCTGTGTTTGTGTGTGTGTGTGTGTGTGGAGTGTGTGGATGGTGTGGAGTTGTGGAGTCTGTGGTGTGTGTGTGTGTGTGTGTAGTGTGTGGATGGTGTGGAGTTGTGGAGTCTGTATTGTGTTATGTGTGTTGTTCGCTGGCTGTGGCACGTGCTGTCTGTCACTGGGCATCACGGTGGGAGCCCACGCTAACGCCCACCCGTTGCTGACTCTTTGAAGCCCGTGTCAGTTTCGGGGGGAGGCTGCACCCCATTGCCGTCCTGCTGGCGCCGTCAGGGCACCATGCCTCTGGCCTCCTGGGTGGAGGGCGCTGTACTTGGCTGAGGGGCTGGCAGGGCCCACCCCTCCCTTCCTCCCCCACCGCATGGTGTCTGCTTCCCCTCAGGTCCCCTCTGGCCACCCGACCCCTCTCGGTGAGCACACCAGGTGGTCAGGGCCCTCCAGGCCGGGTCTCCCTCCCCAAGGCAGGGTCTGGTGAAGCTGCTGCCAGGACACCCAGGGCCCAGTGTCTGGTCCTGGGAGGGGACAGAGCAAGCTGGCCACCTGCAGCTCGGGGCTACGACGGGTTGTCCTGGGCAAGAGCATGAGTGCCCTTAAAGCATAACCCCGAAGGCAGCAGGATGGTCTGGCAGACCCCAGAGAGAACAGGACGGCCCCGCAGAAGGAGGCCGGTGCTGGCATTCTGCCTGGTGCCAGTGCGGCCAGAGAAGGGAGCCCAGCCTCCTTCCATCCCCTCCTGCCCCTTCCAGGTCCCTTCCTGCCCCCAGCTCTCGGAAGCTCTCCCCAGTCCCTTTCCCATCAGAGGCTCTGCCCCCAAAGCCCTCTCCTGCACAGTGTGGAGGGGCACTTGAGCTCGGGAGAAGGAAGGGACACAGGCGACAGTCACTCTTCACTCGGAGGCCACCGGGTCCAACGGGAGCAGGTGATCCCGCTGTCCTCCCTCCCTCCCCTCACGCCCCCAAGGAGACAGCAGCAGCAGACGGCGGGTTGCTTGTGTCACCTGCTCTTTATTAACCGCCGTGGGCTGCACTCTCATGGGCAACCCACGTACCCAAGAGCGGCAGGCACTACATAGAGGGGCTGGAGGGAGACAGTCTGAGAGAAGAGGCTACGAGAGGGCAGGCACACGGAAGGGAAGCCCCGGGAGGTGTGGGCAGGGCCCGCGGCGAAGGGAAGCTGCCTCGTGGTGGGAGCACCTGGCCGGAGGTCACCCCCTGCTCCAGGCTGCTATCTAAAGGAGTGTGAGGTGCGGTCACTTCCGCCACTGGCCGGTGGAGGGTCTGGAGCATCCTGACCCCTGAGCTCTCCAGGCTGCTGTCTCAAACCCTCATTCCATCTGAGAAGGTGCAAAGGAAACACGGGGAAGAAAGGAAGACAGACACCCCGCCCTCAGAATGCTCCCCCGACGGGCCGGGGCTGCGGGGCAGCCAGCCCAGGAGACGCCTGCTTAGGACGAGGGGGCCGAGCTGGGCTTCTCCTCCCGCGACACGGGGATGGCTCGCTCGCCGTGGGTGGCGTCCAGGCCAGTCTGGATCTTGGGGCCAGTGAAGGTCAGCATGCCGTCGGCAGACAGGGTGCAGGACAGGGCCGACTGGTCCACATTGGACGGCAGGCGGTAGCGGCGGTGGAACTCACGGGAGATGTAGCCGTGGTCGTCCTGGGGGCGGGGGGGTGGGGGGCACAGTCAGAGGGGCCGCTGCGCAGGTGGCTGCCACGCCCCATGCCGGACATGCTGCCCCCAGCCCCACCAACCGCAGAAGGTGGCCAGCCTGCGGGGGCTCTCACAGGGGCCGGTGCAGCCAGAGCTTCCCGTGGCCAGGCCCCCTGGGATTTGTGGATTTGCGCCCGCCCCTGCTCCCCTGGCCTCATGGCCACTTGCGGGCTATTCCCTGCGTGGGTTGTCTCTTCACGCTCCGTGGCTTCACTCCAAAATCGCAGGATCATTCTGTCCCAGGCCCTGCACCTCAGCCAGGCTTCCCCTCCCAGGACCCTCAGGACTGCTCCAGCCCAGGTCTCTGAGGCCCAACCTAACGTGTCCGCTGGACGCCTAAGCCACAGACTCAGCTCCCTGGCCTGAACGCCTCCTCCACGGGCTGCAAAGACCAAGAGCTGGGAGCTCAGGATGCCTCTTCCAGGCTGTGCTGGTGAAACCTGAGTGGGGGCTTTACCCGGCCCGGGTGACGGAGGGGTGGTGCATGAGGAGGTCAGGGTTCACCCCCCAGCACTGCCTTCTCCAGCCATAGAAAGAAGACCCCGGCCAAAAGAAACCAAGACATTGGCTAACATCCTACCTTCCGGCCCCTCTCTGCTCTCCAGGCCCCGCAGGACACTGTCCATCTGTGACAGCCCACGAGCTCTTCCCGGCTTGGCCAGGAGAGGCAGGTCACCAGGGCTCCCTGAAAACCACGGGAACCCGGGGCCTCCACCCGAGCAAGAGCGGGACTCAGGAGACCAGAGGAACCTGGAGCTGGCATTCGCCACCACCCTCACCTGGAGGGTGGGCAGGGAGAAGCTCCCGGCCCACCTGTCGGTACTAGCTGAGGGACCCGGCAGGCTGAGGACGCCCTCGTTCCCCAGCTGTGCCCTGGAATAAGGAGGATACAGGTCCCAAAGGGCTGCTGTGAGGCCGAGGTGTCAATCAATGCATGTAAAGCGTTCCAAGCGGATGCCGCTGTGCCGTCGGGGGCTGGCCTCCCTCAGGCAGGTTCCATGTGAAGATGGACTTGGCTGGGAGGCGGCCACCCAGGCGCTCCCCCTTCCTGGGGTCCTTTCTAAGACCACCTGGCATCCAGGTGACAAGGATGGAGCTGGCGACGCTGGGTGCAGCAACCCAGGAAGGGACCCTAACCTGGGTCCCGGAGCCACATTTGCTCCGGGAATGGTGACCTCTGGCGTTGGGAGGGGCTGGCTGTGCTCAGATGGGCATGGCCCCTCCATCAGGGAAAAGCCAGTCCTGATTCAGGGGTCCCTGAGAGCATCCCTCTCCCAGGGTTGAAGGTGCAGGTATGCAGTCCCCTTGTGCCCACCATGACCCCCTTGCCCGCCGCACCTACCTCGCCCCTCCTACCTGTCAGCGCCTGGGCTCACCTGGCGTTCATTGTGCTTCCCGTGGATCTCCACGAAGTCCTCCTGCACCTTCACAGTGAGGTCCTCCGGGGAGAAGTGCTTCACATCCAGGAAGATGACGAACTTGTCCCGGTCAGATCGAACCTGAAACCCAAACAGGCTGTGTGGAGCCATCCCAAGGGCGCCTCCCTGCTGGGGCTGCCGGAGACAGAGCAGGTCCCGGTAATCAGGACAGAGACACTTGGGTCCCATGCAGGCCTCTCCTCCCACATGCCAAGTGGGACGGGGCCTGTGACTGTCTCCTGGATGGACGGGCACAACCTCAACCTGTCTCCAAACCCTCAGGGCCAGCTGAGAGGCTGAATGCTGCTGGTGGGCCGGCTGCTGGTTTGGCCGTGGTCAGGCGGCTGGTTATAGACAGGTTGACTGGTTATGGGCTGGCTGCTACTAGTTACAGTGTGTGGGGGGAAGTCACGATGGGTTGATTTGGCCCATTAGAGTCAGTCATCTGGCTGGTGATTCTCGGCTGGCTGGCTGGGCTCAGCCTGTGGAATGAGGTCACTGCCCTTGGGGTCACGCTGTCTGCAGATGCGGCCGGCGCAGCTGCCTCTCCTGACGCTTCCACACGCCCCTCACTGCCCTGGCCGGGCCTTGGCTCCCTGAGGCATTTTGCATCCTAGCGTTGATGGCTATCACAGCAGTCCTGGGGAGGACCCCGTTTATTAGGTGCTGGGTGGGACCCAGGCCCTCAAAACTGCAGACCCACACTGCTCACCCGTGGCTTGGAGAGGAGACTTGGGGGGTCCCATTGCCCCTCCTTTTGACCTTGGCAGGGCACCCAAATAAACTTGGCAAGAGCTTTGCTGGCCGTGGGCAGGCCAAGCTCATCGGAGGTGGTGTTGGGGACCCCCTGCTCTGTGGCTGTCAGTACTGTGACCCCCAACCTGCTCCCAGGCCTCCGGGACTCAGGAGACCAGAGGAACCTGGAGCTGGCATTCGCCACCACCCTCACCTGGATGGGCTGCTCTTGGGGTTTCCAGTATGTGTCTAGTGCCTTACAAACCCCACGTGGGTCATGAGCTGACGGAGGAAAACAAGGGTGGCCTCAGGCTGCCCCCTTGTCTGGCCTCTCCCCAGTGCCGTGGGAGGCTCTGCCGCGTGGCTGCAGTGGGGGCACAGGCTCCCACCCGTCCTTGACAAAGGGACGACGTGCGGAGAGGCCACTTGCTCAGCAGAGCAAGACCAGAGTCCATCGCGCTCCATCCCCCAAGGCCACCACCCTGTGAGCAGCGAGGAAAAGCCAGCACTGCCGGCCGTGTCTTACCTCGGAGATGCCGGAGTCCAGCACGCTGCGGAAGAGGGACTGGCGGTAGTAGGGGCTGATGGTGGACGACAGGAAGGGCAGCAGGTCATACTCAAAAAGGCCTTCGCCGAAAAACTGGTCAAACAGCCGGCTGGGGTGGAAGGGCCCCAGAGTGCGCTTGAACCAGGGGTGCTGGATAGTCACGTCCATGTTCAGCTTTGGTTCCACGGGGACCTGGAGGCTGGCAGGAGTCAGGGGGCCTCTGGGCAGGGCACTGCAGAGCTGGGGTGAGCCCTCCCTATATATGCCCCCGGCAGAATGGAGGCATTAAGGGATTTCTCTGGAAAGGCATGAGCTCATGAGGAAGGCTGCCCAGTCAGCAGAAACGTGGCTGGGCCAAGTGCCCGCCCCCGGCCCCGGGAGGGGCGGCGTGGACGGTCCCCGAGGCCTGGACTAAGCTGAGGCCCGCCTGGGTACCCTGGGGCTCCCGGGAGGGCACACAACCCAAGGAGGAGCTTCGTGCCCCACACTCGCCTGGGGTGACAATGGAGCCTCTCATCTCCCAGTTACTGGGCAGCGTCTACGTGCCAGGGGCCATGCTAGCTCTCCGCACGCCTCGTCCCGCCTGGGTGGTCCTCATGGGAGGAGGGAAGCCTACACCCCCGTTAAACACAGCAGTGAGATTGGTCATCCTGAGGCTCATGGCGCCTGGGCAAGCATACACTGGCGTTGAAAGCAGAGTGCCTCTGCGAACCTCCACCACGCCCACCACTTACAACAAGTGTGCATCTCTGTCAAACTCCTGGGAAAGACAGAAAGACACCCCCAGTTCCGGTGCCTGGGGGAGCCCTGTTGCATTCCTGCTCGTCCCCTGGGGTCTGTGTGCCTCCGACAGGAAGACTGGCTGGGCGTGTGGAGGTGACAGCACCACGTGGCGGGCTTCCCTCTGCAGCCCACCCTGGACGTCCAGCCCCGTGGACATCGTCCCCTGTAACGTCGCAAGCCTCTGTGCCATGACCGCAGTGGGTGTTGAGCTGGGCCGCTCCTGCCAGGGTGGTGACATGTCTGCCCGCACATCCCCGCCACCCACGTGGTCCCGCCGCCCACATGATCCTGCTGTCCGCGAGGCCTGGTGACGATTTGCTGCTCGACCCATGGCCCTTGTCCAGCTACCACTGAGCGTCCAGGCACTCGCAGCTTTCCTGTTTGTTTGTTCCTTGTTTTGAGAGGGAGTATCTCTCTGTTGCCCAGGCTGGAGTGCGGTGGCATGATCTGGGCTAGCTGCAACCTCGGCCTCCTGGGTTCAAGCGATTCTCCTGCCTCAGCCTCCTGTTTTAGTAGAGGCAGGGTTTCACCATGTTGGCCAGGCTGATCTCGAACTCCTGCCCTCAGGTGATCCACCCGCCTTGGCCTCTCAACGTGTTAGGATTATAGGCGTGAGCCGCTGAGCCTGTACCACTCCTGGTTGTAAGTCTTTTGATATTTTGGGGTAAATTTATTTTGATAAATTTGGGGTAAATTGGGGTACATGGTCCTTCCCCACATCCTCCCCCCAGCCTGGGAGCCATGCCCCCCGCCCAGGCCAGCTTTTCTAGTTCACGGTCCAGGCTGTGGGGAGTCACTCCCAGTTCCTACTCAGCCTCTAACAGACTGGTGCGTGTGGAGCGAGCACATACCCAGGGCACGCCCTCGGGCTCTGCGAATTCATCTCCAGCCTGTGGGCTCAGGGGGCCGGGACAGGCCAGATGCCCAGTGTATGAAGATCAGACCTGACAGGTCCCAGGTGGGATCAGGGCTGAAGGGGGTTCCAACGTGTGCTCCATGGAGCCGGAGACACGGGATCCCCAAAAATCTTGAAATGACAACTTTTGCCCTACAAGGTTATGATTTCAGAGGAGCCGTTTGCTAGGGGGCCAAATTAAGGAGCAGCTAGGAAACGCTGTGGGAGTGATGGGTGCCTACCCCGACCTCTGCCTGTGAGTCCTCAGAGGCCCCCTGGGAAGCAGTCCCCAGTGTCATCCCGCTTAGTAGACCGGGAAACAGGAGCTTAGGATGTTAAGCCACATGACCAGGTCACTCTGCTTGGAAGAAGGGAATAGGGCTTGAAGCCACCTTTTCCAGGCTAGGAGGTCAACATCCAAGCAGTGGCGGGTCTGGGTGGGGCAGTGGGTGGCTCTGCAGGGTCGGCCACCTATTTCTGGGGCACAGGGATGGGGAAGAAAAGGCCACTGGGATGGAACCCAGCATGCAGCTGGGCCCGGGGAGAGTCCAGCCAGGCCAGGAGCACGGTCAGTGCCGGGCAGAGCCATGCTGGAGCCTGAAGCAAAAGGAGAAGGCAGTCGTCCTCATCCTGCCTACATGTGTGAAATGTTGGCAGTGTGTTCACCACAAATATTTTGCATTCATTTTGATTTACTTCTTCATTTATTTATTTGTTTTGAGATGGAGTCTTGCTCTGTCGCTCAGGCTGCAGTGCAGTGGTGTGATCTCAGCTCCCTGCAACCTCCACCTCCCAGGTTCAAACTGAGCCACTGCGTCAGTCCCATTTTTATTTTATTTTACTTTATTTGAGATGAAGTTTCACTCTTGCTGCCCATGCTGGAGTGCAATGGCTCGATCTCGGCGCACCGCAACCTCCACCTCCCAGGTTCAAGTGATTCTCCTGCCTCAGCCTCTAGGGTAGCTGGGATTACAGGCATGTGTCACCACCACGCCTGGCTAATTTTGTATTTTTAGCAGAAACAAGGTTTCACCATGTTGGTCAGGCTGGTCTCAAACTCCCTACCTCAGGTGATCCACCCACCTCGGCTTCCCAAAAAGCGGGGATTACAGCTGTGAGCCACAGCACCCAGCCCATTTTGATTTTTTTAAACAGTGCATCAAAGCATGATTTAAACATCAGAACATTGACAGCGGTGTTTTTCATGCCCCTGACATTTAGCAGGGAGGGAGGAGCGTGCTGTCCTCCCTCACAGCTGGGCCTACACATGGTCAGTCAAACAGCGGGGACTGCAGGTAGGGAGGTGGCCGAGGCTGCCTCTGGGCACCAAGGATGGGCAAGGTCCTTCAGACTCGGGCAGGGGGTCCAGGCGCTCACACCTCTGCACCCCTCACCACATGCTGTAGGGCCTGGCTCAGAGGCCTCTGTGGGACGTCGAGGCTCCTGCCACAGGGTTGGCCGGGCCTGCAGGGGTCTTCCGAGTGAGCTGGTGTCTGAGTCCACACAACAGAAGCAGGAAGGCCCGGATGAGTGGGCAGGGTGGGGGGCTCTGGGGCCCTAGGGACCTTTTCAAACCCAGAGTTCAGGCATTGTTTGCATGTCTTGGGGCTGAGGCACCAACCACACATTTAGTGGCTTCAAACAACACAAATGTCTTCTCTCGCAGTTCTGGAGGCCGCACGTCTGAAATGTATCCCATTCAACTCAAAGCGAGACCCGGGCAGGGCTGGCTCCTCCCGCGGGCCCAGGCCAATCTGTTTCCTGCCTTTGGCGTCTCAAGGCGCCTGCATTCCTTGGCTCGTGGCTGGCCTCTCCTCAACCTTCAAAGGCAGTAGTGGCAGTGAGGTCTCTCCCATCACATCCGTCTGGCAGGGACTCTCCCAGGCCCACTGGATAGTTCAGGACTGCTCCCCACTGCACCTCAAGGCAGGCTGTCTTCGGAGCCTTGACCCCGGCTCCCTGGCCCAGAGCCCACTGCGCAAACATCCTCACTCATTGATCCACGCTGGTGCAGCCCTGTCTCCTAACGCTGTGCCCAGCGAAGTCCCTGCTCTTGAGATTGTCTTGGGTAGAGACAAACAAGAAACAAATGAACAAGTGAACACGGGCTGAGGCCAGCAGCCCCTACCAGAGCCCTGCCTCACTCGCCTAGATTCTGGGGAAACCAGACCCTTTTGCCCTGGACATGGGCTCCTCCTGGAACTCGTGTTGAAGATGCCACCTCAAAGCCACAGTGCACAGGTAGTGGGCGGGGGGGTGACGGGGGGTGACAGCCACTGCACTGAGGGACACGCTGCCTATGGAGGATGAAAGACCAGAAGGAAACCAAAGACAAGCCCGTGTCCTCTCCCTGATTCCCAGCACTGTCCACGTGCGTCGTGTCAGCACAGAACACACCTCCCCTTCTGCTGGGCTGAGTTCTAGCGGTCGTTGGGTTCAGAGAGGTGGATTCTCGAGGTAGGGATGTTCTCTGAAGCCGCAGTGAGCACTGAATCAGTGATGCCTGGGCTACGGAACCATGGCCCCCAGGGAAACACAGGGTGAGGGTGCTGTGAGCCTCTGGTCTGGATGTTCTCCTCACCCCAGCAATGCATCCTCTGTCTTATGACTGTTTCTGGGTAAAGATGCTTTACTGAATCTACAAATGTTGATTCGCAGTCACTGAGCTCACGGCCAACGGCCCTGTAGCTGGGCCCAACGGAAGCTTCTCTGACACGTGTCTCCTCCATGAGACGTGCTGCAGCTGTCATGCTTTCTGCAGCTCTGTGTGTTTTGTTCATGATTTTGCTGTTTAAAATCCCCCCAAGCGCAGAACTGAAAGTAGCCAAACAGTAACCGAAACTGTCTGGTTTTCCATTTGTCTGGCATAGTTTTAGAAATCTTTTACTGTCAACCTATTCGTGTCTTTGAATCTAAAGTGTCTCTTACAGACAGCATATAATTAGATCAAGTGTTTAATCTGTTTGGACACTTTCTGTATTTTAACTGAAATGCTTAATTCACTTCCTTAAAAATGCCCCCAAGCACACAGCTCTTCAGTATTGGGCTTGCAGATATTTTAAAAAGCAAAATCTGGCCGGCCGCAGCAGCTCATGTCTGTAATCCCAACACTTTGGGAGGCTGCGATGGGCAGATCACAAGGTCAGGAGTTCGAGACCAGACTGGCCATAATGGTGAAACCCTATATGTACTAAAAATACAAAAATTAGCTGGGCTTGGTGGCAGGCACCTGTAATCCCAGATTCTCAGGAGGCTGAGACAGGAGAATCGCTTGAACCCAGGAGATGGAGGTTGCAGTGAGCTGAGATCACACCACTATACTCCAGCCTGGATGACAGAGTGAGACTTGTCAAAAAAAAAAAAAAAAAAAAAAAAGCAAAATCACAAAACAAAATGCAAAAATCCTGGCACTAAATAGACCTCAGAAAGGACACTGGTTGACCGCATGAGGCTGACACAAGGGGCCACGGTGCCGCCCTGTTCAGCCTCAGCCAGGAACATGTGCACGGAGACGAATTTTTTGGCACTCCATACAAATCTGTGAATGACCAGGAAAACTCTGCAGGTATTGATTTGGGGGTCACAGGTAATATTTTTGGTAACTTTTTTGTAGGGACGGGGTCTCGCTATATTGCCCAGGCTGGTCTTGAACTCCTGGGCTCAAGCGATCCTCCCACCTTGGCCTCCAAAGGTGCTGCAATTACAGACGTGAGCCACCACACCCAGCCTGTAAATAAATTTGACCAAGTAGGTGTCATGGACTGAATTGAGTTCCCCCAAAATTCCTATGTTGTACTGACTCCAGAACCTCAGAATGTGCCTGTGTTTAGAGCTAGGATCTTTCAGGAAGTGAAGTTAAACAGAGGTCAACAGGGTGAGCCCCAGTGCAGTGGGACCAGCATCCTTATAAGAAGAGGAAGTCTGGACAAATTCCACAAAGAGACACACCGGGGACACGTGCACACAGGGGAAAGTCCACGTGAGGACACAACAAGCAGAGGCCCTTCTGGGAGCTGAGGAAGGGGCTTTGGAAGGAGACAGACCCGCCAAGACCAGGATCTTGGACTCCCAGGCTGCCGGGCTGACTTGAGGCAACAGATGTGCGTTGTTGAAGCTGCCTGGTCTGTGTCCCCGGCAGACTGACTCACAGGGAATTCCCAAATCCGGAACGCGTGAGTCATGAGGAGAGACCATACTTCTGTGATCTTCATTTTTTGTCCTTTTCTGAGCATTTACTGTGCAGAAAATGTCCAGCAAACTCCCAGTCCTGGGGCCACCCCCGACACCACAGATGCAGCCACCGGCCTTTGCTTGGAACAGCGGGGAGGTGCTTACCTCCAGCCCCGTGGTTCAGTTTCGCTCTGTGCTTAAAGGAGAAATTTCACATAATGACAGCACTCACAAAGAAACTGAGCTGGAATTGTTTCATTTCTGTCATTCTGCATGGTGTTTTTATTCTGTGCTTAAGCCCCAACAGAGGTGCAGCACTGAAGCTCAGATGTCAGCTCATGCGTGAAACAATTCACTGGATTTGAATATCTTTAACATAGAAATGCATTCTTTTCTGTTAATTGCTTTGAAGAATGAATCAAGAAAATCATGATTGTCTGTGATTATGACATAAGCATCCTGAATATAATTTTGCTGTATGGAGGATGGAATATTCAAAGCCGTGACCTACTCTGGTGTCAAACACCCTGCGGGCACCGCCAGCCTGGGGCCCCCCCAAGCTCCTTGCTGGCATCCAGCGGCCTCTTGCAGTCCTCCAAGTGTGAGAACCGAGGCTTCGTGGGAGGCCTGGAGCCTCTGGCTCTGCCCTCAGTCTCCCGGAGCCGAAACCTGCAGCCAGCCTTGTCACCAGCCACGCTGGGACCCCAGGGTAGAGATGATGTCGGAGCAAACCTCCACCCCAGGATGTCCAAAGAGCCAGGTGACCTTCTTCCTGTGCCTCCCACACCCCTGCACAGTGGCACAAGGTGCCTGCAGGAGCCTGGCCCCAGCACACAGGCCCCAGGTTGGTGTGAGCTGGGTGAGGGGAAGGTCCACCTGGGGGCAGGAAAGGCAGTGGACAGAGGGGTCTGTCCAGTAGGCCCCAAGGCCCCTGGAAGATGCTGGCCTCTCCAGACAGCCTGGCATGGAAGCCAAGGCCTGGAAGTCAAGTGTCTGACTCCCAGGACAGGGCTGGGAAGGGCAGGAACAAGGCTGGCCCTGCAGCCTTCCACCTGGGGAGGGCACGGGGATAGCTCAGTCCCACAGGCACACCAGGGTCTGCACAAACACGATCGCCCTGGCCACACATGGCCTTCTGCACTGGACGTCCCTGAGAACAGGTGGCCTTCCTCACCGGACGTCCCTGAGAACGGGCAGCCTTCCTCACTGGACGTCCCTGAGAACGGGCAGCCTTCCTCACTGGATGTCTCTTGGCTCTCCTGGCCTCCTGGAGAGTCACCGTCACCCCTGCCTGTGCCCTGGACCGAGGCCCTGGCGAGAGCACACAGTGGACCCCGAAGGATCCACCTTGGGTTAAGGGGCACCGGAGAGGCACTGCAGAACAGCAGCTGCCTGCGAAGGCTGGGGGTGGGGGTGACTGAAGAGACTGTGAGAGGACCTGGGCATCGCCCAAGGTACCAGTGCCCACCTGGGGCCTCGGTGGCCACAGGGAGAACGTGGGCCGAGTGCCGCTGCGCAGCTCCGTCCGGCCTGACCCTGGGTCCCAGCCCCGCCCAGGGCCGCTGCTGCTGGGTCCCGCCACACAGATGCAGGGACTGCGCAGCCACAGGGTCAGGCGGACGCAGTCTCCACACGGGCCACACCTAGGCCATCTGCACCCCAGCAAGGGAGGTGCCACCGCAAGCCCAACCCTCGCCCCCCAGAGAAGAAAAAGCAAGAGTTTCCCAGAGATCAGAGAAAGAAAAAGCACGAGCCTCCCAGAGCTGAGCAAGACAGCAGAGCAGGGCTGGCGCCTGTGCCCAGCGGCCTCCCGGGGGTCGTTCCACCTGGGAGAGGACTGGAGGCCGTCGGCCACCTCACTGGGAATGCAGACCAGTAGGGCCTGTAGCCAGGGCCTCTGGGCTGTCCCAGGTGTGGAGCCTGGCAGACTGAGGATGCCCCAAGGGGTGGGCAGTGCTGGAGAAGGCACGGGGGACCGTCCCTCCCGAGCCAGGGGCCGAGAGGACCCAATGTGGGCTGCACAGGGCTCCTGAGGGTGGAGAAGGGGCGGAAGGCCAAGAAGCCAGAGGGTCAGACGTAGGGGAGCCAGGGTGCCAGGGTGCCAGGGTAGGGCTCCGACTGGTCTGGGAGTGTGTGCAGGGGCATGGGGTATATCTGATGTGTGGGGTGTGGGGTTGTATGTGGTGTATATGTGATGCATAATGTGTGCAGTGTGTAGCATACAGTGTATGGCAGATAGTGTGTGTGGTGTGTATATGTGACATGTGCGTGGTGTGTGTGTTGTATATGTGGTGTGTGATGTGTGTGGGGTGTGGGGTGTATATATGTGGTGTGTGGTGTTTCTGTAACAACTGTGGTGTGTCTGTGATGTGTGTGGTGTGTGTGTGGTGTATATGTGCTGTGTGGTGTGTGTAGTGTATATGTAATGTGTGATGTGTGTGTGGTGTGTGGTGTACAACATATGGTATATAGTGTGTGGTGCGTGTGTGTGATGTGTGTGGTGTGTGGTGTGTGGTGTGTATGTGTTGTATATGTGATGTGTGTGGTGTGTGGTATGTCTGTGATGTGTGTGGTGTGTGTTGTACATGTGTATGATGTGTGTGCAGTGTGGTGTATGGTATATCTGTGGTGTATGTGTGATATGTGTGGTGTGTGTGATCTATCTGTGGTGTGTGGTGTGTGTGTGATGTGTGATGTGTGATATATCTGTGGTGTGTGGGTGTGTGTTGTATCTGTGATGTATGATGTGCGCAGTGTGGTATGTGTGTGGTATATCTGTGGTATGTGTGTGTTGTGTATGTTGTGTGTGATGTGTGTGGTGTGTGGTGTGTGTGTTGTATATGTGGTGTATGATGTGTGTATGGTGTGGTGTGTGTGGTGTGCAGTTTGTGTGCAGTGTGGTGTGTGTGTAGTGTATCTGTGGTGTGTGTGCTGTGTGTATGATGTATGTGGTGTGTGTGATGTGTGTGGTGTATCATGTGCAGTGTGGTGTGTGTGTGTGTGGTATATCTGTGGTATGTGTGTGATGTGTGTGATGTGTGTGGTGTGTGGTGTGTGTGTGATGTGTGGTGTGTGTATGTGTTGTATACGTGGTATATGATGTGTGTATGGTGTGGTGTGTGTGGTTTGTGTGTGGTGTGTGTGTGATGTGTGTGGTGTATCGTGTGTGTGTGGTGTGGTGTGGTGTGTGTGTGTGGTACATCTGTGGTATGTGTGTGATGTGTGTGGTGTGTGTGATGTGAGTGGTGTGTGTGATGTGTGTGGTGTGTGGTGTGTGGTGTGTGTATGTGTTGTATACGTGATATATGATGTGTATACGGTGTGGTGTGTGTGTGGTTTGTGTGTGGTGTGTGTGTGATATGTGTGGTGTATTGTGTGTGTGTGGTGTATTGTGTGTGGTGTATCATGTGTGTGCAGTGTGGTGTGTGTGTGTGACATGTGTGGTGTGTGTCTGTGGTGTGTGACATCCACTGCCTCGGAGATCACTTTTCTCACTATCTCTGCAAATGGGGCCCTGTCCGGAGGTTTTTCTCACTGTCTCTGCAGACAGAGGCCTGTCAGGAGGTTTTTCCAGTCTCTGTGATGGCTCCTCAGCGGCTCCCGGCATTGTGTCCGTGCCCAGCTTAAGCCTGTCCTCAGCGATTTGCCGCTCCGCTGCACCTGAGCTCAGTGCCAGCCCTGCTCACACAAAGGGGACATTCACTTCATCTAAAGGATTCCCCTCACGCCAGCAGTCTGCCCTCGCCTCACAAAGGCCGGCACTGCAATTTTCCACTCCAGGGCCCCTCGGGCTCACACACAAATCCGCCTGTGTGGGGCGGATGGGGCATTGTGGAGGCTCAGCAGGGAATGTGCCTGCGCTAAGCCCTCGCCCTGCCTCTCCTCGAGGTCAGCAGGTTCGACAGGATGGTCCCCGCAGACCCCCGAGCTGCCCTCAGAGTGGAACACACAGCCGATCCTGCCCCGTCAGCCCCTTTCAGGACAAAGCGTCGGGCAGCCTGTGCCATGGACCCCTGAGGTCCTCTGACGTCCACCTCAAGGTGGCTGGAGTAAGCTGGGGAGAGGATCCTCTTTTAGGGGTTTAGAGATAATTCCATCTCACACACCCGCTGGGCACTCCCCACTGCAGGACCTGCAAGCCATGAGCAATGTGGACAGAGCCTGTGGTGTCCCGCCCTCCCCCTGCGGCCAGCGCTTGGTCTGCCATCACCGGGTGTCACTTTTACAGTGGCAGCAAATGCTACTTCATGGAGTTAATTTTTATCACAAGAATTTTTACGCAGTCTCAGAAGCAGAGCGCAAAGAACAATGAGCCTCGCAGACTCATCAGCCAGATCCAACCATCAGGCGGATTTTGCCCCATTTCCCACTTCCCTGGTTTTTTCTTTGCTGAAGTATTTTAAAGCAAAGCACAGACACCACGTCATTTCACCCCCACGCATGGCAGGTACTTCTGACAAATCTAACATTTCTTTCTAGACGCGCAAACCCCTCCCAGCTTTGTCAGGCTTCCTGACAACGTCTTGATAGCACCTGAAACCCAGTCCCTCGTCAGATTACCCTGATTGTCTCAGATATGTTCTTTTACCGTCGATGTGCTTGAATCATGACCCAAAAAGAATCTGCTCACTGCTCTGCTTGTTATGTGGATATCTTTTTTCTGAAATTCCTTCTGCGGTGCTGAGAAGGTCATACGTCTTTTTCCCTTTTGATATGTTAATACGGGGACCTTGATGAATCAGTTGTCTAACGCTAAACCAATCTTGCCTGACTGGCACCAACCCATCTTAGTTACTGCCTTCGCCCAGGCTTCCAAGAAGAGGAAGCTGGGGACGTCTGGGTGTGGCTGCGTGGCTGGGAGGTGCGATCCCCCGGAAGTGGAAGGGAGTGAGGAAGGGAAGCAGGGCGCTTTGTACAACTTGTTCTTCCTTCTCATCTCCGGGTGGCCAAATCTGCTCCAAAGGATGATGGCCTCCCTCCCCCCATCCCCAACTTTCTTCTGATGTGTTTTTCTGGGCCCTTTGGGCTGCCATGGGGAAGCAGAGCCCTTGGGATGGGGGCGGCTCAGCCTGAGGTTCCCACCAGGGAGGGCGGGGGCGCCCCAGCCCAGCCTTGCCTCCCAGGAGCGCTAGATGGGGTGGTGGGTTTGGGATGTTCCACGTATGCTCTGAATGCAGTTGGCCTGTGACTCTTCTCCCTTGTATTGTCCTTATTTTGTTTTGATACCAAGGTTATGACTGCCTTATAAAACAGGGGTGGGCCAGCCGGGCGCAGTGGCTCACACCTGTAATCCCAGCGCTTTGGGAGGCCGAGGAGGGTGGATGGCTTCAGCTGAGGAGTTTGAGACCAGCCTGGGCAACATGGCGAAACACCGTCTTTACAAAAAATACGAAAAGTAGATGGATGTGATGGCACGCACCTGTAATCCCAGCTACTTGGGAGACTGAGGTGGGATGACGATGTGAGCCCAGGAGGTGAATGTTCCAGTGAGCAGGGATGGCACCACTGCACTCCAGCCTGGGCAACAGAAGCAGACCCTGACTCAAATACAACATAAATAAATTAAACTAAATTAAACGGGGGCGACGGAAGCATGTCTGGTTTTTCTTTTCTTTGGAAGAGTTTCTGTAAAATTGAAACTGTGTCTACTTGGCAGAAATCACTGGTGAACATCTGGGACTGTCACTTTTATTTGGAGCTTTTTGTGTGTGCTGATTTCATTTTTTAATGTTACAGGACTTCTGAGGTTTAGGAAATCCTCCTTCATGTCTGTGTCGCGCTCATGACCAGTGCTCTGATGCCTTGGTGATCTCCGGCCTCATGAGCGTGGTGTGCAGTTTGCTCTTTTCCTTTGGTTTTTTTTTTTGAGATAGAGTCTTGCTCTGTCACCCAGACTGGAGTGCAATGGTGCGATCTTGGCTCACTGCAACCTCCGCCTCCCAGATTCGAGCCACAGAAACCCTCTGCAGTCAGAACCCCCCAACCCTGGTACCAGGAAGTAGCTGCGGCACCGTCCACGAAATTCCCAGGAAGTCCCTGGAAGCGTCAGGAGGCAGAGCCCGGGCTAAGCCTGCCGCATTGCTGCCCCTCATGTGATCTGAGCACAGAACATCTCCCTTTCTTTTCTGCACAAAAGCCCGTGCGCCGCCAGTCCTCGTGATCCAACCTGCAGTCCTAGCTTCTCCTTCAAAGACCCCACAGCGGACAATTCTTTTTCACGCCCTCGATGGGAACGCTCAGGCCTCCCATGACAGGCGATGTGGCTGATGGCGTGGGACGGTGGGTGCTCAGTGACAGAGGACACACCGAGGAGGAGTGGGTGGTATCTCCAGGAATCAACCCAGGCTCGGCGAGGAGGCCAGATACAGCTCTAGGCATGAGGACAAGGCCGGTTGGCCTTTGCTTCCCGAGCAGCTTAGTGCAGCGTTCCCCACCCAGAGGTTCCGCCTTGCCTCCAGGGCTGATGACGCTGGTCGGCTGGGCCTGCCATTGGCAAGTGCACTCAGAGCCCAGCACTGGCTCCAGGACTCCACGTGCCTAGTCAAGGCGGAGGCGCTAACAAGCTCCCCTCCTGCCTGCGGACACCTGGAGAGCAGCGCTTCTGGGGGGAAGCAAGGACGTGGGCTGCCAGGGACTGCTGGCTGCCCCAAAGGTGGGGTTTGCAAGAAGGAGGGAGGTGTGGGGCCTTTGGAAGGTGACCCTGGGAAGCAGGAATGAGTGAGGGGGCAGGCGGCGGGGTAAGGAGCAAAGCCACCCAAGGCTCCTCCGTGAGAGGGTTGCTGCAGGCAGCCGGGGCTGATCCCACTGAGGATGTTGAATGTGGCACACCTGGCTCTCATGCGGCCGAATGGACCGAAGCCCCAAGAGCGGAAGTGGGGAACGCGGCCCCCCAGAAATGGCCCCCTTAGTTTCTGTGGGCTCAGAGACAGCAGCAGTGTCTAGCGCCATTGCCAGAGACCATGACACCAACCAAACCAGGGGTATCTCTCAGCGTTCCCAGAGGAGCAGAACCCACAGGACGGGCCGACAGGGTAGGTGGACGGGAGATGAACGGATGGATGGAGGGAAAGAGATTTACTTGAAGAAACTGGCTAGTGCAATGGTGGGGGCTGTCACTTCCCAAATCTGCAGGGCAGGCTGCAAGCTGAGACTGAGGCAAGAGCTGACTGAGGTCTGGAGTCCCAGTCCCGCAGGGCGGCATGCGGGGGCCCGGGCGGGGTTTCCACATCGCAGTCTTGAGGGAGATAGAGTTCCTTCTTCTTTGGGAAACCTTAGTCTGTGATCTTCAGGCCTCTGGCTAACTGGACAAGACCCACCCACACCACGGAAGGTCGCCGGCTTTAACCAGAGTCTGCTGACTTAAATATGAATCACATCCACACAGCCGTCCATGGCAACATCTAGACGGGCGTTTGACCAAACCGGGCACTGTGGCGCAGCCAAGTCGATGTGTGACACTAACCTTCGCACCGGGGTGAACCTACGAAGTCTACCTCATCACCGACCCAGAAAGGTGAGCCATGCTGCTGTGCTCAGAGCTTAGAGAAGAGGGAGCGCGTTAGGGTGGAGGAAGGACAATCTCCTCGTAGACGATTGCTGTTAAAGTTACCATAACCCCCGCAAATGGCTGTGCCTTGGCTGTTATTTCGTTTGTGTTATTATTTGTTCTTTTTGTACAGATAGGGCGCCCCTATGTTGCCCAGGCTGGCCTTGAACTCCTGGCCTCAAGCAATCTTCCTGCCTTGGCCTCCCAAAGCACTATTAAAGGTTGTGAGCTGCCAAGCTCAGCCATGGGAGTTTTTTCTTTTTCCTTTTTTCTTTTTTTTTTTTTTTTTTTTAAGGAAAGGAAAAGAGGGGAAGAAAAAGAGGGAGAGAGAACAGGACTATTGCTTTATTCTATGAATGGGTATTAATAATGGCCGATCATTAGTTTGTGTATTTAAAGTGGAGAATGCATATTTTATGTATCTAAAGTGGAGAGCTCTACAAGTGCTTATTAAGTTTACTTGTTACTGATCTGAGTTCAGATTCTGGATATCCTTATTAATTTTCTGTCTTGTTGAGTCTAAATCTCTTTATGGGTCTTGTGCATCTGGGTGTTAGGATGCATTGATCCTTAAACCACTCTATCTGTGTTGCTTTGAAATCTGTTTTATCAAATGCAAGAATTGCAACTCCTTTTTGTTTATTTATTTGTTTTTGTTCTCCATTTCGTTGGTAGATCTTTCTTCAACCCTTTGAGTCTTTGTGTATCTTTGGATATGAAATGGATCTGGATGTAGTATACCGTTAGGTTTTGGCTGTATCTTTTGATTGGGGGATTTAGTCGATTTCAATTTAAGATTACTGCCATTTGATGTTAACTGGCTATTTTATCCATTTGTTGATGTAAATTCTTCTTTATGTTGATGCTCTTTACTTTTTGATATATTTTTAGAAAGGCGAATACTAGTTATTCCTTTCTGTGTGTAATGCTTCTTTCAGAAGTTTTTGTAAAGCAGGCCTGGTGGTAATAAAATCTCTGAGTACTTGCTTGTTCATAAAAGATTTTATTTTTCCTTCCATTGTGAAGCTTAGTTTGGCAGGATATGAAATTCTGGGCTGAAAGTTCTGTTCTTTAAGGATGTTGAATATTGGCCCCCACTCTCTTCTGGCTTGTAGAGTTTCTACTGAGAGATCTGCTGTAAGTCTAATAGGCTTCCCTTTGTGGGTAACCTGACCTTTCTCTCTGGCTGCCCTTAGTATTTTCTCCTTTGTTTCAACCCTGGTGAATCTAATGATTATGTGTCTTGGGGTTGCTCTTCTTGAGGAATGTCTTTGTGGTGTTCTCTGTATTACCTGGGGTTGAATAGTGTCCTGCTTTGCTAGATTGGGAAAATTCTCCTGGATAATATCCTGAAGAGTATTTTCCAGCTGGGATTCATTCTCTCCATCACATTCAGGTACACCTATCAAACGTAGATTAGGTCTTTTCACATAGTCCCATAATTCTTGGAGACTTTGCTCATTCCTTTTTATCCTTTTTTCTCTATTCTTGTCTTCTCGTTCCATTTCATTAAGTCGGTCTTCGACCTCTGATATCCTTTCTTCTGCTTGATCAATTCGGCTATTCAAACTTGTGCATATTTCACTAAGTTCTCGTGTTGTATTTTTCAACTCCATTAGTTCATTTATATTCCTCTCTATATTGTCCATTCTTTTTAACATTTCGTCAAGCCTTTTTTCAAAGTTCTTAGTTTCTTTACATTGGGTTAGAACAAGTTGTTTCAACTCCCAAAAATTTTTTATCATCCACCTTCTAAAGCCTCCTTCAGATACTGGAACACAGTCCTCTTCCATTAGGGCTTGTTCCGTTGCTGATGAGGAATTACTATCCCCTGTCGAGGGAGAGGGGTTCTGACTTTCGGTTTTCTCGGCCTTTTTAGGCTGTTTTTTTCCCTTTATTGTGATTTTATCCATCTGATGTCTTTACAATTAGCGCCTTTCTGATTAAGTTCCTGAGAGGATGTCCAATTTATTGATTCCCACTGCGCCGGCCAAAACAGCAGCGATAAGACTGATGGTGCTCTTCTGCCTGGGAATCTCCGGTCTGGCTTCCTTCTTGAGTCCGCAAGCGGTTCTGCCTTCCCGGAGCTCCAAACACCAGTCAGTAGGGGAACCAGCCCCGCTCACTGTGCACGAAGAGCTGCCGCGCCGAGGCGATGGCAAAACCGCTGCACCGGCCACAGAAGTTGCGCTGGCGACCCGCGGGGCTCCTCCACTGGAAATCTTCTGGTCCGAGGGCGATGAAAATTCCTCTGAAAATGTGGCGTCCTCACGTTTTCCGAGCTTTCACTGGGAGCTACAATCCCGAGCTGTTAGCGATCAGCCATCTTGGATCTCCCTCCTTTTTTCTTTTTTTTTTTTGAGATGGGGCCTCGCTCCATCACCCAGGCTGGAGTGCAGTGGCGCAATCTCTGCTGACCGCAACCTCTGCCTCCCGAGTTCAAGTGATTCTCCTGCCTCCGCCTCCTGCATAGCTGGGATTACAGGCGCTCTTCAGCACACTCAGCTAATTTTTTTTTTTAGTAGAGATGGGGTTTCACAAGGTTGGCCAGGCTGGTCTCACACTGCTGACCTCAGGTGGTCCACCCACCTTGGCCTCCCAAAGCGCTGGGTTTACAGGGCGTGAGCCACCGCGCGCAGCAGGAGTTATTTTTTCATGGACAAAGGTTTCGGTTTTCAGCCAGTGTGGGTCTGCTCTAGCTAGGAAAACTGTCCAGAAACTCATTTGTGACCAAAAAGAACACAGCACAGCCCTGGTGTCCAGAACCGAGCCGACGTTCAGGGCCAGGCTTTTGCTCTCCTCCTGGACATAAACAGCCTCCCAAACGCCAGCTGAGGCAGGAGCCACGAGACCATGGCAGAAGGAAACGCAGCAAGGCCACTGGGAATCGTGTCTAAGCACAAAAGCAAGGTCACTGCACAGCCCGCAAAGCACCGGACACCTCTCCTCTTGCTAAACGAGCATCTGCTGCCCTGTTAGAGAACCTACTGGCCCTGTGCCCTGACCACCCCAATCTAAAACAAACCCCCAGCCTTAGGCCCTTCCCAAGCCACCCAAGGCACCAACCCATGTCCCATAACACCCTGGCACTGAAATGCCTCAGCTCCCCGCAGGGCGCTCAGTGTGATCTGGTTGCCTGCAGGTGTGTGTTGCTGTGGCCCCCGGCTGAGGGGGATGGTGCCAGTGGTCTGCTCAGGGTAACTGGATACTGAGTGACAGCCGGCCACACGGGGCCCTGGTCACACACAGTGAACGATGACTCCGCCCAGTCCTCGAGTGCAATGAATACAAGAATGTGTGTGAGCCAGGCACCCAGGCCCATCTTCAATTCCCCTCCGGTTCTCACCAATCAGGCTCTGTCTCCATGACTCCGCTGAAACTGCCCTCCACATTGCAGAGTGTGGCAGTCTGCTCCAGGCCTCCCCGGCCTCCTGGGCGGCTGTCGGTGGGCCACTCCCTTTCCAGGCGCACTGGCTCCACCCGGCCTGCAGGATGCGCAGTCCCCTGCTTCTCCTGCACCACAAGCTCCTCCATGGCACGTCCCCACCAGTGCCGGGGGCTCCAGGGCTCGGTGCTCCTGTCCTCTCCTTCCATCCACACTTGGATCAGCAGGTCGGCCTCATCACATCTTATTTTCTGTGTGCTCTTCCTGAGCTCCCCCTGCGCTCGCCTGGCTTCTCCACGGCTCCCCACGGAGGCAGAGCAGTGTCAGATGGCAGCATCTTAGACTTGGCGTGTCCGAAACCGGCTCTTCCCACAGCCTTTCTTAACCCAGCTATCAGAACCCCTTTCTCGGCAGGGTGCAGTAGCTCACGCCTATAATCCCAGCACTTTGGGAGGCCAAGGCAGGTGAATCACCTGAGGTCAGGAGTTCGAGACCAACGTGACCAACATGGTGAAACCTCATCTCTAACAGAAGCACAAAGCTTAGCCAGGCATGGTGGCCGGCACCTGTAATCCCAGCTACTTGGGAGGCTGAGACAGGAGAATTGCTTGAATCCAGGAGAGGAAAGTTGCAATGAGCCGAGATCAAGCCACTGCACTCCAGCCTGGGCAACAGAGCCTCCCCTGGTTCCCAATGCCCCTCCATGCTGGCCCCACGTCTGAGGTGCCACGTCGCTCCCGCCTCAGGGCCTTTGCATGGCCTGTTCCCACTGCACAGACAGCTCTTCCTGCAGGTCTCTGCATGGCTGGTGCACTCACTTCCTTGAGGGCTCTACCAAAAGCCGGCTCTCAGAGCCCACGTTGTGCTGCTGTGGCAGGATACCACAGACTGCGCGCTTTATACGGAAGGGAACTGTAGTTCTGAAAGCTGACAAGTGGGCAGGTGTGTCATCCCACAGCAGAAGGTGGAAGAGCAAAGAGAGGGCAAGAGAGAGGAGGGGACCGGCTCTCACGATGATAGCACTCGTCCACTCATGAGGCCGCCTCTCGTTAGTCACCCCAGGGCCGAGTCTCCACCCATTAGTGCCACCGCACAACACTGTGGCCTTGGGGAATGAGTTCCCAACCTGGGCATCTCTGGAGAAGCACTGGAAGCACAGCGCCTGCCCTGTGAGCGGCTGTGCCACGGCACCTGCCCTGTGAGTGGTTCTGCCACGGCTCTCTGGGGAATAAATTCCCAACCCGGGCGTCTCTGGAGAAGCACTCGAAGCACAGCGCCTGCCCTGTGAGCGGCTGTGCCACGGCACCTGCCCTGTGAGTGGCCCTGCCACAGCTCTCTGCCCTATGAGTGGCCCTGCCATGGCTCTCTGCGGCAGAGCGTGTCCCACCCCCTGACCTGTTGCTTGGCTTGCGGCTTGCTTTGGGCGATGGCGGGTGAGCAGATGGGAACTTCAGCCACGTCTGGCTGAAGGCGTTCAATGTGCGTGCACAGCTGAGCCCTGCACCATGAGAAGGCTGTGCCCACATCGACACTGCTCCCTCCGTCTGAACCCTGGAAGGGTAGCACAGGGGGTGGACCCGACCCAATCTGATGCCTGAGGCAGAGACACCCAGCCAAACCACAGACCCAAGAGAGCGGGTGAAGCCACCAGAACTCAGGGGTGTTTGTTATGTGCCATTACCCCACAAGAGCTGAGCAGCGCACACATATTCTCTAACATTCCGTATACCCCTTATTTATCTTGTGTATGCTCTGCCTTCCCCACTAGAAGGTAAGCTACATGAGGGCAGGAATGCCATCTCTTCTGTTCAGCACTGAAACCCCAGTGCTAAATGGGAAGAGGCATTGAACACGGATTGTCGAATGGATGGATGAATGAATGAATGAATGAAAGTTGGGGGTCTGAGACTAGAGCTAATGCCTGGGAGCAATGGGAACGCGTAAGAGGAGCCGTCCACCCAGGGCTGGAGATGGGGGCAGATGTGTCAGGAACACATCCAGGCAGAAACCCTAGGTGGCCACATTGACTCAGCAAATGAAGGTTCCCAGAGAATTACTCCCTTCACCAGAGTGAACGCAGCCACCTAGAACAGGGAAGGCCGGGTGACATCAACAAGGAGACAGGGCAAAGGTAAGATAGTGTGTGACTTACCCGAGATGCACACCAGGCCATCAGGATGCCAGGAACAGCGCTTTCCCATGCATCTACTGTTCACGCCACATCCACGTGAGCCCTGGAGCAATTAGAAGGTAGCTATGTTTTTATTAAGCACCTACTGTGTGCCACACTAGCTGACTGAATACAGCTATGACAGACAGTTCCTGACTTCAAAGGGCTACATTCCCATAGGAGAGGCTGGCAAGCAGACAGACTGACAGGCAGGGAGGAACAGAGCCAACGAGATAGAAGTATTGATATTAATACATACACGTGGATATCAATATCAATAGTGGTGGCTGGCAGAGCCAATATCTGTAGACAAGCCAGCAGGCTGAAAACTCAGGCAGGAGTGGAATTTGCTGTTTTGAGGCAGAATTTCTTCTCAGGAAACCTCGTTTTTGCTCTCCAGGCCTTCGACTGATTGGACAAGGCCCACCCATGTGGTTCAGGATCGCCTCCTTTCCTTAAGGCGGGCGGATCATAGGTGTCAATCACATCCGCAGAACACCTCCACAGCAACGCTTCGCTTCACGTCTGAGTCCCAGGGGGCTGAGCCTAGCCAAGATGACGTAAAACACCACACGTGGCGGAGACGGTCGCAGACAGTGTGACGCACTTAATCCACAGAACTGCACATTAGAAATGGTTAAAGTGGTGACCTTTCTGCTACACACACTTAACCACTTCTTTTCTTGAGACAGATTTTCGCTCTCTGGCCAAGCTGGAGTGCAGTGGTGTGAAACCTCGGCCTCCCGGGTTCCAGCAGTTCTTCCACATCAGCCTCCTGAGTAGCTGGGATTACGGATGCACAACACCATGCCCAGCTAATTTATCATGATTATTAGTATTCTGAGACAGAGTTTTACTGTGTTGGCCGGGCTGGAGTGCAGTGGCGAGATCTTGGCTCCCTGCAACCTGCCTCCCGAGTTCAAGCGATTCTCGAAGCAGCTGGGATTACAGGCTCCCACCACCACACCAGGCTAATTTTTGTATTTTTAGTAGACAGGGTCTCTACTAAACAGACCTTTAGAGGACGGTCGGCTCCACAGCCTAGAGGAGGAAGCTGGAGAAACAGCAGACGAGGAACTAGATCGTGAGGTCGCACACAGCCTGGGGTGGCTCTGGGAGCTGGAGGGAGGCAGCTGGCTCCATTCTTGCCCCTGAGCCACAGGAGACTCTCCCCTTGCTACATGGGCAGGCTGACCGGCCACCTCCACCCCGTCACCCCGACACAAATGCCCACGGCCTCCTCCACCCCCACTGAGAACCTACACAAATGGTCTCAGAGAAACCGACGAAGCTACTGGCGTGGCAGCTCTTCCAAGCCACGGTCCACACCACCGGCTCGTTCAACCCGGCTCACCGAGAACCTGCGCCGGGCGGAACCGTGTCCCCCAAAGCCATGTCCTCAAGACCTATGGATGCCGTCTTATCTGGAAGCGGGTCTGTGCAGACGTAAGGACGCTAAAGCAGGGTCACAATGGAGTGCACGGGCCTCATCTAATGACTGGTAACCCTGTAAGAGGAGAGAAATGTGGACAGACACAGAGGCCGTGTAAACACGGAGACAGACACACACAGAGGCCGTGTAAACACGGAGACAGACACACACAGAGGCCGTGTAAACACGGAGACAGACACACACAGAGGCCGTGTAAACACGGAGACAGACACACACAGAGGCCGTGTAAACACGGAGACAGACACACACAGAGGCCGTGTAAACACGGAGGCAGACACACACAGAGGCCGTGTAAACACGGAGACAGACACACACAGAGGCCGTGTAAACACGGAGGCAGACACACAGAGAGGCCGTGTAAACACGGAGACAGACACACACACAGAGGCCGTGCAAACACGGAGACAGACAAACACACAGAGGCCGTGTAAACACGGAGACAGACACACACACAGAGGCCGTGCAAACACGGAGGCAGACACACACACAGAGGCCGTGCAAACACGGAGACAGACACACACACAGAGGCCGTGCAAACACGGAGACAGACACACACACAGAGGCCGTGTAAACACGGAGACAGACACACAGAGGCCGTGTAAACACGGAGACAGACACACACAGAGGCCGTGTAAACATGGAGACAGACACACACAGAGGCCGTGTAAACACGGAGACAGACACACACAGAGGCCGTGTAAACACGGAGACGGACACACACACAGAGGCCGTGTAAACACGGAGGCAGACACACACAGAGGCCGTGTAAACACGGAGACAGACACACACAGAGGCCGTGTAAACATGGAGACAGACACACACAGAGGCCGTGTAAACACGGAGACAGACACACACAGAGGCCGTGTAAACACGGAGACGGACACACACACAGAGGCCGTGTAAACACGGAGGCAGACACACACAGAGGCCGTGTAAACACGGAGACAGACACACACAGAGACCGTGTAAACACGGAGACAGACACACACAGAGGCCGTGTAAAAACGGAGACAGACACACACAGAGACCGTGTAAACACGGAGATGCACACAGAGAGGCCGTGTAAACAAGGAGACAGACACACACAGAGGCCGTGTAAACACGGAGACAGACACACACAGAGAGGCCGTGTAAACACGGAGACAGACACACACAGAGAGGCCGTGTAAACACGGAGATGCACACACAGAGGCCGTGTAAACACGGAGACAGAAACACACAGAGGCCGTGTAAACACGGAGACAGACACACACAGAGGCCGTGTAAACACGGAGACGGACACACACACAGAGGCCGTGTAAACACGGAGGCAGACACACACAGAGGCCGTGTAAACACGGAGACAGACACACACAGAGACCGTGTAAACACGGAGACAGACACACACAGAGGCCGTGTAAACACGGACACGGACACACACAGAGGCCGTGTAAACACGGAGACAGACACACACAGAGGCCGTGTAAACACAGAGACAGACACACACAGAGGCCGTGTAAACACAGAGACAGACACACATAGAGACCGTGTAAACACGGAGATGCACACACAGAGGCCGTGTAAACACGGAGACAGACACACACAGAGAGGCCGTGTAAACACGGAGACGGACACACACAGAGGCCGTGTAAACACGGAGGCGGACACACACAGAGGCCGTGTAAACACGGAGACGGACACACACAGAGGCCGTGTAAACACGGAGACGGACACACACAGAGGCCGTGTAAACACGGAGACGGACACACACAGAGGCCGTGTAAACACGGAGACGGACACACACAGAGGCCGTGTAAACACGGAGACGGACACACACAGAGGCCGTGTAAACACGGAGACGGACACACACAGAGGCCGTGTAAACACGGAGACGGACACACACAGAGACCGTGTAAACACGGAGATGCACACACAGAGGCCGTGTAAACACGGAGACGGACACACACAGAGAGGCCGTGTAAACACGGAGACGGACACACACAGAGAGGCCGTGTAAACACGGAGACGGACACACACACAGAGGCCGTGTAAACACGGAGGCATACACACACAGAGGCCGTGTAAACACGGAGACGGACACACACAGAGGCCGTGTAAACACGGAGACGGACACACACAGAGGCCGTGTAAACACGGAGACGGACACACACAGAGGCCGTGTAAACACGGAGACGGACACACACAGAGAGGCCGTGTAAACACGGAGACGGACACACACAGAGAGGCCGTGTAAACACGGAGACGGACACACACAGAGAGGCCGTGTAAACACGGAGACGGACACACACAGAGAGGCCGTGTAAACACGGAGACGGACACACACAGAGAGGCCGTGTAAACACGGAGACGGACACACACAGAGAGGCCGTGTAAACACGGAGACGGACACACACAGAGAGGCCGTGTAAACACGGAGACGGACACACACACAGAGGCCGTGTAAACACGGAGGCATACACACACAGAGGCTGTGTAAACACGGAGACAGACACACACAGAGACCGTGTAAACATGGAGATGCACACACAGAGGCCGTGTAAACACGGAGACAGACACACACAGAGAGGCCGTGTAAACACAAAGACAGACACACACAGAGGCCGTGTAAACACGAAGACGGACACACACAGAGGCCGTGTAAACACGGAGACGGACACACACAGAGGCCGTGTAAACACGGAGACGGACACACACAGAGGCCGTGTAAACACGGAGACGGACACACACAGAGGCCGTGTAAACACGGAGACGGACACACACAGAGGCCGTGTAAACACGGAGACGGACACACACACAGAGGCCGTGTAAACACGGAGACGGACACACACAGAGGCCGTGTAAACACGGAGACAGACACACACACAGAGGCCGTGTAAACACGGAGACGGAAACACACAGAGGCCGTGTAAACACGGAGACGGAAACACACAGAGGCCGTGTAAACACGGAGACGGACACACACAGAGGCCGTGTAAACACGGAGACAGACACACACACAGAGGCCGTGTAAACACGGAGACGGAAACACACAGAGGCCGTGTAAACACGGAGACGGAAACACACAGAGGCCGTGTAAACACGGAGACGGACACACACAGAGGCCGTGTAAACACGGAGGCGGACACACACAGAGGCCGTGTAAACACGGAGGCGGACACACACAGAGGCCGTGTAAACACGGAGGCGGACACACACAGAGGCCGTGTAAACACGGAGGCGGACACACACAGAGGCCGTGTAAACACGGAGGCGGACACACACAGAGGCCGTGTAAACACGGAGGCGGACACACACAGAGGCCGTGTAAACACGGAGGCGGACACACACAGAGGCCGTGTAAACACGGAGGCGGACACACACAGAGGCCGTGTAAACACGGAGACGGACACACACAGAGGCCGTGTAAACACGGAGACGGACACACACAGAGGCCGTGTAAACACGGAGACGGACACACACAGAGGCCGTGTAAACACGGAGACGGACACACACACAGAGGCCGTGTAAACACGGAGGCAGACACACACAGAGGCCGTGTAAACACGGAGACGGACACACACACAGAGGCCGTGTAAACACGGAGGCAGACACACACAGAGACCGTGTAAACACGGAGATGCACACACAGAGGCCGTGTAAACACGGAGACAGACACACACAGAGGCCGTGTAAACACGGAGACAGACACACACAGAGGCCGTGTAAACACGGAGACGGACACACACAGAGGCCGTGTAAACACGGAGACGGACACACACACAGAGGCCGTGTAAACACGGAGGCAGACACACACAGAGGCCGTGTAAACACGGAGACAGACACACACAGACGCCGTGTAAACACGGAGACAGACACACACACAGAGGCCGTGTAAACACGGAGACAGACACACACACAGAGGCCGTGTAAACACGGAGACAGACACACACAGAGGCCGTGTAAACACGGAGACAGACACACACAGAGACCGTGTAAACACGGAGACAGACACACACAGAGGCCGTGTAAACACGGAGACAGACACACACAGAGACCGTGTAAACACGGAGATGCACACACAGAGGCCGTGTAAACACGGAGACAGACACACACAGAGGCCGTGTAAACACGGAGACAGACACACACAGAGGCCGTGTAAACACGGAGACGGACACACACAGAGGCCGTGTAAACACGGAGACGGACACACACAGAGGCCGTGTAAACACGGAGACGGACACACACAGAGGCCGTGTAAACACGGAGGCGGACACACACAGAGGCCGTGTAAACACGGAGACGGACACACACAGAGGCCGTGTAAACACGGAGACGGACACACACAGAGGCCGTGTAAACACGGAGGCGGACACACACAGAGGCCGTGTAAACACGGAGGCAGACACACACAGAGGTGGTGTAAACACGGCTGCAGAGGCAGGAGTGAGGCTGCCACAGATCAGGAGCTCCGACGTTTCCAGCACCCACCAGCAGCACGCAGAGGTGAAGGGAACTCGCCTAGAGTCTCAGAGTGGGCAGAAGCCACTGCCCGCAGCCAGGTGAGGCCGTGAGCCCAGTCCTGGTCAACGGACTGAGGATGAGGGGATGCCCAGCAGCAGGGACCACCGTGAACTGAAGGCCAGGGCCGCTGGCCTGAGACAGACAAACACGGCAGGTCCTCAAATACCAGTTCACCGACAGAGCGGGGCTGAGGCCTCCCCAGGTCCGCGTGGATTTTCTCCGGGTGCGCCAGTTCCCTCCCACATCCCAAGCACATACTGAGGCTCACAGCGTGTCTACATGGGCCCCGTCTGCGTGAGTGCGGGTGTCCCACGGAGGTCCCACAGAGGCACGTCCTATCCAAGGCAGATGCCCGCCTTGGCCCTGAGCTGCCAGATGAGCTCTGGCCACCTGCCACCCTGAACTGGAGAAAGCAAGTTAGAAAACAAATAAATAAATGAATACAAATTATTATCAAACAAAAATTATAGGCTGGGCACAGTGGCTCATGCCTGTAATCCCAGCCCTTTGGGAGTCTGAGGCAGGTGGATCATGAAGTCAGGGGATTGAGACCATCCTGGCTAACACGGTGAAACCCCGTCTCTACTGAAAATGCAAAAAGATTAGCTGGCCATGGTGTTGCGTGCCTGTAATCCCAGGGACTTCGGAGACTGAGGAAGGAGAATCACTTGAACCCGGCAGGCAGTGGTTGCAGTGAGCCGAGATTGTGCCACTACACTCCAGCCTGGGCCACAGAACGAGACTCCCTCTCAAAAAAATAAGTATATATACAAAGGCTATGGTAATCACCCAAACGCATGAGGGTGCTCGCGAAGCTGCCATACTCACGGTCGCTCGTGTTTCAGGGGCGCGGTGGGAGGAGGTGCTCCCAACGCTTTCGCTCTGCAGACACAGTCTCCTTGATTTCACGGCCACCACTACCCCCGCCGAACACTTGGTAGATAATTCTCTCTCGTTTGCACTGACCTTCCTTATGTCGGCGCAGCTACCTCTACATGTAGGGATAGTTACATTTATTTCAATGTTTCATATTAGAAATGTTTGGGTCTTTAGAAATGTGACGGCGTTTTTCGTTTTTTGTGGAGTTTTTTTTTTTTTTTTTTTGAAATAAGGTTTCACTCTGTCACCCAGGCTGGAGTGTGGTGGTGTGATCACAGATCACTGCAAACTTGGCCTCTGAGGCTCAAGTGATCCTGCCACCTCAGCCTCCTAAGTAGCTGGGACTGTAGGCACACACCACCCTTCCTGGCTAATTTTTGGGGAGTATTTTTTGTAGAGACGGGGTTTTGTCATGTTCCTCAGGCTGGTTTTGAACTCCTGGCCTCAAGCGATCTGCCCACCTCAGCCTCCTGAAGTGCTGGGATTACAGGTGTGAAGCACTGCGCCTGTTCTGGTGATGTTTTGAGAACAGAAATATGCCGTAGAAATTTAACTTTTGTTTATATCAATTAGCCTTTGGTAAAATTGGTTTCATTATATGTTGTCTCACATAAAGTCACAGTTTCCAGGAACCTGTGATGCGATTGAGGACTTACGGTATGCCATTATCTGTTTACAAGAAATTGTAAGTACCAACATGGCCCGTTTCCATGGGGCCTGAGGTGAAAAGCCCAAGGTGAAGGTGATGGCTTCCGTCTCCGAGTCCCCAAGTCCCTCATCTCCAATGCTTGTTCCCTGTCCTGTGCAGCACTGTCCCTTGGGAAGCACTGACTTTCTTCCCCAGCCAGTGGTCCCAAATAATCATCTCTGGAGCTGCAGAAGCAGAGGATGGACTGAGCCTTTGCGCTGCCCAAAAGCAGGAGAAGCCCGCCCTCTAGCGTCCGTCACCACAGCAAGTGGGGCACTTCCATTTCCAAAGTGGAAATTCGGTGCCTTTAAAGATGTACCCCGCAGGGATGTGAATGAAGCTGGAAGCCACCATTCTCAGCAAACGAACACAAGAACAGAAAACCAAACACTGCATGTTCTCACTAAGAAGTGGGAATTGAACAATGAGAACACATAGACACAGGGAGGGGAGCATCACACACCGGGGCCTGTCGGGAGGCGGGGGTAGGGGAGGGAGAGCATTAGGAGAAATATCTAATGTAGATGACAGGGTGATGGGTGCAGCAAACCACCATGACACTTGTACACCTATGCAACAAACCTGCGTGTTCTGCACATGGACCCCAGAACTTAAAATATGGTTTAAAAAAAAAAAGATGTAACCCGAAGGGAGGTCAAGGTCGGAAATGGGCAAACTCCTTCCACGACTCCAGCCTGATAGAGACACCCACAACCCTCCCAGCACTTGCAAGACTTGATGTGAAGCCAGCTTCTAAGAGCTCCCAAAGTAACATGCCTTAGAGACATGGCATAACCAAGTTACAAACGCACGTTCCATTTGATGCGGGCATTTCACCTCCAGAGCTGTACATGCACAGAGTCACCCGTGCACAGATTACTGTTGCAGCTGCTGGCATTAGTGAGGAACGGACGCTACCGAAATGTGCCCCTGGAGAGTAGGTGTACACGATTCTGCTGCGTAGGACATCCGGCAGTGCAGGGGAAATCAGGAAATCTGCACACTCGTGTTCACAGTGGCATGTTCACAACAGCCAACAGGTAGAAATCATCTGCACATTCGTGTTCACAGTGGCATGTTCACAACAGCCAACAGGTAGAAATCTGCACACTTGTGTTCACAGTGGCATGTTCACAACAGCCAACAGGTAGAAATCATCTGCACACTCGTGTTCACAGTGGCATGTTCACAACCGCCAACAGGTAGAAATCATCTGCACACTCGTGTTCACAGTGGCATGTTCACAACAGCCAACAGGTAGAAATCTGCACACTTGTGTTCACAGTGGCATGTTCACAACAGCCAACAGGTAGAAATCATCTGCACACTTGTGTTCACAGTGGCATGTTCACAACAGCCAACAGGTAGAAATCATCTGCACACTCGTGTTCACAGTGGCACTGTTCACAACAGCCAACAGGTAGAAATCATCTGCACATTCGTGTTCACAGTGGCATGTTCACAACAGCCAACAGGTAGAAATCATCTGCACATTCGTGTTCACAGTGGCATGTTCACAACAGCCAACAGGTAGAAATCATCCGCACATTCGTGTTCACAGTGGCATGTTCACAACAGCCAACAGGTAGAAATCATCCGCACATTCGTGTTCACAGTGGCACTGTTCACAACAGCCAACAGGTAGAAATCATCTGCACACTCGTGTTCACAGTGGCACTGTTCACAACAGCCAACAGGTAGAAATCATCCGCACATTCATGTTCACAGTGGCATGTTCACAACAGCCAACAGGTAGAAATCATCCGCACACTCATGTTCACAGTGGCATGTTCACAACAGTCAACAGGTAGAAATCATCCACACACTCGTGTTCACAGTGGCATGTTCACAACAGCCAACAGGTAGAAATCATCCACACACTCGTGTTCACAGTGGCATGTTCACAACAGCCAACAGGTAGAAATCATCTGCACACTCGTGTTCACAGTGGCATGTTCACAACAGCCAACAGGTAGAAATCATCCGCACACTCGTGTTCACAGTGGCATGTTCACAACAGCCAACAGGTAGAAATCATCTGCACACTCGTGTTCACAGTGGCATGTTCACAACAGTCAACAGGTAGAAATCATCTGCACACTCGTGTTCACAGTGGCACTGTTCACAACAGCCAACAGGTAGAAATCATCCACACACTCGTGTTCACAGTGGCATGTTCAAAACAGTCAACAGGTAGAAATCTGCACACTTGTGTTCACAGTGGCATGTTCACAACAGCCAACAGGTAGAAATCATCTGCACACTCGTGTTCACAGTGGCACTGTTCACAACAGTCAACAGGTAGAAATCTGCACACTTGTGTTCACAGTGGCATGTTCACAACAGCCAACAGGTAGAAATCATCTGCACACTCGTGTTCACAGTGGCATGTTCACAACAGCCAACAGGTAGAAATCTGCACACTTGTGTTCACAGTGGCATGTTCACAACAGCCAACAGGTAGAAATCATCTGCACACTCGTGTTCACAGTGGCACTGTTCACAACAGTCAACAGGTAGAAATCATCTGCACATTCGTGTTCACAGTGGCATGTTCACAATAGCCAACAGGTAGAAATCATCTGCACACTCGTGTTCACAGTGGCACTGTTCACAATAGCCAACAGGTAGAAATCATCTGCACACTTGTGTTCACAGTGGCATGTTCACAACAGCCAACAGGTAGAAATCATCTGCACACTCGTGTTCACAGTGGCACTGTTCACAACAGTCAACAGGTAGAAATCTGCACACTTGTGTTCACAGTGGCATGTTCACAACAGCCAACAGGTAGAAATCATCTGCACACTCGTGTTCACAGTGGCACTGTTCACAACAGCCAACAGGTAGAAATCATCTGCACACTCGTGTTCACAGTGGCATGTTCACAACAGCCAACAGGTAGAAATCATCTGCACACTCGTGTTCACAGTGGCACTGTTCACAACAGTCAACAGGTAGAAATCATCTGCACACTCGTGTTCACAGTGGCATGTTCACAACAGCCAACAGGTAGAAATCATCTGCACACTCGTGTTCACAGTGGCATGTTCACAACAGTCAACAGGTAGAAATCATCTGCACACTCGTGTTCACAGTGGCACTGTTCACAACAGCCAACAGGTAGAAATCATCCACACACTCGTGTTCACAGTGGCATGTTCAAAACAGTCAACAGGTAGAAATCTGCACACTTGTGTTCACAGTGGCATGTTCACAACAGCCAACAGGTAGAAATCATCTGCACACTCGTGTTCACAGTGGCACTGTTCACAAGTCAACAGGTAGAAATCTGCACACTTGTGTTCACAGTGGCATGTTCACAACAGCCAACAGGTAGAAATCATCTGCACACTCGTGTTCACAGTGGCATGTTCACAACAGCCAACAGGTAGAAATCTGCACACTTGTGTTCACAGTGGCATGTTCACAACAGCCAACAGGTAGAAATCATCTGCACACTCGTGTTCACAGTGGCACTGTTCACAACAGTCAACAGGTAGAAATCATCTGCACATTCGTGTTCACAGTGGCATGTTCACAATAGCCAACAGGTAGAAATCATCTGCACACTCGTGTTCACAGTGGCACTGTTCACAATAGCCAACAGGTAGAAATCATCTGCACACTTGTGTTCACAGTGGCATGTTCACAACAGCCAACAGGTAGAAATCATCTGCACACTCGTGTTCACAGTGGCACTGTTCACAACAGTCAACAGGTAGAAATCTGCACACTTGTGTTCACAGTGGCATGTTCACAACAGCCAACAGGTAGAAATCATCTGCACACTCGTGTTCACAGTGGCACTGTTCACAACAGCCAACAGGTAGAAATCATCTGCACACTCGTGTTCACAGTGGCATGTTCACAACAGCCAACAGGTAGAAATCATCTGCACACTCGTGCTCACAGTGGCACTGTTCACAATAGCCAACAGGTAGAAATCATCTGCACACTTGTGTTCACAGTGGCATGTTCACAACAGCCAACAGGTAGAAATCATCTGCACACTCGTGTTCACAGTGGCACTGTTCACAACAGTCAACAGGTAGAAATCTGCACACTTGTGTTCACAGTGGCATGTTCACAACAGCCAACAGGTAGAAATCATCTGCACACTCGTGTTCACAGTGGCACTGTTCACAACAGTCAACAGGTAGAAATCATCTGCACACTCGTGTTCACAGTGGCATGTTCACAACAGCCAACAGGTAGAAATCATCTGCACACTCGTGTTCACAGTGGCACTGTTCACAACAGTCAACAGGTAGAAATCATCTGCACACTCGTGTTCACAGTGGCACTGTTCACAATAGCCAACAGGTAGAAATCATCTGCACACTCGTGTTCACAGTGGCATGTTCACAACAGCCAACAGGTAGAAATCATCTGCACACTCGTGTTCACAGTGGCACTGTTCACAATAGCCAACAGGTAGAAATCATCTGCACACTCGTGTTCACAGTGGCATGTTCACAACAGCCAACAGGTAGAAATCATCTGCACACTTGTGTTCACAGTGGCACTGTTCACAATAGCCAACAGGTAGAAATCATCTGCACACTTGTGTTCACAGTGGCATGTTCACAACAGCCAACAGGTAGAAATCATCTGCACACTCGTGTTCACAGTGGCATGTTCACAACAGCCAACAGGTAGAAATCACCCCAACATCCACCGACAGGTCAATGGATGAACACAACGTGGTCGCTACGCACAACGAAATATTATTCAACTTTAAAAAGGAAGGAAATTCTGACACATGCTACGATGTGGATGAACCTTGAAGGCAATATGCTCAGTAAAATAAAACAGTCAGAGGCTGGGCACAGTGGCTCACATCTGTAATCCCAACACTCTGGGAGGCCGAGGGAAGTCGATCACCTGAGGTCAGGAGTTCGAGACTAGCCTGACCAAAATGGTGAAACCCTGTTTCTCCTAAAAATACAATAATAATAATAAAAGAAAATTAGTGGGCTGTGGTGATGCAGGCCTGTGATCCCAGCTACTCAGGAGGCTGAGGCAGGAGAATCACTTGAACCCAGGAGGCAGAGGTTCCAGTGAGCGGAGATCGTACCACTGCACTCCAGCCTGGGCAACAGAGCAAGACTCCATCTCAAAAATAAAGGCAGTCGCAAAAGGACAAATGATTGTACTTGTATGAGTCTCTTTTTTTTTTTTTTTTTTTTGAGATGGACTCTCACTCTGTCACCCAGACTAGAGTGCAGTGGCACAATCTTGGCTCACTGGAACATCTGCCTCCTGAGTTCAAGCCATTCTCCTGCCTCAGCCTCCTGAGTAGCTGGAATTACAGGTATACACCACCACGCCCAGCTAATTTTTGTATTTTTAGTAGAAATGGGGTTTCACCATGTTGGCCAGGCTGATCTCGAACTCCTGACCTTGTGACCTGCCTGCCTCGGCCTCTCAAAGTGCTGGGATTACAGGTGTGAGCCACCGCGCCCAGCCCCCTGCATCTGTATGAGTTTCTTAGAGTAGTCATATGCATAGAGACGGGCAATGGACTAGTGGGCATTAGAGGCTGAGGGGAGGGAGAACCGCAGTTAGTGTGCAATGGGGACAGAGTTTTGCTTTTGCAAAACAAAAAAAAAAGGTCTGGAGGCTGATGGTGGTGGTGATTGCACAAGGATGCAAATGTACTTAATATCACTGAACTGTACTCTTATTAGTAAAATAGTTAAGATGGTGAATTTCATGTTATGTGTCTTTCACCATCAAAAAATGAGGAAATTTATTTGCTATTGTGCCACAGATGCAAAAAGAAATTATTTTCGTATCTCCTTCCTCCTGGAGATATGGAAATATCTCCAGCTTATTATACAAAAATGAGGCGGAGAACAATGTGTGTATGGTGTGCTAACACTTATGCCAAACAGGAAATACACATTGCTTGTAACTACATAAAGTATCTCTAGGACCCACATGAAACTGGTCACGTTGGCTGCTCTTGGTGAGGTCGTAGGAGGCTGGGCACAGAGCTAGCAGGGGACTTCTTGGTTATTTTTATCTTGAACCATGAGAATGTGTTAATCACACATACGGTAAGTAATTAAAATAAAAATGCCATTTTGGGACAGAATAAAGCCATTTGTGGAAAGCCATATACGGGTTGCCTGCATACAGCCTGGTGTATGGTGGTACAGACCACCGCTATTCTGCTGGAAATAAAAGTGACCTACATGGACCCCAGGTACAGACCTGTTATGATCCGAATATTTATAAAAATTCAGATGTTGAAACTCTAACCCCCTACGGTGTTAGGAGGTGAGGACTCGGAGAGGAGGTTGTGAGGGTGGAGCCCTATGATGAGGTTAGTGCCTTTATAAGAGAGAAGAGAGCTTGCTCACTCTCTCTCCCCATCATTAAACCAGGAAGAGACCTCACCAGGAACAGGACTGGCCAGTAGCTTCATCTGGAACTTCCAGCCTCCAGAACTGTGAGAAATCAATCTGTGCATCTGTGGCATTCTTCACAGCAGCCCCCGCTGAGTGAGCTAAGACCTGAAGCCTTCTTAGGGGTTTAACCACATGGTCTGATCAATTACAGACGCTAATAAAACACAAAAGCCTTCCTTTCACCGAGACTCACTTGCTAAATGACTTCCGTGTGAAACGTGTGACGGCATGGAAAGAACAGGAGAGTCACAGGAACATGAGCTCCCTGCACTTTGGGCAGCCAGGGAGACAAGCTTCTGACTCGAAACGTCTCTGGGGAGGGAGGGACCATGGCAGGGGCGTTGAGTTTCATGTCATGGACTCACAAAGCTGGGGTTCAGAAGAGACCCCAGGAATCAGCTAGTCCAACCCCCATTCCACAGAGCAAGAAACCAAGACCCAGACTGAGGAAGTGACGGTCTGAAGTCTCACAGCCGCATCGCTACACTTGGCCTTCACAGAGCACAGGCCTAGGCTGGGCACTTAACAGCTTATCCAGCCCTGGCCCAGCAACACCCTCCAAGGTAGGCACGCTTATTATCTTTGTCTGTTTTCTGTTGCTTATAAACAGGATACCTGAAACTGAGTAACTGATAAAGCAAAGGAACTTATTTTTCACAGCTACTTCCCACAGCTGCCAAGCTAAAATGAGTTGGGCAGCTGAGAAGTCCAAGGCCAAGAGGCCACATGGTGACAGCCTTCCCACTGGTCACGTGGCGAGGGGCTGCGTGTGCTAACCTGCTAGTTCAGGGGTCTCTTCCTCTTATGAAACCACCAGCTCCCCTCCCATGATAACCCATCAACCCACTAACCATGAATGACTGAATGACTCCATCCATGAGGGCAGGGTCCAATCTCCTCTCAAGGGCCCGCCTCTCAATAAGGCCACAGTAGGAACAGTTTCAGCCCGAGTTTTGGAGGGGACATTCAACATAGCACACGTTATCCTCATTTTACAAATGGGAGACCTTGAAAATTAACTTTCATGCCCCAGGTAGCTCTCCCTGTGGTGGAGCCAGGATGAAGCCCGGGCCTGCAGTGTTCCAGAGGCCAGGCCCTAGGCCATCGCTTGCCCTGATTCCCCACACAGTGCCCGTCACCATCCTAGGCTGGTTCAGAAATGGCAGATCCAACATGGAGCTGCCAGCCCCACACCTCCATCACCCCATTACTCCCCGCTGCTCTTTCTCTCTCCGTTACCCTGCACGCCCAACCCCTCAGCAAGGGCTGCACCACCTCCTGTCCCTTTCCCTCCACCTCCAGCCTCCACCCTGGCCCAGCCTCCACCTCCACCCTGGCCCAGCCACCCGCTCCTGTCCCAGGATCACCCCTTGCCTGCCTTCTTCCTGCTGCCCTGCCCCTCACTCTCCAACCTCTACCTTTTTAAAACAGCTTCACTGAGAATTAATTTACATCCCATAAAACAGCCCTTTTAAAGCATATGATTAAGTGGTTTTTAGAGTATTCATGGAATTGTACATCCAATACCAATATCAAATTCCATCTTCATCACCCCAGAAAGAAACCCCAGGCCATCAGCAGTCCCTCTCATCCTCCCCTCCCCCCAGGCTGAGGCAACTGCTTACCTATTTTCTGTCTCTATAGATTTGGCTATTCCTATATTTCATAGAAATTGAATCTTAATACACGGTCTCTTGTGTCTGGTTCTTTAATGGAGCACAATGTTTTTATCGATGTTGCCAATACCGAAATGAACTCACTTTTATTTTTGAGACAGAGTTTCACTCTTGTCGCCCAGGCTGGAGTGCAAGGGTGTGATCTCAGCTCACTGCAACCTCTGCCTCCCAGGTTCAAGCAATTCTCCTGTCTCAGCCTCCCGAGTAGCGGGTATTGCAGGCACCTGCCACCACATCTGGCTAATTTCTGTATTTCTAGTAGATACAGGGTTTCACTGTGTTTTCCCGGCTGGTCTCAAACTCCTGACCTCATGTGATCCACCTGCCTCGGCCCCCGGAAGTGCTGGGATTACAGGTGTGAGCCACTGTGCCCAGTCTGAACTCACTTTTATCAGACCCAGACAAAACAGGTCTGGGAAAGCAAAAAGCAGTGGAGACTCACACTTAGGTGTCTGACGTGACTGCTTCAAGAACTTTCCTAAAACCTGTTCATGTCCTTTGCACGTCCTGGGCTTTGATAAGGTCATCAGCAGATGTCCTTTAGGACGGCAGTGACTCAGGTACGATGCTCCTGAAAGAACTCCTGCCCAGGAACAGCATCTGCACCAAGGAGCTGACAGCAACTCTGGCCTTGGACCTCTGGGACCCATGGACTCTGGTCTAAGCAGCTTATATAAATCTCTTTTTGCCAGTAAAAGCTCCCCTTAGCCTTCCCTCACCAGATGGGCTGGGGGCTTGCCATTCCATACATTCTGAATGATAACCCTCGTTTCTACACCTGAGCAAACCCAATGTGTAGAGAGACTTTTCTCTCGAGCCGTTTTTCACGCTGACTTGCTCAAGGTTCACCCACACTGAAGGTTGCCCATGTGTCGGCGCCTTGTTACTGCCTAGGGCTCGAGGTTATTCCGTTGTGGGAACGCACCACCCCTTGTTCACCCACTCGTCGGCTGAGGGACTTCTGATTGCTTCCACCTTTTCATTGTTGTGACTAATGCTGCTATCGACATTCTAGTACAAGCTGGTACGGACAGATGTCATACTCTACTTCTGAGACTTCTAGAAACATGAACTGATCTCCATCCTCCCTTGTTCAAATGTCTGGTAGTGTCCTTAGAATGGTTTTAGGATATCATCACGCTCCATGTCACAACCCACCTGACCTGGGCCAGGAGCCCCTCCCCAAACTCTGCCAGCCTGCCTTTGCCCTGAGCCCCCACCCAGCTCCAGGCACGGTGGCTGCTCACTGCTCCTCAACATAGAACTCATTCTCCACCCGCCACCGCCCCTGCCAACCCCGAGCCTCCACTCACTCCCAACTCTACATCTTTTCAGGGTCACACCCTCAGCGCCACAACCCGTGGCTGTACCATCTGGGCTGCTCAGGGCATCCGAGTGCCACGCATTCTCTCCACAGCACTAAGCACGGTCTGAAATTCGCTGACTTCTTTTCCTATTTTTTGTCTTCTCTCTCCCCCAGAGCCTGGGCCCCCTGAGTGCAGGGGCCTGGTCTCATTTGCTCTGGTAACCCCAGTTCCTCAGGTGGCATCTGGTTCATATGAGGTGCTGGAGAAACGTGATGGATGAGTAACAAAAGACAGGGTGATGGGAAGCCCCAGAACACGGCCTGGCAGAGCGTGGTTCCATACAACACTGCCTTTCCCAGAAGCCTGGCTGCTCACAGACTACCATGCTGGATGTGCCTGGGTGGGGCTTCGCTGGCGTGGCTGGTGGGCTGACGCTGATTTTGGGGGTTTCTCCTGTATCATCAGAGCACATCTCCCCTCTTACAGAGGAAGGCAAATTCATCCTTGGGTCTGTAAGACTTTTTTTAAAAAACAGAGGCTCACTTATCACCCAGGCTAAAGTGCAGTGGCACAATCTCAGCTCAGTGCAACCTCAGCCTCCCAGGTTCAGGCAATTCTCCTGCCTCAGCCTCTCAAGAGCTGGAATTATAGGCATGTACTGCCATGCCCAGCTAATTTTTTATTTTTAGTAGAGATGTGTTTTCGCCATGTTGGCCAGCCTGGTCCCAAACTCCTGACCTCAAGTGATCTGCCCACCTCAGCCTCCCAAATTACTGGGATTATAGGCATGAGCCACCATGCCTGGCCTGTAAGACATTGTAATAATACTAGGTTATGTGTGCACCAGCATGTATACATAATCACCATTTTTCTTCCCCTTTAAATATATGAGAAAGAATAGACACATGGTATCAGGTTTGGGACAGAAAACCACTCTGGTCAGCAGAGGCATCAAAGGCACAAAGCAACCTTTGGTTCTGCCAGGAGGCCGGTACTCTGCTGCCGAGAGTTCCCACCTGCATCCCAGTGGCTTAGACACCAGCTCCTGCCAGCTCTCAGGAAGGTTTGACTCGTGATCCACTTCTGCATCTACTTCTTGATGCACTGGCTCCGGCCCAGCCGACACGCACAGCAGCGGAGAGCTGGCTGTCACACCGGCTGCTCAAGCAGTCAGGGGCCAAGTGAGGTCCTGGCACAGGGAGAACTTTCACACAGCCATGGAGCTCGTCTGTGACTCCGTTTGAAAAGCTGCCTGCTGGGCAGTTTGTCTACTCTCAGCCGGGCACCCTCACGCATCTGTGGTGGCAACAGGCGAGCCTTGTTGCTGTGGCTGTTCCGACACACTGGGCTCTGTGCTCCAGCGGGCTGGCCTGGGCACACTGCAGCAGGTGGCAGAGATGAGAGAGGAAGTGTGCAGTCCCCTGGCAGTCTCAGCTCAAGAGCTGGCCTACAGTCACGTCTGCCACACCACTGCTCAAAGCCATTCTCCTAGATGTGTCACACTCAAACAGAGAAAACAGATGCCACCTCTTCAGATAAAGAGCTGCAAAGTCATTGACTTAAAGAGCAGCAAACTCATATCATCATTTCTCACTTTCTTTTTGAGACAGGGTCTTGCTATGTTGCCCAGGCTGGACTAGAACTCCTAAGCTCAAGTAATCCTCCTGTTCACAGACCAAACTGAAGGTAGGCCGGATACTCTCATGTCCCAGTAACAAGATACAGATGAACCAGGAGAAAAGGGACCCTTTATTTCGGTAACTGGAAGTTATCACCAGACCAACTCAAAATTACGTTTTCCAGAACTGTATCCCTTCTAAGCTATATGTCTACATGTAAGTGTGCATTCATCTCAAGACATAAGCAATTGACTTCCTCTGAACTATAACCAAGGTCTGAGCCCTGAAGACCTTCCTCTGGAGCCTCAGTAAATGTACTCAATCTAGCTGGGTCCAGATAACAGGGTGATTACCCGTATCTTGCCTCTTGCTAAATCACAGAGGTTTAGGGAGTTCCTTTAGTCCCCAATAAAGCTTGTTTGTGGAGGCCTGGGGAGTTTCTTCATACCCCCAGTAAAACTTGCTTAATCCTAAACAGGTCCTATTAAGAATTCCTTTATTATCTCACCATGTTTTAAAGCCCAGGAAAGGCCTGGGCACACTCTTGGTGGGCTTTCATCACATTCCAGCCTTTGTATAAGGGCGCTGGCTCTTTCAGCTTTTACTATTTAACTTAACCACTCAGTCAGTGCCGGAACAGCTGTTACGGAGGCCTGCGTTAATGAGACCCAGTCTGCCGCCACCCTCAC
Organism: Saguinus oedipus; assembly: GCA_031835075.1. Lineage (NCBI taxonomy): Eukaryota > Metazoa > Chordata > Mammalia > Primates > Cebidae > Saguinus > Saguinus oedipus. The sequence goes on from CM063186.1 coordinate 69,084,222, forward strand.
TGTCGATTTGCTCATGATTTCTATCATGCTTGTATATTTATTTATCATGAGAACTGTAGGGGGATGGGTCATTGTAATCTTTCTGGCTACCTCCTGCTGAGAAGGGGGTCATTGTTTTGGGGCACTGAATGCAGCAGTGGAGTGGAAGAGGTCAATTTGCTCCCAGTAGCACTCTCTGTTTGGGGGCTTAGAGACAGCACCTGCTGAAACATAAGAGTATGAGCTCAAGGGATGTTTTGGAACAATATACGACCGCAACACAGATAAAGAGGTTGCTGCTGTTTTCTTCTGAAGTGTAGGTTGTCTCATCTTCAGGTCACAGGGCTGTAAGAAAGCACAGTGTTTCAGAGATTTCCAATTAGAAAAAATGGGGAAAAAGGAAAAGAAGAAAGAAAAAAATGAAAACGTTATTTTGGAGACTTGTAGCCAGAAAAATTAGAATTCCAAACTAGAAAGTAGTAAAACTGAAAAACTTCAGACAAGACTAGAATTTAACAACAGGTGTTCTCTAGTTTTGAAACAATCTTTCTCTCTCTAGTTTCCCATTTTTACTAAAGACAAATCATAGTAGGTCTGATTTACTGTACTACACTTGGCCAGATTATTTGTATAAAGTGCAGCAAGAATAATTATTTTTCACATAGGCCTTTGAAATTGGATTTGATGGAACTCTGTTCCACAGAAGGAATCTGAGACAAGACCTTTTAAGGCTGGGCCTAGCCATGGATCTGTACCCTCAAATACTGTGAGTTGGGCAAATTCCTCTCTAGATTCCAAGATAACTTGGGGCTACTGGCCTGTCAGAAAGTGACATTCTTTACTTATCACAGGTCAGAATCCCTGTACAGCAACTCTGTACACAAAATATGAGGCTGGTTTTCAAGGGCTTTATTGGCTCCATTAGTCAAATTTGATTCCTCAAAGGAAAGCACATCATTCCAATCAAAGCCTTGGTAAAATAACCAGTTTTTTCAATTGTGTCCTGTTACAAAAGAAAACAGATTTTTATTGCACTTACATAAACAATTATACTGCCATAAATTAAGAATACTCACAAATAGTTTTCAAATTCTGAAGAAATCAGGTACTGAGAAACAAATATGCTCCAAATTTTGCTCATAAGAGTATACTTTACTTAATTGTTAAAAGATGTCAATAGCTCAAAAGAAAAGTTCCCTTCACTCTGAAAAGCAAAACAAAGGATCAGCAACGTTTTAAGCAAAAATCAAAGAGATTACTTCAGTCTCCTATTAGTTCAGTTCATATAGTTAATTCTTGTCTTACTTGATAACAATGAACATTTTAGCTCTCTGAGTCCTGAACATTTCCCTCTTTTCTGATGTCACAATCTCCAAAGTTATCAGAAGTCTGCATTTAAGAGTACTTGTCAGAGCTTTATCAATAATCATATATTCACCTCCTAAAGAGGAACAAAACAAGACAACAATGGTTCATGGATGACAAAAGTTTTACAGTAGCCATAGTCAAAGACACAATTGACAAGGGAATTTGTTACCTCTGTGGCACACAACAATTTAACATAACAATTATACTTATTGTTGATAATGTATGCTAAGAAATATCAGAATTAAGAGTCTCCCATAACTTTGGAACATATACCAATAACATATTTAAACAAACACAAATATTTATACAAAAAAAAAGAAAGCCAAACACCATTTTATACTTGACAATGCTTCCTATATGATTTTTGCACCAAAGAAGCCAAATTTCACCTTTATGCTAGTATACTATTAATGTTAAACCCAATTCTTAATAAAACCTAATAGACATATTTACTCCATTTCAATGTTTGACCATAAGGTAAGATTGTCATAAACTTTTCAGAGCCCTTTATAATTTTTGTTAAAGAGCAGGTTAGTGCTCTAAGAGAAACCCATTATGTTTTTATATTAATGCTCAATTTACAGAAACTCTGGATGATACCCGTTTAACTTTAGCCAATATGTTCACACACAAAATTTCTTTTACAATTAATTTTCTCATAAACCTTCCAAAATTTGCTTAAACCTTCAGCTTTATTTCATCTAACTTAAAATAATCCTTTAACCTTTTATTTTATTTATTTATTTATTTCTCTTGAGCTAGAGTGTCACTCTGTCACCCAGGCTGGAGTGCAGTAGTGTAGTCTTGGCTCACTGCAACCTCCACTTACTGGGTTCAAGCGATTCTCCTGTCTCAGCCTCCTGAGTACCCCAGATTACTGGCATGCAGCACCACACTCAACTAATTTTTGTATTTTTAGCAGAGATGAGGTTTCACCATGTTTGCCAGGCTGGTCTCAAAATTCTGACCTAAGGTGATCTGCCCATCTCAGCCTCCCAAAGTGCTGGGATTACAGGTGTAAGCCACCACTCCCAGCCAATCCTTTAACCTTTTAATTTAGGTAAAAACCTACATTCCCATGCCTTCTTATAATCTTTTTACCAAAGGTATATTCTACTTTCCTTACACATGTTGCATGTAAAACTGTTCTTCAATAGTTTCCAATACATGTTACCCTGTTGACTCTTACATCTTTGGTGAAAACTTTGGTGAGTTTAGCATTTTAATTATGTACTAGGTGTGGAGCCTACAACCTAGACAGAAATGCAGATAAGGTCTGACTGTTTCCAGCATATAACTCCATGAGTCCCAGGCCTTACCTAGCTGTAAAGCAGGGAAGTTGTATAGTTAAGAGTCATGGTGGCATTTTATGAAGCATTTAGAAGGCCTAATCATCTTTAAATTGCACAATTTTACGTAAATTCCTTCATATAAATTCTTTCATGACTTACACAGACGATCTACAACATGTGTGGACTTTCTGACTTGTCCAAAACATCCCTTTTTTTTTTTTTTTCTGAGATGGAGTTTCGCTCTTGTTGTCTAGGCTGGAGTACAATAGCACAATCTCAGCTCACTGAAACCTCTAATTCCCAGGTTCAAGCTATTCTCCTACCTCAGCCTCCCAAGTAGCTGGGATTACAGGCACATGCCAACCATGCCTAGCTAATTTTGTGTTTTCAGTAGAGATGGGGTTTCACCATGTTAATCAGGCTGGTTTTGAACTCGTGACCTCAAGTGATCCACCCGCTTCAGCCTCCCAAAGTGTTGGGATCGTAGGCATGAGCCACTGCGCCCAGCCAACATCCCACTTTTTAAACAAACAGTCACTTTACTTTAGGATAAGAATTTACCATACAAGATCCTTTCTTGTATAAAATCTTTCTTCTTGAACACCTTTTGCATAGCTAGGGAGCATGGCTAATTTCACATGTCCTTAGGCCTTATCTAGAATCTAATGCTCCAAAATAAATTGAACAATTTCTAGGTCAAACAAGCAGTTTATGACCTAAAGCATTTAGCAAACCCAGTATTTTTTTTTTCTTTTGAGATGGAGTTTCGCTGTTGTTACCCAGGCTGGAGTGTAATGGCGTGAACTCAGCTCACCGCAACCTCTGCCTCCTGGGTTCAGGCAATTCTCCTGCCTCAGCCTCCTGAGTAGCTGGGATTACAGGCACGTGCCACCATGCCCAGCTAATTTTTTGTATTTTTAGTGGAGACGGGGTTTCACCATGTTGACCAGGATGGTCTCGATCTCTTGACCTTGTGATCCACCCGCCTCAGCCTCCCAAAGTACTGGGATTACAGGCTTGAGCCACTGCGCCCGGCCATATTTTTTTTTTTTTTTACTTTAGGTTCTGGGGTACACATGCAGGTCATGCAGGGTTGTTGCACAGATGTATACATAACCAGGTAAACCCAATGCATACACAACCAGGCAAACCCAATATTTGACCTGCATAATTTAGACCAAATGTTTACATTTTTGAAGACAATTTTATTTTACTAATAATCTTTAAAACTGTCTTTATTTTCATAACTTTTTTTTCTTTATGGTGACAGAGTTTTGCTCTTATTGCCCAGGCTGGAGTGTGATGGTGCAATCTCAGCTCACTGCAACCTCCGCCTCCTGAGTTCAAGCAATTCTCCAGCTTCAGACTCCCAAGTAGCTGGAATTACAGGCATGCACCACCACGCCCAGCTAATTTTTTGTATTTAGTAGAGATGGGGTTTCACCATGTTGGTCAGGCTGGTCTCAAACTACTGACCTCAGGTGATCCACCCACCTCAGCCTCCCAAAAGTGCTGGGATTACAGGGGTAAGCCACCACACCCAACCCTATTTTTATAACTTTCTTTACATCTCTCTTATTTCCTACTTCTTTTACCTTGTTTTATATATAACCTTTAAATAAGCTTTAAATTAGACAAAAATCATTTACACTTTTAAAAGGACACAATTTTTAGAAAGAACGTTTTCCTATTTTATTGAAAAATGTCCAAATAATGAAATATCTATTTTTTAATGTAACTTTAGATTATAAATTATGACAAGTGTTTTATGAATATTTAGCCATTACATTTACCTAATTATTTATTTTAATCATTTATCTAGATAATTTATGAAAACTGCAATAGTCATCATTTAAAGTTATGAAACTGCCATTGCAAAATTATAACTGAGACAGTGAAAAAGATCTCACCTAACTGACTCCATCTTACTTCTAATGAACAAGCTATTCTTGTTCATTAACTTAGTTTATAGTTTAGCTTTGAAACAAGACAGTAAAAGTCCTTTCCCAGAACAAACCTCCTTCATATCTGTGAACTAGAGAGTGACTAAGACCACGAGATTAGAAGTTAGGGTATTTTACTAAGTAATTCAAGATGTAGCTATCGTCATTAAACCAATATTAATGTTTATTAAAAATTACACAAGCACAGATCATTCTGTTTTGGGCTGAGTTTATAGTTTTGTAGCTTCTATGCCAAATTTTGACATTTCATCTTATTTGGAAGAGATAAGTATGAAATGGCTTGACCAATAAATGTATACAGGCTGGATGTGGTGGCTCATGCCTGTAATCCCAGCACTTTGGGAGGCCAAGGCAGGCAGATCACTTGAGGTCAGGCATTTGAGACTAGCCTAGCTAACATGGTGAAACCCTGTCTCTACTAAAAATACAAAAATTAGCAGGGTGTGGTGATGGGCCCCTGTAGTTCCAGCTACTCAGTAGCTGAGACAGGAGGAATCACTTGAACCTGGGAGGCAGAGATGGCAGTGAGCCAAGATCCTGCCACTGAACTCCACACTAGTAGACAGAGCAAGACCCTGTCTCAAAAAATATATAATAGTTAATTAATTACATAAATAAAGAAATGCACACAAAAATCTATGCTGGCAATTCTCAAGACATTTCTAATATTACTTTACTAATAATTTTAAAGCTAGCTTATTTATTAAAGATTTTACTTTAGTCATGCGAACTTGGAAAAAGCATTTGACTAGTCTTTCTTTTTTCCTTAAAAAGTATTTAAGGCCTTTTATTTTTCTTTGAGCCAATAATTAGAGCTCTTTTACATATTTTCAGTAGTGAAACATGGTATACACAACACATACCAGACATGCCAAGAGAAGTATCTTGTATCGATTTATGAGATCTCCTTTTTTCCATCTCAGACTTGCAAGCTCTTGATAACTTGGTTCATTCCAGCCCTAAACCTGCATATTGAAGGAGTCAACTCAGGTGAAAAATCAGATGGCAAGATTTTCACCTCAATGTACAGAAAGAAAAAGTCTGGTAGTGCTAGATTGTGGGTAACCCCCATATGGGCACCGAGGAGTGAGAGCTGAGCAGAACCCTGGCACAGTTAGGGCTTGAGGAATATCTCACTTTATAGTGTTGCCACTCAGCTATTTCCTTTTATAAAATCCTTTATATAATCATATATTAGTTGATAGAAATAGGGCTTGACGAATCCCTTTATATAAACTTCTATATATAATCATATAATAGTTGATAGTATGAGTGCCTAAAGAATACTTCCCTACATATATACCTATAATTATATCTTAGTTCATAATCGGAGGAATGCCTAGAGTGGACACAGTACAGAGCATGAATTAAGGAATAAGCAGCTTATAATCAGAGGAATGCCTAAGAGCAGACACAGTGCAGAGCATGATTTAAGGGAAAAACCGTTATGCCAGGACAAGAATCCATGGCCCAGGCGGCAGCGTTCAGTATCGTAAAGATACCTGCTGTATGGCAGGCTTGGGGCGAGAGCCACTCCTCCTGATAAAGGAGTTGTAGGACCTTGCTCCAGTTCTTGTGGAAGGCTGCCCTCAGACCGGCAATCCACCTTGGTGACTGTGAACTCTATCAGCTCTTGCTACTGTGCTGCTTGAAAAGCATCTTCCCATAGAACCCATTGGAAGCTGCCAGAAGGTGGTGGTAACCCTGACAGCTTTGTCACTGCTATGTGACTTAAAGCATCCTCCTATAAATCTTCTTAGAAGTAGTTTGACCATAGATAGAAGTATTGCACACTGCGCATGGCCCACCTTCAAACCTCAGTGACCTAATGCGGGTGGACCCCTTACTGCGTGCAGCCCCTGCCTTCGTGGGAACGGGCCCCTTGCTGTGCACTGTCCACCTCCTGGCCTAGGTGACCTAATGGGGATGGACCCCATGTTTTATTGCTCACGACCCTATCACTATCCTTAAAGATGATTTCACTCACTGCCCTGCCCCCTAACCTATACACAATAAATACTCATGCTTCTGGACATTCGGGGCCTCGCCTGACTCTGCTTATAGGTGGTGTGGCCCCCCAAGCCCAGCTGCGTTTTTCTTGTACTTCTGTGTCCTGTCTCTATTTCTCGGATCCTGCGCCTCAGCACAGCATAAGGCTCACCCCACGACCCTGTGGGGCCCTCAGCCTTACGTCTGGCTCCCAACGTGCCCTACACTAGATGGAGATTAAAGATGGATGCCAGATGAAACATAAAATTATAGAACTCTATCATCGGACCGTGTAAGGAGACTAACTTTGTTTAGCTACTGACCCCCTTTTTTCACTGGATCTTTGCGCTCTGGGCAGAGCCCATACTGAATCCTGGGTTTTCAAAAAGGGAGAATTATTATGAGGTTAGATCATGTGATGTTTTTACAGTTCACTAAAATTCTTTCTTCCCAAGTACATTTCTAAGTGTCTCAACTATACCTTTTCTTAAAGACCCCAGAGCAGCTTCTGTTGCAATAGATACTAATGAAGAAAACAGAATTCATTCAGCTGAGAAGAAAAAAAACTTTTGCTCAAGAAGGCAAGGTCCTAGGAGAGAAATAAACAAAAACAAAAACACGAAGGCCTTTTAAATACAAATACGCACACACGCACACCTACACAGCCACATCTTGGATGTTAGCTTTTAATTAAGCTCTCAACCACTGAGCTCCTAAAAAAATCTTTTTCCTTCCCAGAGGCCTCTCAGCAGGAATGGACCCAATACCTCCCATTTTCAAGTTTACACGGTATCAAAATGGACAAGACCGATACACAAATGAGTGGACAAACACAAGACGGGGTGAGCTCAGGCAGAACGGACTCAAAACCAGCTCAAAACCCGATCTCAACCAAAATGCAAAGCAGCTGTATGAGCGAGCCCTACTGCTTCCCTTGGCAGTACCAGACCAACGGCTTAACAAGCCCCGATGGGAAAACCAGGCTGCCGGCAAGGCATCCGGTTCACTCATTCTCCGTTCTTCCCCAGAAGTGAAAGGGACAGCCCTCGGCAGGATCCCCAGGAAAATCTCACTGGCAGCTGCTAGGATCCTCTTGAAAACAGTCTCATAGCAAACTGCTGGCTGCTGAATGCAACACCATCCCAGCGGCCTCCTGGCTCGCATGCCAAATTTTGTTCCCAGACCAAACCAAGGGCCAGGCTGTTTATTTTTGTGGCCCAATAACAAGATGCAGATGAACTAAGAGAGAAGGGACTTTTTATTTCTGTAAACAGTTACAGAGAGAAGGCCTGGAAATTATCACCAGACCAACTCAAAATTACGTTTTGCAGAGCTTGTATACCTTCTAAGCTGTATGTCTGTGTGCACGCGTGCATTCATCTAAAAACTAAGTGGTTAACTTCTCATCTATACCTAAGGCCTGAGTCCTGAAGACCTTCCTCTGGAGCCTCAGTACATGCAATTAATCTAAATGGGTCCAGGTGCTGGGGTGATGATCCTTACCTGGCTTCCCACTAAGTCATGGAGGTTTGGGTGTTCCTTTAAGGCTTGTTTGTGGAGGCCTGGGGAGTTTCTTCAGACCCCCAGTAAAACTTGTTTAATCCTAAACGGGTCCTGTTAAGAATTCCTTTGTTACCTCGTCATGCTTTAAAGCCAGGAAAGGCCTGGGCAAAAGTCTTGGTGGGCTTGTGTTACATTCCAGTCTTTGTATAAGGGCACTGGTTCTTTCAGCTTTTAAAATCTGTCTTAACCACTCAGTCAGTACTAAACCAGTCGTTATGGAAGCCTGCATTACTGAGACCTGGCCTGCCACACCCCACCTCAGCCTCACAAGTAGCTGCGACAGCAGGTGTGTGACCACGACCGGCTGCAAAGTCCTATTTCTAAGGTGCATGGAAACAGTGAAGGGAAAACTAAGGCTATTTTTGCAAACAAACCATTTAGAGCTGAATAAACAAATGAAAGTAAGTACTATAGATTGCAGAGCCCCCATCAGGGTCTGAGGCAGGACGGCAAAGGCAAATATGCTGGTATTTCTGCAGCCAAATTCATCACGCTTAGAACAAATATCCCATAAACAGTATTACAGCTTGCTTCCAGCTGATTTATATAGTAAAAAGTAGTTCACGAAATAGCAAGATAATCACATACCATACATTTTCTAGTACTTCTTACTCCCTCCAAACACATTCAGGTCCAAGTGAAGCTCAATGTCTGTGTTAAAAAAAAGTCTGTGTAAAAGCAAATAAAGCTTCAGGCCCCTCTACATTTATTATGCCAAAGGGCAAGCGAAGCCCTGCAGACAGTCAGTAGCAGATGTGTAAATTCTGCTTCTTACATTGCAGCTTCGCTCTCTTCGCCACGGTCCTTGTTCTGGATATGACCAGCAGAGACATGAAGAGCTGCAAAGTCACAGGATATTTCTTTCTTTATTTTTGAGACAGGGTCTTGCTGTCTTGCAGGCTGGACTGAAACTCCTGAGCTCAGCCAGGTTCGGTGACTTAGGCCTGTAATCCCAGTACTTTGGGAGGCCGAGGCGGGCATATCACTTGAGGTCAGGAGTTTGAGACCAGCCTGACCAAAATGGTGAAACTTACCCCCACCCCCGTCTGTACTAAAAATACCAAAATTAGTCAGGCGTGGTGGTGGGCACCTGTAATCCCAGCTACTCAGGAGGCCGAGGCAGGAGAATCGCTTGAACTCAGGAGGCGGAGATTACAGTGAGCAGAGATCATGCCATTGCACTCCAGCCTGGGCAACAAAGTGAGACTCCATCCTCCCAAAAAAAAACTCCTGAGCTTAAGTAATCCTCCTGCCTCCATCTCCCAGAGACCAGACCTCCTCCTTCCCATCCCCGACTTTTGTTACGGATGAGCTGCCTCCTTTATTGTCCTGTATGCAGCTCAGACCAGAGAGCACAAAGGCCTCACGACTGTTGCATCTTTCCTGTGAAAGGTTAAAAACACCTTTTTTTTTTGAGACAGAGTCTGGCTCTGTCACCCAGGCTGGAGTGCAATGGCGTGATCTCTGCTCACTGCAACCTCTGCCTCCCGGCTTCAAGCAATTCTCCTGCCTCAGCCTCCTGAGTAGCTGGGCTTACAGGTGCATGCCACCACACCTGGCTAATTTTTGTATTTTTAGTAGAGAGACATGGTTTCACCATGTTGGCCACGCTGGTCTTGAATTCCTGACCTCAGGTGATCCACCCGCCTTGTCCTCCCAAAGTGCTGGAATTACAGGCATGAGCCACTGAGCCCAGCCAAATATCCCTTTCTTGAAAGAAAAAGACCACCTCGACTAATCAGACCATTGTAACTATGCATTAAAGCCTTATATAGAAAGATGTTGAGGGCAAAGGCGCGGAGGTCATGCCTGTAATCCCAGCACTTTGGGAGGCTGAGGTGGGTGGATCATGAGGTCAGGAGATTGAGAACATCCTGCTAACATGCTAAAACCCCTTCTCTACTAAAAATAAAAATAAAAAATAGCCAGGTATGGTGGAGTATACCTATAATCCCAGCTACTCAGGCTGGGAGAATCGCTTGAACCCAGAAGGTGGAGGTTGCAGCAAGCCGAGATCGCGCCACTGCACACAAGCCTGGGCAACAGAGTGAGACTCTGTCTCAAAAAGAAAGAAAGAGAGGGAGAGAGAGAGAGAAAGAAAGAAAAAAGAGAGAGAGAAAGGAAGGAAGGAGGGAGGGAGGGAGGGAGGGAGGGAAGGAAGGAAGATGGATGCTTAAATTCCGGTAAGCAAGTGAGCTGAGATGGTGCCATTGCACTCCAGCCTGGTGAAAGAGCAAGACTCTAACTCAAAAATTAATTAATTAATTAAATTAAAATATTGGTCATCCAAAAAAAGAAATTCCAATAAGCTTCCATAAACCTTATCTATGCACGTGGCCCTGAACTTCTAGACTTCAGAACACCAACTTCCATTCTGCGGAATCCGTGCTCCCTGGGTGGCTGTACTTAAACTTTGCACTTGAATAAACTCTCCTTCAACTAGGTTCTGGCCCTTTTGATTATTTTAGGCTGACACCTGCATGGATCCGTGCAATGAGCCAGGCTATGTCTAGCTGCTTGGGGGTCCTGGGAAAGGGTCTCAGCAGTGATGCCTTGCTGAGGTCATGGGGTTGAAGAGTCTCGGAAGTCCTGAGGCCACGCCCTGTCAATGGCTTCTCGGCACCTCCTCCCAAATCCCCGGGGCCATGTCTAAGCATCTCTCTAACTCAGGGATTCTCCTGCTCACTGACAAACGTCCCTGAAGCCAGAAATTAGCAGCCCACAGATTACTGCCAGATGTTCTGTGGGGGCTCCCCAGGGTCCACATCTTCCTCACCTTTCCCCTCCCATTCTCACTGGTATTCAGCCTATTCTAGCAATCTCTCCATCACACAGGGCAGACACAAGAGGTGCCCCAATTCAATGGCCAGCATTTCTTCTCTGTGACTTTCTCCTGACTTCCACCGTTGGCTGATAAATTTTGAGGGTAAATAACGCAGTTTGCGGCCAGGTGTGGTGGCTCATGCCTGTAATCCCAGCACTTTGGGAAGCCAAGGTGAGCAGATCACCTGAGGTCAGGAGTTTGAGACCAGCCTGACCAACATGGAGAAACCCCATCTCTACTAAAAATACAAAAAATGAGCCTTGGCATGGTGACACATGCCTGTAATCCCAGCTACTTGGGAGGCTGAGACAGGACAGTAACTTGAACCCAGGAGGCAGCAGTTGTGGGAGACTGAGATTGTGCCATCGCACTCCAGCTTTGAGAGCAAAACTCAGTCTCAAAAAATAAAAATTAAAAAAAATCGGTTTGCTATCAACTTCTGCCATAGGATGGGCTTTATCTCCAGGTTTGGTTTCAAGAATTGCTTTGGGGGCAGGGCTCGGTGGCTCACGCCTGTAACCCCAGCACTTTGGGAGGACGAAGCAGGCAAATCACTTAAGGTCAGGAGTTCGAGACCATCCTGGCCAACATGGTGAAACCCTGCCTCTACTAAAAATACAAAATAACTGGACACACCTGTAATCTCAGCTACTTGGGGGCTAAGGCAGGAGAATCACTTGAACGCGGGAGGTGGAGGTTGCACTGAGCTGAGATCCTGCCACTGCACTCCAGCCTGGACAACAGATCGAGACTCTATTTCAAAAAAAAAAATGGTTTAGGTCAAAGTGGTCATGCAGTTGTGAAAGGAAAATGTCTTGAGCCCCCAAAATCACTGAGCTGAAGGGAAATGTCAAGCTGGGAACTGCTTAAAGCACACCTGCCTCCCATTCTGCTCCAAGCTTCCCCTGTGCTCACTGAGATCCATGCAAATCTGATGGCCTCCTTCGGAAAGGCTAATAAGAAACTCAAGAAACCGACCACTTGTCTCTTTCCTGCCCAGGACCTGGAAGCCCCTCCTGCTCGGAGTCCTGCTTTTGCTTCAAGTTTTCCCGGCTTTCCGGACCAAAACCAACACTCATCTCAGGTCTCCTTAAAATGTATACAACCGAGCTGTGCTCTGACTGCCTTGGGTACGTGTCATCAGGATCTCCGGAGACTGTGTCACGGGTGTGCGTCCTCAACCTTGACAAAACAAACTTTCTAAATGACCTGAGACCTGTCTCAAATTTTCAGAGTTCACAGTCAACCAAGCGCACGTAGGAGAGTTGTCCACACCATCCGAGCATTTGCGACTGTGAATGGCAATCTTGTGAGTGAACTTCATCAGGAAGCCGTTTCTGTTAATGGCAGGATTCCCCCTTCCCCCAAAGAAGCATTTCTATTCACTCTTCTTGGAGTGTAAAACTCCTTTCACAAATCGGTGAAAACTAAATGTCAGAAACATTGCTTTTCAGAAGACATTCAGGAAGGGAATGTGTGGAGCAGCTGTGCAGAAATAAAATGTTCGTTTTCCTTCCAGACCAGCTTATCTGCAGTGACTTCCTGGCACGGGTACAAAGGGATTATGAAACCATGCAGAAACATGTCTGAGTTCCCAGTAAATGTTCCTTTGCGTCCTAGCATACGCTGTCCACACCAGTGGCTTTTTCCAACACAAGCAGCTTTAGCCAGCTTCATCCCGTGCACCCCCTCCTGGACGCCCACTGTGACACTCAACCATCCTGCCTGTCTAGAAAGGAGCACAGGTGGAGCTGCCTGACTCATGAGCCCCCAAACTTGTTCTAAGGTTTCGTTGCTTCTTGTTTTTGAGACAGGGTCTCTCTCTGTCACCCAGGCTGGAGTGCCGTGGCACCATCTTAGCTCTCTGCAGCCTCAACCTCCCTGGGCTCAGTGATCCTCCTACCTCAGCCTCCAGAGTAGCTGGGACTACAGGCACGCACCACCGTGCTTGGCTAATTCCTGTATTTCTTTTAGAGATGGGGTTTTGCCATGTTGGCCAGACTGGTCTTGAACTCCTGAGCTCAAGCAATCCATCTGCCTTGGCCTCCCAAAGTGCTGGGATTACAGGCGTGGGCCACCGTGCCTGGCTGAGACTAAGGTTTTCATAGGGTGCAAATCCATCAATATAATTTTCAGCTGTTTCCTGATCAGAAGCTTTTCCACCACAGCTATGCAGACTGTTTTACACCAAGACACTTCTTGAATATTCATGTTCACCTTTAAAGCTCAGTTCTTCCTGCTATATTCCAGCTCTTTCATAACCAACGAGCCACTCCTTGGCATATGGTGACTTCTGCGTTACCAACTACATTCCATCCATTCCCAGTCAAGATCCCCCTCCCTACACCACACACCACTGGCCCCGTGTTTTCCATATTTCAATGGCTCTTGATAATCACAATTATTGTAAATCTTCAACTGTTTTTTTTTTAACACAGAGCGGGTCTTGCTATATTGGTCACGTTCGTCTTGAACTTTCAATCTCGAGCAATCCTCCCACCTCGGCCTCCCAAAGTGCTAGGATTATAAGCATGAGACACCGCGCACAGCCAACTGCGTGTCTTTTGATGTTCTAAGTCCTGGGGTCTTCCCAACGTCACTGACACTTTCTGCACTACGGACAGTCTTTTTTTTTTCTCTTTTGAGATGGAGTTTCACTCTCGTTGCCCAGGCTGGTGTGCAATGCTGCGACCTCAGCTTACCACAACCTCTGCCTCTTGGGTTCAAGCAATTCTCTTGCCTCAGTCCTGTGAATAGCTGGGATTACAGGCATGTGCCACCACGCTTGGCTAATTTTGTATTTTTAATAGAGATGGGGTTTCACTATGTTGGTCAGGCTGGTTTTGAACTCCTGACCTCAAGTGATCTGCCCGCCTTAGTCTCCCAAACTGCTGGGATTACAGGCATGAGCCACTGCACCCAACCTCAAAGAAAGTGTTTCTATGTGTCCTTCCCACAGTAAGCAACAGGTACATGTGACCCTTTTTGTAAGAATTCATAGTGCAATTAAACGAAGATCACAAAAGGCCAAGTGCATTTTAAAAATCAAAACCCACACAATGTCAACGACCAGCAGAGGTGCCTGTATCAGGAGTGTTGAGATGCTGCCGACACCTCAGGTCAGGTCAGCTTTTGAAGCAAATATCGGCACCAAATTTACAGGGGGAGAAAAGCCTTTCCATTTTCACAGCGTTTTGCATTTTGGAATTGCTGATAAGGGCCTGTGGATATGTTCCATCACGGAATCAGGATGAAAAGACAACTGGAGTCCTTAAAGCAACCCCGGTCTGGTAGGACAGAGATGTCAACACTGCATTACAGCCTGACTCAACAAGGGCAGTTTATGATGCCTCATGGGCACCTACTGAGTGCCAAGCTTCATCCACTTCTCTAAGGCAGATCCTATTAGCCAATGGAAACCCTGAGTCCAGAGAACTTCATAACCAAGGTCACAAAGCAGGAAGTGGCAAAGCAGGATATCAGATCCAGCTCTGTTCAACCCTTGCAGGTAAGGAGGGAAGGCTGTGAGAACCCAAAATGCACTGCGCATCTGGGAGGGAGATGACTCCGAGGTCTCAAGGGCAAAGCGGGAGTGCTGGGAAGAAGGAGTGGCCATAGGCCTGGGAAGCACACACTGTGCACAGGTGGGAGGCTCCCAGGACCGGGAGCTGAAGGTTGCCCAGCACACTCTGGGGACTGGGAGCCATGGAGAGCTCCCAGGAAGAAATAGCAGGATGGAATCTGCATTTTCCACAGAGCCCTCTGGCAGAGGGACAAATGGTGACCTAGAAAAGGAGGAAGCAGCATAGGTACTGCTGTGGTGATCCAGGTACACTCAGGAACGGCCAAGAGGAGGAGGAGGAGCAGACATGATTGAGAGAAGTCAAGGACCTGGAATGGATGTGAGTCAAACAACTAAGCGCAGCCCAGGTGGGCGCAGGCTGTGGAAGACGGGCACTCACTGAATGCTGAACAGAAGGTCAAGAGGTGGGAGGAGGTGGAAGACGGGCACTCACTGAATGTTGGACAGAAGGTCAAGAGGTGGGAGGAGGAGGACAAAATGAAGTCAGCTGGAGACATGTTGAGCTGAGGTGTCTGCCAGACTTCTAAGTGGAGATCTGTCTTCCGAATTTGTGTCTGTGCACCTGCAACAATGTCTGACACATCAGACATGCCCCCCAAAATATAAGATAGAATGGATGGATGGATGGATGGATGGGTGGTGGATGAAAGGACAGATGGAAAAATGGATGGATGGATGGATGACTCAGTGGATGGATGGATGGATGAATAAATGGGTGGGTGAAAGGACAGATGGATGAATGAGTGAGTGGGTGGATGGATGGAAGGATGGATGGATGAATAGACAAATGGGTGGATGGATAGGTGAGTGAAAGGAGAGATATATGGATGAACAGATAGAGGGAAGTATGAATTCTAAACTGTAAATAATGAGATTTAGAAAATATAATTAAGTACAAAGTTTATTCAAGCCCAAAGCTTAAGGGTGCCCATCTGGGAGCCTAATTCAAGTTGCCCTGAACAGATGCTCCAATGAGCAGCAGTAAGTGGGTCCTTTTTTTTTTTTTTTTTGAGACAGAGTCTCACTCTGTCACCTAGTCTGGATTGTCGTGGTGTGATCACAGCTAACTGCAGCCTCAACCTCCCAGGCTCAAGCAATCCTCTCTCCTCAGCCTGCCTCAGCAGCTGGGACCACAGGCACATGCCAGTATGCCTGGCTAACTTTTATTTATTTATTGTTTTGAGACGGAGTTGCGCTCTTGTTACCCAGGCTGGAGTACAATGGCGCAATCTCGGCTCACCGCAACCTCCGCCTCCTGGGTTCAGGCAATTCTCCTGCCTCAGCCTCCTGAGTAGCTGGGATTACAGGCACGCACCACCATGCCCAGCTAATTTTTTGTATTTTTAGTAGAGACAGGGTTTCGCCATGTTGACCAGGATGGTCTTGATCTCTTGACCTTGTGATCCACCCACCTCGGCCTCCCAAAGTGCTGGGATTACAGGCTTGAGCCACTGCGCCCGGTCAATTATTCCACATTCTATCTACAATTTATGACATCATGACGTAACCCATAAATTTATGCCATTATAAATTGTCCATTTACAATAAAAATTTTTTGTTGCATCTTTTTAGAAATCAGATACTCTGATGATTGCTCACATGATTTGATGGTCATTGATTTATACTGACTTACTCAACAAACATGTATTAAATGTAGAAAAAGAAAAATAAACAAACAAACAAATAAATAAAAATAAGAAATACCTGGGATTGGGTAATGTATAAGAAAAAAGGCTTAATTGGCACATGGTTCCGCAGACTTTACAGGAAGCCTGGTGCTGGCATCTGCTCAGCTTCTAGGGAGGCCTTAGGAAGCTGACAATCAGGGCAGAAGGTAAAGGGGGAGCAGGCATGTCATGAGAGAGAGAGGGCGAGAGAGTGGCAGGTGAGGTGCCACACACTTTTACATAACGGAATCTCAGGAGGACTCACCCTCTGGCATGGGGATAGCACCAAAGGGACGCTGCCAAGCCGTTCATGAGAAACCCACACCTTTGATCCATCACCTCCCACCAGGCCCCACCTCCAATACTGGGGATTATATTTCATTATCAGATTTGGGTGAGGACAAATATCCAAAGTAGGCTGGGGATGGATACCTCTCAGTGAGGAATCTGAAGAAACCCAAAGGCCAAATTGGGAAGGCATCACAGGGTGGCAAAATGAGACCTCAGGCATCAATTTATATAGCTGCTGTTGCCTGCTGAATCATCTCCTGTCTTCAGAATACCACGAATCTGGTTTTTTTAGGAGAAGCAAAACAATAAGAGATATGGCCAGGAGTGGTGGCTCACACCTGTAATCCCAGCACTTTGGGAGGCAGAGGCGGGTGGATCACCTGAGACCAGGAGTTCGAGACCAGCCTGGCCGACATGGTGAAACCTTGTCTCTCCTAAAAATATAAAAAATTAGCTGGGCATGGTGGTGGGCACCTGTAATCCCAGCTACTTGGGAGGCTGAGGCAAGACAATCATTTGAACCAGGAAGGCGGAGGTTGCAGTGAGCCAAGATCATGCCATTGCACTCCAGCTTGGGCAACAAGAGCAAAACTCCGTCTCAAAACAAAAACAAAAAACAAAAAAATGAGAGATACGTAGTAGAAATTTAATACACATAAGAATTATAATCAAAAAGAAATGTGCTGAACAGAAAAAAAAAATCACTTTATGAATGAACCAAAAACATCATAAAGGAAATTAAAACCCAGCCCTTCTTTAAAGACTTGTAGCCAGGAAATAATTAAGGGTTGTAGGAAAATAATAAAAACTCAGAAACAATCATCAGGCTGGAATCTAATAGTAGGTATACAACAGTTTTCTTCTGAAACTTAATTTTTCTCTCTCCAACTCCCCATTTCTACCAAAAATAAATCTTAGTGGGACCAAGTTACTTGTAAAATAAGTTTTAGCATATACTCAGACTCATTATTTGTATAAAGTGGAACAAGAATCGTGATTGACCATAAAGGTTCTTTTCAAGTTGGCTTTGAGGAATTTTCATAGAGAATTTCAGGTTAGACTTTTTAAAGCCTTGAGGGTCTGAAAAGCCAAAGATTGATTCATTACCAGATTGTGCCTGTAAAACCTGCATCAACTGGGTGAGTTTCTCTTTTCTCGAGGCCCCAAAATATTCTGAGGTTCCTGGGCCTATCAGAAAGGGAAACTATTTACTTACCTCAAGGTCAGGAACCTTGTAAGGGAACTGTATAGACAAGGTACGTGGCCAGTCTTTCCAAGTAGCTTTGTATGGGCTCTGCAAAGCCAACCTCAATTCCTCAAAGCACTCTGGTCATATCTGAAAGTACACCACTCCAGGCAAAGCCTTGGTAGAATATCCAGTGTCTTCAATTGTGTCCTGTTAACATGGGAAAAATTATTTTACTAAAATTGTGCAAATAACTATATTACAGTAAATTAAGAATACTCATTAACAGTTTCTGCTTTTGGAGAAATCAGGTAGAAAGAAAGGTCAATGCTTCAATTTTGCTCATAAAAAAATACTTTACCCAGTTACTATAAGCTCTAAACAGATTTTTAAGTTTTTGGCCAGGCATGGTGGCTCACGCCTGTAATCCCAGTACTTTGGGAGGCCAAGACAGGCAGATCACCTGAGGTCAGGAGTTCGAGACCAGCCTGGCCAACATGGTGAAACCCTGTCTCTACTAAAAGTACAAAAAAATTAGCCACTCACGATGGCACACGCCTGTAATCCCAGCGACTCAGGAGGCTGAGTTTCAGAGATTCAGAGAATCACTTGAACGCAGGAGGCAGAGGTTGCAGTGAGCTGAGATCATGGAATTACAGGTGCCCTCCACCATGCCCAGCTAGTTTTCTGTGTTTTTAATAGATGTTAGATATAGTGAACTCCACGTTTCTCTTCAAAGAATCAGCGTCTCAGTATGTTCAGCTCTATTACTCTTTAATTCTCCATTTTAAAGTTGAACTTCCTTGTAGTTTCAGTAAACAACCTTTTCCACCGGTTCTAATCAGTAGCTCACATCTGTTCCCCTGGTCCCCCGCTCCATCCTGACTCATCCCAGTCACCTGCTCCAGTCACCTTCCCTGGTCATCTGCTTTGACCTGAGTCACCCCTGGTCACCTGCTCTGACCTGTCCCGTAACCATCCTTCCCATCAAACTACCCACTCCACCACTCCAGCTCATATCCCTGCTCTCTTTAAAATAGCCAGTGGGAATTCTTTTTTTTCTTTTTGAGACGGAGTTTCGCTCTTGTTACCCAGGCTGGAGTGCAATGGCACGATCTCGGCTCACCGCAACCTCCACCTCCTGGGTTCAGGCAATTCTCCTGCCTCAGCCTCCTGAGTAGCTGGGATTACAGGCACGCACCACCATGCCCAGCTAATTTTTTGTATTTTTAGAAGAGACAGCGTTTCACCGTGTTGACCAGGATGGTCTGGATCTCTTGACCTCGTGATCCACCCGCCTCAGCCTCCCAAAGTGCTGGGATTACAGGCTTGAGCCACTGGCCCGCCAGTGGGAATTCTTAGACTGTGCAGTCTAACCCTAGCCAATAGGGGAATGACACAGCAGTAGGGGCTGCCTGCATCAGAGGTAAGAACCCCTTCCCCGCCCTCGTCCAGGTGTGTGCTTGTCATTGCTCTGTCTGTGAGACACACCTTTCTATAGAAGTAAATTGCATTGCTGAGGAAATTTACATTGGAGTGCTATTTATTTTGCGGCACTGAAAATTTACATATAACATAGAGACAGGGTTTCACCATGTTAAGCAGGCCAGTCTCAATCTCCTAACCTCAAGTGACCCACCTGCCTCAGCCTCCCAAAGTGCCAGGATTACAGGCATGAGCCACCGCACCCAGCCTTCAAGTTTATTTCTCTATTAACTATCTTTACATTACTGTATATGAGGCAAGTATCATAAAATCAAAAACCTTACAATTAAATACATGTATATTTATTTCTTGATAACTCAGAAGATAAACCAACAATATTAAACACTTTTGTTTACCAAAAATTGACCCAAGTCATGTTAATGAAAAGGCATTTGAGTTAGCTTCTATTTTTTGGTAAAATATGTAAGTGATCCCTTCTTGAAGCCAATTAATTATAGCTTTTTCATATATTTTGGTAGTGAAATGTCACATACACATGACACATATATAGACATAGAGACAGAAGCAGATATTATAGCTTCTATAAAGAATCTTCTCTCAAATTCCCCATTTCTACCAAAGATAAATTGTAGTTGGACCAACTAATTTGTAACATAGGCGTCAGCATTATACTCAGCCTGGTTACACTCTCAAATCGTGTTCATTTCCCCTTTTCCATGATCTCCAAGCAGCCGTTAGCTCGGCAACACTAAATGTGCACTTCTTTTTTTTTCTTGTTTAAGACAGAGTTTCATTCTTGTTGCCCCGGCTGGAGTACAATGGCGCGATCTCGGCTCACTTCAACCTCTATCTCCTGGATTCAAGCAATTCTCCCGCTTCAGCCTCCCAAGTAGCTGGGATTACAGACCTGTGTCACCACACCCGGATAATTTTGTATTTTTTAGTAGAGACGGGGTTTCTCCATGTTGGTCAGGCTGGTCTCAAACTCCTGACCTCAGGTGATCGCCTGCCTCAGCCTCCCAAAGTGCTGGGATTACAGGCGTGAGCCACCATGCCCCACCACTGAATGTGCACTTCTAAAGGGATGACTCAGGTGAAACAAAGTAGAACAAATTCACATCTCAAAAGCACAGAGCTCAACTCAAACCAAGGAAGAAGGGTGTAGGTAAAGCCTAGTCAAGGTGAGACTGCCAGGAAAAGTGTCTCCAAAGACTACCGTTTGTGGGCCGGGCGCGGTGGCTCACACCTGTAATCCCAGCACTTTGGGAGGCCGAGGTGGGTGGATCACGAGGTCAAGAGATCGAGACCATACTGGTCAACATGGTGAAACCCTATCTCTACTAAAAATACAAAAAATTAGCTGGGCATAGTGGCACTTGCCTGTAATCCCAGCTACTCAGGAGGCTGAGGCAGGAGAATTGTCTGAACCCAGGAGGCGGAGGTTGCAGTGAGCCAAGATCGCGCCATTGCACTCCAGCCTGGGTAACGAGGGAAACTCCGTCTCAAAAAAAAAAAAAAAAAAAGACTACCGTTTGTGATGTCAACTTCAAGCCAATGTCTTCCCCACCTTCACTTTCTAGTGGTTTGGGTGCAGGGAGGGGACGCTCTTACAAATGGAGATTTCCTTTATGTAAATTTGTTTTAGGAGTTTCAGTAGAGCCAGCTAAATGCTAGAAAGCCATTTTTTGGCGATCAAAGAAGTTGCACAAGGGTCTGCATTCATCAGGTTCTCCAGAGGGCCAGAGCCAGCAGGACAGATGGGCGTATGAAAGGGAGTTTATTAGGGAGAACTGGCTCACGCCATCACAGGGCCAAGTCCCATGACAGGCTGTCTGCGAGCTGAGGAAGAAAGAAGCCAGGAGTGGCTCAGGCGGGTCCAAAACCTCAGAAGAAGGGAAACCAACAGCACAGCCTTCAGCCGCAGGCAAACCGCTGGTGTAGGTCCAAGAGTCCGAAGGCCAAAGAACCTGGAGTCTGACATCCAAGGGCAGGGGGAGCAGAGGAAGCACCAGCACAGGAGAAAGGGATGTGAAACCGCCTTTGCAAAGTTATAACTGAAGAAACGGTGACAGTGGAGGAGATCAGACCTAACCGACCCACCTTGCTTCTAAACTTTAAGCTGTCTCTGTTCATTCCTGGGCACTGGTCCAACTAACCCTGGGAAGGAATTTAGTTTACAGTTTGACTCTGAAACAAACTTGATAACAGTCCTTTCCCATAAAGATCCACTTCTTGCCCAGGAACCAGTCTGCCTTTGTAAGACTAATAAATTACCTCACAAGATTAGAAATTTTGATTTAAAGGTCATTCAGCCTCTGGCTGCGAGTCTGAACAGACAATGTCCAAGCCCACTGAATCCCCTAAAAACCATTTAAGGTCAGGCGCAGCGGCTCATGCCTGTAACCCCAGCACTTTGGGAGGCCAAGGCAGGTGGATGACTTGAGGTCAGGAGTTCCAGACCAGCCTGGGCAACACAGTGAAACCCCCTCTCTACTAAAAATACAAAATTTAGCCTGGCGTGGTGGTGAGCACTTGTAACCCTAGCTACTCAGGAGGCTGCAGCAGGAGAATTGATTGAACTCGGGAGGTGGAGGAGGCAGTGAGCTTAGACTGTGCCATTGCACTCCAGCCTGGGTGACAAGAGCAACACTCTGTCAAAAGAAAGAGAAAGCGAGAAAAAGAGAGAGAGAAAAGAAGGAAGGAAGGAAGGAAGGGAGGGAGGGAGAAAGAGAAAGAGAGAGAGAAAGAAAGAAAGAAAGAAAGAAAGAGAGAGAGAGAAAGAGAGAAAGAAAATCTTGCTAGCTACACAAGGAGTCCAGTCCTAATTTCTGTCCAGCCATATTTTCTAGCACCTGAGCTTCTCAGCTGAGCACCTACACATGAAGATCCAAAAGCCCTGCATGCCCCACAGACAGAAACTACACGAAATCAAAAGCAGTTCATGGAAGAGAAAAGGATAAACAAAAAAAATGTGCTCCCTAAAAGGTCGAGAGTCACACAAACAACTTAAACATGGCCAGCTGCAATCGCTCAAACCTATAATCCCAGCACTTTAGAAGGTTGAGGCAGAAGGATTGAGGCCATGAGTTCAAGACCAGCCTGGCCAACACAGCAAAATTCTATCTTTACAAAAATAAAAATTAAAAAATTAGCTAGGCATGGTGGTGCCCACCTGCCTCCCAAGTAGTCCTAGCTACTTGGGAGGTTGAGGCAGGAGGACTGCTTGAGCCCAGAAGTTCAAGGTTACATTAAGCTATGATAGGACCACCGTACTCCAGCCTGAGTGACAGAGCAAGACCCTTCCTCTAAAAATAAAAATGAAAAACAAACAGGACTGGCCAGACGCACTGGATCATGCCTGTAATCCTAGCACTTTGGCAGGCCAAGGCAGGCAGATCACCTGAGGTCAGGAGTTCGAGACCAGCCTGGCCAACATGGTGAAAATCTGTCTCTACTAAAAACATAAAAAATTAGCCAGGCGTGTTTGCAGGTATCTATAATCCCAGTTACTGGGAGGCTGAGGCAGGAGAATCGCTTGAACTCGGGAGGTGGAGGTTGCAGTGAGCCAAGACTGCACTCATAGGGGACGCCTGTAATCCCAGCCACTTGGGAGGCTGAGGCAGAAGAATCCTTTAAACCCGGCAGGCAGAGATTGCAGGGAGCCAAGATAGCGCCAGTGCACTCCAGCCTGGGTACAAGAGCAAGAGTCTGTCTCAAAACAAACAAACAAAAAGAAATAGTTTCAGATAACCTCTTGTTTTCTTCTTGCAAATAAATTACTTCATCAGAACTTCTTTTAGAAGTTCCTAAGTATCACTGAAAAATAGCTCTCTCAGTTTTTTAATTTTAGATCCAGCTTTTTTCTGTTGAGTGCGTAAACTAAGTTAGGTATTTTCCAGGTACCCCATCTTAGCTATTGTAGTCTGGGGTCTTCATGGGTTGAGACAATTTTCTCGATATTGACAGAAGGTGGCACCATGAGTATGCACATGAATACAGCCGCCGTTTCTGTTGATGGTCTCTCCTTTAGAAGCACAAGAGCCAGGGCCGGGCGCGGTGGCTCAAGCCTGCAGTCCCAGCACTTTGGGAAGCTGAGGTGGGTGGATCACGAGGTCAAGAGATTGAGACCATCCTGGTCAACATAGTGAAACCCCATCTCTACTAAAAATATAAAAAATTAGCTGGGCATGGTGGTGCGTGCCTGTAATCCCAGCTACTCAGGAGGCTGAGGCAGGAGAATTGCCTGAACCCAGGAGGCGGAGGTTGTGGTGAGCCAAGATTGCGCCATTGCACTCCAGCCTGGGTAACAAGAGTGAAACTCTGTCTCAAAAAAAAAAAAAGGCCAGAAATAGCAGCACGAGAGCCCATAATTTAGATTTTCCTTCTAAATGACCAAAAATACATAAAGGGAGGAATTTCAGTCACTAAAGAAGAAAGCTTAGATTTGTCAATTGAACTGAGTTTCAGAATGTGGCCAGTTTTAAAGATGACACTTTCTCTTTGACCAAATTTCAAATGGGGAGAAGGCTGCAAACTTTAAAAGTAAGATAAGCAAAACCTCAGGGAGAAGCGAAAATCACGAACCTGTAGTCCACTGCCTCCCTAGAGAATAAAAATGGAAACTCCTACCTTTCAGTGCAGCTTCAGTTCCAACCAAATTCTTAGAGCATAAGTCTCAATCTTCAACCAAGTCAAGAGGATTCAGATCCCAAGACGGGCCTTACCAGAGACCCCTGCCAGCCCCAGTGACATCGAGTAAACAATAGTCGCTTGTGTTGGTACCAAGGCTTCAAGTATTGATGAAGTGGTGGTAATCCTGAAGGCTGCTTCAGCTCCTATCTGGGTAGCCAAGATGTCAACCTCAAATAACGAAATTCAGGCCTGACGCAGCGGCTCACACCTGTAATACAAGCACTTTAGAAGACCAAGGTTGGGGGATCACCTGAGGTCAGGAGTTCGAAACCACCTGGCCGACACGGTGAAACCCCATCTCTACCAAAAAACCACAAAGAATTAGCCAGGTGTGGTGGCACATGCCTGTCATCCCAGCTACTCAGGAGGCTGAGGTAGCAGAATGGCTTGAACCTGGGAGGTGAAGGTTGCAGTGAGCAGAGATCGTGCCATTGCACTCCAGCCTGGGCAACAAGAGTGAAATTTGGTCTCAAAAAAAAAAGAAATGAAAGTCAGAAAATATGATTAAATATACAGTTTATTTGAGCCCAAAGTGCTGGGATTACAGGCTGAGCCACCGTACCCGGCCTGCAACTGCCTTTCTTTTTGTTCCTAAGCAGATGGCTACAGATAAAAGGTTCAACATCCCCTTCTCTTATGTAAAGTGCGGTTTGCTGAGTACACAATTGACTGTTCCCCACCCACTTCTTTTCTCTTGCAATGTGTGGGGTTAGGGTTAGGGAATTATTGTCCAGCTTTCCCCTCCAGCCCACTTTTTCCCTTTAAATAATGAAGGCCTCAAAGTCATCTTTGGAGAAAGGCACAGACCCCAGACTGTTTCTGTGATTCCGTGTTTCCCCCGGGGGCATTGTCCTTAACCTTGGCAATATAAACTTCTAAATTTATTGAGCCCTGTCTCAGATACTTTTTGGTTTGTTATCTCCGAGTCCCTACTGTTCCTAAGACAAGTTTCCAGTTTGCAGATCCTTCCCAGGTGGGAAGATGCTCTGTTACCAAGAGAGATGCAATTCTAATGCGCAACTCTGTCCAAACACTAGTGCTCAGCGTTCACCTCTGGCCAGCCAAGAGGACCCCACGCTCCTCCCTACAGCCTGGGGCTCATCTTGAAGAGGAGGTAAGTGAAGCAGGCCCTGTCGGACTTCTACCCAACCAGAGAAGACAGCTGGGTTGGAAATTAGGTAAATCGAAGGTGAGTTGATGACTGTGGGAAACCAGATGAAAATGGCTACTTGATGGGGTGGTTAAAACACAGCGGGGAGGAATAGAACCCTTCCAACGGAATGGTTACAGCCTTGTGCCCTAAGGGGACCGAAAGGGTATCCCAGAGGCAAGTCACTGGCCTTCCAGCTCCAGCTGTGGGTGGCCTTGGCCCGGCCACTCAAAGAATGCAGGGTCCCGGGGAGGTCGCAGCTGGCAAGCGTTCAGGGAGGGGGAAGCCGAGCGGGATGAGAGAGAAAAAAAAACAGCACAGAGCGCCCGAGATATGTGAGGCGAGCGAGGTTAACCAGGCCCCGAGAGACAGGTCTGCGGGGCTTCAGCGGTCCCCACCCACGCCTGGCAACTGTTTAAAGGCATTGTGGCTCCAGACCCGCTGCCTTCACCCATAACCTTCCTTTACGGGAATAACGACACAAAGAACAATGCATAGCCAATCAATAGCTTGTTACTTCCATGTAAATTCTTGGTGAGCAATTTAAAAACTGCCCCTCTCTTTTGCTTTATAAACCCACTTGTAACCGTTGCTAATCCTATGTTCAGGGCAACTTGAAGCGGTGCTCCCGGGCTGCAATCTTCAAACTTTCCCCAAATAACCTCTCTACTATATAAAGTTTGCCTCCTTTAAGGTCGACGGTTCCCCCGCAACACGCGCAATCGTGTGGGGAAGGGGACGCCGCACTTCTCAATATTCCCTGGGCTGGGGTCGAGCTGAGCGCCCCGCACCGAGCCCCAGGAGGCTCTGCGGAAAAGCCTCTCGGCCCCGGTTCGGTCTGCACTGCCAGCCCCCAATCCACGGCGCGGAGCCCAGAGCAGGGCCGGCGCCGGGAAGGAGGGCGACGGCCGGGCGGGGCGGGTTACCAGGGCCGAAAAGGCGGAGCCTTCCGCGCGCACTACGTACTTCCTACGCGCATGCGTCCCGCCCACGTACAGGCAGCGCCTCGCCTGATTGGGTACTGCTGTACGTCGGGGCGGGGAAGAGCGTCGTCGCGCTAGGGTGACGTCTCCCGCGGGCGTCTGCAGGGTTGGCGGCGTCGGCAGTAGTGTCGGCGGCGGCGGCAGCGGCGGCGGGTGGGAAATGGCGGAGTATCTGGCCTCCATCTTCGGCACCGAGAAAGACAAGTGAGTGGGAGCTGCCCGTCGGGGGTTGGGCGCGATCGGGGCGCGGGGCAGCTGAGGCGGCGGAAGGGCGACCAGGGAGGCCCGAGCGGGCCGGCGCGGCGGCGGCGGCGGCGGCGGCGGCGGGGGGGGAGGGGTGCGGCGGCCCTTCCGGCCCCTTGCGCGCCCTCCAGGAGCCGCGCGCCGCAGCCGCCTCGTGGGCCGCGCGGCGGAAGAATGGAGCTGGGCGAATGAATGGGGCTTCTTTTTGCTGCGCTCTATCCCGCTCTCGAGCCTGGGCGGGCTGATCGCCCGATGTCCGGGCCTTCAGCCTCTGGCCCCCGGAAGCCGCCTCGGGCAGCGCTGAAAGTTGCCTGGCGCATCCGGGCCTTTTCGATGTGGACACGTCTGCTCCAACTTTCAGCTGTGAAAGTCCTGTGGGGCAAGCTCTGGTACCAGCCTCGCCAGGATTCAGTCGCTTATCTAACTTAGGGTCCTAAGCGTTGGTGTTTTATCCACTTAGCAAGCCTCTTGCCTGTTTAAGCGACCACTGGGCCGGCAATAAGGACATAATGACGAGGAAAAGTGTGGTGGAGACTACTGAATTAACTGTGTAACCACAAAAGACGTGATCTGCTCGTAAAATACAGGTGCCCCTCGATTTACGATGGGATTGCGTTCCGATAAACCCATCATGAATCGATGCCTTTAATACCCCGAGAAACCCATCGTATAAGTTGAGAGCTTTCAAGTCCGTGACTTTTAAGTTCTTGACACAGTTGTGATATAAAGAAAAAGATGTTTTGGTGCGTTTTTTCCTTGAGGTTGCATGCTTTCCCTAATCAACTGTTAGGTTAAAAGCAATACATAATTTCAGCTTTGTTTAATTGCCACCTTGACACGTATCAGTTTCCAGTGAGTTGGCTGTAGTTTAGACTAAAGCGAATGTTTTCAGACGTTTGAAGGATAATACTTTCTTTGAAAACCCAGAGACTCAGCATCTGGCTTATCTACTCGTGCAGTAAGTAGATTATCTTGGCATTCCTCAGTGCCGTACAAAGCTAACGTGACTTTATGTTTTCAATGATAAACCCCTAAATTTGTCATGGATGTTTTTAATGCCTCTTTTTTCAAACGCTGTTTAAAATGTTTCTCTTTTCCAGGATGGAGTGTATCTTGTAAAATGTTCTCTTCACACATGGTAGAATCTCCTATGTTGTTTGGATGAGGGGGCTATATTTCTTTCTAGCAAAATTTTAAGTCAGAATCACCAGTAATAGTCACACTCCAGAAACATTTAGTGGGGGTCAACTATAGGCCAATTTCTGGAGCCTTAAACATGGGTAAAATTTGAATATTATCCTTAAGGAACTCATGGTATGATCTTGGCGAATGAATAGACAGCTCTACTGGAACAAGAGGCTTTTCTGAGTTTAGGATGAAGAACTGAACACGTGTAGGATCAGGGGGCATGATTAATTTCACCTTTTCATAATCGTCTGTGCCGTGACTTATTTGTCTTGTAAGAGGCTATATTCCTGTATTTCTGCTGTAATCATATTTCAACCTATTTGGGCTGTACTGTAAAAGTTATAGTTTTAATCCAGAAAAATTGACTATTTAATCTGGGTTTACTTGTGTTTTCTTTTCAGGGAGAATGGGATTTTAGCTTCCAGGAAACAGGATCAGCTCCTAAAAAATAAAGCTGATGATTTCTCTTAACTTTGTTTTAATTACCTAAGAATAAAATATGGATCTTTACCAATTAAAAAATATTCAGCTTATTGTTCATTTGAAGTCATAGATGTTTTCTAGCTTCAAGCATATCCTGATAATTTGTCTATGGTTTAATTATATGGAATAATCGGATATTAATTGTTTAACAATGGGCTTGCCCATTCTGAGGTAGTTTTCAATGATCTTTATTTTCAGATGACTTCCTAAAGATATGCTATTGTCTCATCAAGTTAGATAATCTAAAGTAAGACTTAAAAGTTTGCAGATATATATAATCACTTTTCTCTCCTGGCAAATTCACTTTCCCATCTTAGTTGCTACCTGATAATAAATCGGTGGCTAGTCAGCCTTCATGGTCCGTCAGATTTCACTGAGGTTGAGGCCCTTCAGTCTTAACTCTGGATTGACTGTTTAAAACATAATGGCACTTGCTTAAAAAAAAATTGAATTTGAAAGGAGTCCATCTAGTAAGATGTCCTAATTCCTTAGAGATCTGCTTCCCTACCTGGCTTTGCTGGCACACAGGCGTCATTGTGGGTTCCACTGGCTATGGATCTGGATTGCCAGTGTGTTTGAACAGTATTAAGGGAGGCTTCCTAAGCTGGGTTTGGTCAGTCCCTAACAGCTTGTGTTCATTGTCCTGAGGGCAGGAGAACTGGTTTACATCAGACCTGTTTTTTGGAACTCCCTATTGGTCTGGTATCGGGTTGAGAGAGACTCTGAACTTGGTTTTCCATTTTCCTTAAACCGTGACAGCACTTCGTGAGCAGTGTGTACGAAACACACGCTCCAGCTGGTCTCAGAACAGTGCCACGGAGGCTTCCTCACTACAAACGGCAGCTGAGAACCGGGGTGACTTGCCCAAGCCCAGGCCACTGGTGGCAGAGTTGGGGTCATAACCCTCACTACACTGCTGTTTTCAAGAGAGCTTCATTGTGAAGAACTGGAGAGCAGATAAGCTTTAGTTACATTTAGCTTTAGGCTAATTTAATATTCCATTTAAGAAAAAACCCAGGAGAAAAGCTGTACAGTTAGGAAAATGGAGGGGATTTCAATGAGGCGTCAGGTTGGAATTAGAATAATCTGTTGAACGAGTAGTTTGAAGAAGGGGAAGTTGAAGTTCAGTCATCCTGAAATACAGCAAGGAAGAGGAGGTGCTTAGTACCACAGAAAACCGGTCATGTTCCTGTGAGGTTAAAAGTACTGTGACGGTGTGTAGCATGCTGATGACGTATTTCCGTGTGTTTGTATCTTCCCAGCAAAATAATCAGCTCTTATTTTCCCTTACAGAGTCAACTGTTCATTTTATTTCAAAATTGGAGCATGTCGTCATGGAGACAGGTGCTCTCGGTTGCACAATAAACCGACGTTTAGCCAGGTTTGTTTGCTTTTTTTTCATGTAAATTGTAAAAATTTCATGTTCTTTTCAAAGACGGTTAATTTCTACACATTAAGGAAGTCATTTTTTTCTCTAGTTGTATTTTCCATTTGTATTCATAAGTGTTCTTTCGTTAGAATGAGGCAGGTCCTCTCCTAGTGGAAGGTCTGAGAGCACCACTCCTTGTTTTTATCATTAGAGAAACTTTAAAAACAAGTTTTTGATGTTTGTGTTGGCTGTGCCTGACATTTGCTGCCCTGCCATGTTCCCTACTCCTCTAATAGACATGGGTCCAGAGGGAGTGCGTGCCAGCCGTGGCTTAGCCTCTTCCAGGCACCAGTGGACACGGAGTGGGCTCTCTGCTCTCTGCCGTCTCCAGACAGTAGAGGTGGTGGAGCCACTGTGCGAGCTAGCATGATTGTCCCCAGGCCCGCGGGGCTGCTGGAGTTGCTCTGACTGTGTCCTCAGTTTCACATCCCTAGTTGAGGAAACAGCAAGTTGCATCATGTCATGGAAACATGAAAAATGGAGCTTAAAGGTAGAAAATGGGCCGTAAATTGCTCAGAGCGGATCTGTTCAGTGTATTGAGGAGTGCCTGTTATCTTGGGCTTAGAGCTGCTCTGAGTTCAGTTCAATCAAAAGTTGGGATTTTTTGATAGTTTCATTGTTGGTCAGTTGAAGAAAAGACAAAGGTTTGTACACTGTAAAGGATCACTTAGGATGAAAGGGGGAAAGCACCTCTATCAGGAGCAGAAAACTTGTGCCCAAGTTGATGAGAACATTTGCAATTTGAAAATCTATGCCCAAGTCTTTCTAGATGGAGGATTGGGGAGCTCCTTCCAATGCCACCCCCCCAACTTGAAGTCTAAATGTGCAGCCTCTGAACCGTTGAGTAGGTATTGTGCGTGGCCCCTGGGAGCTACCAGACTCTGCCTTTGAGCTCACATGTTTCTGTGTATGTTTTCCTGTGTGCATTTAAGAAAATCTGCCGCTTGGTATAAGTGAGCTGGGAGGGGAAACACGGGTTTTTTCCTGGTGATACCCATAGCCAACCCCACAGCACATGGTGTTTTTAGAAGAGGACGATGGCTTTTCCTCCATTGTCCTAATTACCAAGTGGCTAGTGTAACAGCAGTCTGTTTTTTTCATAGCTCTCAACATGTCTCTTTGTGAATTTCAAAATCTTGGAGAACTAGTTTTAAATTTACAGTTTTTTAAAAAAAAATTGTAATTGTTTTTTCTTGATATGTTTTGATTTATGAACTGAATCTCCCCTAATTAAGCCAGTGGCCCTGGATTGTGCTGTAACCAAGCCCCTTAAGTGACCTCCCAGTTCTGTGATTGGCAGGGGGTGTCCCACGTGGCTAAAAGAAACAAGCTGTTCCCGATTCTAAAAGTTTTCTCTAATCTGGCCAGAGGCACTTGCTTTATATTTGTCTGGATCGGGGATTACCGGAGAACATGAACTTAGTTTAGGCACTCCGGCTCAGTGGTGGGGAGAGCCCATCCGAGCTTGATGGAGCCAGTAGAATGTGTCAGCTTAAGCACCCTAGTTTGATGTGTGAGTTCGTTCTGGTTGGGTTTAGGCAATCCTAGCCACCCCTGTTTTAATGGGACTGCATTGCCTCTTTATGTTAAGCTTCCTTCATTAAATAGCCACTGCCAGAATATCTGAGTGAGACCAACTGTGAATTTTACTGTTGAATAATTGGGCTCAGTTTAGTTTTTCATCAGAGCTGTCATGAGTAAAGTCAGCTTTGGGAAACCTCCCAGGCCTGAGTTCAGCTGACTCCTGGCAGTACCTGATGTAAGCTTAGTGAAGAGACGGGCCCTGATGCAGGTGCCAGTTTGAGTCTGAATGGTTCAGTAGTTTGTCAGACCTCCCTCTTAGGTGGGCTTCCCGGCTGCAGACTTTTGACTGAGGGGCACTCTTCATACAACCACTCCCCTTTCAATGGAGCTAGAAATGGAATTGGCTGGTTTTGTGAAACCACCACTGACAGAACTGCTTCCCATGCATACTGTTGAGATGAAACATTTTTCCAAATCATAGGAGTGATTGATTAGCTTGTAAACCTCTAGCATAATTTAGGGTGGGTGTCTTTATAAGCTGCTTACAGTGATATGGACATTAAGATTCGTGTACTATATTAGCCTACTAACTTAAACATGGTTTGTTTTTTCAGACAACTTGGTTTTAAGAAGAACGGTACAGTGTAAGGTTTCAAGGCTGCCTGATCCAGTTTAAAGCACAAGGGCTAAAAGGATTTTTTTTCCTTAAAAGAAGGATCGGAAAAGAGCAAATGTTTTAAGCTATTGTATTATGTAAACAGAGATCCACCAAGAAAGTGTCAATCAGAGCCGGGTGTCCATGACAGTTGAAACCTGTTTGGTGTGCCTGTTTTGCTAGGAGACCAGAGAACTTGATGTACTGCAGACAGCTGAGTTACACATTTGGTTTTGAAAAAATATCTTGCGTGAGGAATACGATTATAATGTGAATTTTCCCACATCTTGGTGTCTGCTAGCTTGAAGTACAAGAAATGTTAGCGTTCTGTTATTGATCTTGCATTAAAACACTTGAACATTGGAAACGGGGGAGCATTCAAAACGGTACAGTTTCTTCTTGGTTGCTGGCTGACTTGACCAAGTCACTGCTTAAGCTCTGTTTTCATAATATGAGGGCTTTGGTGTACTCCTCAGAAGACAGGTGTCTGACTTGCGGGAGAAAGCAAGCGTGTAGCCATTTGCAAACAAATTGTCTCTTTGCAATTGTCTAATATATGCACAGCAGCCAGTAGAATTCCCCTTTTTATTTTTTTTTCCCCGCAGACCATCTTGATTCAAAACATCTATCGTAATCCCCAAAACAGTGCACAGACGGCTGACGGCTCACACTGTAAGTCCCACAGTTGGAGAAATTTTTTTAAAACAATGGTGTTAAAGAGCCCACTCTTAATTGAGACAATAATGTTGGCTTCTGAGCTGCTGACATAGAGCTGTTGCAAACAGGACAAGGTGCTGGAACTCCTTGGCGCACACAGCAAGAACTTGATACGCGGCCACGTTCAGGAGGCTTTTCCCTTCTAGGGAAGGTCACTGGCCCAGCTACCTCTGTTCATTGACATTTGTCATGAGAGCAGGTCTGTCCATGTGAAACGGATTTTAACCTTTTGAGCCGTTCATTGGTCTTTACAGTGACTGAACCCCTGGCCGTTATTAAGTTCTTTCTGTAAAATTAAAACTCATAGGAATATTAAGGAATCAATAAGGTAAGTCGCCCAATAAGTGTGGGTTTGATTTCACCATTATCATTTTTCCCCCAGGAAGTGGAGATTTCATGATATGTAACAATTGTATTTCTCTAATAACAGTAACTTTTTCCTTCAGTTTACATCGGCTTCATTCTGAGTTTATTAAAAATTTTCTGTCATATCTAAGAACATTTTAGTGCTAGCCTGCAAACGATTGTGCTTTTACCTGAATTGGAATTTTGAAAAGGAGAGTTTGCGCATTGTGTAAGCAGAAGTACAAGATTGGCATATCATGAGACCTCCGTTACACTGCAGTGTTAGGGTATTTCAAGGCAGCCATCAACTAAGAAAACATCTCTGCTTCTGAAGAAATAACTTGCTCTTTTTTCAGCACTGAATCTCAACTGAAGCACTTGCCAGAGGCAGCCGGTTAAGTGTTTACCTTTAATTTTCCATAATATAAAGTTGTTGCGTTTTGTATTTCAGACCATTGCCCTCTTGAACATTTACCGTAACCCTCAAAACTCTTCCCAGTCTGCTGACGGTTTGCGCTGTAAGTTCATACAAGTTCCTTCCCCGGTTCCCTGGGCTTGCGTGTCAGAGCTCAGTGTCCACTCCATCTGGTCTGCCGTGCTAGTGTCAAGGACTGCATTTCACTAGAGGTGGCGAGGAGCTTTCGTCCCACTGACCCCACGGAAACCACCCGTGCTGGAGATTTGAGCTCCCGCCCGTGTGTCGGACAGGGAAAGGGCACCCTTAACACAGTCAGGAGCTGCTGCTGCTCCCTCTTCCCTTCCTTCGGCCATCATCCTGCAGGGAACGTACTGCAGTTAAACGTCGAGGCCTATTCTTCCCTCTTAAGAGCAACAATATTTGAACTTTTCTCTCACCTTCAGGAATTTTAAAAAGTTATTTCAGATTTTATGTATTAACCTTTTTTCCTTGAGCTCCATTTTGGAGTACACCCTTTACCTGTGAGAGCAGTTCTGAGAAAGTTCCCCAAATAAGGGTCTGTGGCTTGCATCGCCCCTGAGTTCCTCACCCAGCAGCCCCATGCCAACCCGTCTAACCTGCGTGGGGGTGCGCCACTCAGATAGGCCCTTGGCAGAAAAGATTGTCCCCTCTGTTCACACACTGCACGGATCCAGTCTCCAGCTCTAGGAGATGGACTTGGCTTGCTCCATTTGAAAATAGCTCTAAACAAGGCATTCAGTAGACGCTACCGATTTCTTCCTGTACTGGGAAATATTAAATTTAGATTGTGGGTATTTACTTAAAGATAATTCTTAGAGAACAGATATAGATGCATATGATTGGAAAGTTCAGAAATTAAAATGAATTTTTACAGCCATCCAGCTCTAGAATAAATGCAGTCATTTATGGATAAATTTAAATGAACACCTGGACTTTTGGTTTAAATCAAAAAGTCCAAACCAAAGATAACACTTCCCATTCACCGTCCTGTTTTAAAGCAGTAAAACTCGAGGTGCCCTTGGATACCCACAAGCCTAAATGGTGTACACACTCCAAGCAGAGTCCCTCAGTTAACAGGGTAACCTGCACGTGATCCAGGGGACAGCCCCCTCTCGAGCTGGCCCCACACGGGGAGGCCTCTGGTTATGCTTCCTCACACACGGTGCGCATTTCCATGTGTGGATGGGGACGTTCTTGCCAGCTTCTCCTGCCAAGACACTAAATGCTTTCAGTGCTAACACTGACCTGATAGTAGAGACTTCTTTCCCTGAGGAGGATGTTAGCAGGATGCACTTGGTAACCCATGATTTAAAATACTTGGTTTTCTGTTTGTTTGCTTTCTTTTGTTTTTTAAAGAAATAAGATGAATAGGAGGAGGGAAATGTTTATATATGCACTTATTAAAGAATTTTTGCTAATAACCCTGCCCTGGGATAAAAGCGAATGGAAGTAGATGACTGAGTAACAGTGATTAATTCTTTGCCCTGCTCGTTTATTTGGGGACTGTGTATGCTTTATTGACAATAGAATGTTGTATTAGTTTTCTTTGTGTCTTTATTTGCAGTTCACAGTACTTTTGTTTTGTATATGCTACAAACTAAAAGCTTAGCAATTACGGTATATTCCAGTTCTGGGGTCCAGATTCTACAAATTAGATCAAATTCTAATTCATCATTTTAGGAAGAAGTCAGTTGCCTAAAATTATTGGCTCTTTTTAACATAGCCTTTAGTATGTAGAAAAATAAGCTTCAAATGTGTGGGTTAAAGTTAAATTTCAGTCCTGGTGTAAGAATGATATTTCCGCTAAGAAAACTGCTTCGTTCTCCACCTCGTAGTGTTTAACATAGGTTGAGTCATGAATAAGCTTTAAATCAATATTGTAATGCACTTGTCTCTGCCTTTCAAGTCATTTGATTGACTGAAACATTTTAAGCAGAATAAAAAATAAACATTTTAAGCTAATAGTTTAAAATAATCACCACAAAACCTTTTCTTAAAGGTGCTTAAAGTTTGAGCATGTCAATATTTTTCTCCCCTTCACACTCTTCTGATGTGGGGAAGGAAACGAGTTTTAAATATTACAAGCTGCCCTTGGTTACAGGCTGCCCTTGGATACAGTCTGCCCTTGGTTACAGGCTTCTTTGGCCTCCTTTTCTGTTGTTTATGACTTGATTTCTCCTCGGAGAGGAAGGCACAGTCCCAGTACCTTTTAAATTGAGATAATCCTGTGATAAGATTGGCAGGCTGGCAAAGTAGTTACACTTAATAGAATTTGGGTTTGAAAGCAAAGTAGAATCGTGGAAGTTCAAAAATAGCTAAAATAGCCCAGACAGGTTAGAAAGTGAACTTAAATCAGTCTCAGAATTCAAAGACAACAAGTTATTTTTTATTGTTTAAGATGAAAAGGGGGCTGGGCGTGGTAGCTCACGCCTGTAATCCCAACACTTTGGGAGGCAAAGCTGGGGAGATCACGAGGTCAAGAGATCAAGACCATCCTGGCCAACATGGTGAAACCCCGCCTCTACTAAAAATACAAAAATTAGCTGGGTATGGTGGCGCGTGCCTGTGGTCCCAGCTATTTGGGAGGCTGAGGCAGGAGAATCCGCCTGGACCTGGGAGGCGGAGGCTGCAGTGAGCCCAGATCGTGTCACTTCACTCCAGCCTGGTGACAGAGTGAGACTCCATCTCAAAAAAAATTTTTTTTTAAGTTTTAAACAAAGCTCAAAGACCCTTGTGCCAGCAGTCAGATGCCCACATTGGGTACACAGGCTGAGGCAGCTGGCCCAACCTGGAAACCAGTCTGGCTTTTGCCAGCTCCTGATCTAGCAGATTTAAGCATGTTAATTGATATACTAGCTTTGTGATTTCTCAGGGTTTAGAGAATTCTAGGATTTGAACATAAAATTTGATAGAATGGGCCAGGCTCAGTGGCTCACACCTGTAATCCCAGCACTTTGGGAGCTGAGGTGGGTGGATCATCTGAGGTCAGGAGTTGAGACCAGCCTGGCAAAAAAAAAAATTCAATTTGATAGAATGATAATGGAGATAGAGTGTAAATTTCCAAAATCTACCCACACAACAGACTTGATTTTACATGTGAATTATGAAGAATAAACTGATGGAAATAGTATGTGGATATAAACTTGAGGATGCTTTATCAACAGAGCATCGTAACCTTCCTGTCATTGAGGGCGCCCAAAGGCCGCGGTCTGCGTGGTAACCACCCTGCCGAGTCTTCGTGGTTGCCTGGGTATTGATGACGTCAGAAAGAATTTTAGAGCGTTCTGTGGCTGGCAGTCCATCAAAGACTAGTTAGGAACATGCACGCTTAATCATTTACCCTGCTTTTGGCTTTCATTTTAAACGAATAGAAGAAGGGAAAGCATCAGTGTGCTACTTGGCCTTTATTCTAAATCTTAAAAGGAAGAAAAATTTATCTTAGAAAAATTTTTTTTTGAGCTCCCACTATGTGGGAGCGGATTCCGGAGAGCTGGAGATCCCTTTATCTTAAAATTTCTTATTTTGAGGGCAGGCACGGTGGCTCACGCCTATAATCCCAGCACTTTGGGAGGCCATCACCTGAGGTCAGGAGTTCGAGACCAGCCTGGCCAACATAGTGAAACCCCATCTCTGCTAAAAAATTTTTAAAAATTAGCTGGGTGTGGTGTCGTGTGCCTGTAATCCCAGGGACTCTGGAGGCTGAAGCATGAGAATTGCTTGAACCCAGAAGGTGGAGGTTGCATTGAGCCGAGATCGTGCCACTGCACTCCAGAGATTGCTCTTGCACGCCAGCCACTGGGCACTAGAGCAAGACCGCATCTCAGGAGGGAAGAAAATTCTTAGTTTGATAGTCATTTTTTTGCTCACACTTTTCTCAAAATGTGGCCCTTTCAATGCTGATTAAAACTGGTTGTGATGTTATTTTAGTGGCCAGAATTGAGACTGCCATGGGGGCATATAGCATCTCACCACACTGGACACCATTCCCAAGTAGCCGTGTGGCTCAGCCTCCTGCGGGGCGCAGCTCTGTCGGGCTTTTCTCTAGAGAATCTTGTGTGTTACTGTAGCAGTTTGAGTTTAAGCACAAGAGTTCACTGGGTTAACACGTTCTAACCAGCAAGATTTCTGTTGTTTCCAGGTGCCGTGAGCGATGTTGAGATGCAGGAACACTATGATGAATTTTTTGAGGTGAGAGAATTGACCTCTGTAACTGATAGACCTGTTCACCTTCTATGTCTGTCTGGAAGGATTTAAAGTTTTCTCCGCTAGTAAACATACATGAGTTATATCTAATTATACTTTCTAATGTCTAACAAACCTTAAACCACTGTGATCTCCCTTCAGGAGGTTTTTACAGAGATGGAGGAGAAGTATGGGGAAGTTGAGGAGATGAACGTCTGTGATAACCTGGGCGACCACCTGGTGGGGAACGTGTACGTCAAGGTAGGAGCCACACCGAGACGGGACGCGCGGCCACTTCGGGTGCCGGTGCTCAGGCTGACAGAGGAGGGGTGCCTGGCGCGGGTGACCCTGGGTCCCAGATGCTCAGACGCACAGCAGGGCTCGGGTGCGCTGGCTCGCCGCTTACTGGCTGCGTTGTGTGGCAGTGGCTGGCCTGCCCATGCGCCCGGCCAGCAGAACTGAAGGATGAACGGTATACTCAGTCACTATTTCAGTGTAGAATATTTAGTACCTGTTGGTTAGAAGCTACTTGGAGTAAGGAAAAGTTAGGTTTACTCACAGGTTTGGCTGCTTTTTTTATTGAATCAAAGTTTCTTTGCCTACACAGTCATATTTGCTCCCTTAACCTGTCGAATTTGAAAATGAAAGCGGCATTTTGCAAAATCTTGAAGTGAATCTGATTGAAAATAAGGAATTTTTAAATGACCCTACAGTACCATTCCGCCTTCCCGTACCCGAGTGTGCATCTCTGATGTGTATTTGGGTCAGTAGTTGGCAAAGTTAATAAAGCGTGGGTGGCAAGCGCGTTCCTCTTCCGTCTCCAGTTTCGCCGTGAGGAAGATGCGGAGAAGGCTGTGATTGACTTGAATAACCGCTGGTTTAATGGACAGCCGATCCACGCCGAGCTGTCGCCCGTGACGGACTTCAGAGAAGCCTGCTGCCGTCAGTATGAGATGGGGTGAGTGTGGGCGACTGCCGTGGTGACTGCGCAGTCCGGGGCTCTGTGCACGCGAGGTAGCGAGTGTCTCCTCCACCCCACAGGGAATGCACGCAAGGTAGTGAGTGTCTCCTTCACCCCACAGGGAATGCACGCGAGGCGGTTTCTGCAACTTCATGCATCTGAAGCCCATTTCCAGAGAGCTGCGGCGCGAGCTGTATGGGCGCCGTCGCAAGAAGTGAGTGTTCCTGCGTCCACTGTACGCTCTGTGGCTGCTTACCCTCCAAAAAAACAGTTTGGCATGGGTGTCGTTTTTGTTTTTTTAAAGGCAGTACTTAGAACATAGTACATGTTTTTAAATATCCAAATGTCCTCTTTGGAGAATATTCACCTGCACACAGGTAACTTCGTTATCCAACTTCTCAAGTAGAGGTCAAAGCTTAATAACCAAATAAGAGGGTGGGTAGCTGGGCAGCCTTGGAAATGAGGCTCATGGAGAAATCAGGCACTCGGTTTCTTCTCCCAGATATTGTTAATAATACTAGGTGTCGTGACCTCCTTTACACCAGGGATGGCTTCCCTGGACACACTGGAAGAACTGTCTTGGGCCACACATAACGTACACTAATGCTAGCTGATAACTTTTTTAAAAATCGCAAATTTCTCATGTTTTCAGAAAGTTGGTGAATCTGTGTTGGGCTGCAGGTTGGACGAGCTTGCTTTAAATATCCCACGTGTCCACTGGGGCTTCTTCTGGTTTCGTTGGTTGGTTTGGGCATTTCACTTTGTTTCGGGGGACACTGGCAGAACTGGGCCCGGTGGTCACATCTGTCCAATCCTACATTTAAATGCCCGACAGTCAGGTCACAGAACAGGGAAGACCAAGATGGCACAATCCAACAAGTTGCATTTCCTGGTTAGATTGAGGTCTGAGTCTAGAAGGGTTCTCATCCCTCTTCGGTTAAATGTGTCTTCGGAAATAGATGGTGATTGTTTTATTCTCAACACAAAAGAAGCATGAAAGAAAAATAACCTTACTGTCCCCAGCCCAAAAACCGGCTGACAGACACAGTAGCCATAAGCACCTGAAGAGAGGGGGCTTTGTTGGAAAGTCCCTGAAATGCAGTGTCAGTCCGTGAGGGTTGGGGATGGTGTGTCCAGTTCATTTTATCAGGATTTCCTGTGATCATTTGAGCTGGTTCTAGAAGACAGAAGCTGGAAGATATTACACTGTTCACTTCTAGACTGTATTTTTTTTTTTTTTTTTTTTGAGACAGTCTCATTCTGTTGCCCAGGCTGGAATATAGTGGTGCAATCTCAGCTCACTGCAACCTCCACCCCCAGGGTTCAGGCGATTCTCCTGCCCCAGCCTCCTGAGTAGCTGGAATTACAGGCGCCTGCTGCTGCGCCCAGCTAATTTTTGTGTTTTTAGTAGAGACGGGGTTTTTGCCGTGTTGGCCAGGCTGGTCTTGATGTCCTGACCTTGTGATCCAGCTGCCTCGGCCTTCCAAAGTGCTGGGATTACAGGCGTGAGCCGCCGTGCCCGGCCTGGCAGGGTTTTTCTTTGTCAGGGCCGTTGACGTGAGGAGATGCACAGTATTTCAGAGTGGGTTGTGGTTCTGTTGCATGCTCTTCGGTTGCATGCTGTGGTTCTGTTGCATGCTCTGGTTTGGTTTCTGCTCTTCCGTTGCAGGCACAGATCAAGATCCCGATCCCGTGAGCGTCGTTCCCGGTCTAGAGACCGTGGTCGTGGCGGTGGCGGTGGCGGTGGTGGAGGCGGCGGCGGACGGGAGCGTGACAGGAGGCGGTCAAGAGATCGTGAAAGATCTGGGCGATTCTGAGCCATGCCATTTTTACCTTATGTCTGCTAGAAAGTGTTGTAGTTGATTGACCAAACCAGTTCATAAGGGGAATTTTTTTTAAAAAACAAAAAAAAAAACACACAAAGATGGGTTTCTGAATAAAATTTGTAGTGATAACAGTGTTCTTGGTGTAACTTATTTCTCGTGGAAGTCATCCATGTTGGAGGTAAAGATTAATATCCATCTCCCACTTTGAGTATAAATGAAATCGTACTTTTTAACTTGGAGCATGAAATAAAACACGTACCAGGTGAGGGGTGGATGTTCTTGTTACCTACTTGTTAACAAATAATCCAGACTCCCGAGACTGTCATAGATGGCCTTTGCTACCTTCTCTCATTTCCTGAGTCTGCCTCAAGAGCCCAGTGCATCCTGTGATGAGACACGGGGGTGCACCTGGCCTTTGCTACCTTCTCTCATTTCCTAAGTCTGCCTCAAGAGCCCAGTGCATTCCAGGGAGGCGCGTGGGAGGGAGTGTGGATGCTCATGTGGCACACCGTGGACCAGTGGTCTGTGTCCATGTTTCCTTTCTCCGATGGCTGTGGGAGCCGGAAGCCTGCGCTGCCGATCTGCCTTCACGCACTGTCTGGTGTTTCCCCTGAGCTGCTTGTGTCTAGGAATTAAGGCCGCCGGTGCTGGCGGTGTGACTGCGGTGACAGCCAGCTGACCAACATGGGGATCCCACCACAAGTCAGTTACTGGGGGCTGAGCCTTTCACTCCTAAGATGGAAATGTTCAAAGTGTGGCTATCCCAAACCATGCCCTGGTGGCCATTTACCTCATCCTCAAAAGCCTCCCAGCTTTGCACAGGAGTTGCCAGGCTCTCCTGTCCTGCTCTGCTCCCTGTGGGGCCTCCTTGACATATCCCGCTGGCCAAGTAGGGGAGTGGCTAGGCCCTAACTCACACTCAGTGAAGATTGGCACCACTTGACCCATGTATCTCATGAAAGTGTCATTGTGTGTGATGAAGTTATAAAAAGTGATGTTTTCACCTGGGAGGCTGAAGTGGGCTGTGATCATGGCCACTTCACTCCCTGCCTGGGCAACAATGAGACCTTGACATTGTTAGGGAAAATTGTATATTATAGTCGTGGGCAGATAAGTTTCGATGGGTATTGGCAGTGTTGGCAATGTAGGTCATTTATG
Source organism: Saguinus oedipus (assembly GCA_031835075.1). NCBI lineage: Eukaryota > Metazoa > Chordata > Mammalia > Primates > Cebidae > Saguinus > Saguinus oedipus. Next base: position 69,125,349 of record CM063186.1, read on the forward strand.
CCAATGTACTCCATGTCTCAAAAGTTGGTACAGACTAGGCGCAAGGTGTCACCCCTGTGATCCCAGCACTTTGGAAGGCCAAGGTGGGCAGGTCATCTGAGGTTAGAAGTTTGACACCAGCCTGACCAACATGGAGACACCCTGTCTCCATCAAGAATACAAAATTAGCCAGGTGTGGTAGTACATGCCTGTAATCCCAGCTACTCAGGAGGCTAAGGCGGGAGAATCGCCGAACCTGGGAGGCAGAGATTGAAGTAAGTCAAGATCGTGCTACTGCATTCCAGCCTGCTGACAGAGTGAGACTCCGTCTCAACAAAAACAAAAAAACAACACTTAGGCCGGGCGCGGTGGCTCAAGCCTGTAATCCCAGCACTTTGGGAGGCCGAGGCGGGTGGCTCACGAGGTCAAGAGATCGAGACCATCCTGGTCAACATGGTGAAACCCCGTCTCCACTAAAGATACAAAAACTTAGCTGGGCATGGTGGTACATGCCTGTAATCCCAGCTACTCAGGAAGCCAAGGCGGGAGAATTGCCTGAACCCAGGAGGCGGAGGTTGCGGTGAGCCGAGATCGCGCCATTGCACTCCAGCCTGGGTAACAGGAGGGAAACTCCGTCTCAAAAAGAAAGAAAGAAAGAAAGAAAAAAACACTAGTCCAGCAGTTCCCAGACAGTGAATTTCACTTTCCACGTAAATTTTGTGGAAGAAATGTGATCAACATAGGATTTCCAACGTTTAATTTGCCAAGTGGGACTTTTTAGCTTGCTCTCAAGTTTCACCATCATTTCATGAAAGAAAAGTTGTATTTTGGAAATATTTAAACATACATGACAGTAGGGAGTGTGGTAACAAAGCCCACATGTGGCCAGCACGGTGGCTTACGCCTGTAATCCCAGCACTTTGGGAGGCTGAGGCAGGTGGATTGCCTCAGCTCAGGAGTTTACCAGCTTGGGCAACACGGTGAAAGTCCATCTCTACTAAAATACAAAAGAATTAGCCGTGTGTGGCGGCGTGTGCCTGTAATCTCAGCTACTCGGAAGGCTGAGACAGGAGAATCACTTGAACCTGGGAGTGGAGCCAAGATTGCGCCACTGCCCTCCAGCCTGGGTGACGGACTGCAGCTCCGTTTCAAAAACCCACAGGCTTTACCTGCGCACCTAAGTTTGCATCCCTACGCAGAGGACCCAGGAGAGGACACCCCTCGAGTGTGTTCTGTGTTATGACGCTCCCTGCAGTAGCTAGGCTCCAGGGGTTCGCAGCCACCTGATGGCCAGCACCGCCAGGACACTGGGACCTGCGTGCATGCCAGAGGTGGTGAGCAAGACACAGTGCCTGGCTGGCGAATGCTGCGCCTCTGCCCTTCAGAAGCAAGGCTCAGATCGAAGCAGTGGTCCTAGGAACCACTCCCAGAGCTCCCTTCGTCCAGATGAGCAGCCTGGGAAGTGAAAGGTCCAGCAGGGAACAGCAGGGTTAGAATCTCAAGGGCTTCAAAGTAGCAAAACTGGACCAGGGCATCGGGGCATGGAAGCTGAATTTTACCTTCCCTGAAAATTCAGTCACCGGCAAGCGGAGATGTGGTTGACATGGGACAAAGCAGGAAGAAAAGGGACCTCGTTAGAGTAGCTCTTTATCCTGGTTGACACACACAAGCTCTTGAGAAATCGCATCTCTGCAGAAGAGGGAACCGCTTCGGAAACCCGAAGTGGACCAGGCTCTCCTGGCACCGTGCAGGTGCCAGTCTCATCATTGAGCTCCAACAAGAAGGGGTGTTGGCTTTTGTAATTAGAAAGGCCCAGTGGCCTTGCCCTGCTGCTCCGGTCTGTGCAGCGTGGGTCCCATATCACATCAGGCGAATAGCAGATGGCCGACGCAGGCCACGACAGACGCCCAGCATCTCGGTCTCATAGGCCCAAGTTGGCATCATCACTTATTTTTCCAACCTGAAAAAAATATCAGCTTCCAAATTCTATGAACTGAGTGTGATACTGATCAAAATGGCCCACAAAACTAGGCCTCCTAGTTGTGAATAACCCCGCGTCAATGTTAGCACAGTCCAGCAGCGTGTTAAGGTCAATCTGCCACTAGTACTGGGTGCGATTCAGCCCAGGACCCCAAGGGTGGAGGCCATCAAGTATTTCATCTGTTCTAAGTTTTGTTACATTGTTTCTTTTTTTTGAGGCAGGGTGGGGACAGAATCTCGCTTTGTTGCCCAGGCTGGAGTGCAGTCCCACGATCTTGGCTCACTGCAACCTCTGCCTCTCAGGTTCAAGTGATTCTTGTGCCTCAGCCTCCCAAAGAGCTGGGACCATGGGTGATGCCACCACATCCGACTCATTTTGTATTTTTCGCCATGGGTTTCCGCCATGTTGGCCAGGCTGGTATCGAACTCCTGACCTCAGGTGATCCACCCACTTCAGCCTCCCTAAATTCTGGGATTGTAGGCATGAGCCCCCACGCCCAGCCAACACTGTTTCTTATCCCAATTATGCTTACATTGTATCTCTTAGCTGGTTTCCATGTCTGCCATATTTTTAATCAGATGCATGATACATGCAGCAAAGTACCCAAAAGCTAAAGCTGGTTTAAAGGACACCTGCGGTAATCATCCTGGTCAGGAAGCAGAACGATGCCAGCATCCAGGCCAGCCCTCCCCGGTCATAAACTCTTCTTCTCCTAGAAGAAGCAACTATCTTGACATTTGCAGCAATCATTTTGTTTTGCTTTTATTATTTTATAATCTACATGTGGCTCACTAAAGATTACAGTTTTGCCCGCTTTTAGAATTGGAATCATGTATGATTTTGTCTGGCCCAGCTTGTCAGAAACATTCAGCCGTGTTAGGTGTAGCTGACATTTGCAGCTGGTGGTGCATCAGTGTGGAAAAAGCGAATAACACAGCAGTAGGTAATGCTGCAGGTACAAGTGAGCAGCTGGGAGACAGGTGCGGGAAGAGGAGGAGGAGGGCGCGTCCGGGCGCGTGGAGCGGTGAGGGCACATTCCCTGAGGCAGGAACACCCCGGGTTGTCGGGAAGGACTATTACCAGGTCTCGACAGCCCAGAAATCCCAGGACTTACATCCCACTCACCTACAAGCCTGCCACGGTCCTGCAGCTCAGAGCTGTCCTTACGGGGGACCACGCAGACGGGGCAGCCCCCACCCAGAATGCTGCCAGCTTGTAGGGATGGAGGGAGAGAGAGCCTTCTTGCCGGAGCTCTGGCCCCTGACCAGAATGACATGTGAACTGCACGCCACTGGGTGAAACCAGCCCCCAAGCCACTTCAGGACTGAGTTCTGGGGGATCCCAGAGGGAGGGACCCCGGGCATCCTCCTCCAGGTGTTGAAGACACGTGCCAGGAAGAGATCAGGAAAGGGTTGGGGAGGACATCAGGGAGAGCTCTCTTGGGGCCTCGTGGGCCATGGGAAGGACCTGGAATCTTCCCCTCCCCACCACTGCCAGAAACAGCGTCTCATAATGTTGCCCAAGCTGGCTTCAAACTCCTGGTCTGAAGCCATCCTCCCGCCTTGGCCTCCCAAAGTGCTGGGAGTACAAGTCTGAGCCACCCCAGGCTCGGCCCTGGAATCCCTAAACTGAGCCATGGGAAGGGGGTGAGCAGGAGCATGAAGAGCTGATTCATTCGCTTAAAGCAGCTTCTCACTGCAGGTTGTGGGACAGACTGCGGGCTGAGCAGGAGTGCCTGGGAGAACCACACAGAAAGAGGTTTGTGTTTTTTGTTTTTCTAATGTCAGGTCTCCCTGTGTTACCCAGGTTGGTCTCAAACTTCTGGACTCAAGTGATCTGCCCACCTCAGCCTCCCAAAACTTTTTAAATTTCTTGGCCAGACACAGTGGCTCACGCTTATAATCACAGCACCTTGGGAGGCCAAGGCGGACAGATCACCTCAGGTCAGGAGTTCAAGACCAACCTGACCAACATGGTGAAACCCCGTCTCTACTAAAAATACAAAACTTGCCAGGTGCGTCCAAGCAAGGGCAGAGGCCGGCTTGGACCCTGACGGCCTTTGGGCGGTCCTCTCAGCTTGGTTTGTAAGCTGTTCTGCTGGGGTGCAGTGATGGGTGACTGTGGATTTAACTTTCATATCCCTGATGTCTAATGAGGCCAGCAGGTTTTCCTGCTGTTTCCATTTGCATGTCTTTCTGTGAAGCCCCAGTTTAAGTCTTTTGCCTATTTTTTAATATCCAGCTGGGCGCAGTGACTCACGCCTGTAATCCCAACACTTTGGGAGGCCAAGGCAGGTGGATCACCTGAGGTCAGGAGTTCAAGACTAGCATGACCAACATGGTGAAACACTGTCTCAACTAAAAATACAAATAATAGCCAGGTGTGGTGGCGGACACCTGTAATCCCAGCTATTCAGGAGGCTGAGGCTGAGGCACTTGAATCCAGGAGGTGGAGGTTGCGGTGAGCCAAGATCACACCCATTACACTCCAGCCTGGGCAACAAGAGTGAAACTCCATCTCAAAAAAAAAAAATTGAGTAGTTTGTTGTTTTTAGTATATTTCTAGATGTTTTTATACAGGGTGGAGATGAATCCTTTGTTGATGTACGTTGCGAATATTTTCTCCCAGTCTGTGGTTTGCCTTTTCCCTCTCTAGTGTCTTTTTTTTTTTTTCTTTTTTGAGATGGAGTCTCACTCTGTCACCCAGGCTGGAGTGCAGTGGTGTGATCTCGGCTCATTGCAACCTCTGCCTCCCGGGTTCAAGCGATTTTCCTGCCTCAGCCTCCTGAGTAGCTGAGATTACAGGTGTGCGCCACCACGCCTGGCCAATTTTTGTATTTTTGGTAAAGATGGGGTTTCACCATGTTGGCCAGGCTCGTCTTGAACTCCTGATCTTGTGATCCACCCGCCTCAGCCTCCCAAAGTGCAAGGATTACAGGCGAGAGCCACCGAGCCCAGACCGTTTGCTTGTTTTCTGTTGTTCGTTTGTTTTGAGTTAGAGGTTCCCTCTTGTCACCCAGGCCAGAGTTCAATGGTATGATGTTGGCTCACTGCAACCTCCGACTCCCAGGTTCAAGTGATTCTCCTGCCTCAGCCTCCCAAGTAGCTGGGATTACAGGCACCCGCTACCATGCCCAGCTAATTTTTGTATTTTTAGTAGAGACAGAATTTTGCCATGTTAGCCAGGCTGGTCTCAAACTCCTGGCCTCAAGCAATCCACCCACCTCAGCTTCCCAGAGTGCTGGGATTAGAGGCGTGCGCCACGACACGCAGCCATGTTCCGTGTAGGCGTGAGGTCATAGTTTTTCTACATGGATACCCAATTGCTCCAGCAGCATTTACTGTAAAAACAAATGCCACCTTTCCTCGCTGAACGCAGGGGTCCCTTGGTGGTCTGCTCACCATGTGCAGATGGTCTGTTCTCGGATTCCCTTTTGTTCATGGGTCTTTTGCACATCCTTGTGCCTGGGATATATTTGGAATGAATAGGAGTCTACGGGGGCCGTGTGCGTGGTGGCTCATGCCCGCAATCCTGGCACTTTGGGGGCCAAGGCAGGTGGATCAGCCCAGGAGTTCAAGAGCAGCCTGGGCAACATGTGAAACCCCATATCTACAAAAAGCATTTAAAAATCAGCCAGGTGTGGTGATGTGTGCCTGTGGTCCCAGCTATTAGGGAGGCTGAGTGGGGAGGGTCACTTGAGCCCAGGAGGTCAAGGCTGCAGTGAGCCAGGATTGCACCACTGCACTCCAGCCTGGGTAACGGAGCAAGACCTGACTGAAGAAAAGAAGAGCCTCTGGGATTTGCCGCTGGCTCCAATGTGGGCTGAGAGGGATTCAAGGACGCCTCGGAGGGTTTCAACCTGGGGAGACTTTTTTTGCCTCATCAACTTTATTTCTGATGAAGCCGACTGGAGAACGTGAATCTAGGTTTTAGGGCCCAAAGAACTCGTAAGGCCATCCCTGTCCATGGTCTGACCTGGGAATGCCCACCTGTGGGTCAGCTTGGGCCCACGCAGCATGCAGGAACGTGCCCTGTGCCTGCCTGGGGGCGGGGAGGGGCAGGAAGGGAGTGAGTCCCAGATCAGTGCCCTGCAGTCCAGGCATTTGCCCAAGTCAGTGTCACAGCCGTGACATCACTCCGTCAGACAGGTCACACCTCCTCTGCAGGGAAGAACAGAGGGAGGGGCGAGGAGAGAGGCCAGGAGCGTCCCCTCACGGAAATTCAACACTGCTCCCAGTTCCTCAGCGCTCTCAACCCACTGGGTTAAGCAGCTGACCACCCAGAGTGGGCTGAGCAAAGCGTCGACCACACCAAGGCTGTCCTCCTGTGCCCGAGGGCCACTTCCTTAGTGCCCAGTGCCATGCCTGGGGGTTCCTTCCGGTTCCACAGCCAGCCGGCTTCTGCCCCAGGAAGGTTCTGAACGAGTGACATCCATGCAATAATCAGGTTAACTCAAGCGCTGCGCGGCAGCCAGGGCCGACATGCTGTGCTGCCTCCCCCAACACGTGAGCTCCGGAGCCCTTTGCAAGAGATCAGCTGAGACCCACAGCACACTGAAGCTGCAGCATCCAGAAAATACGGTTCCCCTCCCACTGCCAGGCTCCTCAGAGAAAACGTGGTCTAAAGCTGAAATCACCCTCTCTCTCTAACGTTCAGAGAAATTAAAGTCCAAGGTCTTTTCTTTCCAGCACATGCTGTGTGACAGAACTTTCGCAACCAAACAGTCCCTAGACCGCCCAAGTGGCTGTCTTCCCATGCCTGTGCTCCTGGGGCAGCAGAACAGACCTGAAAACCAGTCTGCAGGTCTGTGCACCTTCAGGAGAGAGCCAGGCCCTGGCCCAGCAGCCCAGCGTGTGAGGTCACCGCTCAGCCTCAGCCATCTGCCGGGGGTTTCAGCAGCATGCTGACTTATTAGATGGCACGGTGTGGCTCTTGGGGAGGGAGGCCGCCCTTCACCGCCCCCAGACCCCCCTCAACAGGTCACCTCCATCTCAGCAGCATTACCAGGTGCAGCTGGCCGGTTCACACCGAGGCACATCCTTGGAGCCTATGCTCCACCCAGTGGCGCAGCCAAATCAACATGGGGAACGCCAGCCTCCCAGTATTCAGGCACCTCCTTAAATCCCAGGTCTTTTTTTTTTTAAAAAATAAGTTGAATCAGCCAGACGTAGTAGCTCATGCCTGGAATCCCAGCACTTGGGGAGGCCGAGATGGGTGGATCACTTCAGATCAGGAGTTCGTCACCAGCCTGGCCAACGTGGCAAAACCCTGTCTCTACTAAAAACACAAAAATTAGCCAGGCATGGCGGGTGCCTGTAATCCCAGGGAGGCTGAAGTGGGAGAATCGCTTAAACCTGGGAGGTGAAGGTTGCAGTGAGCTGAGGTCACACCACTGCACTCTAGCCTGGACAACAGAGCGTGATTCTGTCTCAAAAAAAAATAAGTTTAATCGGCCAGGCACAATGGCTCACACCTGTAATCTCATCACTTTGGGAGGCTGAGGCAGGTGGATCACTTAAGGTTAGGAATTTGAGACCAGCCTGACCAATATGGTGAAACCCCATCTCTGTTAAAAATACAAAAATTAGCCAGGTGTGCTGGCAGGCAACTGTAATCCCAGCTACTCAGGACGCTGAGGCAGGAGAATCGCTTGAACCTGAGAGGCAGAGGTTGCAGTGAATGAGCTGAGATTGTGCCACTGCACTCCAGCCTGGGCGACAGAGGGAGACTTCCTCTAAATTAAAAAAAAAAAAAAAAAGGCTGGGCACTGTGGCTCACACTTGTAATGTCAGCACTTTGGGAGACTGAGGCAGGTGGATCACCTGAGGTTGGGAGTTCGAGACCAGCCTGTCCTAGATGGTGAAACCCCATCTCTACTAAAAATACAAAACGAATTGGCTGGGTGTGGGGGTGTGTGCCTGTAATCCCAGCTACTAGGGAGGCTGAGGCACGAGAATCACTCGAACCCGGGACGTGGAGGTTGCACCACTGCATTTCAGCCTGGGCAAAAGAGCAAGACTCTCTCTCAAAAAACAAAACAGAACACCCGGAAACACAAAACTGGAGAGCGAAACGTTGAGAAGCAACAGGACACAGAGTTACAAGCTTAATAATTACAGAGAGTGCGTTGAGCACTTTAGCTGCCTGTAATCCCAGCACTTTGAGAGGCTGAGGCAGGCTGATTTCTTGAGGCCAGAAGTTCAAGACCAGCCTGGCTAACATGGCAAAATCCTGTCTTTACTAACAATTAAAAAAGAAAAAAGGCTGGGCATGGTGGTGGGTGCCTGTAATCTCAGCTACTCGGGAGGCTGAAGTGTGAGAATCACTTGAATCCGGGAGCCAGAGGTTGCAATGTGCCAAGATCACACACCTGACTGCACTTCAGCCTGGGTGACGGAGTAAGATTCTGTCTCAGGAAAAAAAAAAAAAAAAAGAGTGAAATAGTAACTGCTGCAGAAAACCTGGCAGTCACCTCCTTAAACCACTTGATGGAAGTGAGCATCCCCAGCTGTGAGCCAGACGCCACGTGCCCTGACCCCACTCAGTGCTCCTTCCAAGATCTTGCCAGTAGGTGTGCAACACCCACGGGTCTAGCCACCAGGAAAACATGAGACCAACCAAAATGAAGCGACCTGCTACAAGATATCTAGCCTGTACACTCCAAAAATGTCCAGGGAGCACAATGGCTCACACCTGTCACTCCAGCACTTTGGGAGGCTGAGGCAGGAGGATGGCTTGAGCCCAGGAGTTCAAGACCAGCCTGGGCAGTATAGCAAGACCCCCATCTCTACAAAAAAAAAAAAAAAAAAAAAACACAAAAATTAGCCAGATGTGGTGGCATGCTCCTGTCGGTCCAGCTGCTCCGGAGGCTGAGGTGGGAGGATTGCTTGGGCCTGGGAGATCCAGGCTTCAGGGAGCCAAGTCTGCACCACTGCACTCCAGCCTGGGTAACAGAGTGAGGCTCTGTCTCAAAATATAAAAATAAAGGTAATAAAAATGTTGCTGTACTGAAATACAAAGAATGACCAAGGAACTACTCCAAATTAGACTAAAGAGACACAGCCACTGATGCAGTTTATGAGCAGGGACTTGCTATGAGGACATCGCTGGGCCTGTAGCTGACCCTGGGACAATGCTGGAGGGAGACGGTAGGGGCCCTGGCCCCGTGCAGTTGAACCCACATTCTTCTTTCTTTCTTTCTTTTTTGATGGAACCTTGCTCTGTCATTGAGGCTGGAGTGCAGTGGCAGGATCTTCGCTCACTGCAACTTCCGCCTCGCAGGTTCAAGTGATTCTCCTGCCTCAGCCTCCCAAGTAGCTGGGATTACAGGCACGCACCACCACACCCGGCTATTTTGTTTTTTTTTAAGTAGAGACGGGTTTTCACCATGTTGGCCAGGACGGTCTCGCTCTCTTGATCTTGTGATCCACCCGCCTCGGCCTCCCAAAGTGCTGGGATTACAGGCGTGAGCCACCGCGTCTGGAAAAAACAAGTCTGCATTCTCAATAGCCTACTGCAGAGCAGAAGCCGCACCAATAACATGAACAGTTGATTCACACATATTTTGTATGTTAATTGTATCATATACTGTGTTCTTACTGTGAAATAAACTAGAAAAAAAGGAAAGACTATAAGAAAGTTGTAAGGATGAGGAAATACATTTGGAGTACTATAGTGAACAGTAAGTCCCATCATTTGCTTACAAGATGAATCTTCTTTTCTTTTTTTTGAGACAGAGTTTCACTCTTGTTGCCCAGGCTGGAGTGCAGTGGTGCGACCTCAGCTCACTACAACCTCTGCCTCCCAGGTTCACGTGATTCTCCTGCCTCAGCCTTTCGAAGCACTGGGACTGCGGTGCACACCCCACTCCCGACCCAAGCAAATTTCTCTTCATTTCACATGCCATCTGTAAGTGTGTGCATACACTTTAATAAAGTCTTGTGTATATTTTATGGTAACAAATGACAAAACAGACTAGCACCTACATATATTTTATGCATTCCATGACATACCTTTCTCTCACTTCTTTATTCATTTATTTTTGGGAAACAAGGTCTCACTGTGTCACCAAGGCTGGAGTGGCATGGTCATGGCTCACTGCAGCCTTGAATTCCTAGGCTCAAGTGATCCTCCCACCTCAGCCTCTCAGGTAGCTAGGACTACAGGTATGAGCCACCTCACCTGACTAATTAAAAAAAATTTTTTTTAGAAAGAAGGGGAACTCCTGGGCTCTAACAATTCTCCCACCTCAGCCTCCCAAAGTGCTGGGATTACAGGAAAAAGTCACCATGCCCAGCCTTTTATCTTAATATTTTTGATATTTCTAGGCTATGTGGTTCCTCAGCAAGTTTTTCCAAATTGTCAAAAATCTCCAAAAATTGGCCGGGCACGGTGGCTCACATCTGTAATCCTAGCACTTTGGGAGTCCAATGTGGGCAGATCATGAGGTCAGGAGATGGAGACCATTCTGGCTAACATGGTAAAACCATCTCTACTAAAAATACAAAAATTACCTGGGTGTGGTGGCACTGCCTATAGTGTCAGCTACTAGGGAGGTTCAGGCAGGAGAATCGCTTGAACCCAGGGGGCAGAGGTCGCAGTGAGCTGAGATTGTGCCATTGCACTCCAGCCTGGGCAACAGAGTGAGACTCTGTCTTAAAAAAAAAAAAAAAAAAAAAAAAACCTCCAAAATATTTTTCAATGTATTTATTGAAAAAAATCTGCGTACAAAGGACCCATGCAGTTGAAACCTGTGTCATTCAGGGGCCAACTACATTGGCAGAGTCTGAGCAAGGACCAGGTAAGAGATCGTAGCTTTGTGTCAATGTCAAGTTCCCGGCTTTGACAGTTCATCGTATTGTAGTTATGGAAAGCACGTTTTGGTTTTTACTAAGTACCTGTGGGATTCAGTCACGCTGGTGGGAGAACTTTTAGTTATGGAGAATATATACAAACCCTTTTGGAAGGCCTGTGACTATAGCTCTTGGCTGAAGGCAGCCTGAGGCAGGTGAGGTGGCTCACACCTGTAGTCCTAGCTACCTGAGAGGCTGAGGTGGGAGGATCACTTGAGCCTAGGAATTCAAGGCTGCAGTGAGCCATGACCATGCCACTCCAGCCTTGGTGACACAGTGAGACCCTGGCTGAAGGCAACCTTTAAATAAATTAGAGTAGAAACAAAGGCATGTGGGGAGTTTACCTAACTAACTTGTTTACTCATGTGATGCTTTAAACTAACCCTTGCTCACTGGGCGCAGTGGCTTATGCCTATAATCCCAGCACTTTGGGAGGCCGAGGCAGGTGGATCACAAGGTCAAGAGATCGAGACCATCCTGGTCAACAAGGTGAAAACCCGTCTCTACTAAAAATACAAAAATTAGCTGGGCATGGTGGCGCGTGCCTGTAATCCCAGCTACTCGGGAGGCTGAGGCAGGAGAATTGCCTGAACCCAGGAGGCGGAGGTTGCGGTGAGCCGAGATCGCGCCATTGCACTCTAGCCTGGGTAACAAGAGTGAAACTCCATCTCAAAAAAAATAAAAATAAAATAAAAAATAAACTAACCCTTGCTCATTCCAGATGGCTCTCTTGGGGGGAAGCTGACCAGGGATATTACCCACTAATGGTGTTTGCTTTAGGCTTGGGAACCTGGCCTTTAATCTTTACCCTCTAGTGGTGTTGACTCAAAGCCTTTGTCATTTAATGTGTGCTGAATAAAGGCCTGGGAGGCACTGGTGGCTGCTATCTCTTTACAGCCCTTTACAGCACTCTCCTTGAGTGTCTGTGACGGGCCTAGACACCCCAGCCCACTCATTCACTGAATATTGTGTTCAAGTGACTTTATTCATCTGTCACTGAGTCAGGGTCAGCAGGACAGACCCCCACAGGCAGTGACCCTGACAAGCACACACTGAGGAATTGAAGGGTAAAGGAGCATCATGTCTGCCACTTGCTCTCCAGGGCTTCAAGAAATTAGAGTGCACGTGTGTGTGTGTGTGTGTGTGTAGAGACAGAGAGGGAACAAATGTACTAAAAACTTAACATTTGAATTAACAATAGAAGTTAATTCTATTGTTAACTTCTGATAATAGAAGCCAAATAAATTTAACATTGGGGAAATCTGGATGAGGCAATCTGACATTCCGTATGGTTCTTGCCACTTTTCTAATCTAAAATTACGTTTAAGGCCGGGCATGGTGGCTCATGCCTGTAATCCAAGCACTTTGGAGGCCAAGGCGGGTGGATCACCAGAGGTCGGGAGTTCAAGATTAGCCTGACCAACATGGTGAAACCACGTCTTTAAAATAAAAATAAAATAAAATTACGTTTAAAATTTTAAGAAATTAAAAACCATTTGGGATGTGTAACACATTACTGCAAACTTGAGTGGTTTAAAACAACACACATTGGGTCCGGTGCGGTGGCTCACACCTGTAATCCCAACACTTAGAGGCCGAGGCGGGTGGATCACGTGATGTTAGGAGTTCGAGACCAGCCTGGTCAACATGGTGAAAACCTGTCTCTACTAAAAATACAAAAATTAGTTGGGCATGCTGATGCACACCTGTGATCCCAGCTACTTGGGAGGCTGAGGCAGGAGAATCGCTGGAACCTGGGAGGCAGAGGTTGCAGTGAGTGGAGATCGCGCCACTGCCCTCCAGCCTGGGCAACAAAGAGAGACTCCGTTTCCAAAAAAAATTCCCGAAGGGCAGGAAGTTAACTAAGTAAAATAGCATCGGAACACCCGGTAAAACGCGTTCGCACGGCCCCGGGGTCCGCGGGTGGGAGTTGGGGGAACCCGCGGCGGGCAAGGACAGGGGAAGGGGAAGAGCTGGGGTCCCGGGAGCCGGGCGGGGGTGGGGGCGGGGCCCGCGGTTGAATCCACGGGGCGTGGGAATGGGGCGGGCGGGCGGACTGGGGTGGGGGCAGGCCGGGGTCCCGGGGCACGCAGAGGTCGGGCAGGCAGGCGGGTCCCAGGCTGCGGGGGTGGGGGCGGGGAAGGGACCGGGCCGGGCGGGTTGGAGGCGGGGCGGGCGCTCTGCCGCGGGACATTGGCGGGCACCGGCCTCCGCCCCCGCCTCTCCGCCAATCGCCGCCCGCCCGCTCCCCTCGCAGCGGGTCCACGCGAGGCCCCCACCCCGGGGTCGCTGTCTCCGCCTCGCCGCAGTCGGGACGGCAGCTCACTCCCTTCCCGCGTGTCCGACCAGGTGAGATCCGGCCCCACGGAGACCCGCTCCCGGCTCTGGACGGAGGGTCCCAGTCGGGTCCGAGTCGCCCCCGCGCCTCGGCCGGGCGTTGCGTCATCCTCCCCGAAACGCGGCGAAACGGAGCCGCTCCCGGACCCCCGCCCCACCCCCTCCCGCGCCCGGGGTCCCGACCGCCCAGAAGCTGGGGCCGGGCGTCCACGCGGCCCCGGGCTCCCACCCCAGCCCCCGCCGGCGACGAGCCCCGGAGCGTGGAGCTGGGACGGGGGACGCGGTGGGAGTTTAGGGGGGATGCGCGGCTGAGGCGCCCAGCGCGGGGTTTCGCGGCATTGTGGGTGGGAAATGGCTGTTTCCAAACCGCCCTTTTCGGCGGACTGTGTGGGGCGGCAAATGCTGTCGTCGAGCGGGCGGCCCGCGAGTGGGTGCCCGCTGGGGTGGACGCGGGTGGCGTTCGGGGACGGGAGGCTTTCCTGGGGCCCCACTTCCCGGAGCCCCGGGCCAGGCGGCCGCTGAGCTGCAGGATGCGAGGGGCAGGTGGAGGGGCTGCGAGAGCGGAGCGCGGAACTTTCGGCTTCCCGAGGGTCTTCTGCGCTTACCTGTCCCAAACTGTCCCAAACTGTCGCTTCCGGAGGCGGAGTGGCCGGCGCTTTCCGGATCTCAGTAGGGTCGGGATCTCCCGCCGGGAAACTTAGAGGCTTTTCCTGCATCCGCGCGCGGGGCCTCCCCAAGCCCCTCCGGAGGGTGGGTGCGCGCGTATAGGGGTGCCCGGGAGCGTCGTGACCCCCAGGGGGTCTTGCGGGTTCAGCAGCGGCCGGAACCCGCCTCCCCGGGACGCCGGGCGCTGTCGCCGCGGGTTCGGATCCAGGTCCCCTGGCGGACTTTCCGCCGAGCGCCTACGATGTGGGTTCCCAGCAGCCCTTACCTTGGGGGAGAGTGCGCCAGGGAGAGGCGCCAAAAGCGAGACCCGGGCCAGACGGGGCCTGTGCGAGACGGAGAGTCCCTTCCCGCAGGTGCCTCCGGTGACCTGCGGAGGCAGGCGCTGCTCTCATCTGTTCAAGGTGCTTGTGTGTTTTTTTACCCTGCGTAAAATATAGATAACATTTACCACTGCCACCATGTGCAAGTGTGGTGCAGCCAGCAGCACCGTCTCCGTCGTTCCCGGCACAGCCCCTGCACCCATTACAGTCACTCTCCCTTCCCCACTCACCCCAGCCCCGGGCAGCCTCTGTTAGGTCTTTGGATTTGCCAGGCATAGAGGGACGTTTGAGAATTCCAGGTACCTCATCTAGGAAGTGGAACCCAGCAGCATTTGTTGTTTGGTGTCTGGCTTATTTCACTTGGAATAATGTCCGGAAGGTTCATCTGTGTTGTGGCGTGAGCCAGAATGGCTTTCTGTGACGGATGAGTAGTGTGTATTCTAGTGTGTGTGTGTGTGTGTGTGTGTGCGCGCCTATATTCTTGTGTGTGTGTGTGTGAGCGCCTGTATTCTAGTGTGTGTGTGTGTGTATTTATGAGCCTATATTCTGGTGTGTATGTGAGCCTCTATTCTACTGTGTGTGTGTGTGTGTGTGTATGCCTATATTCTTGTGTGTGTGTGAGCGCCTGTATTCTAGTGTGTGTGTGTGTCTGTGTGTGTATTTATGAGCCTATATTCTGGTGTGTGTGTGAGCCTCTATTCTAGTGTGTGTGTGTGTGTGTGTGTGTGTGCCTATATTCTTGTGTGTGTGTGTGCGCCTGTATTCTAGTGTGTGTGTGTGTGTGTGTGTGTATTTATGAGCCTATATTCTGGTGTGTGTGTGAGCCTCTATTCTAGTGTGTGTGTGTGTGTGTGTGCCTATATTCTTGTGTGTGTGTGTGCGCCTGTATTCTAGTGTGTGTGTGTGTGTGTGTGTGTGTATTTATGAGCCTATATTCTGGTGTGTGTGTGAGCCTCTATTCTAGTGTGTGTATGTGTGAGCCTATATTCTGGGGTGTGTGAGCGCCTGTATTCGTGTGTGTGAGCGCCTGTATTCTAGTGTGTGTGTGTGAGCCTATATTCTTTGTGTGTGTGTGAGCGCCTGTATTCTAGTGTGTGTGTGTGTGTAATTATGAGCCTATATTCTGGTGTGTGTGTGAGCCTCTATTCTAGTTTGTGTGTGAGCCTCTATTCTAGTGTGTGTGTGTGTGTGTGTGTGTGTATGTGTGAGCCTATATTCCGGGGTGTGTGTGAGCCTTTATACCTGTGTGTGTGTGTGTGTGTGAGCGCCTGTATTCGTGTGTGTGCGTGTGCGTGTGAGCCTCTATTCTGGTGTGTGTGTGTGTTTGAGCCTCTATTCTGGTGTGTGTGTGTGTGTGAACGCCTGTATTCTAGTGTGTGTATGTGTGTGTGTGTGCCTCTATTCTGGTGTGTGCGCCTCTATTCTAGTGTGTATGTGTGTGTGAGAGCCTGTATTCTGGTGTGTGTGTGTGTGTGTGTGAGCCTGTATTCTAGTGTGTGTGGGGGACCTATATTCTGGGGGGTGTGTGTGTGTGTGTGTGCGCAAATGCACGCGCCAGTATTCTGGTGTGTGTCTATCCGTTCATGCACTCACGCTCCGCCTCCACCTTTTGACTTGTGAATAGTGCAGCAGTGAGCATGGGTGTGCAAGGATTTGTTTTGTTGTTTTATTTTTTTAAATAGAGACAGTGCTTGCACCCAGGCTGATCTTGACCTCCTGGACTGCAGCAATCCTCCCGCCTCTGCCTCCCTGAGTGCGGGGGTGAGAGATGTGAGCCCCTGTGCCCGGCCCAAGCCAGTAGCTGTTTCCATTTTTTTGGTATATGCCTAAGAGGAAATGACCAAGCGGCTGCCTACAGAGCTGGGGCTCGTGTTTCTGTGCCGTTCTTCCGGGGCTTCTCTGAGGGAGCAGAGACCCCGCCCAGAGGGGGCCAGGTCAGCAGGGTTCGCTAGACCCCTCAGCATCTGAACCTGAACCGATGTGTCTCTCCTTGCGTTGCCAGGTCCCAGCATGCCTTCCGAGACACCCCAGGCAGAAGCGGGGCCAACAGGCTGCCCCCACCACTCAGGGCCACACTCGGCAAAGGGGAGTCTGGAGAAGAGGCCCGCAGGGGATAAGGAAGCCAGGGAGCGCCTATGGATCCGGCCCGATGCCCCGAGCAGGTGCACCTGGCAGCTGGGCCGACCTGCCTCTGAGTCCCCGCATCACCACACCACCCTGTAAGTCCTGCTTTTGATCACCAGAGGGTCAGTCTGTGTCCTGGAGGGCAGAAGTTTGTTACTTGGACACCACACAGCCAGGAGGACCTGAGGTGTGACCCCCTGTGGGCACTCTGGATTGGGGAGCTGGGGGGGTGGGGGCGCACTGTGTAGATGAGGCAGGCAGCTGAGGCTCAGGGGACCAGGTCTCCTTACGCTGCCGCCCAGCGCCTAGACCGGTCCCAGCAAGACCGCAATGCTCCACATGTATTTCCAGAATAAATAAATAAATGTGCCCAGGTCACGCATGCTTCACCGGGTCTGTGGCTGCCCACGCAGGTTCGCTGGAGGGAACTGGGGTCCTGCCTGTACTCTCCTTATTGATTGACTGATTTTGTTGAGACAGGGTCTCATTCTGTTGCCCAAGCTGGAGTACAGTGGTGCAGTCATGTCTCACTGCATCCTCAACCTCTCCTGACTAAGGGATCCTCCCACTTCAGCCTCCCATGTAGCTGGGACTACAGGCACCCACCATCACGCCCGGCCAATTTTTTTTTTTTTGAGATGGAGTCTCTCTTTGTTGCCCAGGCTGGAGTGCGGTGGCACGATCTTGGCTGACTGCAACTTCTGCCTCCCAGGTTCAAGCGATTCTCTTGTCTCAGCCTCCTGAGTCACTGAAATTACAGGCTCGCGCCACCACTGCCAGCTAATTTTTTTTTTGGTATTTTTAGTTGAGATGGAGTTTCATCATGTTGGTCAGGCTGGTCTCAGACTCCTGACCTCATGATCTACCTGCCTCAGCTTCCCAAAGTGCTGGAATTACAGGTGTGAGCCTCCACATCCGGCCTTAATTTTTGTATTTTTAGGAGAGATGGGTTTGCCCAGGCTGGTCTTGAACTCCTGGGTTCAAGTGATCCACCCACCTTCACCTCCCAAACTGCTGGAATTACAGGCATGAGCCACTGCACCCAGCCCTGCCTGCACTTTCCAGTTAACTCTGGGTCATGAAGGCTTCCCTTAGGCATTAAATATTTTTACATAGTGGGCTCTTTTTCTAGTGGCACAGACTATTGGGTGAAGAAGCCATAAGTTTGCAAGCCCTCTGTTGGGTAGATAGACGTTTGCAGTTAGCTCATTTTAAATAACTGCAATAGAAAACGCTACACACTCATTCGGCCAACGAGGCTTTCCTGAGTGCCTCATACATTTCCAGCCCTGCTCGGGGTCTGTCAGTGGAAAAGAAAAATAAACAGAAGTCCCTACCCCAGCGCCAAACTGAAATGGAGCGCACTAAGCCTTAGGATTATCTGTTTCCTTAGTGTAATCTCCATGGAGGAGAAGAAATAGGTCCGAGAACGTTTGACAAGCTTAGATGTTTGATTCTCTTTTTTATTTTCGACATGGAGTCTCACTCTGTCGCCCAGGCTGGAGTGCAGTGGTGCAATCTCGGCTCACTGCAGCCTCCGCCTCCCGGGGTCAACCAATTCTGCCTCAGCCTCCGGAGTAGCTGGGATTACAGGCACACGCCACCACGTCTAACTCATCTTTGTATTTTTAGTAGAGATGGGGTTTCACCAGGTTGTCCAGGCTGGTCTTGAACTCCTGAACACAGGTGATCCACCTGCCCCGGCCTCCTGAAGTGCTGGGATTATGATTCCTATTTGTACACCACTGCCAACATTTATGGTTGCTGATTTGCAGTTAGGACTGGTGGGGTGGCTGGGTGTGCTCTCAGGGAGCAATAGGAAGAAGTGAAAATTGACAAACCCAGGTGTGAGTGGTGAATACACTCAGTGCTGGGAGCTCGGGAGGCCACGAGGGCGGGTGGGCAGCCAGGTGGATGGGCTCTCGCTGCCTAGACAAGCCAGAGAGCAGTGGGTGAGAGGCCCGGTGAGGTCGGGGGTGGCTGTTGTGGGGTGGGGTGGGCAGGGAAGAAAGGCCGGATTCCTGAGGGCTCCGGGAGCTCCTGACACTAGGACATGAGTGGAGACAGTGCCCGCCAGGTTGTACGAGGGCGTTGCCCTGCACCTCACGCCCTGGCCTCGCTCACCCTCCAGAGACACTGTTACCCTGAGGGGCGGAGCCTAGCTTCCTGTCAGTCAGAGGGCCCCTGCGAATAGCGGTGCTGGGGGGAGGGGCTGCAGAGCTGCGGTAGGAGTTGGGGTTCATTCTAGGACAGTGTGGGGTGTCCTCCCGGGGCCTCCTGGGCTGTGGAGGTGGGAGTCCTTGAGATCAGTGACTCCAGGGCTGTCCCTGCAAGTCACATCCTTTATCTTGCTGAGCGCTCTGGGCCTGGCCCCGACCACCTCTGCCAACTTCTCAGGTGACCAGCCACGAGGCCCAGTGCTGAGTCAGCACACCTGCTGCGGGGAGGCGGGCCCCTTCCTGCCTGGCCGCCCAGATGCCTGAACTGAGTTAATGACCGAACAGTCACTGGGGGCTTGGCTTTCCACC
The DNA here is from genome assembly GCA_031835075.1 of Saguinus oedipus. Classification (NCBI taxonomy): domain Eukaryota; kingdom Metazoa; phylum Chordata; class Mammalia; order Primates; family Cebidae; genus Saguinus; species Saguinus oedipus. The sequence goes on from CM063186.1 coordinate 69,144,136, forward strand.
GGCTCTCTGCACCCTGCCAAGCCTGTTTCCCTTCCACCAAGGACGGCTTCGGTGGGAGCCTCTCCCCAGCCTGCACTGTTCGGGCGTCTGTGCCGGTTCCTCTGCAGCCTGGGGAGCGGGGGGCGCGCCTGGACTCCAGCTGCTCCTGCTGCTGCCTGTCTGAGCCTTCAGGGCGGCTCTCCCTCCATGCCACAGGACCCCCGGGAGCTGGGTTCACCTCGGGTCTAAGGATCACCTCCTGAGGGTGCAGGGCCTGAGGACCCTGGCTGTTTAGCAGGTGCCTGTGCTGAGGAGGGGCTCAGGGTCAGAGCCACGGGGTGTCACAGGAGCTGCAAGGGAGGGGTTGTGGGTCTGGAGACCGCTGTGAGCCGTGCGTGTTCCCAGGTGAATATGTGGTGAGCCTGGGCTTGGCGCAGTTAGATAGGGTGTCATCGGCATTTCCCTGTGGGGGAGGATGGCAGGGGCATGAGGGCCATTTAGGAAGCCACCTGGACCAGGGTTTGCATGTCCGGATGCTACCGGGCAGAGCTTCAGGAGCCTGGGCTGCCGCGCCTCAGCCGGGCTCTGTGTCCACCGTGTGCCTGGCATGTTCTGTGCAGGGTGAGGCCTCCCGGCTGCGCTTTCCGGCCGTGGTCCCTGGATGGGCCTGAGGTTTGAGGAGTCTCTGCCCTGAGGTCTGTGCTTTCCTTTTTTCCCTCCTTTGGTTAGATGCTGAGAGATGAAAGGAGATGAGATTCCCCCGTAAAGCCTTTCTGAAAAGATGGACCTAAGTTTGTTGTTTCGGAGTCAGTGTTTCCTAACTTGCTACTCACAAGAAGTTGCAAAAATAATAGGTCCTTTGTAATGTTCTCCCAGCTCTCTGTTACCAACATCTTCCATGAATAGTTCATTTCAAACCTGGGAAACTGGCATTGGTACAAACACGCTATAGGCAGGATTTGCTTTTTATAGGGTTTTTAGGTGCAAGCCTGTGTGTGTGTGTCAGCCATGTGTGTGAGGTGCACGTGTGTTTCAGGCATGTGAGGCGTGTGTGTGTGGTGTGAGGCGTGTGTGAGGGGTGTGTGTGTCAGGCATGTGTGTGAGGGGTGTGTGTGTCAGGCATGTGTGTGAGAGGTGTGTGTGTCAGGCATGTTTGAGGGGTGTGTGTGTGTCAGGCATGTGCGTGAGGGGTGTGTGTGTGTCAGGCATGTGTGTGAGAGGTGTGTGTGTCAGGCATGTGTGTGAGGGGTGTGTGTGTGTCATCCAGGTGTGTGAGGTGTGTGTGTGTCAGCCATGTGTGTGAGGGGTGTGTGTCAGCCATGTGTGTGAGGCGTGTGTGTGTCAGCCATGTGTGTGAGGTGTGCGTGTGTTTCAGGCGTGTGTGTGTGTGTGGTGTTTCAGGCATGTGTGTGAGGTGTCTGTGTTTCAGGCACGTGTGTGAGGTGTCTGTGTTTCAGGCATGTGTGTGAGGGATGTGGGCGTGTTTCAGGCATGTGTGTGAGGTGTGTGTTGGGGTGTCTGTGCATACATCTGTGTAACCACACCCAGATGAAGCCGGTTCTTTGCTGATTTGCGGAAAACGGGCCGGCCCTTGGGCTATTTCGTGTTTTCCTGGATGATTGTGGACTCCTCTGTTTCAGGGCAAAAGCTCCAAAAATCTTGCCAGACATTCTGAAGAAGATCGGGGACACCCCCATGGTGAGAATCAACAAGATCGGGCAGAAGTTCGGCCTGAAGTGCGAGCTCTGTGAGTACCTGGCTTTGAGGGGAGCTTCCTCCATCCTCACCGGGCTCCGTGGGCCCGGGGCATCTGGGATGGATCACGTAGGCAAGGCCCTGGGATGGGGGGTGGGCAATGGGGTCAGGAGTCGCTGGTTAATCAGTGGCCGAGATCATATCAGTTTAAGTTTGGGAAGAACACACAAGGTGTCAGAGGGTGACTGACATGGCTCCCGAGCTGATGGACCAGGGAATGGGTGATCTTTGAACTGAGTCCAGAGTGGAAGGAGCAAGGTGTGAAGAGTCGGGTGAGGTTCAAAGGCAGGCGCAGGCAGGGCGGGAGGGTTGCATCATTGCCTCCCAGGGAGAAGTGGATGGGTCCTAGGCACGTGCTGTGAGCCACCTGCTGGCCAGGGACCCGTTGGCTCTGTCTTGCCAGCTTCATGGGGACAGACAGTTCAGCTCATTATTTATGAGACAGACAGTGGGAATTTGGAGGGTCCGTGGCTGGCCTTGTCCTGGGTACACACAGGGTCTGGTCTGAGGCTTCCAGGGAAGGGCGGTTCTTTGCAGGATGCAGTTTCCAGGCACAAGAGGGTGGAGGGAATTTGTGAGGGTCACTGTTCACCCAGAGCGCAGGCCCCTCAGAGACCTCAGCATCTTCACGGAGAAAGCTGTGGGTGCGGAAGCCTTGGGGACAAGGCGGGGACAGATGACCAAGGCCAAGTGAGTTCGGAGGGTGGCAGGGCCGGTGCCATGGAGAACCCTGTGACAGGGCCAGTGGAGGGGTGCAGTTTGAGTGGGAAGGCAAGGGAACCAGTAACACGGCCTATAACTTTTCACCCTGAGATGCTGTAATGTCACAGCTCTGGAGGAAGTCAGGTCAGTGCATTGAGAACCGACAGCTGAATCGTAGGCAGGGCCTTGTGGGAGCCCCAGCTCTGCCTCTCTGGGGAGGGAATTCTTGGAGCTGCATCAGAGCAGCCCCTTCACAGAGACCCACAGGGGAAGGAGGACAGTGGGAGGCTGCAGGGGAGAGTTTGCTGCAGTCCCCATCCGGTGGGGCTGAGGTGTGACTGGGGCCGTGGCTTCAGGTCATCAAGCTGCTCTGGCAGGGGCCACCGGGTATGACTGGGCGTAGGGGCATGGGGGACCCGAATCCAGGCACCTGCCCGCTACACGCCCAGCTCATGGTGGGGGGGACTGGGGTGGCACTCCCAGTGAGGGCTGCTTATGCCCCTGGTCCCCACAGACTTGCTCTGTGCCATGCGGGGCCAGTAGGATGGGCTGCAGGGGGAGAAGCTCTGATAGGCGAGTGCCAGGTGCAGGTGTAGGGGTGGGGAGTGGAGAGGTGGTGATTTTTTCAGAACCCACAGACCCTCAAGCCTGTCCCCGCTCCTGGGATGTATTAGGTAATGGGGGTGAGCAGGAATCAATAGGAGGTCTTCTCCTCTGTGGTTCACCTCCCAGTGGCCAAGTGTGAGTTCTTCAACGCGGGCGGCAGCGTGAAGGACCGCATCAGCCTGCGGATGATTGAGGATGCCGAGCGCGCTGGCACACTGAAGCCGGGGGACACGATTATCGAGCCGACGTCCGGGAACACCGGTGGGTGCCGGGCCCAGTGGGGCTGGCAGGGCTGGCAGTCCCCCCGCCGTGCCAACCCTGCCAGGGCCTGGGGTACGGCTGAGCTGCAGCTGCGTGTGCTGGTCCACCTGGCCACCTGCACCCTGGCAGCTCGTGCCCACTGCCGGCCTGTGTCCTAGTCCAGCTTCCTCTGACCAGTGGTTGGGGTCGGGGCCGATGGGTGCCAACGCTGTTAGGGCAGTGGCAGCTGGCAGTGCCTGGGAGTCCATATGGAACGAGCACCCGGCGGGGCTTGGGGAACCGGATCTCCCGTCCTGTACCACAGCCTCCTCGTTTCACACCTTTTGTTTCCGCCTCTGGCAGTCTCTCCCCACACTTGAAGGCAGAGGCAGCAATGCTGGGCAGTTCTGGAATCCCACAGAGCCCTCCTCCCTGGGCCCTAGAGGAGGCAGCATGGGGGTGTGCCCCTCTGTCCCAGGCAGGGGCAGGGCGGGGCTTGGGGGCACCAGGCTCCTCTCACTCTCTGTGCACCCTCAGGGATCGGGCTGGCCCTGGCTGCGGCCGTGAGGGGCTATCGCTGCATCATCGTGATGCCAGAGAAGATGAGCTCAGAGAAGGTGAGCAGGCGCAGCTGGGGCGGGGCCACGGGGCGGGGGCGGGGGCGGGGGCAGGCGCAGCTGGGGCAGGGCCACGGGGCGGGGGCGGGGGCAGGCGCAGCCAGGGTGGGGTCACGGGGCAGGGGGTGGGGGCGCCTGGGCCATGGGAAGATGCAGGTCACCCCCTTCCCTCATGCAGGTGGACGTGCTGCGGGCCCTGGGTGCTGAGATTGTGAGGACGCCCACCAGTGCCAGGTTCGACTCCCCGGAGTCACACGTGGGGGTGGCCTGGCGGCTGAAGAATGAAATCCCCAATTCCCACATCCTAGACCAGGTGAGGCGCCGGGGCCTTGGGAAGGTGTTCCCTGCGGGGGTCTCGGTTATGGATGTGGGGTGACTGAGGTGTCGGGGGCCAGCTCACGGGCTCTGCTCTCTCCCTGTAGTACCGCAACGCCAGCAACCCCCTGGCTCACTATGACAGCACCGCCGAGGAGATCCTGCAGCAGTGTGACGGTGCGTCCCTCAGCCCATCTTGATTGCATTATCCTTGGCTGCCTGGGTCCTGCCCTCTCCTTGGTGAACTCCTGTTCGCCCTTCAAAACTCAGCTCAAATGTCCCCTTTGTGAAATGCTCTCTAGAGCATTTCTCTAGAACAGTTTCCTCCGTCCTTTGTGCCCTCTTGGCCTCTCTGCCTACGTCTTATCTGTACACCAAACGCAGGGTGTGGCTCTATTTGTTTACCCAACAGTCTCTCCAGGTCTGGGGGCTCCTCCCATAGAGCACAGAGGGAGCAAGTCCGTTCAGGGCCCAGGCTGGTGCTGGGCTCGCAGCTGGGGCTTCAGTTGGGATCGTGCCCTGACCTGGGCATGAATTCATCTGCAGAACAGGGCTGGTGACATGTGCGATGAGCTCACTCTCAGTTTCAGGCCGTGAGGCTGGAGCCTTGGACCCTTTTCCAGGGACTCGGTGCCAAGGCCTGTGGGGGTTGGTACTGATGTTTTCCCAAGAGATCCCTTTAGAGAGAAGTGGCCAGGAGGTTGGCACCCTGACTTCCTGTTGGGAATCCGGCGTTGGCAGGGGCCATAGTACACTCTCGGTCTGTGCCCAGGAGCCAGGCTGTAAGGTCCAGGCAGTTTCTTGCCTGGCCTTTATGTGTGAGAATTCTCTCGTTGGGCAAAAACAGCGCTGCCTCAGCATGGGTGCCCACTCTGCTCAGCCTCACCGAGTCTTTCCTGCTCTGACTTGTCCACCAGATGCCTGTGCTGGCCGCCAGCAGGGTGAGCGCCCGACGAGTTTCTGAGCCAAAGCCTGAATGATGGATTCCATTTCCTGTGTAAACTCAGTTAACTTACACCATGCAGACATCCATGCCCAGGGGGTGATTCATTCCCAGCCTCCCTCTGCCCACCCTCAGCGCCTGCACCCCCCAGACAGGGTCCTGCCCGTCTGCATCCAGCCAAATGAGGGTTGTAGGGCCCGAGTGTCACAAAGCAGAGACAGCTGGCACAGCAGGCTGCCTGCTTCTGAATGGCTTTTACAGACCGATGGCTGCCGTGGCGGCTGCTCCAACTGGAGAAGTTTCTCTTCTGAATTTTTCGGTTGTCCGCCGTGGTTTAGGCTGAGCGTGTTTTCAGTGATTGTTGCTTTGAGTGGTGGGCTGGCCAGGCGGGGACCCGAGAATGTTATCTGTCCACCAGGGAAGCTGGACATGCTGGTGGCCTCAGCGGGCACGGGCGGCACCATCACGGGCATCGCCAGGAAGCTGAAGGAGAAGTGTCCCGGATGCAAGGTGAGTGGTTCGGCTGGGCCTGGGATGGGCAGCACGGAGTGGGCCCTGCTCCCAAGCTGAAAACGCTCGTTCCACACACTCTGCTCTATTTCCTCGTGGCCGAGGAGGCGTTTGGGAAGATGGAGCTCGGCAGATAAGGGACCAGCAGCTCGAGACCCGAAGGAGCTGAGGCCAGGTGCTCACTTGCTGGCCAGTGACCGAGGGGGGGCTTCCTGCGCTGAGTGGGGGTCGGAGTTCCATCTGAGGACCTCCGGGATCAGCCAGGAGCTCTGAGTCCTCTGGTCCTGAGTCTGCCCCTCAGCTGGGGTTTGAGGGAGTTGGGGGAGGGCTCCTGGACCTGGGGTTAAGAGCAGGTGTGAGGAGGGACGCCCGGAAAGGCCCCGCTAATGAGAAGCACATTCTCTCCCTGCGACTGTTGCTTGCCCAGCAATGCCCTTTTTCCCAGAGGCTTGGCTGCCCCGCCACAGGTGGTCTGCCTAGGTGGTCCCGGGGGCCCTGCTCCGAAAGAACCCTGGGGAGGTCACTTCCGCCCGGACGCCCGCCTTCACTTCTGAGTGCCCTGCACTGAGCGTCTAGTCCAGATGAGGTCGTTAGCGCTTTGGTGCTTGGGGCTCCTGGGTTTCTCATCCTGCCTCCGAGGCTGGGCACAGGCCGCCACCCGTGGGCACTTGTTCGTGGCAGCATTTGCCACTCCGATAATGCGGTAGCCGGGCATCTCCAGCCGGGCTTTTGCTGGACCTAAAGCCACGCGCTCTGCAGATCATTGGGGTGGATCCTGAGGGCTCCATCCTCGCGGAGCCTGAAGAGCTGAACCGGACGGAGCTGAGCACCTACGAGGTGGAAGGGATCGGCTACGACTTCATCCCCACCGTGCTGGACAGGACGGTAGGTCGAGTCCCAGCCCGGCGCAGGGCCGGCGCCGCCATAACTCACCCTCACGCCGAGGAGGCTGGCTGCTCCTGGCCCACATCGGCTTCCCCGAGGAGGGGAACGGAAGGGCGAGCCCCAGCACGCCTGGTGAGAAGCTGGTCTGGAAGGTTGAGAAGTAGCCTGGGGCCAGTGTCTGCTCATGTGGCCTGACCTCACAGAGGGACGCAGCCCGGGCGGCAAGGGCACGGAGCAGGGAAAACTCTGTTAAGAACCGCAAAGGTGGCTTTGGCCTGAGTAAGAGCGGGGTGCAGGTCACAGGGACGTTCCCTGGGGCTGGTGGGCGGCTTTGCTGTCTGCAAAACGTGATGTAAGTGGAAGGTCTGCAGACGTACGGATCCCGGGGGGAGAGGGTGGGCCGTGACCGCTGGGGTCCTGCCAGCTAGACACGGGGTTCACCACGAGGCTGTTCACCCCCCCGGCCACACGGAAGTGGCCCCCATGCTGACGTGCTGTGTGGGGTCCCTCTCAGGTGGTGGACAAGTGGTTCAAGACCAATGACGAGGAAGCATTCACCTTTGCCCGAATGCTGATCTCCCAGGAGGGGCTGCTGTGTGGTGAGTGGTGGCAGCCACTGGGTACAGGGACAGCGGGGACGGCTGAGGGGGTTGGAGGTGGTTGGGGATGCACACTCTGCCAGCCTCCAACCCACACATGTAAGACAGCAATGAGATGGCGTCTCGCTCTGTTGTCAGGCTGGAGTGCAGTGGCGCAATCTCGGCTCACCGCAACCTCTGCCTCCTGGGTCCAAGCGATTCTCCTGCCTCAGCCTCCTGAGTAGCTGGGATTACAGGCACGCGCCACCATGCCCAGCTAATTTTTGTACTTTTTTTAGTAGAGTCGGGGTTTCACCACATTAATCAGGCTGGTCTCAAACTCCTGACCTTGTAATTCATCCGCCTGGGCCTCCCAAAGTGCTGGGATGACAGGCGTGAGCCATGGTGCCCGGCCACACATGCACTTTCCATGCCCACACCTGCACCCACGTGTACTCACCCCTCTGCGTCTGACTGTGGCCCTCTCTGCAGGCGGCAGTGCCGGCAGCACGGTGGCAGTGGCTGTGAAGGCCGCGCAGGAGCTGCAGGAGGGCCAGCGCTGTGTGGTCATTCTGCCCGACTCAGTACGGAACTACATGTAAGACGTGGGCTTCCCTCCTGGGCCCTGCTCCTCTCTGCTGCCACCCTTCCCTGGATGCCTCATGTGCCCCACCTGAGAGCCGGCAGCGAGAGCTGGGAGAGGAGGGGGCCGGCGGGCCCTGCAAACACTGCCTCCCACCCAGTGCCCTCATGCTGCCTTAACGCTGTGAAAATCAATTCATCCTCACAGTGACCGCGCTAACCAGAGGGGCATGAAAGGCGGTGGCTCCCTCTCTGTCCCTCCTGTCCCTCCCTCTCTGGTGTCTGCCCCTCTCACACACGTTTGTTGGCCCTGGAGGGTGGGAAGTCCAGCCCCCAGGCTTCCCTCTGGGACCTCCAGCCACTGCTCTGGGGCCTTGATGTCCTGTTGGGCTGGGTCCTGCGCCGCCTCCTGCCCACCCGACTCCCTCTGCTGCTCCCCCCAAACTCCGAGCTGGGACCTAGTGCTGCTGGGTGGTGAGAGCCCTGCTGTGGTGGCCTGAGGCCTGCAGACCCCGCACGGTGCAACTAGGTGGCCCCACGGGACTTGCTGTGACCGTTTTGCCCAGAGGCCCCTCAGACAGTAATACCACAGACCTCGCTGGTCACCGGGCAGCCGGGCTGAGACTGGGGCACTCTGCAGCTGGCCTCTGGGGCAGCACGAGGGCGAGTGTCTGGAGACCCCCGTGGTTTCCTCCATGGCCTGCAAGCCATGGGAGCTGTATATCTCCCGTGAGCTCAGCTGCCCTTGGGGGCCAGGCTGGGCTGGTGGGTGCCCTAGTTGGGTTCCTGGTATGGATGATTCACATCCGGTGCCCAGGGCCAAGTTGCCCTGTGCAGGCCCCTGCCCACCCCCATTGGTGCAAGGACACCACATCCCCCGCACTTAGCCGGCCTGCCATGTGAGCCCGTGTGTGTGTGCAAGTGTGAGGGGCAGAGGCCGAGCTTGAGCACCTGAGCCGTGGCGTATGCGTGCTCACACGGGTTTGCTGGCCATGGGGGGTGGGAAGTCCAGTTCCCAGGCTTCCCCCCGGGACCTCCAGCCAGCACTTGGGGTCCCTGCTGCACCAGTGAGTTTCAGGAGAGGGGCTGGGTGTGCAGTGCATGCCCCCAGCACGGGCAGAGGCCTGATGGGGCCCTTCGGGGCCTCAGTGACACCCCCATCCCGTAGGACCAAGTTCCTGAGCGACAGATGGATGGTACAGAAGGGCTTCCTGAAGGAGGAGGACCTCTCAGTAAAGAAGCCCTGGTAAGGATGCTTGGGTGGAGACTCACTGCCTGTGCTGCCCTGCCTGGCTGTGATGGGAAGGAGAGTGGTCGCCGGAGACATGCTACCTGCACTGCCCTGCCCCGCTGTGACAGGCAGGAGAGTGGCCCCCGTGGCTTCCTGCTGAGGTGCTGACCTGGGTGGCGAGAGCACTTGTCCTTGCCCTGATGCCCCGGTCTGCCCTCTCTCCCCCTCAGGTGGTGGCACCTCCGCGTTCAGGAGCTGAGCCTGTCGGCCCCGCTGACTGTGTTGCCGACCGTCACCTGCGAGCACACCATCGCCATCCTCCGGGAGAAGGGCTTCGACCAGGCACCCGTGGTGGACGAGGCAGGGTCAGTCTCACCCCCTGCCCTGAGCTCAGTTCCAGGCTATGTCCATCCAGCTCCTCCCCCATCAGTGTCACTGGACAGGGTTTAGGGCATTGGATGGCCCCGTGCCGGTCCCTGAGCAGCTGGGCTGCTGGGCTCACTCCAGGCCCTCAGACCTCGCCCACCCACCCTTTGGGTGCAGCCTGTGCTGGGCCCACCTGGGGGGCAGGGGAGAGACTTCCCGAGGACATATCTCACAGCAGAAGGCCGTGGCACGCATGCCCAGTGACCACTAAGAACCTCACTCCACGGAAACCTGACAACTGGTCACCCTCAACCCCGGCGAAAAGGAAGTGCCAAGGACCCTTGGTTTCCTTCTGCCCATCAGGGCCCAGCCTGGTTCTTGCCGTGTGTAGGGTCGCGGCAGAGGCCTTCCATGTGTGGCCAGAGAGCGCTTCTACTGGGGCTCCTGGGAGGGGCAAGGTGTTCACTGACCCCTGCCCCCTGCCCCGCCCCACAGGGTGATCCTGGGAATGGTGACACTGGGGAACATGCTGTCGTCCCTGCTTGCCGGGAAGGTGCAGCCGTCAGACCAAGTTGGCAAAGTCATCTACAAGCAGTTCAAGCAGGTGCACAGGCACTTCGGGAACGTGAGGTTGCCCGGGTCCCCCCCCACCACCCCCATCCCCAGCCCCAAAGGCAGGATGCGGCGTTTCCTGTGCGGGGGTGCTGGGTCCTCAACCCTCAACACCACTTAGGCCAAAGCTGGCTGCACCCCTCAAACCATGAAGCTGAGAAGCACCCACTTTACACATGTAGCAGCCCGGCGGGGAGGCTCTCACCAGGGCGGGCTTCTCTGCAGCAGCCGTGTTTTGGGGACTCATTGGCGCTTGGCGGCCGTCCCGGCATCATGCGGCATCTGCTGGGCTCTTCCTCATGCCCGGCCTCATGTTCCTGTGCATGCACCTGGTTACCCAAGAAGAGCTAGAAATTCCGGGAGAAGCCCTACGGTGGCTCCTTGCTGGGCTGGTCAGGCCCCACAATTATTGCGAGACCCACCTTCTGCTGCCCTGAGGGTGGCCCGGGAAAGCTTGTGCACCTTTCCAAACAGAACCCCCCATGCGTAAGAGGCTGAGAATTCTGCCCAAAACCTAGGAGCGAGTTTGACTTCTTTTCCATCTCATACACATGCCCGACTGTCACCCGAATCCACGCGTTCCTCACATTCTGCCTCCTGAGTAGCTGGGATTGCAGGCACGCACCACCACGCCCAGCTAGTTTTTGTATTTTTAGTAGAGATGGGCTTTCACCAAGTTGGCCAGGCTGGTCTCGAACTCCTGACCTCAAGTGATCTGCCTGCGTCAGCCTCCCAAAGTGCTGGGATTACAGGCTGGAGCCACCACACCCAGCCTCCTCAAGGGGCCTTTCTCCGGGCGTCCTGTCACCCTCTGATGCCTACGTTAGGACCCTTCTGCGCGATGCTTTCCTGTCCCCTGTGTTCCTTTTCCAGGGGCCAGTGGCGCCCACTGAACGCACATCCCTTGCAGATCCGCCTGACGGACACGCTGGGCAGGCTCTCACACATCCTGGAGACGGACCACTTTGCCCTGGTGGTGCATGAGCAGATCCAGTGTGAGTGGGGCCCTGCTCTGTGCGTGGGGGTCTCACTGGGGCCAGGCCACCAAGCCTCGCCTCTGCTGTGGGTGGGCAGCATCTGGGCCCCCGCCCCCCACGGAGTGTTAGGGGAGTGGGTGGTGCTGACCTCCAGCGACCCCAGTCTTTCCCTCCTGGGCCTCCTGCCCCGGGCTGCTGAGCTGCATCGAGCCTGTGATTCCTGCAGGGACCCCTCAGGCCACACTGGGTGGGACCCCTTGTCCGGAGTGCACGGGCTCAGGAGTCCAGGCTCTTTGGCTCCTGGGAGACCAGCAGTCTTGGGGATTCTCAGGGACAAGCCCAGAAGCATCTGGAAAGGTTTCAAGTTCTGACCCTGACCCTGGCCATGTCCCACAGTCCCTGGAGAGGCAGCATTTACCCCGGCAGCCTCCTGGCCTTCGGGGGGCTGCTCTGAAGGGAAGCCCCCACGTGGGTCTCGGAAGCCACTCACGGGCCGTCCCTGGGGCCCTGCTCCCGATGAGCTCGTGAGGTTTTACAACTCCTGAGCACATCCCTGGGCGTCCCCATGACGTCCCCCACAGGCCAGGAGAGTCGCTTGCTGGTTTTGTGTCCTAGATGGCAGCTGCTGGCCTGGGGCCCACAAGAAGAGCTGGGAGGGGCCCTGGAGGCCAGAGCCTGCCCACCCACCAGCCTGTGTGTGGTGGGTGAGTGCTCGGCAGCTGAGGCTGGTCTGTGAGGGCCCCGAGTCTAACCCCATCTCCCATCCTTGGCTCTGCAGCGCGGGACCAGGCCTGGGCAGGCGTGGTGGGGGGGCCTGCAGGTAGGTATCACCCACCCCTCAGAATGGCTCTCAGGCTCAGAATCACAGCCTCTCCATGGCAAAGAGGGGCTTCCAGGGTCTGGGACCCCGAGCCTTGGTTAGGAGGGTTCCCTTCTTAGTCGCAAATTTACTTGTAAATTCCACCGTCAGTGCCCAAGTTACGTCTTCCTGGAGCGTGGCCGTGCTTGTTACCACTGTCTGTGGCTGCTTCCGAGCACACCGGGGCTTCGCAGCCATGACAGGGACTGCACGGCCCCCAGACCCAGCATACCGGCTCCTGGCCCTGGCAGGAAGTCCACAGGCTGCTCCCGGATCAGTGCCTCAGGGCTGGGTTGCTGGGACCACAGCAGCCTGCAGCACCCAGAGCTGCTCAGATGAGCTTCTCCAGCGGTCACTATGCCTCAGTGTCCTCGAAACGCAGGGAGTCAATCTCGTCTGGGTTCCCTGTTTTTTTCTGGGGCTCTAAGTGGGCCACCCCGGGACCTCTGCCTATGAAGACAGGAGTGGCGGAGTGGGCATGGGCTCTGAGGGCCCTGCCTTGGTGTTTCTCTCCCTGCACACCCCTGTGCCTCATGACCACAGGCCTAGGGTTCTGCAGAGACAGGACGAAGAGGGTGTGTGGGGAGTGGGAGAGAGCGAGGGCTGTGTTGAGGAACTGGCCTATGGGATTGTGGAGGCGATGGGCCCCGAGATCGGCAGGGGCAGGCGGCGGCCGGGACTGGAGAGGCAGTGGTTCAAGTCCAAAGGCAGGAGTTCGGTTCTTTTCAGGCCTTCGACTGCTTGGGGGAGGTCCCCCACCGGAGCACGCATTATCTGCCGCTTGATTCTGGTGCTGATGTCACCCAGAAACCCCCTCACACGCCCAGAATGGTTTGTGACCAGATGCTTGGGCTCCCCACAGCCCTGTTAATCTGCATTAAAATTAATCATCACAGCCGGCTGTAATCCCAGCACTTTGGGAGGCCAAGGCAGGTGCATCACGAGGTCAGGAGTTCATGACCAGCCTGACCCATATGGTGAAACCCCGTCTCTACTAAAAATACAGGCCAGATGTGGCTCACGCCTGTAATCCCAACACTTTGGGAGGCCAAGGTGGGTAGGTCACTTGAGATCAGGAGTTAAGACCAGCCTGACCAACATGGTGAAACCCGTCTCCACTAAAAATACAAAAATTAGCCGGGCATAGTGGCACATGCCTGTAGTCCCAGCTACTCGGGAGGCTGAGACGGGAGAATTGCTTGAACCTGGGAGGCAGAGGTTGCAGTGAGCCGAGATCTTGCCACTGCACTCTAGCCTGGGCAATAAAGCAGGACTCCGTCTCAAAAAAAAAATTAACCATCACAACAACCCTGTATGGGTATGCGGCGTGGAGCCTGGGCCAGCACTAACCCCCAGCCCATGCTGGCCAGGAGGAGGCAGTAGTGGTGACGAGAGTCAGGCCGGAGCTGGGAGCTGTTACCCACGGTGTGCAGGGGAGAGTCAGGCCGGAGCTGGGAGCTGTTACCCACGGTGTGCAGGGGAGAGTCAGGCCGGAGCTGGGAGCTGTTACCCACGGTGTGCAGGGGAGAGTCAGGCCGGAGCTGGGAGCTGTTACCCACGGTGTGCAGGGGAGAGTCAGGCCGGAGCTGGGAGCTGTTACCCACGGAGTGCAGGGGAGAGTCAGGCCGGAGCTGGGAGCTGTTACCCACGGTGTGCAGGGGTTGAGAGAGTCAGGCCGGAGCTGGGAGCTGTTACCCACGGTGTGCAGGGGTTTTGTGTTTAGAGGCGGGGTCATGCTCTGTTGCCCAGACTGGAGCGCAGTGGTGCCGTCGTAGCTTGCTGCAGCCTCGACATCCTGTGCCAGACATCCTGGGACCAGAAGCCTGCGCCACCATTCTTAATTTATTTTTTTTAATATTCAGTAGAGATGGGGTCTCAATATGTTGCCCAGGCTGGTCCGAGACTTCTGGGCTTAAATGATCCTCCCACCTTGGCAGCCAAAGCACTGGGATCACAGGTGTGAGCCTCTGTGCCCGGCCATGTTGAATGGGTTTGAATTTCACGGCCACACCGGCTCTGAAGTCATGAGCGCCTCAGGAGCACGGCCTGGGGGTGGGGACGGGAAAGGGTGTGTCCTGACGTGGTGTGTGGAGCCCAGCCTGGGGCCCAGGCGGCTCATGTCAGAAGAACATGGCCTGGGTCAGGCACAGCAGCTCATACCTGTAATCCCAGCACTTTGAGAGGCCGAGGCAGGTGGATCACTTGAGATCAGGAATTCAAGGCCAGCCTGACCAACATGGCAAAACCTCGTCTTTACTAAAAATACAAAGATTAGCTGAGTGTGGTGGTGTGCACCTGAAGTCCCAGCTACTTGGGAGGCTGGGGCAGGAGAATTGCTTGAACCCAGAAGGTGGAGGTTGCAGTGAGCTGAGACTGCACCACTGCACTCTAGCTTGGGTGACAGAGTGAGACTGTCTCAAAAAAAAAAAACAGCCTTGGCCCCTGGGCTCCAGCAGGCCGCCCTGGGCCCCCACGGTGCACAGGTGCCCACAGGCCCTCGGGAGCCTCCTGCCCCACAGCAGCCCGTCCAGCCTCCCAAAGCGCCTGCAAACCTGCGCCTTGTTCTCCCCTCCTCAGACCACAGCCCCGAGAAGTCCAGTCCTCGGCAGATGGTGTTCGGGGTGGTCACTGCCATTGACTTGCTGAACTTCGTGGCGGCCCAGGAGCGGGGCTGGAAGTGAAGGCTGGAGTGTGGAGCGGCCCCGGCACCTTCGCCCGCTTCACCGTCACTTTCCTGAGCCCTTAACACACACGAGATTGGGAACCGCCTGGCCTTGCCCCCATTATCCCTGCAGACGGCACGGAGCATGGGTTTCCCTTCATTAACACGTGGCTTCCTAAATGGGCCTATGTATGTGCTGTGAGATGAAATGCACTTTTCTCTCATGTAACTTCCTCTTAGGATGTTTCGCCAAGGCAGTACCGAGAGAGGTCGGCCAGGTGGGAGGGACACAGGCAGTCCAGGATGGGGATGCGGAGGGGCGGGGAGAAGCACGGAGGTTTCACGTGGTCCAGCGCTCGGGACGGAGCTGGTGCGAGCACTTTTGAGAGTTTGGGTTTTTTAATTAAGGCGGAATTGACATAACCTAAAAGTCAATCACTTTAAAGTGAATGATCAGCAGCATTTAGTACATTCAGAATGTTGCGTAGGGACCACCTCTCTGATGTTCCAGAACATTCTCTCCTCACCCCATGAAGCAGTCATTTCCCCTGCCCTGTCCCTCCTCCCCAGGCAACTGCTAATCCCCACTTTCTATCTCTGTTGTCTGAAATAGGTTTTCCCTGTTCTGGACAGTTCATATAAATGGAACCACGCAGCTGGGGCCTCGTGTGTTATTTCACTTTGCACGGTGTGTCACGCATGTTAGAGCACGGATGCCTGGTTTCTTCTTGTGGCTGAAGAATCAGCCATTGTGTGGGTAGACGCATTCTGTTCCCTCATTTATCAGTGATGGACATTCGGGTTTTGTCTGCCTTTCAGCCCTGTGAGTAGCTGCTGTGCACATCCATGGCCGGCTGTTGGGACACCTCTTTTCATTTTTCTTGGGTACGTCCCCAGGAGTGGCTTTTGCAGGTAATGTGGTAACTCCGTGTTTAATTTTTTGAGGAACCGTCAAGGTGTGTTCCACCAACAGTGCGCCAGGGTTCCAGTCTCAGTCCTTATCAACAGTTGCTATAAATCATGTTTTAAGTTATGATGGCCATGCTAGTGTGTGTGAACAGATCTGCCTTTCTCTAATGATTGATGTTGAGTGAGCATCTTTTCATGCGCCTCTTGATTTTTGGGAGAAGTCCATCCCCTATTCTTAAATTGAGTTGTCTTTTTGCTGAGTTGTAGGAGCTCTTTTTATGTTCAGGATACTAAACAGTTCTCACAGGACTTGCAGATATTTTCTCCCATTTTGTAGGTTATCTTTTTACGTTTTTGAGACAGAGTCTCCCTCTGTTGCCCAGGCTGGAGTGCAGTGGCTTGATCTGGGCTCACTGCAACCTCTGCCTCCCAGGTTCAAGTGATTCTCCTGCCTCAGCCTCCCAAGTAGCTGGGACTATGAGCACACGCTACCATGCCTGGCTAATTTTTGTATTGTTAGTAGAGACTGGGTTTCGCCATATTGGCCAGGCTGGCCTTGTGATCCACTTACCTTAGCCTGGCAAGGTGATCCACCTGCCTCGGCCTGGCAAAGTGCTGGGATTACAGGCATAAGCCACCATGCCTGGCCTCTTTTCACTTTCTTACTATTCTTTGATACATGGCAGTTTGTAGTCTTGGTAGAGTCAAGATTTATTTTTTTATCCTGTTGATCATGCTTTGGTGTCATATCCATTGGCAAATCCAAGGTTCATGGAAATGTACCCCTATGTTTTCTTCTAAAATCTGTATAGATTTAGCTCATGGATGGATTTTTGAGTCAGTTTTTTTAGATGGTGTGACATGGGAGTTTGTGGATGTCTGTCTGTCTCAGCATCGTTTGTCAAAGAGACAATTTTCTCCCCATGGCATGGCCTGGCACCCTTGCTCATAGTTGTGTGGGCTCATTTCTAGACTCAGTGCTATTCCATTGGTCTGTCTGGTCTTCTGGAAGTACCACACTGTTTTGATTACTACAGCTCTGTGGTAAGTTTTGAAATGGAAAGCATGGATCCTACAACTTTGTTTTTACAACATTGCTTTGGAAATTATGATGTGTCCTGATGTTTTTGTGTGTATGGAATTCTTTGAGCTCATTGGATCCCAGCATGTGGCAATTAAGAGTTGCAAAAAGAAAACAGGGAAGGATCTCACGAATGAAATAACTCCCCAAACTGCCCCAGACTGAAAGGCGTGACTTTGTAGACTGAGTGGCCCACCCACTGTGCAGCAAAATGGGTGGGGAAAGGTCTACACAGGGAACATCACTGTGAAATGCGAAGACACGGGAACTCCCACTCCCAAGAAAGGACGGGAAGCCCAGCTCACACAGGGAGGCTTGAGATGAGCAAGGCATCACCTTCAGCCTCCAGCACACGTGGAAACCAGGAGATAAATCCTGACAGAATCCGGAAGAGGAAGGAATGCAGGCTGGAAGCCCGGGGCCAGCACCCCCTCACTTAGCAGTGGAGGCAGGAGCCACTTCCATCGTGCAGAGCAGCCTGGGTGGCAGAGGGAGACCCTACCTCTGAAGACAGTAGAACTGAGCCGGGCGCAGTGGCTCACGCCTGTAATCCCAGCACTTTGGGAGGCCAAGGTGGGTGAGTCACCTGAGGTCAGGAGTTCAAGACCAGCCTGGCCAAGATGGTGAAACCGTGTCTCTACTAAAAATACGAAAATTAGCCAGGCGTGGCGGTAGGCATCTCTAACTCCAGCTACTAGGGAGGCCGAGGCAGGAGAATCACTTGAACAAACAAAAAAATCTCTGGTAAGCTGAACAGTGGTCCTTCAAAGCTACCAGCCCCTAACCTCTGAATAGGCTCCCTGGAGAAAGTCCGGCAGGTGCAATGAAGCAGAGGCTCCTGGATGCCCTCAAGCTTCGCCTTGGGTTTTCCCTGTGGCGCCCACGGGGCCAGGCCTACTGTAACCAAGTGCCCCACACCGGGTGCTTCAGCAGCTTGCTCTCTCACAGACTTGGAGGCCAGAAGTCCCAGGTCAAGGTGTTGGCAGGGATGGCTAAACTTAGGATGCTGAGACTGCAGTGAGCTGAGATCAACCCTAAATAATGAGATTCACAAAATACAGTGAAGCCTAGGGTTCTTTCAAGCTCAAAGCTTGGGGACCGTCACTCAGGAAACTACTCGGAAAGAATGGGCCAGTGCTCCAGAGTGGAAAGGGAAGTTCTCGCTTACACAGTCAGAGAAGAGAAGTTTCCGGAGTTGCAATGTTTTCTATTCAAGGTAGTGCATAGGTTACAGCGATTCTTTTTTTGAGACAGAGTCTTGCACCATTGCCCAGGCTGGAGTGCAGTGGCGTGGACATGGCTCACTGCGGCCCTGACCTGGGCTCAAGTGATCCTTCTGCCTCAGCCTCCTGAATTGCTGGGACTACAGGGTGCAACCTCATGCCCGGCTAATTTTTGTAGTTTTTACCATGTCGCCTAGGCTGGTCTCTAACTGGAGGGCTCAATTGATCCTCCTGCCTTGGCCTCCCAAAGTGCTGGGATTACAGGTGTGAGCCACAGCACCCAGGCTGGTTAGTGATTTGATTTGTTACAGTTTGCCATATTCTAAGAAAGATGGAGTTAATATTCTATAAGGTAGGGGTGATGCCCTTATCTCTGGGCCATTCAGCCTTTCCTAGTCATTTATGGGACCGGAATGGGGAAGAGACTTAATCTGTAATCAGAGAAGCAGAATGTGCAGCTTCATGCTCTGTGCCTCAGCCCACAGAGGCGCACGCCTCTCAGGTCTCAAATAATGTCAAGTTTGAACAATTAAATGCCACAGCTCCTTCTGGGGCAGAGAGGGAAGCTCGATCCCAGGCCTCCCAGCTTCTGTGGGTTGCTGGCCATGCTTGGGGGTCCTTGGTTTGGAGAAGCGCCTTGTTCTCTGCCTTCACCCTAGCAGAGCGTTCTCCCTCTGCGTCTGTGTCCACACCCCCTTTCTGGTCAGGACAGCAGTCCCTGGGTTAGGGTCTAATGGCCTCATTTAGCTTTAATCGCCTGTTTAAAGATCCTGTCTCCAAATAAGGTTATATTCTGAGGTGGTAAGGGTTAGGACTAAAACGTACATTTTCAGGGGACACAATTTAGCCCATAGCACTCCCCACCCCCAAAACACACACACACACAGTGAAGAGTGCCAGGCATGATGGCTCACGCCTGTAATCCCAGCACTCTGGGAGGCTGATCATCTGAGTCAGGAGTTCGAGACCAGCCTGGCCAATATGGAGTGCCTGTTGACGAGCACCTCCCAGCCTTGGCATTTGCTAGACTGACAAGTCTGGAAAAAGCCGCAACCCTGGACCCTGATCTGGGTTTGAATCCAAACTTATCAACTGGGGGTTCTTGGGCAACTTGGAGATAAGACGTACCCCACGCAGACGCATGGAGAAGCAAAATGTGGGGTATCCGTTCAAAACAGACGAGGATTCGGCCTAAAAAGGAATGAACCATGGGACGCATCACAGCAGCATGAACCCCGCAGGTCCCACTTAAGTAAGGAATCTGGAACAGCTGAGCTCAGGGAGGCAGAGGACAGCGGTTGTCAGGGCTGAGGAGGGGATGGGGAGTTACTGTGAGTGAGCAGTTTCAGCTGGGAAAGTGAAAACGTTCTGGAGATGGATGGCAGTGATGGTTATGCAACGTGAACGCACTTAACGCTGCCCAACTGCACATTTAAAAATGGCTAAGATGGTACATTTTACCACGATGCGTGGGTGGAGGCAGCCCTCACTGAAGACCGGGCATCTGAGCAGAGGCCGGGCAGAGGCTCAGAGCTGCCTGGCGGACGCTGAGGAAAAGCATGCCTGGTTGAAGGCACGGCTGGGCAAAGGCCTGCGTCAGGAGCATGGCTGGTGCAGTCCAGGCGCAGGTGGGAGGGCTGGGGAGGTGTGGAGGGTGAGGACAGGGGCTGCAGGGGCCTGGTGATGGGGGGCAGGTCAGATTGCAGTTGGGAGTGAGGGCTGCTCTTTCTGCAGGATCTGCTTGTCCTGCCCAGCCAGAAACCCTGAAAACCGAGGGGAACTGAGAAGTCTACATGGGGCGCTGCACGTGCCCATCCAGGCGTAGACTCTAAGGGCACGCAGGCATGGAGTTGTGCAGTCCACAACCTGCACACCTGTCCACAGCAGCCCTGACTCCAGAAGGGTGGCTGTTCATATGTCCTCCACAAAACTGCAGCTGCTTATAACATAGCACCTCTTGGCTGTGGCTCATAGAGAAGAAACTGTAACTGACTCCAGCCCCGCCCTTAAGGATCCAGGCACCCAGCCAGCCAGCTGTAAAGGCTGTGAGGGGACAGGTGCTGATGCCCAGGGCTTTCCTAATGACCAAGTCTGGCCAGCTTCATGTTCTTGGTCTCTGGGCATCTCAGCAATGGCTTGAATTATGCCCTGGCATGGAGCCACCTAAAGGGTGGAGGGTGTCGCTGTGGACACTAACGAGGGGCTTTCCTCTGTAGGTTGGTGGCATCTGTGCTGGGCTGCGGTGCTGGCCCGGGAGGTCCCCGACACTTGGGCCCCCATGGCAGCGTCATTCCTGCAGGTCCGCTGGGCAAGGACACTGCCAGGGAGGCAGGTGGGAGGAGGAGAGGGCAGGGCTCCCCAATGACTGGGCAGGCACTTATGCTGCAGGGAGCTCCGGCCTTCCCTCACCCAGCTCTCCTGGCACTTGGTTTCCTGCCAGTCTCTGGCAACCAGGCTTTGCTTAGAGCCAGTGGAAAAGTTCCCTTCCCCTCTCTGCAGCCAAGTGAGCCAGGGCAGGCCAGTGGGTAGAGGAAGGGGACAGGCACGGCCTCTCCTGAACAGGCTTCAGAAGCAAGTCAGTCAGTCATAGGACAGAGACGTGGAAACCTCTTGGCAGAGACTTGGCTCTTCCAGGAAATGGCACTCAGTGTTCTCGGGGTGCCCGAGGCTACGGTGCCAGGAGGCTGCTTGGGGTTGGGGATGGAGAGGTTTGGAGCCGAGGTAGTCACAGAGCCTTCCTGAACCACAAGCCCTTGTGGGCCTCGGAAGCTGGCAGGGCCAGCACCCAGCACCTACAGGGGGAAGAGGGGCACGTCGTCAGGAACTGGAGAAGGGGGAGCTGGTGCAGGATGCAGGAGAGAGCAGCAAGCAGAGAGCTGTGGGGGTCTGCTGCGGCTCCAGGGAGGATATTCAGGGAGCCCCTAGGAACTTGCTGAGCAGGGAGGCAGGAGGGACACAGTGAGTGGGCTTCCGGGAAGGCAGGGCGCGGGCCCCATTCACCCCAGTGTGGAGTGGTACATACAGCTTCTCAGCTCCAGAGCTCTAGCGTTGACAGCCCACTCTATTTTAGGCCATGCTCAAAACTCGAAACATCCACATCCTCAAAAATGATCTTCAAGAGTGGTGTTAAATGCCAAGCGTCCCCGCTACAGCCACCTCAGGCCGCTGCCTTCCCTGGCTCTCTGCGAGGGTCTTGCGCACCGCCACAACGGGAGCGAAAAATGCAGGGAAAGTGGCCGAGGCCAGTTATTCTCAGGGCAGTTGAAATGGTCATTGTGATGGAAGTGTCCTGAGTCACAATTGCGCATGTCAGCAGGTCCTCACCTGTGCATGGGGCCCCTTGCTGAGCCTGGCAGGTTCTGGAGCCACTGGCATGCACACAGACACAGCCCCTCTCCAGGCGGGCACTCACAGCAGCCACAAGCGCCACCACCTCTCGGCCTGTGAGTCCTTCCTGGAGGACAAGCTGTGGTTCGGCTGCTGCTGTCCCCTGCGGAGGCACCCTCGCTGGCTCAGGACTTCCTAGCCCGGGATGTGTGCCCACGACGTAGCGTCTAGGTCAGCTCCTGGTGGGGGCGCCGATGCCGGTGAGTGAGCCCACAGTTATGGAGGTCTGCACCGCCTCCTGAGCGTGTTCTTACAGCAGAGGCCACAACACCATGTCAGAGGAGCTTTGCAGGCCAGCAGGAGTTGCTCAGAGCTGTCACCAAACTCCTGACCACGAGAAGAAGGTCCGAGGAGTTTGCCGTGGATGGAACAGGGACTGCAGAGATGCTGGCTCCGCTGTGTAGATTGGTCCTCATTAGGGTCAAAATCGCAGGCTCCCTGGGCCCATGCCCAGGAGCACACACCTGGCCCTCGTAAGGCCAGCATCAGTGGTCAAGATGAGCCAGGAGGGATCTGTGGGCTGTCTCCTCAGGATTTCTAAAGGTTCCCTGCATTACTATTTTTATTTTTTGAGGCAGAGTCTCTCTCTGTTGCCCACGGTGGAGTGTAGTGGCGCAGTCTTGGATCACCACAACCTCCCGGGTTCCAGTGATTCTCCCGCCTCAGCCTCCCGAGTAGCTGGGACTACAGGCACACACCACTATGCCCGGCCAATTTTTGTATTTTTAGTAGAGATGGGTTTTCACCATGCTGGCCAGGCTGGTCTCGAACTCTAGACCTCATGATCCACCTGCCTCACCCTCCCAAAGTGCTGGGATTAGAGGTGTAAGCCACCGCACCTGTCTACATTACTTTTTTAAGTTTAGAAACGTAGAATTTATGTAACGTGGAGAAATAACAAAGACATGCCAGCTGGTCTTAATTTAGAGGATAAAATCGAGCACTGCATCTCACCGAACCCGTATCGACTTCACTGAAGGTTTAAGCCTTCACAGCCAGGAGGATGACGTGAGTGCGTGAACAGACGGGCTCAGACAGATGCACCGAGAGGTGGGAAGCAAACGGAGAAAACGCCGTAGAGTATGGGATCTTTGGGGTGTCGTTTTCTGGCCAAAACCTCTGTGACTGGTGAGCCTTTGCCCGAGTTTTGCTTGGGCCACTGGGCTCATTTCACCCACGTGGGCTGGCAGGCTGCACTGGGCTCACGCTGCAGGCCTAGGTCCCGTGCCTGCCAACGGCAATGCATGTGTGAGCGAGCGTGGGGCCTGGCCACCTCGCACCACCAGACGTGCCGGCTGCTTCAGCAGGGTGGCGGCCAGAGGTGCTGACACGGGTGCCAGCTCTCTGTGAGGCTGCGGCCCGACTGGGCGCACCGCAGGCAGCTTCCACAGCTGCCACTGAGGAACACGGTGGTGCCCAAAATTTGAGATGCCGGGAACTGCAGGGCACCAAAGATGGAGTCACAGCCCTGGCTCAGGGGCTCCCAGTTCTGGGCTCCCCAAAGGGCTGCAGCTCTTCTTTTCCTCGCTTCACCTGCAACGTGGTGAGAAGGGGCACATCTCAGCCCTGTCTGTGGTACAGCTCTTTTAGCCCTGCCATCTGGCAGGTCCTGAGTTCTTGTCCTGCATCCAGGAAGAACGAGGGATGCAGACAAGTGGAGAGTGGGCAAGATGAAGAGGAGCTGCACTGAGTGACAGGGCAGCTCTGGCAAAACTCACCGGGGGCAGCTCCTTTCTGCAGCCAGTGTCGCAATGCCTGCTCAGCTCCTAGCAGAAAGGGCGGCTCCTCTCTGCAGCCATCCCGCCATCTCCCCATCACCTCCCCGTCACCTCTGCAGCTCTCGGCAAACAGGAGGCCCTAGAGTGGGTCGCTCCTCTCTGCATGACATTTGCTCAGCTCTGGGTGAGCCTGGGGCTTTTACAAGCATGGGGCGGAAATCCATGCTGATTGGTCCAAGGGTGGCCATGGCGGAGGGCCAAAAAGGCACCGTAAGTTCCCACTCCAATCCACAGGACTGGTACCCTGGCCCCCAGCCTTCAAGCCCTCCCTGGCCTGAAGTTGGGGCCTCACCAGGGACCTGCCCCCTTCCACCCAGGAACCTGTCTGCCTCCTGCTGCCATTCATGGTGCCCAGGCTGTGCCAAGGAGCACCTGCAGGCCAGCACCAAGCTGCCCTCAACCCCCAGTTGGCTTCCTTCCTACGCTCGCCAGCGCCCAAAGTCCAGAGGGGACTGAGGCAGCAAGGGGCTGGCGTGTCAGCATCGCCCCAAGTGCGTGTGCACCTGGTTGGTCTGCGACAGCACCTGAACTCAGCTCCAACTTTGCTCCAAGATCGGAGCAGGCACTGACAGCCCAGAGAAGCCAGGCAGTGGGATCAGGCACTTCTGAGCCTGTGAAAGCAGTGGAGGGCCTTTCTGGTCCCCCAAGAATGCAGAGATGCCTGGAGCTGGAGTGATGGCAGCGGTGCTCCAGATGGCCCGCCACTGCCATCTGTGGGATTAACCGGTCCCCTACCCACCAGATGGCCCGCCACTGCCGTCTGTGGGACTAACCGGTCCCCTACCCACCAGATGGCCCGCCACTGCCGTCTGTGGGACTAACCGGTCCCCTACCCACCAGATGGCCCGCCACTGCCGTCTGTGGGACTAACCGGTCCCCTACCCACCAGATGGCCCGCCACTGCCGTCTGTGGGACTAACCGGTCCCCTACCCACCAGATGGCCCGCCACTGCCGTCTGTGGGACTAATCGGTCCTCTACCCACCAGATGGCCCGCCACTGCCATCTGTGGGACTAATCGGTCCCCTACCCACCAGAGGCAAGGACCTAGCTGGCATGGCTGTGCCATGCCTATGAGGCAGCAGGGTCGCGGGCCACGGCTGGATTCCATGCAGAGGGTGACCCTGCCATGTGGGGCCATGGGGTTTATTTGGATCTCATTCACACCATTCAGGCCCTAACTGCCCAGCTTCAGGGGACCCAGGCCTTCTCCTTTTCCTTACATCCCTGTCCAATCTTGCCAAAGCCCTCAAGGTGGGGGAAGGAGGAAGCCCAGGGTCACAGATGTCAATCTACACAGCACCCACCCCCATCCTCATTCCCGACAGTTCAGGTCTCCTGTCCTCTTCCACAGCCATGAGGACCAGAGGGCGGGAGTGGGGACTGGGGATTGACCTCGGTTGACAGAAGCCAATGGGTACATGCCATTCTCTGGCTAGTCACTGGTCTGGGCGGACATGTGACCTCAGCATCCTCTGGCAGGTCCCCAATAAGCACTATGTGGCCTTGGCTGCTATGGTGGCATCCCATGGGCATGGAGATGCCAGAGAACCAGCATGCTCCTGGGGTGGAAGCTGGGTGCTGGGGCCCTGCTGTTTCTGCTGAATGCATCTGAGCTGATTCACACGACCCCCTGCAATCCTGGTGAAACAGACGTTGGCAAAGGGAGCTGAAAGGTGGTGGAAACAGACATATTCCTGAAAGCTCAGGCAGGGGCTGGTTTCCAGAAGGGATCATTGAAAAGTGCCAATGCTTACAAAACCCACAGGCAAGAGAGCGACAGCAGGAGCTGGCCTCAGGATGATGCCAAAGAAAAGCACAGGCTGCCAGCGGGAGACAGCCACGCCCAGCCACGCCGAGCCACGCCGAGCCACGCCCAGCACCATGACTTTCACTAAGCTCAGAACGTAGAATGACTATCTTAGTCCAAGCCCAAGTTCATATTTATGCTGTTTGTTTAAAATGTAAAAAAGGATTATGAGCAAATGTCTAGCAAAAACAGCAGTGCAAGAACACATGCACCCACCTAAAACAACACTTGGCTTCAGAGGCTTGGCAGGCGCCCTCGCGGGGACACAGATGCCACTCGTTACAGGCCACTATTGAGGCGGGGCACCTAAAGACTGCATTTAGGGAGCCTGGCTTTGTCATCCTTTCCTTTAGTTCTTTCATTAACCGTGTGCTCAGTTTCTCCCCAGGCTGCAGCTAGCAAGGCTGTGCATGTGGCTCAGGGCAGCTCCATCAAAGCTTTGGGAAGCTGTCGGAAGGAAATCTGAGCTGGGAGAGAGAACGACACAAAGGCCTCAGGGAGTCTGAGCGGGCAGCTCATGCCCGTAGCCCCGCACCTGGGCACAGCCCTCTCCGCCAGCTCACACCAAGGTGGCGTTGGTGTCAGGTGGAGAGGCTCGGTGCAGCCCGCTCCCTTCTTAGCTCCCTACACTCTGCTTCTTTACGGGCCCAACACCCCCGTTCAGTGACGCGACCCAGAGCCGGCATCACCGCGGGCAGCGCAGGTCCACGGCAGGCCCCAGGAAGGCTGGTGTAGGGCTGACATGGCTCGGCACATGCCAAGGCCCCACGTGACAGGACATAAGCACAGGCCAGAGTCCTGCCTCAGGCACCGCGACTGTTTAACAAAAACCCCCAGAAAACTGGCTTCAGACGGTGGCAATGTTTATTTTGCTCACACATCTGCGCCTGGGGCAGAGCTGACAGGTGGCTGGGCTCTGCTCTGCTCATCAGCTGGGGTGGCTCCAGGCGCCTGTAGCTCCCTTGTGTGTAGCTTGTGGTCGACATGGGCTGGCGGACAGGACACCTGCATGGCCTGTCCCCATGGCCTGGCTTCCTTCCAACATGGCAGCCGGGGCCAAGCCGAGCCCTCTCAACCTATCAGTCATGTGGCAGCTACCACCCCAGCAGGCCACAGAAACCTCTCCAGGGTCAAGAGAGGGGGACTCACAGGATGGGCAAAATTCCAGAGGGGCACAGTGGACTGGAGATGTCATTTCTGCCATAAGACCCCGGACACTGCCGGAGAGAATGTCTCCACACAGAGCATCAGGAATTAGAAAGGCTTTACGGTGCTCAAGGTCAAAGACAAAGCCCTCAATGAGTAAAAACTATTTCTAAACCTGAATGCTCCCCCTTCCTCATTCCCATTTCTGCTGAACTCTCAGACCGCAGGCACAGAGCTTCTGGAGTGCAGGGCAAGGCTCCCCACCCCCCGCTGCCACCACCCCGATTTTGGCAGCTGCCAGAAGGCAGGAAAGGAGAAAACACTGAGAGGACAGGGACCCTCCAGCCCCTTCCCTCCTTTCACCAGGCAAAGACCCACTGAGGACAGGCAGGAAACATTTTCAACTCAAGGCCTGCCCTGGCTCAGACTTTCTCCCATCCAAGTCCCTGCCCAGAGATAAGGCAGAATTTGGCAGTAGAGGCAGGAGTGGGCATGAGCCCTGCACCCCACGGGTACAGGACCCACCTGAGATAGAGGCTGAGCCAGGAGAACACCAAGAAGCCAGGAGCAAGCAGCAGTAGCCCTCTGCCAGGGAGGGCAGGAGCAGACGGCAGGCACGCTGCAGCATCCAAGGCCTGCTGGCACCTGAGGAGGGTTAGGGCACCAGGAAGCCCTCTGGCACCCACGCCACACACAGAGTAGATGTGGCCACTGTGGGAAGAATCGGAAGCCTGTGGTGCCTGATGGGAACGAAGGCAGCCCCAAGCCCATAGCCAGCTCGCCTGGTGACCATACCCACCCACGGCCTGTCCAAAGTGGAGTGCCCGTTTCTGGGCATGAGGACTATTTATCTTGGTTTCTACTGTTCTACAAAAAGATAACTGGCATTCAATAAACCATGAGAGAAGCTGGGCACAGTCGCTCACGCCTGTAATCCCAGCACTTTGGGAGGCTAAGGTGGACGGAACATAAGGTCAGGAGGTTCGAGACCAGCCTGACCAACAAGGTGAAACCCTGCCTCTAATAAAAACACAAAAAAATTAGCTGGGTATGGTAGCGGGTGCCTGTAATCTCAGCTACTCAGGAAGCAGAGGCAGGAGAATTGCTTGAACTCGAGAGGCAGAGGTTGCAGTGAGCCAAGATCATGCCACTGAACTCCAGCCTGGGTGACAGAGAGAGACTCTGTCTCAAAAAATAATAATAATAAAAATAAACTATGAGAGAAACAATAGACAACCCACTTCTATGAAATAAAGCTATTAACGGCAGCAGACCCGAGAATGTCCCATGCCAATGTCACACAGCCACACAACCCACAGGTGACCCTGCTCCCCTCCGCGTGAAGCCCCGCTGCCACAGGCGAGGCTGCAGTGAGTGTCTCTGCACAGGTCCTCTCACAGACCTGCTAGAGAATCTCTCTGTGCTGGACTTTAGGACCACAGAGCACACGAGCCTGCCAGGGAACAGAGTCACGCGTGGCCCACAATGTTTCAGCCAGCGACAGAGGGAGCAGACCAAGGCGGTCCCGTGAGGTTCCAATGGAGCCGCGTCTGTATTGCCAGTGCCATCGTGACGTGCAGCACGGCTGTCCCGTGTGGCGCTGCCAGCCTATGTAGGTATATGCGGTGACATCCTAGCCCTCCACGCTCACTCACACTCATTCCCTGACTCACCCCAGCAGCTCCCAGGCCTGCAGGCACCACCCCTCTAAGTGCCCTATGTTATTTTCAGTGCTTTATACTGTATTTTTACTGTACCTTTGTTTAGCATTTTTTCTTTTTTTTTTGAGACAGGGCCTGACTCTGTCACCCGGGCTGGCACACAGTGGTATAAACATGGCTTACTGAAGCCTCTGCCTGCTGAGTCCAAGCCATCCTCCCACCTCAGCCCCCGCGTAGCTGGGGCTACAGGTATGTGTCACCATGCTCCGCTAATTTTTAAATGTTTTTGTAGTCATGAGGTCTTACTCTATCGCCCAGGCTGTTCTTGAACTCCCCAGCGCAAGTGATCTGCCTGCCCTGGCTTCCCAGAGTGTTAGGATTACAGGTGTGAGCCACGGTGCCTGGCCGATCGAGCTGTTCAGACGCACAGATCCTTACATTATGTTATGATGGCCCAGGACGCAGGGTCACCTGCTGCACAGGCCTGTGGCGGGGAGCAAGGGGCTAAGTGGCACAGTCTGGGTGTGTAGTGGGCCGTCTACGTCCACGTGAGTGCACTCTGTGATGGTCCTCTAGTGAGAGAGTCCCCTAAAGAGACATTTCTTGGAGGACAGCCCATTGTAAGTGACATGTGACTGCACTGTTAGGTTCATTACAAAATGGCCAGTGCCATGATATTCCTGCCAGCAACACTCCAATTCCCGTTTCTGCAGAGCCCCACCCCAGCCTCCTCATTGCAGCCGCAGACAAGGCGGCCGGCCCGGGCTGCACTCACACTCCCTGGCCGTGGCGAGGCCTCGTGTCCTCGCGTGCTTCTTGGTCATCTGGTCTCCTGTCGGTGAACTATGAGTAAGCGCTGTCATGTTTCTAGAGGCTTCCAGCAGGTTACCTGCCGCTCTGCAGGACTCCCCTAACACTGGCTCCTTGCCGGCTTTATACATTAGGAAGAAGGAACGAGGGATGCACTGCCCTCAGTCCCACCTGTTAGTGGTCCTCGGTGCCCTCCACCGCACAAGAAAACAGAATTTTGATCTGGCCAAATCATCCGCGTTTTGCCGTAGGATTTATGCCTCTGGGGTCTCAAAATATGAGCTTTCTCTCCAAGGGAACAAAGACAAGCTCCCGTATCATCTTCCACTGGCTCATGGCCAGGCCCAGAACCCCACGGCACCTGCCTCTGCCCTGCTGTCTTCCGAACCTTGGGTCCCTCCCGGCGGCCCCACCCATGCCCTCCTCCCATCTCCCCTCCCAGAGCAACCCACACTCACAGCCTCTGCTGCTGGAACTGCTCCTTTCTGGGGTTACCTTGAACGATTCAGCTGAGGACTTTCTCCAGCTCCGCTGGCTGTTCTCCTCTAACTCCGTGGCCTCTAAAACTCAGGTCTGCACTCGCACGCAAGACAATGTAAACTGTTAAGGGCTTCCCGACTTATTTCTCAGGGTTGCTGTGTTAAGATAATCTGAAAGAAACCTGAGTTAATATAGCGTGAAATATTTAAAAATATACCTAGCTTTCTACGGGCCATTTTCTAAAAATGTCCTAGCAACTAAAGCCATCAATATCATTAAAATGTTTCTTTTGAAACATGCTGAAATAAAACAATTTCTGATTTATTTATTTCTGTGGGTAACAGAGTCTCACTCTGTCGCCCAGGCTGGAGTACAATGGCGCACTCTAGGCTCACTGCAATCTCCGCCTCCTGGGTTAAAGCGATTTTCCTGCCTCAGCTTCCCGAGTAGCTGGAATTGCAGGGGCCTGCCACACACCTGGCTATTTTTTCTATTTTTAGTAGAGACAGTGTTTCACCATGTTGGCCAGGCTGGTCTCAAATTCCTGACCTCAGGTGATCTGCCCACCTCGGCCTCCCAAAGTGCTGCCATTAAAGGCGTGAAGCACCATGCCCAGCCTAGAATTCCTGATTTATATTAGACTGAGGGCTGAAGTCCTCAGCCTTATAACGAGATAAAGAATGGAAACTTCTGTATAAGATAATGCCTTCTAAATACTATTTGTATACGGAAGACTTACAAATTATCCAAATAAGCCATGCTAACCAGTTCTCCATAGAACACAAAAGCCAGACCTGAAGAGGTCTGGTAGAGAGGAGCCTGCAGGTGCCAGACCTGACCTGGGCCATGTGGTGAAGACCTGGGACTGGGGAACGCTGGCCCCAGGCCCAGACGCCACCCCGGGCGCAGCACTCACTGTTTTCGGTCACCTGTGCTAAGATGCTATATACTGCAAGTCTCACAGATTTTAGTTAAACAATGACAGAGATCTTGGTAAAGGTCTTGGTGAAGGTAAGATCTCACTGTGCATGGGCAAAAATAATTTCTACTACGAATTTTTAATTTTTTTGTTTTTTGGAGATAGAGTCTCACTCTATCCCCCAGGCTGGAGTGCAGTGGTCTGCTCTTGGCTCAGTGCAATCTCCGCCTCCTCGGTTCAAGAAATTCTCCTGCCTCAGCTTCCCGAGTAGCTGGAATTACAGGTGCCCCCACAATGCCCGGATAACTTCTGTATTTTTAGCAGAGACAGGTTTCACCATGTTGGCCAAGCTGGTCTCAAACTCCTGATCTCAGGTGATCCACCTGCCTCGACCTCCCAAACTGCTGGGATTGCAGGCGTGAGCCGCCATGCTGGGCCGGGCCTTGCGCTAAGAATTTCTTCTGCGAGTACATATAATGGAATGGCATGAAAGCTAAAAGCAGTAGACATTATTTATGACATTCATGTAATTCAAAAACAAGTGTGAAAAACTAAATATTTCATCCAAATCTCTCTTTAGGTAGATACAGACTCTTACTAGTCGTAAACATCATTGCTGAGCTGGAATAAACCTTCTAAGCCAATTCTTCCTCTTCACAAATGAAGCCCTGGAGGCCTGGAGAGGCCGGGGCTGCCCAGGGCCCACAGGAGTAAAGTCTGTGTCCGTCTCTCAGCTCAACCTGAGGGAGCTGAAGGCACAACACGGGGCCTCAAGTCTTCTGTAAATCAACCAAAACATTTTCTGAAACAATACAGTCAGCTGTCACTACTAATCACCAACAAAATTCACAATTTTGGATGTAGGTTTGTTTTTTTTTTTGAGATGGAGTCTTGCTCCGTCTCCTAGCTGGAATGGTGTGGTGCAATCTCACCTCACTGCAGCCTTGCCTCCCGGGCTCAAGCAATTCTCCTGCCTCAGCCTCCTGAGTAACTGGGATTACAGGTGTGTGGCACCATACCTGGCTAATTTCTGTATCTTCTAGCAGAGATGGGATTTCTTCACGTTGGCCGGGCTGGTCTCAAACTCCTAGACCTCAGGTGATCCACCTGCCTGGGCCTCCCAAAGTGATGGGATTCCAGGTGTGAGCTGCTGTGCCCGGCCTGAATGTCCTTTTTAAAACACTGAAGTCTGCTGACTTTAGCTTCTAAGCATAAAAAGTGGTTGGGAGTTATAGCACTGTGGACAGCAAAGATGAAAAACCCACTGAAATTGTTTTAATGCACCTTTGAAATCTTCAGGAACAGCCTTGTCATGGCATTTTATAATATCAACTATGCAAGGTGTTATGTCACCTCACTGATGAATCATTTCCTCTCATAAACTATCAGAATAATTAGATTTATGAAAAACTATAATGAAAAATAAAAACTACCTGTTTCCATTTTCTGCCTGGAAAACCAATGACTGATCAAAGCAAGCCATTTAAGAAAAGCTTCTCGGACACGTAAATGGACCGGAACAGCCTCGTGCAATGCGGTCCTAGTTTTTCGAATATGCAGGGGCGAACTCAAACCCACATGTCACCAGAAAACAGGAAGACAATCTCAGTGCCTTACATAAAATGGAAAAGCAGCTTTTGGTGACATGAGCTTTATAAAATAAAACATCCATAAAGCATGTTTCTATTTTTAATTTTTTTGCTTTGATAGATCAATTGCTTCACAAAAATCCTTTTTAAAGACAACAATTCAAGAAAACATATTGTTACAGTATTCACATTTCAAAGATTGTCAGTTTCAAAGACCCAACATAACAAGAACAAAAGAAGATTGCTGAGTTCTTTCTGTCTCTAAGTGCCAGGAATGGGCCTTGGCCAGGGGCAGAACCCCTGCTGGGCGCCCTGGAGTTTGTCTCAAGGAAAAGTGCCCACTGCTTCCTCACGCAGGCAGGAGGTGGATCACTCTCAGGTCACACAGACACGATTCCTGGATCCCTTAGCCACAAGGGTTTCCTCTGCATACCAGATTAACACTAACACTCATCTTACCATCTGGAACCAAAACGCAAAGGCCAAGCTAGTCCCTTGGCAGGAGCCTGCAGGGACCCAGCACAGCTAGCCCCGCGGCTGCTGCCCCAGGTGCAGGCTAGGAATAACAGCAGCATGCTCAGTGTGATCTCAAGACACATTCGAAGGGAGCCTTCGCAGGGAAAAGTTCAACGAGAATTAAACTGGGGTCAAATCTGATCATTTAAAATGAAATCTTAAGGGGGGTCACACTTTTACAGACTCTCCGCTGTCCAAGGGTGCCAACTGACCTCAAACATGCCGGGCAGTGATTGTACAGACTGAAACGGCTTGCACGTAGAAGCTGCTTCAAAGCACCCTGGTTACGCATGGAGAGAGGTTAAAGGAAACTCGGGCTATGCCCATAAGCACCCTCTCTTGAAGTCATCTTTATCCTACTCCTCTGAATTTAGTAAGAATTGAGGAAAGCAGAAGGGAGTTTTCAGCTGGAGAGAGTGCACACTATACCATTCAGCACGAACCTTAACTCTCAGGCCACAGCTTCCCAGTGCCACCTAGATTCATGCAGTGCCCTTTTTTTTTATAGACGGGGTCTCACTACATTGCCCAAGATGGAGCGCAGTGGCTATTCACAGGTGCAAGCATACCGAACTGCAGCTTCAAACTCCTGGGCACACACCAGCCTCCGCCTCAGACTCCGGAGTAGCTGGAACTAGAGGCAGGCCCTGCCACGCCAGGCCCGGGCAGTGCTCTGAAATTCAACCCACTGCTCAGCAAATGTGATTTCTGGTTGGGGAAAGAAACAGTGACCTATACATCAGTCTCCATTCTGTGATTGGCTTCCACTAACCCACACTAAAGAGCAGGCTGTTGAGGAGACAGAGGGTGGTGAGGCAAGGAGGAAAGGCTGGCTGGCTTTCATGAGGGCTCATTTTAAGAAGTCCAACAAAGTTGGAATTTAAGTTAAAATGATCTTGTAGACCTGACTTAAAACACACACACACAAAAAAACGGTTCACAAACAAGGAATGCAATGGTGGCTTTAAGATGGATTCTTGGCTAGGTGCAGTGGCTCACGCCTGTAATCCCAGCACTTTGGGAGGCGGAGGGGGGGTGGATCACCTGAGGTCGGGAGTTCGAGACCAGCCTGACCAACATGGAGAAACGCTGTCTCTACTAAAAATGCAAAATTAGTCGGACGTGGTGGCGCACGCCTGTAATCCCAGCTATTCGGGAGGCTGAGGCAGAAGAATCGCTTGAACCCGGGAAGCAGAGATTGCAGGGAGCCGAGATCGCGCCATTGCACTCCAGCCTGGGCAAAAGGAGCAAAATTCCACCTCGAAAAAAAGGTGTCATTCTCTCCCCGAAAGAACTAATAATCAAGTCTTTCAGTTCAAACTCCTGAAAGATTTTAAAATAAATTTCTGTGTGTTTCCTGCTGACTTCTAAGTTATCTGGATACTCTCCCATGATTAAATTCAATTAATATATTTTTTGGGAAAAATCAGTTCCAGAAAAAAACTCTTCACTAGCTTAAAATGTCCCTTGGCTTACAATCACGACTGCTGAATCTCAAGAACTGACGATATTCCTGATGTTACAAACAAATGAACTTCAGCCATACCATTTCAGATGACATCAAGACATTCTCTATGAAACACCATGGCCTGTTTTCTGTCTGAGAAAAAGCCCCACTCCTAAGTAAACAAATAAAAACAAATCAAAAGCAAACAAAACAGAACCCAGCCCGCTCTCTCAGTTCATCTCGTTGCCAGGAAACAGAAGGCCTACAGTTATTCCAAATCCCACGTGGTCAAGTGAGCCGAGGGCTCTGGGAAGTTGGAAGCGACAATGTATGACAAACACTGACAGCAGGCAGGAGACAGCCGCAAACGCAAACGTGAGAGCCAGCCCGTGGGGGCTGCCGCTGCGCCCTCGCCAGACCAACCCACCGCTGTGACTCCAGGTTAAGTTAAGTAATCAAGTGTGAGTATCTGCTGTTTACCCTAGCTCTGGGCCAGTGGGGCAGAGCACATTTTCTATTAGCTTATAACAAACATTCTATGCATAACGTATTTTGAATTTAAAACTTCTAAAACAATACACAGCTAGCATGGTGAAACCACCATGCCACTGTGGTCAGATCTGAACTGAACTGGAGTGTGTGTGCCGACACTCCTAACTCATCACCACTACCATAGCACCTCACTTACCTGAAGTCCTATTTAGCAAATACCCTTCGATACACATTTAGATCAGGTGTAAAATGCAATCTGAGCATTACATACCAACAAAAATGTGCGGATGTCAAATTTCATGAAATAGCTGTTTCCTTTATAGCAGACAATGTTCATCACCGCCCGGGGAGAGCAAAGAACCAGGGGACGGCGGCTAACTTGGGGCAGGTTCATTAAATTTGCTCAGTTCAAGACGTTCCAAATTGAAATATTAATAGCAGGCATGTATTGTTTCTTCTCTAGAAATTTTATCCTCAGTATAGTCATCATCCAATTTATAACGAATTTATAAAAATAGCTTTTTTATCCAATAATTCCAGCAAGGTAAAAATAGGAGTTTCTTTTTTATATATAGCAAATGAAACAGGCTCACTGAACACGAGGGGCCTGGGCTTGCTGAGCTCGCCATCCATCCACCACGATGAACCCACACTCAGTCTAAGCATGTGCTGCGGTCCTGCACACTGGCAGTTTCAGGTGCAGAAGCTTCTTTCAAATCATGGGCCACACAAAAAGACCAGCCCACTGAGATCTGCTGGAACCACAGAGCTAAGTGAAAACTGCATCCCAGTTTAGAAAACAGCAGCACTTTTCCTTAATCTAATTAGAGATTCAAGGTGGGGAGGGAGTGGTGTGTCATTCCTCACATATCTAGCGTTAAACCTTTAAAGAATTTCTTTAAAAATACACACACACACACACACACACACACACACACACACACGTATGCACGCGCGCGCGTGCACACACACACTTGAAAGAAGTCGCTGCACCGGCAAAGACGCGCTTTAAGCTTACTATGAAATACAAAAGTGCACTCTTCTATATCTACATATAAAACATATTAGAAATAAAACTGTGTAAAATGTTTGCTGTGCAAACTGTGAAAAGTCAGGTGAGTCTGCTCCCCCGTCCTACTGCAGGGAGTCGCTGTTCTCCAAGACGAGCCCGCTGATGTGCGCAGGGGCCAGGGCACCTGCGTCCTCCTCTGTGCTGTCCACAGACTCATCCTCGCTCTGCCCTGCCATCATGACCTGCTGCACCGCCAGGGTGGCCCCGTCCGAGGACAGGGACTGAAGGCTGTCCACGTTCATGTTCACGGGCGTGGTGATGGTCACAACAGCTCCTGCGGTAGGATGAGGGTGTGTCACTATTTAAATTAGTGCTCACAGAAAAACACTTTATTACTCAATTGGGTGCTGTTTGCTCGTTTGCCCACCTACATGTGTGTAGGGAATGTTCAACAGGGACTGAAGACACTGTTTCTGAAATCAGCCTCAGACCACCCTTAGCTAATAAGGCCTCGGCCTAAGAACACCCTCAGTGGAGATCAGGACTATAAAGAACACAGATTCGTGAAGCAAACTGTATTGTAATAACAAGAAAACCCAAACACACGAAGGAGACACACAAAAAGAACACAGTGGACACACAAAGTCAAAAGGAGAAGACAGGAGGAGGAAGGAGGGTCTGTATGGAAGGAAGAGAAGCCGTCACATGCCAGGGCCTGCTGCAGAGCCTAACAGCGGACGATGAAAACAGCCCGAATAGCCACGAGCAAGGCCCAAATTAAAACCCTCCACAATGAAGAGGATGGGCACAGTGGCTCACAACTATAATCCCAGCCCTTTGACAGGCCAAGGAGGGAGGATCCCTTGAGCCAGGAGTTCCAGACCAGCCAGCCCGGGCAACATGGGAGGCCCTATCTCTACAAAACACTGAAAAACTGCCCAGGCATGGTGATGCATGCCTGTAGTCCCAGCTACTCAGGAGGCTGGGGTGGGAGGCTCGCTTGAGTCCAGGAGGTCAAGGGGCTACAGTGAGCCAAGCTCACTCCACTGCACTCCCCAGCCTGGGTGACAGAGCAAGACCATGTCTCAAAAAAATAAAACAAAACACTGAACAATGGAATGCTATGTTGCTACTAAACCATACAGTGGACCAATGTCTACTAATTTGTAAAATTCTGCGAGATGCATTAATGAGTAATGAAGGAAAATAGGCAGTGTTACATGATATGCTAACACCTGGGTAAAATTTTAAGGGTTACACGTTCATCCATTCATTTGTGTCTGTGCATACAATGTCCTATCACGTATGCACTGGAGGTTGCACAGGAAACTGGTAACAATGACTGTCTCTGGAGAAGTAGAAGCCAGGATGGAAGAGAGATTTACTTTTCACGGAATATTCTTGTTTCAGTGTCTTTCCTCAGTAGACAGGCATTGCCTTTTGTGACAGAGGGAGACAGAGAAAGGGGGAAAGAAAGAGAATAGTAACTTTCTAGCTATTCACTTTAAATAGGAGACCACTACACATGAAAACCTAAACGACACAGCCACAGCAGTACTTGAGGACACTTGCTTTAAATGCATGTAACACAACTCAAGAGAGGCTAAACGGACACAAAGTAAGTGTGATTCACAGCCCATCCTAACCTGGGGGCCAGCACCACCACGGAACGTCCCCCGTGCATTCAGTGGAGAACCCACCAGCTCCTGCTGCAAGGAACTGACCTGAGGCTGGGGGAAAAGACCACAGGGTACAGAGCCCAGCACTCACACAGGCAGCCTGGAACTCACTGTCCACAGCCACTGGACGGAAAAGTGAGGAGGGTCTGGCCTCTGCTGGGATAATCCATGTTAGCCTGAGCACTGCTACGGACCACTCGCAAGGATCACACGGCTCCCAAGTGACATAACTGCCCTCCAGAGAAAAGCTCAAGAAGACTTACAGGAATACAAAACTCCAGCACCTCCGAAGGCAGAATTCCCAGTGCCTGGCGTCCAGTCAGATGACCAGCCACAAAAAGAAGCAGGGACACCCATCATCGGGGGAAAAGCAATCAGCTAAAACTGAGTTGAGCTGACGGGTGCTGGAATTCGGAGAGGACATCGAAACAGCCGCTGTGCCTGTACTCTGTGTGTTCCAAACAGCTGCTGCACCTGCATTCTGTGTGTTCTAAACAGCTGCTGTGCCTGTACTCTGTGTTCCACTGCTGTGCCTGTACTCTGTGTGTTCCAAACAGCTGCTGCGCCTGTACTCTGCGTGTTCCAAACAGCCGCTGCGCCTGTACTCTGTGTGTTCCAAACAGCCACTGCGCCTGTACTCTGTGTGTTCCAAACAGCCACTGCGCCTGTACTCTGTGTGTTCCAAACAGCTGCTGCGCCTGTACTCTGTGTGTTCCAAACAGCTGCTGTGCCTGTACTCTGTGTTCCACTGCTGCGCCTGTACTCTGTGTGTTCCAAACAGCCACTGCGCCTGTACTCTGCGTGTTCCAAACAGCCGCTGTGCCTGTACTCTGCATGTTCCAAACAGCTGCTGCGCCTGTACTCTGCGTGTTCCACTGCTGCGCCTGTACTCTGTGTGTTCCAAACAGCCACTGCGCCTGTACTCTGCGTGTTCCAAACAGCCGCTGCGCCTGTACTCTGTGTGTTCCAAACAGCGGCTGCGCCTGTACTCTGCGTGTTCCAAACAGCTGCTGCGCCTGTACTCTGTGTGTTCCACTGCTGCGCCTGTACTCTGTGTGTTCCAAACAGCCACTGCTCCTGTACTCTGCGTGTTCCAAACAGCCGCTGCGCCTGTACTCTGTGTGTTCCAAACAGCGGCTGCGCCTGTACTCTGTGTGTTCCAAACAGCGGCTGCGCCTGTACTCTGTGTGTTCCAAACAGCGGCTGCGCCTGTACTCTGCGTGTTCCAAACAGCTGCTGCGCCTGTACTCTGTGTGTTCCACTGCTGCGCCTGTACTCTGTGTTCCAAACAGCTGTTGCGCCTGTACTCTGCGTGTTCCACTGCTGCGCCTGTACTCTGTGTGATCCAAACAGCGGCTGCGCCTGTACTCTGTGTGTTCCACTGCTGCGCCTGTACTCTGTGTGTTCCAAACAGCCACTGCGCCTGTACTCTGTGTGTTCCAAACAGCCACTGCGCCTGTACTCTGTGTGTTCCAAACAGCGGCTGCGCCTGTACTCTGTGTGTTCCACTGCTGCGCCTGTACTCTGTGTGTTCCAAACAGCCACTGCGCCTGTACTCTGCGTGTTCCAAACAGCGGCTGCGCCTGTACTCTGCGTGTTCCAAACAGCGGCTGCGCCTGTACCCTGCGTGTTCCAAACAGCCGCTGCGCCTGTACTCTGCGTGTTCCAAACAGCTGCTGCGCCTGTACTCTGCGTGTTCCAAACAGCCGCTGCGCCTGTACTCTGTGTGTTCCAAACAGCCGCTGCGCCTGTACTCTGCGTGTTCCAAACAGCGGCTGCGCCTGTACTCTGCGTGTTCCAAACAGCCGCTGCGCCTGTACCCTGCGTGTTCCAAACAGCCGCTGCGCCTGTACTCTGCGTGTTCCAAACAGCTGCTGTGCCTGTACTCTGTGTGTTCCAAACAGCTGCTGCGCCTGTACTCCGTGTGTTCCAAACAGCGGCTGCGCCTGTACTCCGTGTGTTCCAAACAGCGGCTGCGCCTGTACTCCGCGTGTTCCAAACAGCTGCTGTGCCTGTACTCTGCGTGTTCCAAACAGCTGCTGCGCCTGCACTCTGTGTGTTCCAAACAGCGGCTGCGCCTGCACTCTGTGTGTTCCACTGCTGCGCCTGTACTCTGTGTTCCAAACAGCTGCTGCACCTGTACTCTGTGTTCCACTGCTGCGCCTGTACTCTGTGTTCCAAACAGCTGCTGCGCCTGTACTCTGCGTGTTCCAAACAGCTGCTGCGCCTGCACTCTGTGTGTTCCACTGCTGCGCCTGTACTCTGTGTGTTCCACTGCTGCGCCTGTACTCTGCGTGTTCCAAACAGTGGCTGTGCCTGTACTCTGTGTGTTCCACTGCTGCGCCTGTACTCTGTGTGTTCCAAACAGCGGCTGCGCCTGCACTCTGTGTGTTCCACTGCTGCGCCTGTACTCTGTGTGTTCCACTGCTGCGCCTGTACTCTGTGTGTTCCAAACTTAAGCAGACTCACAAAAGACCTAAGAGACTCAAACGGAACTTCTGGAGGGATGAAAACCACAGTGTCTACGATGAAAAGCACACTAGATGGGATCAGCAGAAGATGAAGCAGTGCAGAAGAAAGTGCAGTGGAAGGAGAGTCACGGAAATCACCCAAAATGAAACCGAATCTAACCAACTGAAAAGCACATCAGCCACTGTGTGAAACTTTTCACCACCTAATATACAGGCACTCACGTCCCTGAAAAGGGCTGCAGGAGGAAGGTCAGAAAATGTGGCTAAAGAAATAATGGGCCCAAACTTTCCTAACTGAAAAAAGAAAGAAGAGGAAATACCACCATTTACATACACTTAAAAACACATGCATAAAGGCTGGGCGCAGTGGCCCATGCCTGTCATTCCAGTACTTTGGGAGGCCCAGGCAGGTGGATCGCGAGGTCAGGAGTTCGAGACCATGGTGAAACCCCGTCTCTACTAAAAATACAAAAAAAAAAAAAAAATTAGCCAGGCGTGGTGGCAGGTGCCAGTAATTCCAGCTGTTTGAGAGGCTGAGGCAGAGACTTGCTTAAACCCAGGAGGCAGAGGTTGCTATGAGTCAAGATCACACCACTGCAGTCCAGCCTGGGCAAGAGAATGAGACTCCATCTCAAAAAATAAATAAAAAAATAAAAACACGTGCACGCAAAACCATCCAATATATGAAGAACTCATGCAAACAGAA
Source organism: Saguinus oedipus (assembly GCA_031835075.1). Classification (NCBI taxonomy): domain Eukaryota; kingdom Metazoa; phylum Chordata; class Mammalia; order Primates; family Cebidae; genus Saguinus; species Saguinus oedipus. The sequence goes on from CM063186.1 coordinate 69,183,670, forward strand.
AGATTCATATAAAATACATCAGAATGGCTGCCTGTGACAGGGACGGAGGGCAGAGGTCACAGGGAATAAGCAAAAACAAGAGAAGGACGAGGCGGATGAAGAAAAAGAAGCCATATGGTGAGAACAGGGTGATTCCCTCCTCTGCACCCAAAGTGGGAGGGAAAAGGAGAGCAAACGCAGAAGTAAAGGAGAATCCACTGTCCGTGGCTACGTCTGTGAACAGAACGAATGATTTTCTATCTCTATCATGTGTTTTACATTCCCTACTACTGGTGCTCCTAACTCTTACCAAGAGCTCCCACGCACCCAGAATGCAGGTTCCCGTGTTTTTGTTGCAGAGAAAGAGAATGACATGTACTCTGGTTCACCGCATTACCTGAGGCTCGGAGCTCACAGGCCTGATCCAGGCCTCCTGTTCAGAATCCCCACCCCGCGGTCCACCGGGTCTGGCCCTGGCCAGCCGCCCGTACCTTCTGACATGGTGAGCTCGCTCGGCGGTGGCTGTGTGACTCCTGATGCAATAGAGTCGGGCCAGAACCTCTGAACTGGCCGGTTCTGAGCAGTTTTTTTCTTTGCTTTGGGGGTTTCTGAACAACTTGAATCCAACATTGGCTGAAGAATTCGTCTTCTGGCATTGATGAACCTGGAGTCGACAAAGGGAAGCTTCCATCAAAACAGGCTTCCTAAAGACCCTATCCAGGACTAACGAACCCTCCTAACAAACACAGCGCTCTGTGAACCACGCTACAAAGAATAACTCATGCTCTCCTCTATCATAACTACTTAAGAGGACTCGACAGCTACTCTAAATCATCTAAATGGCCGGAAGCCGCGCCCGTTGTGTTAGAATCGTTTACACAGGGACCAGCTCATCCCTGGCACATTTTTTTTTTTTTTGCCTCAACTCATTTACTGCATCTTTACCAACTAGATGCTCATGAGAACGCAGTGATCCTGCTGAATCTGCGATTTCACACTGTTCTCCCTAAGGAAGGAAAATGTGAAAGAAGCAAGACTTTCTGTGTCCTGTGCTGCCGTCACGCCTGAGACCATCAGCAGCCTGCAGGTCACCAGTGTGGCCGAGCCTGGGGTGGCAACCTGTCTGAGCCATCAGGGAACAGGACTGCCAACTCTGGCTTTACCACAAAGCACGAGCTAAGGCAAGAGCTGCATCCTTTCAAACACGGTTCCCAGCGATGAGCTATTTCTGAGAGGACTGAAGGCGTAAGTCGCCCAGTGGCCCGAGACACAGGACTACTCGGCACCTGGGCACTGGCAGTGATGGAATCCCCGACAGACGCTAGCGGCTCTGTGAGACTAAGAACTCCACAGAGAACGAGACCAGCAGCAATCACAGGCTGGCGAGGCAGGCCGGACACTGTTTCCTATCAACTGAGTATGGCGACAATACCAAAACACATCTAAGATGAAAGCCTGCTGTCTTCACTTCCCGCTCTTGAATGCTGCTTTTTTTTTTCTTTTTTTTTTTGAGAGTTTCACTCTTGTCGCCTAGGCTGCAGTGCAGTGGCACCATCTCGGCTCACTGCAACCTCCACCTTCCAGGTTCAAGAGATTCTCATGCCTCAGCCTCCCGAGTAGCTGGGATTACAGGCATGTACCACCACGTCCAGCTAATTTTTGTATTTTTAGTACAGACGAGGTTTCTCCATGTTGGTCAGGTTGGTCTCGAACTCCCAACCTCAGGTGATCTGACCGCCTCGGCCTCCCAAAGTGCTGAGATTACAGGCGTGAGCCACCGCGCCCGGCCAGTTCCCATTCTTATGCTCTGAGCTGTTGCCTTTGGATATGAGAAAGTGCAAGGAGACTCAAATCCCCAGGCTGGCTTTTCCTCCTGCGGTGACTGGAGCACTAAGATAATGACCCAGACACACGTTCTGCCACAACGACCACCCTATGCCACTGACCGGGCCACTCTGCTACAAAAGGAACTGCAACGGGAAGAAACAGAAAAAAACAACCGTCGTCCCGTGAAAGCGCCTATCAAAGAGTCACACGTTACCCCTAACCTAACACAGCAGAGGCAACACCAGCCATGCTTAAGGCCTCATTTCTGTCTTCTGTTCTCGGTCACATGAGTGGTAAAGTAGCTGACCCCTGCTGCAGTCACACACTGCTCGTCTGGTAAAAGCCAGACTTCTGCATCTGGATAGTTGAGTAGCCATGTTCACGGTGTCAGGGAAATAAAAGCATTGCTTTCAGACTCAGATTCTACTCGGGCTTGTCACTGTGACAACGTCTCTCTTTTTTTAATGCCCCCCTTTGCAAAACAACAGAACTAGAACTGGATCAGCTCTAAGGCTGCTTCATTTTAAAAGTCCAAGATTTTAAAACATCTACAAGATTATATAAGGACACAGTCGAGTGATAATGAGCCAGCTCAGATGCCGCATGCTTCATTTAGAGGGATCCAGAGGTCCCTGCAGCACCAGCTCCACGGCCACCCGAGACCCCAGCAAGGCCCCGCCGCTACTGTAATGTGTTTCTAAATCCTTCTTATTCAAAGCTGCTACCAGCAGAGGCACGAGCTAATGCTAAATCTCACTCCAAGATGTAATGTTTGTAAACACAGAAGAAAAGAAAATCACAAAAAGTGAAAGTAGCTACAAATATTAAAGATTTCAGAAATCTGGAATTTAAGGTCCATTACTAAACTGTAGTTAATATTACAATCAAAGTTCATGCCAAACCTAGATAAGACGATTCGTTAAGGCAACATAGCAGCAAGTCAGGAACAGCAGGAACACCAGGCCGTGACGAATGAGGAAGGCGGGAGGTGCTGAGCGGCGAGGGGGCAGCAGCACATCCAGAGAGGCCCGTGTCCAGCATCCTCCCCTTCGGACCACCCACCACGGGTGTGCCCCACCAATGGATGTGGTTTCGACATAGACTCCAGGAAAACAACCCAGAACATGCGCAGTAAGTGACAAGCATCGCAGCAACAACACACTCACAATCTTGACGTTTTTGTTAATATTCTGTCCAAAGATTTGGCTGGGAGCAGTGGCTCATGCCTGTAATCCCGAAACTTTGGGAGGCTGACGCAGATAGACCATTTGAGGTCAAGAGATGGAGACCAGATTGACCTACATAGTGAAGCCCCGTCTCTACTAAAATACAAAAATTAGCCAGGCGTGGTGGCGGGTGCCTGTAGTCCCAGCTACTCGGGAGGCTGAGGCAGGAGAACCACTTGAACCCAGGAGGCAGAGGTTGCAGTGAGCCGAGATTGTGCCACTGCACTCCAGCCTGGGCAACAGAGCAAGACTCTGTCTCAAAAAAAAAAGGATTTAACAGAAAATAACTCAAATAGTCTAGTCTATTGTGACTACCCAAATCTAAAAGTGGCAAGAATGCAGGATCAGGGAAGTACCAAGGCCGCCCGAAGCCGGCCTCCTGCAGGTGCACTGCACGAACACGAAGACTTGCTTGCTGGAGCTTCAGCAAGTTCACATTTTAGCACAGTTAAGATAAAGACAATAATGTTTACAACCGGAAGAATTTGTGCTTTCTTCTGTTATGCCAATTTTATTAAGAGGAAACTGTCTGCTACAGCTGACCAGCAAGTAAATAAACACGAGACAAGTGACTCACAACCAAGGCGGAAGGCCACCCCCACCTAGTGCCACGTCGGCACACGTGCAAGCTCTGACCAAAGGAAGAACGTCTGCCAGAGTGCAAGTGTCCACACACCGACCTCAGCACTACAAGGGGCTGCTTCAGGAAATGTCCTGTTTCTGTCCTGCCGTGCATGTGCAGGGCCCCCCAAGACAGAGCAGAGGGTCCTGCCGTGCATGTGCAGGGCCCCCCAAGACAGAGCAGAGGGTCCTGCCGTGCATGTGCAGGGCCCCCCAAGACAGAGCAGAGGGTCCTGCCGTGCATGTGCAGGGCCCCCCAAGACAGAGCAGAGGGTCCTGCCATGCATGTGCAGGGCCCCCCAAGACAGAGCAGAGGGTCCTGCCGTGCATGTGCAGGGCCCCCCAAGACAGAGCAGAGGGTCCTGCCGTGCATGTGCAGGGCCCCCCAAGACAGAGCAGAGGGTCCTGCCGTGCATGGAGCAGGGCCCCCCAAGACAGAGCAGAGGGTCCTGCCGTGCATGGAGCAGGGCCCCCCAAGACAGAGCAGAGGGTCCTGCCGTGCATGTGCAGGGCTCCCCAAGACAGAGCAGAGGGTCCTGCCGTGCATGTGCAGGGCCCCCCAAGACAGAGCAGAGGGTCCTGCCGTGCATGGAGCAGGGCCCCCCAAGACAGAGCAGAGGGTCCTGCCGTGCATGTGCAGGGCCCCCCAAGACAGAGCAGAGGGTCCTGCCGTGCATGTGCAGGGCCCCCCAAGACAGAGCAGAGGGTCCTGCCGTGCATGTGCAGGGCCCCCCAAGACAGAGCAGAGGGTCCTGCCGTGCATGGAGCAGGGCCCCCCAAGACAGAGCAGAGGGTCCTACCCTGGGCAGGGCCTGTCACTGCTGGCCTCCCACCCTCCAGAGGCCCATCTACTAACAGCACGGTTTGTATGAATGTGGGCCTGGGGACAGTAGCACTCTAGAGAAATAGGTCTAAAGAGGCAGGAAGGGTGCGGTCCATCACGAGGTACTGACGGGAAAGCTCAGGTGAAATCTGGTTTATTCCTCAGTCTCCTGCTCCCACTGCCCATTAAAAGAACTCATATTTTCAGTCAGGCACAGTGACTCATACCCATGATCCCAGCACTTTGAGAAGCTGAGGTGGGAGGATCACTTGAGGCCAGGAGTTTGAGACCAGCTTGGGCAACACGGCAAGACCCCATCTCAATTGGGAAAAACAAAAAAGACAGATCTCGTGTTTTCAGCAAGCTTTCACCATGTTGTGTTAGTGTCAGGGCTTCCGAGCACTCCACCGTGCTGACAGGCACGACTTCGGAAAGCAGGGCACCTTACCAGTTGTTGACTTGGAGTAGTGTCAAATTTGTCTGAGCAGCAATCTGCTTTTTCTCGTCCTCTGTCGGGTAGGGATGCTGAAAGTAGAAAGGAAGGTTACCACGGCCTTCAAGTATAAAGTCAGGTGATCTAGGTGAAACGTAAGCATTACAGTCGTCTGAAAATACCGGTAACATCAATGGTGCTTCTAGCCGAGACCTAACGCAGTCTTACAGAACGAAGTCTTCCTTCTGGTGCCCAGGAATGTCCCAGTGCCGCAGCGGCTGGTCAGTGCACAGGCCAAGGAGGACTGCCCCCACATCTAACGGTTCAAAGGCGACAATAACAGCAGCGGCATCCCCAGGAGCAGCTGCGCAGCCCAGCGGTGAGTCTGTGCCAGGCTTGATGCCATCTATAGATTTTCTACCAACGTTATTCAACTTTAACTTATGAACAATAAATGACATCCATTTAAAGAGGATGGATGGATGAGTTAGGCCCGAGAACCTGCCACAGGCAACACACAACACATGAGCACGTTTCTATTACCTTGGTCCATGCTATAGTAATCCACGGATTCCTGAGCTGGTCACTGCCATTGGCTTTATCTTACAGAGGAGGAGACTGGGGCATGGAGAGTTTGCAAACTTCCCCCATCCCGCAGCTGGTGAAGTGGGTGGAGCAGGAAACGGCCAGGCAGCTGGGGGAAACACTTCCATCACTGGTCAACAAGAGTACTGACACTGGGATGAGCTGATGCCATCGACAGCTTTCTTGGGATCGGGTCTCTGCCAGATTAACCTGTGCTGTCAGTAAAGAACTGAACCCAGGGCCGGCGACAGGAGGCCTGTTATGCTCTTCTTCTTTTATGTGTGACTGAAACATTTCACATACGAAAACTTCAACCAGAGGGCCACGTGCACTGGCTCATGCCTTTAGTCCCAGCACTTTGAGAGGCCAGGGCAGGTGGATCACTTGATGTCAGGAGTTCAAGACCAGCCTGGCCAACATGGTGAAACCCCATCTCTACTAAAAATACAAAAAATTAGCCTGGCATGGAGGTAGGTGCCTGTAAGCCCAGCTACTCAGGAGGCTAAGGCAGGAGAATTGCCTGAACCTGAGAGGCAGAGGCTGCAGTGAGCTGAGATCACACCACTGCACTCCAGCCTGGGCAATAAGAGCAACACTCCATCTAAAAAAAAAGAAAAGAAAAAAACTAACCAGAACTAAACAGCAAAACTCACAGAAGTATTAACCAAAAATGATGTATAGCTATGCTAAGTAATTTCTCCAAGACTGATGACTGTCTACATGCGGAAATCGACACATTTACTGCAAACCTGAATGCACTGAAGTCCCTGATTTCTGACCAACAGGGACCCAAGAGAATGAATGGCACCAGCAAAGTAAGCAGTGGGAGTTTCCCATGGCTTTGATGTGAAAGGAACACTCGGCGACATGGAAACGGCCCTGCTCCTCTCACGGGAGGACGGATCGGCCTCGGATGTGCCTCAGCAGTGATGTTTCTTTCCTCAAACTCACTGGCAGCATGACTCAACCTGACTATCCACCAGTGTGTGCCCCGAGCTCAAGGTCACAGAAACATGAATATTGTTCTCCCCCTTAAAGAAGCCCATGAAACAGAAACTGGGCATAAAACTCGGGCACACAAGCAGAAAGCAGCAACGGCAACAGATGCCACGCTCGAGTGTGTGGGAAACTACAGCGGGGTGGTGCTGCCAGGAAACAAGGGCGAGGAGGGACTGAGAACGCCACAGAAGAAATGCAGCTCCTTAGCCCGACACGGCGAGCAGGGCTGAGCATTTCAGAAATCGTTAAAACGTGAAGGGCGACCTCAAAGGACAGCGCTTGCCCAACCCACCACTCCGTGTTCTCCCATAATTATACATGTTTATTGGTTGGAACAGTCACAGTTTATGTGAGAATACCTCCACGCGGCCTTTTTCCTGCTGTCATTTACCACACCTCCTGACTGCTTAGAGCCCCCATTCACCATGCCAACTGCCCACACGATTCTCATCGAACAGACATGCTGATCCGCTTTCCATGATGATACTGAACAACAAAGTAACATTTTACACATAAAACTTTGTTTTCTTGTGACTGATCTCCTTGGGCCAATTTCTCAGAGTGGCCCCACTGCTTAAAGGTAGCACTTCTTTCTCCTGACATGTGCGGCTGGCTCGCCACCTTAGCCCATGGAAGCAGTGCAGCGGAGACCAAGAGGCCAGGGCCGGCAAGCGGGGGACGCACAGTCTCCCTGTGCTCCTGCCAGGCCTTCCGCCCCGGAGAGGGGCCCTTCCCCTCCCAGGACGGCTCAGCAACAGCAGCCACCGTTTCAAGCCCTCAGCCAGTCACTCCCATGGACCCCGTCCTCAACCGAGGAGCCCGAGGCAGCCACAGGAAAGCAGGCCACGAGATGGCGAGATGGCCACGGGCTCGGGGGCCCACAGTCGGGGAGGGCAAGGACAGAGTGTCAGGGACACATAGGCCTCAGCCGCAGTGGAGGTGCCCAGGAGAGGAGGCAGCAGAAGGGCAGGGCAGATGTGGCACAGAAAAACGAGGAGGCTGGGAAGACGGGAGGATACAGTCACAGCTCCACACCCATCAGCGGCGACAGTGAGGGGAGAAGGGCAACCTGATGGCCAAGCCAAACTGGCATCTGCCTCCTGCCTCAGTCTCCCTGTGCTTGCCCTAGGAGAGCCCCGCCTGCTCTCTTCAGCCCTGGGTCAGCAGGCTGGCAGCAATGGTGCCACACAGCGTGCAGAGCGGGTCTCCCCCATCAACCCAGCAAGCCGGCCCACCACTGCGCTTCCTAAGATGTCCTGGGGACAGAGAGAACCCACGATCATGCCCGGAGGAGGGAGCCAGGTACACAAACACTGAGCAAACCAGAGCTCGCCGGGGGGAGGGAGCCAGGTACATACACACTGAGCAAACTGGCGCTCCCTCTGGGACAGGGAGAACCCATGATCATGCCCGGGGGAGGGAGCCAGGTACAAACACACTGAGCAAACCAGCGCTCGCCGGGGAGGGAGCCAGGTACACACACACTGCGCAAACCGGCGCTCCCTCTGGGACAGGGAGAACCCACAATCATGCCCGGGGGAGGAGCCAGGTGCAAACACACTGAGCTAACCAGAGCTCGCCGGGGGAGGAGCCAGGTACACACACACTGAGCAAACCAGCGCTCCCTCTGGGACAGACTCCCTTCCAGAGAAAGGCAAGCCACCATGTGGCCCTGTGGGTGCACTCGACCCTGTGATGTCTCTAACTGATCTCAGCTTCACTGCGAATCCAACACACAAACGCAGGGCGACTTCCCCAGCTGCTGCCCAAGAACGCCCTGACTCCTTTCTCTGCCCACTTCTCTGGCTCACCCGACCCCATCGCCCTTCGCGGTGGGCTGTCTCATGCATATGCACAGCTCACGCGTGCCCGGCTTGCTCCTCGGCGGCAGCCCTCACTGTCCTTCGTGTTTCCTGCAGCAGTGTCCTCTTGCTGTCGGTGGCCCTCCCTCTCGCCCCAGCTCCCCCATTATAGACATGCCACAAAGTCCTGAAAGTCAGGTCTTGGACTTTCAGAGCCCAGAGAAGTAACCCTTTTCCATGAACATAAGCCAGAAGGCCAGTGCTGCCGAGGGCTGGGAGGCGGGGGCCGGCACAGCTGTCCTTACCCCGATGTGCTGGAAGAGCCAGGACCGCATCACGTTCGTGGCGTGCTTCGGCAGGACGCCCCTCTTGTTCTTAGATGAACCATCATCCTGATGCAAGATGCTGAGATCTTGGTTTAACTGTAACTGAAGCTTTTACACAATTGAGAAATAACATTAGAAAGCACAGGGAGTTCCCACATATCCAAGTACTTACAACTCCAGGTGGAGAAAGCAGCCAAGGATCGGCCAGGTAAATGACCCATGTCAAGGCACACACACGGGAACCCTGTGTGGGCTGACATTTTAGGACACTACTCCCTCCACATTGTTGGGCTTTTCTTTCTTTTGAGATAGGATCTTGCTCTGTCACCGAGGCTGGAGTGCAGTGGTGCAATCGCAGCTCACTGCAGCCTTGAACTCCTGGGTTCAAGTGATTCTTCCAGCTCAGCCTCCTGGGTAGCTGGGACCACAGGCACGCATCACCACACCCAGCTAATTTCTTCTAATTTTTGTAGAAACAGGGTCCCACCCTGACGCCCAGGCTAGCACAGGATAAGTCTTTGTACTAGTGACCCGGCTCTCAGGCCTCTCGGGCGAGGAGGCTCAGAGTCCATCGTGCTGCAGGCAGAAACACTGTGACCCTCTCCCCCAGCATCTGCTCCCACCTGTGCCTCCTACAGAGAGGGCAGCGAGAACATGTGACTTCCTCACTGAAAAGAGATTTCAAGAACCAATGAGAGTGAACAGGAACACCAGAAAATCCAACTCTCAAGAGCAGGACATGCCAAGGGAGCACAGGGAAAAGACAGAAACAGCATGAGGGCAGGAAGAGGAGCCGCAGAGCAGGAGGCACAGGCCGACTCCTTGCTCCAGACGCCTCAGCAGGCACTGGAGAGCTAGGTCTTCCCTCCCGTCACCCAGGAAAGGGCAGGCTACTCTGCCGACTTGATTTTAAAAGAAAAAGATGTGGATGGCGTTTCTTTGTTAAATTCCTTCTCACAAAACACAAGAGATGATCTACGCGTTACGAGGCCATGCTCAGGCTCTGGCACAGCCCCTCTCACACAGCCTCGCCAGGTGCCTGCTGAGATGACGCTGCCACTGAACACTGCACAGAGCAGCAGGGAAGGAAGGGAGTCCACTCCGGAGGGCCCGTGGCACAGATAGGTCAGCCTATTTAAGAACTCACATATAAACCTAATATGTACGGTGACTCACACCTGTAATCCCAGCACTTTGGGAGGCCAAGGCAGGACTGTTTGAGCCCAGGAGTTCAAGACCAGCCTGGGCAACATACTGAGACTTCATCTTTACAAAAAGTTTAAAATTAACTGGGCAAGGTGGCACATGTCTGCAGTCCCAGCTACTCAGGAGGTGGAGGTGGGAGGATTGCTTAGCCTGGGAGGTCAAGGCTACAACAGGCTGTTTGCTCCACTGTACTCCAACCTGGGTGGCAGAGTGACACCTTGTCTCTTTATTTAAAAAAAAAATCAGAGCACCTGTAAGAAAAGAGAAGCTTCTCACCGGGCGTGGTAGCTCATGCCTATAATCCCAGCACTTTGGGCAGCCAAGGTGGGTTGATCACAAGGTCAGGAGTTCGAGACCAGCCTAGCCAACAAGGTAAAAAACCCATCTCTACTGAAAATACAAAAATTAGCTGGGTGTGGTGGCTTGTGCCTGTAATCCCAGACACTCTGGAGGCTGAGGCATGAAAATTGCTTGAATTCAGGAGGCGGAGGTTGCAGTAAGCTCAGAGCATGCCACTGCACTCCAGCCTGAGCAACAGAGCAAGACTCTGTCTCAAAAAGAAAAGAAAAAAAGAGAAGCTTCTGTAAGAGGAGAAAAACACAAAAGATTGGAAAAAAGAACAACCTTCTTGAGAGCCGGGCACAGCAGCTCATGCCTGTAACCCCAGCACTGTGGGAGGCAGAGGCAGGCAGACTGCTTGAGCCCAGGATTTCCAGACCAGACTGGCCAACATGGTGAAACCCCATTTCTACTAAAAATACAAAAATTAGCTGAGCATGGTGGTACATGCCTGTAATCCCAGCTACTAGGGAGGCTAAGGCAGGAGATCGCTTGAACTTGAGAGGCGGAGGTTGCAGTGAGCCAAGATCACACCACGACACTCCAGCCTGGGTAACAGAGTGAGACTTCGTCTCAGAAAAACAAAAAACAAAAATAATGCTTTCCCAACATGGGGTAGAAAGAATTTTCAACCTGGAATTCTATAAGTAAACAGACTGCATATCAAATATGAGGTCAAAATAAAGTCATGTTTAGGTCTGCAAAGTCTCAAAAACGTGGGTTTGTTTTCATTTCTCTGAGACAGAGCTTCGCTCTTGTTGCCCAGGCTGGAGTGTAGTGGCATGACCTCAGCTCACTGCAATTTCTGTCCCCCAGGTCAAGCAATTCTTCTGCCTCAGCCTCCCAAGCAGCTAGGATTACAGACATGCACCTGAAGACCAGCTAATTTTTGTATTTTTTTTTCTTGTTTTATTTTACAGAAAATAATTTGGTTCCAATGCAATCTCTGTATTTTTAGTAGAGACAGGGTTTCACCATCTTGGCCAGGCTGGTCTCAAACTCCTGACCTCAAGAGATCTACCCATCTTGGCCTCCCAAAGTGTTGGGATTACAGATATGAGCCACCGTACCCAGCCAGAATCAATGTTCTTTTTTTATTTTATTTTTTTGAGATGGAGTCTCACTCTGTCACTCAGGCTGCAGTGCAGTGGTGTGATCTCAGCTCACTGCAACCTCTGCTTCCCAGGCTCAAGCAATTCTTCTGCCTCAGCCTCCCTAGTAGCTAGGACTACAAGCATGCACCACTGCACCCAGCTAAGTTTTATATTTTTAGAGATAGAGTTTTGCCATGTTGGCCAGGCTGTTCTTGAACTCCTTACCTTGTGATCCGCCTGCCTCAGCCTCCCAAAGTGCTGGGACTACAGGCGTGAGCTACCACATCTGGCCCAGAATCAACGTTCTTAAAGTAAGAACCGGTAACACACACCAAAGATGGGGAAGGCTCAGCAGCCATAGGGCAGCGAGGCCTGAAAGCCCCGGCCCAACAATATTCTCCCAGTGGAGGCGTGGGCCGGCCTCACTGGTCTGAAAAGCTTGCCTGGTAGTTGTGCCGTGCCCTCTGTGGGGACCCCAGGGAGAGTATGCCCATGAGACCTCTGCCCCTGGTGGGCACACACGATCCAACGTTAGCACTGGATGACGGGGGGAGGAGAGGGGAGGGTTATGAGTGACTTTTTCCTGTTTCTTCAGAATTTTCTGAACTTTCCAAATTTTCTACAATGTGAGAGATGAGAGTACAAAGAAAACACTGACATTCGGAGAAACTGGAAATTGCTACACAAGACAAAGGCTCTTCAGGCAGACGGAAGGGCTCGTGCTTGCCGTACCTGTGCCCCACGTGGGCAGCACTCGCCCCCAAAGCCTTCCAGAAAATGGCACACACACCTGGGAGTTCTGGATCCTAATTGTCCCGGGCGACAACGTCTGCGTGACCACTTGGCCTTGGGGAGTGACGACCGTGACAGGCTGATACACTGTGCCACCTGGAAAGGGAGAATAAAAACTGAGGCTGCCTGTAAGTCTCAATGATTTAAATCATTCTTCTTTTTTCTTCTTTTGTGGACAGGGATCTTGCCTTGTTGCCCAGGCTGGTCTCTAACTCCTGGCCTCAACTCATCTTCCTGCCTTGGCCGCCCACAGTGCTGGGATTATAGACCTGAGCCACTGCACCCAGCCCTCTTCTTGATATACTTACAAAGGAATACAATCTATAGTTTGATGAGCTTTAAATCATTTCAAATGATCAACAATCCTTCGCCAGTTGACTTGTCACTATAAAGTATCAAAACCAACTCCCTGGGCGGGCTGCTCAGGCACCTGCAGCAGTGGGTGGGAGGTGGGCAGGCACTATGTGCCCAGCAGCCCACACAGCCTGGCTCACACACCACTGACCGACCTGAGGTGTGAGGGCTCTCTTCCTTTTGCTAGCCTCTCCTTTCTACTTTTCCCTAAAATTAGCACATGTTAAGGATTTGGCCCAGGGTACTAAATAATAACTATTTTATTCTAGTGATATTTTTTATCAAGAGTGCTTTCTTTTCCCACTGAGGTTTCCCTTTGTGCTACCATGTGAGGTCTTTTGGTGTAAATTTCTACCCCTCGCTCCTCGCCGTGTCCCATTTTCATGATGCTTTGTGGGCTGTTTTGTTCTTGTCTGTTTGGTGGTGGTGGTTGTTGTTTGAGATGGAGTCTCACTCTGTCACCCAGGCTGGAGTGCAATGGCATGGTCTCGGCTCACTGGAACTACGCCTCCCGGGTACAGGAGAGTCTCCTACCTCAGCCTCCTGAGTAGCTGGGATTATAGGCACGTGCCACACCTGGCTAACTTCTGTATTTTTAGTAGAGATGAGGTTTCACTATGTTGGCCAGGCTGGTCTTGATCACCTGACCTCATGATCCACCTGCCTCGGCCTCCCAAAGTGCTGGGATTCCAGGCGTGAGCCACCGCGACCGGCCGAGGCTTTGTGTTTTCAGTGTTCCCTACCCACCAGGCAACTCTGGACTCTGTCCCCTTCCTACAGTGGTTTTTGCTCTACAAATAACACTAATGCTAAGACTGCATTTTTATTTGATTGTCATCAATTAATGAGAAAACAAGATTTTCAGAATGCTATTAAAAACACAGTTAAAAGCTATGTTATTTGAAAATGACAAATAATTTTTTGCTGTATATTTTCAACTCCTGTATAAAACCTTTCTTGTTTCTAATATATTTTTGGAAGAGAAACAAAGAAACACAATCTGCATAAAATATTTGTTATTGAGAATTAACAAGAAACAGGCATTCAGAGACCTCTAGCTTTTACCATTGCTGTATTAGAAAATGGCATTAACTTAAAATCAATTTATACTGTCATTCTAACACACAGAACCTTTTCCTGAAAACCTCCTGGAGAGCATGTCATTTCCCGGCATCGTACCTGCCACGGTCGCCATGGCTACGTTTCCCTGCTGCAGCGCGGACGCCGGCACCACAATTCCTTGAGGGCTGATAGTGCCTGTAATGGCACTTTGAATCTGCTGCAAGTCAGAACACACACGTTGAAGAAATTACTAGAAAATGCAAAACTCATGTTTAAAAATTTAAAATAAGTGGCAGAATGACACCATTAAAAGAGGAAAGAGAAGCTTGAGGGAAAGAGCATCCTCAGAGGGCGCGGCTTTCGGAATGCACGCACCGCACACGGAAACCCAGAGATGTGCACTGTGCATCAGACACAAGCGCGCCTGCACCGTCAGCCTGCACCGTGGCTCCCAAGAGATTACCTTCCTCTCGCTGAAGCCTATTCCACATGCCTCACAGCCGGGGGTGTGACTAGGAAGACCCTGCTTTCTGATCACCACCTTCTTCATTAGACTTGGCTTGGGGGACTCTTGAGTCTTCCATGAACCAAGCTCTCCTTGACCAATGAGAACATTCAACAGATGAAACCACAGGCCTGGGAGGCGCTGGAAGTGACCAGGGCTGAGGTCCAAGCCGTGCTGGGGAGTCGGCCCCTGGCATCCACCTTAACTCTTGGCCCCAGCACAGACTAAGTGTGATCTCGGCTCTCCCTGGTGTTCTTGCTTGCATGTTGCCTGGGACTATGCCCGGCCTGCAGCGAGCTCCAGGCAAATGTTTGTCCATGCCCCCCGGAGGGCTCCATATGGACCACTTTATCCACTGAATGTGATGCCTGGGTAGGGCAGAGGAGCCTCCAGTGCTGGGACTGGCACACTCATGCGCCCTGATGTGTGAGCAGTTAAATAGCATAAGGGGACACCATCCCAAGGGGATGACTCTGTGAGCCACCATCGAGCAGAATGTGTAAGCTTAGCGGCTACGCTTAAAGCTGCCCACATTAATTTGGGCGTCATAAAAATTAAGCCAGTCAAATCAATCAACCCAGATCGCACCTACGATCCTAGAAAAAGAGGAACGTCATGAACCCAGAGCAGAAGTAAGGAAACAATAAAGGTCAGAGTGAAATCAATGAAACTAAGAAACACCAAGCCCCCAAAATAAATAAAGGAAACAAAATAGTGTTCTTTAAAAATGACATCAACCTCTAGAGAGACTGAGAAAAAAAGACACAAAAGACCAGTGTCAGAAATGACAAACAGGGAGAGATCACCACAGACCCTGCTGACACCAAGAGGCCAAAGAGAATACCAGACCAGCTCTCAACTCCTCAGTTCAACATCTGAGGTGAAACAGACCAATTCTATTTATCAAACGTTTAAGAACTACCACCAAGTCTACATCATCTCCAGAAAAAACTAAGAGGAGGGAATAGTTACCAATCCACTTCATGTAAGTTCGTGTATCTTGATGCCAAAACCAAGGACAGTATGAAAAAGAAAACCATACACCAATATCCTATAAATACAGGCAAGAGTACTGAACAGAACATTAACCAATGGAATCCAAGAATATATATGAAAAGAATTATGTGCCATGACCAAGTGGAGTTTATTCCAGGAATAGAAAGCTTGTTCAATACTCAAAAAACCAATCCACGTAGTGCCCATTATTAACAGGCTGAAGAAAAATCACAGTCGGATTGATCAGTGAAAAGCACTTAACAAATCTGAACAAAATCAAATCTCTCATAAGAAAAGCAAAATAGGGAAACTTCCTCAACTTGGTAAGGAGGATCTAGAAAAAACCTGCAACTGACATCATGGACAGTCAGTGACTGAAGGACGTGCCCTAAGGGGTGACAAGGCCAGGATGTCTGCTCTTGCTACTTTTACCCAAGATGGCACAGGCCAGGAAAGGAAACGCTTGGGTATAATTCTAAAAACGCATGTACACAATGTATGTGTCAAAAACTATAACACGCTGAGGAAAGCAATCAGAGCTGTCAGTCAGCGGAGAGACTGCCGTCCTTGTGGGTGGAAAACAACACAGTAGAGACGCGGTGCTCCCCGCACTGACAGACAGGTGTAATGCAACTCCTGTCAAGATCTCGGTAAGACTGTTTTGTAGCTCTACATAAGAGCATTCTAAAATGTATGTGGACAGCCGAAGGAACCAGAATAGCTAAAACAATTTTGAAAAGAAATAACAGGGTGGGCAGAAACAGTCTACCCAGTTTTGAGACTCATTCCACAGCTACAGTAATCAAGACTGTGGGACAGACAGATCAATGGAGCAGAAGAAAGACAGGCCCATAAATATGCCCAGCTGATTTTTGGTAAAGCTGCAAAAAGCTGTTCCGTGGGGGAAAATAGCTTTCTGAATAAACAATGCTGGAGCAAATGGGCATCCATAAGCCAACCTGAACCTCACACTTCATACAAAAATCAACTCAAAATGGATCGAGGTTAGAATAAATGTAAAATGTAAAACTATAAAACTTTTAGGAGACCGCACATGCTGGTTCACACTTAAGCCCAGGAGTCTGGGACCAGCCTGGGCAACGTGGTGAGACTTTGTCTCTACTTAGAAACTTGTAGGAAAAAAACATAAGACAAAATCTTTGAGATCTAGGGATAGACAAAGAGTTCTTAGACTGGACACTAAAAGAATGATCCATACAAAGAAAACCTAATAAATTGAACTTTGTTAGCATTAAAAATGTTGGCTCTGAAAAAGGCCTGTTAAGGGGATGAAAAAAATACTTAGCTACTATAGAGTGGGAGAAAACATTTGCAAATCATATATCCAACAGAGAACTAGTACCTATAATAAGCAAAGAACACTCAACATTCAGAAGTAAAAAAAAAAAAAAAAATCCAATTAGAAAATAGGCAAAAGACATAAGTAGATATTTTACCAGAGAAAATACACAGAACGGGCTGGTCGCGGTGGCTCACACCTGTAATCCTAGCACTTTGGGAGGCCAAGGTGGGTGGATCACAAAGTCAGGAGTTCGAGACTACCCTGGCCTACATGGTGAAACCCCAACTCTACTAAAAATACAAAAATTAGCTGGGCGTGGTGGTGCCTGCAATCCCAGCTACTCGGGAGGCTGAGGCTGAAGAATTGCTTGGACCTGGGAGGCGGAGGTTGCAATAAGCCGAGATCGAACTACTGCACTCCAGCCTGGGCAAGAGAGCAAGACTCCATCTCAAAAATATAAATAAATAAATACACAGAGGGCATAATGTTCAACATCATTAGTCATCAGGGAAATGAAAATTAAAACCACAAAGAAATATTACTATCACTACGTATCATCAGAATGGCTAAAACACCATAGTGCTTCTTCATGGATGAACCTTACAGGCATTCTGATCAATGAAATAAGCAAAGGACCCAAAAGGACAAACACCGTACAATTCCATTTAACATGAGAGACCTGGAGTGGTCAAATTCACAGACTGATAGAATGGCGGGTGCCAGGGCGAGGGCAGAGGGACTAGGGAATGAGTGCTTAAGGGGTCAGAGTTTGAGTTTGAGAAGATGAGAATGCTCTGGAGATGGCTGGCGTTGACGGTTGCACAACAGTGTGAATATACTTAATGCACTGAACTGTACATTGTAAAAGAGCTAAGATGGTACATTTTATATTATGTATATTTTACACAGTTTTTTAAAAGAACAAAGTATTTTAAGAAGAAATAAGAGAAAGAAATGAATGGAATTGTACCCTGCATAAACATGGGACTGGGCCCAGTAGGCAGACTGAGGACTCACTTCATACCCTGAGGGAGTTCATTTCCAGACCAGGCTGGGTCAGAGACTAGAGGGTCCTTCTTGTAGGACGCCATTAAGATGACCCAGTGAATTCTGAAAGAGCCGGTGGTCTCATGACTCAGTGCAGATGTTCATGGTGGCCGAGGTAAAGCCAGAACCGCAGTGTAAGTACCTGGGACTGCACGGGGGAGTACGGGCTTCCAGGCTCTCCACTCAACAGCGTCTCACTGTTCATTTTCGTTTTCAGACAAGCAATGTATCGACTGCAGAAATCTTTGCAGAGTTCATTAACCTTTTCCAGCTCAAGAAGATGAATGCGCAAAACCTGGATTGCTTTTACCATCTGGAGCAGAGAAAATGAAGCCTTTCAGAGAAAAAGGTAGCATCACTGTAAGTTATCATGTCACACATACCAGTTCTGTCATGAGATGGAACCACCGTCACTGCCAGTAACCAAAGTGGAATCACATCAGAATCCTATGAAGCGATGAGCTGCTCCAGTGCCACTGACCCGGGCTTTGGTATTCAGCTGCATCTGGTGCGCGGGAAGACAAAGGCGCGTGGTGCCGACCTCAGCGTGTCCCAGTGCTAGGTGTGTGGGCTGTGAACCAAAGCCTAGCACTGCCCCTTACTCGCTCAGGACAAGTGACTCACCTCATCTACTCCTGTCTCTACATCCACAATAGGGATACATCCATACTGCCCCCTAGGTGGTTCCACATTTTCATCAAGTGCAATTTTGGTGCCAAGTCTAAGAACTCTTTGCCTAGTGCTAGATCCTAAAGATTTTCTCTCGTGATTTTTCTAAAAGTTGTATAGTTTTGTTTCGTTTTTGTTTTTTTGAGAGTTTTGCTCTTATTGCCCAGGCTGGAGGCTGGAGTGCAATGGTGCGATCTCAGCTCACTGCAACCTTCGCCTCCTGGGTTCAAGCGATTCTAACACCTCAGCCTCCCGAGTAGCTGGGATTACAGGCAGGCACCACCACGCCCAGCTAATGTTTGTATTTTTAGTAGAGATTAGGTTTCACCACGTTGGTCAGGCTGGTCATGAACTCCTGACCTCAAGTGATCTGCCTGGCTCAGCCTCCAAAGTGCTGGGATTACAGGCGTGAGCCACCATGGCTAGCCAAAGTTGTATAGTTTTGTGTTAAGTTACTACGTTCTGGGGTAATTTGTCCCACAGCAATAGATAATACCAATAATGCAACCATTATCATAAGCACCAGCTGCTTATGAACCAGCAACTCTGAGGTCCAGCTCCTTCACCTGTAAACCCGGTGGTAGTAATTCATAGGTATCTATGCAGTGAATAAATGAATCAATCAATAACAAAAATGATGGTGCGTCCAGCTCTGGTAGGCCCTGTGCTAAACACTCACCAGTCAGGAGAACCTTGGTCCCTGCCAGCCTGGTGGGGTGTAGAGGACACCTGTGCTCTACTCATGGGGCCAAGCCAGGTGTGGGCCAATGGGAAGATGGATGCAGACCACAGCCTCAGGGGCGGAGAGAGCTTCTGATCCTCACCCCACAAAGAGCATGCACTGTCAGTCTCATTTCAGAGAGAAGGAGACAGATCCAAGTCAGGTAATGCCCCACAAAATCTATTTGGTGGTAAGCATCCAGCATATACTGAGGATTTTTTTAAAAACTAAGATCTCAGCAATTTATTCAGAAAAAATGAGTTTTCAAAGAACCCTTTCGGCTGAAGGCCCTGACCAGGGTTTTGATGTGGGACCAAGATGGCTGGAAGGGAACCCAGGGAAGGTTTCCTGATGCTGGTTCTTTGTGTACCCAGATCTGGGAAGCAAACGCGTGGCTACACTCCAGCAGGAGAGCAGACTCAGAGAGCGCGGCCTGCCCAGACCATGCTGACGGCACCGTACAGGTGCCTCGGGTGCAGCTCGCTCAGGGCACTCCAGTGACGATGGAAGCCCGGAGTTCTCACTTGCCTTTGGAGGGCACAGAAAACTTTGGATTTTGGAACCCTGGCCCTGGGAGGAGGGCACCGAAAATCAGTGTCAGCCTTGAGACAGAGCTGTCTTGGAGAATAAAGCCTGTGTCCACATCCATGATAAACGAAGGACAGACATGGGGCACAGGCAGGCTGCCCGAGCACCCCAGCCCCACCCCACGGACCTTTACAGACACTGTACAGAGAACCCAATCCCCCTGTCCATTTAGCAAGGAGGCTCAAATGATTTTATTTTATTTATTTTTCGACAGTGTTTCACTCTTCTTGACCAGGCTGGAGTGCAATGGCACAATCTCAGCTCACCATAACCTCCGCCTCCCAGGTTCAAGCAATTCTCCTTCCTCAGCCTCCTGAGTAGCTGGGATTATAGGCATGTACACCACACCAGCTAATTTTGTGTTTTCAGTAGAGACAGGGTTTCTCCATGTTTGTCAGGCTGGTCTTGAACTCCTGACCTCAGATTATCTGCCCGCCTCGGCCTCCCAAAGTGCTGGGATTACAGGCATGAGCCACCACCCCTGGCTCATTTTATTTGATTTTTAAAGGGAAGTGTAGGTTGGTTGGGCCTTTGGAGGTTGAGGATGGAGGATTGCTTGAGGCTAGGAGTTTGAGACCACCCTGGGCAACATAGCAAGACCTGTGTCTAACAAAAATAAAATAAATTTAAAAATAAAAACTAAATAAATAAAGGATACCTAGAGAAGGCTGAAGACTTGGGGCTATCCACATTACACACACCATAAAAGTAAGTTATTTTATAGTTGCATAAGTCTTTCCTTTAGAAGAACTACAAGCAGTCTAAAGTTCCACTTAGAAGTTTAAATTTCATGAACAGATTTCATATTTTGAAAAATAAAAATAAAATGTATTTTACTTACTAAATTGTCAGTTTCTGGATCTTCACAAAAGAAGGGCTTCCCTTCCTTCTCTTGCTTCCTTACAAAATTTTCGATGTCTACATCAAAACTGGCAGAAGTCGTGCCCTCAGAGCCCTGTGTGGATTGCTCACACTTTTCAAACAACAAAGCTAACAACGGAAACAGTGGATGCCTGAGGAGCAAAGAGAAAAAGGAAGAAACTTACGTTCTACATCCCCATGAGAATGTCTTCACATGTGCACCTGCACTATTCATGTAACACCTCTGTTGAGTTAAAATTCACGTACCACACAGTTCATCCATTTAAAGTACACAACTCAGCGGTTTTCAGAGCTGCGCAGCCATTGCCACAGCCAACTTGAGAACACTTCCATCATCCCCCAAAGAAACGCTGTATCCAATAGAACACTTCCATCGTCCCTGAAGAAAACCTGTATCCAATAGAACACTTCCATCGTCCCCCGAGGAAACCCTGTATCCAATAGCAGTCATTCTCCACTTCGTCCCAAACGCCAGCCCACTAAAACCTACTTGCTATCTCTGTATGTTTCTCTCTTCTAGACATTTCTTTGTTTTGTTTATACACTTCATAGAAATGGGAATCGTTGAACATGTGACCATGGCGTCTGCTTGTTTCCCACAGCATAATGTGTCTAAGGCTTACCAATGTTGTAACAGGTATCAGTACTTTATCCCTTTTTTCGGGTGGGGGACAGACTCTTGCTCTGTTGTCCAAGCTGGAGTGCAGTGGCACCATCTCAGCTCACCACAACCTCTGCCTCCTGGGTTTAAGCAATTCTCCTACTCAGCCTCCTCAATTAGCTGAGACTACAGGCACCCATCCTGCCCAGCTAATTTTTGTATTTTTAGTAGAGACAAGGTTTTGCCATTTTGGCCAGGCTGGTCTCAAACTCCTGACCTAAGGTGATCTGCCTGCCTTGGCCTCCCAAAGTGCTAGGATTACAGGCATGAGCCACTGTGCCCGGTCACTCCATTACCTTTTACACTGAATATTACTGCATCATGTGGAGATGCCGTAATGTGTCTGCTCATTCGTCAGCTGACGGGCATGGGCGTTGTTTCTACCTTTTGGCCATGACAGACAGTGCTATGAAGATTCACGTACACACGTTTGGTGGACTTTGTTTTCTTTTGTCTTGGGTACATACATGCATAGGAGTAGAACTGCTGAGTCATATGTAACTTTTTAAGAAAAATTGGTATTAATTATTTTTATGTACAGAAAACTCAACAGTGCACATTTAACCCAGTTTAGCGGCAAGCTCTTTAGTCTTTGCCTTTTCGAGCTTGGCGATGAGACACAGACTTGGGACCCAGGACACTGCCTCCCCAGTGACTGCAGATCTCATCGTATCTGTCATTGTAATTGGTCCTGTTAGCTTCCACCAACTTAGCCAAAGTGTCTTCGTCTTCCGAGTTAACCTGTGTGAAGGCGACAGTGGTGCAGGTCTTCCTGGGGGCTAGATGTCCCAGTCTTGCCTTCTCCCTGATAATGCAGTAAAGGACCCCCATTTTATGACACGGGACAGGCAGGAGGACAACCAGCTGGAAGAAAGCATTAGCTCGAGTGTGTTTTGACCAAAAGCAGTAAATTTCAAAGCCAGCTTGGTAGCAACAGTCATGTATGACTATGCTGAACTTTAAAAAAAACTTTTTTTTTTTTTTAATTTTCTAGTAGCTTGTCCTTTTTTTTTTTTTTTAAATTTTCAATTTTTATTGCATTTTAGGTTTGGGGGTACATGTGCAGAGCGTGCAAGATAGTTGTGTAGGTACACACATGGCAGTGTGTTTTGCTGCCTTCCTCCCCTTCACCCACACTTGGCATTTCTTCCCAGGCTATCCCTCCCCAGCTCCCCCTGCCGCTGTCCCTCCCCGATTCCCCCCAATAGACCTCAGTGTGTAGTAGACCCCCTCCCTGTGTCCATGTGTTCTCATTTTTCTCACCCGCCTATGAGTAAGAATATGCGGTATTTCCTTTTCTGTTCTTGTGTCAGTTTGCTGAGAATGTTCTCCAGATTCATCAATGTCCTTCCAAAGGACACGAACTCATCGTTTTTGATTGCTGCATAATATTCCATGGTGTATATGTGCCACATTTTCCTAGTCCAGTCTATAAAACTTTTTTTTTTTTTTTTTTAGATAGGATCTCACTCTGTCATCCAGACTGGAGTGCAGTGGCACGATCTCAGCTCATTGCAACCTTCACCTACCAGGTTCCAGTGACTCTTTCACCTCAGCCTCCAGAGTAGCTGGGACTACAGGCATACGCCACCACACCCGGCTAATATTTGTACTTTTTTTGGTAGAGACGGTGTTTCGCCATGTTGGCCAGTCTGATCTTGAACTCCTGACCTCAGGTGATCCAACCACATCAGCCTCCCAAAGTGCTGGGGTTACAGGCGTGAGCCACCATGCCTGGCCTGACTGACTGTTAAAAACTAAAGCAGTCTTGCATTCCCAGGAAAATCTTGACTCGGTCGCCAGGTATTATTCTGTTTACATACTGCTAGAATTGATGCATTAGTATTTTATTGATGAGTTTTACATCTAAATTCATGAAGGCTATTTGGCCTGTATTTTTCTGATGTGGTATTGTCTTCAGTCTTGGCATATGAGTAATGTCAATTATAAAGTGAGGTGGGAAGCCTTCTCTCCTCCTCTCCTTCCTGAGAGACACTGCAGACTTTCTTCTTTATATGTTGATAGAATTCTCAGTAAAATCATCTGGGCCTGAATATTTCTTTCTTTCTTTTTTTTTTTTTTTTGGAAGCAGAGGTTACAGTGAGCTGAGATTATGTCACTGCACTCCAGCCCGGGTGACAGAACAAGATTCAATCTCTTTTTTTATTTTTTCTAGCCCACGCTCAAGTGGAAGAGAACAAGTCTCCATGCTTGAAGTGGAGAAGTTTCAAAGAATTTATTGACCTATTTTATTTTATTTTGTTTTTTTAGAAAGAAAGAACGGAAAAAAAAGGAGTGAAGGAGAGGAAGAAAGAGGAAGAAAAAGAGGGAAAGAAAATGGGAATGTAGCTTTATTTTAAAAATGGGTATTAATAATGGCCGATCAATATTTTGTGTATTTAAGGTGGAGAATGTATATTTTGTGTATTTAAAGTGGAGAGCTCTATAAATATTTATTGAGTTTACTTGTTCCGGATCTGAGTTCAAGTCCTGGATATCCTTATTAATTTTCTGTCTCGTTGAGTCTAAATCTCTTTATGAGTCTTATGTATCTGGGTGTTAGGATCCTTAGCTCTTATTATTGCATTGATCCTTTTACCACTGTATCTTTGTTGCTTTGAAATCTGTTTTATCAGATGCGAGAATTGCAACTCCTGCTTTTTATTTATTTATTTGTTTGTTTTTGCTCTCCATTTGGTTGGTAAATCTTTCTTTCTGAATATTTCTTTTTGCAAGGTCATACAAAATTCATATTTGTAGATTTATATTCTAAAACTTTATTTTTAGGTATTAGAAATAACATCTTTTTTTTTTCTTTGAGACACAGTTTCGCTCTTGCCGCCCAGGCTAGAGTGCAGTAGCAAGATCTCAGCTCACTGCAACCTCTGCCTCCCCAGTTCAAGGTATTCTCCTGTCTCAGCCTCCCTAGTTGCTGGGATTACAGACATGTGCTACTATGCCTGGCTAATGTTTTGTATTTTTAGTAGAGACGGGTTTCACCATGTCAGCCAAGCTGGTCTCAAACTCTTAACTTCAAGTGGTCCGCCTGCCTCAGCCTCCCAAAGTGCTGGGACTGCAGGCATGGGCCGCCACGCCCGGCCAGAAAGAACATTTTCAGCTGAGCAGTCATCACATCATAAGCACCTGACGACTCTACCTTGCTACTAACTCTAGTGCTCCTTTTTCTTTTCTTTTCTTTTATTAAGACAGTGTTCACTCTTGTTACCCAGGCTGGAGTGCAATGGCGCGATCTCAGCTCACCGCAACCTCCGCCTCCCGGGTTCAAGCAATTCTCCTGCCTCAGCCTCCTGAGTAGCTGGGACTACAGGCATGCACCACCACACCCACCTAATTTTTATATTTTTAGTAGAGGCAGGATTTCTCCATGTTTCTCTTTTGTCTGGGCCACCAATATGCCATCCAGACTGAGGAAGACCTAGAAACTTCGGGGCCACAGGAGCCACAGCCATGGCCGCATCAGCAAGCCCCAGAAGCACCCCAGAGGCTGCGGTAATGCTGGTGGTATATGCATCATACCACAGGATCAACTTCGCCAACACCACCCAGGTTACTTCGGGAAAGTTGGAATGAGGCATTACCACTTAAAGAGGAACCACAGCTTCTGCCCAACTGTCAACCTTGACAAATTGTGGACTTTCGTCAGTGAGACAACACAGGTGAATGCTGCTAAAAACAAGACAGGGGCTGCTCCCATCACTGCTGTGGTGTGATCGGGCTACTACCAAGTTCTGGGAAAGGGAAAGCTCCCAAAGCAGGCTGTCATCTTAAAGGCCAAATTCCTCAGCAGGAGAAGATTGAGGGGGGCGGGGGGGGAGGGGGCGGGGCGGGGGCTGTGTCCTGGTGGCTTGAAGCCACATGGAGGGAGGTTCATTAAATGCTAACTACTTAAAAAAAAAAAAGACAGTTTGGCTCTTGTTGCCCAGGCTAGAGTACAAAGGCACAATCTTAGCTCAGTGCAACCTCTACCTCCTGGGTTCAAGCGACTCTCCTGCCTCAGCCTCCCCAGTAGCTAGAATTACAGGCATGAGCCACAGGCCCAGCTAACTTTTGTATGTTTAGTAGAGACAGAGTTTCTCCATGTTGGTCAGGCTGGTCTCCAACTCCTGACCTCAGGTGATCCACCCGCCTGAGCCTCCCAAAGTGCTGGGATTACAAGCATGAGCCACTGCACCCGGCTCTATAGTGTTCCTTTTAACAAACTCATCGACGCTCCTCACTCCTCTGAGCACCCCCACAGCCGGCACCCCCAGCGCTACCTATAAATGGCCTGCTTGTCCACATCCATCGGGGTCTGAGACTCCACAGGGGGAGGGCTCACTCCTTCTGCATCAGGTTCAGAGCAGTTAGGATCTTGTTCTGTCTTTAACTCTGTTACTACTTGCATCTGTAAAAGGAGGAAGATAATTCTTATTACCAAACACAAACTACTACTAGGTATTCCAGAGGAACGTGATCGGAGCGATCGGAGTGGGGAACTGCCAGACAGCGATGTGACTGCGATCCCTGGAGAGTACTCCCAACAAACAGCTTCCAAGACAGATAAAGGTCAAATTTCCAAACTGCTTAACAACTGAGATAACCAACGTCTGTGAAACGCTCCCTAGTTTTAAAATAACACTGACGATGCCCTACTGAAGGGAACTCTCACTCTTCCATCTGTTGCTATATATCCTCACGCTTGATAACATGACAGCCAGAGAAGCATAAACAGTCTAGGGTCTTCCCACCGTGTCACAGAAACAACTTAACTCCATACGCTGCCTATTTGTGACAGCGCCGAACATCTCCCATATCTACCCTCAAACGTCAGCCAACGTAGCCATAAAAATTTCACTGCAATCAGAAAGGAAAAGGCCAGCTGTGTTTACTTAAAGCCTTAACAGATACTAGCATTTAAACTGCTTTAAACAAGCGACGCCTTTGTCATTTAGGTAAAAAGTATTTAAATCATTAAAAAAATCAGTTTGCAGAAACAAAATTTTGTGGCAATAAGCTCTAGTTATCTATGAGCAATAGATGAGACTGTCCTGACCTCAGCCTCCTCAGGACCAGGACTGGGCCATGTCTCCCACGGTGGATTGGCCATGCTTCTGTCCCTTGAGGAAGCAGCCTGGGGCAGTGGGGGTGGGGCCATCCCCACCGACCGGACAGACTCGGGGCCTGCCATGAATGCCCACCCCCACAGGACGCCTCTCACACCCTCCAGCCCTGTGCTCTCTTCCCTCCAACTTCTTGTTTTTGGAGTAAGATAACTTCTATTCTGCTTCCCTTAAATGGGACAACACGCTAGGAAAACTGTTTTTCTTTCTCTTAAAAAAAATACAAGCAAGGAAGCCTAAGAGGACACAGTATTTCTGTAAGGTGATCTGCCAGCATGTATAAAAAGCCTTAAAAAGGCCGCGCGCAGTGGCTCACGCCTGTTAATACCAGCACTTTGGGAGGCTGAGGAGGGCAGATCATGAGGTCAAGAGATCAAGACCATCCTGGCCAACATGGTTCCACCCTGTCTCTATTAAAAACACAAAAATTAGCTGAGTATGGGGGCATGCGCCTATAGTCCAAGCTACTTGGGAGGCTGAGGCAGGAGAATTGCTTGAACCTGAGAGGCGGAGGTTGCGGTGAGCTGAGATCGCGCCATTGCACTCCAGCCTGGGTAACAAGAGCGAAACTCTGTCTCAAAAAAATAAATAAATAAAAAATAAAAAAAAGGCTGGGTGCGGTGGCTCATACTTGTAATCCCAGCACTTTGGGAGGCCAAGGTGGGCAGATCACGAGGTCAAGAGATCAAGACCATCCTGGCCAACTTAGTGAAACCCAGTCTCTACTAAAACTATGCAAAAATTAGCTGGGTGTGGTGGTACACACCTATAGTCCCAGCTACTCGGGAGGCTGAGGCAGGAAAATTGCTTGAACCCAGGAAGCAGAGATTGCAGTGAGCCAAGATCGTGCCACTGAACTATAACAGTGCGAGACTGCATTTCAAAAAAAAAAAAAAAAAAAACAATGGCCAGACACGGTGGCACTTCGGGAGGCTGAGGTGGGCGGATCACCTGAGGCCAGGAGTCTGAGATCAGTGTGGGCAACGTGGTAAAACCCCATCTCTACTAAAAACACAAAAAAATTAGCCGGGCATGGTGGCATACACCTGTAATCCCAGCTACTCAGGAGGCTGAGACAGGAGAATCGCTTGAACCTGGAAGACAGAGGTTGAAGGGAGCCAAGACTGTGCCACTGCACTCCAGCCAGGGCAACAGAGCAAGACTCCACCTCTAAATAAATAAATAACAAAATAAAAATAATAAATAAATAAATAAAAAGCCTTAGAAGATTCGTTTCAGTATCTCAAAAAAAATGATTATGAAAAGAGAGAAACCTAAATGTGTTCAACCCTGGGAAAATGGCAAAATAATTATGATATATCTATGCTGTAGATAGAGTTCCATGTTTACTTAAAACAATGCTGATAAAACACTTCCCAGGCCCTGCGGAAGCACTCGGACAAGAAAAGGGCAGCACTTCCAGTGTCATCTGCACCTGGCACAGCTGCCTGGGAGGAGGTGGCTAGTAGCAAGCACTGCTGTCCAGGCTGTCAGAGGCAGTCACCGTGCACAGGAGGCAGAGGTGGTGTCAGAGCAAAGACCTGGCAGGCAGGAGGGAGAAGAGTGATGGGAAGAGTGAATACTGTGCCCCATGGCAGGCAGAGAGGTGCCCAAGGCGTGCCAGGCAGAGATGCTGGGGATGGCCTAGGGTCCAGAGGGGCTGCCTGATTCGGGCCATAGAGCAGCTCAGTCTTTGCATGAAACCCACAGGAATCCACAGGGAGTCACTGGAGAGCTCAGGAGGGACATTATTAGATTTGCATTTTAGAAAAAAAAGGTCAATTGGAAATACCAAAGGACTAAGGACTTCTAGGCTAAGGAAGCAGGGTGACTACACAGAATTTCCCTCCTTTAATTGCTATACAAAGCAAAAAAACACTGCCACCACCAAAAATCTGCAACAGGCACTGAACAAGGACTGGTTGGTAAAATCAACCACCAGGAAAAGGGTCCTCAGCTTCTAATCCCTCCTCAGAACTCATCAACATGGCTCCGGTGAGTCACCCGGAGTCTGACCCTTGCCATCGAAGTCCCCCGAGGTGGGGAGGAGAGCCGAGGGGCACTGTGCTGACCCTGCCTGCTAGGCAGGAAAGTAAAGGGCAGGCCAAATCCCTTCACTGGCTCCAGAGTCAGTGGGACGATGAGCCAAATGCCAGTGGGCTCAGAACGCAGTGTTTGGCTTTTGTTTTTGTTTTTTCCAGGTACGTCTTAGTAGCGTGAAATGGAGAACACAGCGTTTAACAAGATTGAAGGTCCAGAAAGACGGCAAGGGCCTCAGCCAAGCCTCAGTCCTCTTGCTCCTCAATTCATTCAGGTCACAGAACGCAAAACATTCAGATATTCTAAAGCACAAAACACTATAGCTCCCAGGAAAACAAAGTCTCATCTATGGTGGGAGGGCAATGGCGAGCTGCCTGCATACAGCACAAGCATCCGGGCATGAGCAAGGTACAAAGACCGAGCACAGGAACCTTGCAAATCCACTGCTGGGACAGCCCCTCTCATGCCTACTAGGGAGACGAAGACACAGGATTCCCATTCAAAAGCTGATCCAGTTAGACTCAGAGGAGCCACCAGTCAACATGGGAATCTGTCATCATGAAAATCAGCCAGGTTTTCTTTCAAAGTAACAATGCTAATTAACACTGACTGTAAATTCCCAAGAAACTGTCATGACTTAGGGAAGTCATGAGTCCTGGCAATTTCGGTGTCAGCTAAGGAGATAATATTAATTATTCTATGGCATATTGTTCTGACCACAAACATACAATAAATGCGTAATACACTAACGCTGAACACGCAATCTCATGGCAACTGAATTAGAAGTGTACAAAGCAATGGCCATGCTTGAGTGCAGGTTGATTTGTAGCCAGAACGCAGAATCAAGTTCAAGCTCACCTGTTGCCCATCTTGATAGCTGTCTATACTTAATGTCTGCGTAGCCATCATGGTTCAGAGTTCTAGAAGACATCAAATCATCTTGAGTGAAAAGCGAATGGTGTCTGGAGAACAAAACCAGGAAAACACCAGTTAATGGTCATAGAGCGTTTTTTTGTTTTGTTTCCTTCATTCCATAACATCTGATTTTTTAAAATTCATATTTTTACACAGAGAGAAAACAGTTAGCCTTAGCAGTACGTGATTAGCCAAATCCTACTTAGCAGCCCTTCACTGACATAGCACTTACTTTCCAGTGCTGGGCCCTGACTTGCTATTACATTTTCAGCCAGTCGGTCATCGCCCAACTAACATCAAATCAATGCCTGCACATGCCAGACAGTGCTGGGCCCAAGGGGCAGCAGTGGGCATGACAGCCAGGGCCTCAGCCCTCCCGGAACAAACCAGCCAAGGAGGAGACACAATACACACGGCCAAGGATGGGCAGAGGGTGAAGTGAGAGGGTGCCTGGCAGCCTTCCTGGGTCGTGTGGTCAGAGCAGGCCTCCCTGAGAAGATGCTATTTCAGCCGAGACTCAAGAGGCACGCTGAGATCGGGTGTTTGGTGTTTGAAAGAGACGAATGGCTAACCCAGAGGCCTAGGACAGGAATGGAAAAGAGGTGCTCTGGGAGAGTGAGATGGGCATGCTCGTAAACATGTGCACATCATACAGATAGGTAAGTAGTGGCACATTTGCTTAAAGTCAACAGGAAACCACAAAATGCCACTGATGAGCTGAAAGGATGGAGCAGGAACATGAGCAGCACCTGCAGTGTGGGCGTGGCGAAGCACCGCAGAGCGGCGGAGGGCAGCCATGCTGGACCACGGCCTGGTCACAGACGTTCAGAGTCTGGGCCGCCCTGAGAAGGTCATGTAGAGGTCAAGGGCAGTCGTGCCACTTGTTCTGAACTAGCAAGAACATCAAGGAAAGCAGCACTTTAGGAGACCGTGTAAAATGGAAAGAAGTCCTGTCCGAGCCTTGCAAGATGCCGAAGGACTACCACCCTGTCCTGAGTGAGATGGTTAAAAGGAACTCTGAGTCAGGTGCTCACAGCAACAGCAGTGGCAGCAGCCAGGCCACCTCCTGAGCACAGGAGCCATCCTAGCGCCATGTGCCCTCACAACACGTGGGGGAGGCACTGCTGTGATGCCATTTACACCTGAGAAGCCTGAGCAATGTGACCACAGCCACTGAGATGCCATAGGCTGAGCTAGGACTTGCCCTCACAAGCATCATTCTGGAGCCATCAAGGGTGCACAGTCAATGGGTAAAAGGGAGGGGCACAGTGAATGGGCATGAGAGAGGGCACTATCAGTGGGTTCCAGAGAAGGGGCACAGTCAACAGGAGCAGCTTCTGTGGCCTCGGAGGGGAGAGCATGCTGGGACATTTTAGGTTTGAGATGCTTCTCAGACACCCACATTAAACTCTGAGTAAGGGAGTGTAGACTGGAAACACACATTTGGCCATCATCAAAGTACGGTTAGTATGTGTGGGGGGCTGAACGGTGTCCTCCAAAAGATATGTATGTCCAACTGGGCATGGTGGTTCATGCCTGTAATCCCAGCACTTTGAGGCTGATGTGGGAGGACCACTTGAGTCCAGGTGAAGACCAGCCTGGGCAACATAGCAAGACCCTGTCCCTGCAATAATAATAATAAAAAAATCTGCCAGAATAGGCGGCTCAAACTTTATTTTTAGATATTTACTGAGATTAAAGCCTTAAGACTTGATGAGACCGTCCAGGAAGAGATAGAACAGCCCATGCTAGAAGACGGTCTGCAGTTCAGGGCGACAGGAGGACCCAGCACAGGATGAAGAGCTGCCACAGGACTGCAAGGGAACCAGGCGGTGCCCCAAAAGCCACAGGGAAAAGGAGGACCAAGGACGTGGGAGTGCCAGCTATGAAGGACAGCTGAGTGCCAAGGAAGAGGGGGCTGAGCCTGCTGCCGATGAGCAGGAGATTCTGCAGGGAGAAGGCTGTGGCAGAGCACTCTCACAGCCCAGGGCAATCCTGACACAGGCACACCCTGCAACATGGCAGGAGAGCCACTGGTAACAGAAAAGCCTGGAAAGCACTTTCAACAGAAGCCTGGTAAAACAGATGATGGTAACCTGTGAAATGGAATATGTGCAATCAAAACATGAGGAAACAGGCAGAGAGCCGTGGCTTACGCCTGTACTCCTAGCACTTTGAGAGGCTGAGGCGGGCAGATCACGAGGTCAGGAGATCAAGACCATCCTGGCCAACGTGGTGAAACCCTAGCTCTAGTTGCGGGACTGGTGGTGAGCAGCTAGAGTCCCAGCAACTCGGAAGGCTGAGGCAGAAGAATCGCTTGAACCCGGAGGCAGAGCCTGCAGTGAGCCAAGGTCGCGCCACTGTACTACAGCCTGGGTGACAGAGTGAGACTCTGTCTCAAAACTTGAAAGAAAAAAAAATATATATATATGAGGAAACACTTCATAAATTCTTCCCCAAGACTCCCGTTTTGACAGAGACCCACACATCTGCAAACCTGTCACTGAATTTCTCCTAACAGGTCTCTGCGTTGACCATGGCCTGGCTCTCCTCCAAATCCCTGCTTTCTCTCCGATTTCACTTCCATCTGCTCCCCTTCACCCCAAGGAGTGGCTCCATTCAGCCCATCACCGCCCACCCTGACGGTGGTAGTAATCTCCTACTTGCTTGTATGAGCCTCTAGCCTTGCCCTCTACCAGTCCATTCTCCAAGTTTTCTTTCTCCTTTTTTTTTTTTTTTTGAGATGGAGTCTTGCTCTGTCCCCAGGCTGGAGTGCAGTAGCACAATCTCAGCTCACTGCAGCCTCTACCTCCCGGGTTCAAACAATTCTCCTGCCTTCACCTCCTGAGTAGCTGGGACTACAGGCATGTGCCACCATAGCCAGCTAATTTTTGTATTTTAGTAGAGACTGGGTTTCACCATGTTGGCCAGGATGGTCTCAATCTCCTGACCTTGTGATCTACCTCACCCGCCTCAGCCTCCCAAAGTGCTGGGATTACAGGCGTGAGCCACTGCACCTGGCCTTTTCTCCCTTTTTTTAGAGACAGGGTCTTGTTCTGCCGGCTAGGCTGGACTGCAGTGCAATTGAAGCTCACTACAGTCTGAACTTCCTGAGCTCAAGAGATGCTCCTACCCCAGCCTCCCAAGTAGCAGGAACTACAGGCCCACACCACCATGCTGGCTAACTTTTTTTATTTTTTGTAGAGAGGAAGTCTCGCTATATTGCTGAGGCTGGTCTTGAATTCCTGGGCTTGATCAATTATCCTGCTTCAGCCTCCCAGAATGCTGAGATTACAGGTATGAAACGGTTTGGCTGTGTCCCCACCCAACGCTCATCTTGAATTCCCATGTGTTGTGGGAGGGACGCAGTAAGAGGTAATTGAATCATGGGGGCAAGTCTTTCCCATGCTGCTCTCATGATAGTGAATGAGTCTCACGTGAGATCTGATGGTTTTAAAAAGAGACATTCCCCTGCACACAAGCTCCTCTCCTTGCCTGCTGCCATCCATGTAAGACACGACTTGCTCTTCCTTGCCTTCCGCCATGATTGTGAGGCTTCCCCAGCCATGTGGAACTGTAAATCCATTAGATCTCTTTCTTTTGAAAACTGCCCAGTCTTGAGTATACCTTTATCAGCAGCATGAAAATGGACTAACAAAGTAAACTGGTACCAGGAGTGGGGTATTGCTGAAAAGATACCCGAAAATGTAGAGGCAACTTTGGAACCGGGTAATAGGCAGAGGTTGGAACAGTTTGGAGGGCTCAGAAGAAGATAGGAAAATGTGAGAAAGTTTGGAACTTCCTAGAAATTTGTTGAATGGCTTTGACAAAAATGCTGATAACAATATGGACAATAAAGTCTAGGCTGAGGGGGTCTCAGGTGGAGATGGGGAACTTGTTGGGAACTGAAGCAAAGGTGAGTCTTGTTATATTTCAGCAAACAGACTGGCAGCATTTTGCCCCTGCCCTAGAGATTTGTGGAGGTCTGAACTTGAGAGGTGATTTAGGGTGTCTGGTGGAAATTTCTAAGCAGCAAAGCGTTCAAGAGGTGGCTTGGGTGCTGTTGAAAGCATTTGGCTTTATAAAGGAAGCAGAGCATGAAAGTTTGGAAAATTTGTAGCCTGACAATGTGATAGAAAAGAAAATCCCATTTTCTGAGGAGAAATTCGAGCTGGCTGCAGAAATTTGCGTAAATAACAAGGAGCCAAATGTTAATCCCTAAGACAATGGAGAAAATGTCAGAAGTCCTCACAGCAGCCCCTCCTATCACAGGCCCAGAGGCCTAGGAGGAAAAACTGGTTTTGTGGGCCAGGCCCAGGGTCCCCGTGCTGTGTGCTGCTTAGGGACTTGGCATCCTGTGTCCCAGCTGCTCTAGCCACAGCTGAAAAGGGCCAATGTAGAGCTCGGGCCGTGACTTCAGAGGATGCAAGTCTCAAGCCTTGGCAGCTTCCATGTGGTATTGGGCCTGCGAGTACACAGAAGTCAAGATTTGCGGTTTGGGAACCTCCACCTAGACTTCAGGAGATGTAAGGAAATACCTGGATGTCCAGGCAGATGCTGGCTTCAAGGGCAGGGTCCTCATGGAGAACCTCTGCTAGGACCGTATGGAGAGAAAATGTGGGGCTGGAGTCCTCACAGAGAGTCCCCACTGGGGCACTACCTTGTGGAGCTGTGGGAAGAGAGCCACCATCCTCCAGACCCCAGAATGGTAGATCTGACAGCTTGCACTGTGCACCTGGAAAAGCTGCACACACTAAAGGCCAGCCTGTGAAAGTAGCCAGGAGGGAGACAGTACCTGGCAAAGCCAAAGGAACAGAGTTGCCCAAGACATGGGAACCTATCTCTTACATCAGTGTGACCTGGATATGAGACATGGAGTCACAAGAGATCATTCTGGAGCTTTAAGATTTGACTGCCCTGCTGGATTTCAGACTTTTGTGGAGCCTGTAGCCCCAGTGTTTTGGCCAGTTTCTCCCATTTGAAATGGCTGTATTTACCCAATGCCTATATCCCTACTGTATTTAGGAAGTAACTACCCTGCTTTTGATTTTATAGGCTGATAGGTGGAAGGGGCTTGCCTTGTCTCAGATGAGACTTTGGACTGTGGACTTTTGAGTTAACGCTGAAATGAGTTAAGACTTTGGGAAACCACTGGGCAGGCATGATTGGCTTTGAAATGTGACGATGTGAGATCTGGGAGGGGCCAGGAGTGGAATGATTGGTTGGCTGTGTCTCGACCCAAATCTCATCTTGAATTCCCACGGGTTATTGGAGAGACCTGGTGGGAGGTGGCTGAATCACGGGGCAAGTCTCTTCTGCGCTGTTCTTGTGATAGTCTCATAAGATCTGGTGGTTTTAAAAGAGGGTTCCCCTGAACAAGTGCTCCTCTCTCTGCCTGCTGCCATCCACGTAAGACATGACTTGCTCCTCCTTGCCTTCCATTATAATTGTGAGGCCTCCCCAGCCATGTGAAACTTTAAGTCCAATTAAACCTCTTTCTTTTGTAAATTGCCCTGTCTTGGATATGTCTTTATCAGCAGTGTGAGAACGAACTAACACAAGGTGTGAGCCACCCGAGCAGGCCCATTCTCCCAGCTTTCTAAAACAAAAATCTGATCATGTGACTCACATGCTTAAAATCGCCTCTGCCCAGCCTTCACCCACAGCCTTCAGCATCCCCTCAATGACCCCCTTCCATACTCCGAGTTGTATAAATAAAGCCATCACCACATTTAGCTTCCCCAGCATTCCAGGTTGTCCCCAGCCTGACAGCTCTGCCCAGACACACTCCCCTCTCTGCATGGCTAGGAGGGAGACATGCACCATCACTCACATCACCTTCTCCAGTCTTCCTGATGAATCTCGCCCACACCAGTGTTAAGTCTGTCCCTGCTGGGCCCTCACACAGCGCCCTCTGCCCAGCCCCGCAGTATTCCAGTTGTTTCTTTGAACTACAAGTTCCTTAAGGGCCATGGGCTTGTCTTGCTGCATCCCCAACTACCAGCGCAGTCTTTGATGTCAGTAGGCACTAAATGAAAATGTTTCTAAGAGACTGAATCATAAACTGGACCTGAAGGTAATAATCACTGGCATGACACATTTTTGGACATACACTTTGCTTGCCTTCATCCCGTATCTCCTTGTTCCACTTAAGGCCAATTTTTAATTTTTTGGTTTAATGCACAATTGACAAAATATTTTACAATTTTAATTTTTATGATTATTATTCAAGTGGTTGCTGGAACGTAAGGCTCCTGAGGCCAGGCTCTGTGTCTGAGTAACCTCCATCCTCACAGAGGTGACGTCTGCTGACACACAGCACTAGTCCTGTGGAGAGGTGCCGCAAAGCAGTCAGCGGGGCCTTGTGGGACCATCTCTAAGTCCTAGTATGCTTGGAAAAAATGAAATAATCAGCACATGGGGCCAGGCATTATGACTCATGCCTGTAATACCAAGACTTTGGGAGGCTAAGGCAAGAGGATCACCTGAGGTCAGAAGTTAGAGACCAGCCTGACCAACATGGCAAAATCCCATCTCTGCTAAAAATACCAAAATTAGCTGGGCATGGTGGCATATGCCTATAATCCCAACCACTTGGGAGGCTGAGGCAGGAGAATCACTTGAACCCGGGAGGCAGAGGCTGCAGTGAGCTGAGATCACGCCACTGCACTCCAGCCTGGGTGACTGAGACTCTGTCTCAAAAAAAAAAAAAAAAATACAAAAACTAGCTAAATTAGCTGAGTATGGAGGCTCGTACCTGTAATCCCACTACTTTGGGAGGCTGAAGCGGGAGGATCACTTGAGCACAGGAGTTCAACGCTAGCTTGGGCTGGACAGGTGTAGCGGCTCACACCTGTAATCCTAGCATTTTGGGAGGCTGAGGCAGGCAGATCATGAGGTCAGGAGATTGAGACCATCCCGGCTAACACAGTGAAACCCTGTCTCTACTAAAAATAAAAACAATTAGCCAGGTGTGGTGGCACGCCTGTAGTCCCAGCTACACGGGAGGCTGAGGCAGGAGAATGGCTTGAACCTGGGAGGTGGAGGCTGCAGTGAGCTAAGATTGCGCCACTGCACTCCAGCCTGGGCAATAAGAGCGAGACTCCATCCAAAAAAAAGACTAGTCTGGGCAACAGAGCGAGACCCCATCTCTACAAAAGCAATCTTTTTTAATTAGCTGGCATGGTGGCTAAGTTATGTGGGTTTCTATGCAGTTGTGCCAGCTTCCAGAGTTCCAACTGAACAAAACTTGAAACACACACATCTGGGAAGGTCTGTGACAATACAGCCACACACGGTCAGCCACTTTGCTGGGAGACAATTCTCCAGGACATTTTTAAGTCTCACCACCTAGGTTTTCCAAGCAAATGTGGCTAAAGGATGATGGACTAACAAACACATCTGGGATGCTGGCGTCAGTGCGCTGCTCAGGAGAGGTTGGGACTCCCAAGTGTTTATGGTCCAGGCTAGGGCCTTCCCTGGCCTACCTTCCACAGAACGCGTTAGGTCGGTGCAGCCAGAACCCTCTGCACCCCTGATGTTTCCACTTAGTAATTTTCCATCCATGGCCCCTACCCCTGCTCCTAGGTCTCCTCCACTGCAACATCCCATTGCAGCAGTCCCTACGCCTACCATGATCATCCTGAATAGCCTGCCCTTTGTTTTGCTTTCTTGAGACAAGGTCTTGCTCTGTCACCGAGGCTGGAGTGCAGTGGTGCCATCGTGGTACAATGACTGCACCCTTGAATCCCTGCACTCAAGTGATCCTCCTGCCTCAGCCTCCCACGGAGTTAGGACTACAGGCTCACACCATCACGCCTGGCTAATTTTTAAATTTTTTTGTAGACATGAAGGTTCACTATATTGCCCAGGCTGGTCTCAAGCTCCTGGCCTCAAGCTATTGTCCTGCTTTGGTCTCCCGAAGCATTAAGTGCCTTGCCATCTTGAACAAGGGTTAGAATAAGTTTTTATTTAAAAATATAAACACAGCTCTTGAACTCAGCATTTGCAACTAGCACAGGAAGCAGTTTCACACAGGAATCATCAATGGATGCTAACACTAGCTTGTGAAAGTATGATGAGAAACAGGAAATGTACACCATCTCGAAGTATCTGCCACAAAATACTTTTTATTCTTTATCTGAGATGGGTTCCTGCTCTATCTCCCAGGCTGGAATGCAGTGGCAAGACTGTGGCTCACTGCAGTCTCAGCCTCCCAGCTCAAGGGATCCTCATATTCAGTCTACCGAGTAGCTACAACTACAGAAACACGCCACCACACCTGGCTAATTTTTGCATTTTTTTGTAGGCAGTGGTCACTCCATTGCCCAGGCTGGCCTTGAACTCCTGGACTCAAGCCAGCCCCACCCTCAGCCTCCCAAAGTGCTGGGATTACAGGCGTGTGCCACAGCCCAGACCCAAGATACTTATTAATTACAAAAGGAAAACAAGTAACTTCATGGTGGAGAGATGTGGTAGAACGGTGAAATTAACATCATGGGCCTCCTTGAAATGATGCACTGAGAGGACACACTGTCCTGGGCTTCTGTGCAGCCCTTCCTAAAATGTAAGCTGTGAGGCCAGTGCTCAGGATACACCCACGAACCCAAACTGAGAGGCACTCTACAAAGAAACTGGCAAAAATATAAGTAAACAGCCGGGCGTGGTGGCTCATACCTGTAATCCCAGCACTTTGGGAGGCCGAGGCGGGTGGATCACCTGAGGTCTAGAGTTCGAGACCACCCTGGCCAATATGGTAAAACCCTGTCTCTACTAAAAATATAAAAATTAGCTAGGTTTGGTGGCATGTGCCTGTAGTCCCAACTCAGGAGGTTGAGATGGGAGAACTGCTTGAACCCAGGAGGCAGAGGTTGCAGTGAGCGGAGATCATGTCACTGTACTCCAGCCTGGGCAGCAGAGTAAGACCCTGTCTTAAAAAAAAAAAAGACAGAAAGAAAAAAAAAGCTGATTAAAACTTCTATATCTGATATATACTGGTATAACTACTCTAAAGGAAAACCTTCACATTTGCCTTAAAAGCTTTGGAAATGTGTTTTCCCTACAACAGAACAGGGAAATTCTATGCAAGGAATTAAAAGAGAAAAAGGCAAGTCTTTAGGACTCACATATGTTGTTGAGAAAAACAGGAGGGCAGAGCACCAAGGCGGCCAGCCCTCCTGCCAGACAGCGAGGAGCCAGAGGGAGCTGCCATAGATGGCTCTGCCCGCTCCAGAAGGCGCTGTCCATGTGGATTTGTGAATTCATTACTATAATTTGTGGAGTTCGTTGCTGAATCCCACTCTCCAGCATAAGGAGAAACCACATTTTGGTAGTAAGCCCAATGGGTTCCTGCAGTCAGGCAAACAGTTTCCCGCAGAATTTACAAGGTTCATCCCAGCACGATGTCTGAGGCTTCCGGTGACAATCTTGTGCTGAGGGCAGCACCTCTGTCAGCCAATTCAGATACAGGCAGGCCCAAGACAGCATCTGACTTAGTGAAACCTATCATTCACTCGGGAAGAACTAAGAGCATCCAACTGAAGGGTGAGGGCTCAGCAGGCTCATCTTGATCAAAAACTGTCCTTCTTGGCATTATATAAAAACCAAAGCCTGGCCTGAGATTTAGAGGCAATCGGTTGATCTCTACTTCTTTCCCCTCTTCCACACAAAAAATAAGTTTCTCTGATCTTCAAACTCAAACAACAGTGTCTTAACTTCTTAACATAACATGGGGTTCTAAACTCCCAGTCGAAGAATTGCCAATCCGATGTAGTATAATCCCACAGTGCTTAAGCAGCAGACAGTTATTTTACTTTCTTTCTACAGTTTAACCCAATAGAAAAGGACACATCATTTCTTGAGGTTCTCTGTCACCTTAAGAGCTCTGTCCAGACTAAACTGAGGAAGACACAACTTTCCAACCTTCATGTACAGAAATGTTAAAACTCGTTAGTAACTGAAGAAATAAAAAAATTAAGATAGCATATCCTTTTCCATGCAGCAATTATTAAATTTAAAAGAAAAGTAATGCTCTTTGCTAGCAAAGATGACGTGAAACCTGGAACTCGGCAGGAGTCAGTCCTGTGAGCCACACGCGGTGTAACAGGTTTGGAAAGCAGTTTCGCCATTTGTAACTCAGCCACAAAAAAAACTTCTTGTCTCAAAACCACCCAAGAATATAAGCTTTAGTGTTGTGACTTTAAAGGCAGACAAAAACATGAAAAATGGACAGAACCTAATAGGCTGGCATCTTAGTATCTGTAAGCATTCTGAAGAAAAGGAATCCGATGTTAACAGACTGGCTGATACACTCCAAGAATGTTAAGTTAAAAGAAAAAAAAAGTTAAAAAAAAAAAAAAACAGACTGGCTGAATCTCACCAGGTGGTGGTAGTGTTTTCCTTTGCTCAGATCAGAGGACTGAGTGGGAAGGGAAGCCAGCAGCCAGGCAGCCCCAGAGAGACTGAGAAACGAGGCACGGCCGAGGGGGCCAGGGGAGGCCCGGAAGGAGACAACGGCATCATTGCCTTAGTGTGTTTAGCGCCTCTATCAACGGTTTCGGGTTTGAGATTTTAGTGTTTAGCTTCAAAATGATCTATGCATTTGGCATTTAAAGGTGTTGGTAGTATTTAAGAAAATTAGGCCAATTAATCTTAGATTTTGGCCTTGATTCCAATTTAAAATGTGTAATTAAGTTACTGATGACAGACGTTTCTTTTTTAGTTAAAAGGTACAAGAGAGAAATTTACTAAGACAGTGAATACCCCTCATGTATTAAAGTTTGTGGGTCGCCAGGCACTCTTCATAGCACTGGGAACACAGCAGTGAGAACGAGGAGGTGACTCCAGGTCTAAGAGCAAAGTCTGAGAACTTGAGATGCACTGTGTAGATAATTTTGGGTTTTTCTGTTTTTTGTTTTGATACAAAGTCTCACTCTGTCACCCAGACAGGAGTGCAGTGGTGTGATCTCAGCTCACTGCAACCTCTGCCTCCTGGGTTCAAGTGATTCTCCTGCCTCAGCCTCCCAAGTAGTTGGGATTACGGGTGCCCACCACTATGCCCAGCTAATTTTTTGGGGGGGTATGGAGACTTGCTCTGTTGTCCAGGATGGAGTGCAGTGGTGCAATCTCAGCTCACTGCAACCTCTGCCTGCCAGGTTCGAGCAATTCTTGTACCTCAGCCTCCCAAGTAGCTGGGATTACAGGCGCCTGCAACCATGCGGGGCTACAGGGTTTCACCATGTTGGCCAGGCTGGTCTCAAACTCCTGACTTCATGTGATCTACCCACCTTGGCCTCCCAAAGTGCTGAAGTTACAGGCATGGGGCTGTAATTTTAAATGACCACACCTGGCCAATAATTTTAAATGATCAAATTTACTTAAGAATGTTGCACTTGCATAGTCAGATATTTACAGTGGTTATAACGCATAAGGGCGTTTAAATTGTAAATGGAAATATCATTAAAAACGACATATTTGGGCTGGGCATGGCGGCTCATGCCTATAACCCCAGTATTTTGGGAGGCCGAGGTGGGTCGTTCACCTGAGGTCAGGAGTCTGAGACCAGCCTGGCCAACATGGTGAAACCTCATCTCTATGTGGTAGGGACCTGCAATCTCAGCTACTCGGGAGGCTGAGGCAGGAGAATTGCTGGAACCCGGGAGGCAGAGGTTGCAGTGAGCCAAGATTGTGCCACTGCTTTCCAGCCCAGGCCAACAATAGCAAGACTTCATCTCAAAAAAAAAAAAAAAAAAAAAAAAGATGTATTTGGTCTGATCAACTTAAGTCGTTCAAAGGCTGTCTTCAAGGTGAAGTTGAAACTTACTAAATGTGGCCAGTTGCAGTGGCTCACAACTGTAACCCCAGCACTTTGGGAGGCTGAGGTAGGGGGATCACTTGGGGCCAGGAGTTTGAGACCAGCGTGGCCAACAGGGTGAGACCTTATCAGTACCAAAAATACAAAAATTAGCTGGGGTGTGGTGGTATACCTGTAGTCCCTGATACTTGGGGGGCTGAGGTGGGAGGAAGGCTTGAGCCAGGGAGGCAAAACTTGCAGTGAGCTGAGATCAGGCCCCTGCATTCCAGCGTGGGTCACAGAGCAAGACTGCCTCAAAAAAAAAAAAAAAAGAAAAGAAAAGAAAAAAAAAGACACTTTATAGAGAGAAAAAAACTAGCAACTTCTATATAAAATAGAGAAAAACCAAGCCTATAACTCTCTACATTAATAAATGTTGATTTTAAAGTAACCTTAAATAATCTTTTCTGTGTCAAAGCCTCCTTTTAAAAGGCACTAAAAACTTTTAGCAAGAAACTCTAGATGCTAAAGAATTTTTTATTCACAATAACAAAAAATAGAAACAAACCTACGCATCCACCGACAGGAACAGGGAAGTCAACTGCACTCATCCATCGTGCAGTCACGAGACACGAGGCAGATTGGGAAAGGGTTTGAGGTAACTGCCCAGTGGGAAGGCAGGGGCAGTTCACAGAGCCCTTCACTCATTCCACAGATACTTACTGAGTGTCTTCTTTATGCCTAGCTGTTCTAAGTGCTGAGGACAGAGTAGCAAACAAAACAATGTCTATACTATCAAGAAACACTTTCTATTGGCTGTAAGCCCAGCACTTTGGGAGGCCGAGGTGGGCGGATCACCTAAGGTCAGGAGTTCGAGACCAGCGTGGCCAATATGATGAAACCTGGTCTCTTAAAAAAAAAAAAAAAAATTAGCTGGGCATGGTGGGACACACCTGCAGTCCCAGCTAATTAGGAGGCTGAGGCAGGAAGACTGCTTGAACCCAAGAGGCAGAGGTTGCAGTAAGCCGAGATTGTGCCGCTGCACTCCACAAAGAAAGACTCCATCTCAGAC
This sequence comes from Saguinus oedipus, assembly GCA_031835075.1. Taxonomy (NCBI): domain Eukaryota; kingdom Metazoa; phylum Chordata; class Mammalia; order Primates; family Cebidae; genus Saguinus; species Saguinus oedipus. The sequence continues at coordinate 69,225,448 of CM063186.1, forward strand.
AAATAAACAAAAGAAAAAAAGAAAATTTATTTTATTCTGAGACAGGGTCTTACTCTGTCACCCATGCTGGAATGTAGCGGCACATTCACGGCCGTGGCTCACTATATCCATAACATTCCAGGCTCAAGTGATCCTACCTCTGCCTCTTAAGTAGCTAGGATTACAGGTGTGTGTCAACAAGCCCAGCTAATTTTTGTGTTTTTTATAGAGACAGTGTCTTGCTATATTGCCCAGGCTGGCCTCAAACTACCGGGCTCAACCAATCCTCCTGGCTCAGTTTCCCAAAGTGCTGGGATTACCAGCATGAGCCACCATGCTTGACCAACTTTATAACAACTTTTTAAATGTATTTATGGACTCATCTGGCTAAAGAAGCATCATTATCCTAACAGATCTTCCCCTCCATGACCACGGGATCTTCTTCATTTACCCAGACCCTTACCTTCATCCACGATTCAGTGTGATGGTCTTCTTTATGGAGAGCTTCCTGGTTAGATTAATTCTTAAACACGTCCTGGCTTTTCTGGCTACTGTTACAAGAGCAGTTACACTTTCTGGTGGGTCGCCAGTAGAAGAATCCATCACTAGTTTCTGTAGACTGACCCTGTATCTGACAACAACTCTGGATCCCCCTGTGGCTCTAACAATTTACAGAGAGTCCACTGGTTTTCTCAGTAGATGTTATTACCCATAAATCATGCAGCTATGGCCTGGCTCAGTAGCTCATGCCTGTAATCCTAACACTTTGGGAGCCTGAGGCGGACAGATCACTTGAGGTCTGGAGTTTAAAACCAGCCTGGCCAACATAGCAAAACCCTCTCTTCTTAAAAAAAAAAAAAAAAAAAAAATTAGTCGGGCATGGTGGCAGGTGCCTGTAATTTCAGTTACTCCAGAGGCTGAAGGAGAATTGTATCAACCTGAGAGGTGGAGGTTGCAGTGAGCTGAGATCATGCCACTGCACTCCAGCCTGGGCAACAGAGTGAAACTCTGTCTCAAATAAATAAATAAAAAATCAATCAAGCAGATATAACCTCAATCAAACTTCCTGTTGCTTTTGAGAAACTAAAAAAAAAAAAAAAAAAGCTGCTGTCAGTCGGGTGCAGTGGCTCACGTCTGTAATCCCAGCACTTTGGGAGGCCGAGGCGGGAGAATCACGAGGTCAGGAGATCAAGACCAGCCTGGCCAACATGGTGAAACCCATCTCTACTAAAAAAAAAAAAAAAAAAAAAAAATAGCTGGACATAGTGGCAGGCGCCTGTAATCCCAGCTACTTGGGAGGCTGAGGCAGGAGAATCACTTGAACCCAGGAGGCGGAGGTTGCAGTGAACCGAGATCGTGCTACTGTAATTCAGCGCAGACGACAGAGTGAGACTTCATCTCAAAAAAAACATAAAACAAGAAACAAAAAAACAACTGCTCTCAAATGTAAATGGAAAAATAAAGGTCTGTGAGTAGCTGGGTTACCCTTAAAAGAGCTAAGAGGCCAGGTGCAGTGGCTCCCACCTGTAATCCCAGAACTTTGGAAGGCTGAGGTGGGAGGATCACTTGAGCTCAGGAGTTCAAGACTGGCCTGGGCAACATGGTGAGACCTCATCTCTACTAAAAATCGAAAAATTTATCTGGGTGTGGTGGCACGTGCCTGTAGTCCCAGCCACTTGGGAGGCTGAGGCGGGGGGATCACTTGAGTCTGGGAGGTTGAAGCTGCAGTGAGCCATGACTATGTACCACTGTACTCCAGCCTAGGGGACAAAGGGAGACCTCTGTCAACATCTCTCTGAACACAACCACTTCCACAAACTGAAGGTGCTGGTGGAATGGTCAACACGAGTGGGGCTGGTCTCTGCCTCCCACGTGATCCCATTGCACCGCCCGTGGAGCCTGGCGCAGGCACTCATGGCATCTGGAAGAGCAGCCTGAGAGTCTGGCTTAGGCCCTGCTGAGGCGACACACACAGGGCGGACTGCCCACGGCGTTCGTTCATTCGGGGTTGTGAATGTCAGGAGAAGAATGGGGCTTCGTGAGGAGGAAAAGGGCAGTGAGGGAAGACAGAGCCGTGTCTACTACACACCGAGGCCGCCACGCCCCCCAGCTCTCTGGCATTTCTCACAGGGACACACGAGGTCTTTGTCCCTTCCTCTGCAATCTAGGCTGACCTGAGTGACTCATTTGGGGCCACGAGAATGCAGTAGAAATGGTAGCGGGGCTCCAGAGCTGAGTCAGAAAAGGCGATGAGGCTTCCATCTTGTCCATAGTGACACTCCCTTCTGGAGTCCTGAGCACCATGTGAGACGTCTGACTACCAGAAAGCCCCATGCTGCGAGGAACCCCCCACATTGCTATGAGAAAGTCCCCCATGATATAAAGGAGCCCCCAAATGCTGTGACGAAGCTATTGTTATGAGAAAGCCCCCCAAAACTGTGAGGAAGCCCCCTAATGAGAATGCAAAAAATATAAAGCCCCCCAATACTCTAAGCCCCCAATGATATAAAGGAAGCCCCCTAATGCCGTAAGCGAACACCCCAAAAATATAAAGACCCCCCCCAATGCTTTTAGGGAGACACCCAATACCGTGAGGAAGGCTCCCATTGTGGTGAAGCTCCCCCATTGCTGTGAGGGAGCCCCCAGTGCTGTGAGGGAGCCCCCAGAGCTGTGAGGGAGTCCCCAGAGCTGTGAGGGAGTCCCCAGTGCTGTGAGGGAGTCCCCCAGTGCTGTGAGGGAGCCCCCAGAGCTGTGAGGGAGCCCCCAGTGCTGTGAGGGAGTCCCCAGAGCTGTGAGGGAGTCCCCAGTGCTGTGAGGGAGCCCCCAGAGCTGTGAGGGAGCCCCCAGAGCTGTGAGGGAGCCCCCAGTGCTGTGAGGGAGCCCCCAGTGCTGTGAGGGAGTCCCCAGAGCTGTGAGGGAGTCCCCCAGAGCTGTGAGGGAGTTTCCCAGTGCTGTGAGGGAGCCCCCAGTGATGTGAGGGAGCCCCCAGAGCTGTGAGGGAGTCCCCCAGTGCTGTGAGGGAGTCCTCCAGTGCTGTGAGGGAGCCCCCAGAGCTGTGAGGGAGCCCCCAGTGATGTGAGAGAGCCCCCAGTGCTGTGAGGGAGTCCCCAGAGCTGTGAGGGAGCCCCCAGTGCTGAGGGAGCCCCCACTGCTGTGAGGGAACCCCCAGTGATGTGATGGAGCCCCCAGTGCTGTGAGGGAGCCCCCAGAGCTGTGAGGGAGCCCCCAGAGCTGTGAGGGAGCCCCCAGTGCTGTGAGGGAGCCCCCAGTGCTGTGAGGGAACCCCCAGTGCTGTGAGGGAGTCCTCAGAGCTGTGAGGGAACCCCCCAGTGCTGTGATGGAGTCCCCCAGTGCTGTGAGGGAGCCCCCCAGTGCTGTGAGGAAGTCCCCAGTGCTGTGAGGGAGCCCCCAGTGCTGTGAGGGAACCCCCAGTGCTGTGAGGGAGTCCCCAGTGCTGTGAGGGAGTCCCCAGTGCTGTGAGGGAGCCCCCAGAGCTGTGAGGGAGCCCCCCAGTGCTGGGATGGAGTCCCCCAGTGCTGTGAGGGAGCCCCCCAGTGCTGTGAGGGAGCCCCCCAGTGCTGTGAGGGAGCCCCCCAGTGCTGTGAGGAGTCTGCACATATGTGCTCTGGTCAACATCCCCAGCTCATGTTCCAGCTGACAGATTTCAGAAAGTCCCTCTAAAAAACACCATTCCTCAGCCATTACGTCACCCCCAGCCACTGAGTCTTCCCAGCTGAAGACTCAGACATCCTTGAGGAGAGATGGCCACTTCCTCTGTTCCCTCTCCATATTCCTGGTCCACCGAATTTGTCCACATAACGAAATGGTTTTTTGCCACTAACAGTGTGACTGGGTTCATACTAGTCGTAACCAGACTATTCCAGAAGATGCATAGATAGGTTCATAGTCCTCACTTCACTGTTGAGGAGAGAGATGTACCAGACGTTGGGTCACCTCAATCTGTCCAGCTCCAAAGCCCTGCCATTTCTTCTACACAACCTGACCTCTGACCATAAAATAATTTTGCTTCTAAGACAAGGTAAAACTCACAAGGATAGGACACTGGCTAACAATCTGTACGACTCTGGTGCTTGCAACACTTAACATCAGTTCAATCTACGAATGACGGCATTATTCAAAATGGGAAACACTGAGCGAGCTGAAAAAGCAGGTGGCCCATCAGGCAAGCACCACGGAACTCTCCGCTGTGACCAGGACGAAGCTTCCAAAGCCACACGTGTAGAACATGCTCTGTAAACATTAACCGGGGTCTGAAGAAAGCTGCGGCCCGTTGCTTATTTGTGGTGGTGCCTCTCCCAGCAATAGCAAAGGTCTGGAAGCGGAGCGCAGTGGCCCCATCCAGCTGGGGCAATAGGGCGAGATTCCATCTCAAAAAGTAAGTGTAAATCAGTAAGTACATAAAAAACTGCCTACGGTTTCTTTTCAGTTATTTTGCCTTTAGGACTTACCCTGCTAGGATGTACAATACAATTTGTTTGGAAGTCACTTGAAATAATTCCACTCTATATAGTTAAGGCACCAACTCAATTCGTAGTCTGGTTATTTTATTCATTTTACTTTCAGGTACACCTATTTATTATTATTATTATTTTTTTAGAGACAAAGTCTGGCTGTTTCCCAGGCTGGTCTCAAACTCTCAGCTTCAAGCGATCCTCCCATTTTAGCCTCCCAAAATGCTGGGATTACAGATGTGAGCCACAGTGCCTGGCTGCTTTCAATTTTTACAGACTACTACTCCCCACAACTTTTGACTTCATTTTATTTTAAAATTATATTAAAACATCCAGGCCGGGCGCAGAGGCTCATGCCTGTAATCCCAGCACTGTGGGAGGCTGAGATGGGCAGATCATTTGAGGTCAGGAGTTCAAGACCAGCCAGACCAACATGGCGAAACCCCATCGCTACTAAAAATATAAAAAATTAGTCGAGTATGGCGGCAGGTTCCACTATTCCCAGCTATCCAGGCCAGGCAGGGTTGCTCGCGTGCCTGTAATCCCAGCACTTTGGGAGGCTAAGGCAGGCAGATCACCTGAGGTCGGGAGTTTGAGAACAGCCTGACCAACATGGAGAAACCCTGTCTCTACAAAAAATACAAAATTAGCCAGGCGTGGTGGCACATGCCTGTAATCCCATCTACTCCGGAGGCTGAGGTAGGAGAAATGCTTGAATCCAAGAGGCATTGGTTGCGCTGAGCCCAGATTGCGCTTGACCTCGTGATCCACCCACCTTGGCCTCCCAAAGCGCTGGGATTACAGGCCTCAGTGAACCGCTGTGCCTGGCCAGCACACCTATTTAAAACCTTCCAGGGGTTTCCTATTGGCTGCTAGATAAAGATCCTATTTCTTAACATGGTCAATGATTCTAGGCATGACTGGGCCCTCGCCTTCTTCTGCCTTCCTACCCTGCCCTTGTCCATTTATGTTGCTGGGGCTTGGACCTGCTTCCTTTACTGCTTCCTGGCATGCAGAAACTCTACAGTTCACCACTGTGATCTGAGCCACCACCAAAATGCCCAGTACACAGCTGGTGCTCAATTTTTTGTTTAGTGAATGGTTGCTACAATGTATGTAATATGGGAGTCATGAAAATTTGATCTAACTCACCCATCTGTGGCTAGTACCATTTTATTTTATTTTTTTATATATATTTTTTAAACCCCGCCCCACTGCTAGTACCATTTTAAAGATAAATCTGTGGCTGGGCATGGTGGCTCACACCTGTAATCCCAGCTATTTGGGAGGCCAAGGCAGGTGGATCACCTGAGGTCCTAAGTTCAAGACCAGCCTGGCCAACATGGTGAAACCCTACCTCTGCTAAAAATACAAAAAAATAAAAATAAATAAATAAATAAAGATAAATTGGCCAGGCGAGGTGGCTCACACCTGTAATCCTAGCACTTTGGGAGACTGAGGCAGGTGAATCACCTGAGGTCAGAAGTTTACTGGCCAACATGGTAAAACCCCATCTCTACTAAAAATACAAAACTTAGCCAGGTATAGTGGTGGGCACCTGTAATCCCAGCTACTCGGGAGGCTGAGGTAGGAGAATCGCTTGAACCCAGGAGGTGGAGGCTGCAGTGAGCTGAGATTGTGCCATTGCACCCCAGCCTGGGCAACCGAGCAAGATTCTGCTTCAAAAAAAAAAGATAAATCTTTGAATACCTTCTCAATTTTGTTTAAAGTTTCTAATCTGCACAAGTTTTCTACCTCAAAGGTCAATACTGGTCACTTATCTCTTCTTCCTATACTATCCACAGCCCCTCAAATTATTACATTCAAGGTGTATACGGTGTACAAGTCTTCATATCTATATTTATATCCCTTTTGTAAAAAATACTTTTATTTAAAATCATTTAAAAATTTCAAATCATTTTACTCTTAATTTTTTTTTTTTTTTTGAGACGTAGTTTTGCTCTTGTTACGCAGGCTGGAGTGCAATAGTGCGATCTCGGCTCACCGCAACCTCCGCCTCCTGGGTTCAGGCAATTATCCTGCTTCAGCCTCCTGAGTAGCTGGGATTACAGGCACGTGCCACCATGCCCAGCTAGTTTTCTTTTTGCATCTTTAGTAGAGACGGGGTTTCACCATGTTGATCAGGATGGTCTCAATCTCCTAACCTTGGGATCCACCTGCCTCGGCCTCCCAAAGTGCTGGGATTACAGGCTTGAGCCACCGCGCCCGTACTCTTAAATTTTTAATTTCAATTTCCATGACACTTTGCTTAATAAAAAAGGGGTTCAATTTTTTTTTTTTTTTTTTTTTTGAGACTGTCTGACTCTGTCGCCCAGACTGGAGTGCAGTGGCACCATCCTGCTCACTGTAGCCTCGACCCCCCTCACTCGAGTGATCCTCCCACCTCAGCCCCCAAAGTGGCTGGAACCACAGGCACGAACCCCCACACCCAGGTAATTTTTGGATTTTTTGTAGAGACGGGATTTCGCCATGTTGCCAGGCTAGCCTCAAACTCCTGAGCTCAAGCCCTCTGCCCTCCTTGGCCTCCCGAAGTGCTGGGATTTGTGAGACACCATGCCTGACTATGATTATTAACTATACCTGTAAATGATATGTTAATATCCCTCTATTTAATGCTTCCACCTTAAGTTCAGCTTGTCTAACATTTAAATCTGCTTTTTGGCTGTGTGTGGTGGCTCACACCTGTAATCCCAGCACTTTGGGAGGCTGAGGCGGGTGGATCACTTGAGGTCATGAGTTGGAGACCAGCCTGGCCAACATGGTGAAACCCCATCTCTACTAAAAACTATAAAAATTAGGGGCCCAAAGTGGCTCCGGCCGGATGTCGTGGCACTTGTGAAGGTGAGGCCATGAGTTCAAGGCCAATCTGAGCAACCTTACAAGCTCTCATTGATTGGCAAAAAAAAAAAATTAGCCAGGCATGGTGGCATGAGCCTGTAATCCCAGCTACTTGGGAGGCTGAGGCTCAAGACAATCACGTGAACCCAGGAGGTGGAGCTTGCAGTGAGTCAAGCTCACACCACTGCATTCCAGCCTGGGTGACAGAGTGAGAATGAGAAAAAAATTGGAACAGAAACATACATTTAAGTAATCAAGTAAAGTACATCCTCAGGCAATGTTATCCTTACCAGTCAAAAGGTCCATGAGAAAACTGTCACAAAAGCACTAAAAAAAAAAAAAAAAAAAAAAGTTTAGGGATAGGCCAGGCCCAGTGACTTACACCTATAAACCCAGCACTTTGGAAGCCCTAGGCAGGAATATTGCTTGAGTCCAGGAGTTCAAAACCAGCCTGGACAACATAGTGAGACCCTTTATCCAAAAAAAAAAAAAAAAAAAACCCCACAAAAACAAAGAGAAATTATTCAGTCTCCTTTTTTAAAAATTCCTTTTACAGAGGAAATGCTGAAAGAGACATTAAACAGAAAAAGGAGGGGATGAGGGAGAGTATACAAAAGCAGAGGGAGAAGCTGAAGACCAGTGCGGGAGGTCCTCATCTAGCCACCAGCCTGCAGACCCTGGCCAGTGTCCCAGGGACCTGGCTCCCTCTTATCAACCCACTCTGCTTCTGGGCCATCCCTGGCCAAGGAGCCTGCCCTGCTGTCCCAGCCGCCTGGGAGGTCAGCGCAACTACTCTGGGTGAGGCATGGGAGCCACAGGAAAGAATATGACCCACCATGGTGACTATAGCAAAGATGGCTTCCCAGCGCTCAGTGAGAACTAGTCACTGAAGCAGAGTTCTAGATTTCAGCTGTTAGAGCTACTCACATACATTCCTTTATAATTCTAATGGTGATTTAAGAGCTATTTCTGGGCTAGGCGTGGTGGCTCACGCCTGTAATCCCAGCACTTTGGGAGGCTGAGGCAGGCAAATCACAACGTCAGGAGATCGAGACCATCCTGGTCATGGTAAAACCCCGTCTCTACTAAATACAAAAAATTAGCCAGGTGTGGTGGTGCATGCCTGTGGTCCCAGCTATTCAGGAGGCTGAGGCAGGGGAATTGCTTGAACCGATGAGATGGAGGTTGTGATGAGCCAAGATCGTGACACTGCACTCCAGCCTGGTGACAGAGCAAGACTCCGACTCAAAAAATTAAAGGGGGGGAAAAAAAAAAGGGCCAGGCATGGTGGCTCATGCCTGTAATCCCAGGAGGGATTTGGGAGGCCGAGGCAGGTGGATCACGAGGCCAAGAGTTTGAGACCAGCTTGGCCAGCATAGTGAAACTCCGTCTCTACTAAAAATACAAAAATTAGCCAGTCATGATAGCACGTGCCTGTAGTCCTAACTACTTCAGAGGCTGAGAAGGGATAATTACTTGAACCTGGGAGACAGAGGTTGCAGTGAGCTGAGACCACGCCATTACACTCCAGCCTGGGTGACGGAGTGAGATCCCGTCTAAAAAAAAACAAAAACAAAAACAAAAAAACAAACCTGAGGGAGTGGGAGGTGTGGCCAGCAAACATTTTCTGTAAAGGGTCAGAGAGTAAATATTACAGGTTTGTGGGTCACATATTGTCTGTATTGCACATGCTTTCTTTACAGCTCTTTAAAAATGGAGAAATCATTCTCAGCCCTAGGGACGTACAAAAAAAGGTCAGTGGGATCTGGCCCATACACCTGTGGTTTGCCAGTCCCTGACGAAAATTATAGCAGTTCAAAGAGACATGATCCTTTTTAAAAACCTGACTGAACTTTCTTTTCCTCTTTCTAGTGTCCAGGATTCAGGAAATCTGAGTACACTTCTTTAAATCCACCTGAAATGTGCTCTCTAACTCAGCTTGGTGACACTCTCCTGTGTGCCGTAATGTCATACACTGGAGGCCGCCTTGCAGAGGAGTCCACGCGGCCCCATCCCCTCGCCGGGTGCCGTGCCTAGCAGAGGACCATCTCCCACGGTGCCACCTCCTAGCTGCTACCCAGGGTGGTGCTCGCGGGAAAGTCTAGGGTAATTCCAGTCCAGCAAACAGAAACACCGAGGCACTTATAAAGGCAGAAAATGACTGAAGACAATTCCACAGTAAGGCCCAGAGGCTGCATCTCTAGTGTTGTATTTACCAGTCCTCCCAAAACAGCTTCTCCGGGATGGTGTTCAGGACACCAACTCCACATCACCACAGCTGAGTGAGTTTCCACTTCGTGCGCGGACGTTTTAGGCAATGTGGCAGAAACCGCAAGCCAGTTGTGCATCTGCCTTCTACCCTGGCTTCCACGGCTCCTACTCCAAAGAGCTGTTCAGTCAATAAATGACTCACTCTGAGGAAAACATCTGTCAAAAATCACTTTATTTTTCAAACAACGTTTGGGGAGCTATCATTTGAACTGTAATATTCAAATAAAATCATAGATAGTAAATCCTGTTAAAATCTGTATCAAAAAGTACTTCTAACCCAAAGGTCCACATATGTCCCCTAAAGACAAAACAAAATTCTAGCGTCAAATAGTATCAAAGGCATTTGAACGGTTTTGCAATTTTTTTTTCTGATACAGAGCCTTGCTCTGCTGCCCAGGCCACCGCACCCAGCTAATATTTTTGTATTTTTAGTAGAGATAGGGTTTCGCCATGTTGGCCAGTCTGTTCTCAAACTCCTGGTCAAGTGATCTGCCCACCTTGGCCTCCTAAAGTACTGAGATTAGAGGTGTGAGCCACCATGCCCGGCCTGCAATTTGCTTTAATGGACTCTGAGCTGAATAGCCTGTTACCGCTGGTAAACTTACATTCACATCAAAGCTTTAAGACCCTGGCCGGACTCGGTGGCTCACTCCTGTAATCCCAGCACTGTGAAAGGCCGAGGCAGGCAGTTTGAGGTCAGGAGTTTGAGACCAGCCTGGGCAACATGACAAAACCCCATCTACTAAAAAGACAAACATTAGTCAGACATGGTGCCTTGTACCTGTAGTCCTAACTACTCAAGAGGCTCAGGTCAGAGAATCACTGGAACCCAGAAAGTGGAGGTTGCAGTGAGCCAAAATCACACCACTGCACTCCAACATGGATAAGAAAGTGAGACTCCATCTTAAAAAAAGAAAGGAAAAGAAAATGAGGGGCTGGGCATGGTGGCTCACTCTTGTAATCCCAGCAATTTGGGAGGCTGAGGTGGGTGGATCACCTGAGGTCAAGAGTTCGAGACCAGCCTGGCCAATATGGTGAAACCCTGTCTCTACTAAAAGTAGAAAAATTGGCAAAGAGTGTGGTAGAGCACACTTGTTGTCCTAGCTACTCAGGAGGCTGAGGCAGGAAAATTGCTTGGACCTGGGAGGCAGGTTGCAGTGAGCCGAGATCACGCCACAGCACTCCAGCCTGGGCGACAGAGCAAGACTCTGTCTCAAACTTAAAAAAAAAAAAGAAGAAGAAGAAAGAAGAAAATGAGGAATCCTAACCCTTGGGAGGCAAGGACCCCTTTCCCACAGACAGCCTCTCTCAGGCACTGCTTGCACTGGGCACATGCACTGTGGAAACGGCAGCTGCACTCCCTCCTTGCCCAGCAGCCACCCCTCTCCTCCACTCTTCATGCCAGCACTAAGCTTGGTGGGTCAGAGGGACTCCAGCTTTCAGATGGCAAAACAAAGCATCGAAACTAAATGCCTAAAAGGCTCCACAACATCTAGTATGGCCATAAAATGATACAAAAAACTGGAATCACAAGAGCGTGTAAGAGATCTTAAATGTTTTAAATGAGAAACGTGTGGATTATATAAATGTTTTAAAAATTCATTAAAATGCCAACTAAAAACATACACAAAATAACTTAACTGGTTATATGTAAAAATGTATGCATACAGCCAGGCACAGCAGCATATGCCTGTAAGTCCCAGCTACTTGGGAGGCTGAGGCAGGATTATTACTGGATAACTTGAGCCCAGGAGTTGGAGGCCAGCCTGGACAACATAGTGAGACCCTGTCTCTTTAAAACACACCGCACACATATGCATGTGAGAAACCTAATTCAAAAACGGGCAAAGGACTTGAAGAGCTATTTCTCCAAAGAAACATAAATGGCCAATGAACATGAGAAAATATGCTCAACATCACTAATTAGGGAAAGACAAATCAAAATGACAGTCAGACGCCACCTCACAGCCATGAGGATGGCTACTATTAAAAACAATAACAAAGTAAGTGCTGGTGAGGATGTGGAGATGGGAGCCTCTGCACTGTCGGCAGGAATGCAAAATGGAGCTCCTTCCTTACTAGGTCCTTGGAGAAATAAAAAATAAAATTAAAAGGAATATAATACGGTACAGCTGTTGTGAAAAACAGGATGGAAGTTCCTTAAAAAATTAAAACCAGAATTCCAGTATGATCCAGCAATCCCACTTGTAGATCTATACCCAGAAGGATTGAAAGCAGGACCTTGAAGAGGTATTTGCACACTCATGTTCATAGTTTTATTATAGAGAAAAGATGGAAGGAACTCGTGTCCACTGACAGATGGATGGATAAACAAAATCCAGTATATCCATACAATGGAGTACTATTCAGCCTAAAAAGGGAAGGCAATTCTGCCACACGGATGAACATGGATGAACCTTAAGGACACTGTGGTGAGTGAACTAAGCTGGTCACAAAAAGACAAATACTGCAGAATTCCACTTATATGAAGTCTCTATAGTAGTCCAATTCATAGACAGGAAGGAGAATGGTGGTTGCCAGGGGCTTTAGCGAGGGAAACGGGCAGTCAATGTTCAACGGGTATAGAGTTTAGGCTGGACAAGATGAAGCGTTCTGCAGATGGATGGTGGTGATGGTTGTACAAGTATTAATGAGCTGAACACTACTGAACCACACACTGAAAAATGGTTAAGATGGTAAATTTTGTTATATGTAGTTTACCATAACAAAAAATGGGGGGAAAAAAGAGCCAGGCACAGTAGTTCATGCTTGTGATCCCAGAACTTTGGGAGTGATGAGGGCAGATCACCTGGGGTCAGGAGTTTGGGACCAGTTAGGCCAACATGGTAAAACTCCGTCTCTACTAAAAAATACAAAAATTAGCTGGGCGTGGTGGTGGGCACCTGTAACCCCAGCTACTTGGGAGGCTGAGGCATGAGAATCGCTTGAAGCTGGAAGACAGAGGTTGCAGTGAGCTGAGATCACGTCACTGCAGTCCAGCCTGGGCAAGAGCAAGACTCCACCTCGGGGGTCGGGGGAGGGCGGGGGAAGGATGCACAAACATGTAACTAAGTTTAGAAGAATGTAAAGTTTAGCAGTTTATTATACTCCTTTTTCTTGTCAAGTTCAATTCCTAACATTTTTAATGCAAAAAACATAGAAGCCTTCATAAAGTGAGAGAATACGTAACAAAACGCACATCCTGTCACTCAGGCGTCATATTCTGGAACTGCGATCACAGTACCTTCCCATCCATAGCCCCTTGAGTGACCCAACCCCACTGGCTGGACCTGCTCAAGGGGGACCTCCCTTGTGCAGGTGGCAGCAGCTCACTCCTCCCCAGGCACCACTCCCTGGACCAGGCAGCCCTCCAGCACCCAAGGCTAGTCCCCAGCCCACTGGTCCGCGCCTGCGAGGTGGTGTGAGGGGAAGGAGCTCAGGCACACTCTCTGAGGCGGGTGCTGGGAAAGGGAGAGTACAGGGCAGGGACGGCTGGCGGGGGGGGGGGGGGGGCTGCTGTGGGGGGAGAGTGTACAGATGGAACTGACAGTGGACAGAAACCACCGAATTGAAGCGGAAGGCCAAGAGCCCTGGTGTGCAACCAGATCCTGCTAGAGCACAGACCATGGTTCCCTTTGCCCAGGGGTTCAGCAATGCAGTGTTCCAGGGATCCCACAGATGCCTATTTCCCACCACCCACCCAACTTCAAGTCAGCCTGCTGCCAGCTAAAGTCACCCTGAGAACCCAACTAAAACAACCAATCATTCTAGTGCCAATCACAAATGGCAAAGAGTATAATTAGCTGGGTGTGGTGGCACGTGCCTGTAGTCCCAGCTACTTTGGGGGCTGTAGTGGGAAGATCATTTGAGCCCAGAAGCTCCCTGCTGCAGTGAGCTGAGATTGAGCCACTGCACCCCAACCTGGGTGAAAAAGGGAGGCCCTATCTCAAAATAAAATAAAATAAGCTGCTCTGTCCTGTTCTCAAGTCCCTGAGGCACGGCCTCAGAATCAGAGCTTTAAACAGGAGTTTTATACCGCATGCCAGACAACACATGGACTCAATTACCATACTGCCTTCTGTGTGAATCTTCCAGAAACAATAACTAAACTGGCAGGGACTAACAATTCAAAACAAGGAGCCACCATCTGCCAAGGGCAGGAACAGGCCAGGCTCCAGCCTTTGCACTCTCGTGAGCAGGGCACCGCCGGCACCAGACCTGCTGGCTCTTTCCACCAAGGACCATGCCTCTCAGCCCTTAAGTGCTTCTCCTAACAGTTTCCAGGCTGAACTTCTATATGCTCTGCCCACTGTACATGTCTTCCTAAACAGTGTACATCGGTTATCCACTCAGAGCTGCACACTGACGCAAGCCAGCACTTCCCAGGGCCTTCACCCCCACTGAGGACACACACTGTTAGGCTCTGAGTTCCCCTATCTGTGCTGGTTTTTATTTCCTTTTCTCTTTTGTCATTGATGTAATCATTTGAGGAAGTAAAGAAAGGACACATATATTCCTACAAAAGGATAGACAGAGTAAGTCAAGTTGGTATTTGTGAACATGAATGATAAAAGGCAAAAACTTCTAGCTGAAATGTAGCACTCCTTCAATTATGAAGGCAGACAAGCCCGGGAATTTTAGCAAGAACAGCAACAGAATTTTCCAAGGCCTGAGAGTATCACAGAAACCTCATCACTCCTCCCAAAGGGATTAGCAGAGCTAGTGCTCGATCCAGTTACCTAGCTGACCGATGGGACTATCACCAATTTGGTTCAATACTGTATTTGATAACTGTATTTCAAAATAATCGGTTCTCTTCTTAATCTATTTATTTCCTTTAAAAGGCTGTTTTAAGAGGCCCCCAGAGGCCAAGCAGACATGAAAATTTCAGGCGCCCCGCCCCTCCACCAGGGTCTATACTTTGTATCACTTTAACAGTTTCAGGCTTTCCTTCTAAACAGTTTCAGACAGTTTTAACAATTTGTAACAAAAATGTAAGCTGCAAATAGGATGTTACTTATCATTAGCAGCAACTTTCTATTTCTGCTATTAACTAGTGTTTTTTTTTTGAACATGGAGTCTTGCTCTGTCGCCCAGCTGGAGTGCAGTGGCGTGATCTCGGCTCACTGCAAACTCCACCTCCTGGGTTCAAGCGATTCTCCTGTCTCGGCTTCCCGAGTAGCTGGTATTACAGGTGCCTGCCGTTATAGCCTATTAATTTTGTATTTTTAGTAGAGACAGGTGTTAAACCACATTGGTGAGGCTAGTCTTGCACTCCTGACCTCAGGTGATCCGCCCACCTTAGCCTCCCAAAGTACCGGGATTACAGGTGTCAGCTACTGTACCTGGCCTCACAAGTACTACTTTTCTAAAGTTACTGCCAGAGAAACGTAACTACATATAAACTAGAGTACAGGAACCCCAAGAAAATGCGTTATACACAGTATCATTAACCATAGAACGTGCTGACACTTATGCACAGAATGTTAATCCTGGAAATAAGTCATACTTCACCGACCATGTTTCATCAATTCTAAGGCACACTTTCGCTTTTCGTTTTTTTTTGTTTTTTTTTTGAGATGTAGTTTCGCTCTTGTTGCCCAGGCTGGAGTACAATGGTGTGATCTTGGCTCATTGCAACCTCCGCCTCCTGGGTTCAAGCAATTCTCCTGCTTCAGCCTCCTGAGTCGCTGGGATTACCCGCCACCACACCCAGCTAATCTTCACCCTCGAAAAGTGCTGGGATTATACGCATAAGCCACTGCACCCCACCTTAGGCACACTTTTAAATGTCTGAAGTGGAAAGCATCTGTCACTGAGGTGGCAAAAACACACCATGTCAGTAGGCACCCGGAGCCTCCGTAGCAGTGTACCACACGGTGCACTGCAGATACCACAGACTATAAGCACCTTATTTGACTGCATTTTGCTTTACTGCACTCAGCAGATACTATGTTTTCCCCAAGTCGAAGGTTTGCGGCAGGCTCTGTATGGAGAAAACAAGCCTGTTGGTGTCAGTTTTCCAACACCAAGAGCTCACTTTGTGTCTGTTACATTTTGGTCATTCTTCAGTATTTCAAACTTTGTCATTATGTCTGTTATGGGGATCTGTGATCAGTGATCTCTGATGTTCCCACTGTGTTTTACTGGTGTGTCACAAACCTGTATTAGACAGCAAACTTCAGAGATAAATGCTGTATTCCAACTGCTCTTCTGCCCAGCTCTCTCCCTCTCCTTGGACCTCCCTACTCCGCGAGACACCACAACATTGAAATCAGGCCAATTAATCACCTCACAATGGCCTCTAAGTGTCCAGGTGAAAGGAAGAGAAACACCGTCTCCCACTTAAGATCAAAAGGCGCAACGTATTCAGCTTGGTTAGAAAGTCATGTCAAAAGCCAAGAAAGGCCCAAAACTAGGCCTCTTGCATCAAAAAGTTAGTCAGGCCAGGAACAGCAGCTCACACCTGTGGTCCCAACACTTCGGAAGGCTGAGGCAGGAGGGCCACTTGAAAGGAATCACCATTCTGGAAAGGAACTTAAGAGATAGCCTAAGCAACATAGTGAGACCTCACGTCTAAAAAAAATTTTGGAGGGGGACAGAGTTTTGCACTTGTTGCCCAGGCTGGAGTACAGTGGCACGATCTCGGCTCACCATAACCTACACCTCCCAGGTTCAACCGATTCTCCTGCCTCAGCCTCCCAAGTAGCTGGGATTACAGGCATGCGCCACCACACCTGGCTAATTTTGTTATTTTTTAGTAGAGATGGGGTTTCTCCATGTTGCCTAGGCTGGTCTTGAACTCCCAACCTCAGATAATCTGCCCACCTTGGCCTCCCAAAGTGCTGGAATTACAGGTGTGAGCCACCGTGCCCAGCCTACAAAATTTTTAAAAAAAATTAGTTAGGCATGGTGGCACATCTCTGTAGTCCCAGTTACTGAGGAGGCTGAGGTGGGAGAACCACTTTAGCCTAAGAAGTCAAGGCTGCAATCAGCTATGATCTCACGACTGCAACTGAGCCTGAGCAATAGAATGAGACCCCATCTCTCAAAAACAAAGTTATCCAAGGCCAGGTGCACTGGACTGCGCCTGAGGCTGAGGCAGGAGGACCACTTGAGGCCAGGAGTTCAAGACCTACCTGAAGACCTGCCTGGAAAACATACAGAGACGTTATCTCTTTAAAAAAAAAAAAAAAAAAAAAAAAAAAAAAAAAAGGGCTGGGCGCAGTGGCTCATGCCTATAAGACCAGTACTTTGGGAGGCCAAGGCAGGCGGATCACAAGGTAGAGGGATCAAGACCATCCTGGCCAACAGGTAATACCCTGTCTCTACTTAAAAAAAAAAAAAATACAAAAATTAGCTGGACATGGTGGTGCGTGCCTGTAGTCCCAGCTACTCAGGAAGCTGACACAGGAGAACTGCTTGAACCCAGGAGGCAGAGACTGCAGTGAGCCAAGATCAAGCCACTGCACTCCAGCTTGGTGACAGAGCGAGACTCCATCTCAAAAAAAATTACATGCCTGTAATCCCAGCACTTTGAGAGGCCGAAGTGGGTGGATCATTTCAGGTCAGGAGTTCAAGACCAGCTGGCCAATATGGCAAAACCCCCTCTACCAAAAATACAAAAATTAGCCCAGCATGGTGGCTTATGCCTGTAGTCCCAACTACTTGAGAAGCTGAGGCAGGAGAATCACTTGAACCGGGAGGATGCAGTGAGCTGTGCTGAGATCACACCACTGCACTCCAACCTGGGAAAGAGAGCAAGACTCATGTCAAAACAAATTTCCTTTAAGTTCTTAAAGGAAATTAAAAGTGCTACCCCAGTGAACACACAAACAAGAAAATGACCAGGCCCGGTGACTCACAGCTGCAATCCCAACACTTTGGGAAGCTGAGGCAGACAGATTACTTGAGGTCAGGAGTTCAAGACCAGCCTGGCCAACACGATGAAACTCCATCTCTACTACTAGTAATAAAAAAAAAGCAACTGGGCACAGTGCTGCAAACCTGCTATCCCAGCTGCTCAGGAAGTTGAGGCAGGAGAATCACCTGCACCCAGGAGACAGAAGTTGCAGTGAGCCATGATCGTACCACTGTACTCCAACCTGGGCAACAGAGTCCCAATAAAAGAAAGGGAGGGAGGGAAAGAAAGTGAAACAGCCTTATTGGTGATATGGGGAAAGTATGAGTGGTCTGGATAGATCAAACCAGCCACAACATTCCCTTAAACTGAAGCCTCATCCAGAACCAGGCCCAAATTTTATTCAATTGTATGAAGGCTGAGAGAGATGAGAAAGATGAGGAAGAAAAGCTGGAAGCAGCAGAGGAGAGGCTGGTTCATGAGGTTTACGGAAAGAAGCTGTCCCCATTAACACAAAAGAACAAGGTAAAACAGCAAGTGCTAACTAAAAGAAAAGCTACACCAGGTTGTCCAGTAAGTCTAGCTAAGATCACTACTTCTGCCTATACTCTGGAAATGGAATAACACATTGTTGAACATTTTAAGCCCACTGCTGAGGTCCACTGCTCAGAAAAAGATTCCTTTCAAAATAGTACTGCTCATTGACAATGCACCTGGTCACTCAAGAGCTCTGACAGAGATGTACAAGGAGGCGAATGCTGTCGTCATGTCTGCTACCACCACATCCGTTCTGCAGCTGTGGATCCAAGAAGTAATCTTGATTTTCAAGTCTTAATTATTTAAGAAATACATTTTGTAAGGCTATAGCTGTGGTAGTGATTCCTCTGATGAATCTGAGCAAAGTAAATGGAAAACCTTCTGGAAAGGCGTCACCACTTTAGATGCCATTCATGATTCATGGGCGGTCAAATATCAACACTGATGAAGCTGGAACACGTTGAGTCTAACCCTCATGACGGCTTTGAGGAGTTCAAGACTTCAGGAGGAAGGACCTGCAGACGTGGTGGAAACAATAGACTTGCTTCTCATGGGCAAGCAAAGAAAGTGGTTTCTTGAGATGGAATCTATTCCTGGTGAAGACGCTGTGAACACTGTAGAAATGACTCAGAATATCACATCAACTTAGTGGATAGCAGTGGCAGAGGTTGAGAGAAGAGCCTCCAACTTTGAATTTCCACCGCGGTTAAAATGCTATCAAAACAGCATCACATGCTACAAAGAAGTCTTTCATGAAGGGAAGAGTCCATCGATGCAGCGAACTCCACTGCGGCCTTATTTTCAGTAACGGACACAGCCTCACCACGCTGATCAGTCAGCAGCCATCCACAGAGGCAGGACTGTCCATGGACAAAAACAGCAGGACTCACTAAAGGCTCAGACGATCTTTAGTATTTTTAACACCAAATTATTTTTATAGATATAATGCTTGCTACTGCACACCGTAATTACAACTTTTCTACGCACTGAAAAACCTAAAACTGTGTCGTGTCACTTGCTTTCCTGCAATGCTGTCGCTGTGGTGGTCTGGATTAGAACTCAAATTATCTGAGGCATGCCTGTGTACAGAGAGGGTTCACAAACCACCATGCTGAGTAAATCCCACTGAGTGATGAAAGGCTCGTTCAGCCAGCCTGCCACCTTCCAATTCATCATGACTCAATGCACGAGCATCGCCCATCGCCACGCTGGCAGAGCTTCGCGCTTCACCTGGATTCTCATGTTTAGAGAAAGCCCGCTTTTCAGTATCGCAGGAAAAATCTCAAAGCAGACCCAACTAAAGCTGGGGGCTCTTCCACCCCGAAGAGGAGAGCACCCCTTCCTAAGGAGCCGCGGACCCTCACACAGGCGGAGCACCCGGGCAGGGCGCAGCCCGCGTCGCGCTCAGCCCGGCCGCCCCGGGCCAGACCTCCGGGGGCCGCCATTCCCGGACCCTCGGGCCTCCCGTCACGAATCCGCCATCGGAACGGAGGCCCTAACCGGCCCGGTCGCAGAGCCACTGTCCAAATAAGGCATCTCGACAGCCGCGCGGATGACACAGAAAGCGGACTCCGGTTTCTCTTTTCGTGAGGTGACACGCTGACAAGTGTCGGCATTTCAAGCTCTTCCCCCGCGAGGAAGGCGCAAACCCACCGGGCGCCCAGACCCTGCCCGACTCTTCCTGTCATCCATTTCTGACGCGGGTGACAGAAGCCGCTCTTCCCACCAGTTCCCGGGACGCCGGGGCCGCTTCCCAAACACCGCGGACAGCGCGCGGCCCTGGGCTGTTCCCGCGCGGCGCCCAGCTGAGGGCCGCGAGTCCCACCGCGACCACTGCCCCCGAGACCCGCGCGCTCGCCACGACCAAGGCAGGGGCCGGGGTCGCGGCCGCCATCTTCCCGCCTGCGCTGCCGCGCGCCCCGCACCCTCCGAGCAGCCCCGCCGGCCCGGAGGACCCCGGAGAGGCCGAGGACCCGCCCGGCCCCACGCGCGTCGCCCGCCCCGCCCCGCCGCGCGCCCCCGGCCCCGCGCGCCCCCGGCCCTTAAGCCCGCCGCCCCGCCCCCGCCCCCGCCCCCGCCCCCGGCCGGCTCCGCGCGCCCCCGCCCCGCCCCGCGCAGGGGCGCGCGCCGCGCTCCGAAAGGGACGGTTAGGAGCGCGCGCTTCCAGCGGGCCCAGCCGGCGGCGGCGGCGCCTTCCAGAAATTTCCGCGTCCCTCATCCCACATTGAGAAACCAACTGGGCGCGCCCCCGCGCCGGCTGTGCGGACGGCGCCCCCTCCCCCGCGGGTGCCCGATCCCCTCCCCCACCCGCGCCCCCTCCCCGCCCCCTGCCCCGGGCGGCGGGTCAAGTGCGGGCCCTCCGGGACGGCACCGGCCCTCCAGACCCGGGCGGCAGCAGCGGCGGCGGGCGGCGGCCGCGGGCCGGTGTGATTGATAGGGACGGCGGCGGCGAGAGCGGCGGCGGCGGCGGCGGAGCGGTTGAGTGACAGCTTACCTGGGTGCCAATCTTCATCACACTGACAAGCGGCTGCAGCAATCGGGACCCGCAGTGCCGCGCCCGCGTCCAACCGTCACGCCGACGCTGGGCCACGCGACACAGCCTCGCTCAATGGGAGGAGGGCGACGCCGACGAGCGCCGCATCAATATTCAGAGAGGGGGCGGAGCCCGTCTCCGGCGAGCCCCGCCCCTCCTTGCGCGGCGGCGGCCGCGGGGCGGGGCCTATGTGCTGGGGGAGGAGAGCGAAGGCGGGGGCCGGGCGACGGACGGCCCCGCCTCCATCCCCGCCCGCACCCGGAGCCAGTCCCCGCCCCAACCAGCCGCGCCCTAGCGCGAGGAGCTGCGTACCCCGCCCCGAAGGCAGAACTTCTCGCCTCATGACTATGCAGCAGGGGCGTGGTCTTGACGCGCGCCACTCCCCCTCCGCGCGCGTTCCTCGCCGCCTGGGAGAGGTGTGCTAAGCCGGGAGAAACCATCTGCTTCGAGCAGGCGGGGAGAGAGGGTTGTACCATCCGTGGCCCCACCGCTGGGCGTCCCAACGCTGAAGGCCCGCACTCTGTGCGCGCCCCCTTTAGGGGCCAGCCTGCAGCAGCCGTGCAACCTTCCTCCCCAGGCTCCGGAGCGCGGGTGGGCACGGGCTTGGGCGGCACAGTGGATGCTCACATTCCTCCCTACCTGCGGGCAGCGGTGTGAGTGCCTGGCACCTGAGGCCTTACCCTGGGCACTGTACCCCTCGGTGTGAGGACCCCAGCAAGGACTCATGTAGTTCACAAGTGCTTCGGGCTGGCCTCTGGGCTACTTGGCCTCACTTGAACACACCTTCTGGCCCAGGTGAGCCTTGCAGGTCTAGGTGACCGATGCAGCCTAGGGCACTTGCCGTAGGGGACGCCTACAAGTGTCTGCATTTCAAGCTGTGCTTTGAAAGACCACCCTCCCTAACCGATCACTGCCACCATGTACCCACACGTCCTGATCGTCGCTTTGCTCTCCAAGATGTACAGAAGATGCGACACATTCCCATTGCATAGGAAAGCACACGGTTGCCTGACTGGCCTCCAATACTGCAGAAACCTTCATTTATGCAGTGGCCCACCGAGTGCAGTCAGGGCTCTGAGTTCGCACACAGCGGTGGAAGGGCAGCTCTGTGGGCCCCCACTCCTCCGGGAAGGAAGGCAGGCCCAGGACAGGAGCTGACTGCTGGAGGGAGCCAGGGGTCGGTCTAGGCATGAGCAGCTCAGAGGACATCTGTCCTGTGTCTTCAGAGCTCCGCACCGCCAGAAGGTCTTGGTTAAGTGCTGTGCAGCCGCAGAGCCGCCTGTTTCAGAAAGATGGAGGGCATCAGGGCGGGCTAGAGGGAGGCCCTGAGATGCTCACCCGAGGAGGGAAATTCAAGGGCACAGAAAAAGCTCAGTATTCAAGACTAAGCATAATCTGCAGAGCCTGGTGCAAGATGCAGATGCAAGTGCCAAGAGGTGTGGAAACAGAGGGGCTCCATGGGGGCTGGGTGAGCTGAAGCTGAGACCTGCGGGGCTGCACCCAAGTGGGTTCAGGCATCCTTAGTAATAGGAGGAAACGGGGTTGGATCAAGACACAGGTCACAAGGATCCTGCTGATAAAACAGGACGCAGTGAAGAAGCCAGCCAAATCCCACTAAACCAAGATGGTGGAGAAAGTGACCTCTGGCCTTCCTAACTGATGATTATACACTAATTATAATACATTAGCTTGCTAAAACACACTCCTGCCAGCGCCATGAGAATTTACAAATGCCATATGCTACATGGTCTAAAAGGGGCCAGGCACGGTGACTCACACCTGTAATCCCAGCACTTTGGGAGGCCAAGGCGGGCAGATCACTTGAGGTCAGAAGTTGGAGACCAGCCTGATCAATAAAGTGAAACCCTGTCTCTACTAAAAATACAAGACAATTAGCTGGGTGTGGTGGCACATGCCTACAGTCCCAGCTACTTGGGAGGCTGAGGCAGGAGAATCCCTTGAACCCGGGAAGCAGAGGTTGCAGTGAGCCGAGGTCACACCATACTCCAGCCTGGGCAACATAGTGAGACTCCATCTCAAATAAATAAATAAATGGAAGAAGAATCCTAAGTTCTGGGAATTCCCCACCCCTTTCCCAGAAAATTTATTAATAATCCACCCTTGTTTAGCACATGATCAAGAAATAACCATATAATTCAGGAACTGATTCTATAAAAAAAAACAAAAACGTAAAAGTAGCCACCCAGCAGTCCTTGAGGCTGTGCTCTGCCTGCGGAGTAGCCTTTCTTTTTTTATTTACTTCTCTAATAAACTGGCTTTCACTGGACTCTGTGGATTCTCCCTGAATTCTTTCTTGTGTAAATTCCAAGAACCCTCTCTTGGGGTCTGGATTGAGACCCCTTTCCCGCAGCACAAAGTCCCTGGCTCAGAAATTACAGTGAAGAATTTCAAGGCAGTGACAGCAGAAGCCACGCCTGGGCTCTGCTCAGCAGGCGCAGGGGCCTTGTGACGTGCTGGTCAGGCCCCAGGAAGTGGCCCTGGACTCACTGGCCATACTCAGACCTGCCCAGATCTGAAGCTTTCATTTCTTTGCATAGAGCCTGTGAGACAGCAGGAGGTCCACAGGAGGACCTGAGTGCCTGGTCACCCAGGCCACTGGTAGGTGTGTCTCTTAGCATGCTAATCAATTATAATTAGCGTATAATGAGCAGTGAGCACGACCAGAGGTCACTCTCATTGCCCTCTTGGCTTTGCTGTTTGGCCGGCTTTTTCACTGCATGTGAGGACTTTGTGTGTCTTGTGCTGACCTCCTATCTCACTCTGTGACTAAGAATGCTTTAACCTCCTGGGAATGCAGCCCGGAAGGTCTGAGTCTTATGTTACCCAGTCCCTATTCAAGATGGAGTCGCTTTGGTTCAAATGCTTCTGACAGATGCACCATCAGTAATCGCCTCATCTGGGGATAGGTCAGGTTTGCTGGGCCCTGAGACTTGCATACTGTGAGGAGTCCTTAGGAAAGTAATTCACGGTTCAGTAGGTGTGGGCATCTAGAGGGGCTGGAGACTCATTCCTTCCCTGTGAATCCACCTTTGCCTCCACCCACACCTGTGAGGCCACAGGGGGCTTCCTCTGGGTGCTGAGCCCCAAAGTGCCTTCTAAAGAAAAAAACAGGTACATTGTAATTCAAATAGCCAGCCATTCTGT
Organism: Saguinus oedipus; assembly: GCA_031835075.1. NCBI lineage: Eukaryota > Metazoa > Chordata > Mammalia > Primates > Cebidae > Saguinus > Saguinus oedipus. The sequence continues at coordinate 69,249,125 of CM063186.1, forward strand.
CTATTCTCTTTACAACATTTTTTTTTTCTTTTACCCAGTCCCATTGATAGGATCCAGGAAGAGCATTTTGTTAATTTTTTTATTTTTTAGAGCCGGTCGCCCAGGCTGAAGGGATCACTGCAGCCTCTGCCTCCTGGGTTCACGTGAGTCTCCTGCCTCAGCCTCCCAAGTAGCTCAGATTACAGGTGCCCGCCAGCATGCCCAGCTAATTTTTTTTATTTTTAGTAGAGGCAGGATTTTTCCATACTGGCCAGGCTGCTCTCCAACTCCTGACCTCAGGCAATCTGCCCACCTCGGCCTCCCAAAGTGCTGGAATTACGGGTGTGAGCCACCATGCCCAGCCAGATTTATTAATATTTTTCTTGAAAAAATATGAAATAAAAAGGCACATATAATTGTTTATAGAAATACATGACTAGGCCTGGCACACTGACTCACACCTGTAATCCCAGCACACTGGGGGGCCATTTGAGATCAGGGGTGGATCATTTGAGATCAGGAGTTCAAGACCAGCCTGGGCAACATGGTGAAACCCCACCTCTACTAAAAATACAAAAATTATCCAGGTGTGGTGGCAGGTGCCTGTAATCCCAGCTACTTGGGAGGCTGAGGCATGAGAATGGCTTGAAACTAGGTGATGGAGGTTGCAGTTAGCCGAGATCACACCACTGCACTCCAGCCTGGGGTACAGAGCAAGACTCTACCTCAAAAAAAAAAAAAAGAAAAAGAAATGCATGACTAGACTGGGTATGATGGCTCATTCCTGTAATCCCAGCACTTTAAGAGGCTTGAGGCCAGAAGTCTGAGACCAGAGTGGGCAATAGTGAGATTCACCACCTGCCCTGGTCTCTACAAAAGAAGAAAAAAAAATTTGAACTAGCCAGGTGTGATGGTACACCAATAGTCCCAGCTACTCGGGAGGCTGAGCCAGGAGAATCGCTTGAACCTGGGGAGACAGAGGTCACAGTGAGCCAAGATCACGCCACTGCACTCCAGCCCGAGAGTTAGAGCAAGATCCCGTCTCAAAAAAAGAAAAAAAATACAAAAATTAACCGGGCATTGTGGTATGTGCCTGTAGTCCCAGCTACTCAGGAGGCTGAGGCAGGTGAATCACTTGAACCCAGGAGGAAGAGGTTGCAGTGAGGCGGATCCCGCCACTGCACTCCAGCCTGGACCACAGAGCAAGACCCTGTCTCAAAAAACAACAAAAAAACAAGGCGGGATATAGAGGGTTGGGACTTTCAGTGTCACCCCAACCCCCAGGGAGGGGAGAGAAGGAGACTAAAGGTAGAGTAGATCACCAGTGGTCAGTGATTTAACTAATGGTGCCTAGGTAACAAAGCATCCAGAAAACCCTAGAGGTAAAGGGTTTGAAGAGCTTCTGGGTAGGTGAACACGCGGAGGATTCTGACGGTGGGACTTGGGAGAGGGCATTGACACTCCGAGCCCCTTCTCAGCGCTTGTCTGTATCTTTTGTAATATCTTCTTTTTTTTTTTTGAGACAGTGTCTGTCACCCAGGCTTGAGTGCAGTGGCGCCATCTCGGCTGACTGCAACTTCCACCTCCTGGGTTCAAGGGATTCTCCTTCCTCAACCTCCCGAGTAGCTGAGATTACAGACACGTGCCCCACCACACCTGACTAACTTGTATTTTTAGTAGAGACAGGGTTTTACCATGTTGGCCAGGCTGGTCTTGAACCCCTGACCTCAGATGATATGTCTGCTTTGGCCTCCCAAAGTGCTTGGATTACAGGTGCGAGCCACCGCGCTTGACCTCTGTAACATCAGTTATAATAAACTGGTGAATGCGTTTTCCTGAGTATAAAATCCACAGTGTGGGTCCTGGGAACTCTGACTGATAGCTGGCTGGTCAGAAACTCTGGAAGCCTAGACTCGTGATTAGTTTGAGGAGGCAGTTTTGGGGACTGAGCCCCCAACATATGGGATCTGACACCATCCCAGGGGGACAGTGAAAGAATTAAGCTGGAGGACACCTAGTTGGCGGCCGCTCGCTGCAGAACTGATCACATGGGTGGTGGTGGGGAGAAACCCCTTAACATTTGGTCATAGAATGTCTTGAACCCACAGAAGTTTTCTGTGTTGATGGTTGTGGTGTGAGAGGAGGCCAGGCATGGTGGCTCACACCTATAATCCCAACACTTTGGGAGGCTGAGGCAGGTGGGTCACCTGAGGTCAGGACTTTGAGACCAGCCTGACTAACAGAGTGAAATCTCAACTCTACTTAAAAAATACAAAAATTAGCTGGGCGTGGTGGTGCACACCTATAATCCCAGCTGCTCGGGAGGTTGAGGTGGGAGAATCGCTTAAACCAGGAGGCACAGGCTGCAGTGAGCCGAGATCACACTTCTGCCCTCCAGCCTGGGCAACAGAGTGAGACCCTGTCTCAAAAAGAACCAAGAAAAAAGGAGAGGAGAGGAAGAACACAGTGTTTTTTCCACTCACAAAGGCACAGCACAGGAGCCCTGCAGGTGAAACCAACAAGGTGATTGAAGGATGACCATGGACATTTAGTGTGGCCTGGACTCAGAGCAAGACTCCAGCTCAAAAAAAAAAAATTGCTGGCTGTTGCATGTGCCTGTAATCCCAGCTACTCCAGAGGCTGAGGCAGGAGAATCACCTGAACCCAGGAAGTGGAGCATGCAGTGAGCTGAGATCTCACCACTGCACTCCAGCCTGGGTGACAGAGTGAGACTCTGTCTCAAAACAAAACAAAATTTAAAAAAAAAATAGCTGGCTGTGATGGGAGGACTGCTTGAGCCCCAAGGGGCAGAGGTTGCAGTGAGCCCAGATCACATCACTGAACTCCTGCCTGCCTGGGTGACAGACTGAGAAGCTGAGACCCTGCCTCAAAAAAAAAAAAAAAAAAAAAAAGCCAATTTATCAAAGATATAATTTTCTTTTCTTTTTGAGACCAGGTCTCACTCTGTCACCTAGACTGGAGTGCAGTGGCACGATCTCAGCTCACTGCAACCTCTGCCTCCCAGACTCAAATGATTCTCCTGCCTCAGCCTCCCAAGTACCTGGAATTACAGGCGTATGCCACTACCACTTGGTTAATTTTTGTATTTTTAGCAGAGACAGGGTTTCACCATATTAGCCAGGCTGGTCTTGAACTCCCAACCTCAAATGATCCACCCGCCTCAGCTTCACAAAGTGCTGGGATTGTAGGCATGAGCTATTGTGCCGGGGTTCTTTTTATTTTATTTTAATTGAAATTATATATTTTTTCTTTTTTAAGATAGTATCTCACTTTGTCACCCAGGCTTCAATGCAGTGGCATGATCTCTGCTCACTGCAGCCTTAATCTCCCTGGACTCAGGTGACCTCCCACCTTAGTCTCCAGAGTATCTGGGACTGCAGGTATGCGCCACCATGCCCAGCTAATTTTGTATTTTTTTGTAGAGACAGGATTTTATCATGTTTCCCAGGTTGATCTCAAACTCCTGAGTTCAGGGGATCCTCCTACCTCGGCCTCCCAAAGTATAGGGATTACAGGCATAGGCCACTGCGCCCAGCCCAAAGATTTAATTTCTGAGTTAGGTCAACGAACATTTGAAACGTGCTTAACTAGTTGGGCTCCATGGCTCACAGCTGCAGTCCCAGCACTTCAGGAGGTCAAGGCAGGAGGACTACTTAAGGCCAGGAGTTTGGGACCAGTGTGGACAACGTAGTGAGACCCACCAAAAAACAAAACAAAACAAAATCCGCATACAAAAACTACAGCAACAATAGAGGAATATGATGAACCCCACCTCGACAGGGCAAGTCAGCAATGGGAGAGACCAAAGCCTTGGGAGCTCAGGTGAGAGAGCAAGAGACAGCTCAAGGTCCCGACACACACCGGCTGCACCTGAGCCAGGTGTGCTCACACAGGCGAGGAAGCTCGATGAGCAGGAACTGCCGTACCACGGGGTATGCAGGTGGCATCTGGACATGGAGTTACCTGTCCTGGGACAAGATGATACTTCCTGAGCTTTGGGGCCTGGGCTGGTTAATTTTATGTGTCAATGTGGCCAGGCTACAGTGCCCAGATCAGTGGTCACGGAACACCCCACATGTCTCTGTGAAGATGTTTTTAGATGGGATTAACATTATTTTATTTTATTTTAAGATGGAGTCTCACTCTGTCGCCAGGCTGGAGTGCAGTAGTGCCATCTGGGCTCAATGCAACCTCCACCTCCCGGGGGTTCAATCAATTCTCCTGCCTTAGCCTCCTGAGTAGCTGGGATTACAGGCGCCTGCCACCACACCCAGCTAATTTTGTATTTTTAGAAGAGACGGGGCGGGGGGGGGGGGGGGCGTTCTCCATGTTGGTCAGGCTGGTCTCAAACTCCCGACCTCAGGTGATACACCCGCTTCGGCTTCCCAAAGTGCTGGGATTACAGGCGTGAACCACCTCAACTGGCGAAGATGTTTTTAGATGGGATTAACATTTTAATAAATGGATTTGAGTGAAGCAGGTGACCCTCCATAATGTGGGTAGGCCTCATGCATCCATTTACGGCCTTCGGAGAAAAGACTGAGGCCCCGAAGAAGAAAGGAATTCTGCCTCCAGATTGCCTTTGAATTGGGATTCACGCCACAGCATCATCTCTTGCTAGAATTTCCAGCCTGCCCTGCACATTTCAGATTTGCCAGTCTCAATTCTTAAAATAAATCTCTCTCTCTCTCTGTCGGTGTACATCAATCTCCGTCCTATTGGTTCTGTTTCTCTGGAGAACTGTGACTAGTGCAGGATCCACTCCGAGCTCTGGGCCCTCATGATGGCATATGCTTTAGTGACCTCTATCCACACACGGCACCATGGCCTGCTTTCCCACGGTGGACGCCAAGGCCACCCTAGGACAATCCTGGAGGGCCATGGTCCCAATGACCTCTCACCTGTGGCCCTTCCTAGAGGGACCCTGCAGCCAAACTCAGGCACAGCAAAGGTGCTTCCTAATCCCCGTGGTCCTGCTTCCCACCTGCCCGCAGCAGTGCTCTGCTGCACAGGCCCCCAGGGCCTGGACACTCTCACCGGAGGGGCCTGTGCTCCCTCTCAGCCTGGATGAGGAGTAGGGTGGGGGAGAGAAAGAGGAGGCGTGGGAGGGACGGCGGGCCCCTCTCCCAGCTCCTGTGCCCGGGCAACGCACATTTAGCACAGAAAGCAGCACCAAGCTGAAAAACTTCCTTTCTCTTCTTGCCCCTCATTCTTGGCTGTTTTCCTGATCATGCTGTCACGCTGAAGTGAACGTTCACCGTCTCGTGAGATATCCAAGAACACAGTTACTGTTTCTCTCTTTTTTCTATTTTGTTTGCTCGTTCGTTCGCTAAGGAGTCTCCCTCTCTGTCACCCGGGCTGGAGCACCGTGGCACGACCTCAGCTCAATGCAACCTCCGCCTCACAGGTTCAAGCAATTCTCCTGTCTCAGCCTCCTGAGTAGCTGGGATTATAGGCACAAGCCACCATGTCCCACTAATTTTTGTATTTTTGGTAGAGACAGAGTTTTGCCATGTTTGCCACGCTGGTCTTGAACTCCCAACCTGAGGTGATCCACCCGCCTTGGCCTCCCAAAGTGGTAGGACTATGGAGTGAGCCATCGTGCCTGGCCTTTTCCTCTTTATTTATTTATATTATTTATTTTGAGATGGAGTTTCACTCTTGTTGTCCAGGCTAGAGTGCAATGGCACGATCTCCACTCACCGCAACCTCTGCCTCCTGGGTTCAGGTACGTCTCCTGCCCCAGCCTCCCAAGTAGCTGGGATTACAGGCATGCACCAGCCACCATGCACACGGCTAATTTTGTATTTTTAGTAGAGACGGGGTTTCTCCATGTTGGTCAGGGTGGTCTCGAACTCCTAACCTCAGGTGATCCACCCACCTTGGCTTCCCAAAGTGCTGGGATTATAGGCATGAGCCACCACGCTTGGCTTTCCTTTCTATTTATTTACTTATTTATTTATTTTTTGCTTTCCTTTTTTTTTTTTTTTTTTTTTTTTGAGACGGAGTTTCACTCTTGTTACCCAGGCTGGAGTGCAATGGCACAATCTTGGCTCACCGCAACCTCCGCCTCCTGGGTTCAGGCAATTCTCCTGCCTCAGCCTCCCGAGTAGCTGGGATTACAGGCTCGCACCACCATTCCCAGCTAATTTTTGTATTTTTAGTAGAGACGGGGTTTCACCTTGTTGACCAGGATGGTCTCGATCTCTTGACCTTATGATCCACCCACCTCGGCCTCCCAAAGTGCTGGGATTATAGGCGTGAGCCACCACGCCTGGCCATTTCCTTTCTATTTTTAAAAGAGATGGCTGGGCACAGTGGCTCACGTCTGTAATCCTAGCATTTTGGGAGGCCAAGGCGGGTGGATCGCAAGGTCAAGAGGTCGAGATCATCCTGGCCAACATGGTGAAACCCCGTCTCTACTAAAAATACAAAAATTAGCCGGGCGTTTGGCACGTGCCTATAGTCCCAGCTACTCGGGTGGCTGAGGTGGAAGAATCGCTTGAACCCAGGAGGTGGAGATTGCAGTGAGCCGAGACTGCGCCACTGCGCTCCAGCCTGGCGACAGAGCAAGACTCCGTCTCAAAAAAATAAAAAGAGACAAGTTTTGCCATGTTGCCCAGGCTAGTCTCGAACTCCTGAACTCCTGACCTCAGGTGATCCACCTGCCTCAGCCTCCCAAAGTGCTGGGATTATAGGTGTGAGCCACTGCAAACAGCCCTCTTACAACATATTTTTGATGAGGATAGAAAGAAGTTTGTGGGGCCGGGGGTGGTGGCTCATGCCTATAATTCCAGCAACTTGGGAGGCCGGGGTGGGTGGATCTTGAGGTCGGGAGTTCAAGACTAGCCTGGCCAACATGGTGAAACCCCGTCTCAACTAAAACTACAAAAATTATCAGCCTGACCAACATGGCGAAACCCCGGCTCTACTAAAAATACAAAAATTAGCTGGGCATTCATGGTGGGTGCTTGTAATACCAACTACTCGGGAGACTGAGGCAGGAGAATCGTTTCAACCCAGGAGGCGGAGGCTGATATCTCACCATTGCACTCCAGCCTGGGTGACAGAGCAAGACTCCGCCTCAAAAAACAAACGAACAAAAACCCAACTCTGATCCCCCAATTCTTGGGTAATTTTGAGTAATCTGAGTAATAATAAAACCTTGGTCTCCTGCATAGCTGACCCTGGTAAATTACTTTTTCTCTATTTCATCTTCCATGTGTTGATGAATCTGCTCCGTCTAGGCAGCAGGCAAGGTAAACTCATTTGGGGGGTTATACTTTAGGAGGCTGAGGCAGGTGGATTACCTGAGCTCGTGGATGGCTTGAGCTTGGGAGTTCCAGACCAGCCTGGGCAACACGGGAAAACTCCATCTCTACAAAAAAATACAAACAAACAAACAAAAAAATTAGTGGGGCATGGTGGTGCCCGCCTGTAGTCCCAGCTACTAGGGAGGCTGAAGTAGGAGAATTGCCTGAGCCTGGGAGTCTTCAGCGAGCTGCGTTCCTGTCACTGCACTCCAGCCTGGGTGACAAAGTGAGACCCTGTCTCAAAAAAAGAATATGGAGTCCAGACCTGGTGGCTCACGCCTGAACTCCCAGCCCTTTGGGAGTCTGAGGCAGGCGAATCACCTGAGTTGGGGAGTTTGAGACCAGCCTGACCAACATGGAGAAACTCCCATCTCTACTAAAAATACAAAAAATTAACCAGGCATTGTGGCACATGCCTGTGATCCCAGCTACCCGGGAGGCTAACGCAGGAGAATCGCTTGAGCCTGGGAGGCGGTGGTTGTGGTGAGCCAAGATTGCATCACTGCACTCCAGCCTGGGCGACAGAGCAAGACTCCCTCTCAAAAACAAAAACAAAACAAAACAAAGAATTTGGGCTTAAATACCATCTTCCACTAAAACAAAGGAAGAAGATGTGGAGGAGGCAGGGTAAGGGAAGGTGAACGGCCGGAGAACGGTGTAGTCAACAAGGCGGGGTTTGTCGTGAGGATGAAGTCCCTCTTGATTTGGAACCCTCCTCCTCCTGGCACAAACAGGAAGACGCCGGGACCAATGGAGATTCCTTTATGTACGTTTCTTTCCCTTACAAAAGGGTAATTTACACACTGTGTCCAGAACTCTGGAGTCTGCTGGCTCTCAAAACAATCAGCTCAAAACAATCCTATGCCAAGGAGCGCATTTGGGGTGGCATACGCTGGTCTTCTGCAGCTGGATATACTCTTGCAGCACTTGCCGTATGAACGAGGACCACGAAGTCTTGCCTGATCAAGATCTTTAGAGGTTTAACAGCTCGACACCATTAGCTCAGCTGTCGCTGCTGTGACCTTAGCAGTTCTGTTGCCTGACGGTCAAGTCCAAACACCAACTGAGGGTTGTAGCAGAGGGAGAGAGGTGCCGTCCTGAGACTGCGGAATGCGGAGAGGAGAGGACACCTCGAAGCCCCTTCCCTCAGGAGTCTGGGGCTAGGGATGTTAAGGGGTTTGGAGTGGGCCAAGGCGGGCATCACTGATTGGATGAAAAATGCAGGGTAGAAACAGAGAGACAACTGGAGTCACACACTGACTGGGTTCCTCCGGGAAGGGCTTTAAACTGGCTGGTGTCGTCAGCCATTCTGTTGGAATTCAGAATCTGGAAAACATCTTAAGCAATTCTTCTTTGTTTGTTTTTGAGATGCAATTTCGCTCTTGTTGCCCAGGCTGGAGTGCAATGGCGCAATCTCAGCTCACTGCCACCTCTGCCTCTTGGGTTCAAGTTTTTCTCCTGCCTCAGCCTCCTGATTAGCTGGAATTACAGGTGCCACCACCGCACCCGGCTAATGTGTTTTTAGTAGAGACGGGGTTTCTCCATGTTGGTCAGGCTGTCCTGGAACTCCCTACCTCAGGTGATCCGCCCACCTCGGCCTCCCAAAGTACTGGGATTACAGGTGTGAGCCACTGAGCCTGGCCTTGCATTTTTAGTAGAGACAGGGTTTCACCATGTTGGCCAGGCTGTTCTGGAACTCCTGACCTCAACTGATCCGCCCGCCTCAGCCTCCCAAGGTGCCGGGATTATAGGTGTGAGCCACCGTGCCCAGCCTGCATCTTAAGCAATTCTTAAACAAAATCCTTGATTGTAACGTCAGAGATCCTATCTGTGGGGAAATGGGGGTGCAAATGGTCGGTATCCATAGCTACGTGACTTTCAGTTACAAGGAAGTGGGCTGAAGGGCAGCCTGATTAATGCTTAGTTACAAGAACCCAAGAGTATCTGAGGCAGGTCTCAATCAGTTTAGAAAGCGTTTCTGCCAAGGTTTTGTTTGTTTTGTTTTGTTTTTTTAAGATGGAGTGTCTCTCTGTTGCCCAGGCTGGAGTGTGGTGGTGCTATCTCCGCTCACGGCAACCTCCACCTCCCAAGTTCAAGCGATTCTCCTGCCTCAGCCTCCCAAGTAGCTGGCATTACAGGTGTGTATCACCATGCCTGGCTAATTTTTGTATTTTTAGTAGAAACAAGGTTTTACCATGTTGACCAGGCTGGATATTTTGCCAAGATTTAAGGACAGGCCTGAGGCAGCTTCACCAGGTCCCGGTGACGTGTGCCGCAGGTGATCAGGGCACAACTTGGTTTTTACGTTTTAGAGAGCCATGCTACTAACACTGAGGGTTAGAAAAGTGCCGGGCGCGGAGGCTCACCCTGTAATCCCAGCACTTTGGGAGGCCGATGTGGGCAGATCACGAGGTCAGGAGATCGAGACCATCCTGGCTAACACAGTGAAACCCCGTCTCTACTAAAAATAGAAAAAATTAGCCAGGCATGGTTGCATGTACTTGTAGTCCCAGCTACTCAAGAGGCTGAGGCAGGAGAATCACTTGAACCTGGGAGGTGGAGGTTGCAGTGAGCCGAGATCACACCACTGCACTCCAGCCTGGGTGACAGAGCGAGACTCTTGTCTCAAAAAAAAAAAAAAAAAAGAAAAGAAAAGAAAGAAAGAAACAAAAAGGAAAAAGAAAGAGACGTGAAACATCAATCAATGTGTAAGATGTACACTGGTTCTGTCTAGAAAGGCAGGGCAACTTAGAGTGGGGGCTTCCAGGTCAGCAAATGAGACACAGGGATGTATTGTTTTTTTTTAAAGACAGAGTCTCTCTCTCTCTCTCTCTCTCTCTCTCTCTCCCCACCCCCCCCCCCCCCGCCCCCATCACCCAGGCTGCAGTGCAGTGGCACCATCTTGGCTCACTGCAATCTCGGTCTCCTAGGTTCAAGCTATTCTCCTGCCTCAGCCTCCTGAGTAGCTGGGATTACAGGAATGTGCCACCACACCTGTCTAATTTTGTATTTTTAGTAGAGACAGGGTTTCACCATGTTGACCAACCAGGCTGGTCTTGAACTCCTGGCCTCAAGGGATCCACCTGCCTGGGCCTCCCAGAGTGCTGAGATTGCAGGCATGAGTCAGTGGTGCCTGGCCAAAAGGTTGCATTCCTTTAAGTCCTTGATCAGCCTTTCACTGAATACACAATTTACATGTGAGAGGTGGGTAGAGGAATACTTACTTCTGCCTTCCTGGCTTAGAGAATCTGCATTATTACATAAACAATAGGGCACCTGTCTTGGAGAAATAAGCCAAGAATAAAAAATAAATGAATAAACAGTAGGGCAGAGGAAGCAATCAGCTATGTGTTTGTCTCAGGTCAGCAGAGGGCTGGCTTTGAGTTCTGTCCTCTGTCCCACACACCTACACGTCGCCAGGTGAAATTCAAAAGAACTGTTTTAAGGTAAAGATCTTGAGGCCGGCAAGGAACTTCCTTGTGGGCAAATGGGGAGGAAGGTATGTCGCTTTGTTATCTCCATGGGAATCTTCCTTAGGAATAAAATCGGAGGAAGTTTGCCCAGGGCAGCGTGGGGTCCTGAGTGACTGGATTTCCCCAGAGCCAGGTGTGGAGTCTTGTTAGCCCTGTGGGAACAGTTACCGAGGTTTGCTGAACGAGGAAAGACCATTCCGAAAGCAATATCAGATTTAGAAAAAAATGAGTTTTCGAAGTCCTCTGAAAATCATTCTTTCTATTTATACTGATTCCTTTTTTAATTTTTTTATACTTTTTCTGTTTTTGAAGCTCATCACACTTAAGGGTTTTTAAATTTTTATTGACTTATTTATTTATTTTGAGATGGAGTCTCGCTCTGTTGCCGAGGCTGGAGCACAATGGTGCGATCTCGGCAAGGATTTTTTAAACTTCATTTTTCATTTCCTTGTTTTGTTTTTGAAATGATTTTCCTTTTAGCCATATTTACATCATCTTGTTACTCTAAGACCAAAGGGTTTTTAAACAAAGATAAGCTTCAACTCCTATCTTGTTTTAATCATCAAAGACTTCTGGATACTCACGTTTTGTGTTTTCTAAAAAAGAGAGGGGCCTGGGCCTGGTGGCTCATGCCTGTAATCCCAGCACTTTGGGAGGCTGAGGTGGGCAGACCACGAAGTCAGGGGTTCGAGACCAGCCTGACCAACATAGTGAAACCCTGTCTCCACTAAAAGTACAAAAACTGACTGGGCGTGGTGGCGTGAACCTGTAATCCCAGCTACTCGGGAGGCTGAGGCAGGAGAATTGCTTGAACCCAGGAGGCGGAGGTTGCAGTGAGCTGAGATTGCGCCACCGCACTCCAGCCTGGGCGACAGAGCGAGACTTTGTCTCAAAAAAAAAGAGAGAGGATGAGGCAATTCCATACTTTAATTTTTGAGTGGAGTTTCGCCCTTTTTGCCCAAGGTGGAATGCAGTGGCGTGATCTCAGCTCACTGTGACCTGAGATGGGGTTTCACCATGTTGGCCAGGCTGGTCTCGAGCTCCTAACTTCAGGTGATCCACTCGCCTTGGCCTCCCTAAGTGCTGGGATTACAGGCATGAGCCACTGCACCTGGTCTTATTTGTTTTTTGAAAGACAGAGTCTTTTGACTCTGTCTGTTGCCCAGGCTGGAGTGCAATGGCGTGATCTCAACTCACTGCAACCTCAGCCTTCTGGGTTTAAGTGATTCTCCTGCCTCAGCCTCCTGAGTAGCTGGAATTACAGGCATGCACCACCATGCTTGACTAACTTTTGTATTTTTAGTAGAGGCGGGGTTTTACCATGTTGGCCAGGCTGGTCTCAAACTCCTGACCTCAGGTGATCCGCCCACCTCAGCCTCCCAAAGTGCCGGAATTATAGGCTTGTCCAGCCTATAGCCAGCATGTCCAGCCTATTACAGCATGTTTTTTTAAAAAAGTGACATTGATGGCCATTAGTTGCATAGGCATTTTTAGAAAATGGTTGGACACTGTGGTTCCTGACTGTGAATCCCAGCACTTTGAGAGGCTGAGGAGGGAGGATTGCTTCAGCCCAGGAATTTGAGACCAGCCTGGACAACATAGTGAGACTCCATCTCTACAAAAGTAATTTTTTTTAATGAGCTGGGTGTGGTGGCGTGTTCCTGTCGTTCCACCTACTTGGAAGGTTGAGATGGGAGGATCCCTTGAGTCTGGGAGGAGGTTGAGGCTGGGGTGAGCTGTGATTTCCTACAGTCCTCCAGCAGCCTGGGTTACAGAGAAAGACAAAAAAAAGAAAGAGAAAAAGAGAGAGAGAGAGACAGAGGAAGGAAGGAAGGAAGAAAGGAAGGAAGGAAAGAAGGGAGGGAGGAAGGAAGGAGGGAAGGAAGGAAGGAAGGAGGGAGGGAGGGAAGGAAGGAAGAGAGGAAGGAAGGAAGGAAGGAAGGAAGGAAGGAAGGAAGGAGAGGGACCTTGAGCTACAGAACCCTTTTGCGTGCGTTTATTTTTTCTGCTTCAGCAGGAGCCATGTTGCCTTTCTTTATCATTATCATTTCTCAGAACAGGTGCAGATTCCTCTCAGGTGTGCAGGGCTGAAACTTTGCCTTCTCCCTCTCAGCAAGTTCATCGTGAGTGCAGACCTACATATGTCCAAATCTTTGAGGGAATGTTACTGACAGAATGCTGAGATGTGATTTCCTTTCTGAATGTTTTACAGTAGATGCATTACTAGTCTTTTTTTTTTTTTTTTGAGATAAAGTCTTGCTTTGTTGCCCAGGCTGGAGTGCAATGGTGCAATCTCGGCTCACTGCAACCTCCGCCTCCTGAGTTCAAGCAATTCTCCTGCCTCAGCCTTCCAAGTAGCTGGGATTACAGGTTCACGCCACCATGCCTGGCTAATTTTGTATTTTTAGTAGAGATGGGTTTTCTCCCTGTTGGTCAGGCAGGTCTTGAACTCCTGACCTCAGGTGATCCACCTGCCTCGGCCTCCCAAAGTGCTGGGATTACAGGCGTGAGCCATGGTGCCCGGCCGTTGTTTCTGATTTTTAATATCATGCATTCCATTGCAAAACATATTTCAGTGCACTACCCTCTATGGAACTCGCGCTGCTCTCAGCACAGTACGGTCCATGTTGTGGAGGCGGGGTCTCCTAACTATTGGATTCTCTTACTGGCTCACTAATTCCCTAAATTCAGGAAACCGCAGTGTGTTTACAGGCGTCAGTGTGGGGGAAGTTAACCAGCTTCTGCGTGAGCTTATCTGTATTCGGTGTGTTCGTCTGCCCCTGGGAACCGGTGATTCAGAATACAAATTTATTATTTCTCATTGATGAGACTGGAAATGTTACACATATGGAACTCTGCAAATAAATTCCCAGCTACTGGGCAAGCTATTTTTGATAGATTGCAAATGTATTTCCTACATCACCAATTTGACCAGATGGGCTTCCCATTTTTCACAGTAAGATTGAATCCTCTGAGCAGCAGCCCTTGCTCAGAAAGCTCTGTCTCATCTTTCACAGCCATTCTTCCCATGGGTTCTCATCTATTTCCTGGCTCCTTGTCAACGGCACCTCGAGGTGTGACGCAATAATTTCAGGTCCACAGAGTAATAACTGCACCTCATATTTATGCCGCGCCCTTCTCCAAGGAGCCAAAGCTGCCCTCAGGACAGTGCTTACAGGCACAGCATTCTTACACACCAGGCAGGGCAGGGCACTTCTCTTACTTTTATTTTGGAAATTTTCACATATATTGTGTTAGGATGTTCTCGCATTGCTATAAAAGAATACCAGAGGCCGGGCGCGGTGGCTCAAGCCTGTAATCCCAGCACTTTGGGAGGCCGAGGCGGGTGGATCCCGAGGTTAAGAGATCGAGACCATCCTGGTCAACATGGTGAAACCCTGTCTCTACTAAAAATACAAAAAAATTAGCTGGGCATGGTGGCGCATGCCTGTAATCCCAGCTACTCAGGAGGCTGAGGTGAGAGAATTGCCTGAACCCAGGAGGCAGAGGTTGCGGTGAGCCGAGATCGCGCCATTGCACTCCAGCCTGGGTAACAAGAGTGAAACTCCGTCTCAAAAACAAAACAAAACAAAACAAAACAAAACCCAAAAAGGAATACCTGAGACTGGGTCATTTATTTTTTTCATTAAAAAACAGTTTTTTGAGGCAGAGTTTTGCTCTTGTTGCCCAGGCCAGAGTGCAATGGCACGATCTCAGCTCACCGCAACCTCCACCTCCCGGGTTCAAGCAATTCTCCTGCCTCAGCCTCCCAAGGAGCTGAGATTACAGGCACGCAGCATCATGCCCAGCTAATTTTGTATTTTTAATAGAGACAGGGTTTCTGCATGTTGGTCAGGCTCGTCTCAGAATCCTGACCTCAGGTGATCTGCTTGTTATAAGTAAAATTTTCTATATCACAAAAGACGTAGCACTCGAATATTAATTTCCTTAGCAAGGTCTACAGAAGGGTGCTGCTCACGGATGGAACAATGGCGGGCGCACACCTGGACAAGGAGGGGAAGGGGTGCTTGTGTCTGACCGGGGTTGCCCCTACTGCTGTGTCATTTCCCTATTGGCTAGGGTTAGACCGCACAGTCTAGTCTAATTCCGCTTGGCTATTTTAAAGGGAGCAAGGGTAGGAGCCAGAGTGGATGGGTGAGGAGTTTGGCAGGAAGGACACTTACAGGACAGGTCAGAGCAGGTAAGCAGGGGTCAAAGCAGGTGACCAGGATGAGTCAGGACAGGGCAGGGGACCAGGGGAACAGATGAGAACTACTGGTTAGAACCGGTGGAAAAGGTTATTTACTGAAACTACAAGGAAGTTAAACTTTAAAATAGAGAATTAAAGAGTAAGAGAGCTGAACATGCTGACACGCTGATTCTTTGAAGAGAAACGTGGGGTTCACTCTATCTAACATGCCCTGCTTGGCCTCCCAATGTGCTGAGATTAGAGGCATGAGCCACCGCGCCTAGCCAAGACTGGGTCACTTATAGAGAACAGAAGTTTAATTGGCTCACAGTTCTGTTGGCTGAACAGGAAGCGTCGCACTGGCCCCTGCTCGGCCTCTGGTTGAAGCCTCAGGGAGTTTTTACTCATGGTGGAGGGCAAAGTGGGAGCAGGCCAGCCACATGGCAAGAGAGCGGGGACCACAGCACACCTTTCAACAGGCAGGTCTCAGGAGAGCTCAGAGCCAGAGCCCACTCACCATCCAGGGTAGGGGGTAAGCCATTCAGGAGGGTACCACCCACTCCATCCAACTGCCTCACTCCAGGCCCACCTCTAACTGTGGGAATCACATTTATTTATTCATTTTTCTTTCTTTCTTTTGATGGAGTCTCGCTTTGTCACCCAAGCTGGAGTGCAGTGGCACGGTCTCAGCTCACTGCAGCCTCCGCCTCCCAGGTTCAAGCAATCCTGCCTCAGCCTCCAGAGTACCTGGGATTACAGGCACATGCCTCCAAGCCCAGCTAATTTTTATATTTTTAGTAGAGACAGAGTTTCATCATATTGGCCAGGCTGGTCTTGAACTCCTGACCTCAGGTGATCCACCTGCCTCGGCCTCCCAAAGTGCTGGGACTACAGGCGTGAGCCATGGAGCCCAGCCACCCGCTTAAGTAAGCAAATTCCAGACATCATGTTATTTTACTGCAACAGGGGCAGGAATTATCAATAACATTTTACGGGAAAACGGAGGCAATGAGAAGTTAAGAATCTCACCCAAAATGATACACAGAGTGTGTGACAAAGTTCTATCTATCTATCTATTTATTTATTTACTTGCTTATTTATTTATTTATTTATTTATTTATTTATTTATTTATTTATAGAGATGGGGTTTCACCATGTTGGCCAGGCTGATCTTGAACTCCTGACCTTGTGATCCACCCATCTCTGCCTCCCAAAGTGCTGGGATTACAGGCGTGAGCCGCCGCGCCCCACCATCTGTGACCAAGTTAAAGACCTCAGACAAATTTCCCTCCCTGTTGTGGGAATCAACGGAAAGCAGCCCCTTCACCCTCTGAAGTTTCGCTGCAAACATCAACTCACAGAAGGCAGAGTAACTGGAGAAAAGCCAAACGCATTTATTTAAGGCGTGTATGTAAGGAGAACTGCAGACTGATTCCCCACCTTCCAGTGGGGTTCTGAAGCTTGTGCACCATCCAGGCAAAACAGGTGTTGGTAGTGGAGGAGGAACTCCAGAGGCGATTACCAGGAAGCATGAGGGAGAGGGGACAGAGGTTAACGAGTACACTATCTTGTCAAAGGGTCTGTTCAGGTGTACTTACATTCCGGCTGTTCGTTCGTTTGTTTTTGTTTTGAGATGGAGTTTCCTTCTTTCACCCAGGCTGGAGTGCAACGGTGCTGTCTTGGCTCCCTGCAAACCTCTGCCCCCTGGGGTTCAAGCGATTCTCCTGCCTCAGCCTCCCGAGTTGCTGGGATTACAGGCACATACCACCACGCTCAGCTACTGTTTGTATTTTTAGTAGAGACAGTGTTTCACCATGTTGGCCAGGCTGGTCCTGAACTCTTGACTTCAGGTGATCCACCCACCTCGGCCTCCCAAAGTGCTAGGATGCTAGGCATGAGCCACCGCGCCCCACACATTCCTGGTCTTATAGGGAGGACAAGATAAACCGATTGCTTCTGGCTGGGCACGGTAGCTCACGACTGTCATCCTAGCACTTTGGAAAGCCGAGGCAGGTGGATCACTTGAGGCGAGGAGTTTGACACCAGCCAACGTGGCGGAATCCCATCTCTACTAAAAATTAAGTACTAGCTGGCTGTGGTGGCATGCGCCTGTTGTCCCAGCTACTCAGGAGGCCAACAGGAGAATCGCTTGAACTTGGGAGGCAGAGGTTGCAGTGAGCTGAGATAGGGCCACTGCACTCCAGCCTGGGTGACAGAGGGACACTGTCTCAAAACAAAAACAATTGCCCCTTTCGGTGGGTCTGGACCGTAGGTAGTGAAGGGGGAGGAAGAGATCAAGAGCGGGCTTGGCGTCTTCAGTAAGCCAATGTGCCATATTTTGGGATATTGATTTCTGAACCCCAAGGCTGTACTCCTGCACCCTAAAGCAAACTAGTTCACAAACTATTTTACTTAGTTAGATATATAAACATAGTTGGCCGGGTGTGGTGGCTCATGCCTGTAATCTCAGCAATTTGAGAGGCCGAGGTGGGTGGATCGCTTGACGTTAGGAGTTCCAGAATAGCCCAGGCAACATGGTGAAACCCTGTCTCTACAATATAAACAAAATTTAGCCGCTGTGGTGCTGAGCACCTGTAATCCCAGCTACTTCAGAGGCCGAGGCAGGAGAATCACTTGAACCCCAGAGGTGGAGGTTGCAGTGAGCCCAGATTGTGCTGTAACCACCCAAGGGGTTCAACCTGAGGGGAATTGCAATAGAGAGAGTTATTCAGGCAGAGTAGGCTGTGCGGGAGGTGAAAGTTTTATTGTTACTCAAATCAGTCTCCCTGAGCATTTCACATTTCGGGAGCAGAGTTTTTTTTTTTTTCTTTTCTTTTCTTTTTAGAAATGGGGTCTCGCTATGTTGCCCAGGCTGGGGTGCAGTGGCTATTCACAGGTGCGATCCCACTACTGATCAGCACGGGAGTTTTGACCTGCTCAATTTCCGACCTGGGCCAGTTCACCCCTCCTTAGGCAACCTGGTGGTCCCCCGCTCCCGGGAGGTCACCATATTGATGCCGAACTTAGTGCGGACACCCGATCACCATAGCGCACTACAGCCCAGAACTCCTGGGCTCAAGAGATCCTCCAGCCTCAGCCTCCTGAGTAGCTGGGACTACAGGCATGAGCCACAGTGCCCAGATTTTTTTTTTTATTTGTATTTATGTATTATGTGTGTATTTATTTAGTTTTTGAGATGGAGTCTCGCTCTGTCACCCAGGCTGGAGTGCAGAGGCACGATCTTGGCTCACTATAACCTCCACCTCCGGGTTCAAGCGATTCTCCTGCCTCAGCCTCCCGAGTAGCTGGGACTACAGGCACGTGCCACCACACCTGACTAATTTTATTAGAGACAGGGTTTTGATGCGTTAGCCAGGATGGTCTCGATCTCCTGACTTTGTGATCTGCCTTCCTTGGCCTCCCAAAGTGCTGGAATTACAGGCATGAGCCACCACGCCCGGCTCTCTATTTTTTTGAGGCAGAGTCTTACTCTGTCACCAGGCTGGAGTGCAACGGTGCCATCTTGGCTGACTGCAACCTCCACCACCCGGGTTCAACCGATTCTTCTGTCTCAGCCTCCCAAATAGCTGGGATTACAAGCACCTGCCACCATTCCCTGCTAAAGGATTGGATTACAGGCTTGAGCTGCTGTGCCTGGGGAGCAGAGGGTTTTTTTTTTTTTTTTTTGCTTTTTCAGACAGTCTTGCTGTGTCGCCAGGCTAGAGTACAATGGCTCAATCCCCACTCACTGCAAACTCCAACTCCCTGGTTCAAGTGATATCCTGCCTCAGCTTCTGAGTAGCTGGGATTACAGGCACGCACCATCACACCCAGCTAATTTTGTATTTTTAGGAGAGATGGGGTTTCACCATGTTGGCCAGGATGGTCTCCATTTCCTGACCTTGTGACCTGCCCACCTCAGCTTCCCAAAGTGCTGGGATTACAGGCATGAGCTACCTGTAAACTAAGTAACCCAGCCAGCTACTTAGTTATATATATATAAGTTTGTTACCTATTACGAAAATTCAGCTGTGACAGTGTTACTCAAACACAATAATTACACAGATTTGTTTCACTCCCTAAGTATTTAATAAGTTAAGAGGTTACTTTAAGAACGTCCTTCTTGAAACTTAAAATGAATCCCTTTAAAGAATAAATAGGGCCGGGCGTGGTGGCTCAAGCCTGTAATCCCAGCACTTTGGGAGGCCGAGGCGGGTGGATCATGAGGTCAGGAGATCAAGACCATCCTGGTCAACATGGTGAAACACCGTCTCTACTAAAAATACAAAAAAAAAAAAAATTAGCTGGGCATGGTGGCGCATGCCTGTAATCCCAGCTACTCAGGAGGCTGAGGCAGGAGAATTGCCTGAACCCAGGAGGCGGAGGTTGCAGTGAGCCGAGATCGCGCCATTGCACTCCAGCCTGGGTAACAAGAGCGAAACTCCGTCTAAAAAAAGAAAAAAAGAAGAAGAAATACAGCCTGGCCGGGCGTGGTGGCTCACGCCTGTAATCCCAGCACTTTGGGAGGCTGAGGTGGGCCAATCATTTGAGGTCAGGAGTTGGAGACCAGCCCGACCAACATGGTGAAACCCCGTCTCTACTAAAAATACAAAAATTAGCCAGGACTGGTGGCACCTGTCTGTAGTCCTAGCTACTTGGGAGGCTGAGACAGGTGAATCGCTTGAACCCAGGAGGCTGAGGTTGCAGTGAGCTGAGATCGTGCCACTGCACTCCAGCCTGGGTGACACAGTGAGACTCTGTCTCAGAAAACAAATAAAAAAAGAAGGAGAATAAATATGGTCCCAGCTTGGCAACAGAGCAACATCCTAGTTCCACAATAAAATTTGAAAATTAGTCAGGCGTGGTGGTGCACATCTATGGCTCCAGCTTCTCTGGAGGCTGAGATGGAAGGATTGCTTGAGTCCAGGGTTTCAAGGCTGGAGAGAGGTAAAATCTTGCCAGTGTACACTGGCCTGGGCAACAGATCAAAATGCTATCTCTATTTAAAAAAGAAAATACAGGCGGTAGCTCATGCCTGTAATCCCAGCACCTTGGGAGGCCGACGCAGGTGGATCACCTAAGCTTGGGAGTTCAAAACCAGACTGACCAACATGGAGAAACTTGGTCTCTACTAAAAATACAAAATTAGCCATGTCTGGTGGTGCCTGTAATCCCAGTGACTTGGGAGGCTGAGGCAGTAGAATCACTTGAACCCGGGAGGCGGAGGTTGCAGTGAGCCAAGATGGTGCCATTGCACTCCAGCCTGGGCAAAAAGAGTGAAACTCTGTCTCAAAATATATATATATATATAAAAGAAAAAAAATCTATCTCTCTCTATATATTTTGAGACAGAGTCTCGCACTGTTGTCCAGGCTGGAGTGCAATGGTGCCATCTCGGCTCACTGCAACCTCCACCTCCTGGGTTAAAACGATTCTCCTGCCTCAGCCTCCCAAGTAGCTGGGATTACAAGCGCGCACCACCACGCCTGGCTAATTTTTTTGTATTTTTAGTAGAGACGGGGTTTCACCATGTTGACCAGGACGGTCTCGATCTCTTGACCTCATGATCCACCCGCCTCAGCCTCCCAAAGTTCTGGGATTACAGTTGTGAGCCACCATGCCCAGCCTGAGAAAATCCATTTAAAACGGAATAAATAGGGTCCAGGCACAGTAGCTCACAGCTGTAATCCTGCACTTTAGGAGGTTAAGGCAGTGAAAACGCCCCTGCAAACTTAGGACATACTTGATCTCCATCTTGTTTCTGACCATTAAGCTGTCTTTGCTCATTCCTGGAAGTAAACCAAGCTAACCATACGAGGAACTTAGTTTATAATTTAACTTGAAAACAGGCTGGGTTTAGTGGCTCACGCCTGTAATCACAGCACTTTGGGAGGCTGAGGCTGGTGGATTGCTTGAGGTCAGGAGTTTGAGACCAGACTGGCCAACATGGCTAAACCCTGTTTCTACCAAAAATACAAAAATGAGCCAGGCAGGGTGGTGCATGCTGTGGTTCCAACTACTTAGGAGGCTGAGGCCGGAGAATTGCTTGAGCCTGGGAGGTGGAGGTTGCAGGGAGCTGAGATCACACCTCTACATTCCAGCCTGGGCCATAGAGTGAGATTCCAACTCAGGGGGGAAAAAAGGATTTGTCTTTTGAGATTTTTTTTTTTTTAGATGGAGTTTTGCTCTTGTTACCCAGGCTGGAGTGCAATGGTGCGATCTCGGCTCACCGCAACCTCCGCCTCCTGGGTTCAGGCAATTCTCCTGCCTCAGCCTCCTGAGTAGCTGGGATTACAGGCACGCGCCACCATGCCTGGCTAATTTTTTGTATTTTTAGTAGAGACGGGGTTTCACCATGTTGACCAGGATGGTCTTGATCTCTTGACCTCATGATCCACCCGCCTCGGCCTCCCAAAGTGCTGGGATTACAGGTGTGAGCCACCGCGCCCGGCCTTTTGAGATTTTTTTCAGACTTTCTGGCAATTGACTGACCTTGCCTGGACCCATGACTCATGACTCATCTGGTCCTGTGGCTCCACCCAGAGGTGGATTCAGCACATGAAGACCATTTTCCACACCACTGTGATTTCAACCCCAGCCAATCAGCAGCACCCATTCCCTAGCCCCCTGCCCACCAAATAATCCATAATAACCCTAACCTCTGAGTTCTCCACAAGATGAATTTGAGTAATAACTCCAGTCCTACTGCTTGGCTAGCTCTGCATTAATTAAACTCTTTCTCTACCAGTCTCTATTAAAAATGCAAAAATTAGCCAGGTGTGGCTATGGGCAGCTATAATCCCAGCTACTGGGGAGGCTGAGACAGGACATTTGGTTGAACCCAGGAGGCACCGGTTGCAGTGAGCTGAGGCTGGAGGCACAATCTTGGCTCACTGCAACCTCTGCCTCCTGGCCCTCCTCCGCCTCCCAAGTAGCTGGGACTACAGGTGTGTGCTACCACACCTGGCTAATGTTTTTAGCCAGGCTGGAGTGCAATGCCATGGTCTTGGCTCACTGCAACCTCTGCCTCTCAGGTTCAAGCAATTCTCCTGCCTCAGCCTCCTGTGTAGCTGGGACTACAGGCATGTGCCACCATATCGGCTAATTTTTTTTTTTTTAGACAGAGCTTCACTCTTGTTGCCCAGGCTGGAGTGCAATGGCATGTTCTCAGCTCACTGCAACCTCCACCTCTCGGGTTCAAGCAATTCTCCTGCCTCAGTCTACCAAGAAGCTGGGATTACAGGTGCACACCTTGATGCCTGGCTAATTTTTTTGTACTTTTAGTAGAGATGGGGTTTCACCATGTTGGCCAGGGTGGTCTCAAACTCCTGACCTTGTGATTCACCTGCCTCAGCCTCCCAAAGTGCTGGGATTACAGGTGTGAGCCACCGTGCCTGGCCCTAGCTGGCTTGTTTATTGCAACCTGTTTTATCAGCAAGGTCTTTATGACCTGTGTCTGGTGCTGATCTCCGATCTCATCTTGTGACTTAGAATGCCTTCACCATCTGGGAATGCAGCCCCTGTGGGTCTCAGACTCATTTCACCCAGCCCCTATTCAAGATGGAGTCGCTCTGGTTCACATGCTTCTGACACTCAAACAGATGCATTCTGCCCCTCATGGGAGCAGGTGAGGAGCTCTGTGGCACCCTGGCTGGAGAATTCCCTCCCCAGATCACAGTTCTGTTCTCAACCTTCTGTGTGTAGGCCACTCTGATTTGCTTCCTGACTCCCCACCCCACCAAGAAAACCCCATAAAAACAGACCTTGGGCAGAGTGGCTCACGCATGTAATCCCAGCACTTTGGGAGGCCAAGGCGGGCGGATCACCTTGGGTCAGGAGTTTGAGACCAGCCTGGCCAACGTAATAAAACTCTGTCTCTAATAAAAATACAAAAATGTGCTGGGCGTAGAGGCAGGCACCTGGGAAGTGGAGGCTGAATAGACCTGAGATCATGCCATTGCAGTCCAGGCTGGGTGACAGAGACTCCATCTCGAAAAACAAAAACAAGCCTTCGTAAATAGAAAGATGTAAGAATTTTGAGGCTGACACATTTCACCTGCCAGGGCCCAGTCTTCTTTCTTCCTGGACTCCTTCCCCATACACCCGGATTGGGCGGTCATCATCACCCCTGCTCAAAATGAACGATTTCCTCACTGGGAATATCACAAGAATTGTAGACGCTGCCAGAATTCTTTGGCACAAAACACCTCTCTGAGTCAGAGCCCAATGCTATTAGCGAGGGAAGAACAGCTGCGAAGGCCACACATCTGAGTCATATGAAAATTTTATGATGAATAAAAACTATCCATTACACAGGCTTATACATTATATATTCACCTAACATGCCTTCAGTGGCATTGCTAACCATGTCTTTCTGTATTTTTCTCTAATGACACTGCAACTCCAACAATAACTCCAAAACTCTGAAACTTCGAGTATCTAGTAACACTGCCCACCGTTTCCCGGCCCTGTTCCGATTCTGTCTGTGCATAGCCCTTCCCTTGTTCCTTCACTTTCTTAGGAAACTTGCTTTGACTTTGCGGACTCGCCCCAAAGATCTGAGAACCCTCTCTTGGGTCAGGATCTGGACCCCTTCCTGTGACATGAGGGTCACTTCACAGCCCTTGTGACATCCAGGATCACCCTGGCCTCTAGGCAGTGCAGCTCAAGCTGGATGAATGGAGGAGCCACCCAAGGGTGCTCACTTTAACATCAGTCATAACTAGAACATTCACCGAAGGGAAAGGAGAGCAGCGGAAACCTGCAGAGTGCTGAGGGTGTGGAAAGAGAAAGACGCACTTAGAGTAACTGAAACACTGAAGGGCGCATGAAGGGCGTCAGCAGATGCTGAAAAGTATACCTGAAAAACACTTCGGCTGGGCTAGTGGCTCGTGCCTGTAATCCCCGCACCTTGGGAGGCCAAGGTGAGCGGATCTCCTGAGGTCGGGAGTTCGAGACCATCCTGACCAACATGGAGAAACTCCATCTCTACTAAAAATGCAAAAAAATTAACCCAGCGTGGCGGTGCATGCAGCTACGGTGCATTCCAGATACTGGGGAGGCTGAGGCAGGAGAATCATTTGAACCCGGGAGGTGGAGGTTGCAGTGAGCCGAGATCACACCACTGCACTTCAGCCTGGGTGACAAGAGCAAAACTCCGTCTCAGAAAACAAAACCAAAAAGAAAACAAAAAAACTTCAAGTCCCATGAGCCATCTTAGGCTGACTCCTGCAAGTAGATGCTTTAGTTTGCAACTCTCTCTGGTAACACAATTGGGATCTTTAATTTAAAGTGCTTGTGGCACAAGGGAAGGGAGGAAGGGTGGGAACTGGCAGCCATGAGAAACACAAGGGCTTGGGCCGGGCACGGTGGCTCAGTCTGAAACCCCAGCACTTGGGAAGATGACTTGTGGTCAAGCATTTGAGACCAGCCTGGCTGACATGGTGAAATCCTATCTCTACCAAAAAATACAAAAAGTAGCCGGGTGTGGTGGTGCACACCTGTGGTCCCATCTACTTGGCAGGCTGAGGCGGGAGAATCGCTTGAACCCGGGAGGTGGAGGTTGCAGTGAGCCAAGATCATACCACTCCACTCCAGCCTGGGCAACAGAGTATGACCCTGTCTCAAAAAAAAAAAAAAGGCCAAGCACGGTGGCTCCTGCCTGCAATGCCAGCATTTTGGGAGGCTGAAGCAAATGGATCACAAGGTCAGAAATTTGAGACCAGCCTGATCAACATGGTGAAACTCCGTCTCTTCTAAAAATACAAATATTAGCTGGGCGTGCTGGTGGGTACCTGTAATCCCAGCTACTCTGGAGACTGAGGCAGGAGAATCGCTTGAACCTGGGACGCAGAGGTTGCAGTGAGACGAAATTGTGCCACTGCACTCCAGCCTGGGTGACAGAGCCAGACTCTGTCTCGAAAGAAAGGAAGGAAGGGGCCGGGCGCGGTGGCTCACGCCTGTAATCCCAGCACTTTGGGAGGCCGAGGCGGGTGGATCACGAGGTCAAAAGATCGAGACCATCCTGGTCAACATGGTGAAACCCAGTCTCTACTAAAAATGCAGAAAATCGGCTGGGTATGGTGGTGCGTACCTGTAATCCCAGCTACTCGGGAGGCTGAGGCAGGAGAATTGCCTGAACCCAGGAGGCAGAGGTTGCGGTGAGCCGAGATTGCACCATTGCACTCCAGCCTGGGTAACAAGAGCGAAACTCCGTCTCAAAAAAAAAAAAAAAAAAGGAAGGAAGGAAGGGAGGGAGGGAGGAGGAAAAGGGCCTGCTTTTGGGTACTACGCACACGCAGGCCAATGCAGAGAAGCCTCAGTGAGAGCAGCAGGTAAACACTGCACCTGCATCCTGCAGAGGCCCCGGACTCCTCCTTCCCTTTCCCCAGATAGGAATGTTCAGATTCCCAGGCTTAGGTCAGTTTGCATAAATGTCTTTTTTTTCCCCCTTTTCTTTTTTTTTTTTGCATAAACTCCATAGTTTGAAAATTCTTTTCTGGAAAATAGCTGTTGGTGCCATGAAACTGCCTGTCGCACTAGAACTTCCTGTCTAGAACTTCCTCCCTAGAACTTCCTGTCTAGAACTTATCTAGAACTTCCTCCCTAGAACTTCCTCCCTAGAACTTCCTCTCTAGAACTTCCTCTCTAGAACTTCCTCTCTAGAACTTCCTCCCTAGAACTTCCTCCCTAGAACTTCCTCTCTAGAACTTCCTCCCTAGAACTTCCTCCCTAGAACTTCCTCTCTAGAACTTCCTCTCTAGAACTCCTCCCTTATTCCAACAGCAGCCACTTTCCATATGTCCTGGAGAAGATCGTGTTCTACCTTGGCTTCCTCTGGTAGGCTCAGAGCCGAAGATGATATATTTTAAGCTGTACATTTAAAAATAAAAGTCTTGGCAAGGGTTCGGATGAACTAAAACCATCAAGATATACTTGTTAGCCTAGGCTCCTATCCGTTTGGATGTCATAAGATTTCAAAGTCAATGCTGGAGAGAGAAGAAGAAGGCTGGGCATGGTGGCTTGTGCCTGGAATCCCACACTCTGGGAGGCAGAGGCGGGAAGATCGCTTGAGCTCAGCAGTTGGACTCTAGCCTGGGCAACAGAGCGAGACTCTGTCGCAACAACAAAATTAGTCAGGCATGGTGGCACGTGCCGATAGTCCCAGTTACTCGGGAGGCTAAGGCACGTGAACCCCAAAAATTTGAGGCAGGTCTCAGTTAATTTAGAAAGTTTATGTTGCCGAGGTTGAGGACGCAGCTGTGACAAAGCTTCAGGACGTCCTGATGACATGCGCCCAAGGTGGTCGGGCACAGCTTAGTTTTACACATTTTAGGGAGTCATGAGACACCAAGCAATACACGTAAGAAGCACATCAGTTCAGTCTAGAAGGCAGGACAACTTGAAGCAGAGGCAGGAGGACTGGAAGTGGGGAGGGTGCTTGCAGGTCACAGACAGGTGAGAGGGGAAAGGTTGCATTCTTTTTTTAATTTTAATTTTATTTATTATTATTTTTTTCTTTGAGATGCAGTTTCACTCTTGTTGCTGAGGCTGGAGTGCAATGGCACCATCTTGGCTCATCAGAACCTCTGCCTCTCGGGTTCAAGTGATTCTCCTGCCTCAGCCTCCCGAGTAGCTGGGATTACAGGAGCATGCCACAACATCCAGCTAATTTTTGTATTTTTAGTAGAGGCAGGATTTCACCGTGTTGGTCAGGCTGGTCTCGAACTCTCAACCTCATGATCTGCCCGCCTCAGCTTCCCAAAGTGCTTGGATTACAGGCGTGAGCCACCACAGTCAGGCTTTTATTTATTTATTTATTATTTATTTATTTATTTATTTGAGACATGGTCTTGCTCTGTCACCCAGGCTGGAGTGCAATAGCAGGATCTTGGCTCACTACAGCCTCTGCCTCCCGGGTTCAAGTGATTCTCCTGCCTCAGCCTCCCGAATAGATGGGATTACAGGTGCCCGCCACCATACCTGGATAATTTTTGTATTTTTAGTAGGGACAGGTTTCACCACATTGGCCAGGCTGGTCCCAAACTCCTGACCTCAGGTGATCCACCTGACTTGGCCTCCCAAAGTGCTGGGATTACAGGCATGAGCCACCACACTCAGCCAGTTGCATTCTTTTGAATTTCTGATTAGCCTTTCCAAAGGAGGTCATCGGCTATGCATCTACGTCAGTGAGCAGAGGGGTGACTTTGAATGGAACGGGAGGCACTTTGGTGCCAAGCAGTTCCCAGCTGGACTTTTCCCTTTAGCTTAGTGATTTGGGGTAGGGGTGGGGCAAGATTTATTTTCCTTTCACAGGCAGGAGGATCACTTGCGGTCAGGAGTTTGAGACCACAGTGAACTGTGATCATGCCACTGCAATCCAGCCTGGACGACATGGTATGATCTCATTTCTAAAAAAAAGCAAAAGAAGACTAGTGGGTGCCTATGTGGAGCAGCTGGGTGCATCCCTCAGAGAGGGGTCCTACAGCCCCGATTGACCTGGCATCAAGGGAACAGACAACCCACTGGCACAGGACACTGCTCTGTGGCCCTGGGGAGCCTCCAGAAGGATCCTGGCCTGTGGAGGATCTGCGGTCAGGCCTTGAGTGACTCAGAAATGCAAAGAAGCTTCCTTCACTTTCTCCCCATGTTTACGGCTATGATTCCCTGCTGGATTCTTCCTGCCTGCTGTGTAGATCAAATCAGATCACTGAGGCTGCAGTATTGCAGTAAAGAATGAGTTTAGTTAACATGAGGCCAGCCACATGGGAGATGGACTTACTACTCAAATCAGTCTCCCACAAAGGCTTGCAGGCCAGGGTTTTTATGCACAATCTGGTGGGCATGGAGCTAGGGAATGGGTGCTGCTGATTGGTTGGAGAGGAAATGGTAAGGGTATCACCTGGGCACTATGGCTCACTCCTGTAACTCCAGCTCTTTGGGAGGCTGAGGTGGGAGGATCATTTGAGGCCAGGAGTTCAAGACGAGCCTAGGCAACACAGTGAAACCCTTGTCTACAAAAAATTTTTTAAAATTTGGGGGGCAGGAAAAAAGAATTAGCCAGGGCCTGGCACAGGGGCTCAGGGCGGTAATCCCAGCATTTTGGGAGGCTGAAGCCAGTGGATCATGTGAGGTCAAGAGTTCAAGACCAACTTGGCCAATATGGTGAAACCCCATCTTTACTAAAAATATGAAAATTTGGCCAGGCACAGTGGCTCACACCTGTAATTCCAGCACTTTGGGAGGCTGAGGTGGGCAGATCAAGAAGCCAGGAGTTTGAGACCAGCCTAGCCAACATTGTGAAACCCTGTTTCTACTAAAAATACAAAAATTGGCTGGGCGTGGTGGCTCACACCTGTAATCCCAGCACTTTGGGAGGCCAAGGCAGGAGGATCATGAGGTCAGGAGGTCGAGACCAGCCTGGCCAACATGGTGAAACCCCATCTCTACTAAAAATACAAAAAATTAGCCAGGCGTCATGGTGTGCGCCTGTAATTCCAGCTATTTGGGAGGCTGAGGCAGGAGAATCACTTGAATCTAGGAGGCAGATGTTGCAGTAAGCTGAGATTATGCCATTTCATTCCAATCTGGGCAATGACAGAATGAGACCATCTCAAAATGACAAGAAGACACCAAAAATTAGCGAGGCGTGGTGGTGCACGCCTGTAATCCCAGCTACTGGGGGGCCGAGGCACCAGAATCGCTTGAACCTAGAAGGCAGAGGTTGCAGTGAGCTGAGATCACGCCAGTGCACTCCAGCCTGGGTGACAGAGCAAGACTCTATCTCAAAAAAAAAACAAAAAAAACAGAACAACAATAAAAAACAATGAGCCAGGTGTGGTGGCACACCCCTGTAGTTCTAGCTACTTGGGAGGCTGAGGTGGGAGGATCGCTCGAATCTCAGAGTTCGAGGCTGCAGTGAACTGTGACAGTGCCACTGCACTCCAGCCTGGGGAACAGAGCCAGACCCTGTCTCAAAAAAGAAAAGGAAAAGGAAAAGGAAATATTACAGGTATGGAAAACAGTCCTCAGGTGCTGAGTCGGCCTCTGGGTGGGACCACAGAATGGGCTGGGTCAAGAGTCATGGGCCCCAGTAGGGTCACTCAGCCAGTGTGAAAGCAAAAGAAATCTAGGGACCCCCAAATCACAAAGGGAAAAGTCAGACTGGGAATTGCTTAGGGCAAACCTGCCTCCCATTCTATTCAAAGTAATTCTTCTGCTCACTGAGATAAATGCGTATTTCATTGTCTCCTTCCCGGAGGCGAGTCAGAAACCTTGTCTCCTGTCCGCGTTTGACCCGGGAGCCCGCTCTGTGCTTCAGGTAGCCCCACCTTTCCAGACCCAACCAGTGTCCGTCTTACACATGCCGAGTGATGTCGCATGTCTCCCCAAAATGCATCAAACCCAACTGCGCTTCAACCACTTTCAGCACCTGTTGCCAGGAGCACGTGAGGTTATATCACTCTGGCAAAATAAACTTCCTAAACTGACTGAGACCAGTCTCAGATATTTGGAGTTCACACAGGAAAGTCTGAAAAAAAGTCTCAGAAGACGAATCTTGGCCGGGAACAGAGGCTCACGCCTGTAATCCCAACAGTGTGGGAGGCCGAGGCGGGTGAATGAGCAGAGATCAGGAGTTTGAGACCAGCCAACATGGTGAAACCCCGTCTCTACTAAAAATACGAAAATTAGCTGGGCATGGTGACTGGCGCCTGTAATTCCAGCTACTCGGGAGGCTGAGGCAGGAGAATTGCTTGAATCTGGGAGGTGGAGGTTGCGGTGAGCTGAAATCGTGCCAATGCACTCCAGCCTGGGCGGCAAAAGTGAAACTCTGTCTAGAAAAGAAGAAAAAGGCCAATCTCAGGTCAGGTCTGTTAGGCTGACTGCCAGCACCGTGGACTATGCCGTGGTACCTCTGCGACCTGCACAGAGCTCCAGATGAGTTTCTGGAACTAGAAAGTCTGAAGTAACCGGAAGACCACAAAAGGAGAAGAAACCACCCGCCCTGTGGCGCAGATTACCTTTGAGACTTTCTTCCAATGTCCCTTATTCCCGCCTCCACTGACAAGGCAGCTGGACCTTGTAACGACCTTGGTCAACCTCCTTACTCCAGACCCTACGACCCCTCCCAGCTTGCAAAAACCGCCCTGAACTGTAACTTCTGGAACTTTCCACCGCCTACCCCAAACCTATAAAAGCAGCTGTTGAGAAACGCGAAGCTGACCCTGCCCCCGTGGCTGCTCTGTGGAGGGTACCTCTTAGTTCGTAATTAGTGGTGGGTGGGTAACAGCTGCCTACTTGGTAGATTCTTGAGTTATAAGTAAATGTAGAGCACCTGTGTGTTATTACAGACTCACCTGTTTAAGAGCAAATAACTGTGTGGGTGAGAACCTGCTCAGGGCCTTGAGCCTGGAACGCTGTCAGCTTCTCGGTTCGCAGGCTGATGGTCCCCTGGATGGACCCACTCTGTTGTCCTATCTGGGCATCAGCCGGCCTGGGTGGGGGCCTCCGGACCGAGCTGGTGCTCAGTAAACTCCTATCCCACTGCCCTCTGCTGGCTCTCTTTTCAGACTCAGCCCGCCTGTACCTGGGTGAATAAGCAGCCATGTTGCTCACACAAAGCCTGTTTATGGGGGTCTCTTTATTCAGAGCGTGTGTTTAACATTCGGTGCTGAAACCCGGGACAGGGCTACTTCTTTGGGAGACTGACCCCCTATCCCTGCTCTCCCTGTGTGAAGAGACCCACTTGTGACCTCAGCGTGTTAGACCAGCCCCACAACCCTCTTGCCACCTTCAGATCAGGTAAGCAGTCTCTCCCCCCTCTCTTCCTTTAAATCCTCCTCCTTCCAACTAGAGGAGAAAAGGAGACAGGTGTCCCACCCTTTTCTCGTTTAGCGAAAAGGAGACAAGGAGACACTCTTTATCCACGTAGAGACAGAGGAGACAAGTCTCTCCCTCTCGCTCAGAAACTCCAGCGTTGGCCACGGACTCCAGAAGACAGTCTTCCCTTGGTGTGTGGCCAATCGTGGGGACGCCTGCCTTGATCACTCACCCACGTCACAGCCCAGGACTCAGGGATGCCTACTGAACACCCTGGTAGCCGCTCGCTCCTTCCGCTCGTCTCTACTCCTCTCTTTATAACTTATCTCCTTCACCAAGGGCAATATTCCACCCTCTATTCCTCTGTCTTCGCCTCTAGCCTGCATCCTAAAAAAACCAAAACCTCAGAGGCCAGGCACTGTGATTCCTGCCTGTAATCCCAGCACTTTGGGACGCCAAGGTGGGCAGATCACAAAGTCAGGAGTTCAAGACCAGCCTGGCCAACATAGTGAAACCCCGTCTCTACTAAATATACAAAAATTAGCTGGGTGTGGTGGCATGCACCTGTAATCCTAGCTACTCAGGAGGCTGAGGCAGGAGAATTGCTTGAACCTGGGAGTCGAAGGTTGCAGTGAGTCGAGACTGCACCAAAGCACTCCAGCCTAAGTGACAGAACAAGACTGTCTCCAAAAAAAAAAAAACCTAAAACCTCTTCAACTGTCACCCAATCTGAAACCCAAATGTCTCATTTTTTTTCTGTGACACAGCCTGGCCTCAATACAAATTATACAATGGTTCCAAATGGCCAGAAAATGGCACTTTGAATTCTCCTATTTCAGACCTAAATAATTTGTCAGCAAATGGGCAAATGGTCTAAGGTGCCCGACGGTCCAGGCACTTCTTTTACACTCCAATCCCTCCCTGATCCCTGCTCTCTGTACAACCCATCCCACATTTTCTTTCTTTCTTTTTTTTCAGATGGAGTTTTGCTATTGTTGCCCAGGCTGGAGTGCAATGGCGCAATCTCAGCTCACTGCAACCTCCACCTCCCGGGTTCAAGTGATTCTCCTGCCTCAGCCTCCCGAGTAGTTGGGATTACAGGCAGGTGCCACCAAGCCTGGCTAATTTTGTATTTTTAGTAGAGACAGGACTTCTCCATGTTGGTCAGGCTGGTCTCAAATTCCCGACCTCAGGTAATCGCCTGCCTCAGCCTCCCGAAGTGCTGGGATTACAGGCATGAACCACCATGTACAGCTAAATGGTTTTTTTTTTATTATTATTGAGATGAAGTCTCAGTCTGTCACCCAGGCTGGAGAGTGCAGTGGTGTGATCTTGGCTCACTGTGACCTCCGCCTCCCAGGTTCAAGCAATTCTCGTGCCTTAGCCTCCTGAGTAGCTGGGACTATAGGCTCACACCACCACGCCCAGCTAATTTTTGTATTTTTAGTAGAGATGTCGGTTCACCACGTTGGTCAGGCTGGTCTTGAACTCCTGACCTCAGGTGATATCCCCACCTCAGCCTCCCAAAGTGCTGGGATTATAGGCGTGAGCCACCTTGTCTAGCCACAAATTTTCCTTCTCTCCCTTCTGTCCTTCCCTCCTACTTCCATCAGTAACTCAAAATCCTCCTCGTCCATCAATTCTTCCAACCTTTCTCCACGACCTACCCCAAACCTATAAAATCAACTCCTATCCCACTACCCTCCGCTGACTCTCTTTTCAGACTCAGCCACCCACACCCTGGTGAATCAACAGCCGTGTTGCTCACACAAAGCCTGTTTGTGGGGGTCTCTTCAGTGTTTAACGCTTAGGTTCTACAATAGTGATGATATCTACTGGAACGATTGAGGAAGTCACAAATTCTGCTGCTTCTGGCTACATGGTTCCTGCACAGTAAAGGATTATAGGCCCAGCACATGGCACATATCTGTAATCCCAACATTTTGGGAGGCCATAGGAGGAGGATCGTCTGAGCCCAGGCGTTCCAGACCAGCCTGAGCAACACAGTGAGACCCCACATCTCTAAAAAATACGAAAAATTGGCAGGGCACGGTGCTCACGCCTGTAATCCCAGAACTTTGGGAGGCTGAGGGGGCCAGATCATGAGGTCAGGAGATGGAGAACATCCTGGCTAACACGGTGAAAGCCCATGTCTACTAAAAATACAAAAACATTGGCCAGGCATGGTGGCATGTGCCTGTAGTTCCAGCTACTCAGGAGGCCGAGGCAGGAGGATCACCCAAGCCCAGGAAATGGAGGTTGCAAGTGAGCCGAGATCACACACCTGCACTCCAGCTAAGCGACAGGGTGAAACTCCGTCTCAAAAAAAAATAAAATAAAATAAAGAAATTACACCTGCATTTATTCAGGCGGGTCCAATAATGTTATTCTCGTGGCCTTTTATTCGTCTTTCAAAGGCAGCTTTTGGTCCCTGAGCAAAAGGGGTGTTAGTTCCAGGTAGGGACTATTAGCATCTTTGCTTTCAGGTTGAATTATGAATGAAGTTCCTCCGCGGTCAGCTTGGTCTACGCTCAGGGCTGAGCAAGACCCGCTGGAGGGCAGAAGCAAGGCGGAGTCTATTCTGTCAGACTCTTCTCACTGTCATCATTTTTCAAAGGCAGTTTCAAGACACCTATGAAAGGAAAATAAATCTCCTGATCCCCAAATCACTAAGCCAAGGGAAACATCAAACTGGGAACGATCAGGAAAACCGGCCTCCCATTCTATTCCTAAATAAAATAGCCACAAAGACAAGAAGGTACACATCGCCCTCACAATTTGCTCACGAGGAAGTGCCTTGTGGACAAAGGACAGACAACTCAGTCATCCCTCTGAGGTTCCCGAGACAAACGCATATCTGATGGCTTCCCCTGCCCTATTAGCTACATAAAAATGCAGATTCACTGAGCCAGACTCAATTGTGTATTCGATGGAAGGCTGATCAAGGACTCAAATGAATGTAGCTTTTTGTCTCTTTTTTGTGCATGTGACCGAATATCACTCTGCTGCTGTCGCCCAGGCTGGAGTGCAATGGCATGATCTCAGCTCACCGCAACCTCCACCTCCCAGGTTCAAGTGATTCTCCTGCCTCAGCCTCCTGAGTAGCTGGGATTACAGGCACATGCCACCACAAGGCTAATTTTTTTTATTTTTTGTAGAGACGGGGTTTCACCATGTTGGCCAGGCTGGCCTTGAACTCCTGACCTCAGGTGATTCGCCCACCTCAGCCTCCCAAAGTGCTGGGATTACAGAGATGAGCCACCATGCCAGCCTTGTCTCTTTCTACTTCTAACCTGGAATGCCCCACTTTGAGTCGTTCCACCTTTCCAGACCAAACCAATGTGCATCTCACACGTACTCTTTTTTACTTTTTTTTTGTAGACAGGGTTTCCTTCTGTCACCCAGGCTGGAGTGCAGTGGCACCATCTCGGCTCACTGCAGCCTCGATCTCCTGCACTCGAGGGATCCTCCCACCTTAGCCTCCCAAGAAGCTGGGACCATTACAAGAAAGAGGCCCTGACCCAAGAGTGGGTTCTTAGATCTCACGCAAGAAAGAATTCAGAGCAAATCTGTGAAGTGAAAACAAGTTTATTAGGAAAGTAGAGGAATAAGAGAATGGTTACTGCATAGACAGACCAGCCCTCAGGGCTACTGGGTGCCTTTTTTTTTTGAGACTGAGTCTCGCTCTGTCGCCAGGCTGAAGTGCAGTGGCGCAATCTTGGCTCACCGCAACCTCCGCCTCCTGGGTTCAGGCAATTCTCCTGCCTCAGCCTCCTAAGTAGCTGGGATTACAGGCACGCACCACCATGCCCAGCTAATTTTTATATTTTTAGTAGAGACAGGGTTTCATCATGTTGACCAGGATGGTCTCGATCTCTTGACCTCGTGATCCACCCGCCTCGGCCTCCCAGTGTTGGGATTACAGGTGTGAGCCACCGTGCTGGGCCGCTGGTACCCAGTTTTATGGTTATTCCTTGATGACATGCTAAACAAGGAGTGGATTATTCATGCCTCCCCTTTTCAGGCCATATAGGGTAACGTCCCGACGCTGCCATGGCATTTGTAAACGGTCATGGCACTGGTGGGACCGTAGTGGTGTGGATGACCACAGGTCACTCTCGTGGCCATCTTGGTTTTGGAGGGTTTTAGCTGGCTCCTTCACTGCAACCTGTTTTATCAGCAAGGTCTCTCTGACCCGTGTCTTGTGCCAACCTCCTATCTCATCTTGTGGCTCAGAATGCCTTAGCCATCTGGGAACACAGCCCAGTAGGTCTCAGCCTCATTTTACCCAGCCTTTATTCAAGATGGAGTTGCTCTGGTTCACTTGCCTCAGACAGGACCACAGGTGCGTGCTACCATGCTTGCCTATTTTTTGTATTTTTGGGAGAGACAGGACTTCACCATGTTGCCCATGCTCATGTTGTCTCAAACTCCTGGGCTCAGGTGATCCACCCACCTCGACCTCCCAGAGTGTTGGGATTACAGGTGTGAGCCTCTGTGCCTGGACAACAGCTCACACATACTGATTTTTTTTTTTTTTTTGAGAGGAAGTCCCACTCTGTCACCCAGGCTGGAGTGCAATGACACGATCTCCTGTCACTGCAACCTCTGCCTCCTGGGTTCAAGTGATTCTCCTGCCTCGGCTCCCTGAGTAGCTGGGACTACAGGCATGCACCACCATGCCCGGCTAATTTTTGTATTTTCAGTAGAGACGGGAATAAACCATGTTGCCCAGGCTGGACTCAAACTCCGGACCTCACGTGATCTGCCTGACTCAGCCTCCCAAAGTGCTGTGATTACAGCTGTGAGCCACCATGTCCGGCCTCACATGTATTAATTTATGTCTCGTGTCTCCCCAAAATGTATGAAAGCTGCACCCAACCGCGCTGGGCACGACTCCTCAGGACCTCCTGAGGTTGTCACGGGCACGTCCTTACCCTTGGCAAAGTAAACTTTCCAAGTTGGCTGAGAGGTGTCTTGGAGGTTTTGCACTCACACAGCCTGTGTCAGTCACTGAAGCAGGCACAGTTGTCCCTGGCTCATCTGTGCCCCCAGATTTGTCCTGCCCACGGTATTCCTTAGCAGAAAAGCTAACCCAGAGTGTCCTGCGCTCTGCAAAGCTTACAGAGACCTGAACTGGGGACTTCAGTCACGTCCCGCACGCATGCCCAGTGCAATTGTTCAAAGCCATTTTCACCCTGAATGCCTGCTTCACGCATTAATATCATGTTTCTAAATTTGTGGAATTTGTGATACAAAGAACAAGCCAATCAATTGCTTATGTATTTTAATGTAAATTGTTGGTGAGCAATTTAGCAACTGCCTCTTTATTCCTTTAAAAACTCACTTGTGGGCCAGGCGTGGTGGCTCACGCCTGTAATCTCAGCACTTTGGGAGGCTGAGGCGGGTGGATCACGAGGTCAAGAGATCAAGACCATCCTGGTCAACATGGTGAAACCCCGTCTCTACTAAAAATACAAAAAAATTAGCTGGGCATGGTGGTGCGTGCCTGTAGTCCCAGCTACTCAGCAGGCTGAGGCAGGAGAATCTCTTGGACCCAGGAGGTGAAGGTTGCAGTGAGCTGAGATTGCGTCACTGCGCTCCAGCCTGGGTGACAAGAGCGAGACTCCGTCTCAAAAACAAAACAAATAAAACAAAAAACAAACCCACTTGTGGCCAGGCGCAGTGGCTCATGCCAATAACCTCAGCACTTTGGGAGGCAAAGGTGGGCTGGATCATTAGAGGTCAGGAGTTTGAGATCAGCCCGGCCACATGGTGAAACCTCATCTCTACCAAAAATAAAAATAAAAAATTACCCAGCTGTGGTGGTGTGCACATGTAGTCCCAGCTACTTGGGAGGCTGAGGCAGGAGAATCACTTGAACCCAGGAGACACAGGTTGCACTGAGCCAAGATTACGCCATGCACTCCAGTCTGGGCAATAGAGTGAGACTCTGTCTCAAAATTAAAAACAAAACAAAACCCACTTGAGTCTAGGCACAATGGCTCACATCTGTAATCCTAGCACTTTGCGGGGCCAAGGCAGTTGGATGGCTTGAGGCCAGGAGTTTGAGACTATTCTGCGTGCGAACCTGGAAAATCTGAGTCAGGTCTCTGTTAATTTAGGTTTATCTTGCCAAGGTTGGACACACGCCCGTGCCACTGCCTCAGGAAGTCCTGGCGACAGGTGTCCAAGGTGGTCTGGCACACCTTGGTTTTATACGTTTTAGAGAGACATGAGACACCAAGTAATATATGTAAGAAGTCCATGAGTTCGTCTGGAGAGGCAGGAAGTTGACGCTAAGGCAGGAAGACTGGAAGCGGGGAGGGAGCTTTCTGGACACAGGTGAGGCACAAAAGGTTGCATTTTTTGAGTTTCTGGTTAGCCTCTCCAAAGGAGTCCATCAGATATGCATTATTTCACTGAGCAGAGGGGTGACTTTAAATAGAACGGGAGGCAAGTTTGCCTTAAGCAGTTTCTAGCTTGAGTTTTCCTTAGGGATTTGGGGGTCCAAGATACTTTTCTTTCACGTGGGTAACATGGGAGGATCACGTAAGCTCAGGAGATGGAGGTTGCTGTGAGCAGAGGATGCACCATTGCACTGCAGCCTGGGTGACGAGATGCTGGCTCAAAAAAGCTAAACTAAACCCACTTGTAGGCCTGGAGTAGTGGATTACACCGGTGATTCCAGCATTTTGGGAGTCTGAGGCAGGCAGAGCGCCTGAGTCCAGGAGTTCGAGACCAGCCTGGGTAATGTGGTCAAACCCTCTCTCTACAATTTTTAAAAAGCCAGGTATGGTGGTGCCTGCCTGAAGTCCTAGCTACTCTGGAGGCTGAAGTAAGAGGATCGCTTGAACCCAGGAGGCTGAGGTTGCAGTGAGCCAACATCAACCTCTGCACTACAGCCTAGGTGACAGAGTGAGACCCCTTCTCAAGAAAACCACAGAACAACAAAATGCCACCTGTAACGGCAGCTAATCAGAGCAGGGGTATTCAGGGCCGGCGCTGCTGGCTTGCAGTCCATGGCTCGGCCCAGATAAACTACTTACATTCGTTTTGCCCCCGCTTCTTTCTTTGGGTCAACACCTGCTAGGCTTAGGATATTGTGGGCAGGGACAACAGAAGGGACATTTTCAACCTCTTTTGGTAAGAAGAATTGTTTCTTTTTTTCTTTTTGTCCCCTGCTCTTATTTTTATATTTATTTATTTTTAAATTATTTTTTTGAGACAGGGTTTCGCTCGTTGCCCAGGCTAGAGTGCAGTGGCACCATCTCAGCTCACTGCAACCTCTGCCTCCTGGGTTCAAGCAATTCTTCTACCTCAGCCTCGCCAGTAGCTGGGATTTCAGGCACGTGCCAATATACCTGGCTAATTTTTTGTATTTTTAGTAGAGATTGAGTTTCTCCATGTTGGTCAGGCTGGTCTCAAACTCCCAACCTCAGGTGATTTGCCTGCCTTGGCCTCCCAAAGTGCTGGGATTGCAGGTGTGTGCCTCTATGCCCAGCTTATTTTTATTTATTTTTGAGACGGTGTTTCACTCTTCTCACCCAGACTAGAGTACAATGGGGCGATCTCTGGTCACTGCAACCTCCGCCTCCTGGGTTCAAGCGATTCTCCCCCCTCAGCCTCCTGAGTAGCTGAAATTACAGTCGCCCGCCACCATACCTGGCTACTTTTTGTATTTTCAGTAGAGATGGGTTTCACCATGTTGGCCAGGCTGATCTTGAACTCCTGACCTCAGGTGATCCTCCACCTGCCGCAGCCTCCCAAAGTGCTGGGACTGCAGGCGTGAACCACCACACCCGGCCAAAACTCCTGTTTCTAATTATCAAAAAACAGGCCTCTTTTCATGCTGATAGTGCTCATGCAAACATGGTGGACGTTTGTAAAACCCACTGGACTTTCTGCGAGAAGTGTGGCAAGCACAGAAGGGTGAGGATTCTCTGTATGCCCAGGGAAAGTGGCATCAGGACAGGAAGCAGAGTGGCTATGGCAGGCAAACCAAGCTGATCTTCTGGAACAAGGCTAAAAAGAGGACTGCTAAGGCTTGAGTGCGTTGAGACCAACTGCAGATCTACGAGAATGCTGGCTGGTAAAAGACGCATTTTCAACTGGGAGGCGACAAGAAGAGAAAGGGCCACGTGATCCAGTTCTAAGTGTCATCTTTTATTATGAAGACAAAATCTATGTTAAAAACAACGAGGCTTGTAGGACTCTAAGTCACTATTACATTAATGATACAGCTGATAGTTCAATGCTACACTGACTAGGCTTCGCATAGTAGAATCACACTGCCCTAAAGCACTTAAAATTCTCTGATTATATGGATTTGCCCAGTGATCCATAGCCTTATACTTTAAGAAAATTCCCTGCACGCAGCAGATATTCCAAAATATATGTTGAATAATCAGCATTAGTGTTGCTCATTCACCACGTACTGTAAGAAGTGTCAAAGTGGCCGGGCGCGGTGGCTCACGCCTGTAATCCCAGCACTCTGGGAGGCCGAGGCAGGTGGATCACTGGAGGTCAGAAGTTGGAGACCAGCCTGGCTAACATGGTGAAACTCAGTCTCTACTAAAAATATAAACATGAGCTGGGCGTGGTGGCGGATGCCTGTGGTCCCAGCTACTTGGGAGGCTGAAGTGAGAGGATCACTTGAAACCAAGAGGCGGCGGTGCAGGGAGCCGAGATTGCGACGCTGCACTCCGGCCTGGGTGACGGTGAGACTCCGTCCGTTTTTGAGACCCTGTCTAGAAGAAAAATAAATGTAAAAGTGAGACCAATGATGCACACTGGGCTTTGGGACTCGAGTGGATTTTATTTTTGCACTCCAGGATGCAGTGAAGATGGAGCAAGGTTCATTTTCACCCTGAGGGCTCAGTGTCGAGGTGACTCCCGGCCTGAGGAGGGCTGAGGCATCCTGAATTTTGAGAGTTCGAGGTTCAGGTCTAAGAAGGTGTACGTGGTGTAGTCATGATGCTGGAGGTTCTTGTAGGTAGTGTTGTCGAACGGCTCAGTAGGCGCTGAGGCCGGGTCTGTGGAGGAAACACGATACCCGTGAGACCCTCACAAGAACAGCTCTTTGCGAAAGACTCGGCTCACACAGGCCCTTATCTACCAAGCATTCTTCTTCAGCCCTATCTGTGAGGAACAGACTGTCTAATTAAAAAAGAAAAGCCCATGAAAGTCACAGTGTCTTCAAAAGAAAAAGAAATGTATTACTTGGAAACTTATTCTAAAACATACAGCAATTTAAGAAATGGAATAGTTATTACATTTTTTTTTTGAGATGGAGTCTTGCTCTGTCGCTCAGGCTGGAGGGCAGTGGTGCAATCTCAGCTCACTGCAACCTCTACCTCAGGTTCAAGTGATTCACCCACCTCAGCCTCCCAAGGAGCTGGAATTACAGGCATCTGCCACCAAGCTGGGCTAATTTTTGTATTTTCAGTAGAGACAGGATTTCACCATGTTGGCCAGGCTGGGCTCAACCTCCTGGCCTCAAGTGACCTGCCTACTCGGCCTCCAAAAGTGTTGGGATTGCAGGCGTGAGCCACGGTGCCTGGACACACAACGTGTTTTAACGTCTTAGTTTATATACTTCTAGGCTATTCTAAAGTTTGAAAATGCCTAGAACAATTGTGGCAGGACTTTTGGGTCACTCAGAGATGCATGAAAAAATCTACCTCTATTAGAAATCTGGGTTGGGGATGGTGGCTCACACCCATAATCCCAGCACTTTGAGAGGCTGAGGTGGGAGGATTGCTTGAGCTCAGGAGTTCCAAATCATTCTGGGCAAAATAGCTACTCAGGAGGCTGGGGTGGGAGGACCGCTTGAGACTGGCAGGTGGAGGTTGCAGTGAGCTGGGATAGTATCACTGCACTCCAGCCTGGGGGAGAGAGCAAGTCTCTGTCTCAAAAAAAAAAAAAAAAAATTTTGAAAAGCTTAAACTAAAGGAGCCTTTTGAATGACTGATATAAGAAAATTAGATAAATTATAGTAACGGCAACAATAGAGCATTTGAACATTTGGTAATTCTAAACTACAGGTAGGGATTGAGGCAAAAGTAGTATTGTTCTCCTGCAGTGGGACATGCAATGTAACATAATGGCAAAATCAAAACCTGCATGGGGACAGGGTAATGTTTGGGTTAAGATTTGTACTGACTCAGTTTCTTGAAATCAGGTCATCAGGTATGTCTTTCATTCATGCGCCACAAAAAAAATAAATGCATTTATTTTCTCACTATTTCAGTTAATATCAAAAGCTCAGTTCTTCCTTTTTAAGTTATGTCAAGCAAAAACAATGTCTTATTTAAAGAGCTGACATGGTCCCAACCTCCACAAGCTGTGTCTTCTGTGTGGTGTATGCACACCTTCAAAGCACAACACACTCAGTTACTACAGGGAGGGTAACTGACCAAGATGTGGGTTATAAAACTCTGATCTAAAACCCATCCACCTGGAAGGCAAGTACCGGGGCAGGGACTACCTGGTGAGATGGCCCCACACAGACACAGCTCTGCAAGGTGGGCTGTGTGCATGGGCACAGAAAATATTTAAAAAACAACACATCTATGAAATATTAGAAGCAAGTTTCTGTTCAAAAAGGTTTGCAATCTGAAAACTCCCAATTCTGTCTTTATCCTGCAAGTTCTGTTATTCCTCTCCATCTTAGAGCAGAAGGAGTGAAAACAGCAGCATCAGGAAATGCAGCTCCTGAGGCCCGGAGAAGCCTGGCAAGCACCGGCACTTTGCGTACTGATGGAAGAGGGAGCAGATGGAGAGGGAGAAAACACATAAATCCCGTCGCATAACGAACCAAGAACAAGGAGGCATCAGGTAAGGCACATAAGGCAAGAGGCAGCGGTACAGAGGATGGAGAGCAGACACAGGATGGAGCTGTGCTTGTTAGGGATCCTGGGTTTTAGAGAGGTCTTCAAGAAGAGCCATGGATTCCGAAATGGAAGCCCACCTTTTCGTGTTTGCCAGAACCCACCTAAAGCACACTATATTTTATCAACTTTAGTGCTCAAGAAAATGACAACATAGCCAGGTGTGGTGGCTCACGCCTGTAATCCCAACACACCGGGAGTCCGAGGTGGGTGGATCACCTGAGGTCAGGAGTTCGAGACCAGCCTGACCAACATGGTGAAACCCCATATCTACTAAACATACAAAAATCAGCCAGGCGTGGTGGTGGGTGCCTGCAGTCCCAGCTACTCGAGAGGCTGAGACAGAAGAATCGCTTGTACCTGGAAGGAGCAGGTTGCAGTGAGCCGAGATCATGCCACTGTACTCCAGCCTGGGCGACAGAGTGAGACTCCATCTCCGAAAAGAAAAGAAAAAAAGAAAACATAATAGGAATAAATACTGTTGCCCTTTAAAAGCCCTTCATAGGCCAGGTGCAGTGACTCATGCCTGCAATCCCAGCACTTTGGGAGGCCGAGGTGCTCAGGAGTTCAAGACC
Organism: Saguinus oedipus; assembly: GCA_031835075.1. NCBI lineage: Eukaryota > Metazoa > Chordata > Mammalia > Primates > Cebidae > Saguinus > Saguinus oedipus. Next base: position 69,291,386 of record CM063186.1, read on the forward strand.
AGTCTGGCCACCACGGTAAAACCGTCTCTACTAAAAGGACCAAAACAATTAGCTGGGTGTGGTGGTGTGTGTCTGTAATCTCAGCTACTCAGGAGGCTGAGGCAGGGGAATTGCTTGAACCAGGGAGGTGGAGGTTGCAGTGAGCCGAGAATGCACCACTGCAGTCCAGGTTGGGCAACAGTGTGAGACTCCATCTCACAAAAAAAAAAGAATGTTAACTATTTTAGAGATTTTGAATATAAAGATGTGGCGATTGTCCATACATAAGACATACTTCTGTGCCTGGCTGAGAGTGTTACAGACCATATTTCTAGTGTAGAATTTGATTAACTGTAACACTGCTCTGCAAGCACATGTAAACTAGTTCCTCTGCCTCACTACCCTAGGGAGCAGGGAGTGCGCGGGAATGTCAGTCAAGGTATACCCTGTGTGCAGTCTTGATCGTCCCCTGGCGCAGCTGTGTCTTCCATGGCCTCGCCCTTGGCCTCGTGCTTTGGTGCTGCTGGCTTTTCATGGAAACCGTGGTTCTTCTCAACAGGAACCGTCTCCAAATCGCTTGGTGGAATTTGATCTTCCACGACTGCCTCTCTAGCCTTCAGGTGCCCTTCTCCTCCCTGCATCCCCGAGGCTTCCTTTCTGGGCAGGAGAGGGACTGCCTTGTGCTGCGGCTCTGGCACCAGTGTTTCCAGATGCTCCTCTGAGGCCCCAGGAGGAACAGCTTGCAGCTGCCCCCGTGTTCTGGCCTCTTCTGCCAGCACAGTAGGTGCTGGGCTGCCCTTCAGTGGCGCAGATGACCCTGATTTTGTGTGGACAGGTAAGGATCCTTTAACTTCAAATGACTTTTGGCTTTCTTTATCTAGTTCATTTAATCTAACTGTTTTCTCCAATTGCTTTTCCTTTAAACTTTGCTTCAAAAACTCATCTACTTGAGATCTGGGCACTGCGGGTTTTGCTCTCGCATCTTCCCTGCCTTCCGATGGCTTAGTGGGGAGCCCTTTCTTCCTTGGCTGGCGGGGCTTCTCTGGATAAGTGACGTCTGCATGTGGCTTCTGCAGCGAGGTTTTCTCTTTTGCTGATGCTGTAACTTGGGGGGCTCTGTTTTCAAAGGAATGAGAGGCCTCTGGCTTTTGAAGCCCCCCTCTGCCTTTGCTCACCACTTGAGAAGCGACCTCTGAAACACCAGCCTCATCGTCAGACTCGGAATCAGAGGAGCTGGATGAGGATGAAGATGAAGATGAAGACAAAGACGACGCCACTTTCCGACCCACCCGACGAGCTTCTGAACCAGAGCCCTCTTTTCTGAATGGAGACGGAACTTTCTGTGGAAACTCTACCAAAGTCTTTCTGGACAAAAATTTCGGAACCCCTTCATCTGTGAACAGCACACTGCCATCGGGGCTGGGGCTAGCTACCATCCCGCCCCTATTCGCAGCTGGCGGGTGAGAACCGGGTGAAGATAGGGTTTGAGACAATTCAGCTGCTGTCTGGGTGGCTAGGAGCTTGCCCCTCTGCTTTGGTTCCACTACATCTAGGAAATGGCATAAAGAGGAATATTATTTAACAAAATAACGTAAGACTCAGTGAAAACCACAGACATTTCATGACATGTGACTCGTTACTGATGGTACCCTCAGTGCGATCATCCTAAGGCCCCGTGGAAACCCACTCTCCTGTGAAGGTCTGGCCTCATGAACAAGGCAAAAAAACAAGCAGAGATACTTTTCTTTGTAGCTGACAATTTTTTAAAATGAGGATTTTCACTAATAAGAGTAACGAATTTGTCTTCTTTTTTTTTGAGACAGAGTCTGGCTCTTCTAACCAGGCTGTAGTGCAATGGCGTGATCTCGGCTCAATGCAACCTCCACCTCCAGGTTCAAGCAGTTCTCCTGCCTCAGCCTCCCGAGTAGCTGGGATTACAGGCAGCTGCCACCACACCTGGCTAATTTTTGTATTTTTTTTAGTACAGATGGGGTTTTGCCATGTTGGCCCAGCTGGTCTCGACCTCCTGACCTCATGATCCACCTACCTTGGCCTCCCAAAGTGCTGGGATTATAGGTGTGAGCCACCATGCCAGGCCTGTCTCCATTTCTTCACAGGGGCAGGTTCTCTGACAATAATTATTTTCTAAACAAGTTCATCAGATTTAAGACAGTTAAATTATAATCAAGGTATTTTCAGATTATTGAAATTTTATAAATGTATAATTGTTTTAGTTTCTAAAAAACTGCTGCTTCTCAAATATTTAAAAAAAAATCAGAACTTAAACTTTCTGAACAAAACAGCGAGACAAAGTATAGGCATGAGAATATTGCTGGAACCTGGGAGGCAGAGGGCAGTGAAGCAAGATCGCCCCACAGCACTCTAGCAGCCTGGGTGACAGAGTGACTCTGTCTTACGGAAAAAAATAGTTTATATCTTCCAGATGATAATGATTTCTCCTGCAGATGACTAAGCAATCCCAATACAGGCCTGCAACAGCAACTTCCACTTACACGGGGCCTCTTGATGGAATCCAGTCTTCCCCCAGTGAACGAGTCCTTCATGACAGAGAGCAAGAAACGGAAAAGGTAACCTGTCCCCTCGGCACTGCCTTTCGGCAGGAAGCAGCCAGAGGGACTCCACACCCCTCTTCACTGCGGGCACTCACCTCTACCTTTCTTGAGACCCCAGTGGGCAGCAGGCAGACATGAGCATGGGGATATCAAGAGTCAAAGGTATGACCAAAAGATTTGGGAGGAGAAGCAGGAGTGAGAAGGGTGAGAACCAGCTGCTGACCGCTGAGCAGGCCCTGGAGGCAAAAACTCCTCCGGAGGAACTGAGGAGTGAGAAGGGTGAAGACCACCTGCTGACCATGGAACAGGCCCTGGAGGCTAAACTCCTCCTGAGGAATTGAGGAGGGAGTAAAGACCACCAGGTGACCAGCAAACAGGCCCTGGAGGCTCAACTCCTCATCTGGGAATTCAGTCATTAAACTTCCCTAGTATCTAGAGTCGGCATGTGGTTCCAGGCCTCTTTCAACTTTTATAAGTCACTAGAATTTCTACTCATCTCTGGAATGCCTTGGCTCATTTTGCAACCGTTGCTGACATTAAGGCACCAAAATGTCTGCAATGTAATCATTTATCATGACCCACAGGGCTACTATGGCCCAGATTAGCCTCAAACTCCCACCTTAAGGCCCACCACTGCTCCCAGGGACAGCAGCCACAGCGGGCTCAGTCCTCTCTGGCAGGCACCCCGCCGCACTCTCCCGCAGCATTCTTTCTGCTAAACTTTCCTTTTGTTTTTGAGACGGAGTTTCTCTCTTGTTACCCGGGCTGGAATGCAGTGACGCAATCTTGGCTCACCGGAAGCTTCACCTCCCAGATTCAAGTGACTCTCCTGCCTCAGCTTCCAGAGTAGCTGGGATTACAGGCATGCGCCGCAATTCTCGGCTAATTTTGTATTTTTAGTAGAGACGGGGTTTCTGACCACATTGGTCAGGCTGGTCTCAAACTCCCAACCTCAGGTGATCCATCCTACTTGGCCTCCCAAAGTGCTGGGATTACAGGTGTGAGCCACCATGCCCAGCCATCTTTCCTTTTTCAAACCTATACTGTTGTTGGTAAATTCTTACCAACCTCCTGTGTCAACCACTTCCCAGTGCTGGGGCTCTGACACCTCGCCCAGCAAATATTATGCGTGAACAGCATCTAAATCCAGAGTCTTGAAGTCTAGGAGTCTACTTTATACTACAAATATCACAATCCAGCTGGGCGCAGCGGCTCATGCCTATAATCCTAGCATTTTGGGAGGCCAAGACAGGTGGACTGCTCGAGGCCAGGAGTTGAGACTAGCTTGGGCAACATGGCGAAATCCCGTCTATGCAGAAAATACAAACATTAGCCGGGTGTGGAAGGCAGAGGTGGGAGGATCCCTTGAGCCTGGGAGGTAGAGGCTGCAGCGAGCTGTCATTGTGCCACTGCACTCCAACCCTGATGACAGAGTGAGAACTTGTCTCAAATTAAAAAAAAAAAAATCACAATCTTCTCTCCTTCCCCAAAGTAGAAAAACTGTCCTCCTACCTGTCCTAACTGAACAGAATCCAAATGGGTATTTGTTTCCTGAGCTCAGGCACCTGTTTAACAGACTAATAGAAAATGACCAAAGAAAACTGAGGAATTACAACCAGAAATGGCCCAGAGAGAAGTCGATGGGCCTCGTGAGAGGCAATGGCGGAAGAGAGAAGTCGATGGGCCTCGTGAGAGGCAATGGCGGAAGAGAGAAGTCGATGGGCCTCGTGAGAGGCAATGGCGGAAGAGAGAAGTCGATGGGCCTCGTGAGAGGCAATGGCGGAAGAGAGAAGTCGATGGGCCTCGTGAGAGGCAATGGCGGAAGAGAGAAGTCGATGGGCCTCGTGAGAGGCAATGGCGGAAGAGAGAAGTCGATGGGCCTCGTGAGAGGCAATGGCGGAAGAGAGAAGTCGATGGGCCTCGTGAGAGGCAATGGCGGAAGAGAGAAGTCGATGGGCCTCGTGAGAGGCAATGGCGGAAGAGAGAAGTCGATGGGCCTCGTGAGAGGCAATGGCGGAAGAGAGAAGTCGATGGGCCTCGTGAGAGGCAATGGCGGAAGAGAGAAGTCGATGGGCCTCGTGAGAGGCAATGGCGGAAGAGAGAAGTCGATGGGCCTCGTGAGAGGCAATGGCGGAAGAGCCAGAGGAGTGGGGCAGTGTGGGACCGCCCCCACCAGGTGTGTGCCCGGAGCGGCGCCGGTGCTGGCCATTCTCAGAGCTCACACAGAGGTCCAGAGGTGTGCTAAACATAAAGATGGGGTGAAGGGGGTCCCTCTAAACTGCACAGCTTGAACAGTCCTAATGGCAACGTCTAAGACACACTGGCCTTCAAACCCTCACAGCCCACACACAGATCATTAACTCATCTATGTTTTGAGTATGAATTTTCCAAGTATGAAAAAGTAACTGAAAATAAGGTTTATCTTAGATAGGCTGTATTGAATAGAAAAACAATGACTACTGAATCTTCCAAAATTTGTCTGGAGATTTAAAAGTTTTAATGAATATTAAAACTACATAGTAGGTTGATTTATTACCTACTGAAAATGGACACAAAATTTCAGATGGGATTAACAATGCTATAACTCACAAATTTTGTCTGAAGAGAAAACATTTGTCTATCATACAAAATAATGATTTAAAGTTTCTTCTGTTCATGCAAGTTTCTGGGAGAATCTGATGGAAAGGCTGACAGACAGCAGGAATTCCCCTCAGATCCTGAAGGGTGACTGTAGGCCTATCTCACAGCACAAGAGGGGGACTTTCAGAGACCATCACAACCCATGTGAAATAAAGACATAGAAATACTGTACTAGTAAATGGGGCAGGCAGGACGTCTCCTTGTTTCCCTATCTCCTCTCGAGACAGAACTCACATTTCCTACTCTCTTTTCTGCTTACTTAAAAAGTGAGGGCCTGGCCCTCAAGCTTTTAGTGATCCTCCTGTAAGTAACAATGATAAGGGTGTGAGACGTGGATTAGCAACCTTAAAATACTTCCATATCTTGTCAAAAGGTCACAAAACAAACTTTGGAAACAAGGCACATTCAGAAACAAAGGTGCATGTAAACATGACATTAGAGAATAAAGTTACTCAAATTTTACATGGTAATGGAAACTTCTACAGGTGTTTCACTGTAAAGTTTTATTTTTAAATAAACACATGAGAATCGAGAGTTTTCAGAAGGAAGATAGCACAGTGATTAGAGCATGAACTGCACCGCCAGAGTGCCTGGGTTCAAATTCAGGCTTCTCCACTGACACCTGTGTGGACTCAGGCAGCTCAGCCCCTCCACACCATGACTTCCTTGTCTGTGACGTGGGGATGACAGGAGCATCTCCTCCCTGGGTTGCTGAGGACTGGGGAAGATGAGATATGGGGAAGTACCTGGAGAAGTGGCTGGCACTGCTTGTTATAACTGGATATCTAACATTTCTTTTTCTTTTTTTTAGATGGCGTCAAGCTTAGTCACTCATGCTAGAATGCAGTGGTGCAATCTCAGCTCACTGAAAGCTCAGCCTCCTGGGCTCAAGTGATCTTCCTGCCTCAGCCTCCTGGGTAGCTGGTACTACAGGTATACATCACCATGCCTGGCTAAGTTTTTTTTTTTTTTGAGATGGAGTTTCACTGTTTTTGCCCAGGCTGGAGTGCAATGGCGTGATCTTGATTCACTGCAACGTCCGCCTCCTAGGTTCAAGTGATTCTCCTGCCTCAGCAGCCCAAGTAGCTGGGGTTAGAGGCATGTGCCACCATACTCGGCTAATTTTTTTTTTATTTTTAGTAGAGATGGGTTGGTTGACCATGTTGGTCAGGCTGGTCTCCAACTCCTGACCTCAGATGATCCACCCACCTCACCCTCCCAAAGTGCTGGGACTACAGGCATGATGGCTGGATACATGAAATAGAAATTCCAGAAATAGAAATACCTGGAATTTCTATTTCCAGATATTCCTCACTTTTAAAACTGAAACAAGGACTTCAAATGGATAATTCACTTTGGCTTCTTTATATACTCTTCAAAAAGCTACACAGAAATTACTCAGTCAACCATTTATTACTGACTTCTGCAAAATTAGGGCTGGGCACTGGATTCAAGGAAAGCACAAAGCTGGAGAGCTTGGCGGTTCCCCAAAGTGCACCTCCAAGAACACCCCAGCCTCTGACATCTGCGCTGGCAGCCTTCCTCGAGGAAGGCATGTGCTGGGGAAGCTGGACAGCTCTGATGAAGTGAGGCACAGCACACTCCATCGCCCCAGGGTCCGGTCCTGGTGGCAGACACTCTGACTAGAGATGTGATTCCAAGGGTGAGAGCTTTGGGTACCCTCACCTGGACGCAAGAAACTTCCGTGAGAGCTTCCAAAGCCACTTCCAGCTGAGAAAGGCTTGATCTGGAGGGTGAAAACTTGTCTTACACTTATCAACTACTAACACTTCAGGGGAAACATGGGCTTGCACTTGTCCATTTAGAAGCATTATTTATTTTTCTTTGTACAAGGACTTTTTGGTTTGGTGTTTTTCTGAGACCACTGCGGCACCCAGGCTGGAGTGCAAAGGTGTGATCTCGGCTCACTGCAACCTCTGCCTCCTGGGTTCAAGAGAGCCTCCTGAGTGGCTGGGATGACAGGCACCTGCCACCACACCCAGCTAATTTTTGTGTTTTTAGTAGAGACAGGGTTTCATCATATTGGCCAGGCTGTTCTCAAACTCCTGACCACAAGTGATCCACCTGCCTCGGCCTCCATAAATGCTGGCATTACAGGCATGGGCCACCACGACTGGACTGTTTTTATTTTTGTTGAGACAGGGTCTCTCTGTCACCCAGCCTGGAGTGCAGTGGTGCAATCATGACTCACTCCAGCTTCAACCTACTGGGCTCAAATGATCCTCTCACCTCAGCTTCCTGAGTAACTAGGACCACAGGTGCACACTACCACTCCTGGCTATTTTTTTAAATTTTTCCTAGAGATGGGGTCTTACTATGTTGCTCAGGGTGGTCTCAAACTCCTAAGCTCAACTGACCTTCCTGCCTCAGCTTCCCAAAGTTCTGGGATGATAGGAATGAACCACCATGTGCAGCCTGTACAGGAATTCTTTTAAAAATCAGGCTGGACGTGGTGGCTCATGCCTGTAATCCCAGCACTTGGGGAGGCCGAGGTGGGCGGATCATAAGGTCAGGAGTTCGAGACCAGCCTGACCAACATGTTGAAACCTGTCTCTACTAAAAATACAAAAATTAGCCAGGTGTGGTGGCATGCTGTGTAATCCCAGCTACTCAGGGGCTGGGGCGGGAGAATCACTTTAACTCAGGGGGCGAAGGCTGCAGTGAGTTGAGGTTACAGAGAGCTGACATCACGCCACTGCACTCCAGCCTGGGGGATAGAGTAAGACACTGTCTCAAAAAAAGAATTATGAGATGTTACAGCTATTATGTGTATTGATGAGCTTAGTTCTGAAAACTGTCCTCCCACTGAAAGCACTCCGCAGTGTGCTTAGCAGCTACGTGTACCCACTGCAGCCAGTCTCGCCACCACCCAGTGAGGCTGGTAGCACGTCCTGCTTACGCACAAAGGAACTGAGGCTCCGAGGCCTGCAGGGCCCATCAAGGCCAGAGGCAGAAGCTCCACGAGAGCCCAAGGCCCACTCCCAGGTCAGCGTTCCCCTCCCCAAACCACACCCCACATGGTCACAGGATGAGGCACTCCATTTCCACTCACACACAGATGCATGTATCTAAAAGGGGGCTCTTTGGCTCTGCCATATTTTAAAATCCACTTAATCCAAATTCAGAAGTCTATGATGTAGGATTGCAGACACAGACTGAAATTCACCGAAGGAGCGGATAATGTTCGTAATGAAATTGAACTAATTGTTCATCAGGAAATATTTAGAGAATGTCAGAAACGTGCCAGGTAGACTGGGCACAGTGGCTCATGCCTGTAATCCCAGTACTATCAAAGTTTGAGGTGGGAGGATTGCTTGAGCCCAGGAATTCAAGACCATTCTAGGCAATATAGCGAGACTTCATCTCTACGGAAAATTAAAATAATAGCTGGGAGGTGATGGTGTGCACCTTTAGTCCTGGATACTCCAGAGGCTGAGGTGGGAGGATAGCTTGAGCCCAGGAGTTCGAGGCTGCAGTGAACTCTGATTATGCCACTGTACTCCAGCCTGGGTGACAGGGCAAGATTCTGCCTCAAAAAACAAACAACAACAGAACATGCCAGGGATATGCCAGCTGTGGGGGCATGTGCCTGTAGTCCCAGCTACTCAGGAGGCTGAGGTGAGAGGACTGCTTGCGCCCAGGAGTTCGAGGCTGTAGTGAGCTATGATTGTGCCACTGCACTCCACCCTGGGAGAGAGAGCCAGAGCCTCTCTCTTAAAACAAATAACATAAAAGGAAGAAGAAAAAAGAACAAGGAGGCAGGAATCATGGGACAAAACTAAACAACATTCCCATGGAATCCAAGCCTCAAGTCGATGCACCGTGAGAGGCAGTCAGGGGCTGCCACTCTCTATAAAACACAAATTTTTACAAACCTACCAGTGTTCTGTGCACTGACCAAGGAAGAAGAAAACCAAAGAATCTAAATACTTCCAAACATTCAAACTGAGGAAACAGGATTTTGATGAGAGTAAGACTGAACTCAGTTACCATTCTACAACCTCATGTAAGAATTAAAGATTTACAGACAGTTTGTGCTACATTTTTTTTGTTTTCTGAGACATAGTCTCACTCTGCCACCCAGGCTAGAATGTAGTGGTGTGATCTCAGCTCACTGCAACCTCCTCCTCATGGGTACAAGTGATTCTCCTGCCTCAGCCACCTGAGTAGATGGGACTACTGACACGTGCCACCATGCCTGGCTAATTTTTGTATTTTAAGTAGAGATGGGCTTTTTCCATGTGGGCCAAGCTGGTCTCAAACTCCTGACCTCAGATGATCCACCTGCCTCGGCCTCCCAAAGCGGTGGGATTACAGACATGAGCCTGTGCCTGGCCCGTACACATGTTCTTTCAAGAGTAAATTAGGGTTGTAACAATTAAGGCTAACTGCAACGGATCTGGACCATAATCAATTACCAGTAAGGAGCAGCAAATAGAAAACAAAATTATTCTCAGGAGAGAAGCATTTAAAATATACTCTTGCATTTCTTATTTTCCTTCAATGAGTATTTGCTGCACTGGCATTCCGGGAGGGGGAAAAGCGTAAAAAATGTGGTGATAAAGTCGAAATGACTGTGAAGAGCTGGAAACATCAGGCATCAGCAGTGTGAGTCAGAGTGGAAAAGACACCGTGCCTGCTGTTAGCTCCGTCTCCACAGTCATAAAATGCTGCTGCAATCCTGGACTGGGACTAAGCAGAGCTTGGAAAACCACAAATGCGTCTCAGAGAGACTGAAAAGTCACCATCAGAGGAAGAAAGTAAGGTGGCTTTCGGGCAACTTCACTGTGTCGGGGCCACCTAAGTGTCACAGAGCCTTTACCCAAGGCATCACTCACTTCAGGTTGGGGTTTGGCATTTAGAAGATACAGGAGGAACCACTTCAGCGCTGAACGTTGAGTCAGAGACTATGACATGCCTGGGGTGTTTGGTCTAAAATCTGTTACAGATCTTGTGTCTCATATAACCAACACTGCTGAAAAAGAAGCAGCATAAATTATGTAGCTAGTAAAACTCATTGTCACACTTGGAAGACGGATCTATTTACTTTTTGCATTCTCCTTCCCTTGTGACTATCATCAGAATCTTACTTTTTGGTGTACTCTGCTTCTTGGGATTCTGTGGCTGACCCTTTTCACTCTTCCCTGATCCCGCAGACAAAGAAACTGTAGAAGCAAGTCCTCGAAACACATGGGCTTCCTGGAGGATAGTCTGACAAAAGAATCAATGAATATGGATGTTTAGAGGAATGCTATTATATAATAGTTGGTACTACACATGAATACTTTTTAATTTTATTTCTTTTTTGAGTCAGGGTCTCCCTCAGTCACCCAGGCTGGAGTGCAATGGCACAATCATGGCTCACTGCAGCCTCAACACCTGGGTGCAAGTGATCCTCTGACATAGCTGGGACTACAGGCATGCACCACCATGCCTGGCTAATATTTTTTATTTTTTGTAGAGACAAGGTGTGGCTATGTTGTCCAGGTTGGTCTTAAACTCCTGGCCTCAAGTGATCCTGAAACCTCGGCCTCCCGAAGTGCTGGCATTGGCCAGGCATGGTGGCTCATGCCTATAATCCCAGCACTTTAGGAGGCTGAGGTGGGCGGATTACTCGAGGTCAAGAGTTCTCAGACCAGCTTGGCCAATTCCATCTCTACTGAAAATACAAAAAAATTAGCCGGGCATGGTGGTGCGTGCCTGTAGTCCCAGCTACTCCAGAGGCGGAGGCAGGAGAACTGTCTAAACCCAGGAGGTGGAGGTTGCACTGGGCTAAGATTGCGCCACTGCACTCCAGCCTGGACAACCGAGCAAGACCCCGTCTCCGGGGGAAAAAAAAACAAACAACCAAAGTGCTAGGATTGTAGATTGTATGCATGCAGGTACTGTGCGTATGAGTGCGAAATACTACTACATACGAATGCACGACATTCACTGAGTGTACTCCTAGTGCTATTAGAGCTTTCACAGTGTATGCTGTGGACACTTTGTAAAATACAAAAATGCCGCAGGAAGAAAACGCCTGAGTTCAAGGACAATCACCATTAATATTCGGGTTAATGAAACTCCAACCACATGTTCTGCTGTGCATATTTTTTTTGTAGGTTTATTACTGATAAACCTACAAAATACTACTATATTTCTTTCTTTCTTTTTTTTTTTTTGGAGACAGGTCTCACTCTGTCACCCAGGCTGGAGTACAGTGGCGTGATTTTGGCTCACTGCAACCTCTGCCTCCTGGGTTCAAGCGATTCTCGATTCTCGTGCCTCAGCCTCCCACGTAGCTGGGACTACAGGGAGGCGCCACCACGCCTGGCTCATTATTTTGTATCTTTTTACATTTTTTTTGAGACAGAGTCTCATTCTGTCGCCTAGGCTGGAGTGCAGTGGGGCAATCTCCACTCACTGCAACCTGCACCTTCCAGGTTCAAGCGATTCTCCTTCCTCAGCCTCCCAAGTAGGTGGGATTACAGGCATTCGCTACCATGCCCGGCCAATTTTTTGTATTCAGTAGAGATGGGGCTTCACCATGTTGATCAGGCTGGTGTCGAACCCCTGGCCTCAGGTAATCCACCTGCCTTGGCCTCCCAAAGTGCTAGGATTACAGGTGCGAGCCACTGCCCCCAGCTCTTACTGTATTTTTAGTAGAGACGGGGTTTTACCATGTTGGCCAGGCTGATCTCAAACTCCTGACCTCAAATGATCCACCTGCCTTGGCTTCCCAAAGTGCTGGGATTACAGGCGTGAGCCACCCATAGGGCCCTACATTTCTTTTTGTAAATGTTTTCCTATACTTAGAAAATAGAGTAGAAGAAATACTGTCTGGCCATTAAAATGATGTAGGTATATTGTAACTGCTTCAAAAGAGTCTAGAATATAAGTGTTTACATTTTATATCTTGCCAAATCACTCTGCATATATTCACTAAGGCCTACTAAGTGTGAGACAGTACAATGTTCTAGATGCTGGATACAGAACAGAGGTGCCTGTATGTGTACATAAAAACATTAAAACATTTATGTCCGTGATTGTAAGCATGAGTACATGTGCTTATGTGAATACAAGCTGATAAAAATCGTTAGGAACTAGATGCTTGAAGGAGTAACTGTGGACTGTCAACGTATTTCCCTCCCTATCTGTACTTTTAAATTATTCTGCAGGCTGAGGAATGGGAGTTGCTTGATCTGGGAGATGGAGGTTGCAGTGAGCCGAGATCGCGCCATTGCACTCCAGCCTGGGCTACAGTGGGATCCGTCTCAAAAAAAAAAAAAGGGGGGGGGGGAATAGCTATTGCTTTTGTAGTAACAGCCATTTTTAAGTTTATAAGATAAAGAAGTGGCCTTAGCCTTATTTATTTATTCTGTCCCCCAGGCTGGAGTGCAGTGGCGTAATCTCCTCTCACTGCAACCTCCGAGTTCGGGGCTCACGGGATACTCTCACCTCAGCCTCCCAAGTAGCCGAGATTACAGGAATGCATCACCACGCCCGGATCACTTTTTGTAGAGATGGGGTTTTGCCATGTTGGCCAGGCTGGTCTCGAACTCCTGAGCTCAAGTGATCCGCCTGGCTCGGCCTTCCAAAGTAATGGGATTACAGGCAAAATCCCCAAAATCCCCGGCGTGGCCTTAGCTTTTCATTTGCAGAAAAAGAAGCCCTTCTTCCCCTTTGCACGGGTCAGGTCGTGTCGGCTTCTCAACACCGGTCAGTAAGCTACTGGGTTGACCAGGTCCCTGATAGTTCTCTCATATTCTCCCTTTGCTAAATGGGAAAGTCAGTGGCGTTAAAGAAGCCGTGCGGGAGGCCGCATAGCGGCTGACCCCGGCGGCGCGGCAGCATCACCTGGAAACGTCCACCCCTGTCTGCCGCCCAGGCCTGCAGCCCTCAGAAGCTCCCGAGGTGATTCGGGTCCAGCGGGGGACACCACTGCGCGGGGTGGTAGGGCGGTCTGCACGGGGCACGCCGGCCTCGGACAGCTGCGGAGGCGGAAGAGAAGGGGGGAGCCCCGGGACGCTCGCCGGCTACACTGGGCCTGGCCAAGTGACCCTCAGTCCTGGGCCCCGGGAGCCGAGTCATCGGCCCAACCAGGACGGCTGGAGGTCGCGCAGAAGCCCGGCCTGACCAGCACCGCGCCCCCTCACCCCATTCCCTACGTGGGCTCCGGGCCGCGTAGCCAGCCCAGGCAGGCTCCTCCTTTACCTTCAGCGCCCCGGCTCGTCCTTGCCGCAGCAAAAGCGAGGCCGCCATGGCGGTAACAGCAAGCGCTGTAGTCCGGGACGCGGCAGCTGCGCGCGCACCCCCGCCTGAACACCCGCCCCTTGGACCGAGTGCGCCAATCACAGCCCAGATGGGGGCGGAGCAATGGTCGTGGGCCTGCGCGCGCATCCCCAGCAGGGCTACGGGCCGCGCTCGAGGCCATGCCCCGTATCGGAGCCACCAATCAGAGGCAGCAGCGTGAATGTGCACCCAACCGCTTCGCACTTCTTTCCCCCTGTCCTCGCAGCCTTAAATCCGAGTCCAGGGGCACGGTTCGGTCCTAGTTGATTGACATTCCTGTGTTTTGGGGCGTTTGAAAGCTCTTCAGCTCGCGACCTCGGCGCCCGCACCACGCGCCCAGCTCCCTCACTCTCTGCGGGCAACGCGGCCTCCACTGCTCACTGCCCATCTTGCGCCGCCCCTGCCAACGCTCATACCAGCGTTAGGCCCATGGGAAACGGAAGCTTTGTTTCACCTGAATGTTTATGACTTTCAGAGCAAACAGTTCGCCCCCAATGTTAGGCGTAAATATGGAGTCGGTGTAATTAGTCATTAGCTTCCTTCTGTGCCTCTTGAATTTCCTGCCTCCTTTCGTGTGCCCAGCACCCTATTTGCAATTCATCGGAAATGGACATGCCCACGCCTTCAGCTTCCACAGAGAGGCCATGCCATAGCCATTTAAATGAATTGCGTAGGGATACCTGACTCACAACTGGAGATTCATTGAGTTGGCAAGATAAACTGGCAGAATGAGATGCCCTCAGGCCCTTATCAAAGAGGCGCCTGGAATCATGTAAATGCAAGGGAACCTGCCGCCATCCATCCTGGGAGGCAAAGAGAACAACCTTAAATCAGGATAATCGTGAGAGGGAATCAATCCTTTGTACCTAAAGGGAGAAGGTAAAACATGCCAACAGATTTAAAAAAAAATTTTTTTTTTTTAAGACAGTCTTGCTCTCTTGCTCAGGCTAGAGTGCAGTGGTACAATCTCGGCTCACTGCAACCTCCACCTCCCAGGTTCAAGCAATTCTCCTGCCTCAGCCTCCTGGGTAGCTGGAAAAACTGGCACAGGCCACCTCTCCCGGCTAATTTTTGTATTTTTAGTAGCGATGGGGTTTCACCATGTTGGCCAGACTGGTCTTGAACTCCGGACCTCAAATGATCTGCCCATCTTGGCCTCCCAAAGTTTTGGGGTTACAGGCATGAGCTACTGCACCTGGCCAAAATCGTCAAAATTTGGCTCTTGTAGTAGATAGGGTTTTCTAGAAAAACAAAACCGAAAGGAGACATGTATGTGTGCTATTTATCTATTAATTTATCGAAGACAGGGTCTTACTGTCACCCTGGCCGGAGTGCAGTGGCTCTACCTCGGCTCACTGCATCCTCAACTTTCCCAGGCTCAGGTGATTCTACTACTTCAGACTCTCAAGTACCTGGGACTACAGGTGCACAGTACCACACCTGGCCAATTCTTGTATTTTTTGTAGAGACAGGTTTTTGCCATGTTGCCCAGGCTGGTCTGTAACTCTTCAGCTCAAGCAGTAGGCTGGCCTCAGCCTCCGAAGTGCTGGGATTACAGGCATGAGCCACTGTGCCTGGCTGCTATCATAATATAGATATTTATATCTATATCTAGGATTCAACATATTTCTTTTCTTTTTTTTTAGTTCTCACCCCCATCCCTTCCACCCTCAGACCCACTTGGAAGGGCTGCTTCTCTTCTCTCTTTTTTTTTTTTTTTTTGTGGGGGCCCCTAGTATTCCTGAGGGTGGAAGAGGAATTTGGAGGAGGATTCAACATATTTCAATAAATATGTTGAAAAATTTTTTGTAGAAATGAAATAATTTGTCAAAACTAGGATGAAGTACATAGCCTAGAAATAGGGAAAAATTAAAAAAATGGTATGTCATGAATGCATAAAACGTAGATAATAATTTTATCATTCACTACATAAAATATACTCAATTGGATGATAGTATATTAAAATTCATTAAAACTTACACACATTAACAGAGACCACACATGGTTGAGAGAAATGTAAACACAGTAAACGCGTACTACTGAATCACAGCTGCATAAATTAACGCTAGCACATACCTTACTACCGTAATAATTTCACAACCACCTCCTGTTGCTACGGTGGTGAGCTCAAGTGCCGTGAGGATCCACTTCAAATGCTACGTGACACTAGGCATTTCCTTGTCAGCAGTTAAGTCTCTTCAAATTGCATATTGCAGTAGCAAGTAGAGGCTGGGTCCAGAGGTGGTGGCTCATGCCTGTAATTTCTGCAGTTTAAGAGGCTGAGGCAGAAGGATTGCTTGAGCCCTGGAGTTTGAGACCAGCTTGCGCAATATAGTGAGACTATATTGCCTATTTATTTATTTGAGATGGAGTCTTGCTGTGTTACCCAGGCTGGAGTGCAATGGTGTGGTCTTGGCTCACTGCAACTTCGGCCTTCTGGATTCAAGTGATTCTCCTGCCTCAGCCTCCCGAGGAACTGGAATTACAGGCACCCGCCATCACACCCAGATTTTTTTTGGATTTTTAGTAGAAACGGGGTTTCACCATATTGGCCACAATGGTGTCAAACTGCTGACCTCATGATCTGTCCGCCTCGGCCTCCCAAAGTGCTAGCATTACAGATGTGAGCCACTGTGCCCAGCTGACTCTGCCTCTTTATAAAATAAAATTTAAAAAAATTAGGCTGGTCGAGGTGGCTCACCCTTGTAATCCCAACACTTTGGGAGGCTGAGGCGGGTGGATCACCTGAGGTCAGGAGTTCGACACCAACCTCACCAACATGGAAAAACCCCATCTCTACTAAAAATACAAAATTAAGGCCGGCACGGTGGCTCACACCTGTAATCCCAGCACTTTGGGAGGCTGAGGTGGGCAGATCATGAGGTCAGGAGTTCAAGACAACCCTGGCCAATATGGTAAAACCCTGTCTCTACTAAAAATACAAAAACTAGCTGGGCATGGTGGTGCACACCTGTAGTCCCAGCTACTGAGGAGGCTGAGGTAGGAGAATAGCTTGAACCCAGGAGGCGGAGGTTGCAGTGATCTGAGATCGCACCACTGACTCCAGCCTGGGTGACAGAGCGAGACTCTGTTTTAAAAAAAAAAAAAAACAAAATTAGCCAGATGTGTGGTAGGCACCTGTAATCCCAGCTACTCAAGAAGCTGAGGCAGGAGAATCGCCTGAACCTAGGAGGCAGACGTTGTGGTGAGCCAAGACTGTGCCATTGCACTCTAGCCTGAGCAACAAGAATAAAACTCTGTCTTAAAAAAAAAAAAAAAAGTAATGGTGGGCATGGAGGCTCATTTGTTGGAAGCCGGGCCTCCCGTGGGCTTGTCCAGCAGGAGCAGCAGCCATTCGGGAGACACATCCTTCCGGTGCATTCACATCTTGTTTCTCTTTCCCTTCTGCTTACCAGGCTTTCAGTGGGCTGGGGCTATTGGTTAAACCCAGCCAGGAGGGTGCTGGATTATAAAAAGTTAAGGTTTATTAAAACTTACACAGGCACGTACAGACTACACGATACCATTAGCAGTAAAAAGACATGTAAAAAAATGTAAAGCTTGGAGGGCAGTGACCCAAAGGCCGGGCAGCACAGATGGCAGGGGCTCCCCATTCCTCCCCAGAGGCTGGGAATATACCTGGGGGCACAGGCCTTACACTGACAAAGTGGGCAAACTAGCAGTATTTGCTCACAAAGCCCATGGAACATCTAGAAACATTATTGAAATGAATTCAGGCATTCAGCAAAGCCACCGGATGCAAAAGTCAATCGTATTTCCAGACGCCAGCAACAAACAGGAAATTTTAAAATGATCCCATCTACACTCGCAAAATGCCCTCTTTGCAGTGGCTCACACCTGTAATCCCAGCACTTTGGGAGGCCGAGGCGGGTGGATCACGAGGTCAAGAGATTGAGACCATCCTGCTCAACATGGTGAAACCCCATCTCTACTAAAATACAAAAAATTAGCTGGGCACTGTGGCACGTGCCTGTAATCCCAGCTACTCAGGAGGCTGAGGTGAGAGAATTGCCTGAACCCAGGAGGCGGAGGTTGCAGTGAGCCGAGATCGCGCCATTGCACTCCAGCCTGGGTAACAAGAGCGAAACTCCGTCTCAAAAAAAAAAAAATTTGTGCACTTTCTGATTAACATTTTATTGTAAGACATTAATAAATGAAGAGAAAACGTGCTCCTAAATATTGTAAACGTGGATGTTCTTCAAAAACTCTAGGCCGGGTGTGGTGGCTCACACCTGTAATCCGAGCACTTTGGGAGGCCAAGGTGGTAGGATCGCCTGAGGTCAGGAGTTCGAGACCAGCCCAGCCAACATGGCAAAACCCTGTCTCTACTAAAAATACAAAAACTAGCTGGGCGTGGTGATGCGTGCCTGTAGTCCCAGCTACTCAGGAGGTTGAGACAGGAGAATCATTTGAACCCAGGAGGTGGAGGCTGCAGTGAGCCAAGATCACACCGCTGCACTCCAGCCTGGGTGACAGAGTAAGACTCTGTCTAAAAAAAAAAAAAATCGAGGCTGAGGTGGGAGGATCACTTGAAGCTGGGTGTTTGGTACCAGCCTGGGCAATATAGCAAGACCCCAGTCTCTACACAAAATTTAAAAGTTAATGGGTCATGGTGCACACCTGTAGTCCCAGCCACTCAGGTGACCAAGGTGGGACAATACGTCTGAGCCTACGAGGTCAAGGCTGCAGTGAGCTGTGATTGTACCACTGCACTCCAGCATGGGGACAGATTGGATATATAAAAAATCCATTCAGTTACATTCTAATCACTATCCCAGCAGGGATTTTCGGGAAAATTGACAACCTACTTATATCTTTTTTTTTTTTTTAAGATGCGGTTTCACCATGATGGCCAGGCTGGTCTTGAACTCCTGACCTCAGGTGATCCACCTACCTCAGCCTCCCAAAGTGCTAGGATTACAGGAACGAGCCACCGCACCCAGGCTTTTTTTTTTTTTTTTTGGATGGAGTTTTGCTCTGTCACCAGGCAGGAGTGCAGTGGTGCAATCTCAGCTCATTGCAACCTCTGCCTCCTGGGTTCAAGTGATTCTTCTGCCTCAGCCTCCAGAGTAGCTGGGATGACAGGCACACCCCACCGCGCCGGGCTAATTTTTGTATTTTTAGTAGAAACAGGGTTTTACCATGTTGGCCAGGCTGGTCTCAAACTCCTGACCTTAGGTGATCCACCTGCCTTGGCCTCCCAAAGTGCTGGGATTACGGATGTGTGCTGCCACGCCAGGCCCGAGTTATAACAATTATATGGAAGGAATACAGGGCCATGAATACTCAAGGCTTTCTTGGAGGAGGAGGAGGAAGACAGGAAAAGGAGGGGGAAAACTGAGGAAAAAAGGGTGAAGATGGCCGCGCGGTCTTTGCGCTGAGCCGAGGTGGTCACTTCCAGCGCAGCCTCCCCACAGCCGCGGGTCCCCGCTGAAGCCTCCTGCGGAAGCCCGGGCCTGCTTCACAGCTTTCTCCCTTTGTGTCATAACCGTGTCCACCAGCGAGAATGCACATACAGCAGCCGCCCGTCTTCACAGATTCAAGAACAAGGGAGAAGACAGTGCAGAGACGAGGCGTTGCAGAACTGAAGTCAGCGTGGAGCAGATGCTGAAGAGGAGAAAGGAAGCCCGTTTCCCGATGATGCTACTTCTCCGCTGCAGGAAAGCCGCGCCAGCCAGGGCACTGTAAATTGGTCTGTTCCTTGTTGATGACATTGTCAAAGGCATAAATAGCAACAACGTGGAAAATCAGCTCCAGGCTACCCAAGCTGCCAGGAAACTACTTTCTAGAGGAAAAACAGCCCCCCATAGACAACATAATCCGGGCTGGTTTGGTTCCAGAATGTGTGTCCTTCTTGGGCAGAACTGACTATAGTCCCATTCAGCTTGCATCTGCTTGGGCACTCACTAACATTGCTTCTGGGACATCAGAACAAACCAAGGCTGCGGTAGATGGAGGTGCCATCCCAGCATTCATTTCTCTGTTGGCATCTCCCCCTCACATCAGTGAACAAGCTGTATGGGCTCTAGGAAACATTGCAGGTGATGGCTCAGTGCTCTGAGACTTGGTTACTAAGTACGGGGCAGTTGACCCACTCTTGGCTCTTCCTGCGGTTCCTGATACGTCATCTTTGGCATGTGGTTACTTGCGTAATCTGACCTGGACACTTTCAAATCTTTGCTGCAACAAGACTCCTGCACCCCCGTTAGATGCTGTTGAGCAGATTCTTCCTACCTGAGTTCGGCTCCTGCATCATGATGATCAGAAGTAACAGCAGACACCTGCCGGGCTATTTCCTACCTTACTGATGGTCCAAATGAACGAATTGACATGGTCGTGAAAACAGGAGTTGTGCCTCAACTTGTGAAGCTGTTAGGAGCTTCTTAATTACCAAACTGTGACTCCTGCACTACGAGCCGTAGGGAATATTGTCACTGGCGCAGATGAACAGACTCAGGTTGTGATTGATGCAGGAGCGCCTGCCGTCTTTCCCAGCCTGCTCACCAACCCCAAAACTAACATTCAGAAGGAAGCTACGTGGACAATGTCAAACATCACAGCTGGCCATCAGGACCAGATACAGCAAGTTGTGGGTCATGGATTAGTCCCACTCCTTGTCAGTGTTCTTGCTAAGGCAGATTTTAAGACACAAAAGGAAGCTGTATGCGCTGTGACCAACTATAGCAGTGGTGGAACAGCTGAACAGATTGTGCACCGTGTTCATTGTGGCGGAATAGAACCGCTGAGGAACCTCTAACTGCAAAAGATACCAAGATTATTCTGGTTATCCTGGATGCCATTCCAAATATCTTTCAGGCTGCTGAGAAACTGGGTGACACTGAGAAACTTAGTATAATGATTGAAGAATGTGGAGGCTTAGACAAAATTGAAACTCTACAGAACCATGAAAATGGGTCTGTGTATAAGGCTTTCATTAAACTTAATTGAGAAGTATTTCTCTGTAGAGGAAGAGGAAGGTCAAAATGTTGTGCCAGAAACTACCTCTGAAGGCTGCACCTTCCGAGTTCAGGGAGGGACTCCTGGGACCTTCAACTTTTAGATCATGTCGCTGAGGTATACATTTGTTGTGTACTACGTTTGGTATTTTGTCTTCCTGTTTCTCTACGAATTCTTTCTAAATGTGGTTTGTTATTGTAGCACTTTTTACACTGAAACTTGAAAGTTTCAACTGTACAAACCCTATGAAGCTTGTCCTCTGGCTACGTTTCTTATTTTTATGTGGAATTTCATATCTTGCAGCCTCCTGTAAATAAACATTAAAACCCACCCTTTACTTCAAAAAAAAAAAAAAAAAAAGGGTGAAGACTAGAAGATATTACAACTTAATATGCTGCTACAGTGATTAGGTCTGTGTGGTATCTATTCAGGGATAGACAGCTTGCTAATAGAATATAACAGAGTTCAGCGAGAGAACCACATGTATTTAGAAACTTAGTATGTGGCCAGGTGTGGTGGTTCACACCTGGCTACCTTTGAGCAGTGGGGCCACTCCAAGAAATTGGCCCAAAGAGATCAGTCACAAGAAAATAGAAAGTTGTTTTTCTTTTTTTTTTTCCTGAGATGGAGTCTTGCTTTTGTCATCCAGACTGGAGTGCAGTGGCACAATCTTGGCTCACTGCAACCTCTGCCTCCCGGGTTCAAGCAATTCTCCTGGCTCAGCCTCCTGAGTAGCTGGGGTTACAGGTGCCTGCCACCATGACCAGCTTATTTTTGTATTTTTAGTAGAGATAGGTAGCCAGGCTGGTCTTGAACCTCTGACCTTGTGATCTGCCCACCTCGGCCTCCCAAAGTGCTGGGATTACAGGCATAAGCCACTGCGCCTGGCCCACGAGGCTTATTTTAAAAACACTAGTGCGTGGTGGCTCACACCTGTAATCCAAGCACTTTGGAGGCCAAGACAGGCGGATCACCTGAGGTCGGGGGTTCAAGACCAGCCTGACCAACATGGTGAAACCCTGTCTTTATAAGAAAAAAAAAAAGAAGAAAAAACCACTAGTGGGAGTGGCTTTTGGAGCCTGGAGAGAACCTGAATCAAGATTCTTGAGAAGCCCACTAAGTTGTTGGTTTTTTTTTTCTTTTCTTTAGCCCACAGCGTTTTTAAGGGACTTGTAGTGAACAAAGCAGCACTAGCTGCCAAAATGTGGACATAACAGTTTAAAATGGAAAATGGTCTCTGGGTCCGCAATATGCTAATAATAGGAAATGGGCTGAGAAAGTTTCTCAAAGGGCACATTCTTCAAAATGGCCAAGAAGGTTCTGGCAAAGGAGAGTCACCCAGGAAGGCAGAGGCAAGAGTTGTGCTGAGATACAGCGTGGGGAGGTGCTCCCAGCAAGCAGAACTTGCGTCTGGTTTAGGAACACTTCTCACCCCCCAGGGCCTGGAAACATCTTCCAGTTTTATTTCAGAATGGACCGTGATTGTTCGGTCTCCTCCTCTTCTCTTTTTCACGTTGAGGTATTCATTGTGGTTATCTGGTCCCCGTTCCCATCATATGTTGAGTGCATGGGAGAGAAAATGCATCTTTTTAGTTTGTAAGTCTCTGGATCAAGAGGAGCTGCACTGGACAAGCCAATCTAGGACAGACAATGAGATCCTAGATTTTGTGCCTGATGTTGGGATTGGAAGAAGCTTTTGGGGATCTTGGGAGGAACACTGGAAACCCATCACAGTTTGGGTTGAAAATATCTCTCCTGGGCCGGGTGCGGTGGCTCAAGCCTGTAATCCCAGCACTTTGGGAGGCCGAGGCGGGTGGATCATGAGGTCAAGAGATCGAGACCATCCTGGTCAACATGGTGAAACCCCGTCCCTACTAAAAATACAAAAATTAGCTGGGCATGGTGGCGCGTGCCTGTAGTCCCAGCTACTCAGGAGGCTGAGGCAGGAGAATTGCTTGAACCCAGAAGGCGGAGGTTGTGGTGAGCCAAGATCGTGCCATTGCACTCCAGTCTGGGTAACAACAGCGAAACTCCGTCTCAAAAAAAAAAAAAAGAAAATATCTCTCCTGTTTGGAGATTTTAAGGCATCTTTGGCTTGTCTAAGTGCAAAGGTTAAGCAGGCTTACTTCCAGCGACCTCAGACTTGACCCCCCTGTATGACACCCACACCCATGACCACATCTTGGACTATTTTTTTATTTTTATTTTTTTGAGACAGTCTCGCTTTGTTGCCCAGGCTGGAGTGAAGTGGGGCAATCTCAACTCACTGCAACCTCCACCTCCGGGGTTCAAGCGATTCTCCTGCCTCAGCCTCCTGAGTAGCTGGGATTACAGGTGTGCGCCACTACACCCGGCTAATTTTTATTTCTAGTAGAGACAGGGCTTCACCATGCTGTTCTCGAACTCCTGACCTCAGGTGATCCGCCTCCCTCAACCTCCCAAAGTGCTGGGATTACAGGTGTGAACCAGGGCTCTCAGCTCATTCACTTCTTTTCTTTTTTTTTTTTTTTTTAAGACGGAGTCTCACTCTTGTCATCCAGGCTGGAGTGCAATGGCGTGACCTCGGCTCACCGCAACCTCCGCCTTCTGGGTTCAAGCGATTCTCCTGCCTCAGCCTCCCGAGTGGCTGGGATTAAGGCATGTGCTACCAGGCCCGGGTAATTTTGTATTTTTAGTCGGGACGGGGTTTCTCCATGTTGGTCAGACTGGTCTCGAACTCCCGACGTCAGGTGATCCGCCCGCCTAGGTCTCCCAAAGTGCAGGGAGTACAGGTGTGAGCCGCCGCGCCTGGCCTCATTCACTTCTTGAAGGATCGTTTTTACCAGCCATCAAGTAGCTATCAGGTCCTACGTCTCTCCAGCTACGGCGGAAGGAGATCCAGAACCAGCCCTACCCCGTCTGGAGTAAAGGACGAACATTAGGCAAGCACTTGGAATCGCGCGAAGTGCACGCCATCAGATCGCCTTGGTGAGTGAGCGGCGCAGCCCGAAACACCGACGGCCACCAACCGCCAACGGGAGGACGGTCACAGCACCCGCACCGCACGCTGAAGGCAGGCTCTTCCGTGGGGGATACGTCATCTCTCGGCGTCTACGCGTGACGTCACCGACGGCCGCGGACGGGAAGGGGCTCTGGGGTGGCACACGTGTATGGCGGCGCGGCGGGCGGGTACATGGCGGGCTCTGTGGGACTGGCGTTGTGCGGGCAGACGCTGGTGGTGCGGGGCGGCAGCCGATTCCTGGCCACTTCCACTGCAAGCAGGTGAGGGGGCTTGGTCTTGTCACAGGGAGCCCAGGCTGCGGGCGCGCGTCGGGCCCTGGCGACGTGGCTTCTCCCGCACTGCCTGATCGCACCTGCTCTGGGGTGACCCAGAGGAACCCCGCTCCAGCCCAGGAGCCCTCCGCCGCTGTCTCTACCTGGCCGCGTGTCCGGGCGTGGGGAGACAAGCCAATCTAGGAGAGATCATGAGAGCCTAGATTTCGGCGCCCCATAGGCCCCGGCGCGCTCCTCGCCCTGGTCGGCGAGTCTGCAGTGTTCTCGCCCTGTTAGCGCCAGGTCACTTCCAGTGTCCGCGGCGCCGGCGGGGACCCTGACCGCTTGGCAAGGCCGGGCCGAATACGCTGTGAAGAACTCGGAAGAAGGGGGTCTCGGGTTTCCCTGGTGAGAGGGGCGGAGCTTACGAGAGCTCGCTGACCCCCGAGCGGGCTCCCTCTCTTTGCAGGGGTGCTTGTCCCCTCTTCCCAGCCTGCATCCACCTACCCGGCTCCTCAGGACTCCCGGGTCGTCTCTGACACTTAGACAACCGACCCGAGGCTGCACGTAGAGCTCGCAGCTGCCCCTCCCTAGCGACCCTTCACAAGGCTCGAGTTTTGCTTTCTGTAATTTTATTCTCCATTCTTACTGTATCACCAGTGCTAGGACGACGCCGGGGATTTTTAAATTGGTAAATGTTTGTTGATGGGACAGTCCCGACTTAGGACTCTCGGGGCTATTAGTAGTGTTGTCAGTTTCAGCCCCTCATTTTCTTTCCCAGGTTGTTTGTGATTTAATACCTGAAACAGACGATGTGTCTGCCAGATGTACTGTATATTCTTTGGTTTCAGAAAGCCAATTCGATGTTAAATTAGGTCTTACAAAAATTGTACTCAGAAACCTGTCATGTATCCGAGATAATGTTGCTTTAGAGACTCAGGGTCTAATACCTCCCAGAGTGAGCTGTGAGTGCGTTAGACATGATCTGCTTACCTTCAGTCTACGCATTTTGAGGAAATTCTAGCGGCTGGTGGAGTTTCCGACTTGGAAGACAAGTCCACTGTTCCATAAGGAAAGTTTTTTGGTGTACTTTAAAAGCTACAGATAAGTACAAGCTACGTGCCAGGGTGGGGATAAACGGAAGAGAGAGTTTCGGTTCAGTATGGAAGATGGGTGATTGTTATGTTGGTAAGTGCTTGGGGTCATGGGAACATTTTCAGGAAGGTGAGATGTCTTTCTGAATAGCTAATGGCTCTTGGAAATTTGTATAGAGAATCCCATTGAAAACTCAACAGCATCAGAACATCGCTTAGATTTTCTGGTGCCTGAAGGAATAGCATAAGAATAATGTTATTCCTGTTGAGTGTTTGCCCCTCATTTGTTTTACTGAACTTTTTTTTTTTTTTTCTGAGACAGTCTCACTCTGTCTCCCAGGCTGGAGTGCAGTGGCAGGATCTTGGCTCACTGCAACCACTGCCACCCGGGTTCAAGTGATTTTCCTGCCTCAGTCTCCCGAGTAGCTGTAATTACAGGCACCCACCACTGCGCCTAATTTTTGTATTTTTAGTAGAGACAGGGTTTCACCATCTTGGTCAGGCTGGTCTTGAACTCATCACCTCGTGAGCCACCCACCTTAGCCTCCCAAAGTGCTGGGATGACAGGCATGAGCCACCCGCCTGGCCTGGACTTTTTTTTCCCACAGAACTATTTGGGTTGTGTATGCTATACTCCAATAAGAGATAAAGCAAATAAAGTTTATTAACTGTTCCCTGAAATATTGTATCTAGACAGTTTTCTTGTCATGGATAAGACCTTTAATGAGTATGCAAATGTTTTTTGATCTACAGAGAAAAAAAAATTTTTTTTTTTTTAACAACGTTCTCCTTTAAAAATCATTGTTGCTGGGCACAGTGGCTGATGCCTACAATCCCAGCACTTTGGGAAATGGAGGCGGGTGGATCGCCTGAGGTCGGGAGTTCGAGATCAGCCTGGCCAGCATAGTGAAACCCCGTCTCTACTAAAAATAAAAAAATTAGCTGGGCATGGTGTTGGGTGCCTGTAATCCCAGCTACTCGGGAGGCTGAGGCAGGAGAGTCACTTGAACCCGGGAAGTGGAGGTTTCAGTGAGCTGAGATTGCACCATTGCACTCCAGTCTGGGTGACAGAGTGAGACTCTGTCTCAAAAAAAATTATAAAAAAATAATTATTGGCCGGGCGCAGTGGCTCAAGCCTGTAATTCCAGCACTTTGGGAGGCCGAGGCGGGTGAATCACGAGGTCGAGAGATCGAGACCATCCTGGTCAACATGGTGAAACCCCGTCTCTACTAAATATACAAAAAAAATTAGCTGGGCATGGTGGCGCGTGCCTGTGGTCCCAGGTACTGGGGAGGCTGTGGCAGGAGAATTGCCTGAACCCAGGAGGTGGAGGTTGCGGTGAGCCGAGGTCACGCCATTGCACTCCAGCCTGGGTAACAAGAGTGAAATTCCATCTCAAAAAAAAAAAAAAAAGCAAAAAAATAATTGTTTAGGGGTGGGGGCTAGGGGAGGGGTAGCATTAGGAGAGAAGTACCTAAAGTAGATGACAGATTGATGGGGACGGCAAACCACCATGGCACATATATACGGATGTAACAGACCTGCATGTTCTGCACATGTACCCCAGAACTTAAAAGTATAATCATTTAAAAAAAAGTATTGTGAATAAAAGATTACTCTAAATTAAAAAAAAAAATTGTTATTTCTCTTTACTGATGACTCCTTTTAAAATCATTCTGTTATTTAGTGCCGACGACAGCCTCTTCATCTATGACTGCAGTGCTGCAGAAAAGAAGTCACAAGAAAATAAAGGGTGAGATGCGGGAAAGCTTTTTCAGGGCCTGGTTTAGTGGTTTGGTAATGGGACCAGAGGGTCTAAAGCAGTTGTTGTCTTACTTGCTGAATTCTTAGCTTCTGCCACACAACGGTGTGGCTAAGTACCATGTCAGGAAAGACATGTAAAAGGAACTTTCCAATTAGAAATTAAGAGTACAGTGTTGGCTGTACGCTTTTTTTTTTTCTAAAAGATAGAGACAGGGTTTCACCATGTTGGCCAAGCTGGTCTCGAACTCCTGGCCTCAAGTGATCCACCCACCTTGGCCTCCCAGAGTGTTTGGATTACAGGCATGAGCCACCGTGCCCAGCCAGCTGTACTCTTAATGGTGGCTCATGCCTATCATCCTAGCACTTTGGGAGGCCGAGGCAGGCAGATCACCTGAGGTCAGAAGTTCCAGACCATCCGGGCCAACATGGCAAAAGCCTTTCTCTACTAAAAATGCAAGAAATTAGCTGGGCGTGGTGGCAGGCACCTGTAATCCCAGCTACTTGGGAGGCTGAGGCAGGAGAATCGCTTGAATCTAGGAGGCAGAGGTTGCAGTGAGCCAAGAGTCTCACTCTGTTGCCCGGGCTGGAGTGCAGTGGCTCAGTCTTGGCTCACTGCAACCTCCACCTCCTGGGTTCAAGGGATTCTCCTGCCTGAGTCTCCCATGTCCCCTTAATGTGTCTGTATTTTTGCTACGTGAGCCTCTTAACAATTTCTACCTCTTCCCATGTTAGCAGTTTCCATGCTGGCCATCAAGGAATGCAGCCTCATTTCCTTCGGTGAGGCTTAACCATCTTCCTCTTCTCTTCCTCAGGGAGGACGCGCCCTTGGTCCAGGGGAGCGGTGTGATTCTGGCGTCCACCTTCTCCAAGTCTGGCAGCTATTTTGCTTTAACTGATGACAGTAAGCGTCTGATTCTTTTCCGTACAAAACCATGGCAATGTCTGAGTGTCAGGTATGAGATGCTAACGTTGATTATTAAGATGTCAAATGCACACCTTATACTTGCATGCCTGTAGCAGTAGTGACCGTACCACGGTGATAAGTGGTGGGTGCAGAGCCGCAGTTACGGCTTTTGGCGCTGCGTGTGTGTTCGCTGATCCGAGCCCCAGAGCAGCCCTGGGAGGGTGCAGGGGTGCTGATCCGAGCCCCGCAGCAGCCCTGGGAGGGTGCAGGGGTGCCGATCCGAGCCCCACAGCAGCCCTGGGAGGGTGCAGGGTGCCGATCCGAGCCCCGCAGCAGCCCTGGGAGGGTGCAGGGGTGCCGATCCGAGCCCCACAGCAGCCCTGGGAGGGTGCAGGGGTGCCGATCCGAGCCCCGCAGCAGCCCTGGGAGGGTGCAGGGGTGCCGATCCGAGCCCCGCAGCAGCCCTGGGAGGGTGCAGGGTGCCGATCCGAGCCCCGCAGCAGCCCTGGGAGGGTGCAGGGTGCCGATCCGAGCCCCACAGCAGCCCTGGGAGGGTGCAGGGGTGCCGATCCGAGCCCCACAGCAGCCCTGGGAGGGTGCAGGGGTGCTGATCCGAGCCCCACAGCAGCCCTGGGAGGGTGCAGGGGTGCTGATCCGAGCCCCACAGCAGCCCTGGGAGGGTGCAGGGTGCTGATCCGAGCCCCGCAGCAGCCCTGGGAGGGTGCAGGGGTGCTGATCCAGCCCACATTGGGTGGTGAGGAGTTGGGTACCCCCAGTCAGTGGGGCCGGAAGGCAGAGCCGGGCCCTGTGTCTGGTCGCCCCGCTTGCAGCGTTGGTGCCCCTGCTGTCCAGAGCGGTCCTCTGTCCTAGTGAGGAGTGGAACAGGGCAGTGCGCCTGCACTGGGAGAGGGTTAGGGATTTGGGGCGCGTCGAGGGGTCTGTACCACGGTGTTAAGAGAGGTGGGTTTAGTGCATGGATTTCTGAGTGTCTGAAGAGTGGGTGGGGAGTGGATCCCCTTGGATGGGGAGCCCAGTAACTCTGGCAAGAACAGAGATACCGCTGTGCTTTGCCCTCATGCAAGCGAAGTCCGGAAACATTCTTTTGCCTTCCTTTTCTTTCTTTTTTTGTGACAGAGTCTCATTCTGTGGCCCAGGCTGGAGTGTAGTGGTGCCATCTCAGCTCAAGCAATTCTCCTGCCTTAGCCTCCCAAGTAGCTAGAATTATGGGTGCATGCCACCACATCTGGCTAATTTTTTCTATTTTTAATAGAGATGGGGGTCTCACCCTGTTGGCCAGGCTGGTCTTGAACTCCTGACCTCAGGTGATCCGCCCGCCTTGGCCTCCCAAAGTGTTGGGATTACAGGTGTGAGCCACCATGCCCTGCTCCCTATTCCTCTTCAAAGTGTTCTTCACTTTCTGAAAGGGAGGGAACACTGCTGTTCTGTGACTCTCTCCCAGGCCTTGGCCTTTTCTCAGTACCAGCATGTCCTTGTGAGAGGAGGCAGGGGACACTGTGGTACACGGCGCTGGGCAGATTGACATTTTTGTCACCTGTGACAGTCTCCTACTATTCCCTTAATAGAGTGAGGGCTAGAATCATTCTGACTGTTCTGTAACCTTGATGTAAACACACACGGAGCAGAATCACTGCTGGGCGCTTCATTTTCACCTCCCTGAAGCTGTGTGCATGGTGTAACTGCTCCCTGAGAGTCAGTTGCAATGTTTGAGCTCCTGAGGTTAAGGAGTATCTGTTTGAAGCTGGCTCACACACTCATATTGGGTTCAGCTAAGCCTTTCAGATTTTTATTTCGTCTTCTTTTCTTTTTTTTTTTTTTTGAGAAGGGTCTCACTCTGTTACCCAGGCGGGAGTGCAGTGGTGTGATCTTGGTTCACTGCAGCCTCCGCCTCCTGGGTTCAGGTGATTTTCTCACCTCAGCCTCTCGAGTAGCGGGGACTATAGGTGCACACCACCATGCCTGGCTAATTTTTGTATTTTTTTTTTTTAGCTGACACAGGGTTTCACCATGTTTCTCAGGCTGGTCTCGAACTCCTGACCTCAGATGATCTGCCTGCCTCAGCCTCCCAAAATTCTGGGATTACAGGTGTGACCCACCGCTTCCAGCCTCATCTTACTTTCAAAGGGAAGAGTAAAACACCAAATTCACACTTTGGGAGGCCGAGGTGGGTGGATCACAAGGTCAAGAGATCGAGACCATCCTGGTCAACAAGGTGAAACCCTGTCTCTACTAAAAATACAAAAATTAGCTGGGCATGGTGGTGCGTGCCTGTAGTCCCAGCTACTTGGGAGGCTGAGGCAGGAGAATTGCTTGAACCCAGAAGGCGGAGGTTGCGGTGAGCCAAGATCGTGCCATTGCACTCCAGTCTGGGTAACAACAGTGAAACTCTGTCTCAAAAAAAAAAAAAACCAAATTCGGCCAGACATGGTGGCTCGCGCCTGTACTCTTAGTAGAGATAGGGATCTCTACTACAAATACAAAATTAGCCAGACGTGGTGTTGCATCCCTGTAGTTCCAGCTACCCAGGAGGCTGAGGCAGGAGAATCACCCGAATCCAGGAGGCGGAGGTTGCAGTGAGCCAAGATCATGCCACTGTGTTCCAGTCTAAGTGACGAGTGAAACTCCGTCTCAAAAGAAAAAAAAAGCCAAATTCTAGGTGGTATCAAAAGCAGTGAAAGCCTGCTCTGTCCTCTCTCCCAGTCGGATAAAAAGAAAGCCCTGAAATGCTGCGTCGTTTCTATGTATGTGTTTTTGTGTATGTGGGTTTTATGATATATGCGCATGTATTTGTGATCTACAATATGTTTTTGTGTTTTGTGTATCAGATAGGTTTTTTGAGAATGGTTTAAAAACTGAAAACAAAATTAAACCGAAGAGTATGCGATAGTCTCCCCCTCACCCACCTTCTGGCTCCCTTCCCATAGGCAGTGATGGTTTCTCAGTAGGAAAATGCCTTTTAAATGCATATCCCTACGTGTCCGAGTTATAACTGATGAGAAATGGCTGCTTCCACCTGACTGCTGTGGAGCGCATCATCTTTACGTTGAAAGGCCTGTGAACAGCGTCTTCTCACTAAGATAGCCGAAACGTAAGTCGTTTAGGACCCAGAATATACAAGGTGGGAAGTGTTTTCAGGATTCAGGGTGAATGCCTCAAGGTGGCCTTGAGATGTCCTGCCCCAAGCCCCTCCGCAGCAATCTCTGCAGGTGGCAGGGGCTTTCTGGTAGGTTAGTCTTGACTTTGGGTTTCTCGGACAAATTGGGAAGGAGGGATGGACAGTTTTCACCTCTCAGTGTTGAAAGAAGATGGTGGTTGTCCTAGTATGCTTGGGCTAACAAGATACCACAGACTAGGGGCCTGAAATGACAGTTTTCTCACTGTTGTCGGGGCTGGAAGACCAAGATCAAGGGGTTGGCAGGCAGGGCCCGTTCCTCTGAGGCCCCTCTCTGGCTTGCGGGTGGCGTCTTCTCCCTGTGTCCTCACAGTCTTCCTCTTGTGCGTCTATGTCCTCATCTCCTGTTCCTGTAAGGACACCAGTTCAGCTGGGTCAGGGCTACCCCAGTGACCTCTGTTTCACCTCTGTAAAGGCCCTATCCAAATACAGTCACCTTCTGAGGTCCCTGCTAGGTCAGGCTTCACATAGGAGTTGTGGTTGGGGGATTCAGTTTGGCACGTAACAGTTCATCTTGCCTTTCTGACACTGGCTGCCTTAGAGAGCTTTCATGATTCACATGAGATTCTCAAAGGGGGCTTTGACTCCTGAAAGTTAAAAATGAAATGCTCTAAAGGAGTCTGATGGTAGCTCTTCCTAAAGGAAAGGCCTGGCTGAGCCCAAGAGCCACCTGGGTGTCTGGTGAAAGTGCAGACTTTGATTCATTTCATCTGGGCTAGGCCATACGCTCTGCAGTTTCTTTCTTTCTTTACTTGTTTTGAGACAGGCTCGCTCTGTCGCCCAGGCTGGAGTGCAGTGGCCCAGTCCTGGCTCACTGCAACCTCTACCTCCTGGGTTCAAGCGATTCTCCTGCCTCAGCCTCCTGAGCAGCTGGGATTACAGGGGCTCGCCACCAGGCCCAGTTAATTTTTGTATTTTTAGTAGATGTGGGATTTTGCCATTTTGGTCAGGCTAGTCTTGAACTCCTGACCTCAGGTGATCACTCCTTGGCCTCCGGAAATGCTGGGATTACAGGCGTGAGCCACTGCGCCCAGCTACAGCAGTTCTCTTGACTGCCTCTCTACTGGTGGTCAGCAGTTTTTAATTAACATTTTGCTTGTCTTGATATTTAAAAGGCACTTTAATGAATAATCAGACACAGATGTAATATTTCCCATATGTGAGTAAATCTGTAGGAGAAGTACCCCAAAATGAATTGTGAGGTCAAAAGGTGTGTGCTTTTGTAATTTAGATATGTAAACCCTTTTTACCTTCCAAAGGGGTTCTCTCCCTCCCGGAGTCTGAGTGCTCCGTTTTCTCACCGTAGATAATAATACATGGCGCTGTCAGATTGTTGACTCTGAGTCTGATGGAAGAAACATGGGATCTTGAGTACCTGTTTTATTATGAATGAGGAAGAGCAACCTTTTTTTTTTGTTTGAGACAGTTTCACTCTTGTTGTCCAGGCTGGAGTGCAGTGGCGCTATCTTGGCTCACTCCAACCTCTGCTTCTCGGGTTCAAGCAACTCTCCTTCCTCAGCTTCCCGAACAGCTGCCATTACAGGTGTGCACCACCACACCTGGTTAATTTTTTAATTGGTTTTAGTAGAGATGGGGTTCACAGTATTGGCCAGGCTGGTCTCAAACTCCTGACCTCAGGTGATCCGCCTGCCTTAGCCTCCCAAAGTGCTGGGATTACAGGCTGGAGCCACTGGCTCCTGGCTGGGAGAGCAACTTTTTGTGTTCGTAAGAATCATTTGTGTTTTGTAAGCTTTTTTCTTTTCCATATCCTGTGTTTTTCTATTGGGGTATTGTTTATTGGTTTATAGGAGCTCTTTAGATTAGGACTCTTATTTTTACAAAATGAGCCTATCTCCCAAAGTGTCACTCTTACACGGCCTTTCTGTGGCACAGGTGTGTAAGGTGAGCTGCACGGGTAAGCACTGAGACTGGATTAGCATTTTCCAGTACCCTTGCCTGAGCTGGCAGAACTTGAAAGCCCTGGGGTGGAGAACAGGTGCGGGCTGAGACCTGTGTACTGTGTCTGTGGATCTCAGGTGGGGTCCACTTACTTAGGTGTCAGTGGGACGTGTGGGTTCCCGTTCAGCTGTGGTGAGTGGGGCCGCAGAAGTCGGGAGCAAGTTCTCACTTCTGTCTGCTTCCTCTGGAGCACAGTTTGGTGTCCTCCCCTGCTACCGTGTGCCTTTTTAATCGTTTGGTTTTGTCCATACACAAAATCATACTGAGAAGTACAAAGTGAGAACAATAGCAACACCCTGGATTGCCCCACCCGGAGCCCCAGTTTGTGATGAGCCCGGGGCCGGGCCTCCTGGTCTCTGAGGATGTCTGGCAGTAGCTGTATGTGTTACACTGTAGTGTCAGTGCCAGCCCAAGCCTGTTTTCCCCCAGGCAGTGCTGACCACACTGTCACGCCCTGTTGCTGGGCCGTTAGGTTGTTTCCACTGTTCAAATGGGTACAAAGAGGTTTCCTTGTACCTCTTCCTGCCTTTAAACCCCAGGGAGTTGGAGTCAGAGCAAGTTTGCCAGTGGAGGCGTGGACAGCGTCGGTATCGGCACTGATGTGTGACAGCACACACAGCGAAGCCTCCCCAGCCTCCATCTCCGGCGGTTTTGTTTGGGTGGATCACATGCTGTCCGGGTGGCTGACCTTTAGCTCCCAGCCCCCGCAGAGGTGGAGGGGCTACCTTGTGGCCCAGGCTGCTGCCCTAAATCTCGTTCTTAGGTTGCCTGTGGGGCCTAAGGCCCCTACACTTGGAGATGAGGCCAAAGGCAAGGTTACTTCTTCACTATGCACAGGCGTACCCAGTGCTAAGGCTTTTGATGTTTGGTACCAGACACCATTTGAGGAGCAGCCGCTGCCCGCTGAGGGTGAGAGGAGGCTGGATCTGGCCAGTGCTGCAGGCTTGGCTGGTGGTGGGGTGAGCTGGCAGGGAGCTCACATGTGTCTTGCAGCCACTGACTCTATCGCACCTGGGCAGTGTTGTGGCTGTGAAGTTCTGAGCTTGCCAGAAAGATGGAGACATGAGTGGGATGTCACTCGAACTCAGTGTGGGCTCACTGTCCAGAGGTAGTGTCTCACTTTGAACTTGGAGAAAGGGGATGTCCAGTCAGCCTGTCCGCTGTCCCGTGGTTCCTAACAGCCAAGCTTCTTCACTGTGATGGAAGCGTGGAGGCCCAGGGCTCCTGCAGGGGTTGTGACTACTCCAGGGGGTTGGGGCCTCTGCTCCTGCCATCACGCATGGTCTGAGGACAGAGGAATCTAGAATTCTCTCCACTCATGTTGTTGCCTGTGGCAGTCGGCTTCTTGGAGGAGGTCATTTGAGGGCAAGAGCTCCTGAGTGGGGGCTCGTGGTGGGTGCAGACACTGCGGCAGCCTGTGCAGGTGGCTGGGCCTCTTCAGCCTTGTTTTCAGGTGCTTTGCCAAGAGGGAGATGTCTTGCCGTGTTGACTCATCCTTTGAAGGTTGTGTGCTGGTGTGATTCTCTGTATGTAAACACCTGATCAGACACTGGGAGGCTGGTCTGTAATCCTGGCACTTTGAGAGGCCAAGGTGAAAGGATCTCTTGAGGCCAGCGGTTCGAGGCCAGTCTGGGTAACATAGCTCTTGTCTACAAAAAACCCAAAGCACCGTCCGAGATGGGCAGTGCAGCTGGTTTAAGTATTCCTAATCTGAAATGCAAAATGCTCCAGAATCCAGAAGCTTTTGACTTAGACAAGATGCTTGAAGGACATGCTCAGTGGAATGTTTTGGATTTTGGAGTTTTGGATTAGGAATGCTGAGCCAGTAAGTATTTGCAAATATTCCAAAATCTGAAAAAATCTGAAGTGCAAAAGCACTTTTGGTCCAGAGCATTTGGGATGAGGGATGGGCAGCCTGCGGCATGTGAGCAAGGAACAGTGGCTGGCTCCTGACAATGCCCCTTTAACTGTGCGTTCCTCTCTCGTTTTTTTTTTTTTTTTTTTTTTTGGCAGTGGGGGCGTTTCTCTCTGTTGCCTAGGCTGGAGTGCGGTGGCATGGTCTCAGCTCACTGCAACCTCCGCCTCCTGGGTTCAAGCGATTCGCCTGCCTCAGCCTCCTGGGTAGCTGGGATTATAAGAATGAACTACCATGCCTGACCTAATTTTTGTAGTTTTAGTAGAGATGGGGTTTTGCCACGTTGGCCAGGCTGGTCTTGAACTCCTGACCTCAGGTGATCTACCCACCTCGGCCTCCCAAAGTGCTAGGATTACAGACGTGGGCCACCATACCCGGCCTGCTCTTGGTTTTGAACGTGATATCAGCAGTATAACTTCGTGTGGAAATGTTTGCCTTGGGTGGTGTGGAAGACTGACCATGTGACTTGATGCAGTCCGGGCAGCAGAAATCTGGCCTCAATGGTGTGGCCTGGGATTTCCCCTGACTTTGGTGCAGGGCATACGTTGCTGCCTCCCCTTTCTCTAGTTAAACTGCAGGACAGTGGGTGAAGGTGGGAAGTTAACTGCCACTTTCAACATGAGTTGGCAAATTTCTCAATACCTTTTTTTTTTTGGAGGCAGAGTCTTACTCTGTTGCCCAGGCTGGAGTGTACAGTGGCGTGATCTTGGCTCACTGCAACCTCCACCTCCTGGGTTCAAACGATTCTCCTGCCTCAGCCTCCCAAGTAGCTGGGACTACAGGCACAGGCCACCATGCCTGGGTAATTTTGGTAATTTTTAGTAGAGATGGGTTTTACCATATTGGACAGGCTGATCTCGAACTCCTGACCTCATGATCCACCCCGCTGGGTCTCCCAGAGTGCTGGGATTATAGGTGTGAGTCACCATGCCCAGCCATTCTCAATACTCTTTTTAAAATTCCTTTAGAATTGTGGGTTTGTGAACTTCTCAGCATTGGGTGGAGTGAAATCTTTACCCTTTCTCAGTGGGAAATTGGAGGGGATTGTTGAGGTGGGAGTAGATTTGGGGGATGAGAGTGGGGCAGGGAAAAGGGCATAGGGTGAGGAGGGGACCGGGGTGAGTAGAACCGTGCTGAGCTAGCGGGTGGCGCCCTGTGGCTGCTCCACAAACATGGGGCCACTCCCCAGACCTGGCGGCTTCTTATGCACACTCTGGGGTTGGGATGCACCCTCTCCCCAGAGAACCGCCCACCCTTAGCACAGCCACCTCCATTCCGTTCTGGGGCTTCCATGTACTCATGCATTTCACTGAGACCCTGCACCCCTGTGGTACTCCCTGAGCTGGGTGAGAGCCCAGGCTCTGTCCAGCAGTCGCTTTGTTACTGTGCTGCTGCTGGTAAGCTCCCGTTGAAGGCTTTTGAAGCACGGGCAAGATACAGGTTGTGGGCAGCAAGGGTTCTTTCCCAGGTGGCATCTGAGAGCCTCAGAGGCCAGAATGCCTGCGACCTGGGCAGTCAGGAGGCTCATGGCCCGAGGGACCGAGGCCAACTTTTCCAAACAAGATGAGGACGCAGGGTTACAAGCGGTGCATTTGATTTTGACATGTGCGTTTATGAGGGAGAAATCCTCCCAGTGGAATCCCAGTGTTTCCAAAAATGCCCTCGAGAGCCACAGCAGCACATCGGAAAGGCAGAGCCCGGGAAACCATCGGATTGGCTCTGCCTGCGGGCTGGAGAGAGAGCGCCTGGCTGCTGGACTGTGGGTGTCGGGGGGTGGGCTAGAGGAGGGCTCTGGAGGGGGCTCAGGGCAGTGCCAACTCAGTGCCGGGGCTCAGGGCTCAGCCACTGGACTCCTGGTGGAGGACAGAGGGGCCTGTGGAGACAGGTGTCTGCTTGCTGGTTCTGCTGGTCTCTGGGTGATGAACCCAGTCACTGTGGAGGGAGAGCTGAGACCTGAGACCCCGCACAGGCTGGGGGTCTGAAGGTGGGTGGGGTTGTGCCTCCACTTGAGTGACAGGCCGGCCTGCCATTGGTCCAGTGACCTGCCCCATGCTGTAACCTCCCTCAGATCCTGGCACCCAAGCCCACGAGTATGGCTCAGCTGCGTACTAGAATTGATGCCAGGATAAGTCCAGCTGGAGAGGCTGGGTGGGAGCCCTCAGCTGGGGCAGAACAAAGGGATGAGGAGCAGGGCCTTCTGCTGAGCTAGGCGGGAGGCGCAGTGTCGGGGTCCATCCCTGCCACATGCCATCCAGCCTGTGGGGGGATGAGCACCTGTGAGTCCAAATCCATCCCTCCTCCCCGTGGTGTCCTCTTGGGCTGCCCCTCTGTGCCACCATGGTCATGCTTGTGGCAGCATCTTAATGAGCCCATCAGCCACTGGGGGCTGTGTGGCTGGCATGGTGCAGGGTATGTAAGTTACAGCACACCCTGAGGATTCTGATGAATCCTGCCCCAGAGCCCAGTTATCTTTCTTCGTCCTTGTTTTCTCCTGTTCATGCGTTCTGCCTCCCTTCTGCCTTCCTGCTGCACTGCTTGGCTGCAGGGCTGGACGAGGGGCACTGCTTCGGGTCTGCACTGTGGCCCAAAGGCCATGCCCGCATTTTTCTATCCTTTTGTCCCTCTGGCCCTGAGAGAAGCACAGGGGCCTTGTTGGGGACAGCGTTCCTGAAGCTTCCGTCTCCATTTCTGGCCACAGTGGGCCAGGCGCCCTGTGCTTGCCTGCCTGGTGTTGGTTGTGTTTTGGGTGGTGGGCACTGCCACAGCCCTGCCACAGCCCTGGGGGTGGGGAAGCTGGGTTAGCCACCGTTCTGCAGTGAGGCCATGTGGCTAACTGCGTGTGTCTATGTAAAACAGAACATGGGTCGCTGCCTTGTGGAGAGGATGTACATACCAAGGGAGGCTCGAGTAGAAATGGTGTGGAAAATGATTGCCCCAGGAAGCCGGGGCCAGAGAGGGAGGGAGCTGGGACTGTGGTGCAGACATGCTGCTCCGTAAGGGAACAGAGAGGGAGGGAACTGGGACGTTGGTGCAGACATGCTTCACCTTAAAGGACCAGAGAGGGAGGGAACTGGGACTGTGGTGCAGACATGCTGCTCCGTAACTCTGGTGCATCCGTGAGTCTGGGTCAAGGCTGGATTCATGGATGTGATGATCTGGATGTGGACTGGGGAGCGCAGGCCTGTCTCACGTGCTGGATAGTGGTGCTTCCTCCCGAGGAGGCTCAGGTGCTGCCTCACGGCTGTCCTGGGCTGAATCCTTCCCGGGCATGGCTGTCTGTCTGAGGCTCCTGGTCTGAGCAGCAAGTCAGTGTGCGTCAGGGGCACGGCAAGGCTGGGGTGCCCTGGGGGCTGGTGCCTGCCCTTGTCCTTGACAGTGGGGGTGTTTATGGAGAGGGCTGGTGTCTCCCTCAATGCACGATGAAGACTGGGGTCAAGGAACCATTCCCCGTTTCTTGCTGACAGTTTTCAAACACAGGAAAGTTGAGAATTTTGTCACCCATTTATCCACCACCTACTAGATCCCACCATCAGGAGCAATTTTCTTAAATGAAAAAGTGGTGAAAGTAAATGTGTTGAGGACATTGGCTGTGTTCCAGTTGTCAGCATTGCTGAATGTTTTTGGCCCATCTTCAGCAGCTGGAAACAGCATATGGCCAGGCGCCTGTGCCTGCCACCTCCCACGCGGCCTGCTGGGCCGTTGCAGACCCTGCGCTGCTCCTGAAAGCTAACGGGGGCGTCTCTCTGGCCTTCTAGGACGGTGGCGAGGAGGTGTACGGCCCTGACCTTCACAGCCTCCGAGGAGAAGATCTTGGTGGCCGACAAGTCTGGAGACGTGTACTCCTTTTCGGTGCTGGAGCCTCACGGATGTGGCCAGCTAGAGCTGGGGCACCTGTCCATGCTGTTAGATGTGGTATGTGGGGGACAGTACGTGGGGGACGCGATATGTGGGGCACAGCTGAGTCAGCCTGGCCTGTGCCCCAGCATCTGGTGGGGAGAGTGGGGCTCTCCTGTAGCGGGGAGAGCCCTCTGCAGATTTGGGAGCAGGAGAGTGGTGGGAACAGGATTTAGGAAGGTGAAGCAGACAGCAGGGAGAATGAAGGCAGATGAGTCAGCGGGGTGACCCCAGGTCGGAAGTGAAGGTGTGGGAGAAGCAGGTACAGCCGTGAGCCTCTGGCTCCGCCTCCTTGGCCCAGGGCTATGCCAGGTGCCGTAGGAGCATCACCTCAGCACTGCTCTCAGCAGCCCCTGTCACCCCACCCTGCCTGTCCTGTGTCACAGACTCCTGGAGCTCCAGAGGGCCCAGGCCCACAGCCCAGGTGGTAGAGCTGGATTGGACACAGCAGGGACTGTCAGGAACAACGGCAGGTGCGGGGCGTTGTTCAGAGGAACCTCACTGGGACTTGGCGACAATTGGCTGTGGGGACACATGGGACAGGAAGGCGAGGAAGCAACCCTGGTGTTGGGCAAGAGGATGAAGCAGGCCTGGGGCGGGTGGAAATGGGAGTGTGGGGCCTGGATGTGCTGAGGCCGGGAGACAGATGAGTAGCTGTGGCCTGGCCGCGCCCTAGAAGCCTGCCCTAGTGCTGAGGAGTGTGGGCTGGAGGCGGCCAGGGACCACCTAGGGAGGGAGGAGGAGGGCCAGTGATTAGATGGAGGGGCAGGAGGACAGGGGAGCCACCCTGGTCTGTCCTCGAAGGCCGCAGCCTCTTGGCAGCCGGGCTGCAAGCTCCCTGCTTCCATGAGGGACTTGATTCCGGGAAGGCCCAGGCGAGCAGCTCGTTCTTTTCTGGCCCCTGTGATGCAGGCTGTGAGTCCGGATGACTGCTTTATCCTCACGGCCGACCGGGACGAGAAGATCCGAGTCAGCTGGGCCGCCGCACCCCACAGCATCGAGTCCTTCTGCTTGGGACACACAGAGTGAGTGCCCCCTTCCTGCCCCAGCAGCAGGAAGAAGCTCCGCTTGGAAACAGCGTCAGCTTACGGCTCAGCAGGTGCCGCTGTAGCCAGCGAGGCCCCAGCCGGTGATAGCGGCCCCGGTGCTTGGTCACTGCAGGTGCCGTGGTGCTGCCTGCGGAAGCCTCGAAACCGTGGGGTCCGTGCTGCGCTGCTGTGCACAGCCGGCAGGTCCCTCCGCATGGGTCCTGGGCAGAGGCCGTGTTTCCGGGACGGTCCTGTCTCAGCGTGGAGACCTCTGCACCATGGGTGTGTTGGGGGCGAGGGCGCACTTTAATAGAGATTCCAGCTGCCCAAGAATGAAGCTGCCTCTGGCCCAGGTGGCGGCCTTTGCCTGTGGCCTCCCTCGTGGCAGCCAGCTCCGCCCGGACCTGTGCAGAGGTGTTTCTGAATGCCCACTTCTCCCTCATACAAAAGACCGATTAGAATTTACAAAGGAAAAGCGCCTAGTGTAATTGCCTGAAATGTTTTAAAGTACGTCGTTTGAGGCAGTGGAAGAAACTGCAGGGAGGAATTCAGTGCCGAGGTTTCCTGTTTTCCTGGTTCTGAAGGAGGCCGGTCACTGTGTGTCTCGGGCCGGCTGCTTCTGGCCTGCATTTAGTTCCCCGGTGACGTGGCTCTGGAGTTCTTCGGACTGCAGCGCCCCGGCCCCCCCCACCCCTCCACCGTCTCCCGCTGGGGTCTCTGTAGCTCCCTGCCTCGCCAGGCGTGTGACGCAGGTTTCTGCTGACGGGAGCACGCTTCCCAGCCCTCTGGGAAATGCCTCATCACTTGGATAATATTGAATGAAAACATAGTATTAAAATCAACTTCACCTGCTCTTTTACTTTTCAACACCGTGACTGGCGAGTGGAAAACAAATCCCTGTGGCCCCTGTGTGTGGCTGGAGCTACATTTCTGCCTGTCAGTGCTGCTCCGCGCCCTCTGCCGACATTGCAGGGTTCGTGGCTGCCTCCACCGCGTCCGAGTGGTTCTGTGGGCCGGTTGTGCCCTCTGCTAGACAGCAACCCCCAGCACAGTGCCTGGCACGAGTAGGCACTCAGTAGACACTGCAGTGATTGAACAAGTTATTTTTTGAGATTTTCTTTCAAACCCATGGAAACTGGTTTCTGTCCTTTCCTGTTGAGAACTCTGAGGCTGCTTGGACCCTCTGCGCAGGCTCTCCTGGGTCCAGTCTGCCCTGTGTCCTGTCTGTCCTGTGTCCTGTCTGTCCTGGGTCCTGTCTGTCCTGGGTCCTGTCTGTCCTGTGTCCTGTCTGTCCCGGGTCCTTTCTGTCCCGGGTCCTGTGTGTCCCGGGTCCTGTGTGTCCCGGGTCCTGTCTGTCCCGGGTCCTGTCTGTCCCGGGTCCTCTGTGTCCCGGGTCCTGTGTGTCCCGGGTCCTGTGTGTCCCGGGTCCTGTGTGTCCCAGGTCCTGTCTGTCCCGGGTCCTGTGTGTCCCGGGTCCTGTGTGTCCCGGGTCCTGTCTGTCCCGGGTCCTGTCTGTCCCGGGTCCTGTCTGTCCCGGGTCCTGTGTGTCCCGGGTCCTGTGTGTCCCGGGTCCTGTCTGTCCCGGGTCCTGTGTGTCCCGGGTCCTGTGTGTCCCGGGTCCTGTGTGTCCCGGGTCCTGTGTGTCCCGGGTCCTGTGTGTCCCGGGTCCTGTCTGTCCCGGGTCCTGTCTGTCCCGGGTCCTGTCTGTCCCGGGTCCTGTGTGTCCCGGGTCCTGTCTGTCCCGGGTCCTGTCTGTCCCGGGTCCTGTCTGTCCCGGGTCCTGTCTGTCCTGGGCCGTGGGCTGCTGTCTTCCTTTCAGAGGGCCTGCGATGAGAAGCCAGCCCTCGGTGCTGCGGTGCCGTGCAGGGCCGTGGCTGCGGGACGAGGCCCAGGCCAGGCAATGGCTAGCCTGAGGGTAGCAGAGGCCATGACTGGCGGACATGAAGGGAGCCTCATGGGCCACCCCATTCCAGGAGTCCCTGGGGACCCCGTGCGTGAGGGATTGCTTGAGGTCACTGTTAGAGCGGGAAGAAAAACAGGCCTTGTCAGGGGCTTGAGCCAGGATGGGCTGCCTGGGTCACTCTTCATGGCTGTTCTGATGGGAGCGTGCCTGTGACTTTGAGTCCTGTACTGTTGCAGGCCACACCCTCGCAGGAGGACTGGGCCGGCTCAGCAGAGCCAGCTGTCTGGCCAGGTCACTCAGAGTTGTCATTGAGGGCCCATGAGGGCCCTGATTGGACTCTGTCCGTGGGCTTGGCTTCCCTCCTCCCAATCCTCCTCCCTCCTGCCCTCCTTCCCCCTCACCCTCCTACCCATGTGCTGTGTCTTTGAGGCTCCACCAGGCCCATTTCATCACAGTGCAGGTGCCTCAGGCAAGGGTGGGTGCTAGGGGCCTGTGGGGGTGCAGCTGAGCAGAGCCACTGCAGAGGGGCACAGACGCAGTTGGGTCTCTGGCAGGCATGGCTGAGGAGTGGCCTGGGTTAGAGGTTGCTGTGCTGTTGGGGACCCAGGAATGACCCCCTCGCCTCCCTCACCCTGTCCAGGGGCCTTCACCTGGTCAGCCCTAACCAGATTAGGGTTAACAGATGCTTCCCATGTTGGCTGGTTTTATTGCATCGGGGGTTTGAGGCGGAGGTGTCTCTTAGATGAACATGTGGCCTTCCCATGCCCGCGGGCACTGGGCTAGCTGACCGCTTCTCTCTCGCTCTCACAGGTTTGTGAGCCGCATCTCCATGGTGCCCACTCAGCCTGGGCTGCTGCTGTCCTCCTCTGGGGTAAGTATTCATAGCCCAGCGTCACTCACCTCTGGATTCCGCAGCCTGCAGGGAGGGTGGGGTGGGTGCCCCTTAGAACTGGCCCCTCTGGATCGCTGTCCGCTTGCTCTCCGTGGCTGTCCACTAGATGGTGCTTGTTTCCGAACCTTGGAGCTGCCCACGGCTTGCTCCCCGCTTGCAGCAGCTCGTTCAGGACTGTGTGTGTGTAGGTGCCTGTGTTTGCACAGGCGGTAATCTAGAACGGCTGTGTGGACAGCTCCCTTCTGAAGGTGGCCGTGCCTTCTATGACAGGATCAGGGATCAGGATCTCAGGGAGAAGCAGGAGATGGGGGGCCTCTCTGACTCCTGGAGGGGTCTGAGTCCATCCCATTACTGGCTGC
This sequence comes from Saguinus oedipus, assembly GCA_031835075.1. Classification (NCBI taxonomy): domain Eukaryota; kingdom Metazoa; phylum Chordata; class Mammalia; order Primates; family Cebidae; genus Saguinus; species Saguinus oedipus. The sequence goes on from CM063186.1 coordinate 69,334,006, forward strand.
GTTTTTTTGACCTTTTTTTTTTTTTTTGAGATGGGGTCTTGTTACATTTTTCAGGCTGGTTTCAAACTCCTGGGCCCAAGCGACCTCCCTCCTCGGCCTCCCAAGTAGCTGGGACCACCTGCTTGAGCCCCCACACCTGGGTAGTGCGGAGGATTTCTGCTTGCTGAGTACAGCGTGTATGTCCCAGCACTGGGTCCTGGAAGCCTTACGGTTTAGTGATGAGAGACGTGTTTCCTCTGAGGAATACGGTACAAGTGCTGTGAGTGATTTTGCCAAAGTGAGGGCTTTGGATTGATCACAGCATCTGTCTTGTGGACCTAGGAATTGTCGCCCACACGCCACCACCTTCCTCTTCGCTGCCCTTCCCTGTGCTGTCTGTGACGATGGCCTTGTGTGGTGTGGCAGGATGGCCGATGGACCTTCCGGCTGCCCCTACGTTCATTCCCTGATTTGGCTTCATTCGAAGCCTCCTGTTCCTGGTCTTCAAATGAACGCACAGCCACGTGGTCTGAGAACAGAACAGGCTGGCCGGAGTCTCCAGAGGTCAGGGTCAGGGTCAGGGTCAGGGTCAGGGTCAGGCTTCGTCAGCATTTTGTTGTGCATTGTCTAGTCTTTTTCATCATCATGGAGAAAATCTTCCACGGGCAGAGAAGCCTTCCCAGGCGCCATCTGTCGCTCATGGTTGCAGTGGAGTGGAACGCGTTATCTGGTGGCCACTAGAAGGTGCAGGGAGTGTTAGTGTTTTGTGACTTTGCCTTTCTGGAAATAGTATTAATCTCCTCGAGGCCTGATTGTTGGTTTGGCATAGAAATCCTGGTTGAAGTGGTTTCCCTCGGAGCTTGGGAGGCCTTGCCCTCTGTGCTCTCCAGCTGGCTGCTCCTGTGTGGTTTCCCAACGCCCTTCCTGTGGAACCCTGCAGCCATCTGCCGCGGTCCATGGCGTGACAGCCAGACTCTGCCGCGGGTCCGTGGCGTGACAGCCGGACTCTGCAGCGGGTCCATGGCGTGACAGCCGGACTCTGCAGCGGATCTGTGGCGTGACAGCCGGACTCTGCCGCGGGTCCGTGGCGTGACAGCCGGACTCTCCCATGGGTCTGTGGCGTGACAGCCGGACTCTGCCGCGGGTCTGTGCCGTGACAGCCGGACTCTGCCTGGGTCCGTGGCGTGACAGCCGGACTCTGCCATGGGTCCGTGGCGTGACAGCCGGACTCTCCTTCTTGGAGGGCCTTCTCTGCCCCAGTGTGCGATGTGGAAGCCGCTGAGGTGGCTCAGTGGGGTCCAGAGAGGAGCTGGTGCACAGCTGGTGATTTCAGTGCCTCCGACCTGGGGCATTTTCTTACCTGATTTCCTTCTGTTCTGAGCGATCCAACCACTTCGCCCACTGGGATTCTAGGCGAGAGCCACTGTGCCCGGCCACAGTTGATTCTTTTCTTTCATGTTCAATCTCATATTCCTGTTCCTTTAGGAAGAGACTTATTCTTGGGAGATGGACTCAGCTTTACTTCCCAGCGTCTGTGGAGACTTGAGTTTTATTAGGATGATTTTGCATCTTCGGTTCTTTCTTGTCCTTGGCCTGTTCTTCACAGACACGCATTCTCGGGTAGTGTGGATCTCTGACCTCACTGAGATGAGTGTGGGCTTTTCTTTCTTCATTGGCTCCTGGCCTCGTGTTTGATTCCTTTCCCTGGTGTATGCTGTCGCCTTTCTCACTGGAGGTTTTCCTCAGATGTCTGGTGATCCCGTCTGCCTGTGTGTGATGGGAATCAGCATCCACGGCCTCGGAGGCTGGGTGCGTGCCAGGGTGGGGCCGGAGAGGCTTCCGAGCAGACCTGAGCGTGGGCAGCAGCCTGTTGCCTGTGGGCCCCGTGGTACATGTGGGTCAGTCGATCTCTTCTGGGCAGTCGCTGTCCTGGCCTTCACTCTTGCTGGGGTCTGTCCCCGGGGCTCTAGAGCTAAGTGTGAAGGCGCTGGACGGCTCTCTTCTCGGGGAGTATTTGGTGTCCCCGAGACTGGGGCCTCTCACTTCCATTTCCCTGGAGCCTTACGCTGGCCTGGAGTTTGGGGCTCAGCATACATTGGGGAGGTCTCATTTCTCTTTGGAAAGACATTTGACAGCTCCCCTCGCCACACTGGCCTTCAGGCTGCCCGGCCTCTAGCCCCCAGGCTTCCTCGCCTTCTCCTCTCTTCCTGCCCAGTGGGTTCGTAGTTAGTAAACATCTTTTTCTTGTCATTGTAGAGAGGTTTGGAGTGAGTGGAAATGCCTGTAGACGTGTGTGCTGGTCTCCACGTTTATCTGCCAAATTTGTGGCAAGATGTGTATGTGTGCAGGTATGAGTAGGCATGTATGTGCAGGCGTGCGCGCGTGTGTGTGCATGTGTGGGTTTGTATGTGCGTGCGTGTGTGTATATGAGTGTGTGCATGTGTGGGTTTGTGTGCATGTGTATGATTGTGTGCATGTGTGGGTTTGTGCGTGTGCGCATATATGTGTGTGCATGTGTGGGTTTGTATGTGCGCGTGCGCGTGTATGAGTGTGTATGTGTGTGTGCGTGCACGTGTGTATGAGTGCGTACATGTGTGGGTTTGTGTGTGTGTGTATGAGTGTGTATACATGTGTGGGTTTGTATGTGTGCATGTGCGTGTGTATGAGTGGGTGTACATGTGTGGGTTTGCATGTGCGCATGTGTGTATGAGTGCATGTGTGGGTTTGCATGTGCGCATGTGTGTGCACATGTGTTGGATGTATGTGTGTGTGCGTGGGTTTGTACACATGTGTGCATGTGTGGGATTGTATGTGTGCATGCGTGTGTGTGCATGCATTCATACATCCGCTCTTACCCTGGCACTTGGAGGATCCACGTCTGCTGTTAGCTGTTTGGGATATTTACTTTTCATCTTTTTCTTTCAGTCACTTAAAAATACTCACAAAGGCCAGGCCTAGTGACTCACGCCTGTAATCCCAGCACTTTGGGAGGCGAAGGGTGGATCGCTCGAGGTCAGGAGTTCGAGAACAGCCTGGCCAACTTGGTTAAACCTCGTCTCTACTAAAAATACAAAAATTAGCTGGGCATGGTGGCTCATGCCTGTAATCCCAACTACTCGGGAGGCTGAGGCAGGAGAATCGCTTAAACTCAGGAGATGGAGGTTTCAGTGAGCTGAGACTGTGCCATTGTACTCCAGCCTGGACAACAGAGCGAGACTCCACTGCAAAAAAAAAAAAAAAAAAAAAAAAATCTCACAAATAGTGTACAGACACTGTCTCATTAGGTTTAGTGAGTATTGATTTTTTTTCCCCATTAATTAGTAGTGTAACGAATTTTTTTTAAGTCAGGTGTGGTGGCTCACGCTTGTAGTTCCAGCTACTGGGAGGCTGAGGCAGGAGGATTTCCTGGGCTTGGGAGTTAGAGGCTGCAGTGAGTCAGGATTAAGCCCATGAATAGCCACTGTGCTGCAGTGGGCAGCGTGGCATAGACCCCATCTCAATAAAAATAACAACATAAAACCAATAAAAAAGAGTCCTTTTTTCCATTTATGATGATTTTAGAGCATGGAGGCTCTTGGTCCGTGTGTCGCCTTCCTGAACCGGCTGTCACGGGATGGTTGCCGACGACCATGTCCTTCTCTCATTCTTAGTGAAGTGGACATGGCCACACGCTTGTGAGCTCACACGTGTCTCCCGGTGAGAATGCATGATGGCTGAAGCGTCTGCCTGGCCCAGGCACAGCAGGTGTGGTCTGGCCTCCTGCCGGGTGACAGCCTGGCTGCCTGTGTCCTTGGCTCGTTTTGCTGGAATCTGCCTCATTGACTTTGTCATCTGCCTGGGCATGTCGGCACTGGAGAAACAGGGAATCCGTTACCTTCCTGTCCCCACTGTTTTCCTTGATGATTTGCATGAGCTCTTTACGCAGTCAGAGCAGAGAGCCTTTAATAACCGAGGGCGGGCAGTGTGGCTGTCACTGGGGTGGACCCCCGAGCACACCCCGCTGTCCTGTCACCTTACCCGACAGCAGCCCCACGACCGTGTGCTGACCTGTGTGTTTGGTGTATGCAGGACGGCACCCTGAGGCTCTGGGAGTACAGGAGCGGCCGCCAGCTGCACTGCTGTCACCTGGCCAGTCTGCAGGAGCCGGTGGACCCCCAGGCCCCCCAGGTAGCTGCTTCTGTTCACTCCTGTTGGCTGTGTGTAGGTGTGCGTCGGTACCTGCAGTCGCCTGGCTTGAATGGAAAAGTCACTTCGCTGTTGGAAACATTTGCCCTCAATGCCAGACTTCTTCCTGTGAGAGGGAAACTTTGTATTTCAAATTCTGAAGGTGTCTTGTCGGGTCAGTGGGAAATGATCTGTCTCACTGTTGCCTGCAGACAGTGGATGTACAGGAAGGCCTCTCATCCTGCTCTGAAGTGGAAGGAATGCAGGTGCTTGAGCACGCGCCTCTACGGGTCTGCCGGCCAGGTGGGGCAGGGTGGGGCTGGGCCCACTCCAGCGTCGTCCGGCCGGCGTGGAGCCGTCCCATGACACCCTGAATGCCCCAGCCTTGGTTAAGTTTCCCGATGGGTCTGTTTTGTTTCTTAGAGAACTTGTGTGGTGTGGCCTCTGCCCCCTGCCAGGCGCTGTGTGAGGCAGGACCAGGCCTGTTCCTCCATGGTCACGTGACTTGGGTTCCTGGAAGTTTCCTTCATTTTTTTTTTCTTTTGAGAAGGAGTTTCACTCTTGTTGCCCAGGCTGGAGTGTAGTGGCGTGATCTCAGCTCACCACAACCTCCACCTTCCAGGTTCAGGCGATTCTCCTGCCTCAGCCTCCTGAGTAGCTGGGACTACAGGCGCTTGCCACCACACCCAGCTGATTTTATATTTTTAGTAGAGACGGGGTTTCACCGTGTTGACCAGGATGGTCTCAAACTCCTGACCTCAGGTGATCTGCCCACCTCGGCCTCCCAAAGTACTGGGATTACAGGGGTAAGCCATTGTGCCTGGCTTCCTTCATTAAAAAACTTTTTTTTTGAGACGGAGTCTCACCTTTGCCTGGGCTGGAGTACAGTGGTGCTATCTCGACTCACTGCCACCTCCGCCTCCTGGGTACATGTCATTCTTCTGTCTCGGGCTCCTGAGTAGCTGGGATTACAGGCATGTGCCACCATGCCTGGCTAATTTTTGTATTTTTTTGTAAAGATGGGGTTTTGCCACGTTTGCCAGGCTGGTCTCAAACTCCAAACCTGAGGTGATGCACCTGCCGTGGCCTCCCAGAGGGCTGGGATTACAGGTGTGAGCCACTGGGCATGCCCAGCCTCTTCATTCGTAACATTCCCTCTGCCAGGAAGTGTGGGGGCTCACAGGACAGTGGTGTGTATAGCTGCTGTCTCTTTCTTGCCCCTGTGTCCTCTGCTCCCTCCTTTCCTCACTGTCTGACCCATTTTGTTGGCTTTGGAGGCTGTTGAGTCTCACCTGCCACTGGCTGCTCACTGGCCTGCAGAGTACCAGGGGGCTTCCCGGCAGTCCTGGAGCACCTACAGCCCTGGGTCTCCTGGAAAGCCACGTCCTGCCCTGCCCACCTGCACCGTGCTGGTAATTCATTGCTGCCCCAGAGCTTAGGACTTAAACTCTCTGCAGGCCCTTCAGGGGGCACCACAGCCTCTGGGGGGCTTTCGTCATCTGCCTGGGCATGTCCACTCACTTCAGAAATAGGGAATCGGCTACCCTTGTTTCCCCACTGATTCCAGAATGTTCTCGTACTGTTTCCTCTTTCCTTCCTGGGTATGTGGGGGCTCTGTGCGTCCTTCAGTTTCGCTCTTGTTGGATCAGCGTGCCCAGCGTCAGCCCCTGCAGGTGGCGTGAAGTTAACGGGCTGCTTCTCCTTTCAGAGGCTGGCCGCGTCCAGGATTGCGTTCTGGTGCCAGGAGAACTGCGTGGCGCTCCTGTGTGACAGGTAAGCTGCGGTGGCACGTCCATGGCCTCTGGTTCTGCAGACCTGCAGGGGGAGAGTTTGCGGGTTGGCCACTGGCCCTCGTCCTCAATGAAGAGGTCCTGGGCGGTGGTGGTGGCCCCGCAGCTCCCTCTGAGAATGTCACTTTTGATGACTACTGCTGTGTGAGGGTGGGGGCTCCTCTCAGCCAGTGCCCTTCAGCCTGACGTCGAACTCCCCTGGCGTAAGGGGCACCAGCGGCCCTGCCTGGTGTTCTGAGAGGTTGGACTCTCCCCAGGCTCGGTCATGGGGGCATCGCTCGCCTCGCTCGCCTCACTCACCTCACTCCCTGCTCGGGGCTGGTCGGGTGGGACCCCTGGGCTTGGCACTGCTGACGAGTGCGTTTCCGGGTGGGGTGCGGTTCCGCGGCTGCTTCCTGAGCGGCTTCTGGGTCAGGAAAGGTATTATTTTTGGTGCTTTTGGCACTTTTCATCTTGTCCTTATGACAATCTGGGGAGGTCTCTTAGCTCGTTCTGGTGTGAGAGGAGAGCCGTGCCTGAGCCCAGGGCCTGTGTCCCGTCTGCCGCACCAGCTGCCTGTGTCCTTCTGCCCTGCCCTGCCCGCCTGTCCCGTGCTGGTTGTCTGCTGCTGTGCCACGAGCTACCCCAGAGCTTAGGATTTAAACCAAGCGCGCATCCCCCCGTGGCTTCCCTGGCTCCAGCACTCGGCAGAGGCGCAGCTGGGGCTCGGGGCAGGCTCTCCTGAGGCGGTGCCGGTGAGGGCTGCGCTGTCTGGGGTGCTGGCTGCGGAGTGGTGCCGTGGGCCTGCAGTCCCAGTCATCGTGCTCTCTTTGTTCATGGCAAGCACTCCTGTGGTCTACATCTTCCGGGTGGATGCCAGCAGACAGCAGCTGGTGGACAGGCAGCAGTTGGCGTTCCAGCACCAAGTGTGGGATGTGGCTTTCGAGGAGACCCAGGGACTGTGGGTGCTTCAGAACTGCCGGGAGGCCCCCCTGCTGCTCTGCAGACCTGTGGGCGGCCAGTGGCAGGTAAGACTTGGCACCTCCCTGATGACCCAGGCCCTGCTGTCCCATAAGCCTGTGGGTAGGGCTGGCAGCTGCGGTTTTTGGGTCCACACATGAGCCTCTTTCAACTCAGCCACTTCTGGGGCCCAGGGTCTGTGTCCTGAGGGGCAGTGGGTGCGGCTTCCACCCTGGGTGAAGGGAACCGGGTGCCTGGCCAGCGCGGCCGCTTGTCCCGCAGGGTGATGTCTGCAGCAGTTCTTTTTTTGGGGGAGTGTGTGGCTGGGGTGTGTGGGACTAACACTTGCGAGCCGGGTTAGCACAGCCTCTGGCCTGGGGCACTGGTGGAGCACTTGGGAGCACGTGGATCCCCGGCAGAGGAAGGGGCGAGGGCAGCGGGCTGAGCTGCTTCTCTGGAGGTGGGGGCAGGGGGACCCAGGCTCCCTTCCTCCACCCACTGCCCCTCAGGACACAGAACCCTGGGCTGAGCGATTTCCTTGCTGGGGGACGGGTGAGCCCTGTCCTTTCTCCAAGTCGCTCCTGGTCACATGGGAGTGATGCCCCTGGCTGCCTTGCGTCTCAGGAGGTTGCTGTGGAGTTGAGTGGAGTAGGTACCAATTTACCAAAGTTCATTTGAGCACTTCGGAAGCACTTCTAAGCCATCCAGTTCTTTCTACCTGAGAAGTGGCGGCCACATGATGTCCCTCGTGGGTACCTGTTGTACCTGCAGGGCCCCTGAGGCTGATGAGCTGCTGTGAAGGGCTCGCCCTGGTATCATGGGCAAGCTGGGGGTGCTGCCTCCCTGGGTCTCCATGGAAGAGGTCACCATGGATGGCGGTCACCAGGCACCAGGAGGGGACCTCCCCCCGCAGGCCTCTGGCCGGTGTGTGTTGCGTTCTGGTGCTGGGTTTGCAGGCCGGCCGCTTTCTAATGAAGTTTTCCTGTTTGTTGCCTGCAGTCTGTTCTTGAGAGTGCCGTGTTAAGGAAAGTCTCTGCTGTTCTTCATGGGAACTGGGCCATGTTGGAAGGTGAGAGCACGGGCACAGGCTGCCCTTGGGGGTCATGCCCAGCATGGTACCACCCGCCTGAGGGATCTGGTGTGCGGGTAAAGAGGGGAGGCGTAAGCATGTGCCCTCATCAGAAGGTGGGGGCAGGAGGAGGGTGGCACACAGCAGTGAAGGACCCCCCATGGGAGTCAGGCTACCAAGAGCTATGCAGGAACTGGGGGCTCAGGATCTGAGCAGCATCCCCTGCTCCTCACCTGCCTTCAGAGTTGGGTACTGGGGGTCCCCAGGACAGGGCTGGCACCTGGTGGCTCCCAGAGGGAGTGGGCGCTGTGCTGCCTCAGGCCTGGTCCATGGTATCGAGGGAATTATCCAACTGTGCATGGGGCAGCAAGTACAGATCCCCACTGGGAGGTCTTGTGGGGGGCTAGCCAGAGGCCCTGGGGGTCTTCAGGAGGCTGAACGGGCAGGATGGTCACTGTCCTGACGGGAACACTCAGCTCAGGGGAGGGAATCTGGTTAGCAATTCGTTGGTTGCGGCTGCAGGAAGGAGAGCAGCTGGCTGCGGGAGGACGCTGGAGGAGCAGTTCCACTTTGCCTTCTGGGGGCACCACTGCGCCAACACCGAGCAGTCTCGGAGGCGATGGTGTCTGCAGGGTGGGTTAGCCCCGCATGGAATTCAGGTGCCTCATTCATGTTCAGAAGTTGCTCCTCTGAGGAAGCCTTGCAAAGCCAGAGCCCCCTCCAGTCAGCACGGAGGTTCCTTGGAGCTCTGGAGGGATTCAAACTCAGGTTGGAGGAGTTTCCGCGGACGGTGGCCTGAGTGCTGCCAAGTTCCCCAGGGATGGCGCTGGCTCTGCCTCTGAGGCTTCTCTCCTTCCTGCTTTGCTTAGGACGTGAGGGTTGAGATGGGCAGGGCTGGGCCCCCAGTGTGGCTGGGATCTGCTTTAGGAACGCCTCCAGAGTGGGCTGGTCACTGGCTGTGTCAGGGACTGCAGGTGGCAGTGCTCATGGCCCCATGCTCCAGGCCATGGCCAGCATGGACCTGTTGAGCGTCACCTTGCACAGCAGGCTCAGGCCAAAGCCTGGCCTTACTCTCCTGAGATGTTCGTAGATAGAGCAGCCTGTTCTTGGTGCAGACTTGGGGTCCTCGTGGGGAGAGGGATGGGGGAGGGCTGCTGCACAGTGTCCCGTAGCAGCAGATCGCTGGAGGCAGTCCCTGGTGCGCGGGTGACTGTGCCTGTGGTTTCCTGGCTGGGCTGAGGCCGTCTCCGTGTGCCTGTGGTCAGCCGTTGCCCCCAAGCCTTGGCACTTAGATAAATAGATGGAATCTATGCCCATTCCCTGTGGCTGCAGAATATGCTCTCCCACACTCGATGCCAGCAGGCCCCACACTTAGCGTCTCACTGTTGCTGTGGGCCAGAGGTCCGGACTCCTGAGCTGTGTCTCTCGGCGGCCACCTCCGCTTCACCCAGCGGGGCCCAACCCCGCTTATTCCGGGTTATCAGTAGGATGGGGCCAGAGGCCACTGCTCCTGGTCCCCTGCCATGTGGGCCCGTCCACAGTGTGGCTCGTGGTGTCATGGCACAGCAGTGACTTTCTCCCCGTGTGTGAGCAGAGAGTGCTGGCGGGGTGGAGGCCCAGCCTTGGTGCTCTGGTTTCCATTACACTCCTTCATCTTTGCCCCGTCTGTTAGGAGGCAGTCCTCAGGCCCAGCTAGGGTGTGGGTCCCAGGAGGTGGGTACTGTGGGGAGCCATCCCAGAAGGTGCCCTCCACGGTCCACCGAGGACTCTGGGTGTCACAAGGTAACTCCCTGCTGCGGCCGAGTCCCATGCTCCTGCCCCACCCAGCACCTGTCCCTGTTCCCCCATCGCAGGCTCTGCCGGCGTGGACGCCAGCTTCAGCAGTCTCTACAAGGCCACCTTCGACAACATGACCTCCTACCTGAGAAGGAAGGAGGAGAGGCTGCAGCAGCAGCTGGAGAAGAAGCGGCGCCAGAGTCCCCCGCCTGGGCCCAACGGGCAGGCCAAGAAGATGAGGCCAGGGGAGACGGCCTTGAGTTGCTGAGCAGTCGGTGGGGCCTCTCACCTGGAGTCGGGAAAAGCGTTTCACTTGTTCCCCTGCATCCTGGTGTCTCCCTTCAAGAAGAAAAAGGTGACACAGTTGCGATCAGCTCAGAGGATGGGACTGTCCCCTGGGCTCCAGAAAGAACATTCTGTGTCACCAGGCGCAGGTGCTTGCTTGGTGCCTGTGCCCCGTTTCTGGTTGAAGGGGAGCCAGACCGGTGGAGGGGAAGATCTGGCCGTGCTGTTTTCAGGTCGGAGGCAGCGTGCACGGCCGCGGCGGCAGCAGCTGTGTGTGGTTCTGCTCTTCTCCTACCCTGCTCATATCTGGCGCATCTTCCTCTAGGAGCGTCTGCGGGCTGGCGTTTCTGGCACAGTGGACGTTTCCGTGCTGCCTCGGCATCCAGGTGATGCGCTGCCCCGCAGTAGCTGCTCGCCACACAGGCTGTTGAAACAGCACGAACATTCAGCCCCAGCCCCAGCCAGACCCGCTGTGCTCAGGAGCTGCTTCTGGAGAGTGGCTCTCGTGGGAAGTGCAGAAACGCGTTTTAGAGTTGCAGGGAGCTCTGTCAGGCAGCGCTGGCACAGATGGCGAACGTCTTTCAGGAATTGTGAGGATGGGCCCGGCTGGCTCCCGGTTTTACGGGGAGGTGACTGACGACGTTATGATTTGACTTGACCATGGCACACGCTGCAGAGCCACAGGGATGCTGCTGAATTTTGGTCACCAATCAGCAAGGAGGAACCTTCACAGCTTCCTAGAAATGTTTAGCAGCAGCAGAGCACAGCCAGCAAAGCATCCAGTGCGTGCGCTGTGTGAGGGTTGTGTGCGCTGTGAGTGGGGTGCGTGCGCTGTGTGAGGGGTGCGTGCGCTGTGTGAGGGGTGTGTGCGCTGTGAGTGGGGTGCGTGCGCTGTGTGAGGGGTGCGTGCGCTGTGTGAGGGGTGTGTGCGCAGTGAGTGGGGTGCGTGCGCTGTGAGTGGGGTGCGTGCGCTGTGTGAGGGGTGTGTGCGCAGTGAGTGGGGTGCATGCGCTGTGAGTGGGGTGCGTGCGCTGTGAGTGGGGTGCGTGCGCTGTGTGAGGGGTGCGTGCGCTGTGTGAGGGGTGTGTGCGCAGTGAGTGGGGTGCGTGCGCTGTGAGTGGGGTGCGTGCGCTGTGAGTGGGGTGTGTGTGCTGTGGGGTGCGTGCGCTGTGAGTGGGGTGTGTGTGCTGTGTGGGGTGCGTGCGCTGTGAGTGGGGTGTGTGTGCTGTGTGGGGTGCGTGCGCTGTGAGTGGGGTGTGTGTGCTGTGTGGGGTGCGTGCGCTGTGAGTGGGGTGTGTGTGCTGTGGGGTGCGTGCGCTGTGAGTGGGGTGTGTGTGCTGTGAGGGGTGCGTGCGCTGTGAGTGGGGTGTGTGTGCTGTGTGGGGTGCGTGCGCTGAGTGGGGTGTGTGTGCTGTGTGGGGTGCGTGCGCTGTGAGTGGGGTGTGTGTGCTGTGAGGGGTGCGTGCGCTGTGAGTGGGGTGTGTGTGCTGTGTGGGGTGCGTGCGCTGTGAGTGGGGTGTGTGTGCTGTGTGGGGTGCGTGCGCTGTGAGTGGGGTGTGTGTGCTGTGGGGTGCGTGCGCTGTGAGTGGGGTGTGTGTGCTGTGTGGGGTGTGTGTGCTGTGTGGGGTGCGTGCGCTGTGAGTGGGGTGTGTGTGCTGTGTGGGGTGTGTGCGCAGTGAGTGGGGTGTGTGCGCTGTGAGTGGGGTGTGTGTGCTGTGTGGGGTGCGTGCGCTGTGAGTGGGGTGTGTGTGCTGTGTGGGGTGCGTGCGCTGTGAGTGGGGTGCGTGCGCTGTGAGTGGGGTGTGTGTGCTGTGTGGGGTGTGTGCGCTGTGAGTGGGGTGCGTGCGCTGTGAGTGGGGTGTGTGTGCTGTGTGGGGTGTGTGCGCAGTGAGTGGGGTGTGTGCGCTGTGAGTGGGGTGTGTGTGCTGTGTGGGGTGCGTGCGCTGTGAGTGGGGTGCGTGCGCTGTGTGAGGGGTGCGTGCGCTGAGTGGGGTGCGTGCGCAGTGAGTGGGGTGTGCACCGTGTGGTCTGGGAAGAGGCTTCTGGGTGCGTCAGGTCATTCATTCAGGCCAGCTCCTGCCTGCTCTCCAGTACTGAAGTCTCTACCCAAGAACAGCCGTGTGTACTGGTGATGACTTTCACGTGGGGTATCGCAGGGGACTTAGAATCCTTTTGTGTTTCAAAAGCTGGAATGCTTCCAGTTTTTCATAAGTGCCTTGTTTTCCTTTTAACATTGATCTGGAAACTGCCGTCTGCAGAGCTGAGGCCCCCTCCTCTCTGCTGGGCATCAGGGGTTTCAGAATGGAGGGGCCGTGCTGGGCCACGTCCTCCTCTAGAACAGCCTGACCTTCAGGCTGCCGGGGCATCTGGCACAGGGATGCCCTCTCATTCATAGTCTGCTTTGAAAGTCTTGGTTTTAGAAGTTCAGGTTGGTCTGGCCATATCATCACTTCAGATAGGGGCTCGCAGACAGGCCCGTGTGCTGAATCCCACCCACGGCCTGATACATGGCCTGTGAATGGCTTTTTACATTTTAAAAATGGTTGAAAACAAATAAAAAATCTATTTCATGACATGAAAATCATGGCATTCACATCCCAGCATCTCTGAGGACACTGACGGAGGCAGCCAGGCCTGTCTGTCCACGCTTCATCTCCGTCTGCTTTGTGCTCCAGCCACAGAGTGGCGTGTTGGAACTGAGTCCAAAAGACCTCCCACAGGGCCACGTCTCCACGACTGCGGCGGGGCTCCTCTGGGGCTCCGCTTCCTCCCCGTGGGGCCGGCTTCCTGTGCTCGCTCCTCTGCATCCTGTGTTGGTCCCTCTGCTAATGGCTGTTTCTGTGTCTCTGGGGACGGCACAGCCACCTTCTTGCTGGGACATTGACTGATGGACTGGTTCCTATTCTCCTGCCCGAAGTCGTCCTGGAAATAGCTCTTACAGTTGCTTGGCTTGAACCCAGCTCTGCATGTATTCGGAGTTTTCTCTCGTGCCCCTGACCCAGAACAGCGGCACCCACTGTCTTCCTGTCCTCTGACCGCCTCGCTGCTGGGTCTGTTCTGTGAGACGTCATGGCCTCCCCCGACTGCCATCTGGATCTTACCCCTTCAGTTTCAACTGTTCTATTCCATTCATGTTTTGGTTTCTATGTACTTTACTTTCGGGACATTCCTTGGACTTTGTTCTCCCTCTTTAATTGATTAAGAAAATTTGGTCATTGTATTCAATTATTATTATTATTTTTTGAGACAGTGTCTTGCTCTGTCGCCCAGGCTGGAATACAGTGGCGTAATCTCGGCTCACTGCAACCTCTGCCTCCCAGGTTCAAGTGATTCTCCTGCCTCTGCCTGCCGAGTAGCTGGAATTACAGGCACATGCCACAACATCCAGCTAATTTTTGTAATTTTAGTACAGACGGCATTTTGCCATGTTGGCCAGGCTGGTCTCGAACTCCTGACTTCAGGTGATCCTATCACGTTGGCCTCCTAAAGTGCTGGGATTATAGGTGTCAACCACTGCACCCAACCTATTGTGTTTAATTCTAAGCACTTTCTTCTTCTTCTTTCTTGTTTTTTGGAGATGGTCTTCCTCTGTCATCCAGGCTGAAGTGCAGTGGTGGTGTGATCTTGGCTCACTGCAGCCTCAATCTTCTGGATCAAGCAATCCTCCCACCTTGGCCTCCCAGAGTGCTGGGATTATAGGCATGAGACACTGTGCCCAGCCCCTCGTTCTTCATTTAGGTAACAGAGCATGTACTGTACAACTGGAAAGTGCACGTGAAATGCTAGAACTGGGTTTCACCAACCGAGTGCACTGTGTGACTGCCCAGGAGACCAGGACGCTTGGCACCTGCCGAGAAGCCCCCTCACCCATGTTCCCTTCTAGGCACTGCCACATGCGTGCTGGCTGGCCCAACCTCAGTTTCCCTTCTGTTGTTCTGGCTGCTTCTGCTCCACCCTCTTTGTGAGGCTCATCCACCTTGTTGCCTGTGTTGTGGATTGTTTGTTCTCAGTGCTATGCCAAGTACTCCGAAGTACACACAGTGCTTTGGTTCTGCTGTGGATGGGCATTTGGCTGTTAGGAATGGAGCAGTGATGAACATGCTGGCACCTGTCTTCGGTTTTTTTATGTTTAGAGACAGGGTCTTGCTCTCTTACCCAGGCTGGAGTGTGACCTTGGCTCACTGCAGCCTCAGCCTCCTGGGCTCAAGCAATCCTCCCATCTCTGTCTCCTGAGTAGCTGGGACTACAGGTGTGTGCCACCATGCTGGCTAATTTTTGTAGTTTTTTGTAAAGATGGGGTCTGGCTCTGCTGCCCAGAGTGGTCTCGAACTTCTGTTCTCAAGCAGTCCTCCTGCCTCGGCTTCCCAAAGCAGTGGGATTACAGGCCTGAGCCACCATCCCTAGCCAGCACCTGTCTTCTGGAACATTTGTAAGCATTTCTGTTGGGCGTGTACTTATGTGTGGAATTGCTGGCTCTTAGTTACATATGTTTAGCTTAGAAGATACTGCAAGGTGGAAAACACAGCACATCCTCACGCCTGGTGTTTGTGGCTGTGGCGGCCATGGGTGCCTTGGAAAGCCCACAGTGTGTGCAGAGGTGCAGACTTCAGTTCCTGAGGACTGGCACAGGGAGCCAGAAGCTGTCCACGTAGGATCCAGACCTCACCTTGGTCTTGTTCTCGGAGGCCACCTTCCCAAAACGTTGGCTCACCCAGTCCTAGATCACTCACCCTGGCGGAGATCTGCGCAAGGTTACGAGGACGCTCGGGCAGCCTCCATGGAGGTCACCGTGGCAGAGCACAGGCCTCCTGCCAGCAGCCAGCAGCCGCCGGCCAGCCGCGAGGGCACCTCGGGGGGGGAGAGCTTTCTGTGGTTTGTCCTGCACCCCGTGTTTACTGACGTGATGCGTTTTTCTTTCCGATTTCCCCTGAGGTTTCTTTGGTCCGGGTGGTTTGGAAGCTTCATTTCTAAACGTTTAGGGTTTTCCTCCAGGTTTTGTTGTTTCTGATTTTAATTCCACTGTGGTCTCAGAATATGCTTTGCTGCCTCCACTGTGTTTAGATCTGTCGAGGCCTGTCTGTGCCTCACAGTGTGGGGGTGATTGCTTGTGCACATGCAGATGTGTGTGGCCCCGAATAGTGTCCCCAGCTGTCCCTGTCTTGCCTCTCCGTGCCCTGCGGACCCTTCTTAGCCCTGCCATGGGATCCTGGAGCTGGGCCCTCCCTGGACCCTCCTTTGCAGGTTGGCACAGTGTTTGGCTATGTCGCTGGAGGGGCTGCAGGGACTGCACAGGAGGGAGGGGCCTGCCCTCCTGGTTCCAGCGTGCTCGCCTTTCCTGGCTTCTGTGGTGTCTGCCTGCCAACCTCATGGAGGCTGAGGATGGGCTCTCAGTGACAGCCTCCAGGAGCTTATTGACATCAGGTTCACCATGGTGGGAAGGATTCCTGCTGAGTTTCCTTGCCTCCGTCCAGCTCCCAGGGAGTCTGTCTCCCTCCTGCCCCAGCAAGAGCTTCTGGGTGAGTCTCGCTGGTGCTGCCGCCTGACTTTCTGGCCGTGGCCTGCTGCACCTCCACGAACTCCACCACCCGGCACATAGCCCCACTCAGGTTGGAGCTGCGTCGAAGCCCAGGTGGGGTTCTGAGGTTCTCACCGAGATCCAGACCCAACACTTGTAGGTCTGTTGTCTGAGTCCTGGCGGGGAGGTTCTCCTAGGCCTCAGCACCCTGTGCTGGGACGTCTCTTTCCATGTTAGTGGAACCCTCTGTTACCGTTTGATTATTCTTCATGTTAAATGTTTCTGTCTTTTAGCCGGGTGTGGTGGCTCATACCTGTAATCCCAGAACTTTGGGAGGCCGAGGTGGGCGGATCACGAGGTCAGGAGTTCAAGACCAGCCTGACCAACATGGTGAAACCCCGTCTCTACAAAGAGTACAGAGATTAGCCGGGTGTCATGGTGCGTGCCTGTAATCCCAGCTAGGTGTCTGCCTAGCGTTTGTCGTAGCTTTCAAAGAAACCTCTATTGTATTGGTCTTTTGTATTGTTTTCTTCATTTCACTTCATTTGTTTCTTCTCTGACTTCTATTTCTTTTCTTCTACTAATTTTGGGCTGGGTTTGCTCTTGCCTTTCTATTTCTTTAAAGTGCATTGTTATATTGTTTAATAAAGGTTTTTTTTCTTTTTTCTTTTTTTTTTAGATAGAGTCTCACACTATCCCCCCGGCTGGAATGCAATGACACAGTGTCGGCTCACTGACACCTCTGCCTCCTGGGTTCAAGTGATTCTCCTGCCTCAGCTTCCTGAGTAGCTGGGATTATAGGTGCTGGCCGCCACGCCTGGCTAATTTTTTGTGTGTTTGTAATAGAGACCAGGCTTCACTGTGTTGGCCAGGCTGGTCTCAAACTCCTGACCTCGTGATCCATGTGCCTCAGCCTCCCAAAGTGCTGGGATTACAGACATGAGCCATCACACCCAGCCTCTTTTTTTTTTTTCTAATGTAGGCTCTGTGGCTGTGACTTCCTGCTTAGTACTGCTTTTGCTGTGTCCCACGGTTTTGATGTATTGTGTTTCTGTTATCACTTGTTTCAAGAAAATATTCCGTTTTCTTCTTAATTTTGTCACTCAGGAGCATATTTTTTGTTTTTGTTTTTTAATTTTTTTTTTTCTTGAGATGGAGTCTTGCTCTGTCACCCAGGCTAGAGTGCAGTGGCACGATCTTGGCTCACTACAACCTCTGCCTCCTGGTTCAAGCCATTCTAGCATATTGTTTAATCTCCATGAGTTTGTATAGTTTTCAGAATTCCTCTTGGTCCTGATTTCTGGTTTTATTCCATTGTGGCCAGAGACGATGCTTGATATTATTTCAGTTTTCTTCATGTTTTAAGACTTGTTTTGTTACCTAATATATGATGTCTCCTTGAGAACAGTCCATGTGCTGAAGAGAAGAATGTGTACACCGCAGCTGATGAATGAAACGTTCTGTAAATACTGGTAGGTCCGTCTGGTCTGTAGCAGAGATTATATCTGATTATTGTTACTGATTTTCTGTCTGAACGATCTGTTCAATACTGAAAGTGGGGTGTTGAACTCTCCAGTTATTGTTGTATTGGGGTCTGTCTCTCTCTTTAGCTCTAATTACATTTGCGTTATGTATTTGGGTGCTCCAGTGTTGGGTGCATATGTATTTACAATTGTTAGATCCTCTTGCCGAGCTGACCCCTTTATTATTTATATAATGGCATTCTTTGCATCTTCTTTAGTTTTTGTCTTGAAATGTATCCTGTTTTATAGAACTATAGCTACTCCTGCTCTTTTGGTTTCCATATTCATAGAATATCTTTTCCATTTATTTCTTTTCAGTTCTCATTCTCTACCTCCTCTTTAAGGCCAATGACTCTTAGATTTGCCCCTTCAAGGCTGTTTTCTAGCTCTTGTGGGCATGTTTCATTGTTCATGTTTCTCTTTGTGTGTGTGTGTGTGTGTGTGTGTGTGTGTGTGTGTGTGTGTGTGTGTTTCTTTTCATTTTTTAAAATCTTTTCAGTCAAGCTGTATCTTTTCTGGAGAGTTCAGTCAGTTTCCCTTCAGTGTTACTGCTGATAAGAGCTTAGTCCTGTATCTTTTCTGGAGAGTTCAGTCAGTTTCCCTTCAGTGTTACTGCTGATAAGAGCTTAGTCCTGTATCTTTTCTGGAGAGTTCAGTCAGTTTCCCTTCAGTGTTACTGCTGATAAGAACTTAGTCCTGTATCTTTTCTGGAGAGTTCAGTCAGTTTCCCTTCAGTGTTACTGCTGATAAGAACTTAGTCCTGTATCTTTTCTGGAGAGTTCAGTCAGTTTCCCTTCAGTGTTACTGCTGATAAGAACTTACTCCTGTGGTTTTTGTTGTTTGTTTTCTTGTTGTTTTGGGGTCTTCCTTTTAGTGATGCTGATTTTCTCTGGTGTTATGATTTAATTTCTTGCTTTTTATTATTTGTGTATATCTTGCCTGTTTTTAAATTTTTTTTAACATGAGGCTTGCAAATACTATTTTGTAATGCATTATCTTAAACTGATGACAACTTAACATTGATTACAGGAACAAACAAGCAAAAGAACACTAATAAAAACTCTGCATGTTAATTTCATCCCTCTGCTTTTCAACCTTTGGTTGTTTCTATCTATAACTTATTGTACTGTCTACGTCTTGAAAAGTTGTAGTTATTACATTTTATTGGTTCATCTTTAGTCTTTCTACTTAAAAGTAATTTACACACCATACAGTGTTATAATATGTTGTGTTTTTATGTGTACTTACTATTACCAGTGAGTTTCGTACCTTCAGAAGGTTTCTTGTTTCTCATTAGTGTCCTTTTCTTAAAAACTTCCTTAAACATTTCTTGCAGGACAAGCCCGGTGAGGAGTGTTCTAGAACCTTTTGTACTTGAATATTGATATCTTTCTCTAGGTTTGGAAAGTTCTTACTATCTTTTAAGTAAACTTCTACCCCTGTGTCTTTCTCTATCTCCTCTTAGATTCATCCCTTTGAGGCTATTTTCTGGTTTTTATAGGCATGCTTCATTATTTAATAATGCCCCTAGGCATTTAATAATGTGCTAAAGATTATATGTTAAATACGGTACATTGGTTTTATGGGTTACTATACAGCATTTAAAAGAATGTGAAACCCTTTAGCTTTTGTTTGTCTGGGAAAGTATTTAAGGGTATTTTCACAGATGGATATTCTACGGTAAAACTTTCTTCTTCTTTAGCACTTCAAATACATCGTGCCACTCTCCCTGGCCTGTAAGGTTTCCACTGAGAAGTTTGCTGCCAGTCATATTGTAGCTCCACTGTATGTCCTTCCTTCCCTCCCTCCTTCCCTCCTCTCCCTTCCTCCTTCCTCCCTTCCTCCATCCCTCCCTCCCTCCCTTCCTCCCTTCCCTCCTTCCCTCTCTTACTCCTGCTTTCCTCCCTTCCTCCTTCCCTCCCTCCCTCCTGCCTTCCTTTGCTTCTTCCCTCCCTTCCTTCCCTTCCTCCCTCCCTCCCTCCCTCCCTCCCTTCCTCCCTTCCTCCCTCCCTCCCTCCCTTCCTCCCTCTCTCCCTCCCTCCCTTTCTTCTTTCCTGTTGCACAGGCTGGAGTGCAATGGTGCAATCCCGGCTCAATTCAATCAATTCTCCTGCCTCAGCCTCCCAAGTAACTGGGATTACAGGTGCGTGCCACCATGCCCAGCTAATTTTTGTATTTTTAGTAGAGATGGGGTTTCACCATGTTGGTCAGGCTGGTCTCGAACTCCTGACTTCGTAATCTGCCTGCCTGGGCCTCCCAAAGTGCTGGGATTACAGGCGTGAGCCACCGTGACGACCTATTTGTTCTTTTTCTCTTGCTACTGCTAGGATCCGTTCTTTGTCCTTGTCCTGTGGGACTTGATTATTAAATGCCTGAGGTTTTCTTCTTTGGGTTAAATCTGCTTGGTGTTCTGTCACTTCCTTGTGCTTGACTATTAATGTCTTTCTCTAGGTTTAGAATATTCTCATTACTATGTCTTTGAATAAACGTCTACCCCTATCTCTTTCTCTACCTCCTCTTTAAGGCCAATAACTCTTAGATTTGCCTCTTCGAGGCTATTTTCCAGGTCTGTAGTCATGTTTCATTGTTTTTATTCTTTTTTCATCTCCTCTGACTGGGTTTTCAAATAGCCTGTGTTTAAGCTCACGGATGCTTTCTTCTGCTTGATCAATTCTGCTGTTAAGAGACTCTTAATACATTCTTCATTGTTCAATTGCATGTAAATTGCATTATTCAATTTCAGAATTTCTGCTTGATTCTCTTGAATTATTTCAGTCTGTTAAGTTTATCTGATAGAATTCTGAATTCCGTCTTTGTGTTTTCTTGAATTTCTATGAGTTTCCTCAAAACAGCTCTTTTGAACTCTCTATCTGAAAGGTCACATGTCTGTTTCTTCAGGTCCCTTGTGCCTTATGTAGTGTGTTTGGTGAGGTCATGTTGTCCTGGATGGTCCTGATGCTTATGGATGCTCATTGGTGTCTGGGCGTTGGAGAATTAGGTATTTGTTTTAGTCTTTACAGTCTGGGCTTATCTGTATCCATCCTTCATGGGGAGGCTTTCTAGTGATTTGAAGGGACTTAACTGTTTTGATCTAAGCTCTGTCTGTACTGTGGTTGGGGTGGGGAGTGGGGAGAGGGCACCTGAAGCCCAGTAACAGTGTGCTTGTCGCAGACTCATAGAGGTATTGCCCTGGTGGTCTTGGATAAGATCCAGAAGAATTCTCTGGCTTACCAGGCAGAGATTTTGTTCTCTTCCCTTACTTTCTCCCAAACAAATGGAGTCTCTCTCTCTGCTGAGCTGCCTGGAGCTGAGGGTGGGGTGACACAAGCTCCCTTGTGGCCACCACCACTGGGACTGTGCTGGGTCACATCTGTAGCCGGCACAGCACTGGGTTTCACCCGAGGCCCACTGTAATTACTACCTTGCTGCTGCCTACGTTTCCTCAAGGCCACAGGGCTCTATAATCAGCAGGTGATGAAGCCAGCCAGGCTCATATTTTTCCTTTCAGGGCGGTGAGTTCCCCCAGGCCACAAGTGGGTCCAGAGATGCCCTCTGGAAGTCAGAAACCTCAGAAATGTAGCTGGTGTTCTATTCTGTTGCGGTTAAGTTGGGACTCAAACCACAAGACAAGTTTCTTCCCACTCTTTCCTCCCACTTCCTCAAGCTGAGGAGCCTCTCCCATGGCTACCACCATTACAGGCCCACGGAGAGTGCTACCTGATTCCATCAGTGCTCGCTGAGGGCCCAGCAGCTCTTCAGTCAGCTTGTGAATGCTGCCAGGCCTGGGACTCCCTTCAGGGCAGTGAGTACCTCCCTTGCCCAGGGCAGATCCAGAATTGCAGTTCAAGAGACAAGGCCTTGCATCAGGGACCCCAAGAGTCCACTTGGTGCTCTGCCCCACTGTGGCTGAGATGGAACCGGAACCCAGCGGGTCTCAGTCTCACTCGAGGCCCACCTTCTCCCTGGTACCATTACTGGTTATTCGAGGTCCAACGGCTCTTTAGTCAGTAGTGACGAATCCTGCCAAGACTGAGTCCTTCCCTTCAAGGCAGTAGGTTTCTGTCTGGCCCAGGGCCTGCCTAGAGGTGTCGTCCAGGAGCTAGGACTTGGAGTGGGGGCTCACAACTCTGCCCACTGCCCTGTCCTACTGTGGCTGAGCTGGCATGCAAGATGCAAGACAAAGTCCTCTTTCTTTTTCCCTCCTCTCCTCAAGCAGAAGGAAGGAGTCACTCTCACTGCTGCAAACTCTGTTGCCTGGGGTTGGAGCAGGGATGGTACAGGCACTCCCTCAGCCATCAAGCAGGTGTCTAACTGGGTCACCCCCGCCCCAAGCCCACTGGGTCTGAGCCCAGCATAGCACTAGGTTTTGCCAAGGAGTTGCAGTCCTTGTGGCCTCGACTGCCTTTAAAGTTTAGGCCCCAGAGAACTTCAGCCTGTGGTGGCGAAGCCCAAACTCAAGTTCTAGTCACTGGGAAGGGCAGTTCTCCTCCGGCTCCCGCGGCTCTAAGTGCGCCGTCCACGGGCGGGCGCCTGCTGAGTTCAGCCCAGTTCGGCTTTCTGTTGTGACACAGCAGCAGCGCTGAGTTCAGTGCCAAGTCCCACGGTCCCTGCACTTTCCCTCCCCCAACACAGATTATTCTCTGTGTCATGCAGCCGCTGCCAGGGGGCACGGAGGGATGGTGTCAGCAATTCCAGAGTGCCTTTCCTACCGTCTTTGGTGGCTCTTTCAGTAATATGATATTCAAACCAGGTACTGTGATTGCTCACCTGATTTTTGCTTCTTTTTCCAGTGTGAAAGTTGTCAGAATCAAAATGGAATTTTTTAGGTCAGGCACTGTGGCTCATGCCTGTAATCCCAGCACTTTGGGAGGCCGAGGCGGGCGGATCACCTGAGGTCGGGAGTTGAAGACCAGCCTGACCAACATGGAGAAACCCTGTCTTTACTAAAATACAAAATTATCCAGGTGTCATGGTGTGTAATTCCAGCCGCTGGGTCTGGGTCTGCTCGGTCTGTAATTCCGATGCCTGTAATTCCAGTTGCTGGGGAGGCTGAGGCAGAAGAAGCCCTTGAACCCTGGAGGTTGTGGTGAGCCAGGGTCGTGTCATTGCACTCCAGCCTGGGTAACAAGAGTGAAACTCTGCCTCAAAAAATTAATTAATTAATTAAGAAAAAGGGAATTTTTTTCTGTTAGAAAAATGAAAAACACCTTGACAGAGAAGACCAGGAAAAGGGGTTCTCAAGCATAAATGTCTGACTGCAAAGCCATCCCAGAAGAATGCAAAACCTGCAGCCCTGCAAAAAGTCCATTGCAGCCTCATATCAAAGGGCCTTCTGTAAGGACGTCTGCCCAGCGACTGCCCGCCCAGTCTTGGACTGGTGCCACCCTTGTTACTGGTTTTTGTAGCCTAGGATAATTATCTCAAAACAACGAAGCGATCCTCCTCATTTTCCCATTGTCTTCCTTTACCTCCCTGAGTAACACACAGTATACTATGGCGCATGTATTTCCAAGCCCAAGTAGGCTTCCTCTTCCTGTAGAAAGCTGCTCTCTGTTTAGGTTGACACCATGGATAAGGAGGGACATTACATAAAGATCAGGGGGTCACGTCTGTGGAGTTCTGATAAGGTAAGTGCGCAACAATGAGGAAGGGGTGGGGGTGGGGGGAGAACAATAGCTCTGAGATGGTTAATCACAGGCAACCTGCTGGCACAACTACCTCGCTCAGCATGGAGTCTGCAGCACGACCCTACGGAAGTCCCCTCCAGCCCCTGCCTCTGCAGACAGCCCCTTCCCTGCTGTGCTGCCTGTTGCATCCTTGCAACCCATTTTTGTACTTTCTTTAATAAATCTGCCCTTTTTTTTGAGATGGAGTTTTGCTCTGTCCCCCACGTTGGAACTCAGGGGCACGATCTTGGCTCACGCCAACCTCTGCCTCCCAGCAACCTCCACCTCCCAGCAACCTCCACCTCCCAGGTTCAAGGGACTCTCCTGCCTCAGCCTCCTGAATAGCTGAGTGGCTGGGATTACAGGTGCCTGCCACCGTGCCCAGCTAATTTTTCTATATTTAGTAGAGACAGGGTTTCACCATCTTGGCCAGGCTGGTCTCAAACTCCTGACCTCAGGTGATCTGCCCGCCTTGGCCCCTCAAAGTGCTAGGATTACAGGCGTGAGCCACCACACGGCCAAATCTGTCTTTCTTTACCTACGACTGTCTTGGTAAATTCTTTTACTGCCCATGATGCTGGCCCAAGCCAGTTGCTCCCGTGAGGAAGTCTTCATTAGGACATTACAATCCTACATGTGTATTTACCTACAACAGAGCTTCAAAATATACACAAAATGGAAAGAACAAAACATTAAATCTACAACCAGAGCTTCCCTTCCCTCCGCTCCCCTCCCCTTCGCTACAGTGCCCTCTCGATGATCACTAGAACAAGTAGGCAGACTCCTTCTGCCTGGAAATTGGCCTGTCTCATCTCAAAGTTCTTGGTGGGCGACAGTGAGAGCACCATCTAGTCAGTAGTTGGGCTGGATGTGGGTTTGTTGTTGGGTTAGGAACAAATTTTCAGTGCCGCCACAGAAATAGCACTTGAACGTAAATGTTCTCAGCAAGGCAAATTTACTTGTATAGAAGCATGCATCTCAAAGATGGAGCAATGGTGAGAGCACATCAGACAGAGGAGAGCAGGGGTTTTTAATTCCTAACACAGTTGGCTGTAGCTGCCGTGTTGTTCCCCTGTTGGTTGGTGTCAAACTGCAAAGTCTAAGCTAAACACAATCAGCTGATTTGAAGAGCAGAGGGAAGAATGGTTTTGGTGGTAGAGCCGTTACAGCAGGGAAGGGGTGAGCATAGGAGGGTGGGAGGGGCCAATGCATTGGCAGCAAGATAGCTTTAGACAACAGGGAAATAAGCCTTCAGGACAGACGGTACAAGGAAGTAAAGACCTCTTGGAGAAGAACACCTTGTTTGTAACAAAGTGAAATTCTTCGAAGAGAAACTGTCTATAAACTACTTTTTTTTTTTTTTTTGAGACAGAGTTTCGCTTGTTACCCAGGCTGGAGTGCAATGGTGCGATCTCGGCTCAGTGCAACCTCCGCCTCCTGGGTTCAGGCAATTCTGCCTCAGCCTCCCGAGTAGCTGGGACTATAGGTGCGCGCCACCGTGCCCAGCTAATTTTTGTATTTTTAGTAGAGACAGGGTTTCACCTTGTTTGTTGATCAGGATGGTCTCCATCTCTTGACCTCATGATCCACCCGCCTTGGCCTCCCAAAGTCCTGGGATTACAGGCATGAGCCACCGCGCCCGGCCCTTAAACTACTTGTTTTTAACACGTTATAGTCATCTCAGTGCCCCACAATGGAGCTTCAAATTCCTCCTGCTGTGGGAGGCAGCCACCTCATGCGAGGGGGTCCTCAGGTTCCTACCCACCCCACCAGCTTTCAGCTGTCCCTGCAGGTTTGCAGCTCAGAGGGAGAGCCTCTCTCCCAGCATCCTCACCCTCCTCCCAGGGTGGTGCCTCTTTCAGCTGTCCCTGCTCAGAGGGAGAGCCCCTCTCCCAGCATCCTCACCCTCCTCCCAGGGTGGTGCCTCACAGTGCTTTTTCTTGGTGGTTGGTCTAGGATGGTGGTTCCTTGTTTGCCCCCTTGACCCTTCCTTCAATGGCAGTAGACTTCTGCCAATGTCCTGGAGGAAGAGGATTTTCCATCTCTTCCCTGGGCAGATGAGTTTTGCCTTTCCTTGTCCCCTATAATCAATGTATCTTAGCTTATGCACTTGGACCAAGATGGTGTGAAAGGAAAACAAATGTTGGCCCCCAAATCACCAAACTAAAGGGAAAAGTGCTGGACGCAGAGGCTCATGCCTGTAATAACAGCACTTTGAGAGGCCGAGGTGGGCTGATCACTTGAGGTCAGGAGTTCAAGACCAGCCTGGCCAACATGGTGAAACCCTATCTCTAAAAATACAAAAATCAGCCAGGTGTGGCGGCATGTGCCCGTAGTCCCAGCTACTTGGGAGTTTGAGGCAGAGAGAATCACTTGAACTCAGGAGGCAGAGGTTGCAGTGAGCTGAGTTTGTGCCACTGTACTCCAGCCTGGGTGACAGAGTGAGACTCCGTCTCAAAAACAGCCATCATCATAATGAAAATAAGTAAGGGAAAGTCAAGCTGGGCTCTGCTTAGGGCCAACCTGCCTCCACTCTATTCAGTCACCCTCTGCTCACTGAGATGGACACATACCTGATGGCCTCCTTTGGAAAGGCTGATCAGAAACTCAAAGCAACTCTCACTTATCTGTGACCCGGAAGCCCTCCCTGCTTGGAGTCTTCCTGCCTTTGCTTCAAGTTGCCCCGCCTCTCCAGAGGAACCGATGCACTTCTTATATGTATTGACAGGCGTCTCATGTGTCCCTAAAATGTATAAAACCAAGCTGTGGGCTGGGTGTGGTGGCTTATACCTGTAATCTTAGCACTTTGCGAGGCCAAGGTGGGTGGATCATGAGGTCAGGAGTTCAAGACCAGTCTGGCCAAGATGGTGAAACTTCTTCCCTACTAAAAATACAAAAAGTAGCTGGGTGTGGTAGCAGGCTCCTGTAATCCCAGGTGGTTGGGAGGCTGAGGCAGAGAATTTCTTGAACCTGGGAGGTGGAGGTTGCAGTGAGCAGAGATCGCGACCGCGCCTCTGGACTCCAGCCTGGGGGACAGAGCAAGACTGTCAAAAACAAACTCCAAAACCAAGCTGTGCCGGACCACCTTGGGTGCATGTCATCAGGGCTTCCTGGGGCTGTGTCATGGATGTGTCCTCAACGTCCGCAAAGTAAACCTCCCAAATTAACTGAGTGCAGATGGCGTTTTCCGCTCTTGTCCCCTAGAATCAGTGGTGCTTTGCTTGTGCCTCGGGAGCAAGGCGGTTTAATGCCCCTTCCTCAGTAGCTTGTGTCTTCTGCTTGTCAAAGTTTCCAGGGAGCAGGTGGGGTCCTACCGGCCCCAGCACCATCCCCTCCCGCACATCCGTGTCACCCACAAGGACTCTCTCATCACCTGCACTGTCCCCGCTCTTTGTTAAAGGCCCATGGTGGAGAGTGTATTGTGATAACCTGCCCTGTGTCAGCCTAACTCTCTTTCTTAGCGCAGAGCTGGACAGACTCCGTGTTCACTTCCTCGCTTGCTCCCTCCTTTTCCTCCCCCTTCCCCTGAGCACGTAGCTGGTTAAGCCGCCTCCAAACAGACCCAGGACTGCCCTGACTGCTAAGATGTACCAGCTGCACCTGGGGATGCATTTGCTGATGGGACCAGCCGGCCCTTGGAATGTGCCTAGTATTTACGGCTGTTTGTCTTAACCGAAAGTCTCTGCGTCCCCCACTGTTGACCTTCCTGCAAGAGTTTATCCTTTTAACTTTTTGCTTGTTCTGTTTACGTAAAATCTGCTTTAGCTAGGCTCCCCTTCCCCTTCTTTAAGCAAGGTATAAAAAAGAACCAGGCCTCTTCTTCGGGACAGAGAGAATTTTGAGCGTTAGTGTCTCTCGGTCGCTGGCAAATAAAAAGGAAGATTCAACCTCAAAGCATGGCGCTTTCTTTCAACCCATTCGGATACAGCATTACAAGTGAGTGCAGGTCCCCTTCTGCACGGCCGGCTCTCCCCATCTGTCACACAGATTGGCCTTTAAGAATTTTACTGAGCCGGGCGCGGTGGCTCAAGCCTGTAATCCCAGCACTTTGGGAGGCCGAGGCGGGTGGATCACAAGGTCAAGATATCGAGACCATCCTGGTCAACATGGTGAAACCCCGTCTCTACTAAAGATACAAAAAATTAGCTGGGCATGGTGGTGTGTGCCTGTAATCCCAGCTACTCAGGAGGCTGAGACAGGAGAATTGCCTGAACCCAGGAGGCGGAGGTTGCGGTGAGCCGAGATCGCGCCATTGCACTCCAGCCTGGGTAACAAGAGCGAAACTCCGTCTCAAAAAAAAAAAAAAAAAAGAATTTTACTGAATCTTTCTTCTCTTCATTCTACACCCTCTGATGTGATTCTCTGTTGGATTGAAATTTAGTCAAGCTTCTGAACCTTCTCTTAGGACCATCTGTGCACATCCTTGTAAAGTCCAGCTTTAGAGGTCTAAGATTGTTACCACATGGAGAATAAAAAAACAAAGAAGTCCAGCTTTAGCAAAGAAACCCCTAAGTCAGTTAATTTATTTATTTTTACTTTTTGAGATGGAGTCTCCCTCTGTCACCCAGGTTGGAGTGCGGTGGCACAATTTTGGCTCACTGCAACCTCTGCCTCCTGGGTTCAAGTGATTCTCCTGCCTCAGCCTCCCCAGTAGCTGGGACTACAGGCACATGCCACCACCCCCAGATAATTTTTGTATTTTTAGTAGAGATGGAGTTTTACCATATTGGCCAGGCTGGTCTCGAACTCTTGACCTCAAGTGATCTGCCTGTCTTGGCCTCCCAAGTGCTGTGATTACAGGCATGAGCCACCGCCTCAGCCCCAAGTCAGTTTAGCAAGAGCCTCTCCATCCTCCACATCTGGGTCACTTCTCATGTCTAGGTGACGTCTGATCACCCTGTGCTCTCTGTCAAGAATCCTGTTAGGTCACTTTAGCAAGAATCTCCAAACTGCTGATGTTTCCTCGTGTAATTTTCCCTCCACTGACCCCCACTCCCCTTGCTCCTTGGCGAGCAATTCCCACTTGCCTGAGCCAGATTTTTTTTTTTTTTTTTTTTTTTAAGATAGAATCTCCAGCCCAGGCTGGAGTGCAGTGGCAGGGTCTTGGCTCACTGCAGGCTCTGCATCCCGAGTTTGGCCTCAGCCTCCCAAGTCGCTGGGATGACAGGTCTGCACCAACATGCCTGGCTCACTTTTGTATTTTTAGTAGAGATGGGGTTTTGGGGTTTCACCATGTGGGTCAGGCTGGTCTCCAACTCCTGGCCTCAAGTGATCTGCCCACCTCGGCCTTCCAAAGTGCTGGAATTACAGATGCGATCCACTGCACTTGGCACGCCTGAGCCAGATTTGAAGTTGAGCTTGATGTCTCAAATCCCTGCAAATCCCGTTGGTGTGGTCCCTCCACCTATCTTGATGGTCCTGAATAGACTCTGTCTTACTGTGTTTTAACAAGTGTCACTCAGCCTGGGCAACATAGCCAGACCCCATCTCTCTAAAAAGAAATAATTAGCTGGGCTGGTGGCACATGCCTGTGGTCCCAGCTCCTCAGGAGGCTGAGGTGGGAGGATCACTTGAGCCCGGGAGGCTGAGGCTGCAGTGAGCTGTGATCGTGCCACTGCACTCCAGCCTGGGTGACAGAGTGAGACCCTATCTCAAAAACAAAACAAAATGAAGCAAAACACAAAACCCCAAAACCAAAAAAGACACAAGCGTCACCGAATATTTTTTTCTTTAACACCTGTGAAAAAGCCGTTCAAAAAGTCACAGGGAACGAGCCGTTCACATTCAAAAAGCATGCGTGAAGGGCCATCCTTTTTGAATTCGGTTCACTTTGTTCCCTGTGACTCGCCCCTGCAGTGGTGTTGAGGATTAGCTGACTCTTTCCATTGTTAGTGTGGGAACAATGTTCTTTGCCATTTTCCACATTCTAAGAGGAAATGAAGTCTCTGCGACATACCTTATTACAGCCAGAGCCTGATGGATTCACTCTGTGAGCTCATTTTCAGTGGGAATTGCTTCCACAGGAGTCCGAGGTAATGGCAATAGCCCCCTGGGATACCTCTCATAAGATAAGGCCGCAGCGGGCCACAGATATCACGGAAAACTGGGTCACCGAGGAAAGTTTAGTAATGAGACTATTTACAAAGCTGTGGGCTGGGGGCAGAGAACTCAGTATTGCAGGGTTAGGGAGAGCAGGCAGCTGTGCCTTCCCTGCCTTCCCTTGGTCTGAAAGGGCAGAGAGAAGACTGTCACTGGGATGTGGAGCAGATGGCTGCATGGAGAGGACTGTCTGGCGGGAGCTGCAGCCCTCAGTAAAAGACCATCGCCAGGGTGAGCTGCAGCCCTCAGTGAAAGAGCATTGCCAGGGTGAGCTGCAGCCCTCAGTGAAAGACCATCGCCAGGGTGAGCTGCAGCCCTCAGTGAAAGACCATCGCCAGGGTGAGCTGCAGCCCTCAGTGAAAGACCATCGCCAGGGTGAGCTGCAGCCCTCAGTGAAAGACCATCGCCAGGGTTGCTGGACAGAAAACAAACACGATGTAGAACTCAACATGCTGTCAACCTGCACGGCCTTCACAACATTCACAGAACTCTGGCCAACAAAGCATGCTCTGCATTCTCCTCCTCCTCCTCCTCCTCCTCCCGGTTCTCCTCCTCCTCCTGGTTCTCCTTCTCCTCCTGGTTCTCCTTCTCCTCCTCCTTCTCCTCCTCCCCCTCCTCCTCCTCCTCCTTCTCCTTCTTCTCCTCCTCCCCCTCCTCCTCCTCCTCCTCCTCCTCCTTCTCTTCTGCCTCCTTCTTCTCCTCCTCCTTCTTCTCCTCCTCCTTCTCCTCCTCCTTCTCTTCTGCCTCCTTCTTCTCCTCCTCCTTCTCCTCCTCCTCCTTCTCCTCCTCCTTCTTCTCCTCCTCCTCCTTCTCCTCCTCCTTCTCCTCTGCCTCCTTCTTCTTCTCCTCCTTCTCCTCCTCCTTCTCCTTCTCCTCCTCCTCTCCTCCTCCTCCTTCTTCTCCTCATTCTCCTCCTCCTCCTTCTCCTCCTCCTTCTCCTCCTCCTCCTCCTTCTCCTCCTCCTTCTCCTCCTCCTTCTCCTCCTCCTTCTTCTTCTCCTCCTCTTCCTTCTCCTCCTCCTCCTTCTTCTCCTCCTCCTCCTTCTCCTCCTCCTCTTTCTCCTCCTCCCCCTTCTCCTCCTCCTCCTTCTCCTCCTCCTCCTTCTCCTCCTCCTCCATCTTCTCCTCCTTCTCCTCCTCCTCCTTCTTCTCCTCCTTCTCCTCTTCCTTCTCTTCCTCCTTCTCCTCCTCCTCCCCGTCCTCCTCCTCCTCCCCCCCATCCTCCTCCTCCTTCCTCCTCCTCCTTTTTCTTCATCCTCCTCCTCCTCTTCTTCCTCTTCCTCTTATTCCTCTTCCTCTTCCTTCTCCTCCCCATCCTCCTCCCCATCCTCCTCCTCCTTCCTCCTCCTCCTCCTTCCTTCTCCTCCTTCCTCCTCCTCCTCCTTCCTCCTTCTCCTCCTCCTCCTTCCTTCTCCTCCTTCCTCCTCCTCCTTCCTCCTCCTTCCTCCTTCTCCCTCCTTCTCCTCCTCCTCCTTCCTTCTCCTCCTCCTTCCTCTTCCTCCTCCTCCTCCTCTTCTTCTTCTTCCTCTTATTCCTCTTTCTCCTCCTTTTTCTTCTTCCTCTTATTCTTATTCTTCCTCCTCCTCCTCCTTTCTTTCTTTTTTAAAACAGGGTCTCACTGTGTTGCCCAGGCTGAAGTGCAGTGGTGCAATCTCAGTTCACAGCGCCCTCCGCCTCCTAGGCTCAAGCAATCCTCCTCTCTTAGCCTCCCGTTGGGACTACGGGCATGCAGTAGCATGCCTGGCTAATTTTTGTATTTTTTGTAGAGATGGGGGTCTTGCCATGTTGCCTAGGCTGGTCTCAAACTCTTGGGCTCCAGCAATCCACCTACCTCAGCCTCCCAAGGTGCTGGGATTACAGATGTGAGCCGCCGTGCCTGGCCTTACACATTTGTTTCAAACGTTCATGGAATGTGACCAAGATGAATTGCATGACGAACCATAAATTAAACCCCAATAAATAAAACAATTGAGATCTTACAGAACCTGTTTTTTGACGACAGGGGAATCACCCAGATATCAGTAACAAAGAGATAACCGGTTCGTGCTTTGCTGGTGGGATGTAAAAGGTGCGGCCATTCTGGAAAAAGGTTTGACAATTTCTTATAAAACTCAATAGGCAATGACCATATGACCCCAGGATTGCTTTCCTGGGCACTCACTGGTTCATAACAACCAGTGGCTCGGCCAGGTGTGGTGGCTCAGCCTGTAACCCCAGCACTTTGGGAGGTCGAGGCAGGCAAATCACCGGGATGGGAGTTCAAGACCAGCCTGACCAACATGGAGAAGCCTCGCCTCTACTAAAAATACAAAAAAATTCCCCAGGCCCAGCTACTCAGGAGGCTGAGGCAGGAGAATCGCTTGAACCTGGGAGGCAGAGGTTGCAGGGGGCAGAGGTTGCAGGGAGCAGATATCGTGCCATCGCATTCTCCAGCCTGCGCAACAAGAGCGAAACTGCCTCAAAAAAACACAACACAACACAACACAGTGGATCGATGTTCATAGCGGATTTCTGTAAAAGCCAAACAGTGGAATAGCCTGGATGTCCTCAGTGTGACATAAACTGGTCCTACAAGGGGCACTAGAGGGGTCCCGTGGCTCCCTGGAGGGATGTCTGTGAGTTGGGAGGTGACTGGGGAACGTTCTGGATCTTGTGTCACTGTCAGAACTTGCCTGTGACTTGGTAAGGTCCTAGGTAGGATGAGGCTATTGAGGAGAAACGGGGCCGTTTATTACAGCCCCGGAGGAAGTACCTGCAAATCTCCATCTAACCGAGGACGAGTATGTAGGATAAAGGGCACACGGGATCTCTCTATATTCTTTCTTTTTTTTTTTTTGAGACGGAGTTTCGCTCTTGTTACCCAGGCTGGAGTGCAATGGCGCGATCTCGGCTCACCGCAACCTCCGCCTCCTGGGTTCAGGCAATTCTCCTGCCTCAGCCTCCTGAGTAGCTGGGATTACAGGCACGCACCACCACGCCCAGCTAATTTTTTGTATCTTTAGTAGAGACGGGGTTTCACCATTTTTGACCAGGATGGTCTTGATCATTTGACCTCGTGATCCACCCGCCTCGGCCTCCCAAAGTGCTGGGATTACAGGCTTGAGCCACCGCGCCCGGCCAATTTTTTGTATTTTTAGTAGAGATGGAGTTTCACCATGTTGGCCAGGATGGTCTCGATCTCTTGACCTCATGATCCACCCATCTCGGCCTCCCAAAGTGCTGGGATTACAGGCGTGAGCCACCATGCCCAGCCTATTTCTTTTTATTTTATTTTGAAATTTTATCGTGTCTGTGTAACCAACGTAGTGAAGAAAAGTCTTACCCAGATTAAATATTCATGTATAACATACATTAACACACAGACCTGATCATGAAAATCAGTCTTAGCACTCAGTCATTTATCAGCAAACAACAATGCTGCTTACTCTTGCCATAATTAATTTAATTTAATTTTTTTTGAGATGGAGTTTCACTTTTTTCGCCCAGGCTGGAGTGCAGTGGCGCGATCTTGGCTCATTGCAACCTCAGTCTCCTGGGTTCAAGCGATTCTCCTGCCTCAGCCTCCCAAGTAGCTGGGATTACAGGTGTGCACCACCACATCCAGCTAATTTTTTTTTTTTAGACGGAGTTTCGCTCTTGTCACCCAGGCTGGAGTGCAATGGTGCGACCTCGGCTCACCGCAACCTCCACCTCTGGGGTTCTGGCAATTCTCCTGCCTCAGCCTCCCAAGTAGCTGGGATTACAGGTGTGCACCACCACATCCAGCTAATTTTTTTTTTTTAGACGGAGTTTCGCTCTTGTTACCCAGGCTGGAGTGCAATGGCGTGACCTCGGCTCACCGCAACCTCTGCCTCTGGGGTTCTGGCAATTCTCCTGCCTCAGCCTCCTGAGTAGCTGGGATTACAGGCACGCACCACCATGCCCAGCTAACTTTTTGTACTTTTAGTAGAGATAGGGTTTCACCATGTGGGCCAGACTGGTCTCAAACTCCTGACCTCAGGTGATTTGCCCACCTCAGCCTACCAAAGTGCTGGGATTTCAGGCATGAGCCACTGTGCCCGGCCCATAATTAATTGTTTGATTCATATTACTTCAGGATCGATGAGGGAAAGAACCCTGTCTTTCTTCATTCGCCATTATATATATTGAACATGCTATGTCTAGAATATTAGTTTTTTAAAAATTCGATTTTTATTTTAGATGTGGGGGTACCTGTGCAGGTTTGTTCCCTGGGTGCACTGCGTGATGCTGATGTTAGGGATATGACTGAGCCCATCACCCAGGTACTGAGCATAGTACCCAGGAAGTGTTACCAGCCCTGCCCCGCCCCCACATGTCTGACAGTCTCCAGCATCTATTGCTGCTCTCTTTATGTCCTGTGCACCCAACGTTCAGCTCCCGCTCGGAGGTGAGCACACGCTGTATGAGGTTTTTCCCTTCCTACATCAACTTGCTTAGGACAATGGCCTCCAGCTGCACCCATGTACTGCAAAGGACGTGACTTCCTTCTTCTCGACGGCTGTGCAGGTGATTCTTCTGCCTCAGCCTCCCGAGTAGCTGGGATTACAGGCATGCGCCACCATGCCTGGCTAATTTTGTATTTTTAGCAGAGGCGGAGTTTCACCATGTGGGCCAGGCTGGTCTCGAACTCCTGACTCAAGTGATCCATCCGCCTCAGCCTCCCAAGGTGCTGGGATTACAGGTGTGAACTCCTGCACCCAGCCTGTTTTATTTATTATTTTTTTAATTTTTGTAAGAATATTTATTTTGCAAATTTTCTTTCCTTTTTTGATAGAGTCTCTCTCTCTCTGTCGCCTAGGCTGGAGCGCAGTGGTGCAAACTCTGCCTCCTGGGTTCAAGCGAGTCTCCCGCCTCAGCATCCCAAAGTGCTGGGATTGCAGGTGTGAGCCATTGCACCTGGCTGTGTTTAAGTTGAAGTTTCTCCCACTCGTGAAACATTGCTGTCCGCCTTAGTGTTGCCTGAAAGCTTCGAGTCTCCTTTAAACGTCACAGAAATTGAGTGACCCTGCTCTCCCACCATGTGGAAGGCCAAATGTGATCATTTCAGTGAGCACTGGTGGTGTCAGGTTAAACCTTGCACTCACTTTTGAGAATCCCTTAATTACAGATTTGTGCTGCAAGGTGAATGTGTAAGAACTCTTTACACTTTTGAGGTTCCTTTGATGACTTGCTAAAATGAATATCTATGTATAAAAACTGGCGAGGCAAAATAACACCAGGCGTAAGGCAACCATTTTTCACACATGCCGGAGTCCTGGAAGTTAGGCGCCGACTCTCTCCATGCTCACGCTGGTTGTGACCGACAAACCCGTCAGTGCCCGAGTAGAATTAACCGGATCAGCAGCAGGTCTCGCGGTCTGTCCGAGCCGCACATGGAGGGTTTCAACAGTCTTGGAAGGTGGAATCCTTCAGTGTGAGTTTGAGGAGGATGGCATCGGATGCTACCTTAATGTTCCAGCTGTTGTTTCCTTTTTTTTTATTTTTTTTGAGACAAAGTCTCACTTTGTTGCCTATGTGATCTCGGCTCACTAAAACCTCCACCTCCCAGGTTCAAGCAATTCTCCTATCTCAACCTCCTGAGTAGCTGAAATTACAGGTGTGCACCACCATGCCTACCTAATTTTTTTTTTTTTTTTTTTGTATTTTTAGTAGAAACGGGTTTTTGCCATGTTGGCCAGGCTGGTCTTGAATACCTGACCTCAAGTGATCCACCCACCTCGACCTCCCAAAATACTAAGGTGTGAGCCACTGTGCCTGGCCTCAGCTGTTCTTTATGATAAAGGGTCCTGGTGTGCCTGGTGGCTTTTGGAAGTGTTAGAAAAAGCAGTGGGGGCTTGGTGATAGAGGAGGCTGAAATAGGCATATAAAGACAAAGACAGATGCTTGAAGAATGACTCCCAATCTTGTTTTTAGCTGTCTTCCTTACAGCTAAATTGCAGGTAGATTGAAAAAAAAAAAGAAGAAGAAGCCATAAATTCTCTGTAGCTCCTTCTGTTTTTTTCTTTTTTTTGTTTGTTTGTTTTTGCTTTGTTCTGTCACGCAGGCTGGAGTACAGTGGCATGAGTACAGAGGCTCACTGCAACCTCTACCTCCCGGGTTCAAGTGATTCTTGAACCTCCCAGGTTCAAGCAATTCTCCTGCCTCAGTCTCCTGAGTAGCTGTGATTACAGGCATGTGCCACCATGCCTGGCTAATTTTTGTATTTTTAGTACAGATAGGGTTTCACGATATTGGTGAGGCTGGTCTCAAACTCCTGACCTCGTGATGTGCCCATGTTGGCTTCCCAAAGTGCTGGGATTATAGGCAT
This sequence comes from Saguinus oedipus, assembly GCA_031835075.1. Lineage (NCBI taxonomy): Eukaryota > Metazoa > Chordata > Mammalia > Primates > Cebidae > Saguinus > Saguinus oedipus. The sequence goes on from CM063186.1 coordinate 69,369,138, forward strand.
GAGCCACTGTGCCCAGCCATGAAGCAAAGTTTTAAACCTGGGTTTGAATTTGTGATTTGCTCTGGCCAATGAGACATAAGGAAACGTGCTTATTGAGACCTGAAAAGTGCTTGAGACTTGGGACTCCCGTTCTCCGGCTGCTGGGAACCATTTGTCACCATGCGAATGAGACTTGTTAGCCTGCCACACAATGACAGAGACATGTGTGCTTGAAACTGTGTGCTGCCAGCAAACCCAAGTGGCCGAGGCGTGGGTGAGAAAGAATAAATGTTGTTGAAGCCACTAAGTTTTGGGTGATTTGTTACACAGCCAGGGCTAGCTGACACACTCTCCCCGTTTTTTTTTTTTTTTTTTTAATTAAGGAATAAGAGCAGGTTTTCTTTCGCAGCCTCTTTCTTGGGACATTCTTCATTTGCTGATTTAATGTTGTGCTCCTTGGGCCCACACTCTCCTTTTATTTCCAGGTAATTGGAGGAAAAGTTTAGGTTTGATGTTGACCAAGCAGATTAATGCATTAGTCATGATTTGTTCTCCTGGGTTTTTATCTCCTGGTCAACCTGTTCCTTCTTGCCCATTTCCATCTGTTTCCCCCTCCCATGTCACACTGTGCCCAGTCTGTAGAGCCCCCGAGCTGTCCCAGGCCTCTCAAAGAGACCGGACTGGCAGTCCCCGGATGTGCGCACACACTCTGACTCAGCTGTTCTCTTTAGCTTGCGGATTCCTGCCCTCTGGCTTCCTCAGATCTTGGCTTGTTTGGGGACAAGACGTTCCCAGCTGACAACTCCACCTGCGCTTGCTTGGAAGAGAAGTAATGATGCCTCCACCTGCAGGAGAGACCGAGGCAGGCCCAGGGGTTCCCGAGGGAGAATAGCGTCGGATCCCATGTTAACATTTCAGCTGTTCTTTCTTTGCCTGGCGTTATTTCATTTTATGAAAACTTCACAACCACTGAAGAGGAAGAAGTTGACGGATGAGAAAGCTGAGACTGTAAGGGTGTCGTGATCTGAACTGTGTCTCTAAAACGATCGGTGCAGGTCCTAACCCCCAGTTCCTGTGACTGTGACTTTATTTGGAAATAGAGTTCTTATAGATGTGATTAGACTAAGATGGAGTCACCGTACAGGAGGACGGGGGGCTTCATCCCAGCATGACCGGCCTCCTTATAAGAGGAGGGACATTTGGGCACAGAGGGACACACAGGGAGAAGACCACGTGAGGACAGAGGCAGGGACGGGAGTGCGCAGACACAAGCGAAGCAACCCCCCACAGTGCTGGGAACCCCTCAGGAGCTGAGAGGCCAGGAAGGGCTGTGGATCCGCTGACCTCTGACTTTTGCCCAAGGACGGTGAGGGAAGGACTCCCTGTGTTTTAAGCCACGAAGCTGGTAGCAGTTTGTCACGGCAGCTCCTGGAAAGGAGCACAGAGGGTGAGTGGTCTCCACTATCCCAGAGCGGAGGAGTGCAGGAGCCCTCAAACCCCGTTCTGCTGGGCTCTCTGCAGAGCAGGTGGCTTCTGTGTGGGCAACGTCCTGACCCCAGAGGAACCCCGACAGGACAGCAGCGATGGACCCTGTCTGAGGTCGGCAGGGGTCTCGGAGGTGCCAGCGTGGGCCGCAGGAACCTCCCATGGCTCCATCCAGGGTGGTGGGCAGTGCGAGGGGGCAGGCGATGTGCAAACGGAGGGAACATCCTCGTGCTTCCTTTCCCCGAGAGCTGTGTAGTGTGGAGCACCCCGCCTGCCTCCTCGTGGCCTGTGGGGAGGCAGCAGCCGTGGAGGCAGCGGTTGGTGGCCATGCGTGGGGAACTCGGCGTGTCCTGCTGCAGCTGCTTCCTCCTGGCCCTATGGCGTGGGTGGGCCGTGCATCAGCTGTTCACAGGGGTCTCCAGACAGCCGCTGGCAGCCGAGGAGAGAAGCAGCCAGGTGGTGCATTTCCTTCTGTTACATTGTGATTGGCACGTCTAATGCATTTTGGATTTCTGAATACAATTAATAAAGGAACAGAAAGCCAGTCCAGAATTCTCATCGCCATGAGTAACTGCCGGATGTCACGTGAGGCCTCGGCGCCCAGTGGCGCTGCTCCAGGAGGGACCTGTGAATGCCCGCCTCCTCCCTCCATGCCTGCCTCTTTGCTCCTCCGTGAAGCCCAGTGTTCCGAGCTCTTACTCTGTTCCCTCCCAGGTCTGGAAAACCGTGCCCAGGATGCCTGCTTGGCATCTTTGCATGTTTTTGGCTTCCTTTCTCTTAGCTGGATGCAGGGCTAGGTGAGTGGTACACGCACGTCTGCACATAATGTACGCGCGTGGCCAGGCACACGCATGGCATGAGGACCCCTCCCTCCGCATGATCTGCACTGCGGGTTTCTTCCTCCGTGCCTCTTTGGGTTGGCAACCACGTACTCACATCCACCCAGTCATCCCACAGATGGTCATAAAGCCCCTAGCATGTCCCAGGCTCCGGGTGGCCCGGGGCGTTCAGGCTCCTAGGAAGGGACCTTCTGCAGGGCACCAATCTGTACAGATGTGCTGAACCACCCCAATTCAGCATGCCAGCACCATTCTGGTGGCCGATGTCCAGTGAGTCCATGATAGAAACGTGGCCCTGGCCAGGGGACAGGCTCTGCCGCCAGCCACCCGTGCGGGAGTCCAGGAACGTCTGGGGCCTTGGCTGGCCCCACCTGTCTGGGGTCTGGGTAGAAGGTTAGAGTACATCTCAAAAAGTGGAACTTGGAGGAGCCCACTCGTCCCTGCCCAGATGGCACTGTCAGCCCAGTGGGTCTCCAGCATCGGAGTGGGACTTGGAATTTTGGGGAGCACCATAGGGTGGGGCCTGCAGCTGTCTGAGGCGGCATCACAGGCACGTGGAGATTGGGGCTGCAGGAACCCGGATGAACAAGGAGAAGGAGAGTGACAGAGCAAGCCAGCCACGTGGAGTGTGTGGGACCAGGACACTGACCTCCCGATGCTCCCCTGGGCTTTTCTGGATTTCATACCCAGAGTGGGGAGTGGGGGTGGGGTGGGACAAGGGTGGGGTAAAGTAGGGGTGGGATGGAGTGAGGTAGGATGAGGGGGTGGAGATGAGGTGGAGTGGAGTGGGGATGGGGTGGGTGGGTGGAGGGGAAATGGGGTGGGTGGGGTGGGGTGGAGGGGGTATGGAGTGGGTAGGGTGGGTGGGGTGAGGTAGGGTGAGGGTAGGGGTGAGGTGGAGTGGGGATGGGATGGGGTGGGTGGGGTGGAGGGGGATGGGGTGGGTGGGGTGGGGTGGAGGGGGGATGGAGTGGGTGGGGTGGGGTGGAGGGAGATGGGGTGGGTGGGGTGGGCGGGGTGAGGTAGGGTGAGGGTAGGGGTGAGGTGGAGTGGGGGTGGGATGGGGTGGAGTGGGCAGTGGGTGTGGTGCTGCGGTCCCTGACAGGGTAGTCAGGAAAGGCCCTGGTGAGGTGGAGTGGGGGTGGGATGGGGTGGAATGGGCAGTGGGTGTGGTGCTGCGGTCTCTGACAGGGTAGTCAGGAAAGGCCCTGGTGAGGTGGGGTGGAGGGGCATGGGGTGGGTGGGGTGGGGTGGAGGGGGATGGGGTGGAGTGGGCAGTGGGTATGGTGCTGCAGTCTCTGACAGGGTAGTCAGGAAAGGCCCTGCTGCCAACTTGGTCCCGGAGCCACGTGGAGGACAGAATCCGCCCCCACCCTCCCAGCAGGATTTCCTGGTCCTAGTTCCTCCCCACCCTCCCAGCAGGATTTCCTGGTCCTAGTTCCTGTAACATGCGAGCACTGGTTCCCACAGCCAAAGTGACTTTGTAGATGTGATGAAGTCCTGGACTTGAGGCTGGGGAGGCTGTCTCCACCTGCCCCTGTGGGCCTGTGCCATCTGGGGTCCTTTTGGGAGGGCAGCAGAGGAGGGCAGGGAGAAGCAGTGGAGGGGGCGGAGACGGTAGGAGCAGAGGCTGGAACGGTGGGCTCTGAACTGGAGGAAGAGGCCATGGGCAAGGCCACAGAGAAGGCCAGGAAAGGAGTGTTCCTCCAGGGCCCCTGGCAAGGAAGCCGTCCAGCTGGCACCTCGGCTTCAGTTCCATGGCAGGGCCTGTGGGCTCCTGACACCCAGGGATGGAAGAGAGAGTCTGTGGTGCTCGGTCAGTCGGTCAGTCGGTTGGCGATTGTTACAGCAGCAACAGAAAACCAGTGTCCTCAGAGACCTGGAGCGGGGGGCGGGGGAGGGCCTGGAAGAGGGGGCAGAGGAAGGGCGGTGCCTTGCAGGACTCAGGTGAGGGCTGGAGCTCGAGGCTTCTGCACTGCAGCCTGGGCTGTCCCAGCTCTGGAGGTCCATCGGGGTGTGATGGTAGGGCTCTGGGGTGGGCACTGCAGGCGGTGCTGCCTTCCTGCGCATCCTCACGTGGCGTGCACTTTTGCAAGGGCATGGGTCTCACTCTCCCCTGATGACCTCGTCACCTCCCAAAGGCCCCACTTCCTAATGCCTTGGGGGGTTGGGATTTCAACAGAGGAGTCTGCAGGACACAGAAAAGTCAGCCTGCTGCAGCATCCTGGGCCGCCCACCGGGAGAAGTGAAATAGCAGAGTTAACTGCGAGGGATCTGAATCCAGAATAAAGAGAACTGTGGTCAGCCAGGAAAAGACAAACTACCCCAGGAGGAAGCTGAACCTGGGCGGAGCCGGGACGCCACCGAGTGAAGAGGAAGCTGAACCTGGGCAGAGCCGGGACGTCACCGAGTGAAGAGGAAGCTGAATGGCCATTGTGCAGATCAAAAATCAAAGATCAGTCTCATCTGCCAGCAGAGAAATGCCTGGGAGCCTCAGGTGGGGCCCCCGCACCCACCACGGAGGTGTGACTGATGCGGGAGGTGACAGAGCAGTGACCATGGACCCACACAGAAGGTGGGGGCAGGGGACTTACAGCGGGCTGGTGTAGTGGGGGCAGGCCGAGGAACAGGTGTGGGAGGGCAACTTGGCCCTCCTGACAGTGGAGACGGTGCGAAGGTTGAAAGGAGCATCCCCTGTGATGCTGAACAGGTTGTTACTATGGTGAGCCTGTTAATTTGATGCTTTAAAGTGCCCCTAATGCCAAGAAACAAATGACTAAAGCACAGCTGTAGCAGGGTAGGGTCCCCGTGGGCCTCTTTGGTGACCCACACTAGGCGTCACTGTCGCTCGTCTATCGGATGCAGTGGGTAGACAGCACGGGTCTATTTTTCAGCTCCGTTTCTTGGGTGCAGGGCGTGTGAGATGCCGGGACCTGTAGTATGGGCAACACTTCGACGTCCTTATGTCCATGGAGGGACTGAAGGAGTGTGCAGGCCCGCTCTGCTCCTGCACCCACTCCCCACCCGACGCTGTCCCAGGCTGCCTTCTACACTTCATCCACCAGACCAGAGCCCTGCAAGAATCCACTTCCAAGCCGGGCTTTCTTCACCATAATTTGCTCCCCTTCTTACAACAATGCCTGGAATATAGTAGGTGTTCCATCTGTCCACGCATCCATCTGTCCACACATCCACCTGTCCACGCATCCATCTCATCCATCCGTCTATCCATCTCCATCATCTCCACCGATCGATCCATCCATCCATCCATTTATCCATTCGTTAATCTATTCACTTATCCATCTATCCTTCTACCTACTCCATCATCCATGTTTTCATCGATCTATTCATCCATCATCCCTCTATCCATTCATCCACCCACTCTGTTCATTCACCCACCCATCCTTCCATTCCATCCAACAAGTATGGGAGCACCTGTCAAGCTCTGAGGATGCATCAGTGAACAAAAGTCTGTTTCCTCTGCAGCTTGCATGTTAGTGGGAGGAGACAGAAAACAGACAGTTCCACAATAAATAAAAGCTGCAGTCTGTAAGAGGTGGTAAGTGCCATGTAAACAAATGGCACAGAGTGCTCGGTGGCTTGAGGTTGAACAGTGGCCGGGGTGGGGCTGGTGGAAATCAGTGATGAAGGGTGGGTAACAAGACCAGCAACACTCTGGCTTAGACTCGTAAGGAGGATTCACTTTAAACATAACCTCAAAGAGCAAATGGTTCCTGACTTCGAACCCTTGTTCCCCATGTGCAGCTTTAAATGCAGCCTGTTCCAGGAGAAGCTGTCTGCATATAGCACTGGGGAGGGGAAGTGTTCATGAGGGCGCTTGTCCCCTGTCGGCCTCTGAACCGGAGGGGACAGCTGGGCTGGCACGGGGGAGCTCACAGGGGCAGTGCCTGCCCTTTCAAAGTGTCTGGTCTGAGGCTGTCCCATGCTGGGGTCAAGCACGAGGTGTCAGAACCCAACCAGAAACAGGAAGCCTGGGCACTGCAGGGATCTGTTTACATTTAAAAACTACATCGTCTCTGATGAAAGACACAGAATTAAATTCTTCTTCAGTTCTGTGCTACGAAAAAGTTGCTTCCTCCTGAGTAATTGGTTTGCTTCTTTGTCTTAGAAAATGAGGACTAGGTAATTCATCATTTTATTTTTCACCCTGGCTTCCAGGAGACTCAGAGCTGAGATTTAACCGCCGTTGCAGTCAGTTTCCTGGAGCCAGCTCTCCTGTCATCATCGACTCTGCGTCTTGTCTGTGAGCTCACAGTTACTCCGTGCTGACCGCCTCTTACTGCATCCAGTTCAGCCCGTAACAAGGGGACCCATGCCACACACGACATCAGTGGGCTTTATTTTTCCAGTTTGGTGTCATGGTTAAGGGCACAGGCTCTGGAGCGGGAAGGAAGATCAGACGTAATGGTAAATGAAGTGCACAGCGAGGGTGTGGTGTCCCGAGCTGTTTTGACCGGTTACATGCGTTGTAAAGTTTGCATTACGTGTCTTTTTATTGGGAGCTGTCTCAAATCCTTTTTGGAAGCAGGTGGGTGTATTCATCTGCTAGGGTTACCACAACAAAATACTGCAGACTGGGGGCTGACACAACAGGAATTCATTTCTCCGTGTTCTGGAGGCTGGGGGCTGACACAACAGGAATTCATTTCTCAGTGTTCTGGAGGCTGGGGGCTGACACAACAGGAATTCATTTCTCCGTGTTCTGGAGGCTGGAAGTCCGAGATCAAGGCCCCAGCCGAGCCAGCTCCTGGAGAGGACACTCTCCTGGCTTGCGGCTGCTGCCTTCGTGCTGTGTCCCACGTGGCCTTTGCTTGGGGCATGCGTTCACAGAGAGGAACAGTGAGCTCGCTGGTGTCTCTGTTTTCACAAGGGCACTCACTGATCCCACCAGGAGGACCTTGCCCTTATGACCTCACCTAACCCTGACCATCTCCTGAAAGTTCATCTCCGAACCCCATCACATTGGGGGTTAAGGTTTCAGCATGTGAATTTTGGGGAGATATTTCAGTCCAGAGCAATGAGGAATAAATAAGAGATTATAAAAAGGAAAACGAAGGGCCAGGTGCGGTGGCTCATGCCTGTAATCCCAGCACTTTGGGAGGCTGAGGCAGGCGAAGTCAGGAGTTCAAGACCAGCCTGTCCAACATGGTGAAACCCCATCTCTACAAAAAATACAAAAAGTTAGCCTGGTATAGTGGCAGGGGCCTATAGTCCCAGCTACTCGGGATGCTGAGGCAGGATAATCGCTTGAACCCGGGAGGCAAAAGTTGCAGTGAGCCGAGATGGTGCCACTGAACTCCAGTCTAGCCCAGGTGACAGAGTAAGATTCTGTCTCAAAAAAAAAAAGGGAAAGGAGGGAGGAAGGAAAGAAAGAAAGAGATGACATTTCTGACTCTCTAGTTCTTCTTTTTTTTTCTGAGAGATGTGGTCTCATTTTGTTCCCATGTTGGTCTCAAACTCCTGTGCTCAAGCGATCCTCCCACCTCGGCCTCCTCCAGCGTTGGGATTACAGTTGTGAGCCTCCATACCTTGCCCAGTTACTGTTTCCTAAAGAGGCAATGGTTCTCTCATCTGCTTTTCCAATGCAGTGAAGGACTCCGTCCACCCCAGGCTGTGACCTTGAGTGTCCCCCAGAGCCACTGGAGCTTGGGCTCAGTCTAGAGGATGCCAGCACCCCCTCCTTCCTCCCTCTCCAGTTCACATGTGAGTGGGTGGAGGAGCCTGTCTTGCTCCCTTGGTAGCTGGAGGGGGAAAGGGAAAGGCATCAGCCCAGACAGTGCCTCTGACTGGCCCCCTGTGGCCTCTCTTGGGTCATTTGGGACACCAGGCCCTGTGCTGGCACTGGGAATACAGTGACAAACAGGGCAGTCGGGGAGGCTTCCTGGAGGAAGGTGCGCCCCAGCGGACACTCTGCCCCTTTCTTTTGTGTTCCTCAGGTGGAGTCCCTTCTGTGGCCTTGGTCGCTGGCCCACACGCATGGAGAGCACCCACTGAGGAGCTCTCCTGGTGGCCTTCTCCTCCCACACCCTCTCCTGCTGTTCCTCGAGCGTCTCAGGCCATGGCCTCCTTGTTCCCTTCTCTTGGTGCAGTGGGCCCTTCCGAGACATCCCTGGGGTGCGAGAGGGAGGCCTGGTTCCCGCTAAGTCTGAGCCTCACTCCCCGCCTGGCTCTAGCCCCGCCCTTCGGGTGCCGGTGCTGTCCTCCCCAGGGCCTCCCAGAGAAGCAGCCTGACAGGATGTGTCCACGTGTGTGCGTGTCCACGTGTGTGCGCCGTGTGTATGTGTAGTGTTTGTGTGAACGTGTAATGTTTGTGTGTAGTGTAGTATGTATGCAGTGTGTGTGGTGTGCATGACTGTGTAGTATGTGGTGTGTGTGAATGTGTAGTGTTTGTGTGTGTGGTGTGTGTGTGTAGTTTGGGTGTGTTTGTGTGTGTGTGCTGTGTGGGTGTGTTTGTGTAGTGTGTAGTGTGAGCGCATGTGTAGTGTACATGCTTGTGTCAGTGAATGTGTGGTGTGTGTAGTGTTCGTAGTGTTTGTGTGTAGTGTGTGTGGTGTGCTTGTGTGTACTGTTTGTACTATGTGTGTGGTGTGTGTGTTAATGTGTTGTGTTCGTGTATAGTGTGTTGTGTGTGAATGTGTGTGTAGTGCATGTTTGTGTGTGTAGTGTGTGCATAGTATGAATGTGTGTGTGGTGTGCATGAGTGTGTATGTGGTGTGTGTGAATGTGTAGTGTTTGTGTGGTGTGTGTGTAGTTTGGGTGTGTTTGTGTGTGTTGTGTGGGTGTGTTTGTGTAGTGTGTAGTGTGAGCGCTGGTGTAGTGTACATGCTTGTGTCAGTGAATGTGTGGTGTGTGTAGTGTTCGTAGTGTTTGTGTGTAGTGTGTGTAGTGTGCTTGTGTGTACTGTTTGTACTATGTGTGTGGTGTGTGTGTTAATGTGTTGTGTGTTCGTGTATAGTGTGTTGTGTGTGAATGTGTGTGTAGTGCATATGTTTGTGTAGTGTGTGCATAGTGTGCATAGTGTGAATGTGTGTGTGGTGTGTAGTGTGTGTGTGTGTGAGTGTGTAGAGAGATTTTAAGGAACTGGCCCCGTGACTGTGGACCCTGGCAACTCTGGCATCTGCTGGGTGAGGCCGGCAGGCTGGAGGAGAGGTGGGTGTGGCAGCTTGGGCCCAAGGCCGGATTCGGGAGGGCTCCTTTTCGCTGCTCTGTCAGTCTTGGTCTAGCCCAGCCTTCCCTGAGTTGACGAGGCCCGCCCGCCTGAGAGCCGCCTGCTTTCCTCGGAGTCCACCGATTTACAGGCTCATCTCATCCTCCAGAGCACCCTCCTAGAAACACCGTGTTTGCGCCAGGTCAAGGTGGTTTGTGAACTGACCATCGCACACCTGTCCACATGCCAGCTGCTTGGCATCCGGCCTCTGGCTTGCACCCGGCATGCGTGCTCCATGAGTGGCAGCCCCTGCTCTCTGCCAGCATCCACCTGGGGCCTCATCCGTGCCTCGAACGGCTCTGTGACCTGGTGGGTTACGAGGCTTTTCTTTTTGAGACGGAGTCTTGCTCTGTTGCCCAGGCTGGAGTGCTGTGGCACGATCTCGGCTCACTGCAACCTTCTCCCAGGTTCAAGCAATTCTCCCACCTCAGCCTCCCGAGTAGTTGGGGTTACAGGCAGCTGCTACCATGCCCAGCTATTTTTTTTTGTTTTTAGTACAGATGGGATTTCACCATGTTGGCCAGGCTGGTTTCAAACTCCTGACCTTGTGATCCGCCCACCTCGGCCTCCCAAAGTGCTAGGATCACAGGCATGAGCCACTGCACCCAGCTAGAGAGGCTTTTTGTGCCTGCGGCCCTCTCTGCAAATGGAGCACTAGGGGTTATTCATGACAAGGAAGGCGGCTCAGGGCTTGCTGTGGGGAGGGGCTCCTGAACAGCCCGGGTGAGGGTGGAGGGAGCTGCAGAAAGGCAGGGTCAGAGCAAGCAGGTGTCAGGAGGATTAGGACGAGGATCCTTACTCAGTGGTACTTGTGCGCTTCCTCAAGTGACCAAACAAATGATCCCAGATGGGCCCTCGGCAGCCTCATCTCACAGCCCTGGGGGCCAGACGGACCCTCCGCAGCCTCATCTCACAGCCCTGGGGGCCAGACGGGCCCTCCGCAGCCTCATCTCACAGCCCTGGGGGCCAGACGGGCCCTCGGCAGCCTCATCTCACAGCCCTGGGGGCCAGACGGGCCCTCGGCAGCCTCATCTCACAGCCCTGGGGGCCAGACGGGCCCTCGGCAGCCTCATCTCACAGCCCTGGGGGCCAGACGGGCCCTCGGCAGCCTCATCTCACAGCCCTGGGGGCCAGACGGGCCCTGGGCAGCCTCATCTCACAGCCCTGGGGGCCAGAAGGCAGACGTCATGGGTCATCTGCACTCCTTCCGGAGGCTGCAGGGGGTCCTTCCTGTCCTCCGGAGGCTGCTGTGGGGTCTTTCCTGCCTCTCCCGGCTCCTGGTGGCTGCCGGCTGCTGTGACCGAGCATCTGTGATGTTGAAGCCGGACCCCAAGTGGACGGTGTTAGGAGTGGATCGCTTGGGCGGTAACTGCATCATGGGGGTGGACCCCTCACGACTGGAATTTACACCCTTTTATACAAGAGCCCCCTGAGAGCTGGCTGGCCCTTTCCCATGTCATATTGAACCCTCAGCAGACACCGAATCAGCTGACCCAGCGCGGCGAGAAATCAGCATCTGTGGCCAGTCCGCTGCCCGGCGACAGTGCTGTGTTAGTCACAGCCACGGAACGCGCTGAGACGCCGGCGGCGTGGCCTTGACGCTGGTGGACACAGTCAGCTCGGCTTCCTCTGCATCTCAGGCCTTCTCCCTGCAGGTTAAACGTTGCTATTTCCATACCCAGCTCTAAAACAAAATCACGTTTATTTTATTCCTAAAAGGAAAGCCAGTTGTGGAAAACGTGGAAACAAGGTAAAGAATAAAAAGAAATTCCCCACCTGTCTCCTGTGGTCCCACTGACTCAGCTGGAATCCTAAATTGACCTTGGCCGTGAGGAACTGAGGTCAGAGGGCTTGGGTTTGGGCTTGATGACCCAACCCCAGCCTGGCCGTGGTGGCGGCTGGGTCCGCGGGTCCTTCGGCAGAAAGGCCCTACAGGTAGCTGGCACGGGCTCCATGGCAGAGGTTTCGGGAGGGAGCAGCCTCTCCTTTTGGGGCCCCCTCTCCCCTTGCTGTGTCCTCACTGTCTGTGCCTCCTAAGGGGTGAACCACAGGCCTGGCCTCACCTGAGGAGAGAGAAGTCCTGGACGTTCCCTCAGGTCGCCTCTCCCGGCTCTCATGGATGGCTTTGACTAAGGGAGGCTTTTTTTTTTTGAGATGGAGTCTGGCTCTGTTGCCCAGGCTGGAGTGCTGTGGCATGATCTCGGCTTACTGCAACCTCCACCTCCCAGGTTCAAGCAGGTCTCCTACCTCAGCCTCCCCAGTAGCTGGGATTACAGGCAGCCACCACCACGCCCAGATTTTTTTTGTATTTTTAGTAGAGATGGGGTTTCATCATGTTGGCCAGGCTGGTCTCAAACTCCTGACCTTGTGATCCGCCCGCCTCAGCCTCCCAAAATGCTGGGATGACAGGTGTGGGCCACTGCACCCAGCCAGAGAGGCGTTTTAAGGGGCCTCCTCAGGACTGGGCTGGTCCCCAGGGCAAGTGTGTCCCAGTGTGCACAAGCACGCAGAGAGAGGAGAGAGAGAAGAGAGAGAGAGGCAGATGCTGTGCCGGCTCGGTCAACCCAAGCTCAACTGTCTCCAGTGCCCGCTGTGAGCCAGGTCCATGTTGCCGACCAGGGAGGCAGTCCGGAGGGATGTGTGATGTGTGTTGTGTTGACATGTGATGTGACGTGTTGTGTGACATGTGATGTGTTGTGTCACGTGTGGTGTGACATGTGATGTTTTGTGATGTGATGTGTGACGTGTGACATGTGACCTGTGATGTGTGTTGTGACGTGTGACCGTGTTGTGTGACGTGTGATATGTGTTGTGTGATGTGTGATGTGAGTCCGCTCAGGTGGCCCTAGTGAGGGACACAGGCAGCGGGGGTGGGGGTCGGTTCATGAGGGGCTTAAACAACAGTCACTTGTCTCTGGAAGTCTGAGAGAAGGTTGGCGGGGTGGGGCTTCCTCTGAGCCCCCTCTCCTCCACGTGTTGGGAGCTGGCCTCTCCTGCGTCCCGTGTGCGTCTGTGCCCTGACCTCCTCTTCCTGTAAGACACGGTCAGAGTGGGTCAGGCCCACCCCCGTGAGCTTGTGTGACCTTAATTATCTCTTTAAAGGCACTGTCCCCCAATACCGTACTGGGAGGCACTGGGTGTTACGGCTTGGACGTAAATTTTGGGGAGAATTCAGCCCGTAACAAGGCAAGTCACCCCCGCAGGCTCTGGCTCCTCCCTGAGAGAGCAACATGGGCCCGTGCCATGTTCTGCCAGGGCACCGGCCGCAGCTCCCATGAATCTGGGGACCCCTGACTCTCATATTCTCTGTGGCAGCACGGGGAGTCCCAGGATGGGGCTGGGAAGACCTGCCTGAGGACTCAGGGAGACTGGAACCCCAGCACCTTGCTGGGCCCCTCTTGGCTACCAGCAGAGAACAGTCCCTCCCAAATTCAGAGTGACGATGTTACCTGCCCCTTAGACAGATTACCTTTGGACTTAGATTTTTAAACCCTCTCCTCGTGGACACAGTGGAGGAGCTGCGGGCAGAGCACCTTGTCCAGGTGCTGCCCAGCGTCTCCCGGCTGGGGGTTATCCAGCCCTGGTTGCTGCCTCTGGAGTGGGATGGACCAGGGGTGACTGCTCCCCTGTTACAGAGGCCACCTGGGAGCCGACGGTGTCCACTGACGGGCATTTTCCTGGGCTCAGGTGTTTCAGATGCCCAGGCCTCTCCCAGCCCTCACAGCGGTCAGTTCTGCTTCACTGGTTTCCCACGTGATGTGGCTAAGACGTCAGCCCGCAAAGACGCTCGGATTGGCTTTGGACGTTATGAATAAAGGACGCTGTGGGAGGTGGTCAAAGTCTGAGATGTCGCAGGTGACACGGGAGGGGCCGGGCGGGGGGATTCGGCTGCAGACACCCGTCCAGGATGCCAGCAGCAGACATTCCCCCTTCCTTCTTTCATTACCCGCAAGGTCAGAGCTGAAATCACAAGGGTCCGTGCTGCCTTTTGCTGGGAGGGCGGGGGCTGCACTCCCAACAGCACGTAGTCAGCTCCCAGTTGTGAGAGTGGCACTGACCAGGCAGATCTGTGGGGATTTCTCAGATTCAGTCTCTGACACATGCAATGTTCCTTGAATTGCTAATAAACGGTCTTGGGGAGAAGAAATGGAACACGGCGCCTTCCTGGGGCCCTGGAGGAGCACAGGTGGTGACGGCATCCCAGGACTGTGCCAGGCTGTGCAGGCCGGTCCTCCCTTCGCCAACTTTCTGTTCTTTTTGGCAAGATGCTTGCTGTGTGCTGGGAGCTCACCGTGGAAAGCCCCAGGCATTGCTGCTGCTGTCTCCCGATGTGGCCCAGCTGTAAACATCTTTACCCTTCATGCTGACTTCATACTGCCAGGCAGAGAGTTCACTCGGAAACACACTGTCCTCGGTGGAGATGGTGCTGCCCACCCCAGGGGGGCGTCTTGTTCAGTGGGTTGTGCTTGCCGGGGGGGTGGCCCCCTCTGTCTGCACACTCACTCCCTATGCTGGGCCCGTCCCCAGGCCTGGGTGCTGCGTTCCCCACACCTGCCTCCACTGTGGGACCCAGAGCTCTCCGGGGCCATGGGTACATCTGTCTTGCCCTAAGCCTCCACGGCCACATGTAGCCTGTGAATCAGTCCACATGTGTGGCCGCCTCCCAGTATGGGCAGGCTCTGGGTGTGCTGGCTGACAAGGGTGGACACAGCCTCCAACTGTAGGGCTTTGGGGGCGACTCTGCAACAGGAGGGGGGGTTGGTGGGCTTTCTAGGGGGCCCCACACATGGAGACCAGGCTGGCTGCCGCAAACCAGGACTCGTTGTAGATGCCGTCTAGATGCCTCTCCTAACAGACCTCAGTCATTTGTTGATTTAACTGTTCCAGGACGCATGGTTAGAACCAGAGGCAGCGTGCTGGAGGGCTGGTGTGTATGTGTCCGCGTGTGTGTGCGTGTGGCTGCATGTTTGTTCATGATAGTAAAATTCAAGGAAGCATTGTACGGAGTTTGATGAGGGGCAGAATTTGGTGAGGTGAGCACTCCAAGTAAGGTAGCGGATGAAGACAGCAGGTAACAGTCCCTTCAGAGAGGCTGGCATGGAGGTGGCGGGCATTGGATCTGATGCCTACGTTTTGCTTCAATTTTTGCCAATGTTGCCATATCTACTGGCTTTAGGATTCCAATGGAAAAAGCAGAAGCCAAAAGGGGTATAGAAATCAAGGTCCCTATCTGTGTTGAGCTGTATTCAAGATGAGATGGATTTTTTTTTGAGATGGAGTCTTGTTCTGTCACCAGGCTGGAGTGCAGGGACACAATCTCGGCTCACTGCCATCTCCACCTCCCGGGTTCAAGCGATTCCCCTGCCTCAGCCTCCGAGTAGCTGGGACCACAGGCACACATCCCTGGCTAATTTTTTGTAGTTTTAGTAGAGATGGGATTTCACCATGTTGCACAGGACGGTCTCGATCTCCTGACCTTGTGATCCGCCTACCTCGGCCTCCCAAAGTGCTGGAATTACAGGCGTGAGCCACTGCACCTGGCCCAAGATGGCTATTTTTACAGGTAAAAAAAATGAATTATTTGAGGGTGGGAAGAAATATTCTGGAATTCAACAAGAGGAAACAAATGCTCCGAGGAGTGGCCCTGACCCAGAAATAAGTGTCTACAAAGCTCAGGCCGTGCAAACGGCCTTTACGGACGAGCTCTGCAGCGTGCAGCTCCTCGAGGGGTGGTTCTGCACCTAGAGCGCAGTGGAGAAGAGCCCGCAGTCCAGGAACACACACAGCCAGCAGCTTCTCCTTGCTTTTTATAAGAGCTGGTCTCCAGAGTCCACCGCACGCAGGCAGTCGCAGTGAGAGCTCAGGTGACTAACTGTCGCAGCAGCAGCAGCAGCAAGAATTGGACTATGGACAAGCTGGGGACTAGGTCCCCTGTGTGGACACAGTGCCACCCAGAATGTCCCCTGTGCTTATTACCGAAACAGAGGCAGGAAGGGGCTAGGTGCAGTGGCTTACGCCTATAATCCCAGTACTTTAGGAGGTCCAGGCGGAAGGATCACCGGAGGTTGGGAGTTGGAGGCCAGCCTGACCATCACGGTGAAACCCCATCTCTACTAGAAATACAAAACTAGCTGGGCATGGTGGCGCATGCCTGTTGTCCCAGATACTTGGGAGGCTGAGGCAGGAGAATCGCTTGAACCCAGGAGGTGGAGTCTGCGGTGAGCCAAGATCCTGCCATTGCCCTCCAGCCTGGGCAACAAGAGGGAAACTATCTCAAAAACAAAAACAAAAACAACGGCGGGAAGGGAAGGCCGTCTCTCCTCCCAAGACAGAGGCCCTCAGACGCGCTGAATACATGTGTCTCTTTCCTTATCTGAAGATTTATGTGTGAAGTCGCCAACCTTCCTGGGCATGCGCGCCCAGTGAGTGTTGCCCTGTGGTCACGTGTGCATTTGCTCCCACACACATGACCTCCAGTCTGGCCAACCTGCCTCAGTTCCCAGATGCCCCACACACAGCACTGACGTCTCCTCTGCTCAGAAACACAGGACCCAGGCACGTCCTTGTGCTCAGGGCACCGTTCTGACATTTAATGCTGAATTTACAGGGACATACGCACCATGTCACACATGGTCAATTGCTCAAAGATACACCTGGGAAAAAGCGCAGTATCCTTTGTCTCCACGAGAGAACTTACCGGAAGCAGCCTGCGTACACAACACGACCGAAGAAGAAGTCCAGTAGCCCTTTCCATAGAAGAATATATTATTTAAAAGACAGTTTAAAAATAAAATTCTGTACAGCATCATGAATTCCTTTGTTTTGTATCAGTGAACAAAAGGGTTCTTAGAAAACGTGGTCGTGTGGTGCCAGGTGCCCTGGGCAGCTCCTCCCTGTGCAAGGATCCTGCGTGGCTCTGCCAGCGTGTCCAGAACTGTGGCCACGGTCCCCGTTTTCCTCAGGTACAGTCTCCTGGAAGAAGGAAAATGGTGACTGATTTAATTTTGTTAGGATTGGGGTGCAGTGGCTCACGCCTGTAATCCCGGCACTTTGGGAGGCCGAGGTGGGCGGATCACGAGGTCTGGAGTTCAAGACCAGCCTGACCAAAATGGTGACACCCTGTCTCTACTAAAAATACGAAAATTAGCTGGGCGTGGTGGCGCGTGCCTGTAATCGCAGCTGCTCAGGAGGTCGAGGCAGAAGAATTGCCTGAAGCTGGGAGGCGGAGGCTGCAGCCGAGACTGCACCACTGCACTCCAGCCTGGGTGACACAGCGAGACGGCATTTCAAAAGAAAAAACAAAACAACAATAACAGAACGTGCCAGCAGTCTCACAAACATCACAGGATTACACACAGACCATTATTTTTTTTTTTGAGGCGAAGTCTTGCTCTGTTGCCCAGAGCGCAGTGGCACGACCTTGGCTCAGGGCAACCTCTGCTTCCTGGGTTTTTCAAGCAATTCTCCTGCCTCTGGCTCCCGAGTAGCTGGGATTACAGGTGTACACCACCATACCCAGGTAATTTTTGTGTTTTTAGTGGTGATGGGGTTTCACCATGTTAGCCAGGCTGGTTTTGAACTCCTGACCTCAAGTGATCTGCCTGCCTCAGCCTCCCAAAGTGCTGGCAGTACAGGCGTGAGCCATCGCACCTGGCTGACACACAGAGCATTGTAAAAGAACGAGGCCATCAGACATTGCTGAACATATTCAGGTAAAATAAAATATTGATCCCTCTTTTAAGCCACTAAAAAATATGAACTGACTTAAAAATTAAATGCCAACATTCACTGAGCACTTCCCATGACCAGCGCTCTGACCGCCAAATCGCTAGAGAAGCAGTAGCAGTGGGAGTACGGCCTCGGGTTAGAGACGGGGGCTCTGAGGTTCAGAGAGGCCGAGACACCTGTGCTCGTCTCTCGGCTTGTCACTGGCAAGCCTGGACTCAAACCCAGCTGTGCCGGATGCTAAAGCCTGTGGCTGCTCCTCTCGTAAGCCGTGTGTGCCGTGTCCCACCCTGAGCCGTGATGCTTGCTGAACTGAGTATCTCCTGAATGATCTGTTAGACATGCAGTGTGGCCTTTGTATGAGGTGAGCAGTGGTCTGCTCTGATTCCCTGTGAGCTGAATGACCAGGGTCAGCAAGGGCAGAGGAAACTTCTCAAAGCCATATAAAGTACATATGTGGTTTCTGAAAAGTTTTCAGTACTTCAATTGCACTTTTTTTTTTTGAGACGGAGTTTCGCTCTTGTTACCCAGGCTGGAGTGCAATGGTGCAATCTCGGCTCACCGCAACCTCCGCCTCCTGGGTTCAGGCAATTCTCCTGCCTCAGCCTCCTGAGTAGCTGGGATTACAGGCACGTGCCATCATGCCCAGCTAATTTTTTGTATTTTTAGTAGAGACGGGGTTTCACCATGTTGACCAGGATGGTCTCAATCTCTTGACCTTGTGATCCACCCGCCTCGGCCTCCCAAAGTGCTGGGATTACAGGCTTGAGCCACCGCGCCCGGCCCCAATTGCACTTTTAAAAAGCACTTACTCTTATAAGTGATGCGTATGCTAATTATTGATGTTTTTCTATTAACTGAAGCACGTTCCTCCTCTTTGAGAGCCTCTTTTTTTTTTGAGATGGAGTCTCGCTGTTGCCCAGGCTGGAGTGCAATGGCACAGTCTCGGCTCACTGCAACCTCCCTCTCCCAGGTTCAAGCGATTCTCCTGCCTCAGACTCCAAAGCTGCAACTTCAGACTCCAAAGCTGCGCACTACCACACCCGGTTAACTGTTGGATTTTTAGTAGAGACGGGGTTTTACCATGCTGGCCATGCTGGGTCTTGAACTCCTGACCTCAAGCGATCTGCCTACCTTGGCCTCCCAAAGTGCTGCGCTTACAGGCGTGAACCACCGGCCCTCAGAGCCTAATTCTAATGATTGGATGCAAAGAATAAAAGTTCCATTCATTTAAAGATATTCCAAAATTTGGCTTTTCTCCCCTGCCTCTTTCCTTCTGTCCTGCACGGGAATGATCATTTGCGCTGAGATGCTGCTTCAGCAGGGCAAGCGTTACCTTCCCTGCTTTTCACATCTCTGCTTCTCTCTCTGGACTTCTCAGTGGACCCAGACGTCAAACCGTCAGTCTTCTTCTGTAACTGGAACAGAGTGCAGAGAAGGCCAAGTCAGGGGCAGGAGACAGCAGGGGAGTGTCTGCCGCTCTTCCAGCAGCTCCTGTTGCCTGGAGATGCTGCAGTGGGAAGGCCTGCGGTCTCCATCCTGTGCGTCCAGGCGCTCCCGACACTGGCTCTTCAGAGGCAGCTCTGTGAGCTCTGTCCCGCTACTTCTGGTGCCTCATCTGGGGCCTGGAGGGGGAGCTCACCCGGCTGCAGGCACCAGAGCTGCAAGGACTAGTATCCCCGACTGCACATCAGGGCTCAGGACTGGAGACTCAGGCCTCACAGCTATGGCTCTCGAAGGGCCCACGAGAGAGGCAGGAGCCCCTTCAGCTCTCCTGCGGGAGTCTGGAGTGGGGCATGCTTCTTGCTACATCTGCCCCTCTGCATAACTGCTCTCAGCCTTCCAGAGGTTTAGAGACCTTTCTGTGGATTTCCAGTGGGAGACTCTAGCTAGAGAAGTCGGGGCAGCTGGTCTGGGTTTTCCTAAGCAATTGCTGAGCATCTCCCACGTGCCTGGCCTGGTGCTCCAGGAGAGTGTGGACATGGGGAGCTCGGGGCCGTCAGTGGAGGGAGAGGAGTGCAGCACAAGGGTAGGCCTGAAATGGCTCAGCTTTCAACAGGGCGTTGTGGGCCATGTGGGCGCCAGGAGCGCCCATGCAGAAAAGATGGGGTGGTGGGCACAGGAACGAGGGGAGCCCTGACTGACGGGCTGTGGAGAGTGCTTCAATGGCACAGAGGGCATTGAGGGGAGTGGGGGTGGCAGAGGTAACACTGGCCAAGGCCAGGAGGTCAAACCCTGCAGGGGTAGCGACACTGTTCTAGCTGCCTGGGGGCACTGGAGGGGGGAGGCAGGAGGGTGGGCAGGGAAACGGCCACATCATGGGCAGCTGGACAGCAGAAGGCTGGGGCAATCCATGGAAAGACTGCATGGGCCCTGAGCCTGTGACCTTGACCCCTTCCTCCAAAACAGTATCAATCCAACAGCAACCTAAAGCCAGCCCCAGGCTCCCTGGCCCCTGAGAGGTGCTGGTGTATGTATGTTCTGGGCCCAGGAGCTGGCAGGTGAGTGGTCACTTTGTCCCTGTGCCAGGGGAGGGCCCCTTTCTACCCCTTGGCCTTCTCTGAACAAGTCAGCCCTGGGGCCAGGATGGGCCAGGCACTATGCTCAGAGGGGGCCGAGATGCCCTAACAGTGGCCGATACACCCCAGGACACCTGGGTGCCCACAGAGGAGGGTAACGGTTGTGATTCTCATGAAGGGCAGGGCCAGTCAACTCCCTGGAAGGCGCCGAGCCCTGACACGTCCTCGGTGAATGCAGTTTCGGTTCTCTGATCACATTCCCTAATCTTACTGAGCCAGGCTTTTTCCTGGAAGGGACAAGTGCTCCTGTCCATGGGGCCACCTTCAGCGGTGCCCTGCTTGGGGCAGGTCCAAGACCCTGGAGTCAGGAGTGCGGAGGGCCGTGTGCCTGCTTGCCCCCGGGAAGGCGCTTCTCCACGTGCGTTTTACCTCTCTCATGGCGTCGTCTAACCGCTTCAGCTCCTCGTAGCGATCTCGGGATTCCCAAAGCGGCTGCAGCATGATTTCCTCAACCATGGGGAAGAGCTGTGGGAGGCAAAGGGATTCATTCAGAGTCCCTCATTCTTAAGGCCATGGGAAATGTCAGAGAAAAGCAGGTGTCAGGTGCATTGCACGGAAGCCTCTGGGCCAGTCCCAGCTCCTGGAAACCCTCGTGCTGGCCTGGCTGTTCCCGCCTTGCAGTGGCTCTGTCTCTGGCCCTTGTTACCCTCCATGAAGTCCTACAGAAAGTCCCCTCCCTGCCTCGTGTGTCCCCTACCCCCGTGAGATAAGGGTGGGGGACAGGTTGGGAGGTTCTTACAAAGACACAGGGCAGGGGAAAGGAGCTGACAGGTCTCCCGGCTGGGGGTCCTGGGAGCGGGAAGAGGGGATGCCCTGGAGCAGAAGGGTCCGCAGCACACCGGAGCCTGAAAAGGGGAGGGTGTGAGGCTGGGAGCCCAGATCCAGCCACGGCCCAGTGGGGGAAACAAGAGGGGCCTGTTTTGGATACGCTGGGGGTGTCTTGAGGTGGGGCCTTGGCAGGGGCCCTGTGGGGAGCTGGGCAGGAAAAAGCTGTGTGCAGCGAGCATGGCCTCGGGGGCTGGGTACGGTGGAGACCGGGACCTGGACAGGGGCTTCACAGTGGTTCCTCCACAGGTGCAGACTCGGCCGAACTGGGGCGCAGAGCAGGGGACAGGAGAGTCAACAGCCGATGCTGCCTCCAGGGTCTTGAAGGCCAGCAGTGATGGACAAGGGCAGTGAGGGTCCCCCAGGGCCCAGAGAGGCAAGGCAGGGAGGGCAGCACAGAGTGGGAGATGCTGGGGCCACGTGCCAGGCTGTGGATGGCAGGGACAGTGGTCACCATGACAGCCGGGGAAGAGGGTGCTGAGGATGTGCAGGTGTGCCTGTGTACGTGTATATGTGCATGTGTGTGCCTGCGTGTGTGCATGTGTGTACATGCATGTGCATACCTGTGTGTGCATGTGCATATCAGTGTGCCTATGTACGTGTGTGCCTGTGTGCATGCCTGTGTGCCCATGCGTATGTGTGTGCATGTGTGTGCATGTACATGCATGTGTCCCTATGTGCATGTGTGCACACGTGTACATGTATATGTGTACCTGCACGTGCATGTGTGTGTGCCTGCATGTGTGCAGGTGTGTGCCTGGGTGCACATGTGTGTGTGCTCTTGTATCTGAGTGCATGCACGTGTGGCATGTGGCGACAGTGGCTCACCTTGGTCACTGTTTCAAACATTGGGATCAGGACAAACTTGATGAACCCAATCTGGGCTGTAGCCTTGGTCACTTTGTCTCGGTCCATGAACGGGGCGACGGGGAGGCCTTCTGACTTCTCACGGTCGCTCTGCAGGGAATGCAGTAGACAGCGACGTTAAAGACAGACACACCCGGAACCGGATCACCGTTCTTAGAGAAAGACAAGACACGCCAGTTAACCAGCGACCAACCCAGCCGCACACAAACGTGTGTCAGTAAGAACAAGGAGAAGGCGGCGGCATCTTCAGAGCTGGGCCAGCAGGTCTGGTGGGAAGACCGAGCTTACGGATAGGCAGAGGCGAGCTGGGTGTATCCCAGGGCTGCAGAAGCATCTACAGAAACCCTCCCGAGTTCTCCGGGGTCAATCAAGCTGTGGTATTAATGTGTAGGGCTTGCTTTCGGCTGGCCTGGTTTCTCTGCCCCTGACTTTCCCATGGCCACCTGTGTGAGCTGACCCGCTGGTCTCGGTCCTTTCGGGGCTCTGTCCTGCCTCCGTAGTTCTTGTTTCTTTCAGGCGATTTGCTCGACAAGCCTCCCTCTAAGAGTGGCTCAGTGAGCAGCGACAGGTGGCAGTTCCACAACATTAGCTTTTCAGGGTCGTCACCACCTTTCAGGTCTCAGATCATAAGCAATTTCATTTCTGATGTGCGTGTGCCGTGAAGGCTTTCTGGAGGCTGACCTGTGGGTCCACCCTGGCGTGCTCTGTGGAACGTGAGCCCTTACGAAGTGGGCTGCTCTGCAAGACTCTTACCTGCATAAAATATTCCTCTAACAAGCAGTCCACCCAAGGCTCTGCAACTTCCATTGGCCGGACCTCGTTAGAGATATCACAGCATTTTATCAAAATCATCTTCAGCTGAAAGAAGAGGTTCTGGAATTGAGGTAACAGAAGGTAGAACCCGGCCTGCTGTGCTGCTTGGCTCTGAACTTGCCATTACCAGCAGGAAGAGACCGAGGACCATGAAGCTGGACCAGGCAAATGAGCTTGGCTGACTTCCAGGAGGACAGGCTCCCTCCTCAATGGAGAATGAACCTTCAAGGTCCTGTGTGGGTCCCCTCCTTCCAGCCTTTCTGGCCACCCCAGCCCAGGCGATGCCCCCCAAAGCACTTCCCCATGCCTGGCCACCCCCTATTTTCTGCTGGTCCCCAGGTGGGTGCCTTGCTCATCTTCCCAGGGGACGGGAGCTCCCTCCAAGCTTGGCCAGGGTTCGGCACACCATGGGTGCTTCAGGAGGAGACGGGGCAGGCCCTGGGGTGCAGCAATTTCCACCTGAACTAGGCCAACAGTCACTATAGGACAGGCTGTGGAGGGCTGGCGTCCCTCAGTCCCGCCTGCACCAGGCACAAATGACCGGGGCCTGCCCTTTCTAAAAGGCAGACACTGGGCAACCTAGGTGTACCTTCTCATGGGTGAGGCCCCTTGCCCCTTCTCTGGCCACCTTGTCCTGGTTTTAGAGGAGTGCTGGGCTATGGTGTGGAATGGATGGGTGATGCCTGGTGGGGGATGCTGGCTTGGGGAGCAGGAGCTGGGTCGGAGTTGCCCCCAGAGAGGTGGGCTTTCAGGGTACCATGCTAGGGCTGTGCCTTCATGGGAGAGCTGGTTTCATTCTCTGGGAAACAGAGCAAGATGCGTGGCCTTCACGCATGTATCTCCCTCAAATCCAAAAGAGATGGAGGAATGGGAGAGTGCCCCTCTGACCATGAAGGAGGTTCCGTCAGGAGGGAGGCCCTGCCCTGGGCTTTCCTAGTAAGAGCAACGACCTCAAAAACCAGATATATAGACACCTTGTTCCAATGCAAGACTAAGGATTTCGGCTTCTTGGCTCCCAGTGTGAGCTGGATGGATGACCCGCTCAACCAGCCCACTGCTTGGCTGCCCACCCAGGCAGAACAAGCCCACTCACCAGGGTCGTGTGCTCCTCATTGCTGTAGTCAAAATTCTCCATTTTCTCTTTGAAAGAATCCATGATTTCTGCATGCCTTGCCATGTCAGTGGCCAAGATTAACGTGATCATTCCCTGAAGAGCAAGAGAATGAAATGTTAACACAGGGCGTATCCCAAAAACTGTTCAACGGACGCTTCCTGTGTACTGAGCCCCTGCACACATTATTTCATCAATCCCTCATTCTGGTTCCTATGTGCATCCATCACCCCTCCATTCATTTGTCCACACATCATCCACCCACCCAAAACCCATTCATCCATCTATCCATCCATACACCCACTAGCCCATTCATCCTCCATCCATCCATCCATCCATACTTCTTTCTATCCATTTATCCATCCCTCCATTCATCTACCCATCCACCCACCTGTCCATTCATCTACCCATCCACCCATCCATCAATCCATCCATCCACCCACTCACCCATTCATTCTCCATCCATCTACCCATCCATTCATCTACCCATCCATCCTTCCATCCATCAATCCATCTATTCATCCATCCATCCATCCATCTGTCCCTCCATCCATCCACGTATCCATTTATCCATCATCCATCCATCTATCCACTCATCCATCTACCCACCCATCTGTCCTTCCATTTATCCACCCATCCATCCTTCCACCCATCCATCCTTCCATCCATCCATCAATCCAGCCCTCCCTCCCTCCCTCCATCCATCCATTTATCCATCATCCATCCATCTATCCACCCATCCATCAACCCACCTGTCCATCCTTCCATCTCTGTCCATCCATTTGTCCGTCCTTCTTTTCTTTCTTCCGTTTATCCATCTATCAATCCACCTATCCATTCACCCATCTATCTATCCATTCATCCATCTATCCATCCATCCATCCATCCATCCATCTATCCATCCATCCATCCATCCATCCATCCATCCATCCATCCATCCAAGCACCCATTCATCCATCCCACAAGCATTTACAGAACCCATCTCTGTGCCAGGTATATCTGCTACTTTCAAGAAAATAAAACCATAAGCATCAGATAGAAAACCCAAACCCATCAAAGTAGGTACTTTCAAATGTATATTTGGGGGGGGGGCATCACTTGCATCTTGAATTATTCAATTTTCCTATAAACATTTAATTGTGTTATTAGTGAAGCATTTATTCCTGAAATCTTCCATGACAAAATATATTTTTAAAAAATTGTTAAAACTAATTTTGCCCCTAGAGGAGAGTCATATTTTGAAGTCAGTGAAGCATGTGAAGCAGGACAATGCTGGTGTGTCCCCATGGTGGCTGGGTTCGAGGACGATCCCATGTGCAGAGTGGCTGCTCCTCCAATCAGGTGCCACCTCCTTCTCTCGTGGGATGCTCTCCGACATGGCTCGGTGGGACAAGGCCTACACTAAGGGGTGCTCACTTGCTTTGATTCCCCAGATTCTGTCCCTGCAGGAGCTCCCCACTGGGGTAGCGGAGGCAGGTACAGTGTTCTCTCTTCCTGGCTGCCCCTTTACCTACTGCAGGCGGAGATTCACCACACCTTATTGTAGCCACACAGGGCACCTGCTTGCACGGTGGGGAGGGGCGAGCATGGATGAGAGGCCAGAGAGCCTACAGATAAGGGGGAGATAACCGGTGACTCAGTAATGACTGCAAATTGTCTCTGTTGAATTGTGTGTGTTTGTGTGATGATGTCATCACAGGCCCACGAGCCCTGCGTCTGTGCGTCAGCACCTAGTGGGTACCGAAGGGCAGCTGTCGGTGCTCCTCCCAGGCTGTCACCAGGCACACCGTGCATGTGGATGGATGGATGGGTAGATGGAAATGTTCCCTTCTGCTCCTTTCACACTCACAGCGGCCGGCACAGCACAGGCCAGCAGAGGCCTGGACCGCAGCATCCCGGTGAACTTCAGCCCGGTTCTGCCACCTCTGCTTTTGGGACATGAGGACATGTGACAATTTTGCAGGGGGCCGTGATGCCTCGGGGCCTGTCCCAGGGGGGTGCTGCTTCCTTGGACCTTCCTCAAATGTTTCCCTGACTCCCGTTTTTTACATTGAGCTTTGAACTTCCTGGAAGCGTAGACAAATTGGAAAGTCGTGGTCGACGAGGCTGCTGCTCTCTGATAAAGGGAGCACTGGAGTCCAGACAGCCTTTGTCGGCTGCCTCTGGAAGGAGCCATTTAAACTTCCAGTGGCTGAGGTCTGCCTGGTGGAACGGCAGAAGACGGGACACTGGGTGAGTGTCCTGGGGCCGCCACACCAAGTGGCACAAACCAGGCAGCGTACAACAAACATTCTCACGGTGCAGGAGGCCAGAGCCAAGATCCAGATGTGGGCAAGGCCTGCGCCCTCCAAAGGCTCTGGGGGAGGGTCCTTCCTTGTCTCCTCCTGCTCCTGGGGGCCCCGGGAGTCCCTTGCTTTGGGGCTGCGCCACTCCAGCCACCGCTCACCGGCTCTTCACATGGCCTTCTCCCTGTGTCTGCACCATTTTTCCTTCTGTCTCTTCCAAGGACACTAGGCTTTGGATTTGGGGCCCCCTTGGGCAATCCACAACGATCTTATCTGGGGATCTTAACAAGTACGAATGCACAGACCCTTTTCCCAAATAAGGTCACGTTCACCGCAGGTGGACCTTGTTTGAAGGACGCTGCTATTCAACCCACTGCATTTCTCCGAGAGCTTCCCTCCCCTGCAGATGTCAGACAGTGAGGGTTTGAGAGGAATTCCCGTGTGAAAGGGGCGTGATTCCGGTGAGCCGCAAGTGTTTGTCCGGGGCGGGTGGACTGGATCACCCTCTCCTGCAGATGTCCTCTCATTCTCTCTGCCTCACCCTCTCCAGAGGCAGAAAGCCCTCTTATCTAAAATGGAAGAGGTGGCCAAGTGCAGTGGCTCATGCCTATAATCCCAGCACATTGGGAGGCTGAAGCAGGAGGATCGCCTGAGGTCAGGAGTTCGAGACCAGCCTGGCCAAGATGGCGAAACCCCATCTCTACTAAACATACTGAAAATCTGCTGGGTGCAGTGGCTCACACTTGTAATTCCAGCACTTTGGGAGGCCAAGGCGGGCGGATCTTGAGGCCAGGAGTTTGAGAGCATCCTGGCCAACGTGGTGAAACTGGGTCTCTACTAAAAATACAAAAATTAGCTGGGTGTGGTGGCGTGTGCCTGTAATCCCAGGAGGCTGAGGCAGGAGAACTGCTCGAACCCAGGAGGTGGAGGATGCAGTGAGCCGAGATGAGATTGTGCCACTGTACTCCAGTCTGGGCGACAGAGCAAGACAGTCTCAAACAAAACAAAACAACAGAATACTGAAAATTAGCCAGCTGTAGTGGCACACGCCTGTAATCCCAGCTACTCAGGAGGCTGAGGCAGGAGAATTGCTTGAACCTGGGAGGCGGAGGTTGCAGTGGGCTGAGATTGCACCACTGCACTCCAGCCTGGGCGATAGAGACTCTGTCTTCAAAAAAAAAGAAAGGGAGGGGGCTGACGGGCCGTGGGTAGCAGGTGACAGCACCTGGAGTTATGGGGCAGTGGGTAGCCTTCCTACGTTGGATGCAGTAGACATGTCTGTCCAGGGCCTGGCCCCTCCTTGGTCAGGCTATGTACCTTCGCTAAGTCTCAGTTTCCTGGGCTGGAAGACAGACAAAGCATTTATCTCAAAGGGGCCAGTGGAGGCTGAATTAAATAGAAGCTGGGAAGTGTGGGTCAGTGGGATACATGTGCGCATGGCGAGGGTACCCTCTTTTTGGGGCTCCACTCTGGGACCTGGAGGTGAGGAAGGAGAGAGGGGTTCCCCTGGGTCCCCAGGGCACTGCTGTGGCCTGGAGCTTCTGGGAGCCTCTATCTACTGGAGAGTGGGGCTGCCCTGCCCCCACCACGGATGCACCCCTCTCCGGTTGGAGGCCCTCACCCGCGCACCTGTCGGATCTGCTTGAACCCATCCGCAGGGACGCTGGAGAAGATGTTGCACTCGGGCTGGGCGAGGATCTGGAAGGCCACGGCACAGTGGTGGTTCTCCAGTGGCGAGATGTCATTGTAGCGGACCGCCAGCTCCGTGCGGGCATTGATCTGGTACCTGGGGGGCCAGGGCAGCGTGAGGGGAGGCTCAGGCACCCTCACCCCATGAGGGACACCTCACTCCCACCTCCTGGCCCTCTGCCATTTCTTTTCTCACTCTCTTCTGGCCCCTGCTCTCTGCCTTCCCTGCAGAAGCCAGCTGGGAGTCTGTCCAGGGAGGGACGAGTTCCTGAGAGGGGCGAGTGGAGCCGCCATCCCTGCGTACACACCTGACACAGCCAGAGCTCTGCGGTGCACCTGAGCCTGGAGCCAGGCATGCACAGGGCTGGGAAAGCCCCCCGGGGTCTGATAATCCTGAAGGTTCCTGCTCCGGGAGACCCAAGGCCCTGGGCAAAGCCCAGAAGCTGGAGCTGTGTCATTGGAGGCAGAGCTGGAGCTGGGAGGCTGCCATTGACAGCTCCATCTGGGAACTGCTCTGAGGGTTGGGCTGATAGGTTCCCTCTGGCAGCAAGGGTGCCTTTTACAAGGAAAAAAAGAGAAAAGCCTGTACATACGTGTTGTTGTAGCCGGGATGGTCCAGATCGTGGCAGATGGCTGCTGTCATTAGGATCAGGATATCCATTTGGGAAAACTTCTCCTGGATTGGAAAACAAGCATAGGTGTTTGCCCTCTCCACTTGGAGGGTGGGACGGGGTGAGGGGGGTGGAACTGGGTGAGGGGCAGTGGTGGAGAGGACAAAGCCCCTGCAGCCACGTGGAGTCTCCCGGCGCGGTGGGAGAGGACTGGCCTGCCTGCGGGGTGGAGGAGTGACCAAGTCCGGGTGCACTTGCTCAGGTAATCCTAGCAGCAGCCTCTCCCATGGGGAGACTGACGGGTAAGGGTGCTTCCCTAGAAGGGCAGAGCGGCTGAGGACCCCGTGCCTGTGGCATTCTTGGTGGGAGGGGGCTGCTGCTCCCCGGAAGGAGCCTCCGCCTGACCCAGAGATGGAGGTCTGGGTGTGCGGCGGGCAGGACCCACCTGGAGACCGCAGAGCCAGACCATGCTGTACATCATCTGGGCCACGCAGAAGCAGTGCCGGAAGTTGTGGAAGGGGTTGTTTCTGTAGTTGTCGTGCACACAGAGCTGCGGGAGGCAGGGGGTCGGGGTAACCCTGTGCCTGGGCCCACCCACTGCTCCTCCCAAGCCACCCAGAAGGCTGTGCGCTGGCTTGAATGTTCTCTGCCAAACCCTCATCCCAAGCAGAGGTCAACAGTCTTCTCGTGTTTACCACAGATGCCAACGAGGTGATGCGGAGACGCTGAGAACGTCAAACGGGCCACAGCATGGCGCCTGGGGCAGGTGCGGGGACAGAGCTCCCACCAGGGGTTTTCACCTTGCAGTCAAGGACGTTGGGGCACAAAGTTAGGGGGTTGGGAGGGGAGACTCCGAGAGGGGACTCGTGGTCCTCAATCCCATGAAATCTTTAATAGGCTTTTAGTATTTGGTTGTGAACAATATTTAATTAAAAATACCTGCTGCTAAACATATTCACACAGACATCACATGCACACACCCACACTCATTCCTGCACACTCATACACTCCCCACATCCACAGATACACATGTACACACACACCCCACATCCACATCCACACACGCACACACACCCCACATCCACACACATGTACACACATGCACCCACACACACCCCACATCCACACACGTACACACACACCCCACATCCACATCCACACACAGACACCCCACATCCACACATCCACATCCACACACAGACACACCCCACATCCACACACATGTACACACATGCACCCACACACACCCCACATCCACACACATGTACACACACACCCCACATCCACAGATACACATGTACACACACCCCCCACATCCACACATCCACATCCACACACGCACAGACACCCCACATCCACATCCACACAGACACACCCCACATCCACACACATGTACACACATGCACCCACACACACCCCACATCCACACATGTACACACACACCCCACATCCACATCCACACACAGACACCCCACATCCATACACATGTACACACATGCACCCACACACACCCATCCACAGACACACATGTACACACCCCACATCCACAGATACACATGTACATACACAGACACACCCCACATCCACACACACACATACACATGCACAGACACACCCCACATCCACACACATATACACACATGCAACCCCCACACACCCCACATCCACAGATACACATGTACACGCACCCACACACCCACATCCACACACATGTACACACAAGCACCCCCACACACCCCACATCCACACACACATGTACACACAGCCCCCACATCCACATATACACATGTACGCACCCCCCACATCCACACACATGTACATACAAGCACCCCCACACACCCCACATCCACAGACACACATGTACACACACCCCCCACATCCACAGATACACATGTACACACACAGACACATCCCACATCCACACACAGATACACATGCACACACAGACACACCCCACATCCACACAGAGACACACCCCACATCCATACAGATACACACATGCACATCCATTCTCACACACATGAGCTCCCACACACCCTATATCCACACACAGATACACACATGCAGACATATCCCACATCCACAGATACATGCACACACCCATACTGACACACCCACTCCCACCCCACATTCACACATACCCACCCCTAAACACACACACAGACACCCCCTGCACGCTCACATCCACACCCCTACACTCACACATATGAATACACTCCCCCACACTCAGACACACACACACTCCCACCCACACTCAGACACACACATTCCCACCCACACACCCACACTCACACGCAGACACACAAACTCACCCACCACACGCAGATGCACGCTCCCCCCCCACGGTCCCACACACCCACACATGCACACACACACTCACATGCAGACACACCCCCCACCCCCCCACACACATACACTCACATGGAGACACTCCCACCCACACACTCCCAAACACCCACACTCACATGCAGACACACACTCCGGCCCACACCCACACCCACACCCACTCCCACCCACACAGACACACACGCTCCCACACGCTGCTGCTTTAGCACACGCTGCTCTGCTTGATGATGTCAGAGTCTCACTATTTTCTTGCTCATCAGAGCAGGAGCTTGGGTGTAAACGTTTTTTGGTGGAAGGATGAACAGAGGCAGGCTGACTGTCCTCACAGAACTCCCGGGGAACGTCGCCTCCGCTCTCAGGGAGCGCAGTGCCATCAGGAAGGTGCCCTGGTGATGCATTCCCTCCATGCCTGTGGAACTGGATGAAACCACCTGCCCGGGAGGAACCAAAGGCGGGTCTGGCACTCACCAGCCACCTCCTGAGGGTGACGGGGTTGATGCTGAAGTCCCTGACCAGCCCGAGGTCGTGGTACATGTGCTCCAGGCAGCTCAGCATCTGTGGGCACAGAAGGGTGGGAATTGGGCAGCCGTGTAGCCGGCTCCCCAGCCCCTGGCTTCCCTCTGTCGTCCTGAAGTGCAAGCAAGGCGGTCGGCAGGAGGGTGGGCTCTCCCCCACCCAGAAAGTCTGCCGAGAGCGAAGCCTGGTCGGCGAGATGCAGGAGAGGTCTTCGGACCGGTCTTTCCACGCCACCCAGATGGGAGGGGCTTTGAGAGCGCACTGAAGGGTCTGG
Source organism: Saguinus oedipus (assembly GCA_031835075.1). NCBI lineage: Eukaryota > Metazoa > Chordata > Mammalia > Primates > Cebidae > Saguinus > Saguinus oedipus. The sequence goes on from CM063186.1 coordinate 69,400,310, forward strand.
GGGGAGGTGGAGAGCTGGTTCCGAAGTCAAGGAGAATTGTAAGAAAACAAGGATGGCGACGAGGCGAGAGAGCACAGCCTGCTCGCAAATCTCCACACCAAAAGCTTTTATTGATTTCTGCACATGAAAAACAATCTCAGTGGATCAGTGTCACAGCTGAGGTTTCCAGGACACAGGACACAGTTTTATCCGGCACACACCTGAGCATGGGCAGGTCACAGAGAGAAGGCCCTTTCCTTGCCTGAGGCTGGAGATGAAAGGCGCTTTGATGATCTACATCCAGAAACACTGAGCTTTGCTCTTCCGGGGCCCCGCTGGGACCGGAGACACTTTGACTTCTTAACTGCAGTGTGCAGATGGAGCCCGCCCTGGGAAAGCCGCTCCTTCTAACCCTTTTTCATGGAGCTCTGGCTTCTCTTGAGACCCCTGTTCAAGCCGAAACAGATTCTGTTTTCAGAGGATTTATTGTCATGGTGGACATCTATTTCAATGCAGCACAGTCAGTGCCTTGGAGCTAATTAAGTTAGGGAGGAAAATATGAAGTGAGTTTTAAAAATGAGAGTGGGCATTGCTTTCTGGAAAAACCAGGTCTTGGGTGGGGAGCCCAGCAGGAGGGGAGACGTGCAGAAAAGGGGCAGTTTAGACGCCCCTGGCAGGTGTCCCCCGCCCAGGGCCCCCCACCTGTGCCCGCCTCCAGCCCAGCCGCCCGCTGCCTGCTGTCTGTACAGGGCACTGGGCTTGCCCTGCTGGAGCCCAGCATGGCTTCCCGCCTGCCTCTGCTCATTGCACGACCTTCTCTTCCCAAAAGGGCATGTTATGAACCAAACTGCACGTTCCCCTAAGTCAATGTGTTAAAGTCTTGACCCCAGTGGGCTGTTTGGAGACCGGGCCTTTACGGAAGTCAGGAAGGTTCCATATGGTCAGGGTGAGGCCTTGGTCCGACGGGGCTGTTGTCTTTCTCTTGAAATGAAGTCTCACTCTGTCACCCAGGCTGAAGTGCAATGGCACGATCTCAGCTCAGTGCAACCTCCGCCTCTCAGGTTCAAGTGATTCTCCTGCCTCAGCCTCCTGAACAGCTGGGATTACAGGTGTGCGCCACCATACTTGGCTAATTTTTGTATTTTTAGTGGAGCTGGGATTTACCATATTGGCCAGGCTGGTCTTGAATTCCTGACCTCGTGATCTGTCCACCTCGGCCTCCCAAAGTCCTGGGATTATAGGTGTGAGCCACCGTGCCCAGCTGGGACTGGTGTCTTTATAAGAAGAGGAAGAGGACTAGGGGTGCGTGTGCAGAGAGAACAGGCCACAGGAGGACACAGCAAGACGGTGGCTGTCTGCAAGCCACGGACAGAGGCCCCTGGAGAAGCCACACCTGACAGGCACCTTGATCCCGGACTTCCAGCTCCAGAACTGAGGAATGAACTTCTGTGGCCGAAGCCACCCCAGTCTCTGCACTCTGCTATGGCAGCCTCAGCAAACTAGGACAGGGTGTGCCACCAAAATCTATTTGTACTTGTTACGCTGTGTATGAGGCCTGGAAATGCTGCCAGGGAGGTGCGTTTTTGTAGATCGAAGCTTGCAATCATGGCATTGATGAGGCGGCTCTAAAGGAGGCAGAGGGTTCTCTAGCATTGCAGAGAATCCATCTGGAAAACTGGAAACTCCTCCACATGCGGCCACAGATGGGAGCTTGGAATGTCACCTGGGAAACGTCCTTAAAGCACGTGAACCACATACTCATTTTCCTTGGGAAGACAGTGCAGATATAGCTTGGATAATGTGCAAGGCATCAGTCCGGCTTTTGGAGATGGGGCCCCACGTGAGGACAGGAGGGCTGGCTCCCAGGCCGCTGTCAGCTGCTGCCTGGATCACCCAGCCAGGGGCCTCGTTGCCCAGAGCGGCTGGCCCCTCACTGTCCTGAATGCTGGTGCTTAGGACTCTAGGGGCTGCAGCCTGGAAAATCCTCGCTTTCCACCTGAGCAGCCCAGATGCTCAAGGCAGCCCTGAAGGGCAGATGTGTCTGCTGTTAAATCAGAGTCAAGAGGAGATGCCAACTGGCAGACAGAGCCACCTGGTGCCGCTTACGTGGCCTACGTGGAGGCTGTGGGGCAGGAGGGCCACATGCATCTGTGGCTGCACGTGCAGTCCTGAGCTCTGGGCAGGCACGAGGGAGTGGGCAGCTCCTGCATGCGGCGGCAGGTCCTGGTCTGAGTGGGCCGCATGGTCCACTCGTGGGGGACTCATGAGATGACGGGGGAGGCTCCTGAAGCCTCCTAGCTCTGCACTCGATAGAGGCGGGCCACAGCCCTGGGCAGAGGCCCTAACAGATGGGAGGGCATGGCAGCCTGAAGTCATGTCCCCCGTCTGGTTTGTGATGGGCAGGACACTGGCTCGAGCCACCGGGAGAAAGACAGGGTCGCCCCTGCTGGAAGGGAGAGAGGTGCTCACCTGTGGGCACTGGCCTTCTCTGAGTGCCAGCTGCCTCATGGGCAGCCACATGCAGTTCTGTGGGGCCGAGAGGGCTGTTTTCCTGTGTGTCCCTTTAGTTGTCCCTCTTTGCCACTCACATTCCAAAATTCTTGGCATCGCCAGATCGGACAGAGGCCAACGCTCCTGTCTTGGGCATCTCTGCGTTCTCACACGCAGGCAGCTAGATGCTTCTGGGAAGCACTGGAACCCTCATCCGTCTCCTGGGGTGACCTTGGGACCTGCTGGGCAGAAACCACGGGCCGTGGGAGACACCACCCAGAGGCTGAGTCCAGCTGCTGGGAGCCGTCTGCCATCCCTGAGAGTGAGTGTGAATCCACTCTGCAATCAGAGGACAGAGAGGTGGCCTTTCTATGACGGACGCACAGATCCCTCAGCTTTGTGGGCCCCACCTCCCCAGTCACAGCGGCCTGTGCTCAAAGGGTTCCCTGGTAGGCGGTGGCAGAAAAGGCAGTAAGTGCCATTTCCATGCAGGCGCTCTGCCGTCAGTGACCCCTGGCTTAGCTCTTCCTCACAAGAGGCTGCAGTCAAAATGACTTTGGAGATGGTGATTTTTTTTTTTTTTTTTGAGATGGAGTGTCCCTCTTGTTGCCCAGGCTGGAATGCAATGGCATGATCTTGGCTCACCACAACCTCTGCCTCCTGGGTTCAAGCGATTCTCCTGCCTCAGCCTCCTGAGTAGCTGGGATTATGAGCATGAGCCACCACACCTGGCTAATTTTGTATTTTTAGTAGAGATGGGGTTTCACCATGTTGATCAGGCTGGTCTCGAACTCCTGACCTCCGGTGATCCGCCCGCCTTGGCCTCCCAAAGTGCCGGGATTACAGCTGTGAGCCCCTGCACCTCACCAGGGACGGTGATTTTTCTGCACGATGCTCCAGGCGCAGAGGCTGGAGCAGGAGTCGGTGTGCTCTAACCGTCTGCAGGGTCTGCTTGCTGGGGACTTGCTCTGCCCAGTCTCAGCTTTGGTGCGGGGTCCCTGGGAGCCGCCGCTGCAGGCCAGCAGCTCGACGCTTCCCTTTCTTCCTTTCCCTCACTCCTTGCATCTCCCACACCTGGGGCCCTTTCTTTTTATGTGTTGACCTAGATAGTCATGCTGCACATGCAAAACCTGCTCCTCCTGTCGTCTCCGTGCCCCGGTCCTGCGCTCTCAGACCTGGGGAGCAAACTGGCACGTGGCGGCTGGAGGTTTTGAGGTTTGCAGTGGTGCAGCCCCTGGGACTGACCGCCTGCTGCCCTTCCGGGTGAACTGGGGTGGGGGGTGCAGGCTGGATCTCCGCTTTTCTGGCTGGTGCTGCTGCTGCTGTTTTTCTCCTGCTGGGAGACGAAGCTCACGAAAGAGGTTCATTTAGCAGAGAGCAGGGACTCAGGGGTCGGCAACCTAACCTCCCATTTCCTGCCCTTTGCAGAGACTTTGCTGTGGCCCAGCTTGTCAAAAGTCGCAGGTGAGCTTGCTGAGGAGCCGTCTGCATTCTCCATGTTGCTGACAAGCACAAAAACATCCTTAGAGTTTGGTGGGTTGAAAACTGCTGGGCCCGAGGACCGCAATGAGAAAACTTTTTCATTTCTTGGGGTGCAAAAAATACAAAGATTCCCATTTTTTTTTTTATTTTTCAGCCAATGGGAATTCAACACTTTTTTCATTTTGCAGAGACGAGGTCTTGCTATGCTGCCCAGGGCATTAGTCTGTTCTCACGCTGTTAATAAAGACGTACCCAAGTCTGGGAAATTTATAAAGAAGAAGAGGCTTAATGGGCTCACAGTTCCACATGGCTGGGGAGGCCTCACAATCACGGCAGAAGGTAAGGAAGAGATCACTTACATGGCGGCAGTCAGGAGGGCGTGTGCAGGGCACTCCTGTTTAGAAGACCGTCAGATCCTAGACTCGTTCACTACCACGAGAACAGCATGGGGGGAAACCGCCCCCATGATTCAGTTATCTCCACCTGGCCCTACCCTTGACATGTGGGGATGACAATTCAGGGTGAGATTTGGGTGGGGACACAGCCAAGCCATACCATCCAGGCTGGTCTGGAACTCCTGGCCTCAAGCCTTGCTACGGAAAGTGACACAGTTCCCAGAACCCACATGTCACTTATCTGGGGTGACCAGCTGCCTGTGCCTTGCCTTTGCAGACAATGGTCTCAGGGCAGAGCGCTCTGACCACAGCCCCTTTCTCAAGGAGAGACTTGCTCCCAGCAGGGGCGTTCTGCAGCAGACAGCCTGTTTGCAGGTGCAACACGGGGCTGCCAGCCTCTTGAGAGGGTCTGTAGGGTGGGCAGAGGCCCAGGGAGCCCAGCATGGAGGAGCCCTGGATGGAGGCTCCCTGCCCTGACAGCTGCTTTCCCAACTCACAGAATCCCCCTGCCGTGAGGTCTGTCTCCTGAGTCTTCCTAGAAAGTGTTACTTTCAACTAAAACCTGGCGAAGCAAGTTTTTGTTTTTTTGTCTTTTTTCAGTCTTTAAAAATAGGAGGAGAAGGCACGAAGGAGGAAGAGCAACGGGGGTGGTCCCACCGGGGTCCACGATCCTGAGCTGCCTCCCCCCGGGATGCGGTGCCCACGAGTCCCGCACTTACCTCGTTGGGCTCCCAAAGCCAGACGTCAAAGGTCGGCTTCCGCAGGGCCTCGACGGTCTCTGGAGAGAGCAGGTACTGGAAAGGACAGGAGCTCTGTGTTAACCAGGCGTCGGGGCCTGCGGTGCCATGTGCGTTCCGGAACGCTTCTCTTTCACAGGCGCCTGCATCAGACTCACAGGCCACAGCCTTCTGGAAAGGGCCAGGGCCACGGTGGAAATCCTAGCAGTGGACACCAGAGGCAGGGCCAGAGGGACAGGGGAGGGTTTGGGGTGACAGAAATGCCCCGTATTTTGCTTGTGGTAGAGGTCACAGGACTAAGCAAGTTTGTCAAAATTCACTGTACCCCAAACCTAAAGAATACTGCGTGTAAATGAGACCCCAAGAAGCCTGATGAGAAAATGGACAATAGCTGGGCGTGGTGGCTCACGCCTGTAATCCCAGCACTTTGGGAAGCCAAGGCAGGCAGATCACCTGAGGTCGGGAGTTCAAGACCAACCTGGCCAACATGGTGAAACCTCATCTCTACAAAAATACAAAAATTAGCAGGGCTTGATGGTAGGTGCCTGTAATCCCAACTACTTGGGAGGGTGAGGAGGAAGAATCGCTTGAACTTGGGAGGTGGAGGTTGTAGTGAGCTGAGATCACATTACTGCACTCCAGCCTGGACAACAGAGTGAGACTCCATCTCAAAAAAAAGTACGATAAAGTGAAGTGGTGGGGGCGGGGATTCACTTTGAATAAATTCAAATATCATCTAAGAAGTTATTCTGAGATGCTCCTGTCCAGAACCCATCCCTGGTTTCTGCTGAGAGCTTGAAGAGCAGGCCTGCTGACCCGGATGGCACCCGGGGTTGCTCCTAAGGACGTCAGGCTTTAGGTTAAGTTGTCACAGGACAGAGGCTGTGGCTTTAGACAGAAGACAAGAACACTGCTTCGGTATTACACTTTGTCTTCTCCTGGGTCTTACTGGATATTTGTATTTTGTTCTTTATAAGGGAACAGATCCAGAGGGCTGACACCTTCGACTCTGGATCTAGGTGTGCTTCAGGACTCCCTGGGGCAGGATCAGGAGAAGCGAGGGTCATATTTTCCAATGGAAAAAGGCGCTAATCTCCATTCAAAAACCTCAGATAAGGTCGGGCACAGTGGCTCAGCCTGTAATCCCAGCACTTTGGGAGGCTGAGGAGGGTGGATCACCTGAGGTCAGGAGTTTGAGACCAGCCTGGCCAACGTGGTGAAACCTCGTCTCTACTAAAAACACAATAATTAGCTGGGCGTAGTGGTGGGAGCCTGTAATCCCAGCTACTTGGGAGGCTGAAGCAGGAGAATCGCTTGAACCTGAGAAGTGGAGGTTGTAGTGAGCCGAGATTGTGCCACTGCACTCTAGCCTGGGTGACAGAGTGAGACTTTGTCTCAAAAAAAAAAAACAAAAAATACCCAATCCCCCCCAAAAAAACAACAAAAATTACCCAATCCCAAAACCTGACAACATCCAGGGCATCATCTGGAACTGCATGGATAGAATGGCTGACTAATGGACACCAGCGGCCCACAGGGAGGCTCTGGAAGGCTCTGTCACTGCCTGAACAGCAGGCACCACAGAACCCACTGTGTGCCACCCAGGCTTCTGCTGGCTGTGGAACCTGTGCCCCCTGAATCTTAGCACAAGAACACATTAAAAATGAACGGGGCTGGGATTTTGCCTGCTTCCTAGCTGAAGGTGTTGAGAGGGTGACCAGCATCTTGACACCCTCCTTTTGTGATTTCAAAAATGCCGGTGCCACCTCACCAAGGTCACAGCTTCTCTTACAGCTAAGAACACTTTTGTGCAAAACAGCAAAACTTGTCAGGACAACTAAGGATTGCTCAGGGACCAGGGCCAAAGGAGGGGATCCAAAAAATGTTTTCATTAAATGTTTAACAGTTCTTTAATGTTTGAGTGTGAAAACCATTTCTGAGGTCAGCTCCGGGGGCCGGGCCGACAGCAGCACGGAGCGATCATCGCCTTTCAGGGGAAGGTATGCTCTGGGATCACTTCTGCTAAACAAATGTCAGAGAAAAAATACTTTGCCTCAGAGTAACCCTTACCATCTGCAGCCCGGGGCTGGGAGGTGCTGTTTATGTGCACACAGCACGCCGGACCGCAGGGCCAGACCCTGGCAGAGCCGCTTCTGGGCCAGTACTGGAAAGGACTGGAATCTCACCTTACCTTGGGGTAAGTGGGAACATCACGTCGAGGAGTCAACTTCCTGTTGTCATCCAAAAAACTGTACTTGCAGAGGCAGCTGGTCCTAGAGAGGGGAGCAGAGAGGAGCAGAGATGAGCTGTGGTCTCAGACTGGTGGAGCCCTCGGCAGAGCAAAAGCAAGCGACAAACTCAAACCCCCAAGCTCCGTGGGAGACGAAGTCAGGACGGCAGCGACCCCTCGAGCAAAATCCCCGAGGACCTGCCTGGACCTCTGACCTCACATTGGGCTCTTGGAAAACACACAGGAAGTCCGATGTTGAGGGTTATCTTCTCTTTTAGACAAGTCTCTAAAAAACCTTTTCCGCGTGTTTTCAAAATGAAAACATTCTTATTCTAAAGAATCTAAACACGGGAACAAAGCAAAACAGAAGCAAAGTAAGAAAACTGAAGTCCTCACTTCCCGTCTGTCTCCTGAAATCCCATACTCTGGAGCCACTTCTCATCGTTTGGTTTATCTTTCCAGAACGTTCAAAGTGTGGACGCACATGGGTGGCCACTTATACCTTTTAACAGCATTTAAATTTTTTGTAGAGATGGGGTCTTACCCAGACTGGTCTTGAACTCCTAGGTTCAAACAATCCTTCTGCCTCAGCCTCCCAGTGTTGGGATTACAGGGTGACCCATTGCACCCCAACCCTTTGTACCATCCCTCGGACCCCCATGCCGGCAGAGTCTCACTCTGTTGCCCAGGCTGGAGTGCAGTGGTGCAATCTCAGCTCACTAAAACCTCTGCCTCCTGGGTTCAAGTGATTCTCCTGCCTCAGCCTCCTGAGGAGCTGGGATTACAGGTGCATGCCACCACACCTGACTAATTTTTGTATTTTTAGTAGAGACGGGGTTTCACCATGTTGGCCAGGATGGTCTTGAACACCTGACTTCAAGTGATCTGCCCGCTTCGGCCTCCCACAGTGTTGGGATTACAGGCATGAGCCACCCCACCCGGCCCCTTTGCACTTTTAAACAAAGATGGAATTGCACCGAATTCACTCTGCTGCAACTTGTGTTGCCACCCAACACATCATGAACTCATCCCAAGCTGCTGCACAAAGCTTAGCTCCATTTTCAAAGCTCCCCCAGGGAACGTTAGTATCCAGTCGCCAGTGATGCACTTTTGAAATGTTTCCAACTTGCCTGTTACACGGAACATTAACAGATGAATTTTCTGCCTGATTCCGTTTTTGTTTAGCACTCGGTATCGAGGTATCCCACACGGGAGCAGGGCAAAGTGAGCCAGGTGTGTTTCGGAGGGAAAGCCGCCTTTCGTCTGGGCAGTGTGCTGGCTGCAGGGTGCTCCCTGGAAGCTGAACGAGGAGCGGCTGCCCCAGGAGGTCTCGCTGCCCTCGTGCCCCTCAGCAGAGTGCCTGGGGGGAGGGGGTGGGCTGGGCGGATCTGGGGACGCTCTTCGGCTGTGCAATTGCCTGGGAGTGACCAGCCCTGTGTACTTGGACGATGGTGGGTGGGGATCATGCCTGGCCTGTGTGACATTCACCAGGCTGGGGGGCACTCAGGGAGCTGAATGCAGCTGAAGCTCCTGCGATTTGTAAATAAAGCCCCATCTTCGGGGAGAGCAATTGAATACTGCATTATGAGAGCCACATAGAAACTCACATCCTTGTCTGGGTGCAGTGGCTCAAGCCTGTAATCCCAGCACTTTGGGAGGCCAAGACAGGTGGATCATGAGGTCAGGAGATTGAGACCATCTTGGTTAACACAGTGAAACCCCATCTCTACTAAAAATACAAAAATTAGCTGGGTGTGGTGTCACGTGTCTGTAGTCCTAGCTACTCGGGAGGCTGAGGCAGGAGAATCGCCTGAACCTGAGAGGCAGAGGTTGCAGTGAGCCGAGATGACGCCATTGCACTCCAGCCTGGGTGACAGAGTGAGACTCCATCTCAAAAAAAAAAAAAAAAAAAAAAAGAAGAAGAAAGAAATTCGTATCCTCTGAGCCCACACATCTACCCTGGGGAATTTATCTTAAGAATTAAACAGGAGCAAACAGCTCTATGCACAGATATTCATCGTGGCTTGATTCATTGTAACAAAACCACGAAGCTGACTAGAAGCCACCTGAATGTCCCCAAATGGAAAGTAGTTTAAACCAGCACAGTGCCTCGCTTGAGGGACTCTTATGCCATTAGGAAGATAATCACGGATGGTACGCGGCGTGAGGAAACTTTACATGAAAAGGGAAAATAAGAAGGCGATGCACAGCATGTCCTGACAGCCAATGCTGAAAAACGACCAGCCACAGGGAAGAAGGAGCACAGCTGGGTTTAAAACGAGTGCCTGGCTGTGGCCTTCTGGGAAAATCTCTGAGCTGTATGCTGGTTACATGTAATCTATTTATTGCTCACAAGGCCGTTAGTGAAAAACAGACCAGGAAACAGCATGTTATAGTTGTTTTTCAAAACAAAGTATCTATACACAGAAAACATCTGGAAGGCCTTGGGTCCAGATTTAAACGAGGGAACTGTCCGCTGCTGTCATGGTGGTGCCTACCCTTCAACTCTCATCAGCAGAGCTTGGAGGTTTTCCAGCGAGCCTGTGCCATTTCCAAAGCTAGAGTAACACACAGATTTCCTTTGTGGAAAAGAGGTTTCAGTGTGATTTTCTCGCATGCTCCGTCTCCTCCCCGTGATAACCTTTGCACAACAGACGCACGTGGTCGCCCTTCCCTCTGCTTCATGGTCGCAAAACCCGTCAGAGTTGCTACCACAGTTTGATGCATAGGGGGAATTCTAACAGATGCAGCAAAATATTAACAAAAACAACCGATAACGTGCACCGATCAGAGGGTATCTACTGTCACCCACTGAACGAGAAATTCACGGACACGTTTCCGAGCAGTACTGCACGTTGTCTGTGTTGCCTACGATGGCATGAGTATGATTTCTTTTCTGCTTTGCTCTTTTGTGTAAACATTCGCACACATGTTGTCTCTGTAAGTCTCCTGCGTTCCCTGGGAGGGTTATGGAAGTCTTCACCAAGCAAGACAGTCTGACTGTGGGAATCCTGCGGTTTCCTTGTAGACAGATCCCAGAGCTGGGAGCAGAGAAGAGCCTGCTGGGGCTCCCTGACCCTGCCTGGCCAGGCAGCCCCTCTCTCTGCATCCTGTTGCCATGGAAACGAACGTTTTCAGCAAACAGAGCAGCTGGCACGGCGCCCTTTCTTTTCATCCTATTTGGAGCTTATTTTTGCTTTCATTTCCTAGGGTCCCCATCCCCCCTTCCCTGGGGCTTAGGCCAGTGCCCAAGGCCATTTGTTTGGGATGAAAGCTGAGCCCTCAGTTGCCACCCCAGGCTCCTGCAGGCTCCCCAGCTCTGAGCAAACCCCACATTCCATGCTCTGCTCTCTGCCTGGCACAGTGCTGGGGGCGAGTGGCCCCATCCCCGTCCTAAGTGTCAGCTGGCAGTTGGCCTCTGTCGTCTTTGAAGGAAAACCTGGAGAAACCTAACTCGTGACTCTCAGGGGACGGCTGCCCGCTCCCAGGTGCTGTGTCTGGACCCTGGTGCTGCTGCTGGTCCCAAGGGGCAGCTTCTGGTGGCTCCAGACCCCTGGCTCTGAGGCCCCACTGGGGTGTGCTATGTGGACTGAACGCAGGTCCACATTTCAGGCTCACACTGGTCGTCTGAGCGCATGGGGCTGAGCTATACCCACCCTGTCCAGGGCCTCTATTCTCCTCCCAGAGGCAAGACTGTCCAGAGGCCTCTGGCTGGGCTGCCATCTCGGGAAGGGGCAGCCTCCCAACCCCCGCTCCACCGGCCTTTTGCAGCTCCTCTGCCCAGCCATCCCGGGAAGTCCCAGCTTAAGCCTGGTCCCAGGGTCCGCACATTGCTACAGGGCTCTCATGAGTGAGATGCAACCCTGCTGTTGACAGAGAAAAGGCACCAGGCGAACAGCTCAGCGTCTCTATTCCAAGTTCCTTTCTACACAGAGAAACAGGAAGGGGTTTCATGTGTGGGGGCTGCTGGCTCTGTGACTAGGGCCTGGGGCACGTGACACGCTGGGGCTGAGACCAGAGCCCAGGAGGCCGGATTCGTTTTTTCTCAATGTGTCGGCAACGCTCGAGATTTTTTACACTGTTCTGTGTTGGATGCAAGAGCCTCATTTACCTGTCTCTCACCTACCGGGGAGGCTGCCAGAGCCGTCAGCTGAGAATGTCGCCTCCAGAAGCTGACGGGGTAGCAGGAAGTCTCCTTCTCTTTGGTTTATGGTGCTGTGCATTCTAAAAATGTACTCCTGGAGGAAGTGCCTTCGTCACTCACATGGGCCCAAGTGCACCCCGCAGCCCGACGTGCCTGATGGGCACCTGGGGGCTGATGTTTCACTGGAGCTCCTGGCGGCTTCCTTTGAGTGTTCTGGAATTGGTGTTATCCTCCCACGTGGTGTGTTATGGGCTGAACTGCATCTCCCCCAACAAGTCATATGCTGAAGTCCTAAACCTGCTGCCTGTGAAGGTGATCTCATCTGGGGACAGGGCTGTTGCAGATGTAGTTAGGATGACATCATCCTGGAGGGCGACCCCATTCCGATAGGATGGGTATCTTTAGAAAAAGGGGGAAATCTGGACAGAACAGATGGGAGCACCCGGTGAAGAAGCAGGCAGAGACCTCCAGGCCAGGGATTGCCGCTGGCAGCCACCAGTGGCCGAGAGGCCTGGAAGGGCCTGCCCTGGGGTCTTTAGAGCGGGCAGGGCCTGCTGGCTCCCTGATTTTGGACTTGCAGCCTCCAGAACTACGTGGGATACATTCCTATCGTTTTAAACTGCCCAGTTTTTAATATTTCATTATGAAGCCCCAGGAAATGACAATAAGTTCGATAAAACAAATTCTCCTCCCTGCAACCTGACCTGCAGGACCAGCGCACATCAGGAACCACGACAGGAGCAGCGTGAGATCGAGTTCTCGCCTTGCTTTCTACAGAGCAGGTGCCTGTCAGACATGGAGGGGCAGGACCGGTGAGGCGGGAGGCTGTCTCACCACTTGCTGCTGCTGCTGTGGGTGGGCAGCAAATGCAGTCGTTTAAGGGAGAAGAGGCTGCATTCTACAAACACCTCCAGAAAGTGCTCAGGGACACACATTTGTGGGTGAGGAGCTGGGGGGAGCCCTGGGAGGGCTGGCCTAGCTCCAGACACACTCCTCAGGGCGGTGCAGTTCCCCAACCCACAGGGAGCCCCCAGGCTGCTGTGCAGGGAATCTGGTTTCAGGCTGAAGACTAGACCTCAGGTTCCATCCTCTTCCCCTTGTGCTGGTGGTGGGGCCAGAAAGGCTTTCCTATTTCACCCACAGCCTCCATGTAAGGCAGCACGGCACTGGGACACCACCCTCCTGCCATGGCAGCGTGGCACCTGGGCACAGGGGACGGCCAGAGGGCTGACCCAAGCCGCATAGAGCTCATGGCCAAGGGTGGTGCCACAGGTAAAAGTGATGTGTGTCTGAGGCTGTCAAGTCGGATCCCAGCCTTGGGGGCCCAACTCTGTGGCCACTTCTGTGCACCATGGGAGCTCCTCCTAGGCTCACAAAGGAGGGACTCTGTCTCTCGTCCCTTCAAGAACCTCCCACCACAGGAATGACGAAGATGGACTGTTCACTCAGTTTTCCATGGTCACAAAGTATGGCCCTGCCTTTCCCTAACTCAGCTGTACTGAGACGTCCCTAACTCCAAGTGAGCCCATGAGTTTGCAGGACGGACACGTGGCACGGTCCCTGTAGGACTCGCTCTCACGTGGCTCAGACAAGGCCTGCTTCCTTTCACCCGGCCTTCCTCCCTGAGGCCTGGCACCCAGGGCTTTGAGGAGACCAGGCAAGGACCTCCGGCTTTCCCCTTACCTTCTGTCTCTGAGGCCCTTCCACCTGCCACACTCCCTCACTAAGCAGATTGCCCTGGAGTTTCACATCAGGGAGTGATTGTTGGCATGCCAGACAGCCCTGAGCCATTGAGTGCAGTTGTCCGGGGCCGTTCCTCAGCTCAGGAGTCCCCATTAGATTCTGCCAAGGCTGGCCAGTGGCACCCTGGGGAACCAGGAGCCGCATCATACGCCAGTGGTCTCTGGGCTGGCACCAGCGGGCATGGAGGCAAAGCCGGGAGGTGTGAGCGGGTCCCGTGCGCCCCTCACTCAGCTCAGCGCCCGCACATAAGTGCTCAATGCTGCACTCTGCTCATCATCACTGGCGTCTCTTTGCTACTATGTGCATTTCCACCGCCAGTTTGGGCGTGGTTCATCCACACATGTCCTGACCCTGGCTCTAATAGAGTCCTACTGCACAAAAAACTGACTTTGGAGGTAGCGTCGTGGAGGCTGCGGCATTCTCCCCTCAAATCACAGCTCCCTGGGCCCCCAGAGCACCTGTGAAGGACGGCTGCTCCCGGGACAATGACGCCAGTGTTCCTAACGGCTGGAGCCCTTGCTGGACTGCAACCCCGTGGGAATATCACACAGGGAATGGGATCCCTGGGGGCACCAGGGGGTTCATCCCCCAAACGCCTTTTCTCTCTTTTTGTTCTGTCTTTAGAAATGGATATCAACTTATTCCAAGCTGGATACATTGCTCCTAAGGCTTGGATCTGCGGAAGGAGGACTCCCCTTTTTGCGAAGTCGTCTTCCTCGACCCGATCTGCCGTATGTGCTCTTTGTTTTTTGAGACAGAGTCTTGCTCTGTCGCCCAGGCTGGAGTGCAGTGGTGCAATCTTGGCTTACGGCAACCTCTGCCTCCAGGTTCAAGCGATTATCCTGCCCTCAGCCTCCCCAGTAGCTGGGGTTATAGGCATGTACCACCACACCTGGCTAACTTTTGTATTTTTAGTAGAGACGGGGTTTCACCATGTTGGTCAGGCTGGTCTCGAACTCCTGACCTCGTGATCTGCCTGCCTCGGCTTCTCAAAAGTGCTGGGATTATAGGCATGAGCCACCATGCTGGCTGCTTTTTTTTTGAGACAGAGTCTTGCTCTGTCGAGCGCAGGCTAGAGTACAGTGGTACGATCTCAGCTCACTGCAACCTCCGCCTCCCCAGTTAAAGTGATTCTCATGCCTTATTAGCCTCGAGAATAGCAGGGGTTATGGGCGTGTGCTACCACCCTGGCTATTTTTTGTATTTATAGTAGAGACAAGGTTGCACCATGTTGGCTAGGCTGGTCTCGAACTCTTTACCTCAAGTGATCCTCCCGAAGTGCTGGGATTACAGGTGTGAGCCACCGCCTGGCCTATATATGCTCTTTCATTAGAAGAAAGCCACTCACTGACAGGCAGGTGGCAAGCAGGGCGGCCGTCTCCAGACTGTGCTCTCCCGAGCCTGAAACACCAGCCTTTCTTTTGGAGAAACAAAACCCACAGCCCCAGCCCATCTGGAAAGAAAAGCCCTCCCCAGGCCTGGCTGCCCGTGGCACCAGCGCAGACCCTACCTGCTGCTTCTGGCCGCCAGCTCCTCCCTCATCTTCTTAATGTCACTCTTGCATTTCTCAATCTCCACCACTTTCAGTCCTTCCACTGTTGACAGAGAGAGACGGCAAGGGCGTTACCTTGGACGAATGTGAACGATCTCTCAAGGCTGGTACCTAAGGGCTCCCTGTGGCTCCTGGGGAGGCAAATGGCTCAGGGCAGAGGTTCCCCACTCCTGCTCTGGCTGCTGAGACTCAGGTTTTGCCCGGACCTCCCCACTTAGCTCAGCCACATCTGACTCTAACCACACAGGCACGTGCTGTGGCCAGGGCCGCACCACTGCATCCCTCTGTGCCGTTTCCAGAGGGCAGAAGCCCCTCCCCACTCTCCACTCCCTGAATCTCAACTCTGGCACCCACTTTTTGCTCCATACCCCTAAGCACCAGCTGAAGACACAGGACAGCCAGGCGCGGTGGCTCAAGCCTGTAATCCTAGCACTTCAGGAGGCTGAGGTGGGTGGATCACCTGAGGTCAGGAGTTCAAGACCAGCCTGGCCATCATGGTGAAATCACATCTTAAAAAAAAAAAAAAAAAAAAAAAGACATGGGACAAAGAAGTCTTTTATCCCAAAAAGAAAAGGGGGAAAATGTGGCGCCAGAGCATTAACATGCAGCGAACGGCAAAGCTTCTCAGCGAGGATTACGGTCTCATTAGGGGAAAAGCTTTTCATTGTGAAGTTCTTCCAGAGCAGTTCACCAGGAGAAGCTGCTGACTTGAAATGGGAGAGAAATAGGCAAGGCCGAGGATCAGCAGAACTTGGGCGTTCTCACATTCCTGGCGTTGAAACCGCCTTTGCAAAAGTGTGACTGAGACAGAGAAGCAGCTCTAACTTAACGGATTCCATCTTGCTTCTAACCTCCAACTGTCTTTGTTGGTTCCGCTGGGAGAAACTTAGTTTGTAGTTCATAGTTTAAACAAAGATGGTAACAGCCCTTTCCCAAAGCCGACCTCCTTGCCTGGGGTGGAGACTAACAGGAGCCACAGGATTAGAAATGACCCTTTCGGAGTCACGCAGCTGGAGGCTACAAGATGCTGACCCTCCCTAAACTACCCCTAAGATCAGGGCTTGAGACATTTTGCAGACCCTGCACTTATCAGCCGGCCCCACCCACATCCATAAACTGACTCTTCTGATCTTGTGGCCCCCACTCAGGAACTGACTGAGTGCAAGAAGACAGCGTCAACTCCCTACGATTTAATCCCTGACCAATCAGCACTCCTGGCTCACTGGCTTCCCCCCCTCGCACCAAGTTATCCTTAAAAACTCTGCTCCCTGAATGCTTTGTGGAGACTGATTTGAAGAATAATAAAACTCTGGTCTCCCACGCAGCCCGCTCTGGGTGAATGACTCTTTCTTTATTGCAATTTCCATGTCTGATGAATCTGCTCTGTCTAGGCAGCAGGCAAGGTGAACCCCTTGGGCGGTTACAGAGTCCCACTGCAAAGGTGTGCCTCAACAGTTAGGATACTATTTTTCTTTTCTTTTTGAGACGGAGTTTCGCTCTTGTTACCCAGGCTGGAGTGCAATGGTGCGATCTCGGCTCACCGCAGCCTCCGCCTCCTGGGTTCAGGCAGTTCTCCTGCCTCAGCCTCCTGAGTAGCTGGGATTACAGGCACGCGCCACCACGCCCAGCTAATTTTTTGTGTCTTTAGTAGAGATGGGGTTTCACCATGTTGACCAGGATGGTCTCGATCTCTTGACCTTGTGATCCACCCACCTGGGCCTCCCAAAGTGCTGGGATCACAGGCGTGAGCCACAGCACCCAGCCTAGGATACTATTTTTCAACCAAACTGGAGCTTCTGCCTCCAAGAGAGTGTTTAACGTCAAGATATTCACCCTTGGCTGACTGCACGCTTAGCTCAGAAATGCTCTGTGAAGCAAGCAGCTTTGTGAGGCTTTTCAATTAGAGTACTAAGAAATAAAAAAGATTAGCTTTGTTACTTTGTAATCACACCTCAGTTTTTATGCAAAAGAATACTCCCACGATGTCACTCTATTTCCCTTTCCATGAAGTTTGGCTCTGAATAACTGCTGAAGATAAAAAGCCAGTGATTTCTAAAGGAAGAGCCAATCAACTCAGAGCCTTTGGCTAGTCTGTAACAATTCCTTCCCACCCCAAGGAAGTACCGTGGCTCCAGAAAGAAATTCTCCTAGGGCAGTGCCCAGGGCGGCCTGGCTGGAATCAGCCTCCTGGGTGGGTTTTGGGGCATTTCCAGGGTCAGGGATCAAGTAGGGGCATGGCTTCTTGGGACACTGCTTCTTTCTGCCCAGAGGGACGAGGAATCTGGAGGGTGAGATGTTTGGATCTGGTCATGCTGATGTGCTTCTGTGCCATGAGAGCTTTCTCTGCCTCTCTTCTACCCAACAGCAAGAGGACGTGGGTCATGAAGTGCATGTGGCTGGAGCTAGTGTGGTCGCTGTCCTGATGGCGGCATCCAGATGAGCTGCTGCTGGGGAAGCACAGGGTTCCTGAGGTCGGGACGTTTTGGTCCAACCACTAAGAGTCCACAATCTCCTTTGGAGCGGGGTCTCCGTTCTCTCAAGCTTCACCCCAAGGAAGCTGATGGATGCCACAGGCAGTCTTCTGAGAAAAGGCACCCGAGAGCACATTCCGGGTTTGTATGTGGACTGGGAGGCCCACCGTGGCCTCCAAGGGTACTCCTGGGCCTTGTCCAGACTGCAGGATCCCATCCACGTCCTGTGTGTTTGCCATTTGGACATTGACGTGAGCAAATAGCCAGTTCAACATCAGTGGCAGGAAAGGAGCTCCGCGTGGTTCACAGGTGGAAGGCGGCACATGCTGAAAGTGAGTAGATCTGGGGAAGAGTGGGGCAGGTGGTGTGGACCGCTAACAGGGCAGCTGCGCCCTCTGTCCAAGGTCCTGGTCCACTTACTATGTCTTAAATGTCATTTTTCTGAATATAAAATATCCTATGATCCTTGTAGGAAAGGTATTAATGTGTGTCCTTCTAGCCCTTCTGCCCTCTCCCGTGCCTTCTAAATATTCATCCTGTCTACCTGCCTATCTGTCTATCTACCTCTCTACTACCTATTTACCACTCACTCACTCACTGTCCATCCATTCATCTATCTATCCAGTCATTTACCTTCTATCTACTATGTATCTATCTACTGTCTTCTACCTATCCATTTATCTATCTGTGCATCTGTCTCTCCATCCATGTATCTATCTTTCTATCCATCCACCCACCCATCTATCCATTCATCCTAGGTATGTATCTACCTATGTTCTATTTATCCATCCTATTTATTGTTCTATCCATTCTCTCTGTCCATCCATTCTATGTATCTACCTATTTTCATTTGAAAAAGACAAATTCTTTATTTAAATCAACAAACTCATCTTCCTCAAGCCCCAGAGCATGGTAGACATCCCTCCCTCTCCATCCCCTCACCCTATCCCTTAGCCACCGTGAGGGGAATGGAAAATGAGAAGCTGTGAGGGCCTCTGCCAGGGAAGGCTGCCCCAGATGTGTGGTGAGCACAGTCAGTGCAGCTGTGGCTGGGGCAGCAGCTGCCACAGGCTCCTCCCTATAAATTAAGTTCCTGCAGCCAGCCACAGCTGTGGGAGAAGCATGCTTGTAGAAGCAAGGCAAGTCCAGCATCAGAAAGCAGAGGCAGCATCACTGATGCCCAGCCATGGATGGATGGAGGGCACAGAGCTCAGGGACAGAGCAGGCCAGGAGGAAGGAGAGGCATAGTGGTGGGGGTGCTGAGTCCCCTTCATTTTGGTCACAGGGGAAAAGAGCCCAGTTGGTCCAGTTTTGATGGGTATGGGGTAGGGAATGTATTAGCTGGGGGGAGGGGCTGCCAACAGGCACCCCAGAGGTGACAGGACAGGCTGAATCCCCTCCCTAACGGAAGGGAGCTTGAGAGCTCTGGGGCTCTCTGGGAATGTCACTGCTAAGATATATATCTACGTATAGATTAACCATTCGTGGGAGGGCAGGGGAAGGCCTGGGGCGGGGTCAGAGGATCTGGCCTGGCATCCCGTAGCCAGTCATGCAGTTGGTGCCCATCTGCACGTTCCTGCCCTCTTGCAGCTGGTTGTCCGAGAAGTTCCGAGGATTCTCCTTGGATTTCTTAGGGAACCAATTGGGATCCCCAGAGAAGAGCCCATCATCCCGGGCTACTGCCATCCCACCCAGATTCATCAGCGCCCGCTGCACACAGGCCATGTTCTTTCCTTCCCAGAGGTCCACGGTTTGGAAGATGTCAGTGGTGCTAATGCCATAGTGCTCAGCTGCCTGCAGGAACTGAGATATCTGCTCCAGCTGCCTGAAGGCCGTGGTGGAGGCCTGGATCTTCTTCACAGGGGCCTGCCCCTCGGGGTACAGTGCATTAATGAGCTCGCATAGCACCGTGCCATCCTTGAGCCAGTTCTGGAAGTTCTCCCGCCCGGGCTGGGGCCGGCCCACATTCTTTGGGCACTGGGTGGTGATCCACTGGATCAGGATCTGCTCCAGCTCTGCGTCATGTTGCTTTTCAATCTTCTGCTGCACTTCCTGGCTCAGGCCATAGGCAGGTCCCCTGTTGGCCATTCCAATGGGTGTCGGTGGCTGTGGGGAGCATTCTAGGGGGCTGGAGAGCTGTGCCTTCCTTCCTTCCTTTCTTTCTTTCTTTTTCTTTCTTTCTCTCTCTCTCTCTCTTTCTCTCTTTCTTTCTTTCTTTCTACACGGTCTTGCTCTGTCACTCAGGCTGGAGTGCAGTAGAACAATCACAGGTCACCAGGTCACTGCAACCTTTACCTCCGGGGCTCAAATGATCCTCCCACTTCAGCCTCCTGAGTCGCAGGAACTCAGAGTCCTGCTGTGAGTCCACCACCACACCTGGCTGATTTTTGTATCTTTTTGTAGAGATGAGGTTTCACCATGAGGCCAGGATGGTCTTGAACTCCCAGACTAAAGTGATCCTCCTGCCTTAGTCTCCCAAAGGGTTGGGATTACGGGTATGAGCCCTCATCCAGCCTCTACCTATCTTTCTATTTATCCATGGTATCTATGTATCTATTTGTGTATGTATGTATGTATGTATGTATGTATGTATCTATCATCTATCCATGCTGTCTGTGTGTGTCTATGTATGTATCTATCTATTATTAATTTTAAAACATAAAATTCGGTGTATTTTCTAACTTGCCCATTTCACTCATCAGGAGGTAAGGGGCCTTCCCTGCATCAATGGCTGGCGTCCCAGCTCACATTTTTCTTTTTCTCCCCTGAAGAAAATGTTTACTTATCATACTGAGCAGGATAAATAAATACTGGGGGCTTCATGTCAGTTCAGATCATATTTTTGCTGCTAAATGAGTTTGCAACAGATCTGTACTTTCCCCTCATGTGCACACAAGGCTCTGTTTTAAGTTGGCTCATGGTTTGTGATGGGAGCCTGATGCTTGATTGACGGTGCAGTCCACATCCGCCTCCTGGCTACTTATTGGGGTGATATTAAAATCGCACCTCTCGGGTGACGCAGCACAGCATCCCCGGTAGGAATCCCAGAGATGCAGAATTCGCGTGGGGCACAGGAGATGGGGGGGGGAATGCTGAGGAAAAGCCCAGGCGCTGGAGAGAAAAGGAGAGGGGGGAGGCACCTGCTGCCTCGGGCATCTGCATGCTGGCCTGTGGTGACTGTAGCTTTCTGAAAAGGCTGTTGGCAGGTAAATGGATAGTGAGTAACAAGATGGCAAAAGCTGTGCGTTCCTCAACAAAGAGAAAACAAGATGCCGTGAATGACGGGGCTGGGGTTGGGGGTCTGTGGGAGGAGGCAGAGGTGAGCATGTGGTGGATGCAGGTGCCTGTGTCCCCGGGGGTCCTGCCTCCTCACTCCCTGGCCTTTCTAGGATACCAGGCTGCTGTGGGGAAGATTCCACAGCTCCCCTCGTCGACCCATTCCCACCCCGCTCCACTTCAACCCAGAGGGAGGAGCAGGCCGGTCCTGAGGGGTGTGGGGCCTTGATTTGAGGTGTGCATAGACAGCAGCAGGATCAGGGAGCCTGGACGTCAGCTCTGCCCATCATGACCCCCTCCTCTGCCTTCAAAAGCTGAACGTAGGCAGGCACTGACCACACATCCCAACCGAAGCAGAGGCTCCCTGGCCCGCTCGGCCCTGCTGGGGGCTGGCAGTCCAGCCCACAACTGCCCGTTATTCCCACTGACCAGGTGCGGACCCTAGGATACGCTGGTGTGGGGGCCAGGATCATCTGGAAACCCTGGCCTGTCCTCTTAAAAGGACTTAAAGCCAGGCATGGTGGCCCACGCCTGTAACCCCAGCACTTTGGGAGGCCAAGGAGGGTGGATCACCTGAGGTCAGGAGTTTGAGACCAGCCTGTCCAACCAACATGACAAAACCCGTCTCTACTAAAAATACAAAAATTAGCTGGGCATGTTTGCAGGCTGCCGTAATCTAGCTGAGGCAGGAGAATCACTTGAACCTGGGAGGCGGAGATTGCAGTGAGCCGAGATCACATCACTGCCCTCCAGCCTGGTTGACAGAGCGAGACTCTGTCTCAGAAAAAAAAAAAAAAAAAAGGACTTTAAAAGAGATTTTTGTGAGCTTCCACAAGTCCCAGGCCACCTGCAGGAAAAGCTCTAAGAGGGATTTTCTGAGAGACGCCGGCTTTGGGGGAAGCAGGCTGGCGGGTTGGGAGAGCTGGGCCATGCTCAGGAGGTCCTGTGCTTCGCTCCTTCCCTAGCCTCAAAGCGCTGGGCAAGAGGCCGAGAATCTGGCAGGCCCTTTGGCTGCAGAGCTAGTGAAAGTTGTTTAAAGACATGTATGAATAGAGCTGTGTTTCAACACTTCCTCCACGAGCCTCCCTAAAGAACCCGTGGAGAGCACACTTCCTGAGTGACAGCGAACAGCAAGGCTTGGTTCTAGCATCCAGGCTTCTGGGCTGTTTGGATGCCCCCCCCCGCCACCCGTCCTTCTCTCCGTGTTCAACTCTGCCCCAGGCGGTCAGCTCCTGTCCTGGCCCAGCTTAGGTTCTGCTCCAAGCCCAGAGCTCTGGGACAAAGGGTGGATGGAGCAGAGCTGCCCTGCGTCCTGGCCACAAATCAGGAAGGAAGGGAGTAAAGGACCTGGCTTTAAAATCTCTTGTTAATGTTTCACCTCCAGTCAGGATGTGACGGGAGGGGCTCGGGTGTTCTGTTTATGAAATAGTTTTAACCTAAGGGAAATCCCAGGTCGCTGGAACAAGGCTAAACTTTTTATATCAAAAGGAAGAAGAGCTTTGAAAGTCAATGAAGAGAAATGAAGACATTTATATTCGATTCAGAGGAATTATACATTTAAGAAGAAGCAGGAAATGCCATTTAAGATAAGTCCACCACAGCATAATATGGCTTTAAGGTGGCCAGTTCTAGTGGATGAGTCCTCTAACTCAAGAAGCAGAAAACAATTTGGCCAGGCATGGTGGCTCCTGCCTGTAATCCTAACACTTGGGGAGGCTGAGGTGGGTAGATCTCCTGAGGTCTGGAGTTCAAGACCAGCCTGGCCAACATGGCGAAACCCCGTCTGTATTGAAAATACAAAAATTAGTCGGACATGGTGGCGGGCGCCTATAATCTCAGCTACTCAGGAGCCTGAGGCAGGAGAATTGCTTGAACCCTGGGGTGGAGGGTGTAGTAAGCCAAAATAGCGCCACTTCACTCCAGCCTGGGTGAAAGAATGAAACTCCTTCTCAAAAAACAAACAAACAAAAACAGCGCACAGCAGCTCATGTATAGCAGAAGCTGTGTGCATGTGTGTGTATGTGATCATATGTATGAATGTATCTGCATGTGCCTGGGTGTTTGCACGTGTGCACGTGACAGCCCGGCATGTCTGTGTGATTTCACATATGTATATGTGAGTACATGTGCACCTTTCCCTGTGTGTGATTACATGTGCACGTACATAGGTAGATGGACGCATCTGCCTCCAGCCCCGGCCCTGCTCCTGGCCGCCGTGCAGGGTTGGGACTGACCGTCTGAGAAGCTGGCCATGTGCTTCCCCAGTGGCCTGTGTGAGAGGCTCAGGTGCAGGCCCTCTCCTCAAAAGGACTTTCCCTTTCTGCCCTCCAAGCTTCCTCAAATGTCGGGGTACACGCATCTTTGGGTGAAGGCTCTGCTGCCCTCAAAATCTCTCTGGAACTCAAACTCCCTGCGTTCAGCACACATGCAGTATCCCAGCCACCTCCTGCTAAAGCAGACCTGCTGGAGAGTGGGGGGCTGTCCGCCAGAAGTGCCCAGGAGGATGAACCCAAAGCCAGGTGGAGGTCAGGAGAACAGCCTGGCACAGCTGCCTCCTGGAGTGGGTGTGAGCTGCATGTGGGGTGAGGAGGCCAGCCAGGGGGACTGCAGAGAGGCTCCCCTCAACCTTGCCCAGGCCCTTCCCTGTCCTGCACAACCCCTAGACTGTTCTCCTTCCCTACTCCTTGGAGAGGTGAGCTTCAATCCCATGTCTGCAGTCCTAGGCCTCTGGTGCTAGAAATCAGTACTACTAGTAACGCCCGGTTTTACCTGCAGAAGCACCAGTAATTCTGGTCTGTGCAGTGAGCCTGAACGCAGTGGGTGAAGAGTGGGGTCCTCTTCTAGGCCGTCTGTGTGCATTTACTGAGGGCCCTATGGGAAGATGCCTTCCCTCTGAGACGTGAGCAATTTTGGAGAATTTTGCAGCTAGAACAGGCTAGAGGGGAAGCTCCTCTGGGCCGTGGCCTTCAGTCACCTGCCACTTGGAGGCAAAATAGGAACAGTTTTCTTTTGGGTCGGTGGTTATTCTCCAGGGTCAGTTACTCAAAGCCACGCAGGGTTACTATATATCATGTTGGGAGGCGGCATCATTCTCTAAGAGTTTTGAGAGTTACCGCATGGGCCTTTCAACTTGCCTGTTTGCACTTTCCGGGAAGAGCCCATGGCGGGAGCTGGCACTAGCTTCTGGGTGGGGCACAGGAGATGGGGGGGAATGCTGAGGAAAAGCCCAGGCGCTGGAGAGAAAAGGAGAGGGGGGAGGCACCTGCTGCCTCAGGCATCTGCATGCTGGCCTGTGGTGACTGTAGCTTTCTGCATCTGTAAAGGTGGGTGACGACTCCGCACTAAGCCTTTTTTGCCCGCTTTGGCTCAAACCCTATCCAAGTTTGGAGAATCCCCTGTGACATGGGCTTGGTGGAGAGCTGAGCCAGCCTCCCAGTGCAGACTATGGAAGTGCAATGCTCACTGTGGTGGGTTGAATTGTGTCCCCCCAGAAAGATCTGGTCACAGCCTACTCCCTGGACTTGTGAATGAATGGGCCCTGACTTAGAAAAAGGTCTGCGCAGATATAATCCTTCAGGGATCTCGAGATGGGCCCACCCTAGATTTAGGTGGTCCCGAAATTCAAAGAGAGACATCTTTATAAGACCTGGCAGAGAGAAGTTGGTGACACGGAGACATGGGAGAATGGCATCATGTGACGACACAGGCGGAGATTACAGCGATGCAGTGTTCTGAGCTCAGGAGTGGCAAAGATTGCCGGCAGCCACGTGGGTCTGAGAGAGAGGCATGGAACCAGCGCCCCTCACAGCCTCCAGAAGGAGCCGGGCCAGCTCACTCACGCCTTGATTTCAGACTTCTGGCCTGCAGAGCTGCGAGAGAACCCGTTTTTGTTGCTTAAGGTTCCTGGTCTGTGGGGCTTTGTGTGGCAGCCTCGGGACACTCACAGCCTCGGGACACTCACGGCCTCGGGACACTCACAGCCTCCCTTGGTCGGGCCTGCCTTGTAGCTACACCATTGGCGCATAGTCAGGCTCTGTCTAGATTTTTTTTTCCTTTTTTTTTTAAAGACGGGGTTTCTCCACGTTGGTCAGGCTGGTCTTGGACTCCCGATCTCAGGTGATCCACCTGCCTTGGCCTCCAAAGTGCTTGGACTATAGGCGTGAGCCACCAAGCCTGGCTCTCTGTCTAGATTTTTAATCTGTAGCCAGTGACGTGGAGGAGCAGCCTGATGCCTGCACAGGTGTCTGTGGAGCCTCGAGGAGGGGGCCTAGGTCCGGAGCGAGGAGCGCAGGGGAGCTGGTGTGCATCTGGGATTCAGAGACGGCAGCACGGGCATCTGCACAGCGTCAGCTCTGCATGGATTTGGGCAATTGTTGCTGCAGAGCTCCAAGCTCTCCTGGGGATCCTGGGAGCTTCCCAAAATCCTTTAGGAAAAAAGTCCTTTCCTGCTGAAAGCAGCCGCGATCAGTTTCTGTTGCGTGCAGCTGCTGCTTTCTAACCTGTGTTATTAAGGAACCCTCACGGAGTGCCTGGTCCTCTTCGGCAGGTATGCAGGGAGGTGACTCATCCCGGACGGGCGAGAGCAGCCCAGCCAGGACCCTGGGTGCCAGTCCCAGTTTTGTTTTCTAATTTGCTGAGTGAACTTGAGGTTACTTAACCTCTCTGTGGCTGCCCCGTCAGCAACGGGGAAAATGAAACCGTGGTGAAGATCCAGTGACCACACGCTTTTTAAAAAACGTCAACACACTTGGAAAAGTGTAAATCTGACTGTGCAAATCATGTTTCTGCTAATTTAGATGTGTCCGTTTTTACATGATCCTGATGGCTTTTCTTGAACATTTACAAGCAACACAAGCAAAATAGGAAAAGCCACATTTAGTTGGCTGTGGTGGCTCTTGCCTGTAATCCAGCATTTTAGGAGACTGAGGTGGGTGGATCACCTGTGGTCAGGAGTTCTTGACCAGGCTAACCCACATATAGCGAAACCCCATCTGTACTAAAAAATACAAAATTAGCTGGACGTGGTGGCGGGTGCCTGTAGTCCCAGCTACTTGGGAGGCTGAGACAGGAGAATCACTTGAATCCAGGAGGTGGAGATTGTAGTGAGCCAAGATTGCACTATTGCACTCCAGCCTGGGCAACAGAGCAAGACTCCTTCAGGAAGCAAGGAAGGGAGGGAGGGAGGGAAACAGAAAAAGCAACATTCAGTCAATCAGGCAGATGTTTTTGGTGGCTCTGCAACCCTGAATGGCCTCCTGTCCGGATTCTTTATTTAGTTCCTCAGTTGGTAAATATGGTACCTGTTAATCATTAACTTTTGCCTTATTGTTAACAGAGTTCACTTGTCGCCGTGAGTTAAACACAGAATTGTGAGGCCTGTAGAATTCAAGCGTTGATCCTGACATTATGGACGACGACAAAAGGGACGGGTGACTTGAAGTTGTTTTCTCCCCAGAATTTGAGCTTTTCGGTCATTGAATCAGGACTTGAATGGACACTCCGTGGCTCACTAGTCCTTCTGGTTTTCTTTGGTGCTGATGGGAGGCTGCGTTAGGCTGCTCTTCTGCTGCTGTAAAGAGAGACCCGAGGCCGGGCAATTTATAAAGAAAAGAGGTTCGATGGGCTCCCGGTCCTGTGGGCTTTACAGGAAGCCTGGTGCTGGCATCTGCTCGGCTTCTAGGGGAGCCTTGAGAAGCGTCCAATCTCGGTGGAAGGCGACGGGGAAGCAGGAGGTAGAGAGGTGCCACGCGCTTTTAAACAAGCGGATCTTGCGAGAACTCACTGCCTCGGAGGATCTGCCCTGCTGACCCAAACCCTCCCACCCGGTTCCACCCCCCACACTGCGAATGACATTTCAACAGGAGATTTGGGGAGGGGACGTACATCCAGACTGTACCAGAAACCAGATATAACAACTTAGTAGAAAATTCCAAAACTATGACCCACAGGGTGCAGCTCAGTGTGCAGAGAATGTCTTCATCTACGCAAAAAGAGACACAGACAAGGCCGGGCACGGTGGCTCACGCCTGCTATCCCAGCACTTTGGGAGGCAGAGGCGGGCAGATCACCTGAGGTCGGGAGTACGAGACCAGCCTGACCAACATGGAGAAACCCCGTCTCTACTTAAAAAATACACAATTAGGCGGGTGTGGTGGTGCACACCTGTGATCCCAGCTACTCGGGAGGCTGAGGCAAGGAGAATTGCTTGAACCTGGGAGGAGGAGTTTGCAGTGAGCTGAGATCCTGTGTTGCACTCCAGCCTGGGCAACAAGAGGGAAACTCTTGTCTCAAAAAAAAAAAAAAAAAAAGAGGGAGACAGACAAGATACTCAGCAGAGGTTCTCAGAGGGGCTAAGTGTGGGGGGAGGGGGGTTCCTTGGGGCTGCAAGAATGCTTTATACCATGAGCTGCGTTTCTTTTAAAATAGAAATGAAATGCTTAGTCACTGCGCTAGCCTTTGTTAACGTCAAAGGTAATTTTCAAGCATTTCACAGAGAAAGGACATTCGCATTTACCTTCAGCACTGAACTCCTCCCTGATCCAAGTGTTTAATTTTAACAGAGGTTAAAGGACAGAAGCAAAAAGGGAGACAAAAACGTCACTCACATTCCACGCGTTTCTCTAGCACAGCCAAGTGATTTGCGACTTCAGCTTTCAGTTCATTGATTTTGAATGCTCTAGGAGTGAAAAAGAAAAGAGAGAAGAAATATAACCCATGGCGAGGAATCAGGAGATGTATTTGCCAAGCTGGTGGGCACACTGACTTCCGCAGACCTGAGGAGGGGACCCAGGCTTTCTGGGAGGACACGTGGTCCTCTTTGCTCATGCGGTTGAGACTGTCCAGTCCCGGCACCCTCCCCGGATGGCACAGACACCTTCGGAGGACGTGTTGTGTTCTCCGGAGGCTCCAGCCCAGTCAGTTAAACAATTCAATTTTTTTTTTTTTTTTTGAGAAGGAGTTTTACTCTTGTTGCCCAGGCTGGAGTACAATGGTTTGATCTCAGCTCACCACAACCTCCACCTCCCAGGTTCAAGTGATTCTGCTGCCTCAGCCTCCTGAGTAGCTGGGATTATAGGCATGCGCCACCATGCCTGGCTAATATTGTATTTTTAGTAGAGATGTGGTTTCTCCATGTTGGTCATGGCTAGTCTCAAACTCCCGACCTCAGGTGATCTGCCTGTCTCAGCCTCCCAAAGTGCTGGGATTACAGGTGTGAGCCACCATGCCTGGCCAATTTGAAGGTTTTTAAAAATTGTACCCATCTGCCCTTTTCACCATTTTAATTAACCTAGGCAGTAAGATGCCACAGAAAAGTCAGTCTTGAAAATGTGGTATCTACATCAGCATTGGTGGAATGACTCAGATGAAAAGGAAGTCCCCTAACTACACAGAAGCTCAGCGAGAAAGCTTATTTTAAAACAGAGCCAAGCCTTAGAGATGGTTCTCCAACCCCGGAAGAGCCGGTGGAGGACGTTCTCGACCGCATGAGCTCACATTCTAATGCACCCACTCCACACCATCTTTGGTATAAGGTGAGCATTTTCTGGGCCCCATCCAAGCTGGTTCAGTTACAGAAGCCACGCGGGAGGCTCCTCCAGGCAGGAGAGACAGCCGTGCCTAGCAGCCAAGGCTAGCCTCAGTGCCCGGGGCCCGCCCTCGCTGTTAGAGAAAGAAGCGCCCATCTCTGGCTGGTTGTAAGTTCAGAAGACTCTGTACCTTGAGAACTGCTCTGCAACCTGTGCCAGCACGCTCTGGATTAATTCTTCTCTCTCTAGAAACCAAAGAAAAAAGACAGATGGAACACGGACAAGAGGAAAAGACACGTAGGCTATGGCAGTCCGAATTCCACATGATGGGATGCAGAGGCCGTGGCGGAGGAGCTGCCTGTTACCTGGAGGCATGTGCTGGCCTTCCTGGCAGCAGCCCTGGGCTTCTCTGGACCTGGGCTCTTTCAAATGCTCCTTCCCTCCGGTGCGGCCCCAGGCCCACAGCCCATCTGTGCCTCAGTGGCCTCTCAGCAGACTGGTGGGGTTTGTGGTTCTCCTGTCCTCGCACCAGCTATAAAAAGCAGGCAGGACTGGGTTTCTAGACACAGGAAGCTTCCTCTCAGTGCCCAGGTCTATTTTATGGGGGCAATTACTATGACAATGTGAGTTCAAGGCACATCTACACACAGAACATGGTGTTCTCATGGCGGGTTTGCAGAGAGGAAGCAGGCCCGGGTCGAAGGAGTTTCTTCTCCCTTTGTTGCCTGCCTGTAAAACTGGGCTGGGTGACTGGTTTTACAAGGTCCAGGTCCCTGCTTTCCTGTTTCCTGATCAGGCCAATGCCAGATACCGCCCAGGAAGCTGTACATGCCCACAGCGCTGTCCCTTTCAGCACGGCGACACGCTGAGGAAGGGCGAGGTCTCTGCTAGGTTCCACTCACTCTCCAGTTCATGCCCCAGAACACTGAGAACCTACACCATGAGGCTTAGTTGTAAGTTTGAGCAATCTTTTTTTTTTTTTTGAGATAGAGTCTCGCTCTGTCACCAGGCTGGAATGCAGTGGTGTGATCTTGACTCACCGTAACCTCTGCCTCCCAGGTTCAAGCGATTCCCCTGCCTCAGCCTCCCAAGTAGCTGGGACCACAGGTGCTCGCCACCACGCCCAGCTGATTTTTGTATTTTTAGGAGATTCAGGGCTTCACCATGTTGGCCAGGATGGTCTCCATCTGCTGACCTCGTGATCTGCCCACCTCGGCCTCCCAAAGTGCAGGGATTACAGGCGTGAGCCACTGTACCTGGCCAAGTTTGCGTAATCTTCTATGCTGACTTGATGTCTGATCCTCCATTATAACCAAAACAAATAAAACCAAAGCTGCCAAACAAGAATCTGACTTGGCAATGGGGCTCAAAAGCTAAAACTGTTCACAAGTGGCCGGCGTGGTGGCTCACGCCTGTAATCCCAGCACTTGGGGAGGCTGAGGTGGGTGGATCACGTGAGGTCAGGAGTTCGAGACCAGCCTGGCCAACATGGTGAAACTCCGACTCCACTAAAAATACAAAAGTTAGCTGGGTGTGGTGCGGATACCTGTAATCCCAGCTCTTAGGGAGGCTGAGGCAGGAGAATCGCTTGAACCCGGGAGGCAGAGGTTGCAACAAAAGCAAGACTCCATCTCAAAAAAAAAAAAAAATGTTCACAAGCACTGACCCAGGTCCCATTTCTAGGAAACGATCATACATGTACACAAAAGCTGTTCATCACAGTGTTATTTAACATGGAGGAAACGGGAACAAACTGCCTGCCCACCCGACGGAGATTCGTTAAATAAGTGATGAGGTAACTGTGTCATCAGACATATATCTGCAACCATGTTCTGCTATTAGAAATAATATTCTGAAGAATGTTCATGTCTGTTGTTAAAGTACAAGAAAAAAAGATTTTAAAACAGTAAATCAGAGTGAAGCTGACTCTGAAACCACAGGGGAGAGTGGCTGCCAAGGTAACATCGCCATCTTCAGCTGTTAAGTTTTATTACCTTTTATTTTAAAATTCTTGCTGCCCTATTTCTTATGCATTTCCCCCCTTTTCTTATACATTTTCTATAATTAAGATACATTAATATCATTTAGCCGGGCGCGGTGGCTCACACCTGTAATCCCAGCACTTTGGGAGGCCGAGGCGGGTGGATCACGAGGTCAAGAGATCGAGACCATCCTGGTCAACATGGTGAAACCCCATCTCTACCAAAAAGTACAAAAAATTATCTGGGCGTGGTGGCGCATGCCTGTAATCCCAGCTACTCGGGAGGCTGAGGCAGGAGAATTGCCTGAACCCAGGAGGCGGAGGTTGCGGTGAGCCGAGATCGCGCCATTGCACTCCAGCCTGGGTAACAAGAGCGAAACTCCGTCTCAAAAAAAAAAAAAAAGGATATCATTTAAAACATTTTTTAAAAGCTAGTCAGTTTAAATTAACTTGGCAACATCTTGTCACTTCACCTGTCAGATGAGAGGGCAGAGCAGACGAGCCTAGGTTTCCTCTGACTTTAGCACTGTATGACATAATAATAAGAAGAAAAATGACATTTTGTTATATCTCTTGAAACCCCAAGCCTAAAAATGTCAGCCAGAAAATTTTCGTACAGCCATAGGTTGAAGTGGCATGGGCCCGAGGCCCTCACCTTCAGAAAGGCCCTCACTTACTAGGAAGGGAAGGTAGATCCCATCAAGAATCATCACAGGGTTTTACAGGCCAGTTGGTGAACTCAGCAGGGGTTTAGATCACTTAGGAATTCTTTGGAAACGGGACTGTATCATATAACCTTTGAGCGTGAATGATCTCAGAGTCTTGAGGTACATTTAGAAGTCCACCAAATGATAAATATTTACAGACCACGTCACTCAACAGCAGCAGAATTCTGCATTCATCCGGTGCCTGCAGAGCACGGACCGCAAAGACCATATCCTGGGCCAGCAAGGAAACCTCAGCAGATCTAAAGGAACTGAAGCCATAAGAGTATGTTCTAGAAACTAGAAATCAGTAACAGAAATATAGTAGAAAATCTCCAAACACTTGGAAACTTAACAACTTACCTGTAAGTAACTTAAGGGTCAAAGAGGAAGTCTCAAGGGAAAATTAAAAAGACATTAAAAACTCAGTGAAAATGAAAATTCTACACAAAATGTAGCTGTGAGACACAACTAGAGCAACGCCGAGAGGGAAATTTATAGCACTGCGTGCTTCCATTAGAACAGAGAAAAAGTCTCAATATGCCAAGATCTCACCATGGGAACCCAGGCACAGAAGAGGAAGGTGAGCCCACGAGAGCACAGGTGGGAAACCACAAAGACAGGGAATAGAAATCCCAGTAACAGAACAGACAATCCACAAAACAGCTGTTATTTCAAAACAATAAATTTCTAGCAAGGCTGACAAAGAAACCAGGAGAGAGAAGACACAGACTGTCAATATCAGGAATAAAGAGGCAACGTCGCTACAGACCCCGCAGCCATCGAAAGCATAGTAAGGGAACACTACAGATGCCTCTGCTCACAGAACACGTTGACGTCTTCAATCAAATGGACCAATTCCTAGAGAGGCATGAAGCACTACAACTCATTCAATAGGAAGCAGGTAATTTAAACAACCTGAAACTATTAGCAAAAGTCAATTTGTGATCTTAAAACTTTCCCAAATGAAATGTCCATGCCAAGATGGTTCTAAACATTTAATAGAGAATTCTACCAAATGTTTAAAAAGTCAACATGATTCTGAACCAGACCTTCAAGAAAACAGAAAAGGAGGAAACACTACTATTCTTTCTTTTTTTTTTGAGATGGAGTCTCACTCTGAACTGGAGTGCAGTGGTGCGATCCTGGCTCACTGCAGCCTCTGCCTCCCGGGTTTAAGCGATTCTCCTGCCTCAGCCTCCTGGGTAGCTGGGATTATAGGTGCCCACCACCATGCCTGGCTAATTTTTGTATTTTTAGTAGAGACGGGGTTTCACCATGTTAGCCAGGCTGGTCTTGAACTCCTGGCCTCAAGTGATCTGCCTACCTTGACCTCCCAAAGCACCAGGATTACAGGCGTGAGCCACTGTGCCTGGCCCCCATTCATTTTATGAAGTTAGTATTACCCTGATACCAAATGCAGACCGGGAAAAACAACAAAAAGAAAACTACATGCTAACATCCCTCATGAATATAGATACAAAAATCGCTAACAAAATAGCAAGCAGAATTCAGTCATATGTAAAAATAACTGCACATCAAGATTGAGTGTGGTTTATTCCAGGGATATAAGGTCGGTTCAGTATTTGGAAACCAATCAATGTAAATCTCCAATCAACAGGCTAAAGAAGAAAAATCACATGATCATATCAACTAATTCATAAAAAAAATCTGACAAAATTCAACACATGTTCATGAGAAAACTCTCATAAAGTTAGGAATGGAGGAGAACTTCTTCAAGTTGATTAAAAGCATCAACCCGCTGGGCGCGGTGGCTCACGCCTGTAATCCCAGCACTTTGGGAGGCAGAGGCAAGTCAATCACCTGAGGTCAGGAGTTCAAGACCAGCCTGGCCAACAAGGTGAAACTCCGTCTCTACTAAATATACAAATATTCGCCAGGCGTGGTGGTGGCAGGCACCTGTAATCTCAGCTCCTCAGGGAGCTGAGGCAGGAGAATTGCTTGAACCCAGGAGGTGGAGCCGAGATCGCACCATTGAGCTCCAGCCTGGGCAACAAGAGAGAAACTTCATCTGAAAAAAAAAAAAAAGCATCAACCATAACCTTACAGCTGACATTATAGAGTCATTCCTTGTTGTCCCTGAGGGATTGGTTCTAGAACTCCCCGACAAGGGTGCCGAAATCCAAGGACACTCAAATTTTTTATATAAAATGGTGTCATATTTGCATATAACCGATACACATCTTCCTATAACTCTACACCATCTTTAGTTACTCAGAACACCTAATACGATGTAAATGTTATGTAAATAGTTGCTGTACTGTATTGTTTGCTTGTTTGTATTTTTAATTGTTATTAAAATATTTCTGAGCAGTGGTCGGTTGGATAGATGGCTATGGAGCACACAGATACAGAAGAGCCAGTTGAACTTCACAGTGAAAGACGATGCTTGGTGTCTACGACCCTCATAAGGCAAGGCTATCTGCTCTCACGCCTGATAATTAACCTAGTGCTGGAAGTTCTAGCCGGTGCAATAGGCAAGAGAAGGAAATGAAAGGCAAACAGATTAGAAAGGAAGAAAGGAAACTGTCCCTGTTAGCCAGTGACATGTGGTCTGCATAGAAAACCCCAAGGAATCTACAAACAGCAAAACACAACCCTCCTAGAACGAAGAAGAGAGTTTAGCATGTTTGCAGGGTGAAAAACATGTAACATTCAATTGTATTTACAACAATTGTATATACAGCAATGACCATGTAGACACTGAAATTATAAGTGAAATAGCAGCCACGCACAGTGGCTCATGCCTGTAATTCCAGCACTTTGGGAGGTTGAGGTGGGAGGATTGCTTGAGCCCAGGAGTTTGAGACCAGCCTGGAGAACAAAGAGAGAGCTCCATCTCTACAAAAACAAAAACAAAAAAAACAAAAAAAAAGGCTGGGCACAGTGGTTCACACCTGTAATCCCAGAACTTTGGGAGGCCAAGGCAGGCAGATCACGAGGTCAGGAGTTCAAGATCAGCCTGGCCAGCATGGTCAAACCCCATCCGTCTCTACTAAAAATACAAAACATTAGCCAGGCATGGTAGTGTGCACCAGTAATCGCAACTACTCGGGAGGCTGAGGCAGAAGAATCGCTTGAACCCAGGAGCCGGAGGTTGCAGTGAGCGGAGATCCCACCGCTGCACTCCAGCCTGGGTGAGAGTGAGATTCCATCTCAAAAAAAAAAAAAAAGTTAGCCGAGCATGGTGGTATGTGCCTATGCTTCCAGCTACTCAGGAGGCTGAGCTGAGGGGACTGCCTGAGCTTGGGAGGTTGAGGCTGCAGTGAGCCCTGATCATGCCACTGCACTCCAGCCTCAGGGACAAAGACCCTGTCTCAAAAACAAACAAACAAACAAACACCAGTACCAATTATAATCACTCAGAAATACCCCACGTGTAAAACTAACAAAACATATGCAGAAGTGATAACTGAAAACTACAAAACATCAATGAAAGAAATCAAAGACGATAAAAACAAATGGGAAGACTGACCACGTTAACGGGTTGGAAGGCTCAACACGGCAAATTCTCCCCACGCTGGTAAACGGGTTCTACAAAATTTCCATTGAAAGGCTAGCAAGATTGGGCCGGGCGCGGTGGCTCACGCCTGTAATCCCAGCACTTTGGGAGGCCGAGGCGGGTGGATCACGAGGTCAAGAGATCAAGACCATCCTGGTCAACAAGATGAAACCCCATCTCCACTAAAAATACAAAAAATTAGCCGGGCATGGTGGCGCGTGCCTGTAATCCCAGCTACTCAGGAGGCTGAGGCAGGAGAATTGCCTGAACCCAGGAGGCGGAGGTTGCGGTGAGCCCAGATCGCGCCATTGCACTCCAGCCTGGGTAACAAGAGTGAAACTCCGTATCAAAAGAAAAAAGAAGGCTAGTGAGACTTATTTTGTAGAAATAGAGATTATTCTAACATTTAGATAGAAAGGCAAAGGACTCACAAGAATAAAAACAGTTTTGAAAACAGATAAAATGAGAGAAATCAGTCTACCTTATTTGAGACTTATGATATAAATTTGGTTAGACAAGACCGTGAGGCGTTGGCAGAAAGATACACAGTTAGAGCAATGGAAGGAACAGAGAGCCTGTGACCACGTCCGTACAAACACGCCCAACTGATTTTGACCCAGATGTAAAAGAAACTCAATGGAGAGAAGAGAGTCTTTCAATAAATAGCATTGGAAAAATTAGGTATCCACAGGCCAACGAAAAAAAAAAGAAAGAAAGAAAGAAAAAGAGCTTTGACCTAGAATCCACAGTTTATATAAATATCATAGCAAAGCAGACCATGGACCGTAGATGTAAAATATAAAACCAGAAAACATTTAGAGAGAAAAAATAGGAGAAAATCTTCAGGGTTGCAGCTAAGACAGGGAGTTCTTAAACTTGACAGCAAAAACACAAACCAGAAAAAGAAAAGTTGATAAACTGGACCTCATCAAAACTAAAAAGTCTGCTCAAAGAAAGATCCTGGTAAGAGGATGACAAGACAAGCTATGGTCTGGGAGAAAATATTTGCAAGACACATATCTGACAAAGACTTGCATACAGAATAAAGAAAGAATGGGCCAGGCGCAGTGGCTCACGCCCGTAATTCCAGCACTTCGGGAGGCTGAGGCAGGAGGATCACCTGAGGTCGGAAGTTTGAGACCAGCCTGACCAACATGGAGAAACCCCGTCTCTACTAAAAATACAAAATTAGCCAGGTGTGGTAGTGCACGCCTGTGATCCCAGGTACTCGGGAGGCGGAGGCAGGAGAATCCCTGGAATCCAGGAGACGGAGGTTGCGGTGAGACCACGCCATTGCACTCCAGCCTGGGCAACAAGAGTGAAACTCATCTAAAAAAAAAATAAAAAGAAGAATGGTCAGAACTCAATGGTAGAAAACAAAACCAGCCAATTTGAAAGCGGGAAAGAGATGAGTAGACAGGTACTGGAGAAAGTCACGGGTGGCAAGAAGCCCAGGGAAAGATGCTGGGCACCACTAGCCATTAGGAAATGCCAGTTTCAACTACCGTGAGAAACCACTGCACACCTGTCAAAATGGCCCGGGTACAAAATAGCGCCAACCCCAAATGCTGGAACAGATGTGGAAACACGGATCGCTCACTCGTGGCTGGTGGGAATGAAAAATGGCACAGTCATTCTAAAACCAGTCTGGTAGGTTCTTCAAAAGACAGAAAACCGACTAATGATGCAAGCCCCATCTGACCTAGCAATTTCAGTCCAGGGCAGAGAGATGAAAACTGAGGTCCTCACAAAGGCCTGCACACATGGTCACGGCGGATGTATCTGTAGCAGCCGCAAATGGAAACAGTGCAGATGCCTTTCAAGGGAGACTGGGTGACTTCCGACCTCAGGTGATCCATCCAAACCTCGGAGTATGATTCAAAATAAGGGAGTGAATCACGGAGGCAGCCGACAACCCGGATGGATGCCAGCGGATGGTGCTGGGTGAAAGGAGCCAGTCCCAAAGTCACCGACGCACGACTGCATGTACAGAACGTGACAAATGACAACACCATAAAAAAAAAGACCAGGGACAGGGATTGGTGGGGGATGGAGGGGAAGCGGCGTGGCTGTTAGAGCAGCCGGTGGGACCCCCGTGAGGACACAGTGTTCTGGACCTGGCCTGGCCAGCGTCACGGTCAGTGCCAGGCTGTGACATTGGGCTGGAGTTTTGCAAGATGTCTCTAGTGGGAGAGGCCGGGCAATGAATGGGCTTTCTCTGTAAGCATCCTTACAACAGCATGTGAATCTCTCCTTACTTCGAAACAAGAACTGTGTAGGCAGAATGGAATAAAAGTGAAGGAAGAGTTTTCCTTTGGACGCTGGAGATGGAACCCTTCAAGCACGACACTATTCGTGTGGCTACATCTCATTTCCAGCGCAAGCGGCCATCGTTTTCATGCCACTTCGTCCACACCTTCTCTCTGCCCGGTTCAGTGCTGGGGCAGATGCTGGTCTCCCAGTCCACGTCACAGCCACGCCTCGGCCAGCGTGCCGCCCAGGCCAGCGTATCAGCTGTTCTCAGGAGGGGGTACAGACACAAATCTGCGCTCCCAGTGAGAACACTCAGGGTGGAGGGGGGGCACTGCCCAGGTGGCATTCCTTACACTGATGGAATATATGGGACTCAGCATGGCGGCCTCACGGAACTGCCTCTTTAGATAATGCAAAATCTGCATTCTTTTGCTGGGGAAAAGCAGCAAAACCACCAGTGTGCGCAAAGGCCAACCACACCCGCGCATCCACAAACAGGAAGTGGGTGCCTCCCCTCCTGACCCTAGAATCATTGGAATTCCTGCTGTGGCCACAGTTTCCTCCCAGGGGAGTTCGGAACTTAAAACAACGGTGATTTCATGCGTGTCAAGCGCTCAGGACAGCGCCAGCCCAGCCTGGCCATGTAAGCCCGGCTGCATAAGCCCGGGAGGCCTGCTGATGGCCCAGGTTCCCTCTGACCTCCTTTCCTGCTTCCACCACCTCCCTGGGGTGTCATCATCCTTGGAGTGACAGGGCGAGTTCTGGGCACCACCTCCAGGCTGTGAAGGGGTGAATCCTACCTACACCATCTGAATGTGGCCCTTACCGCCTCTAGTGCCTCCGGAATTCTCAGAGAGCCTGAAACCGCTGGATTTTGGGGGCAGCAAAAAATTGTCAATTGCAAATGTTCATATTCCCAACCTTTGTGGCAAAATCACCTCCTGTCAGCCAAATTTGATGTTATGTATGACTCCTACCTCTTTCTCCTAAATGCTGCAGGATGTATATTGAATGAAAAAAAATTAAAGCATATTCAAGTCATTTCACGTTGACAATGTCTTAATAGTTTCAAGAAAACCCAGCAATGGCCTTGGGATGCTGGTCAATCACAGGTGGACACGGCAGGGTCTGTAGGGACCCTCCGGGCCTCGAAGCTTTTGAGCACATGGGGAGAGTGCAAATAAGCCGCCAAGGGAGGGGGAGCCCGCATTCACTCTTGCTGATCCAGGTGATGGAAACCGAGGGAGAGCAAGCTGATATTCACAGGCAACTCACATGTTCTCCAAAGGAAACTGTCCCACAAGAACAATCAATAAAATATCTAAGTGCCCCAGAAAGTCCACGTGCTAGAGTGGATTTCAAGGATGCTGCTGCAGGCTGACGGGGATTTACCTCTAGACACCAATGACTTTAATAAAGGCAGAAGATCTGACTATACCAAGGATCAATCAGTCATAACAGCGATTTTAGGTAGGCTCCTCTTCAGCCTCAACTCCCGGCTGCTTCCTGCCTGCACATACCTGGGTTCCTTAAAGTGAGCTCACCTGGGTGCTGCTCCTGCTGGCCTCTTCACCTGACAAGCACCTGCAGGGAATGCTGGGCGGGGCTGACAGAGTTGTCTGCACGTCACAGGAGACTTTAGGTTTGTTCCAGGGCAATCCTGGAGTCTGGCAGAGTCCAGGTCCTGTTTTTAGATGCTGCCAGATCAGGCCAGCTTTGGGCCACGGGTTTGCAACAGAGGGGCCCAGGGGACTGGAAAGAAGCAAAGCTCTGGAGGGGCTGAGAAGGGGCTTGCGGGCTGCCAGCCTCATTCCCAGGTAGGACGCAGCCTTGTGGGTGGCAGGACGGACATCCCCATGGTCACATGTGTCCAGGGCAGGGGTTGCCCCCACCCCACGCGCTGCCCAGAAGCCATTGCCTGACTACCTCGGGCCGAGCGGACAGTTCAAGCCTCTGCCTTGCCCAGTTCTTCCCGGAATTGTTTACTTGTTTCAGGCAAATCCTGAGTCTACCCAGCGCAGAATGACATGAAATTTGATTTAACCGATTGCTAGCACAGCCTGACCTATAATTCTGATTCTAAAGATTAGTTTAATGTAATAAGCTAATTTGGTTGGCTAGCCAGCTGATTTGCATATCTCCTTTTTATCTTACGCTAAAGAGAATACTCACAGCAACAGCCGTTCTTCCGTCCTCGTCCTCCTGCACCTGAGCTGACGGGAATGCGTACTTTTCTCCCCTAGGCAAATGAATACACACACGGCCCTAGCTAGCAATATAACACGCTGGCCCCCAGACAGGTGCATTGTGGGAGGGGACCTAGGAACGTCAGCATGGGCATTACCATCCCAAGCATCTGACCTGCAAGAGTAGAGCGAATAACATCACAAGGGCGTGTGCGTGTGGCCTGGGAGCTCCCGCACGATCCGTTCCATTACCCTTGATGGTAGTCAGTGCACACCAACCCTGGGCTTAGATCTGCATGCTGTGAGTGTGATGCAATGAGCCATGTTCCCCCTTGTCAGACCCGACCTGCAGCATCAGGGCGGGGTGCTGAGCACCCTCCAGTGAATCTATACTTAGCAGACACTTCCCAAGCATTAGAAAAAATACCTCTGCTATCCTTTCAGAAAGGGATATCTTATTTTTGCATTAGGGAAAATGATTTGCATCACTTGGCCCCAAAGAGATAAGCACTCTAAGCATCCTGAAGATTGTGGAGGGCGGGAGCAGGGTGCCTTTATTTCTGCTCTGGTCCACCCTGCAGTCCCTGAGAGCCAAGGCCCTTCGGAGGAAGGGCTGGCAGGCTTCCCTGTCAGCGAGGGGTGGGGTGGCACGACCCTCTTCCTGGGAAGCAAGCTCACCTCCTGTTCCACTTTTGCCCTCTCCTGACCCCTGCAACCACCCTCGGACCACCCAACTGGCTGAGGATGTTCTCTCTCCGGGAACAGTCACGGGCAATTCACTGTTTATGGACGTCATAAAATAGACATTCAGACCAAGGAGGACATTTCCTTTATAGCCCAGGAACACAATCAAGTTAATGATTAACAGTGACCTTAAAGGCACAGGAGCCCTTCCTCCAGCCTGTCCTGCCCTATCAGCAGCCAAAGGCATAGCCACTGGCATTTTGGCCACTCAGACGAGGAAGAAAGCAGAACTGACCGAAGACCCTGGTGACCACATGTGAATTTTGGAGAGTGTCTGCTTTGTCCTCTCAGGTCCACCTCGGGGGCAGGCACTGGACTGAGTTTCTTCCCTTTCTTTTTTGGGGAGGGGAATTTCATGTTTTGCAAAGCTTACACTTGACTGGGTG
The DNA here is from genome assembly GCA_031835075.1 of Saguinus oedipus. Classification (NCBI taxonomy): domain Eukaryota; kingdom Metazoa; phylum Chordata; class Mammalia; order Primates; family Cebidae; genus Saguinus; species Saguinus oedipus. The sequence goes on from CM063186.1 coordinate 69,440,112, forward strand.
CAGTTTCTCTCTATGACCTCCTCTCTTCCTTAGGATTAGTTTGCAGGCAGAAAAATGCCATGAAGCTGGCAGCATCTGGGGCAGCTGGCACGCACTTCCCTTTCCTGTTGCAAAGGCACTGTGACATCTGTAAGGAGCTGTAGCTATGCTCTGGGTGCTGTTCTAGGCAGTTTGTGCAGGTTCTCAATCGTTCTTATAACCTGCAGGGGCTGCGTGACACTGAGGGGCCAAGTAATGGCATCGTAAATTCCCACCTGCCCTCCTCCACTCAGGCTCCTTCATAGGGTCGCAAAGACGGGACAGAGCTGCACCTGCCCATGACACGGGGAAGACATTCTGCACATGCTTTCCCTCCGGAAAACCCCAGAGATATTTTCTTTTTTCTGTGTGGCTTCTCGCCCATGGTGGGATGAACTTCTGAGGGAGAGTGTGGGTATGAAAACCCAGATGGATGTGGCCGGGGGGAGTTTGAATTTGGGAGCTCGCAGCTGATTCTACACACTGCAGGGACTTTGTTATCCGCCGGCCTGTGTGTGTCACTGTAACCTGATGACCCTATGGGAGAGTTTAATTATGGTGAAGCCACAGGAAATCAGCTCTGGCTCTACGTGTCTGGGGCTTCGACTCTGTGCCAAATGACCCCACAGACTGGTTCCAGGAACAATTCTGTCAGGATAAACTGTGATCCAATAAACTAATTGATTACAGCACAAATGACACAATGTTTACAAAAACCTAGTAAAGACTGAGTCATTTTTGCAAACCAAAGGTTTTACTACATCTGTGGACTTTGACAGGTTGTACTCGGCTGCAATGTTTGTAGCAAGAGAAATTAAAAGAGCCAACTGATTGCTGTAATAACAAGACTGCAAGCAACACAAATACCCATCAGTAGGATACCCAATAGTCCGTCTGCAAAGTGAAGTCCTATGCTGCTATTAAAGAATATTTCTTTTTCTTTTTTTCTGAGACGGAGTCTCACGCTGTCATCCAGGCTGGAGGGCAGTGGTGCCATCTCGGCTCACTGCAGCCTCTGGCTCCCAAGTTCAAGGGATTCTTCTCCCTCAGCCTCCTGAGTGGCTGGGATTACAGGTGTGTACTACCACAGCCTGCTTTTTTCTTTGTATTGTTTTAGTAGAGACAGGATTTCACCATGTTGATCAGGCTGGTCTTGAACTCCTGACCTCAGGTGATCCACCCACCTTGGCCTCCCAAAGTGCTGAGATTTCAGGTATGAGCCACTGTCCTTGGCCTAGAATGGAAGAATATCCTCTTTCCTGCTATAGAGTGACCTTATAATGTACATGGCTAAAACTTAAGCAAAAAGTTCCAAGCTGAAGTGTCAGATGACAGAGTTTTAGGTTGTCAGAGAGGATGGAAATGGAAAGGAGAGTTCACAAAGGAGGAAGCTGTGGCGGTGGGACCCACGTTCTGTACAAACGACCCTGTTTCTCTTCCTTGGTGGGTCCCTGAATTATACATGTATGGGCCTAATGTGGCGGAGATCCCAGCTCGGGTTTTAGTCCAGTTAGAGGCACATGATAAATACCGCAGGCTTCCTACAAAACCACAGAAGAATCACTCTGGAGATCCACCCTAACAAAGCAGAAAACCAGGCTGCCAAGGTCAAGGTGATGGGTCAGTAACGTAACCGACTGCTAGAGCAAAATTAACACTCTTCAGAGGATGATAAAATCCAGCGTCTCTACTAGATGTTATTCATGATCTCAGTCTACAATAGAAAACAGGCATGCAAAGAAACAGGAAGATGTGACCCACGGTCAAGAGAAAATCACGAAAATCACTCATCAGACACCCGGGACACATGTCAACTCAGACGCTGAAATGAGCTAACAACGACTTCAATGCAGCAGTTGTGAGCACGTCCAAGAACCTAAACAGAAAGGTGTCAGTAAAGAGCAAACCTTTGGGAGCCTCGAGACAGCAATCTACAAAAAAGAACCGAGTGGAAATTTTAGAATTTTAAAGTACAATATCTGATATTAAAAATCCACGGATCAGCTTACAGCAGTTTGGAGTCAGTGGAAGACTCAGTGAAATCGAGGACAGATCAATAGAAATTACCCAATTTGGCCGGCACGGTGGCTCACGCCTGTAATTCCAGCACTTTGGGAGGCTGAGGTGGGAGGATCATGAGGTCAGGAGATCGAAACCATCCTGGCTAACACAACGAAATCCAGTCTCTACCAAAAATACAAAAAATTTGCCAAGTGTGGTAGCACACACCTGTAGTCTCAGCTACCTGGGAGGCTGAGGCAGGAGAATCACTTGAACTGGGGAGGCAGAGGTTGCAGTGAGCCGAGATTGCACCACAGCACTCCAGCCTGGGCGACAGAGCAAGACTCCATTCCCCCTGCCCACTCACCCCCCCACCCCGCCAAAAAAGAGAAATTACCTGATTTGAAGGGCAGAGAAAAAAAGGATTATTGAAAAACCCAAAGCCACAGTCACTTGAGAGATAATAGTGAACTTTCCAAAATACATGTCTTTAGAGAGAAAGAACAGTGCATATAACACACTTAAAGAAACAACGGCTGAATATTTGCAAATTTGCTGAAAACGTAAATTCATAGTCCATTTAAACTCAACGAACACGAACAAGAATAAGAGAACGATCCAAGATGGCTGATCGCTAACATCTTGGGATTGCAGCTCCCAGTGAAAGCGCAGAGAATGAGAGGATGCCACACTTTCAGACAAATTTTTGTCACTCATGGAGCAGAAGATTCCCAGTGGAGGAGCCCCGTGGGTCGCCAGCAAGACTCTTGTGGCCGGCGCACCGGTTTTGACGGCACCTCAGCGCGGCAGCTCTTGGCGCAGAGTAAACGGGACTGGTTCCCCTTCTGACCGACGTTAGAAGCTCTGGGAAGGCAGAGTCATCTATTACGGACTCAAGAAGGAAGCCAGACTGGAGATTCCTGGGCAGAGAAGTGCCATCAGTCTTGGTGCCGCTGTTTTGGCCGGCACAGTGGGTTGCTCATATTTCGGCCCTGGGAATTAACAACTTGGACGTCCACTCAGAGACCTAATTTGAAAGTTGGTAATTACAAAGACGACAGGTGGATAAATTTACAATGATGGGAAGAAACCAGCATAAAAAGGCTGAGAATACTCAAAATCAGAATGCCTCTCCCTCTAAAGAGGATCACAGTTCCTCATCAACAAGGGAACAAGGCTTGATGGAGAACGAGTGCACCCCATTAACAGAATCAGGCTTCAGAAGGTGGATAATAAGAAACTTCTGTGAGTTAAAAGAACATGTTGTAGCCCAACGTAAAGAAACTAAGAACTTTGAAAAAGGGTTTGATGAAATCCTAATGAGAATAGACAATTTGGAGAGGAATATAAGTGAATTAATGGAACTGAAGAATACAATATGGGAACTCCGAGAAGTATGCACAGGTTTAAACACTCGAATTGATCAAGCAGAAGAGAGGATATCAGAGGTCGAAGAACAACTTAATGAAATAAAATGAGAAGACAAGATTAGAGAAAAAAGGATAAAAAGGAATGTGCAAAGTCTCCAAGAAATGTGGGATTATGTGAAAAGACCTAATTTACGTTTGGTAGGTGTACCTGAATGCGACGGAGAGAATGAATCCAAGCTGGAAAATATTCTTCAGGATATTATTCAGGAAAATTTTCCTAACCTAGCAAAGCAGGACAATATTCAACCCAAGGTAATACAGAGAACACCACAAAGACATTCCTCAAGAAGAGCAACCCCAAGGCACATAATTGTTAGATGCACCAGGGTTGAAATGAAGGAGAAAATACTAAGGGCAGCCAGAGAGAAAGGTCAGGTTAAGCACAAAGGGAAGCCTATCAGACTTACAGCAGATCTCTCAGCAGAAACCCTACAAGCCAGAAGAGAGTGGGGGCCAATATTCAACATCCTTAAAGAACAGAACTTTCAGCCCAGAATTTCATATCCAGCCAAACTAAGCTTCACAACTGAAGGAAAAATAAAATCTTTTATGAATAAGCAAGTACTCAGAGATTTTATTACCACCAGGCCTGCTTTACAAGAGCTTCTGAAAGAAGCATTACACATAGAAACAACCAGTATTAGCATTTGTAAAAATATACCAAAAAGTAAAGAGCATCAACATAAAGAAGAATTTACATCAACAAATGGATAAAACAGCCAGTTAACATCAAATGGCAGTAACCCTAAATTTAAATCGACTAAATCCCCCAATCAAAAGACACAGCCAAAACCCAACGGTATGCTACATCCAGACCCATTTCACATGCAAAGATACACAAAGACTCAAAACAAAGGGATGGAGAAAGATTTACCAACCAAATGGAGAGCAAAAATAAATAAATAAATAAAAAGCAGGAGTTGCAATTCTCGCATCTGATAAAATAGATTTTAAAGCAACAAAGATATAGTGGTAAAAGGATCAATGCAACAATAAGAGCTAACGATCTTAACACCCAGATACATAGAGACTAAGACTCAATGAGACAGAAAATTAATAAGAATATCCAGGACTCGAACTCAGATCTGGAACAAGTAAACTTAATAAATATTTATAGAGCTTTCCACTTTAAATACACAGAATATACATTCTTGTCAATACCACATCACACCTACTCATAGGTTTAAATGAAATATTGATTGGCCATTATTAATACCCATTTTTTCGAATAAAGCAACATTTCCATTCTCTCTCCCTCTTTTTCTTCCTCTTTCTTCCTCTCCTTCACTCCTTTTTCTTTCCTTCTTTCCAAAAAAAAAAAAAAAAAAAAAAAAAGATACCCTTGGTTTCCATACAGCCAAAACCCATATGCTACATCCAGACCCATTTTACATCCCCGCCATTCCCTGTTAAAAAAAAAAAAAAAGAAAACCAGAAATGTATCTGTTCACATTTAGCTTTTAATATCAAATAAAAAAAAGAAGAATGAATAAGAAAATGAGACTGAGGCACATCACAGTCCAACTGCTGAAACTAAAAATAAAGGAAAGAAATCAAGTACTTGAAGGCAGCCAGAGGCCAGGCACCTCGGCTCACGCCTGTCATCCCAGCACCTTGGGAGGCTGAGGCGGATGAATCACCTGAGGTCAAGAGTTCGAGACAAGCCTGGCCAACATGGTGAAACCCCGTCTCTACTAAAAACACAAAAAATTAACCGGGCATGGTGGCAGGTGCCTGTCATCCCAGCTGCTCAGGAGCCTGAGGCAGAAGAACTGCTTGAACCCGAGATCACACCACTGCAGTCCAGCCTGGGCAACAAGAGCAAAACTGTCTCAAAACAAAAGCAACAAAAACAAAACTCATCAAACTGCACCCACAGGATCTGCGCATGTCAGTGCAGTCAGGCAGGACACAGCCGTGGGTAGGTGTGGGGTGGCCTGGTTCTCACAAACGCCTAGGGCAGTCGGAATGTTTGTAGCCTCGAGGTCCTCGCAGCAATGTTCGCTGTCCTCATCTCTCTTTGACCAAAATATGCCGTCAGGGCATCCCGAAGGGGCCATCGGTATCTCTGACGGTGGCGCGCTAAGGGCTGCTGGCTTTGCTGTCTAGGCTACCCTAGAGGGAGTCAGTCAGAACACACAATTCTGGAAATGGTTATTTTTCATGTGTACACCACAGCCTTTTTGTTTCAGAAAGAATGCAAGCAAGGGTGACTACGGCTATGCGTGTAAAGCCTTCCACAGTGAAGCTGCACTAAATGCAAACATGAAGAGGCATGATTACTTCCATAGCAACCTGGTGCTCGGACTTCAAGCATGAACTTAGCTTTCAGGGCAGACAGACCAGTCCTCCGAGTGTCGTTTTAGACCTAGGAAGCACTCCTGTTCTATTAAAATTCAGCAATCCCAGAGAGGCATAACTTTAGCCATTTAAAAATGCCCTCCAGGTCATTTTCAATGATAGCAGCCATTTACTGGGCACTTACCAAGTGGCAGGCGCTGTGCTCAGCATTTTGCATAAATTACTTCATTTATCCTCCCAAGAACCAGGCAAGGTATGCGTTGTGATTCATGTTTTGCAAGGGAAATGGAGGCTCAGTGGGGTTAAGCAGCTCTCCTAAGGCTACCTCATCCAAACGACTAATGAGTATGGGGGGGGGACGTGGGGCGGGGGCTGACCCCTCTTGGATTCCTCTTTCCAAGTCTCAGGTTCTTAGTCTGAGATCCTCAAAAGCCCACAGGAGACAAGGAGCTGGGGCTAGTGGTGCATTTGGAAGCCAATCTTGGAAGCTCTGGGAGGGAGTGGGGGATTGAGGCATGGAAAGGAAGAGAGCTCCCAGAGGGTCAGCTGACGCGCAGGTGGCACAGGTGACTGTGGTGGAGCTCCTCGCTCTGAGCTTCTTTTGAGCAGTTGCATAGATGATGTCAGAGAACAGTCCCACTGTGGAGCAAGGAAGCTGGGCCCCCATCCTTCAGCTCCCTCTCACCAGGAGGATGACCTCGGGGCGGGCACTCCCCAGCACTTCTTGGTGTGCCCGGCACAGAGACGGTCCTCAGGCAAGGGGACTCGGGGATGGGAGGAGGCAGCCATTAGGGGGTAAGGGACCTGCCAGCGAGGCTGCAGGGACCCCCTGGACAGGCCAGCCTGGCACACCAGCAGCATCCAGCACCCTCTGCTGTGACCTTTCAGCCCTTCCCTCAGGGCCTTCCCTTCACAATGGCTGGACTTTTAATAAATGTTAATATTTAATTTAATCCAATGTACCTCAAAATATCTCATTTCACCATGTGTCTTTCACACCAAAAATTGCACGCAAATGTTCATAGCAGCATCATTCACAGTAGCCTTTGTGGAAAGCACCCAAATGTCCATCAGCTGATGAATGAATAAACCAGAGGTGATGCAGCCACGCCACGGAATGCCATTCAGCCACGCCACGGAACGCCATTCAGCCACGCCATGGAATGCCTTTCAGTCGTGCCACAGAACGCCATTCAGCCACGCCATGGAACGCCTTTCAGCCGCGCCACGGAATGCCATTCAGCCACAATTACGCCGTAACATGGTGAGCCTCGAACATACTGCGCGAAGTGAAATAAGCCAGGTGGGAAAGCCCACGGATTCTGTTATGTGATGTGTCCAGGACGGACGGGACAGAGAGCAGGGCCTGCCAGGGGCTGTAGCGGGAAGGGGATGGAGAGGGACTGCCAACAGTTATGGGCTTTCTTTTTGGGTTGATGGAAAGGTTCTGGAATTAAATAGTGGTGATGGTTACACAACAAAATGAATACACTAAAAAAACCTGCGGTTGAACACTTTACTTTTTTATCTTTTTTTTGGGGGGGGAAATGGAGCCTCGCTCTGTCACCCAGGCTGGAGTGCAGTGGTGTGATCTCGGCTCACTGCAACCTCTGCCTCCCCGGTTCAAGCGATTCTCCTGTCTCAGCCTCCCAAATAGCCAGGATTATAAACGTGCACCACCACGCCTGGCTAATGTTTGTAGTTTGAGTAGAGATGGTGTTTCACTGTGTTGGCCAGGCTGGTCTCAAACTCCTGACCTCAGGTGATCTGCTCACCTCGGCCTCCCAGAGTGCTGGGATTACGGGTGTGAGCCAGTGCCTGGCCGAGGCTGTGCACTTTATAACATGGGCTTTATGTTATATCAGTGACATCTCAACCAGGAAACACAGTATGACTCAGTATAAAAATGACTGAATTTTTATATATTTTTTTCATACTAAGTTTCAGAATTTGGTGTGTGTTTTACATTTACGGAGCATCTGCATTTGGACTGTGCTGGACTCTTGATGCCTTTGGTCACCTCCTGGGGGACTCTCATGCGGGGCAGCTCTGGGGTTCCATGGCACAGCCCGCCCGCCTGCCCTGCCGCCATGACCTCCCTGGCTTGCAGAAGCCCAAGTGCCCGCTCTGCGGATGCTCCTCCGTACGTGCCCCCTTTTACCTTCTTTCTATGGAAACAGCAGCGCCAACACAGCTCCTGGGAAACGGAAGCGTCCGAGTCACCCTCGGTCCCTGGCCGAGAGGTAGAATGTGGTGTGGGTCTCCGCGGGGCCTGAGGCAGAGGCTGGGTGTGTGTGACTCGAGACAGGTCCTGGGTTCCAGGGCAGGCAGGGATGTGGCGGAGAACACACAGAACTAGACCCCGACAGCAGCGCCTGGTTCTATCACATCGTTCTACAGTGGAAGATGCTCTCATCACTTGGGTTAAGTGTGACACCGCGCTCAACTGCGACTGCACCTAAGAAGTCGTGAGCCCCTGGGGCCGTGGGGAGCTGTCCTGGCGTGTGACCGTGCAGCAGGCTCTCCCTAATGCTCTGGTCAAAAAGACACGATCCCCTTGGTAGGGTCACGAGATCACACGGACCCACACGACCTGCCATGCTGAGGGAGGGCCAGGCTGGGTGAGACCCTGTCCTTTTCCGGTGCTCAATCCACGTCACATCATCAATCCTGCCGGCTCCTGGCAGCCGAGGGCACTTGGGGGACATGCATCCACCACTGTCAGCTGAGATCGTGTGTTTCATAATCTGAAAAACACCACTGTGTATTTGAGCTGCTTACATCAAATAAAAGTGACTGAGCCTCCAGAATCAGCACTATCATCGTAGGAAGATGCTGGGAAGGCTGGGGCATTGTTTTCATAGTTGCTATGACCTTCATTTTATCACAAAAGGGAGAAGCACTGTATCCACGTGATTGCCTCCATGAGCAGGTGAAGAGAGTATTGTTCTATAGACGATGCTTGGTGAACAAAGACCTGTGTGCGGCGTTCCTTCTGCCCTACGCTGGAGATTGATGCTGCACCCCGCTCCTTCCCGGCGGGAGCTGAGTGTTCACTGCTCCTGAGAAGTCTGTGCGGCTCACACGGGGGTTGTGGGCCCAGGCTAGGGCTGGCCTAGTCTTTCTTTTCTATGCAATGTCATGTTTTTTATAATACTCTTCTCTTTACTATTTCCTGAATATGTAAGTAGCAAAACAGCAAAACCTGGGGGCGTTTCTGCATTGCACAGTTCCACCGGGACTGTTCGAGGCACTTACTGAAACCCGGTAAGAATCAGGGGCCTCCCTGCCCCCACCCCGGCCCGCAGCCTTGTGCTAGTCTGGAAACAGCTCCCATTTCCTTTTCTGAGGGTCTTTTATTGCCACTGGAAATGCGGCCTGTTGATTTCAGTGCTTGCGAGCGGCTTACAGGCCAGGACTCAAGGCTGCATTGCTGCAGCTAACTTCTGACCTTGGGCCACGGCTTGGTGGCTCTGGGGCCCAAGGGCGATGGATGGGAGAGGGAAGGCTGCTGCCACAGGGAAAAGGTGTTCTCTAAACTCGCTTCTCAGGGGCCTCTTTTCTTTTCTCAGGAAAGCCATGGGGGGTCTACGTGACTCCCAAAGAAAGGCCTGGAATACTGGCCTATTTGGAGAGCCGGGTCCCCACACACCCAGAGGCGGGGAAAGGTGGTGTTAGCCTCCCCAGGATGTGACTGTGGAGATGTTGGAGGGGCTGACGCTGCCGGCGCTGGGCGGAAATGCAGCACCTTGCAGACCCAGCGACTCCTCCCTGCAGAGTAAGTGCGGTGCTCCCTGGCTGGCCCTGCAGGGACGCCCAGCCTGGCCTTCCACGTGGCCGCTCATCCTCTCTGAAGACGGAAGTCTTGCCCAGCCCAGCAGAAGTGTGTGCAGCTCTCAGCAAACACCTGAAGCACCTGCCTCGTGCTGGCCTCATGCTGCGGTGAGGACGGCGGGAGCTGGGACCGCATCTTCGCCAGGAGGTCACACCCCGCGCCGCTCTAAAGATGGTGCAAAGTCTGCAGGTGCAGCACGGTTTTCTATGTTCTCATCCTGGCACACTGAGAAGAAATGCCGCTTACTGTTGCTCTACTCAGAACTTACGATGCTGGGTTTAACGTGAGCCTCTGTGCTTCTCAGGACACATTATTTTCAAGCCCCTTTGTGGCTCGCAGGATTTGAGTTCTGGGAGGGCTGCAGCGGGCACCCATCTCTCAGCCACTGGCGCCTGCACAGCCCGAGGCCAACAGCCTTTGCCAGAGTCCTCCAGGGAGGAGCACTCGGCCTTAGGACAGCCCGTTCCAATGCTCTTCATCTCTTTCTGTTAATGAGTTCAACTCCATCTCCCACGGGTCCTGGATGGTCCCCCAGGGACCCCTCTTTCCTCTGCTCCCAGCGACGTTCTTCCAACCCTCAGCACAGCTGTGTCGCCCTCTTGGCTGGCCTTCACAAGCCCCACTGTGTCCCACCCATTCCTTTGCCTCTTCGTGCCTCCAGAGCTTCGTGGCTCCGACCCCTCTGCTCCCGATGGCATCCAGTCACCAGCATCCTTCTCCTATGGAGGGATTCGATCTCCGTCCGGCTCATGCCCGGCCCCTCCTGCTGGCGCTCACTCCCTCCCGGCTGGCCTCACCAAGCCCCAGACTTCAACGCCAACCACCCGGAGGTGACAGCCGAGAGCCGCCTGCCCTGACTGTGCCTGCTCCTCATTCAGCTGATGTCCGAGAACAGGCCAAGCCCCTGGCAGCAATCCCCTCCCTGGGCCGAGGCGCTCAGTGCTCAGGTCAGAGGCGCCCTGGACGGGTCTCTGTATATCCCGCTATTGATTAGGGAAAAGCTTCTCTGTTCCTTTAGAACACGCTGGAGCCTGCACTCCCCACCACCTCTGCAGCCCCCAGCCCGGACCCATCCCAGCCTGGGCCTCCGTCTCCTCCCACGGGAGCAGCCTCCTCCTGGATTTATTTCTCCCCTTTCATGATCTCTACATGGCACCCTGAGCGAGATTTAAAACCTGAGTCTGATGATGTCACTCCTCTGCCGACAGCCTTCTAATGGCTGCGCACGTCACTCGGCATAAAAGCCGGTGTCCCCGCGGTGAGCCTCCAGGCCCCGGCTCTTCTCCTGCTCTTCTCCAGACACTGGCACTCTAAACAGTCAGAGTGGAATTTGCTGATCAGCCAGGATTTTGGGGAGTCCCCAAAGGGATCTTGTCTGTAGGACTGAACTATCCCTGGGGTAAGGACCCTCTAGAACCACTCACGTGAAGCTTAAAGGGAGGGCTCGAAGGCATTGAACTGATTTGCAGGTAACTTAGCTGCCTGCCAAGGCAAAGCCCAACTCTCTAACCAGGAGAAACAAAAGCGCATGACGAACAAGGATGCGTTCACTACGACTGGCCGTCCGTCAACGCTTCCCAGATTGTGAGAATCAGAAAATATGACCCATAGCCAGGAGAAAAATCAGTCAACAGAGATAGACTCGCATATGGCGGAGAGGAGGAACTAGCAGACATGGCATTAAACAGAAGTATAACGAGGCATCAGCATTTTTTTTTTTTGAGACGGAGTTTCGCTCTTGTTACCCAGGCTGGAGGGCAATGGCGCGATCTCGGCTCACCGCAACCTCCACCTCCCAGGTTTGGGCAATTCTCCTGCCTCAGCCTCCTGAGTAGCTGGGATTACAGGCATGTGCCACCGTGCCCAGCTAATTTTTGTATCTTTAGTAGAGATGGCATTTCACCATGTTGACCAGGATGGTCTCGATCTCTTGACCTGGTGATCCACCCGCCTCGGCCTCCCAAAGTGCTGGGATTACAGGCTTGAGCCACCGCGCCCGGCCGGCATCAGCATTTAAAGGACATGTAACCCCAATGAGGCGTCAATGGAAGATCTGAAAATGGGATATGAAAAGGGAGGAAGACGAAACTCCTTGGGGATGAAGAACGCAGCATCTGAAATGAAAATGTCACTGAACGAGATTAACAGCAGATTAGACACTGCAGGAGGGAGGACCGATGGAATTGAAGAGGTAACAAAAGAGTCTCAGAAAAATAAAGCAAACAGGAAAGAGGTCTGGAAAGAAATACACAGAGTGTGAGTGGGTCAGGGGATGCCCTTGGGCTGTCTACCACCAGGCAGTCAGTGCCCCTGGGGAATGGGGAGAGGAGAGCAGGAAACTTTCCAAATTTCAGGAAAAATATGACTCAAAGACCCAAGAAGATCAATCAACACGCAGCAGGTTAAACCGAAAGAAAACCACACCGAGGCCATCAGAACCAAATTCCTGAACACCATTCATGAAGAAACGTCTTAAGTAGCCAGAGGGAAAAGACACATTGCTCAGAGAGAAGCAAAGATAACACATCACAGACGTCGCGTTAGAAGCTATACCAGCTAAAACGCAAGGAGAAGGCACATTCACCGGGCTGAAAAACTGTGAAACTAAAATTCTATATGGCAAGAAAAATGCCCTTTCAAAATGAAGATGAAATAAAAACACTGTCAGTTGGGTATGACGGCTCACACCTGTAATCCCCGGGAGGGAGGATTGGGAGTTTAGGAGTCCGAGACCAGCCTGGGCAACACAGTGTGACCTTGTCCCTACAAAAACTTAAACAATTAGCTGGGCATGGTGGTGTGTGCCTGTAGTCCCAGCACTTTGGGAGGCTGAGGAGGGAGGATTGCTTCAGTCAAGGCTGCCATGCATTATGACTGCACCACTGCACTCCAGCCTGAGTAACAGAGACCTTATCTCTCTTTGAAACAAAGTAAACAAAAAGCAAAACAACAAAGAAAAACATTTTCAGACAAAAGCAGAAGGAATTTCTTGTCAGAAGCCCAGCACTATAAGAAAATCATCTACAGAATCACAGGAAATCTACAAACGTACTAGACCTAATAAATGAGTTTAGCAAGGACCCATACAAAAGCCAATTCCTATCAACTAAAAGCTGCTGGAAACTGAAATTTAAAAAGTCCATTCACAATAGTATTAAACTCATGAAGGAGTGATGTATTTATCAATATATCTTCACATTAACAGTGGTAACACATCACTGCGGAACGTTAAGGGAAACCCGAGCCGGGCGCGGTGGCTCACGCCTGTCATCCCAGCACTTTGGGAGGCCGAGGCGGGTAGCTCACGAGGTCAAGAGATCAAGACCATCCTGGTCAACATGGTGAAACCCTGTCTCTACTAAAAATACAAAAAATTAGCTGGGCACGGTGGCGCGTGCCTGTAATCCCAGCTACTCAGGAGGCTGAGGCAGGAGAATTGCCCAAACCTGGGAGGTGGAGGTTGCGGTGAGCTGAGATCTCGCCATCGCACTCCAGCCTGGGCAACAAGAGCGAAACTCCGCCTCAAAAAAAAAAAAAGGAAACCCAAATAAATGGAGAAATATACCATATTTCTGAATCAGAAAGCTCAACATTCTTTTCTATGATAAAACATAATAACATTCATTTAACATCATCATAGGCCAGCAACACTTAACATTTTTTAACATTTTTAAATAATTTTGGGTTCACAAAACGTTACAAACATAGTGCAGAGATGTCTGTGTCCCTTCTCCAGGTTTCTCTCAATGCTAAGGTGTTGCCTAATAATAGCACAATATCAAAACCAGGAAGTTGACACAGTGGGCAGGACCCACACACCTGACTCAGGTTTAACTCATTTTACGTGCACGTGTGTGGATGTCAACATTCTTAAGATATTTCTTCCCATATTGTTCTGTATGTTTAATGTAATTTCAGTCAAAATCCTAGCAGACTTTTTTTCTGGTAGTAATTCATAGCGTGCTTCTGAAGTTTATTTGAAAGTAAAAGCAGTAACGTTTTTGAAAAAGAGGAAAGAGACCAGAGGTAATTTATACCACCTGACTTCAAGACCTACTGTCTATCCGCAGTCAAGGCAGGTGCTGTTGTTTCAAGACAAGTAAATTCACACAGTAGGATATGGAGCCCGGAAAAAGACTCACACATATACGGCCTACTGATTTTCCACAAAGGGGTCAGGGTAATTCAGTGGGAGAAAAGATTCTTTTCAACAAATTGTGCTGGAGCGAATGAATCTCTGTACAGAGAAAACACACCTCAGTTTTTCTCCTCTGTTGGGTGGGTTGGACTCAGTGACTTGCTTCCAAAGAAGAGCAGGGAAGGAGACAAACAGTGACTCTGCAGAGTAGAAGCCAGTGGGGCTACACGGCTGTCATGCACCCTACATACTCCTAAAACCCACCACACCAGGCTGGTCATGAGAGAAACATCAGGCAAACCCAGACTGGGGAACGCTCTGCAGACTCTTCCATCCACCCTGAGGTAAGATGGGTAAGCACAGGTTTCACTGCATAAAATAGTTGGTAAGGTCACAGATATCTTAGGTACTTATCCAAGAGAAATAAAATATATAAAAATATATGTTTCCACCAGTACTTGTATTTTAATGCTCACAGCAGCCTTATTCATAAAGGCCCCGAGACTGGAAAGGACCCAAATGTCCATCCACAGTGAATGGAAGGTGTGCTGTGGTACAGCCCACACCACGGGACATCACTTAGTAATAAAAAGCAATGAACTGTCTGTACCCACAACACCCGGATGGGTCTCAAGAACATTACGTCGAGTCAAAAAAAAAGAATACATGTACCATGTAATTTCTTTTATATGAAACTCTCAAAAAGAAAAATCTCATGGATCATGCCAGAAAGCAGGTCAGCTATGGCCTGAGACACACTGGGAGGGCCAAAAGAGAGTTTTTTTGTTTTTTTTTTTTGAGATGGAGTTTCGCTCTTGTTACCCAGGCTGGAGTGCAATGGCGTGATCTTGGCTCACCGCAACCTCCGCCTCCTGGGTTCAGGCAATTCTCCTGCCTCAGCCTCCTGAGTAGCTGGGATTACAGACATGTGCCACCATGCCCAGCTAATTTTTGTATTTTTAGTAGAGACGGGGTTTCACCTTGTTGACCAGGATGGTCTCGATCTCTTGACCTCGTGATCCACCCGCCTCAGCCTCCCAAAGTGCTGGGATTACATACTTAAGCCACTGCGCCTGGCCAAAAGAGAGCTTTTCTAGGTGGTGTAAGTGTCTTGATTTTGGTGATGGTTACAAGGGTGTACACATTTTTCAAAACTCATCAGAATAGGCACTTAAATGGCATTTTATTATATGTAAATCATACATAAATAAAAGTGATAAAAAGCAAATGGAAAAGGGATTCCAGGCCGGGTGTGGTGGCTTACACCTATAGTCCCAGCACTTTGGGAGGCCGAGGTGGGCGGGTCACCTGAGGTCAGGAGTTCAAGACCAGCCTGGCCAACATGGTGAAACCCTGTCTCTACTCAAAATACAAAAAAATTAGCTAGGTATGCTGGTGGGCACCAATAATCCCAGCTACTTGGGAGGCTGAGGCAGGAGAATTGCTTGAACTTGGGAGGTGGAGGTTGCAGTGAGCTGAGGTCACACCACTGCCCTCCACCCCTGGGCAACAGAGCCAGAATCCATCTCAAAAAAATAAAACAAAAAATAAAGCAAGAAAGCAAGAAAGGAAAGAAAGAAAGGAAGGAAGGAAGGAAAGGAAGGGAGGGAGGGAGGGAGGAAGGGAAGGAGGGAGGGAGGGAGGAAGGAAGGAAGGAAGGAGGGAAGGAAGGAAGGAGGGAAGGAAGGAAGGAGGGAAGGAAGGAAGGAGGGAAGGAAGGAAGGATTCTAACACAGCAGCACAAGTGACTGTATGAGGCACCCCAAGGCATCCCAAGGGCTACAAACACCTGCCTTTGCAACTCACAGTGGAGCAGGGAGGACAGGTGCTGGGCAGGAGGAGCAGGGTGCATGCCGTCCTGCACCTGCGAAGTCCCTGGGATGGGGGCCGGGGCTGTCACGGCAGAGCCCTTACAGTAGTACAAAGAGTAGTCTGAGGTTTCGGATTCTGCAGTGGTGCCAAAGCTTCGAATGCAGATTCAAATGCTTGTAACATACAGTCAAACGCTTTAAATGAATGCTTCACTAATATATATTTCGAATGCTTAGATTCCAATGGTTAACCAATATATATTTTATCACAGAGGCAGGCTCAATATTTCTTTTTCCTTCTTTGAATTTAGAAAATGACAGCAGGGCCTTACCAGAGAGTTGCTTGATGGCCACAGGTCTCACTTTGTAGGGAGTGCTGCAAAAGAGAAGACAGTGCCGCCGTGAGACGCCGCAAGGCGCTGCCGAACGTCTGGCGGGAGAGATAAGCACTCGGAGTGATTAGAATTCAGTGGATTAGGTGGACGACCTAATTTTTTTTTTTTTTTAAATTAGCTTCTTTGACTGTTCACAGCTTCCCCACTCAGATGAATTCCAAGTATATCATTTAAACGATCAACTTCCTCTATGTTTGTTTGGTCAATCAAACACATTTCGTCGTGGGTACGACCACCAGTCACAGGTGCCGAATCAAGCTGGAAATGGCAGACTCTGCTAGAACTGCCTGGACCCATCCCAGCACCTGGCGGACACAGATGGGCTCCCTCCCTCTTTTGCTCTGTTGAGCTCATGGCGACTGTATCCCCGAATGAACACGAGAGGATGGTGACAAAGTCCAAAATGCACTGGGATCTCCATGATGTCACCCCCGTAGTCACGAGGCCCAGAGTGGATGGGGAGAGAATACTATGCATATGACAGACAAAACGTTTGTCATGACACATAACGGCCTCTGGCCAGGGGGCAGGATCAGACGGTGCAGCCAATGGAACCGGTGTAGACTAGTAACAGGCAGTGGCCAACAGGGGTAAAAACAAATCCACGCATGGGAGGCTGCCCCGGAGAGATGCTATCCCTTTACCCCGCAGTTTAGCAAAATTTGGAAACCTGGCAAGGGAAATGTCACCGGTGTTGCTGGCGGGTGTGGGTTGCCACATCTTGGGGAGAGCAGTCTAGCAACCTGGGTCTCAGCAGATGAATTTAGCGAGAAATGTATCAGGATGAAACGTGAGCACACAGGGAGACAGTCAGATGTCATGTGTTCATGTCAATGGCTTCATTCATTCATTCATTCTACCCAGTTTTCCTGAGTGCCCACTGTGGTCGGGTGGCTGGTGGCCTGAAAGAGCATGGTTTAGTCTTGGCATCTCTCCACAGGCGGGATGACACATTAGTGGTCCCATGGTGCTAGAGTCTGAACGTTGAGGCATCCCCAGATCCATATAATGAAGCCCTCATCCCCAGTGGGGTAAGATTGGGAAGTGGGGCCTTGGGAGGTGATTGGGTTTGAAGGAGTTCATGAGGGTGGGGCCCACAAGACGGGATTAGTGCCTTTCCAAGGGGTGAAGGCACCAGAGCTGTCGCTTGCTCTGCCCCATGAGGGCACGGCCAGAAGGCAGCCATCTGCAAGCCAGGAAGAGAGGCCTCCCCAGGAACAGAACCTGCCCACACCCTTATCTTGAATGTCAGCCTCCAGACGGTGAGGCGTCAATGTCTAGCTGTTTAAGTACAGACAGACTGAGACACTGGGGTGTCAGGAAGTTGATGAAGACAAGTGTGCAGGATTGAGCTGGTGGGGCGCCCATGACTCCTCACCATGTAAAAACAGGTCACGAAGCGATACATAGAGAACGAGCTCATTTCTGGAGGAAATGAATACGGAGCACGGTGAATACGGAGGGTACACACGCCGAGCTGTTAACGGTGATTAACTGGGGGCAACATGTGTGCTTTGATGGTTACAGGCGACGTGGAAAATCTTTACACTTTTAAACACCAATAAAGTGAAAAAATAAAACCTGTGTGGCACTGACCTCCCTGAGCTTTGGGCTCTGTCTGTAGGGCGGTGAGGCTGAGGTTCCTGGGAGAGCTGGGCACTGTGGACTTGCCAGCTGAGCCTAAGTGTTGGAGATTAGAGGGACTTCACCCTACAAATGACCCCGTTCACACAGAATGTCAACGAGTGAGCCCACACCCTCTCATCTCCCACCATGTCGCTGGTTGGGCTCACGAGAGGCCCTGCCTGGAAAGGCCTTTTAGTGGTGAATTATTTGGCACTGGAGGGCTCATTTCTCCCCAGAGACTCGGTCATAAGAAGTGCTGGGCTTGAAGCATGGCCCTAAGTATAGGGCAGAGTCCTCCAAGCTCCCAGGTGGAGAGGGCATGGGGTAGGCATCGGCACTGGGGCCCCTCCAGCCCCCGCAGCCTGTGCTCAGCTGGGCAAGTCCGCAGTGCCTGGCTCTTCCAGGAACCTCAGCCTCACCGCCTTACAGACCCAGAGTCCAAGGCGTAGAGAGGCCAGGTGCTTTGCCAACGGCCTCAGTGTGGCCAGCGAGGACCCGTGCCAGGGCTGCCTAGGAGGGGTCTGGGCTGGGAGGACAGAGTGGAGGGCGGACAGCAGAGAAGCCAGGTGTGCCGGCCTCCTCTTGGATCCTCCTTCCTTCCTCTTCTCTGTCTGGCCCCTGCCATGAGCAGCCTTTGAGATGGGGCAGTGGGCAGAGAGGAAGCCAGGACCCGTGTGGGCAGCAGGAAGGGGCTGTCCCATCTGTCCTCCCATCCCTGGCTCCCCATTCCTCTCAGTCTTTCTTCTTCTGTGCCTCCTCTGAGGGGCAGCAAGGACTCTTTCTTCTCCTTCCCCTGCCCCTTGTCCCTAGAAAATCAGTGCTGGAGGTGGAGGGTGGGTAAGTGGCCAGGAGCAGAGAAGGGCTCCAGGAGGCGGGGCGAGGGCTGGAGGGAGAACAGCGTGGATTCCACACGGTGCTGGCGGGGACAGAGCCCAGACGGGTGTCCAGCAACTTCTCCTATGCTGGCGATTCAGAGGGAGATGCCCTGGGGACCTGACACAAAGACGCCCTCCCATCGTACAGGGGCTCCACCCAAATGAAGCCCAGCCCCCTTCAAGCCCATTCAGCATATTCAGCGGCCAGCCTCTCCGTGGAGTCTGGTGAGCTGAGGGCAGGACCATCACATCAGCAGCAGAGGGAAGAGCGGATGGACAGGGAGCCTCTGTGACGCTCCAGGAGGCTGCAGAAGCCTTCCCGGCTCTCTTGGCCACTCAAGATCAGTCTGGCTCCCAGATGCTGAGTGCTTCGGTTTCTCGGGACCAGTTATGTTGGTCCCACGGATGAGTCACCTCTTGGCTCAGTCTCAGTGGAGCTGAATCTTCATCATGCTCTTCAACAGCGATCGACACAGGAAGCCCTCCCTCTTTGGAAGGGATAAGCTTGCCTTGGGCTTCTACTGTATTCGTCTTTTGCTAAGGTCTAACTGCCTGGGCTCTAAGACCTCTTTTAAAAACATTTAAGAGGAGGAGGAGGGGCCTGGAGCCACTCTGGAATGCAGAAAGCTTTTCTCTAAGCCGGAGTGGCTGACAGTGCTGGTCTTGCAAGCACGGGGCTCATCTGGAGGAGAGCCGCCCGCCGCACAGCCTGGCAGAAACCGGAGAAGAAAGGGGCAATGGTGTGTGTCACACGCCGCCGCCTTTGGCCCTCTCCCCTCTGCGCCCCGCTCTCACTCACGTGACTGAGGCGTCTGACATTCTTCCACTGCATCTTGAAGCAGCAGTGCCGGGCAATGGAAGGGCAGGGTAGTCACAAAGCAACGCCCATGTTAGCCGGACGTCAGCCTCTCCGGAATGCTCCCAGACTGGAAAGGCAAATGACTCCGGACAGCTCAGGGCCGCTCCAGGGAGGAATGCTGGAGCCTTGCTTGATCTCCGTTGGGCCATGGCTATTTATATTTGTTGGTCGTTAGGTTGTTTAGTCATCAATTATCTTTCCTGCCAGCTCCAAAAGCGAGTGGAAGCCAATCAGCCTATTGTTCCATGAGGTACACGTGTTCCAGGTTATTTCGAATGCCAGCTTGAGCATCCTCCAGATTGCACCAAACGTCCAGGAGCACAGGAAGGGCTAGGCAGCCGTCAGCGGATCCCCAGCCACGGGAGGGGCCTTTGGATCTGGGGGAGGGTGGGAAGCCTGGCAATGTGCAGAGGAGAAAGGTGCTTGGAGGTCTGCAGAAGGGGAGTGTCCCGCTGAGCTGGGGTGGGCACTCATGCCGCTCAGCAGATGGGAGACAAGTACATTATGGTGGATTGGGGCAGACATCCCAATGCGGGGGGCTGGACAGTGTCCTGCAGCTAACGGGCCACTGGAGGACTCCATGCCGGGAGCAATGCGAGGAAAGAGGGTTTGGAGCCTATTACACTGGAAGTTAGCAGGACTCAAGGGGGAGATAACTGTGAGGGGTAACAGGAGGCGGAAACCAGGAGGCCCACCCATGGAACGTGGTCCGCACCGGGGCCGGCTGCCGAAATCCAAAGGATGGCATTAAGACAAGAAGTGTTTTGAAAGAATAATCCAATGGCACGCTTTGGTTTGGAATGAGAAGCCGAGAAGGAGTTAGAGTTCTAACCTCTAAGAGACCAGGCCACCGGGATCACCCCTTCTGATCAGGATGGAGGCGGTCTCTCAAGAGCCTTTGGAATTTGGAGATTTCATGAAACGCCCTCCCTGTGGCTGTGAAACTGGGAAGCATCCACGTATGCTAGATGCAACCAGCCACCTGCAGGGAAGCCCCTCCAAAGACACGGTTCCTGGGCCTGAGGCTGGGGGACAATGAGGGGACCAAGTCCACACCAAGTCACTGCAGGTGTCTGCAGAAGCAGAGGAAGTTAGAGAGAGACACAACCCAACCCAGCAAGCAGCCACTGACGTGGCTTCTGAGCTAGAGGGAGAGGGCTGCCGTCCGCCAGGAAGAAACAGTTACCCAGCATGTGTCAGTGAGGGGAGGCCCTGGGTCTGGTAGACATGAGTTTCTGGTCACCACAGGGCTGGGTCAAGAGTGGTTTCTCAGGTGTTCCAGGCCTTACATCAGCGGTTCGTCCCCAGGCTGTGTGCTGGAATCACCTGCAGAGCTTTTTAGAAAGTCTCATGCACAGTGGCTCAAGCCTGTAATCCCAGAACTTTGGGAGGCCGAGGCAGGTGGATCCTGAGGTCAGGAGTTCAAGACCAGCCTGACCAACATGGTGAAACCCTGTCTTTACTAGAAATACAAAAGCTAGCTGGGCATGGTGGTGCATGCCTGTAATCCCAGCTACTCAGAAGGCTAAGGCCACAGAATCGCTTGAACCTGGGAGGTGGAGGCGGCAGTGAGCCGAGATCACGCCACCATACTCCAGCCTGGGCACCAGAGCGAGACCCCATATCAAAAAAAAAAAAAAATTCTCGTAAACAGTTGGACTTAATTGGAGGTGTCTGGGCATCAAGCGGTACCTTTTTAAAGATTTCTGGGTGGTTGCAATCTGCAGCCAGGGGGGAAAGCCACTCTTCAGCTGAACTAGTTCACAGGGAGTGGTTGGAATAAGCACAGATGTGTGTGCTGAGGATGCTTGAAAGCCCAAATGGATGGGCCTGTCTCTCTCTCTCGGGCATTCTCTGCTGGAGCTCAGGCACCTGCATGGAAACCGGGGCAGTGAATTACAGTGATGGGGCTGGGTGACTTTGGATAGTCATAGTGATGGGCTGGGTGACTGTGGATGGTGATGGCGAGGGCTGGGTGACTGTGGATGGTGATGGCGAGGGCTTGGTGACTGTGGATGGTGATGGCGAGGGCTGGGTGACTGTGGATGGTGATGGCGAGGGCTGGGTGACTGTGGATGGTGCTTAAGGCAAGTGACTGCACTGGCACCTAGGGGCTGAGCAGAACCTGGTTCTGTACGACTGGGAAAGCAGGATCCTGTGGGCTGGGCAGGGGGACAGAGGATAAGCTGGAGGAATTGGTGGGCAGAGGTTGGCAGGGCCCAGATTGGGAGGCCACCATGGAGAAGAAGGTGTCCTACCAGGTTGAACCCGGCAGTCGTGTGGGAGAGGCAGGCTGGAGGCAGGGAGGTCAGAGCTCAGTAAGGCCTGGACCTAGGAGTGGCAGAGGGAATGGAAGAAGGTACAGAGGAGACGGGGGTGCAGGAGGACTCAGGCAACAGCCCGGGACACAAATACAGCCACATGTCAGCATGTGCTGACCCCAGCCACGATCAGTTTGTAATGAGAGGGGAAGAGTCTGTTCTCTCCTCCCACCATGTCTGTGCCAAATTCACACCCACAATCACAGCTGGGGTCTCCGTAGCTTCTTCTGTATCCAGAGCCACATTATCTAGAGCACATCCCCGTTGGTGTCTCGATCCGTGTCTGCGTCACCCGCGCCTGGTAGAGCGACACCTGTGCATCTGTCTCTATCTCTGTCCTCATCGGCTCCATCTCCGGCTCCATCTCCGGCTCCATCTGCACTGCTCCGCTGTCCGTGTCCACCGCCGTGTCCATATCATGCACCTCGCCTGTCTCTGTCTCTATCAGAAAGGCATGCAGTCTGGCATCTTAGCAGAGAGCTTCCAGACATTTGGGCTTTGGGGCTCAGGAGGGCTTTTGTCTGATGTGTGTGGTACTTTCTCTTGTTAATAAGACACCTGGGGCTGGAGAATTAGGAGGTCAAGGTAGGCTTCCCCTATTTCCCACCCAGTTTAAATGTCTCTGCATGCTGTTTCAACTGAGTTCAGAAGAACAAAGCAGCTTCTCTCAGAGCCCCAGCTGGCATGGAAAAGGTACTGGTTTCCGTGAAATCCCCTCGGAGAAACTGTTTTGGTCTTGTGGGTGTCGTGAGGATGGGTCACCCAGTCACTTCACTTCTGAGTGAGACCCCAGGGCTGGAGCTGGTGCTAAGGCTGACACGATGCTCACTGGAGTCTCCGGGAGCCAATTAGCATTGCACGTTTCAGGGAGTCTGGAAGCCAAGAGTGAGAGCCAGAGGGTGTGGGGCCGGAGACCGGCGTGCCGACCGGGGCCCGACGGGGAGATCGACGGGCACAGTCAGACGGGAGGAACCTGGCTGAGGCCTCAAAGTGGCAGGGAGGATGGCTGACCAGGATAGCTCTGGCCATGTCCACTGGAGCCTCACTGAGGAGGACAGTGCTGGCCATGTCCACTGAGACCTCGCTGAGGGGGACACTGCTGGCCACGTCCACTGAGACCTCGCTGAGGGGACACTGCTGGCCATGTCCACTGAGACCTCGCTGAGGGGGACAGTGCTGGCCACGTCCACTGAGACCTCGCTGAGGGGACAGTGCTGCCCACGTCCACTGAGACCTCGCTGAGGGGGACAGTGCTGGCCACATCCACTGAGACCTCACTGAGGGGACAGTGCTGGCCACGTCCACTGAGACCTCACTGAGGGGACACTGCTGCCCACGTCCACTGAGACCTCGCTGAGGGGACAGTGCTTGCCACGTCCACTGAGACCT
This sequence comes from Saguinus oedipus, assembly GCA_031835075.1. Taxonomy (NCBI): domain Eukaryota; kingdom Metazoa; phylum Chordata; class Mammalia; order Primates; family Cebidae; genus Saguinus; species Saguinus oedipus. The sequence goes on from CM063186.1 coordinate 69,463,111, forward strand.
CGTTGAGGACAGTGCTGGCCACGTCCACTGAGACCTCACTGAGGGGACAGTGCTGGCCACGTCCACTGAGACCTCGCTGAGGGGACACTGCTGGCCACGTCCACTGAGATCTCGCTGAGGGGACAGTGCTGGCCACGTCCACTGAGACCTCGCTGAGGGGACAGTGCTGGCCACGTCCACTGAGACCTCGCTGAGGGGACAGTGCTGGCCACGTCCACTGAGACCTCGCTGAGGGGACAGTGCTGGCCACGTCCACTGAGACCTCGCTGAGGGGACACTGCTGGCCACGTCCACTGAGATCTCACTGAGGGGGACAGTGCTGGTCACGTCCACTGAGACCTCGCTGAGGGGACAGTGCTGGCCATGTCCACTGAGACCTCGCTGAGGGGACAGTGCTGGCCATGTCCACTGAGACCTCGCTGAGGGGACAGTGCTGGCCATGTCCACTGAGATCTCGCTGAGGGGACAGTGCTGGCCACGTCCACTGAGACCTCGCTGAGGGGACAGTGCTGGCCATGTCCACTGAGACCTCGCTGAGGGGACAGTGCTGGCCACGTCCACTGAGACCTCGTTGAGGACAGTGCTGGCCACGTCCACTGAGACCTCACTGAGGGGACAGTGCTGGCCACGTCCACTGAGACCTCGCTGAGGGGGACACTGCTGGCCACGTCCACTGAGACCTCGCTGAGGGGACAGTGCTGGCCACGTCCACTGAGACCTCGCTGAGGGGACAGTGCTGGCCACGTCCACTGAGACCTCGTTGAGGACAGTGCTGGCCACGTCCACTGAGACCTCGCTGAGGGGACACTGCTGGCCACGTCCACTGAGACCTCGCTGAGGGGACAGTGCTGGCCACGTCCACTGAGACCTCGCTGAGGGGACACTGCTGGCCACGTCCACTGAGATCTCACTGAGGGGGACAGTGCTGGTCACGTCCACTGAGACCTCGCTGAGGGGACAGTGCTGGCCATGTCCACTGAGACCTCGCTGAGGGGACAGTGCTGGCCATGTCCACTGAGACCTCGCTGAGGGGACAGTGCTGGCCATGTCCACTGAGATCTCGCTGAGGGGACAGTGCTGGCCACGTCCACTGAGACCTCGCTGAGGGGACAGTGCTGGCCATGTCCACTGAGACCTCGCTGAGGGGACAGTGCTGGCCACGTCCACTGAGACCTCGTTGAGGACAGTGCTGGCCATGTCCACTGAGACCTCACTGAGGGGACAGTGCTTGCCACGTCCACTGAGACCTCGCTGAGGGGGACACTGCTGGCCACGTCCACTGAGACCTCGCTGAGGGGACAGTGCTGGCCACGTCCACTGAGACCTCGCTGAGGGGACAGTGCTGGCCACGTCCACTGAGACCTCGCTGAGGGGACAGTGCTGGCCACGTCCACTGAGACCTCGCTGAGGGGACAGTGCTGGCCATGTCCACTGAGACCTCGCTGAGGGGACAGTGCTTGCCACGTCCACTGAGACCTCGCTGAGGACAGTGCTGGCCACGTCCACTGAGACCTCACTGAGGGGACAGTGCTGGCCACGTCCACTGAGACCTCGCTGAGGGGGACACTGCTGGCCACGTCCACTGAGACCTCGCTGAGGGGACAGTGCTGGCCACGTCCACTGAGACCTCGCTGAGGGGACAGTGCTGGCCACGAGCTGGCCATGTCCACTGAGACCTCGCTGAGGGGACAGTGCTTGCCACGTCCACTGAGACCTCGTTGAGGACAGTGCTGGCCACGTCCACTGAGACCTCACTGAGGGGACAGTGCTGGCCACGTCCACTGAGACCTCGCTGAGGGACACTGCTGGCCACGTCCACTGAGACCTCGCTGAGGGGACAGTGCTGGCCACGTCCACTGAGACCTCGCTGAGGGGACAGTGCTGGCCACGTCCACTGAGACCTCGCTGAGGGGACAGTGCTGGCCACGTCCACTGAGACCTCGCTGAGGGGACAGTGCTGGCCATGTCCACTGAGACCTCGCTGAGGGGGACACTGCTGGCCACGTCCACTGAGACCTCGCTGAGGGGACAGTGCTGGCCACGTCCACTGAGACCTCGCTGAGGGGACAGTGCTGGCCACGTCCACTGAGACCTCGCTGAGGGGACACTGATGGCCACGTCCACTGAGATCTCACTGAGGGGGATAGTGCTGGCCACGTCCACTGAGACCTCGCTGAGGGGACAGTGCTGGCCATGTCCACTGAGACCTCGCTGAGGGGACAGTGCTGGCCATGTCCACTGAGACCTCGCTGAGGGGACAGTGCTGGCCACGTCCACTGAGACCTCGCTGAGGGGGACAGTGCTGGCCATGTCCACTGAGACCTCGCTGAGGGGACAGTGCTTGCCACGTCCACTGAGACCTTGCTGACGGGGACACTGCTGGCCATGTCCACTGAGACCTCGCTGAGGGGACAGTGCTTGCCACGTCCACTGAGACCTTGCTGACGGGGACACTGCTGGCCACATCCACTGGGGCCTCACTGAGGGGAACAGCACTGGCCATGTCAACTGGGGCCTCATTAAGGGGGACGGTGCTGGCCGCATCCACTGTGACCTCGCTGAGGGGGACGGTTCTGGCCGTATCCACTGTGACCTCGCTGAGGGGGACGGCACTGGCCGTGTGCACTGGGACCTCACTGAGGGGGACGGCGCTGGCCATGTGCACTGGGACCTCGCTGAGGGGGACGGCGCTGGCCGTGTGCACTGGGACCTGGCTGACACAAGGGTCTACTGGACATGTGCTTTCTCCTGTGGGCTCAGAGTTGGCCATGGGTCAGTCAGGCAGGACACCCTGATGACCAGATTGACAAGTGTCCCATCTGTCTACTGGGTCCCTTGGAGGCTCAGTGAGCCCCAATCTGGGAGGAACAGAGGACACCAGAGAGGGGTCCTGAGGTCACACACCCCCTCCCCCGGCTCACCAGCTCCCTCGCTTTATGAAGAAATCTAAGTTCCACCTTGCCCAACCACAAAGAGCAGAGGAGGCTGCTGAGGCCTCCCCGGTCACCTGGCACAGGGGCAGGTCACTGACCTGAGGGTTCCTGATCTGGGTCTTCCCTGGGCCACACCTGGTTCACAGACATTCACGGAGGCATTCACTGGCCTCTCCTGATATCCTGGGCCTCCCTCATCCCCGCCCCTCTGTGCAGACAATCTCCGGCACGCATCACTTCATGCACGCAGAGACCGGCCCCAAGTGGCTACACAGGAAGGGTCCCCAGGAGCTCTGCCAGGAACCTCCTGCAGCCCTTCCAGGGGCTAACATGGGGGTCCTGGGGCCTGACTCTGCAGCTCTCGGCGCACCCTCCTGTGCCTCAGTTTCCCCCTGTACAATGCCTCTTCCAGTTGAGAAGTGGGTGCAGAGCTGTGGCTGCAATTGTTATCTTGGAACATGCCCAGCTCTTCTGCAGGAGAACACGACAAGTCCAGCCTCAGCCTCCTTTACACTCGCTCCTCCCCTCGCCCTCCATCTCTGCCGTCAATTCGCACCTTTCTGCAGTAGCATATTTATAAAACCAGAGAAAGCCTCCACGTCATGGACAGAAGTGCCAGACACACCCGGAGGAGCACGGCCGGAGCCTCTTACCGTTCTGAATTCGCGGGCATGGTGGGGTCGATGGAGACCATGGCGTCGTCGGTGGTCAGCAGGGAGATGGTCGTGTTCCTGGAAAACACACCCAAGCCTGTGTTTCCGCCCGTAGCACGTCCTGGGACATGCACTTGATGTGCACACGGGCCAGAGCCCTGAGACAACCAGGACAGTCCCGGAACCAGCCTGGCCAAGGCGTGGTGGGGTGGAAAGGGCGGGAGGCCATCCCCAGGGAGTTGAGACTCCGTTTGTAAATGAAATTAAACAGCTGTGTGTAATCCTAAGTGGGTGTAGATGCTGAAATACTTTAAAACGGGAACTGGAGCAAGTCTACTTTATTGAGTTGGGAGATTCTTTAAAAAAAAAACTGTGGTAAAATAGGAACTAACATTTATATCAGCAGATGACGAATTCGTAGTTGTCTTTCTACTTCCAGCACCTGGGAGTCCATCTGAACTGCTCAACTCTCTCCTACAAAACGGTTTCAAACGGCTAGGGTGAGTCTTGTTCCAACCTCACATCTTCGGGGCCTCTTGCAAGCTGTGTTACCTCGACCAAGTTACCCTCTGATCTTCAGTTGTGAATTGTTAAAATCTGTGCGATGGAGGTGATACTCGCATCCCAGGGCCACTATACAGAATCACGTGAATATATATATATATATATTGATTGATTGGCACAGTGCTTCATATATGCCGCCCAAAGATGCCCCAGACCGTGGACTATTTTTGCTGCTACAAAGGGCCACTTGCTGCACTTTCAGACAGGTCATTTCGTCTCCTGGGTCACCCTTTTGTCACCCTCAATTGTGAAAACTTCAATTGCCCTTTTCTACTTCTATACCGAGTTTAAAGTTAATCCTTGAGCCAAAGCTACTCCTGCTCACCCTTCTGTGCTGATAATTAGAAAATTCGCTTGCTTGAACACGCTGTTGATTTAGGACATTAACCCCTGGGGGATTCTGAGGGTGGTAAGGCAGGGCACTGGTCTTTTCAAACCCATTTCTGAAGTCGGCCTTTCGCCCAGTGTTGATCTGGGTCAAGCCCCCTGGGTAGGAAAGGGACCTACGGTGTGATGTGGGGCTGGGGACCAAACCCACACACAACCCTCCTGCTTTCTCCAAAAGTGAATGAAGAAGTGAGAGAGGAAAAAAACCGTACTTTTGCTTTTCTTTCTTTCTTTTCTTTTTTTCTTTTTTGAGGCAGAGTCTTGCTCTGTTGCCTAGAGTGCCATCGTGCAATCTCGGCTCACTGCCTCCAGGGTTCAAACCACTCTCCTGCCTCAGCTTCCCAAATAGCAGGGATTACAAGTGCCCACGACCACACCAGGCTAATTTTTGTATTATTATTATTTTTGAGACAGAGTCTCACTCTGTCACTCAGGCTGGAGTGCAGTGGCGCGATCTCGGCTCACTGCAACCTCTGCCTCCCGGGTTCAAGCGATTCTCCTGCCTCATCAGCCTCTCAAGTAGCTGGGATTACAGGCACCTGCCACCGTGCCTGGCTAATTTTTTGTATTTTTAGTAGAGACGGGGTGTCACCCTGTTAGCCAGGACAGTCTCGATCTCCTGATCTCATGATCCGCCCGCCTTACCCTCCCAAAGTGTTGGGATTACAGGAGTGAGGCACCTCGCCCAGACAAGGTTTCACCATGTTGGCCAGGGTGGTCTTGAATTTCTGACCTCAGGTGATCCGCTGGCCTCAGCCTCCCAAAGTGCTGGGATTATAGGCATGAGCCACGACACTCAGCCGAAAAACCCACACTCTTAAGAGGGCAGTTCTGTTCAATTCAGCCCCACGGTTTCCTCGGCGTGGACAAAGCCATCACCTGTGCAGGTAGAGAAGCCCGGATGTCGGCTGAGCACCCTTGGGGATCCTGCGCATTGATTTGAAAGAGCCCCGTGTAGAAGGTGGGTCCCTCAGGCCCTCATGCGCCTCTTTCCATCCCCCACCAGGCATCCCGGAAAGGCGAGGAGGCCGTGGGGGGTCTCCAGGCAGAACCCACAGCGCACACTCACCGAGGAAGGCCGGTGGCGATGCAGAACAGGTCCATGATGTCGCTGGAGTTGCAGTATTTGCTGAAGATCACCTGCAAAACAGAAGCGGCCGTGAGGGGTGGCGGTGAGGCGCGGCGGGGGCGCAGGTTTCCCTGGAGGTGTCAGAAGCCCTGTGCTTGGCTCCAACTGGAAGTTTCGTTTTGCAAAGAAAAATCGTAACCCTCGGCATTGCCACATGTCAGGCACATCTTTTCATCTGGTTGATGTCTTTGGGTGGTGAAAATGTCATTGTTTTCTTCAGTGGAAAGAGTTGTAAAAAATACAGAGACCGCCCCCACCCCTTGGCCACATGCCTGTCGGGGACGTGGTTACGCGAAGGCGCATCCCTTGGAAGGGGCCAGGCAGGACTGACCACTTGGGTTCAACACTGTCGCCCGGCACTGGGCCATTTTGTAAATAAATTTCAAGTTCACTGACTTAAAAAAAAAAGACCACCTTTCAGTATTTGGGGACTGAGGGACTGAGGCTGAATGACGAAGTCAAAGAAGTAAATCACATGACAAGAGGACCACTGAGGACCCCAGGAGCCCGCGGAGAAACACCGAGGACCCCAGGAGCCCGCGGGGAAACACCGAGGATCCCAGGAGGCCGCGGGGAAACACCGAGGACGCCAGGAGGCCGCGGGGAAACACCGAGGACGCCAGGAGGCCGCGGGGAAACACCGAGGACGCCAGGAGGCCGCGGGGAAACACCGAGGACGCCAGGAGGCCGCGGGGAAACACCGAGGACGCCAGGAGGCCGCGGGGAAACACCGAGGACCCCAGGAGCCCGCGGGGAAACACCGAGGACCCCAGGAGCCCGCGGAGAAACACCGAGGACCCCAGGAGCCCGCGGAGAAACACGACCTACGCATGGGATGGGAGCACTCACGCCAGAGTGCCACCCGGGCAGCGGCTGGCATCTGCACCTTTTGTCCAGGGGGTCTGGGCCATGAGTCGTGGCCCTCAGGGAGGGCATTGCAGTTTGGTGAGGGTGGGGCTTCTCTAGGGCTGGACAAGGCAGAACAGACCCGCCGAGGTCCCGCCTTCCTCGCGTGGATGCCTCCCTGGACAGCTTCCCCAGCCGGGGGCTGCCAACACAGCTCTTCTTTCCAGCACAGTCCCTGGTGTGGGGGAAATGCAGGCCGAGGGAGACGGTTATGTTTTGGTGCCCAGCGCACCAATTTTTTTTTTAAAGCTAAGATTAGTTTTCTTTTTTCTTTACTTGGAAACAGTGAAATATAGAAAACAGATTTTTTTTTTCTGTGACTAACACCATTTCCTGTGGGCTGCTGAACTGGCAACAGTAAGGCCGTAAACAGGACCTCCCCTTGCCCGTTATCCCCGCTGGCACCTGCCCCAGGGTGATGGTGGGTCGTCCCCACTGGCATCTGCCCCAGGGTGATGGTGGGTCAAGGTGGCCTGTGGCATTGTGGGCATGGTCTATGACACCTTCGGCATCCCTGGCTGCCTACACAGCTGGCCCTGGCCATGCTTGTAAGGGCACAGGAGCCCCTCCCGCGTCCCAGCTTTGGCTTCGCCGTTCCCTGCACGCCTTCCTTTGCCCAACTGCTGGCTCCTCCCGGAGCCCCCTCCTCCGGGATGTGCCTCTCCTCCCATGTTCTGGTTCCCAGGCTCGAGTGCAGAGGCTGCTTCTCCCAACCCCATGGCGAGGAGTCCTGCACTTGGCCAGGTGCCAGGCTCTGGCTTCTAGCATGGCACCATCCTCAGCCCCAGTCACAGTCCACGCCATGGGTTATGCCCTGCGTTATGACCGTGGAGTTTTGGCACAGCAGGGCCTGGCCTGGGTTCCTGGCCCTTTTCCCACCAAGATGGGACAGAAAGTGGTTCCCACATGGACCCGTGTAACCCACTTCCGCCTGGTGTGGCAGGCTCACTTTGGGGTCACACCTCAGTCTGCAGAGGGCAGGGGTGGAAGAGGAGGAAAGCAAGAAGGGCTCTTTCTTGGAACATTCTGCATCTGGAGCTTCTGGAGAAGCCGGAGGCGGTTTGCAAGGGGCCTGCTAAGGAGGTTGGTGTTCTTCAAAGCATGCGTCTGGCTCAGCCCAGGGATTCCCATGCAGTGGGTCTGGGTTGGGCCCTGGGAATCTGTGGGTAACTTCTACTGGGTTTCTTGGATTAGAAGCCACTGCTCAAAGATGTGTTTCTGGGGTGTCTCCCTCAGATGAGAGGGGAGGTCCTGCAGGGGGCAGGGGCCCCGTGGTCCTTGTGCTCCAACCTGGGTGGCCACAGCAAATGACCCCTTTTTAAAGTCCTCCCCGCAACCCGCCCCACTGGGCGCTTTTCCCCATGGGCAGGAAGGGCACCACAAACTGTCCCAGCCCCTCGGCGTCCACGGGGGATGATCTTGGAGTTAAATTATCTCAAGACACATTTGGTAAGACCGACTCAAATACTGGCTTCCTGGGCAGGCTTGAAGGGGCTGCACCCACCAGCAGGAGGGGAGGGTCAGGATGGATGGGACTGGGGGGGCTCATCTGACTTTACTCAGAAGGGAAGTGGCTTTGCCAAGGGCGCCGGCTCATCAGCCTGGGGCTTCCCCGCTTCAGGAGCCTGGGGCCAGGTGGTCCCGAGGGATCCCTGATTGCCTCTCACTCCTGGGACCCTCAACTCAACTTCTTTGAACCTACATTTCCTCTGCTGTAAAATGGGCCAAAAAAGGGCTGCTGTCATCTACAGATGCTTTGACGCCAGAGCTCCGAAGGTTCTGCACCAGGCTGGAGGCCGGAGCTCGCGGTTCCACGTAGATACTTTGAGCCCCATGGAAAGGGACCGCAGTAGGCACCTCCAGTGACTGACCCCCAAGCGCAGACTCCTGGGGAAGCTTCTGATGGCTTCACTCAGATGATATTCAGACCCTGCCAGTGGGCTGCCCAGGGCTGCCAGAGCTCTTTCTAGTGGAGGAACAGCAGCTTCATGAAGCTGCAACCCAGGACCCAGTGGAGAATCCGTTTCGGAGGACCGAGGGGAACGAGTGAGGCACACTTTACTTTCTGGCCTCCTGCATGTGGTTGTACTGTTGGACTTTCTGGCTCTGTAAGGAAGCCCTTTCCCTGTATTCTTTTTTTTTTTTTTTGAGACGGAGTTTCGCTCTTCCTACCCAGGCTGGAGTGCAATGGCGCGATCTCGGCTCACCGCAACCTCTGCCTCCTGGATTCAGGCAATTCTCCTGCCTCAGCCTCCCAAGTAGCTGGGATTACAGACACACGCCACCATGCCCAGCTAATTTTTTGTATTTTTAGTAGAGACGGGGTTTCACCATGTTGACCAGGGCGGTCTCGATCTCTTGACCTCGTGAACCAGCTGCCTCGGCCTCCCAAAGTGCTGGGATTACAGGCTTGAGCCACCGCACCCGGCCTCCCTGTCTTCTTAAGCCAACAGCAACCTTTAATGACCTAGATTTTTTGTAAACTGAAATGAATAATTTTTTTTTTCATTTCGAGATGGACTCTCCATCTGTGGCCCAGGTTGGAGGGCAGGTAGCATGATCTTGGTTCACTGCAACCTCCACCTCAGGCATTCAAACAACTCTCCTGCCTCAGCCTCCCAAGTAGATGGGATTGCAGGCACCCACCACCATGCCCAGCTAGGATTTTGAATTTTTAGTTGAGATGGGGTTTTCCCATGTTGGCCAGGCTGGTTTCAAACTCCTGACCCTAAGTGATCCTCCTGCCTCAGCCTCCTAAAGTGCTAGAATTACAGGCGTGAGTGAAATGAATAATTTTAAAGTGATATCTGATTTTTACCAACTGCTCTCCCTCCTCCCCAAATTCACTTTTATGAAGGCTTTACTTATTGTGGCAATATAGTTCCCTCCAAAGGTTCCATAAGGATCTGTCCTCCTTCCTGCCAGGATATAATTCAGGAAGGTTTATGCAAACAAGGGTGGGTCTCGGAGACCTGCGTGGGAACGATGCTCATTTGCTGGGCTGTGACCGCTTGTAAGGGGCCGAGAGTGACTGTGCAGTGTCCACACTCACAAAGTCTTCTGGGGGAGTGGAGGGACCCTCAGGGGTGTAGCCTCGAAGATGGGAATGAAAGGCTCTACTCTGACAGGTCAGGGTTTTGGAATATCGTGGGGGCCTTGCGAAGGGAGGCGTTCATCAAATGTTTAAGTCCTGCAGGTGAAATCTGAAGGAGTTTTTTGTGCTTGGCTTCCTAGCCTCAGGATAGCAAATAACAGAGGCGTTTAAAACATAACTATGAGGTATTGCAGCCAAACAAACTGAAAAGGACCCCTATGACATGGTGGCACTCTTGCTAACCCTATGCAAACAGGCAAGCAAGCCACACCCAGGGACCAGCCTTATTCTGCCATCCAGAATAATCTCCCGTTGCAATTATGTTGGACAGAAGGTGGGGAGGCTGTCGGGAAATGTGACTCCTGGAACAAGCACAAAAGTTGACAGGGGCTGTCTCCAGTGGAGAATGGGCTTGGAAGTCCATTCCGGCTGTCTCCAGTGGAGAGTGGGCTTGGAAGTCCATTCCGGCTGTCTCCAGTGGAGAGTGGGCTTGGAAGTCCATTCCGGCTGTCTGCAGTGGAGAATGGGCTTGGAAGTCCATTCCGACAGTCCTTCACTCCGTACAGACGCAGGGTTCCTGGATTTCTCTTCTGAACCGGTGGTACCTTCTTACCAGTTCCCGTTCGGTTCATCAGTTCAGTAGAAATGGGTGACACAGTCATCTGAGATCTGGACAACAGTCATGACTTTGCCTTTTGTTGTTGTGAATTAGCCTCTAGCGGCGCCAAAGCGGACGAGAGTCTGGGCGTGAGGTGACGTGTCAGCCCTAGGGATGTGGGCTGGGACAGCCGTGTTCTTGGCCGGCGTCAGGAGACGCAGCAGCCTGATGCTGCCTGACTGTAGGAGGCCAGCCCGGCTGCCGCTTCAGACCACGGGAGGACTTCCAGGCTGCCTTGTCAGGAGGCCGTAGGGCTTTCTGTCCACGTGCCAAATAATCTCGCAAATCCCTTATCCAGAAACAAATAGCACAAACGAAGTTGATAGAATGAAATTTGAAAATGAGATGCAGAGGCAGCAGGATTAAGGGGAAAATGAAGGTTTTAGGTTGGCCTCCAGCTTGCAGGCACGTTGGGGCTGGAGTTTAAGAGAACGCACGGCAAGTCCCCGCAAACCCTTTCGAATGTGGTTTGATTGGCAGGTGTGTGATATTAAAGCAGGACAAGAGAAACAAATGATGCCACAGAGGGTGGCTCCCCCGCCGGAAAGGAAGCCTCTTCAGACTCAGCGGAGACCTGCAAACATCAGTAGGAACTTCACGGTCTGGGAGTCCTCATGCTGCCTGCACTAGAGAAGGCTGACACTGACCAGGTGGCAACCACGTGCAAGCGCTAATCTCAGATGTTTACACGTGGAAACTGAGGCACACAGAGGTGCATGCAGCTCCTGTGCACCCAGCCAGAAGTGCACATCAGGACTGCACCTGGGGCCGCCGGCTCCGGACCACACACGCTTGACCACAGCATACACTGACTCCCAGGTTCTTCACTGTCTATATCCAAGCAGGCCTCCTTCTAGACACTCTGTAACAGGAGCTGTGAATCTGAGAACAGGAAGCCCTGTGGTTTACCAGTTACCTTTTTTTGTTTTGAGATTGAGTCGTGCTCTATTGCCCAGGCTGGAGTGCAGTGGTGCCATCTTGGCTCACTGCAACCTCTGCCTCCCAGGTTCAAGCGATTCTCCTGCCCCAACCTCTCAAATAGCTAGCACTAGAGGCGTGTGCCACCACACTTAGCTAATTTTTGCATTTTTAGTAGAACGGGATTTCTCCATGTTGGCCAGGATGGTCTTGATCTCTTGACCTGGTGATCCGTTTGCCTTGGCCTCCCAAAATGCTGGGATTACAGGCATGAGCCACTGTGCCCGGCCCAGTTACTCCTTTTGTCCATGGCTTTTCAACCCTGTGGGCAAGTGAATAACCAGTGGGAGCCTCAGTTTACCATTCTGTAAATAGGGTTGATGGCATCAACTCCACCTGTCTCTCAGGGCTGTGAGAAGCAGTAAGTGAGATGACGGGTTTGAAAAGAATTATACAAAACACTACTGGGACACAACGTTCGATTTCACAGGTGCTGCGAATCTCCCCATCCCTGCTGCTTGCAAATCCTGACTTTCACACAAGTCTCTAGGAGGGCTCTGAGTTAACAAGTGTACCTGGAAAAACTCTTCGCCACACTTTGTCTGGAACCCACAGTTGTTTCTGCAGGGAATTCAGGCACACAATCGGCAGGGTTTCCGGAGCTGGGAAGAACGAACACCCAGCTCCTTGGTTCCCACTGTTTCTTGGGGAGGGAGGAACGGAGGCTTGAGGAGGGGCCACCAGTGGTGCTCCTAGCAAGATAGGCCTGCTCCTTGCTGGGGTCGGCCAGCAGTTAATCCGGAGAAGGGCGAGACCTATGCATCACCAGGGCAGGCGGTCTGACTGGCTTCCTGGCTCAGCTCACGGCTGGTACTGGCCATGGCCCAACCATGTCAGGCAGTGCAAGAGGGCACAGGGACCCCGGGGTGCTGGTCACTGGTACCCAGCCACTGAGCTTGTGGTCAAGGTGATGGCCCCATCAGTCAGGTTGGCTGGGTGGGGGCCTTTCTGACAAACGACCCTCTCGGTCACCCCTTCCAAGTGGGGACCCAGGAGGGAGACCAGGATCACAGCGGCCACCCTGCACCCATGGCAGCACACAGTACCTCTGCCGTCCAGCTGTCCTGTGCATGGCCTGCCTCCTGCTAACCCTGTGCTGTTCCCACGGCCAAGGGGACTGGAGCAGGGGGCTGCCCTAAGACCCCCTGGCCGCACCCAATCACACTTTTTTGCGGGAACTTTTACTGAGAGATGTGGAGCTGCTGGCGAATGTCAGTGAGCCACGTTCCCACGGATTGGATGCCAGGCTGGCCACACTGGGACCCTGAGAGGTAAAAAGGAAGAGAAGCCACAGGAGAAGGCACAGGCAGGGGCCCCGAGCACAGGGGCAGTGGAGGCTGTGGGGGGGGATCTGCAGACCTGGAGAGGCAGGGGCCTTGAGCACAGGGGCAGTGGAGGCTGTGTGTGGGGGGCTGTAGACCTGGAGAGGCAGGGGTCCCGAGCACAGGGGCAGTGGAGGCTGTGGGGGGGGGGGCTGCAGACCTCGAGAGGCAGGAGCCTTGAGCACAGGGGCAGTGGAGGCTGTGGAGGGGGGCTGCAGACCTCAAGAGGCAGGGGCCCCGAGCACTGGGGCAGTGGAGGCTGTTGTGGGGGGCTGCAGACCTCGAGAGGCAGGGGCCCCGAGCACTGGGGCAGTGGAGGCTGTTGTGGGGGGCTGCAGACCTCAAGAGCCCAGGGCGCCCAGGCTCCTGGCACCCCAGGTCCTGGGGGTTTTTCTAAAGAACGCTCAGCCTCCTTGCAACAGTCTCACTGAGCCTCCTCCCCACACCCATCGGCATCTGCAGCAACCCAGATCTTCTCGAACTGGCTTAAGAATCTGTTTCTTGCAGTGAGAAGCATCTTGACTGGCACACTTAGAAGAAACAGGGTGAGAGTTTGAGGGGTCGGCCTTGAGGGGGCTGCTAAAACCATGCCTAGGGCTTCTGGGTGAAGGAACAGGACAGAGGGTCTCTCATGCCAGGGGCTGGAGTGGGGCGAGTCGTTTCCCGGTCCAGAGGCGTCTTCCTGGATTTGACTGTATTTTATCAAATCGGAGTGGTTTTGTGTTCTGTCTCCTCTCAGGCCCTCCATTGAAAGGCTTATTGGGGGTTGTGCTGTGGGAAGGGTCCCTCAGGTTCCCCTTTCTGACCCCACATGTTCCCCTTTCTGAGCCCACGTTCGCTGCCTGCAGGGTGAGGCCAGGCTGGAGCAGGGATCCGAGCTCAGGATGGGGCAGCAGCTCAATGACCAGGTCTCCTTGTGTGAGGCTGAGAGGGAATGCCAGGTCCAGAGGGAAGGAGCTCCAGCTCCTGGGGCGCTTCATGGTCTTCCTGTAAAACCAACGCTCAAGTGAAGGGGTTTCGGAGAGCCCCGGAGGAACGATCCACGAGGACTCCAGCTGCTGAATGGGAGGCGTGATTTCCATGTGAGCTGGGCGGGGGGAGGTGGAGCAAGCAATGAGGCAGCTCAGGGCTCCAAGTGGAAATCATACTTGGAGGATGCGTGCACTGCATGGAAAATAGGACACAGACTGGATGCCAGCAGCAGCTTGCGGGTGGGCATTCCAGAAGGTTCTTCTGCCTACCGAGCCGGCCTGGCATCGGCACTTCCTCGCCCGCAGCCTGTAGGGAGGAACCAGGGCTCGTTTTGGCAAACGTGTCCCGGTGCAGCGCAGCCCTCTCCTTGTTACCTGGGTCTCTGAGGTCCACGGGACTGCAGCTCTCCCAGCTTACCGGTGTGTTTTTATCTGAAAGGCGCGGCATTAAGCCCGAGGCACCTGCTTGTTCCAGTATGGAGGGGACTAGTCCATTGAGATCCTTCTAGCGGCCGACCCTTCTGAGCAGCGCAAGCCCACCGGGCTCCTGCCTGGCCGCTGTGAGGGGAAGTGGCTGCCGCGCCTCGCTGCCTCCCCCAGCCTGTCTGTGCACCCTGACCCGTGGTACCTGCTGTCGTGCTCGCCTGTCCCGGTCCCAAAGACCATCCTGGCTGCTGCACCTCTCTTGGGGGGTGGCCCTGGAAGAATGCTGACTGCACATTTGATGCTGTGTCCATTAGTTCTGATTTTTGGAGCAGGCATTGATGGATGTACAGCCCCTTCCATGTCTTCAAATTCACACACGCATTCACGTACATGAAAACGTTTTATAGTTAGAAAAGCTGATTCCAATGTCCAGCCCCTGCTTCCCTTCTGCTTCTTCCTTTCCCTTCATTGCGGCGGTTGAGCAAGGAGCTGTGGAAAGACGGTTACCCAGAACTGAGTGTCCTTGGTCCCAGCCCAGCCTCCTGCTGGGCAGGCAGCTCTCAGAAGTGCACTGAGGCTGTGGAGGGGCCAGGAGTGTGGGAGGAAGCACTGGTCTAGCAGTTTCATTTGGGATCCAGATAGAAAATGGCTTTTCACTGTCTCTGCCCCATTTACCCTTACCATTTCAGCATCTCTTCAGTCCAAATGTGGCCAGCAATGACAGCTGAGAAAATTATTCCCTCTCCAGAGCAATTAGGAGCCGGGCAGAAGGGCTGGTAATAACAGAGCAGAGACCTGCAGCTGGCAGTGCCCCGCCGAGCCCCTCACACCCCCAGGGCTCTATGTTGAGCCTGCTTCCATCGATTCCACACTGGAAGGGAAGAGCCGACCGTGGTTCATCTTTCTCTTTCTATTTGAGACGCTTCCTTGCAGCTGCCATGAACATTTCTTGCTGGGTTTGTCAGACTCTAGTTTGGATTGGCACAAAGCCAGCGACCCTGGACACTGTGGGTTTCTTGCACAGACATGTGTGGTGCTACGTAGAAATTATCCAATTCCTGGACAAACAAGATAACTGGGCAGGGTTCAGTGGCTCACGCCTGTAATCCTAGCACTTAGGGTGACCAAGGCGGGTGGGTCACCCAAGGTTAAGAGTTCGAGACCAGCCTGGCCAGTGTGGCGAAATCCCATCTCTATTAAAAATACAAACATTAGCCAGGCGTAGTAGCACGTGCCTGTAGTCCCAGCTCCTTAGGAGGCTGAGGCAGGAGAACTGCTTGAACCTGGGATGAGAGGTGGCAGTGAGCCAAGGTCATGCCACGGCACTCCAGCTTGGGCGACAGAGCAAGACTCCAGCTCAAAAAAAAAGCAAGACCGGGCACGGTGGCTCAAGCCTGTAATCCCAGCACTTGGGGAGGCCGAGGCAGGTGGATCAGGAGGTCAAGAGATGGAGACCATCTTGGCCAACATGGTGAAACCCCGTCTCTACTAAAAATTAGCTGGGCATGGTGGCATGTGCCTGTAGTGCCAGCTACTCAGGAGGCTGAGGCAGGAGAATTGCTTGAACCTGGGAGGCGGAGGTTGCAGTGAGCTGAGATTGTGCCACTGCACTCCAGCCTGGCGCCTGGCACCTGGCACCTGGCACCTGGGGACAAAGTGAGACTCTGTCTCAAAAAAAAAAAAAAAAAGAAAAAACAAAAAAAACTGGATAGTCACTAGGGTTTGAGTTGAGCACAATAGGTTGGGGGAAGAAAACCAGCCCCATCACAAAAGAACAGTGTTGATGTGAGACACTCAGGGCCCGGTCGGCCGTGGGGACCGTGGGAGGGGCCTCCGTAACAGAAAGCCCGCCCTGTGAGGCTGGCTGCAGCTCTTTTCACCAGAAAGATGACCCCACAAAGCCGGTAAACCAGGATGGGGTTAGTTTCCTCTCTGGATCCCTGAAGATGTCTGTGTTACCTTCCAAATCATTAAAAACATATCTGTGTCGGGTAGTCTGGCTTTGAGGTTGCTTGTTGTAAAACATGCAATTATGTTCATTGTCCTGCTGCTACTGCTTACGACTGTGAAATTCTTTATTCAATTGCCTTAGCAACAATTTTTACAGAGCTTCTTGGAGTAAAAACCTGGAGTGAAATTTTCTTCATTATGATTATTCTAGTCTTTCCCCCCAAGTAGTTTTAAGTGGCTAAGGCTGAAGATGAGAGCCCCAGCGCGACGCTGAGCTCCTGCAGGAGAAGGGCAGCCCCTCTTTCTGTCACCCTGCCTTTCCCGAGGACAGGTGAGTGGGCTCTGCTCCTCTCCAAGGGCAGAAGTTTAATGAGGCCAGACGCCTGGGCTCACGGCTGGCGCCCGCCCTGCCATATTCACATGGCTACTGATCCACCCTGCCTCATATTTTGATTTACTCTTGTAACTTGATGATGGTGTTTATCATAAATGTCAGATTGACATCAGAAATCTCCTACGCAACCAAAATAAGGAGTACTGATTTCTACAAGCAGCCGTGCTTGGGAGGGCCAGTAACCAGGGATCATCACATTGACAGTCACAGGAAGGTGATGCACAGCCCCAAACTAGAGAGGAGCCGGGTGGCCGGCAATGGCTGCATGTGAAACTGTGGCCCACCCACAACACGCCACGCTGCTCAGCAAGGGAAAGGCACACACAACTACTTGGACGGAACTCAAGGTAATGATGCCAGTTTAAAAAAGCCAATCTCAAGAGGTTACATGCCGTGTAATCCCATTTATCTAATATTCCTGAAATGGCAGAATTGAAGAGCTAGGGAACAGATCCTGTTCACCAGGACAGGGTGTTAGAAATAGAGTTAGGGTGGGGCGTTGGAAATAGGTGTAGCTTGGGGATGTGGTGGAAGAGGGAGCCTGCTGTGATGGACTATTCTAGATGGACTGTGGTTGCGGATGTGAGAGCATACCCAGGCAGGAACACTGTGTAGAACTCGGCACCCATGCTCAAGTGAACACAAGTGCATGAGCTGTTCCTGCATTGCCATAAAGAAATACCTGAGATGGGGTAAATTATAAAGCCAATTCCAACTGGCTCACAGTTCTGCAGGCTGTACAAACATGGCACCAATATCACTTCCTTCTGGGGAGGCCTCAGGGAGCTTTTACTCACGGGATGAGGAGCAGGCATGTACACCCACAGTAGGGAGAGAGAGAGAGAGAGAGGAGATGCCTCCCACCCTCACACCTAAACGACCAGATCTTGCGAGAATTCACTCACTCTCAAGGCTGGCACCCAGGGGGTGGCGCTAAACCATGTGAGAAACCCACCCCCACGATCCAATCACGTCCCAGCAGGCCCCACTCTGACACCGGGGATACCAATTTAGCATGAGATTTGGTGGGGACAAATATCTAACCTGCATCAGCAAGCAGGGCTGGGAAATCTGGATCAGACTGGGGCTTGTCTCAGTGTCAACACCCACGTAAGACTGCCATGATTTTGCAAGACATTCCCAGCGGGGGAGACTGGATGGAGGGTACACGGATCTCTCTGCTGTCTTTCCTACAGCTGCAAGGGACTCTCCTCTTATCTTCAAGAGAATATCTGAGATGAAGCGGCAGCACCGAGGCAGAGGCAGTAAGGCAGAGGCAGTGAGGCAGAGGCAGTGAGGCAGAGGCAGTGAGGCAGTGAGGCAGAGGCAGTGAGGCAGAGGCAGTGAGGCAGAGGCAGTGAGGCAGAGGCAGTGCGGCCGGCGCCCTTCGGGTGCGTGTATCTGCATGGTGCTGCCGGAAAGCAGGTTGGCAGTATTGTGCCCTTTGACCCAGAGTCACGTTTCCAGGAATGGCTTAGGGAAATAATAAAGATAAACATAATAACAAAAGCATTTATTAAGTGCCAGGCGCCATTCGGGTGCATTCCACGAACCACCTCGTCTAATCTCCACAGCACGCCCAGATTTATACACAAATCAGTGCCCTGCGCTGCCGTGCTGCGAGCAAGGGTGCCTCTGAGCATGTTCCTTCTGGATTACTCACTGCAGAGAAATGGAATTAAGCTGAATATCTCATAAACAATGAAGTGATTACATTTCAGTCAGCCTCCATGAGGGAACTTTACAGAGGCATTGAAATCATGTTTGTGCAGAGAATTTAATGCTATGTCGGAAACTGCTGCTGATGGAATGCTGAGTGAAAATGATCAGGATACAAAATTGTGTAAAAGAAAGCCACACGGGCCGGGCTTGCTGGCTCAAGCCTGTAATCTCAGCACTTTGGGAGGCCAAGGCGGGTGGATCACGAGGTCAAGAGATCGAGACCATCCTGGTCAACATGGTGAAACCCCGTCTCTACCAAAAATACAAAAAATTAGCTGGGCATGGTGGCGTGTGCCTGTAATCCCAGCTACTCAGGAGGCTGAGGCAGGAGAATTGCCTGAACCCAGGAGGCGGAGGCTGCGGTGAGCCGAGATCGCGCCATTGCACTCCAGCCTGGGTAACAAGAGCGAAACTCCGTCTCAGAAAAAAAGAAAAAAAAAAAGAAAGCCACATACGCACGCGCGTGCGCACACATACACACTCCTAAGTGCACACTTACATGAGAACTGTAGCACGTAGGTGCTCACAGTAGTTTTCTCCGGGTAGTGGGGGATGAATTATTTTCTCCCTGATCCTGTTCTGCATTTTTTTTTATAATTTCTGCAATGAATATGTAGGGTTTTTATAACCAATAAAAAAGTTATCTAGCTCTGGAAGCCGAGCTTAGAAATTGATAACAGAACCAGCCCACGAGCGTGCTGTACTGCATTTACATAAAATCCTCATGGGAGAAAAAAGGTCTTTACCATTTTTATTTGGAAGAACACTCTTTGGCATGAAGCCAAGCAGCTGAGAAAATTAAACGCCAGTTAACCAGAAGACAGAAATGGGAGTCTGAAGAGCGCGTGGCTGGGGGTAGGAGAGGGCCTGGTGCAGGAGAGGGGGCGGCCGGAGGAAATGGGGAGGGGGAAGCAGCAGAGAGGGCCTGGGGGAGGATGCACAGAATCCAGAGCTGAGGACAAGGCCCGGCCCCTCTTGGGAAGAGAAAGGGAGAGGGCTCCATGGCTCTGCACTGGCCACAGGGGCGTAGGCGGGGCCATCTTGCAAAGGCCAGGGGCCTGAAGGAGGAAGGAGAGGAGCAGCCCCCAGCCTGGGTTTCCACCCTGAGTCACACAGGGTCCTGAGAAGAAGCCTCACAGCCAGGCCTCACTCCCCAAGGGCCAGCACTTGCAGAGTGATAAAGAATTTCTCACGCTACGGGACCCCAGCCTGGGCCACTGATGGAGACCCCGTCTCAAAAAAAAAAAAAAGCCTGAAACTCCAGCACGTCCCACTGGCCCTCAGCTCCATGTGCCTCCCACACTGTGGAAGTGGAGATTTCAGTGGTGAGGAAGGGTGGGGCGTCTGGGGGCCCCAGGGGAGTCCAGTGAGCCTGGGCAGGGGCCCTGCTCTGACCACTGAGATCACAGCAGCAGGAGACCGGCCAGGACTTGCTGCTGGTGGACTGCGTTTCCTTGAGGCAAGGTTAGGGAGGGGAATCTGTCGGCATGGATTCGGATTTCATTTCTCTAAGTACATCTGCTCCAACTCTTTTAGACACTAATTGCAAAGCAACACAATCATTGTGTAATAACACAATCAAGGATGACGCGTTCTCCTTGGGTCAGGTCCGCTCAGTGTCCGTGAGGCTGTGCATGACCGCTGTCGTGAGACCTGAGTGTCCTGCGGATGCCCTGCAGGCCAGCGAGTCACAGGCAGCATTGCCCAGGCACCCGGGCTGGCCCCCTCAGCAGAGCGGCGCAGGCAGGACCCACCTCGCACAGCGAGGGGGGCGATTCTGGATTTGGGGGCCACCGTGACAAACTGAAGCAAAGTGATGCAGAGACTCATGTGAGCCCAGAGCTGTCACCTCAAACCCGCAGTTCCAAATGTAGAACTCTTACAAGAACCCTCTTTGTTCCCATTCATTCTGTCCTTGGTGCCACAAATGCAACTTCATAAAATAATGGAAACTACTGTGATTTGCTCAACTGTTCATATTGCTTCATGTGTTAGGATGACATTACGATTTTCTGAGGAAGAGGGTTCAGTTGCTCAAACTGTGCAAAGGGCCCCACTAGACTCCTAAACTGTCAGGGCAGAGGAGGCTGTGGGGCTGGAGGTGAGAAGAGTCAGTCAGTGGAATGGCCTCTGCGACCGAATGCTCCTAGGTGGCTCTGTTCCACCTGGGCAGGCGTGAGGTTGGCTGGGCCAGTGCCTGTCGGCTGTCTCTTATCTCCAGGATCGCCCTGGCTAGTTGCTGATGTTGCACACTGCTCTAAGTGCAAGAAAGGCAGAGGAGTGGAAAGAGAAGAGGTGGAGATGTGAGTTCAGTTCCAGCCTCTCCTCCTACCAGCTTGACCTGGGGAAGATTTCTTAACTTTTTGAGGCTCTGATTCTTTGCTGCAAAGCCAGACAAATCCTACCTCGCCCACGGAAATGCTAGGAGGATTTGTCATGCAGCTAGAGGGCCTGCTACACATTACGTATTCAGTTGAGTGGCAGCCGTGATTACAGGAGGGGACGCTCAAACTCATGGATCCTCCTCCTCGCCCTTTTCCCTTCAAAAGCCGTTTTGCAAGCAAGTGGCACCGAGGCAGGTGGCCTTCACTTCAACATGTCAGCGTTTCTGGGTGTTTCAACAGAGTATTGGACAAAAGCCTGTCTTAACTTGGGGAGGCCACTGTACAGCAGGCTCTGATTGCTCTAACTGACCTACTGAGCCCTGCATTGATCAGCGGCCACATCCAGCTGTATCCAAAGTGCGACGGAAGCCAGAGGCCACATCAATACAAATGCACGTGTGTTAATGAGATCAACCACGATGGACGAACAAAAACCCACACTCGACAGGTTAAACGATCCATTTGACCTCATGCCTGTGGTTCACGCCCATTTTCTCTTTTTCTAAACACGGCAGGGCATCTTGGGAAGGGGATGTCTTTGCAGGCAGGCCCCAGGTGGGTTCCTCCACACCCCAGCACTGAGCCGGACCTGCCCTTAGGCATGCGTTCAGGAGTGCTGGTGCCCAGGCTTGCTCCCGTGTGGGCAAATCCTGTGTTGTGTGGTTTTATGTTATGTGGCTAATGATTCCCATGCCATAACCACCACCAACGGGGACTGAGACACGCTCGGGCTGGAAGCACAGCCAAGCGTCCCACAAGCCCAGTGACTCTGGGACCTCAAAAGGACCTCCTGAGTACTGTGTCATCTTCATTCTCAGAGATGAGGACAGACAAGACAGAAGAGCCCGGCCTGGCCCCGCTCCAGACCCACAGCTCCAGGAGCTCATGCAGCACCTGTCAGACTTTCAGCCGCGGTCCGAACAAAGGCAGGGTGGGCTCGTGGCCGTAACGGGACGTGTGGCTTCTGTTTGTCTCATTCTTAAGTTACTGATATTTCTGAGTGAATACTCAGAATAAATATTGATTTAGGCTCCCCCAAAGGAAAATAAACCAATTCCAATTCTCTATCCTAGACTGTGAATCATTTTTGTAGCTTTTATAAGCTATGAAGCTTTTCTATTGGCTTTCAAAAGATTTTGCTAGGCTTTGTCTGCCCTCGAGGCAGACCAACACATCTCAGCCGGGCTCGGGGACCTCTCTGGAGGGGGAGAGAACAGACCGAACCGGCCTGCAGGACCAGCCAAACCTAAACTGGCAGATATGCAAACTTCTATCCTTGAGGGAGTTAAAAAGTGAATTTTCTATTGCCTTTTTCAGCGCTTGATAATTATGAGCATTTAATATTAAAAAAAAAACAAGCTAAAAGAGGCCAAGTCCCAAATTCCACATTCTATTGTCTTTTCTTTTGTCCAAGAAATAAATGTGCGTTCACTGAAGAAACACTGCGAGTGATCTATGAATCATCTATCAATCAGCCGATCAATCAATCACAGTCTATCCATCCATCCATCTATGTATATCTGCAATTCATCTGCAATTTACCTCTAATTACAAATCACACTTACACATTAGGACACCTTGTGCATTCTGTTTGGTCTCTTTTTGGAATACTTAACAATAATGTCACGCTCAGAACGGCTTACAGTTAACCGCCAGGCAATCACTGCTTTTCTATTCGCTAAGGTAAAATCTGTATTCAGCCTCACTTCCTTTTCCAATTTAGGAGATATTTTTCAGGCCATTGTATTTGAAAAAGAATATACGACGATGAGAGAAATGACCACCGATTCCCACGTGCCGGAGGCATTTAAGACGTTATTTAAAACAACAGCCACAACGACAAACACCTCTCTGCTATGGAAATGCTCGGATGTACACAGGAGCAGGAGGGGAACGCCGTGAAGCCTCTGCCGCACACCCACAGCTTCGGCACCTGTCCCCACGCCGCCTTCCTGCTTGGACTGGGCCCCAACCTCCCCAGCACTGGAGTTACCCTAAAGTCAGCCCATCTGCACGCGGCTCCATGCGCTTCTCTAGAGCTCAACGCTGCCTCGGTGAAGATAACCACGGTGTGATTAGTACATAGAAAATGCGTGACAGCCTCACATCGTCTCTCGGCCCGTCATGCATCCAGATCTCTAGGTCGTGGTTTAAGGATCAAAGATAACGTGTTCAAGAAATAAGTGGCAAGAAAAGGGATGGGAAGTGGACCTAGGAAGAGACCTTAGGAGACACCAAGCAGATGCAGCCTGCGGGCCATGCTAGGATCCTGACCTGGAAACAAATGTATCCGTGTGTGTGTCTGTGAGTGTGCATGTGTGTATGTGGTGTGATTGTACGAGTGCGTGTATGTGTATGTGAGTATGAGTATCTGTGTGTGTGAATGTGCATGTGTGTATGTGGTGTGATTGAGTGCGTGTATGTATATCTGTGTGTGTGAATGTGCATGTGTGTATGTGGTGTGATTGAGTGCGTGTATGTGAGTATGAGTATCTGTGTGTGTGAATGTGCATGTGTGTATGTGGTGTGATTGTATGAGTGCACATATGTGTGAGTATCTGTGTTTGTGAATGTGCATGTGTGTATGTGGTGTGATTGTATGACTGTGAGTATGTGTATGTGTGAATGTGAATATGTGTATGTGTGTGTATGTGGTGTGATTGTATGAGTTCGTGTATGTGTGTGTGTGTGAATGTGCATGTGTGTATGTGGTGTGATTGTATGAGTGCGTGTATGTGTATGTGAGTATGAGTATGTGTGTGTGTGAATGTGAGTGTGTGTGTATGTGGTGTGATTGTATGAGTGCGTGTATGTGTATGTGAGTATGAGTATCTGTGTGTGTGAATGTGCATGTGTGTATGTGGTGTGATTGAGTACGTGTATGTATATCTGTGTGTGTGAATGTGCATGTGTGTATGTGGTGTGATTGAGTGTGTGTATGTGAGTATGAGTATCTGTGTGTGTGAATGTGCATGTGTGTATGTGGTGTGATTGTATGAGTGCACATATGTGTATGTATGAGTATCTGTGTGTGTGAATGTGCATGTGTGTATGTGGTGTGATTGTATGAGTGCACATATGTGTATGTATGAGTATCTGTGTGTGTGAATGTGCATGTGTGTATGTGGTGTGATTGTATGAGTGTGTGTATGTGTATGTGAGTATGAGTATCTGTGTGTGTCAATGTGCATGTGTGTATGTGGTGTGATTGAGTGCGTGTATGTGAGTATGAGTATCTGTGTGTGTGAATGTGCATGTGTGTATGTGGTGTGATTGTATGAGTGCACATATGTGTATGTATGAGTATCTGTGTTTGTGAATGTGCATGTGTGTATGTGGTGTGATTGTATGAGTGTGTGTATGTGTATGTGAGTATGAGTATCTGTGTGTGTGAATGTGCATGTATGTGGTGTGATTGTATGAGTGCGTGTATGTGTATGTGAGTATGAGTATGTGTGTGTGTGAATGTGCATGTGTGTCTATGTGGTGTGATTGTATGAGTGCGTGTATGTGTATGTGAGTATGAGTATCTGTGTGTGTATGTGGTGTGATTGTATGAGTTCGTGTATGTGTATGAGTATGTGTGTGTGTGAATGTGCATGTGTGTATGTGGTGTGATTGTATGACTGCGTGTATGTGTATGTGAGTATGAGTATGTGTGTGTGTGAATGTGAGTATGTGTATGTGTTTGTGGTGTGATTGTATGAGTTCGTGTATGTGTGAGTATGAGTATGTGTGTGTGTGAATGTGTGTTGTGATTGTATGTGTGTGTATGTGTGAGCATGAGTGTGTGTGAATATGCATGTGTATGTGTGTGATTGTATGAGTGCATGTGTATGTGAGTATGAGTATGTGTGAGTGTGAATGTGAGTGTGTATGTGGTGTGATTGTATGAGTGCGTGTATGTGTATGTGAGTATGAGTATGTGTGTGTGTGAATGTGAATGTGCATGTATGTGCTGTGATTGTATGAGTGCGTGTATGTGTATGTGAGTATGAGTATGTGTGTGTGAATGTGTGTGTATGTGTATGTGGTGTGAATGTATGTGTATGTGCGAATGTGTGTGAATGTGAGTGCATGTGTAAATGTACGTGTGGCGTGAATGTGTATATGTGTATGTGTATGTATGAGTGTACTGTGTGTGAATGTATGTGTATGTATGTATATGTGTGAGTGTACTGTGAGTTTATGTGTATGTGAATGTGTGTATGTGTGTGTGTGAATGTATGACACACGGTTCTTTTATTGCCACGCATCTGTTGAAGTACCCACATTATGTTGGATCCAAGCACACCTTGAGGGTGATGGTGGCGTGCCCACCTGGTGCCAGGGCCAACCTCTGTCTGGCAGGCATGGTTGCACCGGGCTCCCACGCTCAGTTCCAGCTCTGCCTCTCATTATCCACGGCCGTGGGCAAGTTCCTGAACCTCTTCAGTCCATGTTGAGAAGCAGCCCGGAGACAAGACCAGGAACCTCTGGAAGACACTTAGCTATCTGGGACATGGCGAGTACTTACGTCTGCTGGGCAGATCCTCTCCCCATGCCACTCATGTGGAAACTGAGGCCCAAGAACATACAACCAACTGCGCCATTGCTGGTTCCAATCTCAGTCTGCTGATTCCAGGGCCCCGGATGAGCTGCCAAGAGGGGTGTGGGTGTCATTTTGACCCACTGCTCTGAAGCATGCCGTGGCCTCCTAAGATTCATCTCGTAAACATGTCCCTTCTCTCCACCAGGCATACAGGAACCTTCAATAAATGTCTGTGAAGTGGAAGGATTTGATGGGCACATTTGCCTAACGACGTGAGTGAATCCCATTCAATGTGTAGTGAGACTCAGTGGGAGGCAGAGAGATATCTAAGGCCCCGCAGGCAGGGGAGGCAGGGGTGTCAACAATGAACAAAAATCAAGGTGCTGTGATGCAGCTGGCAGCCCCCCCCCCCCCCCCCCCCCCCCCCCCCGCCCCGCAGCAGCAGCAGCAGCAGCAGGAGGCAAGGAAGGGAATCTCCCGGAGGCTTGGGAGGGAGCTCGGCCCTGCCCACACCTGGATTTCAGCCCAGCGATTCAGGTTTTGGACTTCATCCTCCAGAACTGTGAGACAAGCCGCTTCTGTTGTTTTAAGCGGTGGCATTTATGGCCATTTGCTACCGCCTCTGTTTTAAGAGGGTTGGAATATTTTTTGTAAGCAATGGGAGTCCTGGATGCCGGGTGAGGCTCAGCATGTGTATGTGACTGGGGGAAACTTTGGGAGGGTGAAGGAGGCATTGATGAGGGGTGACACCAAGGGCTCCGCAGTTGGCCAGGGGCTGCAGAGGGGGTTGCTGTGACCGTCGAGGGAGATGGGAAGGTGGATGGAGCGGCTCTTATCATTGGTGGGGAACTCCTCTCCTGATGGAGGAGGTTCACCAGCGGGACATGGCTACGCCTACTTCTGAACACCCTCCAGTTCCCACTCAGAGCTGCCTCGCTGCACGTCGGGATTCAGGGCCCATTTCCCCACGCTGGGCTCCGCACAGAGCCATTTATCACGGCTGCTCTGTTCATCACTCTTGGCATTTTTCTGGGAAGCTTCACTTTTGTTTTTCTCACCGCTGGTGTCTGAGGCCGATCTCTGCTGTTATAAATAATGGATCACAGGGGACTGAAAATGCAAAAAGCGATGAACCAGAAGAAGAAGAAGAAATGTGCTGAGGTGGAGCTCCGCTCACGGACTCTTGCCGGGGCGTTTCGAAGGCCGCTTGACTCCTGGAGACTCGGTGCAAGCAAGAGGCAACTCTCACTGCGTGAACATGACCTTCCGGCCACCTGCTCTCCCAGGCCTCACCCTTGCCTCAATAATTCATGCTCACTTCTCCCGGGACCTCTGTCTGTCTTTACTGTATCATGACTCTTCGTGGATGCCAATGCAACCGTTCCCTGGAATCCAGGCTCCCGGACTCTGGGGATGGCAGGAATGGGGAGGGTGGGGGAGGAGGTGCTGGGGGCCCTGGGTAGCAGCCCCTTTGGAGGATCACTGGGGGAGAGGACTTTCTCTCAGCATGCAGCCCCGTCCAGCCCAGTTTCAAGGCAGTATGTGAGAATGGTGCGGCTGCGCATGGGTGAAAAGGTTTAGAGGAAGCCATGGGGAAGGGACAGCCCAGCAGGGGAGGCAGGGAAGAGCGGGAGGCGGGCGGGAGTGGAATCCTGTCTGTGTGCCCTTCCCCCAACTTCCACCCAGAGAGCTTGGACGACCTGCTAAGCCAGCATTGCCCATTCCATCATCATCATTTCCAAGTAGGAATGGCATAGGGGAGGGCAGAGTCCGCCAGCACTGCAGGGGGAAAGGGCTGTTCATCAAGCAGAAACGCATGTCTTGCGGTGGTTCCCCTGAGAAGGGCCACAGTGCTCCCAGTCAGGGCTGGAACAGGGCACAAGTCCTGGACCAAACAGAAGGGAGTGGGGAGGAGGGAACTTGGTGCCACAGGGTTCTGGGGAAATGGGGCTTGCCAGCCCTTTTGAGAACCCCGCAAGGCTTTTGGAATAAAGGTAATGCCTGGCCCTTGCCAGGCACCTGTTGTGATCTGAACTTGGATAAAATCCAAAAACCTGTAAGTACTGAGACCAATGTGAGCAGCAGGTCGAGTTTTTCATTCTTCCTGGCTCAGCTTCCCTCCATCCTCACCTCTCTCTTTCTTGGTTTCAAGAGAACAAAACAAACATACAGAGTGGGTGGGCCACAGGGAGGGAGGGGCCTGCTTCTATTCAAAACTCTTTTTCAATCCCCCTTTAAAAAACTTGTGCCCTGTCCATAAAGTGGAGCAGTTGAAGCACTGCGGCCACGGCAGCACCCTCTCCCCTGCCCTGTACGTACTCAGGGACTTCTCCCTTTTGAAAATCAGGATTGCGTCTCTCCATTTTCTATGCATTTGGTGTCTGAATGGACAGGCTTTGGGCTGCTAGAAGTTTCAGGGACTCCTCATCCTACTTCCTCACTGTGATTTTGAGGACCTCTCCATCCACCCTCCTCAAACTGGTCATGTGATTGGTCAGGCTGCAAAGCGTGCTGGGGTTGTTTGCTGTTTCCCCAGCGTGGCCCTTCACCCCTGGCTGGGGGACAAAGAAGCAAAGTCCATGTACAGGAAGCGAGAGGGCAGATGGGACCAGGTACCCTGACATGCTGGGAAGGTGGCGGAGTGGGGACAACCTGAAGCCGGGAAGGTGAGTCAGCCATCGCCAGGTGAGGGCCCTTTGGCCGCCTTTCAACCTTTTGGGCTGCGATGCTCTCCTTGGTGACGCGATGTCTTCTGGGCCCCTCCTGCTCTCCCACATTAGGGTTCCGAAGGCCAGAAGATGGGGAAGGGTGATGGCCACTTCTGCTTCTCAAAGTGGGTGCTATGGAAGAGACTGTGTCTCCTCAAAATTCATGTTGTAGTCCAGACCCCCAGCACTTCACAATATGGCCTTATTTGGAGATAGGGCCTTTGAAATGGGATGCCCTTGTAAAATGAAGAGCTGAGGACACAGACACGGAGAGGCCTGGCCCTGCGAGGACCGGGGAGTAGGCGCCAGTCAGGAGAGACCACAGGAACCGGCCCCACTGCAGCCTGACCTGGGAATTCGACCTTCAGACCACGAGGGCCTTGGTGTCTGCTGTGGAGGCCGCCGGGCCCGTGGTCCTCTGTGACGCCGATGCACGCGGGGGAGTGCAGCCCTTACAAAGCGGAGACCACCGAGCTGCGGGCGGGGTCTCTACGTCTTCAGTTCCTGCTCTGCGCTCCTGCTGGGTCCCAGCTGCTGAGTCAGACAGGCTCATCAGAAGCCAGCCAGCCACCCTCACTCCTTCCCCGCAGCCTCACACTTAGGCTGTGGGGAGACATCAGAAGTGCTTTGGTGCCAGCCTGCCACTGGCAGCTCCAGCTGACATCCTCGTGGACAAGAACCCAAGTCCAAGGACAGCAAGAAAGGCCTTCTGGAGGTGATGGCCACGCCCTTCCTGCTGCAGCCACGCCCTTTTGCAATGACCACGCCCATGATACAAAGGACCACGCCCCCGGCTGTGGCCACACCCTCCGTGCTCACGGCCACGCCCCCACCCAGGGCTGCTTTCCCCATGGATAAAAACTCTTTAGATGTCAGACCCCAGAGGCGGTTGGTGAGGGGGAGCTTGTTCTTCGGGACCCCAGGAAGGCAGCGTTTCCTGTGCTCGAGACTCCCTTCTCACGGTCCACACTGCCTCCCCAACCCGCTGTTTCTCGGAAACCTCGCGGGGCCTCACTGGGCAGAGGTGCCAGGGCAGCATCAGGCGCTTGAGGGACAGATGGTGGAGATACGTGGGACAAGCTTCACCCCTGGCCCAGCCGCGCAGTGCCCTCTCACGGGGGAGCTGCTTGCATCCATTGTTCATTATCGGACAGCTGTTCCTGGGTCCCACTTCGGGCCAGTCTCTGGGCAGAGGCGGGGCTGGAAAGTGAGTGACTTGATCCCGGGCTCCCAGGGTGCCTGGTGAGGTGTTATTACAGTGTAGAGAGGCACCTGCATGCAATACATCCGGCTTCCTAGGAGAGGGGACATTCAGCAAGGGCCAGGGGGCACAGGGAAGGCTGGGGGCTGTTGCGGCAGAGCAGGTCAGGTCCCCACGAGGCTGGAGCCAGATGTCCAGGTCCCGACACTGCTGGCCCATAGGAGCCCAGGTGACATGATGGGGGCGGGGGGCTCTGTGGGCTTTGATGAGCTCACTTGGGCAGAGTGTAGCCAGGGGTCGCTGGGTGGAGGAGGAGGAACAGAGGGCAGGTTGAAGGGTCTTCTAAGAGCCAACCAGTCCCTCAGATGGCCAGAATGGGGGTCGACAAGGTGACTCTCCAAGTGTCTTGGGGCTGTCATAACAAAGACCACAAACTGGGTGACATGAAACCACACAGGTTGTCTCACGCTCTGGAGGGCTGCAGCCTGAGCCCAGGTGTGGGCGGGGCCTGCTCCTTCCCAGGACTCCAGGGAGGAGCCTTGCCTCTCCCAGCTTCTAAGGGCCACCCCTGGGCGGGGCCACCTCCTTCCCAGACTCCAGGGAGGAGCCTTGCCTCTCCCAGCTTCTAAGGGCCACCCCTGGGCGGGGCCACCTCCTTCCCAGGACTCCAGGGAGGAGCCTTGCCTCTCCCAGCTTCTAAGGGCCACCCCGCAGTGCCTGGCTTGTACACGCATCACTCTGGTGTCTGAGTCTGTCTTCAAACAGCCTGATTCTTCTCTACATCTTCCCTTCTCATTTCCATGGACAAATGTGTGTCTGCATTTCCCTCTCCTTAGAAGGACGGCAGGCATGTGGTCTTGAGGCCCACCCCAATGCAGCACGACCTCGTCTCGATGTGATTATGTCTGCAAAGACCCTATTTCCAACTAACGGGACGTTGGCAGGTACCAGAGGTTAGGACGGGAACCCATCTTTTTGGAAGACACAATTCAGCTCACAGCAGTGATCAGGACAGGATGGTTGGAGGTCAATGGCAGGACGTGGTGACAGTGTAGGCAGGCGGGAGTCAAGAGGAAACTGAGGCTCTCGCAAGGCTGGTGCGGCTCTGTGTACCCAAAAAGGACACATCAGAGAATAGATGGTGAGTGGAGCTGGTGATGGGGGGCTTCCATTTGGACGGGAATGGAATCCCCTCCCTCCCTTCCTTTCCCTCCTCTTTCCTTTCCTTTTGACTGCCTTGGAATTTCATTAGAAAATGAAGTGTGGTTTTCCTGCCAGAAAGGAAATGTCTCTGAGTGCTGGCACTGGGCCTTGCGCTGGTCCAGGTTGGCTCCAGGCCGGCTTTGATGGTCAGGGTCACCTTTACGCCCTTCCTGCTCTGCATCCATGCAGAGGCCAGCCCAGAAGGCAGGCAGAACCCCTCACCGGCCTCCTGCCTCATCTGCTGCCAAGTGCCTCCCTGGTTCTGGGCTCCTCCTCAATGCAGCGGCACCGTCAGGGGCAGGTGCCACTGTGATGTGCCCTCACCTGCAGGTGGCATGTCCCTGTGCCAGCCTGAGACCGGCACTTTGTGACCAGCGTGCCCCATGTCATCAGCCCTGTGTCATGCTGTGAATTGAGGCACCATTGCCCACTGAGCTGAACACAAAGACTCCCTCTTGGACTCGCTATTTTTAGTTTGATGCCTCGGGCTCACAGCAGTTGGCTGGAGTCACTAAACCCCCAGCTTTCTCTTCCAGAAGCCAAGCCTGGCACTCCGGATGGAGGGGCAGGTGCGAGCCGGAGAGGCTTCGAGAAGCACCTTTGGCATCTGGACCTGACTCTGCCCCGGGGCTGTCCTCTGGGGGCTCCCTGATCCATCGTCTGAGTACACATGGTGGACTTACCACAGGGACTGAGGGGGAATCAGAAACCCCAGACCCCAGCAAGGACCTGGAGCATCCTGGGTGGCCTGGCATGCAGCTAATCAAGTCAGCCGTCAGCACCTGGGAGGCCCTAGAGTCCTGAATGCTGGAGAGGCCTGGGCTGTAGAGAAAGGTCTAAGAGGGGTGGTTCTGGGCAGAAGATCAGCTGGAAGAAATAGGATGGAGCCTGGCATGCTTCTATGGTGCCTCAACATGCAGTATGGCACAGGGCCCAGGGACAATGGGGCAGGCTGGTCACACAGTACCAGTCTCAGCCTGGCTCAAAGACATGCTGCTGCAGGTGACAGCACATCACAGTGGCACCCCGTCCCCGATAGTCGAGCTGTGTGACAGGAGAGGGCGGGAAGATGGGGGGCACTACCAGCCCTGCCTGCTGTGGGCTCAGCCCATACCCTCCAAGCTCAGCCACTTCGAACCTTATCAAATCAGGAAATAAGATAAGGGCTTCACCCTTTGGGCAGGTGCAGGAGGCGGACCCACTGTGACTCTGTGAAGGGTTCCTGCTGCCCTTCCGCCCAGCTGTGTGGCTGCCTGCCTTGTCCCTGCTCAACTCCTGGAACCACCAGGGGCTCTGCTGACTCCTCTGTCATCTTCATACTGTGCTTGTGTGTGGTGTATGTGTGTGCACGTGTGTGATGTGCATGTGTGTGATGTGTTTGTGCATGTATATGTGTGTGTGAACCACAGAGCTCCATCCATCTGAAACAGTTGGAGGGGAAACTGGAGACACTGCCCTTCCTTTGGTGAGGAAACAGGAGGAGGGCGCGCTGGGAGTTACCCTGGGAAGCAGAGTTCCCGACGAGCTGGCCCTTCCTGCACACCTGGCCTGCTCCTGTGCTGGGGACAATGGTGGGAGGCACAGGGGCCACTTGACAACCTGGGAGTGTGGGGCCCAGGTCTGTCTCAAGCAGGCACTGCGATTAGACTGCCTTAAACCTATGACATGGACAAACAATAAACAAATAAAAGTGACAGCATTTATATAGCATTTACCAAGTGTCAGCGTGTTCTAGCATTTGACACGTATTAGCGCACTTAATCTTCCTCCCACTTCATAGACAGAGATGCTGAGGCCCAGAGAGGATGAGTGACTTCCCTGGGGAGGCCACACAGTGGCTAGGTTCGAGGGCAGTCAAATGACAAGTTGGCTCATCTGCGCTCCACAGCAGGGCTGGTAGCTGAGCTCCGCGGAGCAGAACCCGGCTTGTCCGTCTTCCCTGGGCAGCCGTGCCCTCCGCGGCGACACATCACAGGCTGCATACCACCAGACGTGCACACGGCTTCACAGAGCAGCACAGCCAGGACTCAGGACGTGGGGAGGGCTCCATGAACTCACAAAGTTTTTCACAGGATGCAACAATAAACCCATCGCAACAGGCCAGCCCTTTGCAAACAGAGGACCTAAGAATGGCAATGACTGAGGCTTTAAAAACATCAGGCAGTTTCATCGATTCCTAAAACGTGCTCCATCCACACAGTGGAATATCGTTCAGCCTTAAAAAGGCAGGAAATTCTAGCACGTGCTACAGCGTGGATGCACCTGAGAACAGGATGTGGGTGAACGAAGCCAGGCACGGAAGGCCCATCCTGATTCCACTTCTGTGAGGTCTCCGCAGTCGTCAGCTTCACCGAGACAGAAAGTGGAATGAACAGTGGGCGGCGGAGGCTGGGGGAAGGGGACGGGGAGGAAGCGTTTACTGGGGACAGACTTTCAGTTTGGGAAAACGCAAAGTTCCGGAGGTGGACAGTGGTGACGACTGCACAGTCGGGTGAACGGACTTAACCCCCCGAACTATGCACTTAGGAACGGTTAAAGTGGTCAAGTTTGTGCTAGATGTATTTCACCACAATTTAAAATAGAAAAAAAAATCGGCAGAGAATATAAAGTAAACGGAATAAAACGTTCTGGCTCTTCTTTTAGTTGTTTCTAGATTGAGTTTTCAGGGGTACTGGGAGTTTCTATTCAGGGCCAATTCTCCTGTTGTGTGACCAGCTCTGGGATTTGGGGAGATGTGGTCAGGGCGAGGGGGAGACACGCAGTCAGGGATGGTGTTGAGACAAATGAGTTACATCCTCAAGTGAAAATACTTCTTGCCGGGCGTGGTGGCTCAAGCCTGTAATCCCAGCACTTTGGGAGGCCGAGACGCGTGGATCACGAGGTCAAGAGATCGAGACTATCCTGGTCAACATGGTGAAACCCCGTCTCTACTAAAAATACAAAAATTAGCTGGGCATGGTGGCGCGTGCCTGTAGTCCCAGCTACTCAGGAGGCTGAGGCAGGAGAATTGCCTGAACCCAGGAGGCGGAGGTTGCGGTGAGCCGAGATCGCGCCATTGCACTCCAGCCTGGGTAAGAAGAGCGAAACTCTGTCTCAAAAAAAAAGAAAAAAGAAAATACTTCTTTTTGTGCTTGAAAATGTTGGGAGCCCCCCACCCTGGGCGGCTGAGTGCTCCTCTGGGGCCCACAGCATGGCCGTGCCTGAGGTACCAGGAATAGAGGCATGTGCTCCTCCGACTTCTGCAGGTGGACTCTTGGGTGTGTACTTAATTTTTTTTAACCATTTAATCTTTTTTTTTTTTTTTTTTAAATCCAAGAGTGTTTGGGGAACAGGTGGCGTTTGGTTCCTGGCTAATTCCTTAGTGGTGATTTCTGAGTTTCAGTGCACCGTCACCAGAGCAGTGGACACTCCACCCAGAGCGTGGCCTTTCCTCCCCCGCCCCGTGCACTTTCTTAGAACACTTTCTTCTCAAAAAGATTTGTACCCCTAGAAATGCAGACACCCAACGGCGGCCTCAGTCTCAACCACTGCAAGCCAGGCACTAACTTGCAGACTGCCTTCTCTTCGAGCCATCCCTGCGGGCCCTGGGAAGCAGGCGGGATCCTCTGCTCAGAGTGGGTCTGTCTGGGGAGAGAGCCAAGGAGGACAGGCACGCTTTGCCTGGGGCAGGCCCAGCTGGCAGTTTGTGCTGTCTGGTCTCTGGGGGGCTTTCTGGGCCCTTCTTGCCCAGGACCTTCAGAAATTTCCCAGGAGTGAGGCTTGCTGGGTCACGTGCACCCAGGGGAGCAGGTGATTGGGTGGGAGAGGGTTCAGGGTCGCCCACCATCCCCTGGGAAGGAAGCCCAGGACTGGAATGCAGGACCCAGACTCTCAGGAAGTCCTGGCTGCCTGGGGCCCATTCCTGCCTCCTCCCCGCCCAGCCTGTGCCTCCTCCCCGCCCGGCCTGTGCCTCCTCCCCGCCCGGCCTGTGCCTCCTCCCCGCCCGGCCTGTGCCCGAGGTGTCCCGGTTGCTGCTGCGCTAAGATGAGCAGCACGGCGCGTCCCCGTTTCA
The DNA here is from genome assembly GCA_031835075.1 of Saguinus oedipus. NCBI lineage: Eukaryota > Metazoa > Chordata > Mammalia > Primates > Cebidae > Saguinus > Saguinus oedipus. The sequence continues at coordinate 69,497,276 of CM063186.1, forward strand.
TCTCTCATTTGCATGTCAGTTCATCTGAGGCATCTGACGGGGACAGCGTGCCCTTCCTCTGTGCTGAATTTACCTCCCTGACAACAAGAGCTGTCTTCTGCCCATTTCTGAGGCCAGACAGCCCCTCCACCCACAGAGCTCCAGAAAGGCTTAAAGATGAAGGCGCGGGCTGTGGATCCGGGCTCCCTCTTCATGGTTGCCTGTGGTTCCTGGTCACATGGACTCAGGGGAGTGACAAGTGACAGGAAGGTGCTGCCACTGCTGCTTCCAGAGTCTTCCAGGCGGATGGGTCCAGGGTGACAGAAGCGTCGTGAGGCTGTGCAGCGCCCAGGCCTGAGGGCCAGGGTGGCATTCCTCAGCCTCCCCACATGCCCAGACCTGGACACGTTACCCCATTGCTAGCATGGCCTGCATAGTGAGCTCCCACTGCCTTGGGGAGAAAGTGACTTTGCCCAGGCCTCCCGCTGGCCGGTGCTAAAGGCGGGTGAGGCGAGGCTGTCGGTCCCTGCACCACGTCCCCACCACTCACTGGACCAGCGCTCCTGGATTCCCAGGTTGGCAGCATTGATTCAGTCTGAGAGGTTTCCAGGTCACTCACAGTCATTCCCGATGGCGTCAGGCGGGCTTCTGGCCTCTAGCTGTCCCCTCCTGGACCTCTGGACATTGGAAATGTCAGGCGAAAGGGGAATTCAGACCACGCCAATGGTGAGGAACGGGGAGGCCGGCAGCTCCCTGACCTCTTGGCGTCCCTGGGCTCAAACTCGGAAGAACCCAGTTTCCCGTGCCCTCTCTGAGACGGCACCTGCCGTAGCCCTCGAGGTCAGGCACTTCACAACTGAAGAAGAAACCAAAAGCCGAGGGTTCTTACTACTTTTCACAGCCTGGCTTCAATTCAGGTGGAGACAGGTGTCCCCAGCCTGGGGCCAGGACAGCGATAAGGCCAGCAAGTTTCATTGCTCCCTGTCCCCCACCACCACTGCCACCCCCTCCATTCATACACTGGAAACCACGAAAGGGTGTGGGTAACCCCTTCCTCCAGCTTTTCTCGGTTCAGTGAACTTACAGTACCATTTTATATCAACGTAAACATCAAAAGTTACAAAGATGTAACAGGCAGACAGATGACAGGCTGGCCGTGGAGAGGACGGCAGAGGAGAGCCAGCGTCCACGTGGGAAAGAGGGTGTCGACAGGGGTGCTGGTGCTGAGAAAGCCAGGGAGGGGTCAGTGCAGCCGGGGCGCGCAGCCCTGCGAGTGGGGGCAGAGGAGAGTGCGCGGCGGCGTGGCGGCTGAGCAGGCCATGCCTTCTAAAATAAAGGAGGTTTGCATTTGACCACGCCAGGGGCGGGAGAGGAAAGGCATGCAGGAGCCAGATGGGGCTTAAGACCCCACCGTGCTGACCCCACCGTGCCGACAAGGCTGGGGCAGGCCCACTCTCCTCTCCCCTGAGGAGCCAGAGGAGACACTAGCTCATGCTTCCGTAAGCAAGAAATGAAGGCCCTGGGGGATGGCGGGGCCTGAGCAGGACGGGTCAGCAGCAGCAGGGAGGTTCCTTTGCGCCAGGACCAGAGGCCACCTCAGCAGGGTGCAGAGGCCTGGACCCCAAGCACAGCGGGGGCGTCTGAGCCAAAGAGGAACAGCTCTGGGGCCCGCGGAGGCTGCTGGCCTCGGGTGCCAGGACGAGGCTGGGTGGAAGCATCGTGAGAAGGCCCGGGCAGACCCCACCAGGCCCCACCAGCTGCCGAGGGCATGCAGCCCTGGGCTCCGGCAGGTGAAGGGGCAGGCGCAGGTCGGGGGGAGCTCCGGGGGGTGGAAACTCTTGAGAACTGGGAGCCAACTTCACGCTTTCTAGTGCCGCTCCTCCCTTTGTGCTCTGCGCATTCGCCTCCCAGGTTTACAGGAGAAACAGCCCCGAAAACTCAAGCTGCTGCCGAGCATTCAGACCTGGGTTCCCGCTGCAGAGCAAGGCCGGGAGAAGAACGCCGCCCCGAGGTGCCAGGGAGGCTGCGCAGAGTGCAAGCGTCCTGAGGGGTCCGCCAGGCCAGGGCAGTGGCACCCAGAGGCCCCGGGACGTTCATCTCGCCCAGATGTGGCTCCTCACCACAGCCAAGCCCACAACCAGGCCCAGGGGTGCCACTGGCCTCTCTCTTGCCCCACTCGGAAGACAGGCAAGGCCAAGCCTGGATGCGCCACTGGGTGGGATCCTCCAGCCCCCTGCTGAGTGCATCGTCCCTGTCATCCCATGCGTGGCTCAGCTGAGCAAGCCCTTCCTCTACAGGCAGAAGAAAGGAGCAGATCCTGCAGCCAGGGGACCCCCAGGCTGTGGAAGCTGAGGAAAGGAACAAGCCCTCTGGGCAAAGATGAGGAGCTCCAGCTTCTAGAGGACAGTTTCTGAAGCAAGGCCTCTAGGTCCTTTCCGAAGCACTCTAGGTTTGGGGACACCGGCTCCCACCTGCCTCCTTCTTCAACAGCCCACCCCAGGGTCTGGACACAGGGTGGGGGGTGAGAGGAGGGCTTCACCTGGTGCTGGGGACATGCCAAGTCCTGATCTGTGCACCCTGGCAAGCTGAGGAGCAGACGATGGGGACAGGCCCGTGCAGGACTGCTGTCCCCAGCCCTTCAGCAGCTTTTCACTAGGCCACTCTCACGGCCACAGTTCTGCACAAACGGCTCCTTCCCCACAAAGCCGATCATCAGGAAAGAAAACCTGTTCATCAGGCCCCACACGGGGGTGGCCCACCCAGCCTGCAGCATCTGCTGCTGTTTATCATTTGTGGTTTCCTTCCCATTCCCATTCACTCTGGACCCCAGCACTCAGCACATAGTAGATGCACAATAAACACGGGTGGCTCATTGACCAGGCAATCTGCCTTATCCCATTTAATTCTTAGCACAGCAACACAGGGGCAGAGAGTGAGGTAACTGACACAAGGTTCTCGAGATAAGTGAGCCCTGAAAACAGGACCTCATTTGAACCATGGGGCACAAGCTTTCAGCCACCTTGGAGTCCTGCCGTCGTGTGGGGCTCAGGAGGCAGCCTCCGACTCACTTGGAACCCCAGCTTCCTCTGCACAACCTCTGAAGGAAAACCCCCGAGCGAGGAGGGAAGACAGAGTCCCCCAAGTTTCTGCTACCGTCCCCCACTGTGTAACTCTGGGCAGGTGATGTGACACCTGTGTGTGTCTGCAGTTTTCGTCATCTAAAAAACAGCATTGACCTGGCTGCCAAGTGGCTGCAGTGTTTCCTCTGAATCGCCTGGATGTCTGCAGGGTCACCTGCACAGGTAAGGCCCAGCCAGGAGATGCCAGCACTTGCTGCCCGGGGCCTCCCTCCGACAACTTCAGATCAGCAACCGGGAGCTTTGCCAGAGCAGAGAACTTGGCAGAATCCCATTTTGAATGTTCCCTCCTTCCTCCCCATCTCTGCAGCCTCAGGGGCAAAGTGAGATGCCCAGGTGGTTAGGTAAGCAGAGGGACAAAGAGCAGAGATAGTGAAGGAGCCAACGTACCTGTCTCCAGGACTCATGGCCGGATGATGCGGAAGAAAAGTGACATAAGCAACACATCCTCACCTCCCGCACCCAGCGGCCCTCAGGGCCCTCCTAGGTAGCAATACGGGTTTGTTTCCAAGACATTTGACGAAAGATGGGGCGGATGGCAGGGAGACAGGTTCATGCTGGAAATTGCAGGATTTACCCAGTGCCTGGTACTTTAAGAGAGGGAATGGCGGCCGATGGCAGCGGCACTGAAAGTGCTCTCACCAGCGACAGCGCTGCTGGGTGTGCAGCCTCGGAGGTGAGCAGAAGTTACCATGCCCCAGCACGTGCTTGGGCAAACAACTCGGCTTCAACTGGAGCTCACAGTCCAGCTAGGATCTACCGAGGGGGTTCACAGCAAGGGACAGAGGGCGGGGGAGCTCAGGAGTAAACAACAGACCTCATGGAGATGGGGGGCTTGGAGACCGGTCTGGCGCCTCCCTGTCTGCACAGGGAAAGGACGTTTGTGGAAGACACTGAGGGTAGAATCACGCACACTGTGTTCCGCTGTGTTCCAGGCAGTGTTTACATTTGCTCGTTCCCTTCTCATTCCAGTCTAGAAAGCGGATTTTATTATCCCTTCTTTGCAGACGAGGATGCCAGCTCGGGGAGCCAAGGGGCTTGCCTGTGGTTACAGGAAGTGGTGGAGCTGGCAGTCAACCCCAGGCACGGGTGCCACACGCCATGTCTTTCCAGGGCTCACCTGCAGGCTGCATTCTTGGAGGTCACCCCAACCTCAGCGTGTCCACTTCGTAAAGCTACCCTGGCCACAATAACAGCCGAGCCTGCCACGCCCAGCGTCCTCCTCCCGCGCCTCCTGAAGCTCTCCTTCACTTTTCACCTGCTTTCCTTTTGAGAGAGTCGCCGGTGGGACACCTTTGGGAAGTTCTTAGGAAGGACCAGCTGCTGTTGAGCTAGTGACAACTCACTTTAAAACGAGGTTTTTTAAGGCACGTCTTTGACACATCCTCATCTGCTGGGCAGAAAATGTGTGTGTGCATGTGCATATGTGGTGTGCATGTCTGTGTGCTCATGTGCACGTGTGTGTATGCATTTGTGTGTGCCTGAGTGTGCGTGTGTGAGCACTGGAGCGTGTGGTGTGTATGCATTTGTGTGTGTGCCCGTGTGCGTGTGAGTGGGTGTGAGCACTGGAGCGTGTGTGTGCCCATGTGAGTGGGTGTGAGCACTGGAGCGTGTGTGTATGCATTTGTGTGTGTGCCCGTGTGAGTGGGTGTGAGCACTGGAGCGTGTGTGTACATGCTGGAGCTGTGACATGTTCAAGGGAGGGTCACTCCTTCCTTGGGGAGAAGGGAGGCTGTGACGGTCCCATGCAATTGCAGACGCCTGGTCCTGGAGTCGGCGAACTGGGTGTACTCCTGCGCCTGCCACTGCCCCGCTGCCCAGCACTGATGAAATCAGGGGGTGACCACCTGCCCTTGAAGAGGCTTCCTCCTCCCGGTGATCTGAATCTCAAAGCAGTGGGGGAGGGCTGTTCCTTCCATTTCTAGGGATGGAGCTGGGCACAAGGTAAGGGTGGCTTGTGGGCTTGAATCTGCTGATCAAGCTGGCCAAGTGCACATCTGGGAACAGGAGAGACTCAAGCCTGGCCGGCACCTGCTGTGTGCTGGCTGGGTTGTCTCTTCCCGGCCTCCTGCAGTGGGGTACTCCGTGGGCAGAAACGTAGCTGCACGGCTGGCTTCCTGAACCGTCCAGCTGAGGTTTGAGGGATTTCCTAACAATGGCTTTTCCCTGGGGACTTTAGGGGGAGCCAATGAGAGCCCCTTCCAAGCCGGCGCGCTCATTGTCCCTCTCTGCCAGTCAGAGGGGGGCCACGAACAAAGGGGGTCTGTTCTGAAGCCCTCTTCCGTGTAACTCAAGCCCGTTGGGAACCCCGGACATTCGAGGGACTTCCTATCTCCCCGCGGGAGGTCAGAGCCCGACCCGCAGCCCCCCAGGCTCTCCGCGGGCCGGGAGGTGCGGCGGCCCGAAGTCCCCCTTCTGGAGTCGGAGCTACCCACCCGCGGAGGAGCAGCCCCCTCTGTGCCGGAGCCCCCCGCACCTGCCCCCCGCGCCACAGGAAGCGGCGGCTCGCCCCCTCCGTGGACCGCGACCCAGGAGCTGCCCGGCGGGCCGAGCGACCGGAAATTAAAGGCTTCAGGTGCCAGCCTTTGACCGTGAAAACTCAGCCTAATCAGATTTCTAAAAGCAAAGCTCTGCCGGTGAAATAGAAAAACTAGTCCGTCCCCCCACCCCCCACCCCCGGCGAGTCGCCCCTTTCCGCGCAGAGCCGGCGCGTGGGGACCCCAACGGCGAGTCGCCCCTTTCCACGCGGAGCCGGCGCCGGCGGAGCGCACGGAGGCCGCAGCCGGGACCCGCAGACGCCCCGACAGTCCCGCCCGCCGCGCCCGGCCCCGGCGCCGCCACCCGGGAGGTGGGGAGGGGCTACCTTCTGGATGCGTCCGTCGATGTCCAGGTAGATGGCCTTGGGCCGGTAGCTGGAGGAGCCGGAGCCCATCCTGAGCCCCGCGGCTGCGCTTGGACTTTTTACTGTACTTTCCCGACGCCAGGAGCCGCGGGAGGCGGGGGAGGGGAGCCGGGGAGGGGGTGGGCGGGGGGCGGCCCGCGGCGCTCAGCCAACCAGAGCCGCGCCGCCACCGGGCCCCGGGCCGCCCGGAGCCGCCGCCGCGCGCCGCAGGGTCTCCTCCTCCGCTCGGCTCGCGCTCCGGCTCCGGCTCGGGCTCGGGCTGCGGCTCGCGCGCTCCTCCTCCCGCCGCCCGCCCCTCCCCCTCCCCTTCCCCCTCTTCCCCCCCTCCCTTCCTCCGCTCCCTCCCGGTCTCCTCTCCCCTCCCCTCACTCCCTTCACCTCCCTTCCCCCTCTTTCCTCTTCCCGTGACTCCAGCCCCCGATCGGCCGCCCATCTCCTGCTGCGCCCTGGACGGCTGTGCAGACCCCCGGGAGACCCCTTCGGCCCGGAGCCGCCGCCTCCCCACGCGGCCGGTGCCTCCTGAGCCAGCGCCGGGCTGAGCTGAGTGTGGACCCCCAGCCCCGCCGGGAAGACTCCCCTCCCTCCTCTCGCCCTGCGGCGACCGCCGCCCTCCTTTCATTTGAATAGAAAACGGGAAAAGTTCCTTCTGGTTCACCCACAGCCTTTCCCTAACTAGGGGGCGTCAGCCTCCTCCAGCTGCGCCGGAGCTGAAATGGCGATTTTATTTCTGTCCTGGATGGGGCCGGACCGAGGATTACCCAGCCGCAAGCTCTCTGCTGGATTCGGCATGTTCGTCCCCTCCCCCCTTTTTGCGAATTGCCACAGGGAGTGTGGGAAAGGCGGGAGGGGAGGGGGACCGCGGGCGTCCTCTGGATCGGCGGAGCGCAGAAGGGGCTGCCTGCGCAGGCCCGCGTTCTCCCCGGCGCCTCCAGTGGGAATGGGGTTGGGGGCTGGGGAGGAGGCTCAGAGGCCGTGGTCCTGGCCCTCGTCGCCTTTGAAAGCAAGTGTCAAAGCCAGCGGGAGCATGTGCTATTGTCTTGGAAGTGAGTTCCAAGCCACTGCTTTCCATCTGTTGAGCGTCTGGGTGCTGCTTGTTGAGAGTCTGGTGCACACAGGCTCCTCCCTCCCCCCTCCCCCACCAAACGGCCAGCCAGTGCCAGGGCCAGTGGTCATTTCCTCTCCCTCCCTGGGCTAGCCTGGTCTCCACCTGGTGGACTGTGGCTGGTTTTACAGACACGCCCGGGGCCGTCTGGAGCCCTGCTGGCAGCTGGGGCCCTGGGGAAGGTGACAGCTCCCTGCCTGTCTGGGGGGGGTGACATCTTCCGGTAAGGTTACTGGTGGTCTTCAGCCTTCAGACAGTCCATCCCGTGTCACTTTATGTCCCCCCACCTGCTCTCATGGGGGGGTCACTCTCAACCACGGGTCGGAACTCGGCAGCCTGGCACCCTGGCACCCCCTGCCCACAGCTCCAGTGGAGTCCGTGTCAGAGCTTGGGCACCATATGTTTTGCTTTTCAAATGACAGGGGGTGAGAAGGGGACAGCCTGGAGGCCTATGGGGTGGGCCCAGCTGGGTGGTTGCAGTGGGCCGCATGACTTGCTACGGGAAGACTGTCCCCAGCTCGTTCAAGTGAGCAGTATTGTTAATACTTCAATTTGTTGTCAAATGTTCCGACGCTGTTTGGGCTAATCCAGAGACCGTGCTGTTGGGGCCTCGTGTGCCGCCTGGCATGGAGCTCTCAGCAGCAGATGGCTTGTTGGCTTTGTGCTTACTCTCCATCCCCATTGTCATCGGCCTAGTCTTCTGTAACCACTGCCTCCAAGAGCCCCAGAAGGAAGAGTGCCCACCCATGGGGTGTGGTTCTGCAGACCAGCTTCCCAGGAGGGTGGAGGGCGTGCTCTGGGACTCTGAGTGCATCCAGCACCAGTGCAGGCTGGCCCCTCACGCTGCCTGGCTGATTGTGCGTTTAGAAGAATAATCGCTCCTGTAATTATTTCACACTCTCAGGAGCTGGACTGGACTGCTGCATAGATACTGGATTGATGAGGTGGCAGCAGCTGCCCAGAGAGAAGCCCGTGCCTCTCCCAGACCCCCCATGGAAGGGGTAGTGCGGCCTTCCATTCATCAACAGTCTCATTACTGTGTGTTGGGTGCTGTTCTGGGCACTGGGGATTCAGTGGTGAACAGAATCAGCAGAGATCTCGGCCTGAAGCAGCTGGCATTCTCTGGGGGAGACAGACACGATGGCATAAATAAATCGAATGTGTAGGGTGTTGGATAAAAATTAGGGCAAAGAGGAAAAATCCATAGTGAGACTCCGTCTCTAGGAAGGAAACATCCTGCGGGGAAGGGATACAGAATGTGTAGTGCGGGAGAGTTGGAACTTGAGAGAGAGTGGTCAGTCAAAAGGTCACGCAGTAGAGACCGCTGGGAGTCAGGAGCGAGGAGCCCGTGCATGTCAGAAGGAGCTTATGGCGCAGAAGCAGCCTCAGGCAGGGGGCCAGGTGGCCGGAGTGGAGGGAGGGAGTGGGCTGTGGGGGACCGGAGTGGGCTGTGAGGTCAGGGAGGTGACGGGGCAACCCTGCGTGGTTGGTCACAGGACTGACTTGAACTGCACCTGCTGCACGCCTTGCTGGAGGCATTGCAGAGGAGGGCCGTGAGGGGTCTGACCTGGCTTTCACAGGGTCCTCTTGGCTGCTGCTGGTGGGGCGTGCACGGAAGGGGCAGGGCAGGGAGGCCAATGAGCCGCAGCCGAAGTCAGCTTTGCAAGGCTTTGCAAGGCGTGATGGGGCTTGGATGGGTGTGAATAGGTGTCCTTGAGAAAAGACCAATAGTGAGGAGTTGGCTCACTTGATGACAGAGCCTGAGAAGTCCCACTAGCTGCCTGACTGCCAGCCGGAGTCCCAGGGAAGCTGGCGGTGTGGCTCCAGAGCGAGCCTGAGGACTGACACTCAGGAGCTGATGGTGGGGACCCAGTCCCGGGGCAGAAGGCCAATGTCCCAGGTAGGCAGGCAGGTGGGAAGAGAAAGAGGCAAGTTTCTCCTCACCTGCCTTCTCATTCTCTTCAGGCCTTCAGGGGGTTGCATGGTCCCACCCACGTGGGGCATCTGCTGGCCACAGTTCACCACTGCAAACACCAGTCTCATCAGAGGCACCTCATGGAACTCCCCTCCCCCGACCAGAAACGGCACCTCCCAGCTGTTGGGTGTCCTGGACCGGCCACAGGACACATGAAGCTCACCTGCGCAGGTGGTGAGGGATGGCTGACTCCGCATCCAAGTTGGAGGGTGTGGCGTCTTCATTTGTGCCCGTTTCCTAGGTGGGCCTTGTGCCTATTCTCTGCCCTCCTTCCCCTGGCTCTGCCTGCAGCCAGGCTCCCTGGTCCTGGACAGCCTCAGTGGGGAAGGTTCCGGAAGTGGCGGCTGCTCCGTGCCCACCACATCAGCCCCCGGGGCTCCTGGTCTCCTAAACCTGCATCCCGGCTCCTGGCCTGGCTGCTGGGAATGCTGCTAATGCTGGATCCTCAGAATCAAGATACAAATGAAGGAAGCCTTCTGCCTCTGCCAGGCAGGCCGGGGACCAGGTTGGGGACCCCGGGTGGAGTCGAATGCCTCCTCAACTCAGGCCTTGGGTCTTTGGGGAACTTGGTGACTGAGTTCACATACGCACTAGAAAAGTTTGCATAAGAAATATGCAATATACGCGCACATATGCATAAGAAAACTGCCTGAAAACTTCAGAGAGGGTGTAAGATTCTGTTTGAGTGTCACAGGGAGGGAGGCTGGAGGTGGAGGAGATTCTGAAGGTGCCACGCCCAGGGCTTCCAAGAGCCGAGTGGGTCCAGCCTCTGCCTCCCAACCTCTGCCCAGACTGCACTTCTTTCTGGTACCTTCCAGGGTGCTTGCAGGCTCTTTCCTGTATGCAGAGCTCACTCTTTCATTCCCCTAAAGATCACACCAAAGGGAAGTTTGAGATTAGCGCATCAGAGCCAGACTGAAGCCCGGAGGAAGGGCCAAGACCAGGGAGTGAGGAGCTGGTCGCTGGCTCCCGAGTCCCAGGCCAGCTCACCGTCTCCAGCAAGAAGGGCCAAGCGAAGCCACATGAGGAGAAGAGAGGGTCTGGGCTGTCCTCAAAGAGTGAGCATCCTCCCATGAGATTGCAAGACTGGGAAGGAAAGTCCAAGCACCCCGAAAGAGGCTAGAGGGGGTGCCCAAAGGCAGAAGACGGTGTCCGTGCAGCGTGGCCCGCCACGGCCAGCAGCTCCCAGCACGTGCTCCCAGTAGCCGGCCTGGCCTGGTGGATTGAGCCATGGTCGGTGGCAGCTACTGAACTAGTGCCCTGGGCATCATCTGCCTGTTCTCTCTTGGATCTAACCAGCATATCTCCTGACTATTCTGAAAAGACTCCTCCACCGCCTCTTCCAAGTTGGGGGTGGTGGGGGAGGGTTGGGGAAAAATCAATTCATCAAACAAGCAAAATGTATCCAGCACCTTCTTACTGTAGACAGGGCACTGGGCAGGGCTTATTAAAGGGGACTGAAGCCCTCTGGACCCTGGAAACCTTATGGGAGAAATTAAAAAGACTGTCAATGGCAAGACGCTTTACCTTCTTAAAGGTGCACCATGGAACACCAAGAAAAATCAGCCCGTCTTGTATGTGTATAATGAACCTGACCCTGACGAGCTCTCCAGGATGACCACTGGGCGGGCTGCACCCAGAATCAGAGAAAGGGGTACCCTCTGACCTGAAGAAGCTGGCGTTCTCTGGGGGAGACAGACAAGATGGGATCAATGAATAGACAGGCAGATGGTCTGCCCTCGGCTTTCGTGCGAAAGAAGATGACTGGCACCGAGACCTCACTTCCGTGTCTGCTGTGGTAGTGTTTGATTCACACACCCTCCACCTGTTTCTTTTTATGGTCTTGGTAATTGCAAAATTATTACTAGCTGTAAATATTTCAAACAATGTGGTAGAAAAGACAAAGTCCCTTCTCGTTCAGAAAAATGGAGACCTGCCCCTTCCCACCCTGGACCAGCAGGCCCCTGACGCCCGTGTGATTCCGACCCCGGGCCAACTCCGCGTGTGATTTTTTGCTGTAAACAATGTGAGCAAACACCCCCATCCACATCGCTTGTTGGTTGTGTTGCTATTCTTCAGAATTGATTTTCGGAAGTAAGATTTATGGGTAAAAGCGTGATTGGGAACCTTTGTGTGCCGGCAAAAGCACATTTACATTATTTATTTTGCCAAATTGCCCTCTAAATTCGTTATGCTAATTTATCATACTCCCACCACGTAACGCGACAGGACCCTTCCAACACACTTTCAACCAAATGAGACAGACTTCGTTGCATTTATTTTTTCTGGTGTCGGGAGGGAAGGGCCTTGCTTGGATGTTCATTTCTGTGTTTGTGATGGAGACAAGATGGGGAACGTGGTGACTGAGCTCACAGAGACGGTAATGTTTCTGTCTATTACCTGCTGGTGTCTCTCCAGCGAATTCATATTCTTTGCCTTTTTTTCTCTTTTAACATCTTCTGCTGATGGATTTTTGCGAGCTCCTTCTATGTAACCCATTGGCTGTTATGTATTTTGCAACTATTTTCTACAAGTCTATGGCTTGTCTTTAACTTTCCTTGTGTTAGTAATCAAAACTGTGCCACTTTTCCTGTAGGCATTCTGGGTTTCTCGTCAGCTCAGAAAGGAGGCATCATTTATAATAGAAAATTAAAATGAAAAAAAAAATAAGAAAGAAGTGACCTAGATCTTCCCAGATTGGGAAAGGAAACTGTGGCATGCTCACAGAGGAGAGCGTTGAGGATGGTGACTGTGATGAGGGGACAGGGGCCGAGGGAGAGGCTTCTGCCACGTCTGGTGACTGCAGAGATGGCAAGGGCGTTTGCACGCTGGCTGCCTGTTCATGTGCGCCCATGGCCCACTTGTGGAGCGCATGCCACCTGCCAGGCCTGGCCAACCACTGGTGCACAGAGCTGCCCCGCTCCACCGAGCTTGCACGCCAGTGGCAGGCTTTGTGAAATCCATCAGAGGGTTGAAACGATTTGGGATATGAAGTGGTAGTGTTTAGAGTGGTAGGATTCTGTTTTTCTTTTTTAATTTCCAAAAAATTTGTCTGAGCTGTGAAGTTATGTTTGCCATAAACTCAGAGCAAGGAGAAGTGAAAGTGATAGAAAATTAGCCAGGACAAAGCAGCATCCTCCCACTTTCTCAGAAGTGGCCGGATAGAAAAGAGCGCATCCACGTGAATGCAGAGTGGGGCCGTAGCCTTCTGGGGCTGAGAAAGCACTTGCCATTTTGTGGTTGTGCTGTGGAGTTGTGGCACTTCACGGTGGGGGGTGTTTGCTGGCTGCCCTGACTCCCCACTTGTGGACAGCAAGAGCCTTTGTGGGAAGCTGGTGGGTCAGGGCCACTTTGCCTTCTGTCTTGGTGCACTGGGTGGCCTCCGGGTCTCTGGCTTCCCCTCCCCATTCCATCCTTCCCTCGTGTACTTTCCCAGGGATCTTCCTCTTGTGCTCATCTGTCCCTGTCATGTCCCTGCTTGGCCTCATTAGGGACTAGCCTCCCGGGGTGGCATGCCTGGACTTCCCATGCTCCCCCTCAGGGTGGCACATGTAAGCTTCTCATGGCCTCCCGGGTGGCATCCCAGGGTGGCCTGCCTGGGCTTTTTCAGAACCCCTGGGTGGGTGGCATGCCGGGCCTCTGTTGTCTGATCCCTGTAGCCTTTGTCCCCACTCCTGAAGGCACCAGATACTCTGCTGTCACTTTCCTGACTTTGCACACCGTTTCACTGGAGAAGACTGTCTGTCTCCCCGTTTCTCCTCCCTCCGTCACCTTATTCTTTAAGATCTGTTGGGGCATCATCTACGCGGTCATGTCTTCCTTGAATCCCTGGAGCAGACCCAGGAGCTCCTCCCCAGGTCCCTGAGACCCCCAGTGCACCTCAGTGGTGCCTGCCCTGTGGCCCTGGACAACCTGTGTCTCCTCCCCAGGCCACAGGTTTTTCATTTATCAAATGAGGATGACAAGGAGTAGCCCAAAAGCTGGGGATTAACTGGGAGGATGGGAGTATGCCTGCAAATCCCTCAGCCTGGGGCCTCCCGGGAGGCTGCCGTGCGGCTGTCCCCAAGGCTTGCACCCTGCGCACAGTAACAGCGCTGGTCCTCTCCACTCTATACCAAACTTGCGGAGGGCAAGGACGGAGCGAGGCTCCTGGGGGCCTCTCTGGCAGGGACGGGTCCAACACCTGGAGCCCAGTGGACGGCTAGCGTTCCATCAGTGAGTGACTTTACGCAACCGTGCTCCTTCTATACAAAGCTGTCTGCCTCTGACTTCCTTAACGTTAAAAACAATACTAAAAGCCAACTTAGCACCCCCAGCCCCGCTTGGGCTAAAATGGCTCTTCTGAGCAGACCCCAGGAGACCTCCGTCCCTAGCTGTGGGCCTATGACTCTCTTGTCGTCTGTGCCCACTGCAGCTGGGGACCAAGACGCACACACGGAGGCCGTGTGCCCCAGAGGCGGTTGCTGGGCTCTGCTCTAGCACGTGACCTCCTCAGCATGAGCTGGAGATGGCTCAGTAGGAGGATGACCTTGACCTGGTCATGCGGTTCTGCCATCAGCTCAGCGGCCTGGGCCAGCCTGCTCTGCCCACCAGGACAGGCTCTAAGGTGGGGGCCCTCCCCGTCCCCTCTGCACGGCCAGGCCTAAAGATGTTTAACGTCTCTTCATGCGGAGGCGGGCGCACCTGTAACTCATCTTCCACCTTCTCGCTCATTCGGGTTTGTGGAGCACTGACGGGTTATCAGTTCACACTTCTTTCCAGTGGCCTGGCTCCCTGGCCCAGCCCACTCCTTAGGAGCCAGTGTCTGCGTGTGACTGACAGGCACCCTGCGTGGGGCTTTGAGGCCCTTCAGGTGTGATAGGACCCCACCTCTTGAGCTCCTTGTGGTTTATAGGGCTGCGTTCTTTGCCGGGAAGACAATAACAAGGGGTGGAGAAGTGGAGAGGGCCTGAGCAGGCCAGGCTGGGGCGAGCTGGGGGCCTGGATCCTTCGGGCACAGGAGCCTGGAGGTTGATCCTCAGCCTCCCGCAGGCACTCTCAGCTCGCCAGTCCACTGGTGTTTCTGTAAGAATCCCATTTCCTCCCGACACCGAAAGTTCCTTGCTGGGAAATGACCTCCTGTGAGAAGCCAACCCAACAGGTGGGCTCTGGGAGAGTGGTGGGCATCTGAGTCTCTTCTCAGCGTCCCCGGCCTCCGGGAGCTTGTGTGGACCTCTCAGGCTGGCCCAGGGCGGGTGGTGGGCATCTGAGTCTCTTCTCAGCATCCCTGGCCTCCAGGAGCTTCCCAAGGTGACCATGTGAGCAGCTGCAGGTTCTAAGTCAGGGTTGAGGCTGATTCAAGAAGGCAAATGACCCCTCTGCTCAGGCCTGACTCCAAATTGAGTCAGCCATGGAGTTGGAGGAAACTGCAAACTGATGATGTCATTTCCAGAAACAGGACATGGAATCCTAATTGTCCTCAGACCTGAGCTCCGTCGTCCCTCACAGCATAGATCCACGGGTCCTGTCATTCCCACTCAGTAGCAAGCTTTGGAAAGAAGAGGGCTGGGTCCTGTTTATTTTGAGTGACTTCCACGGTGCCTGTCACATTTGTTTAGAAATAGACTGAATGAATGCTAGTTTTAGAGGCAAGAACTTGTATTTCTTTTAGTGAAAGAAACTGTGGCCATGCTTTTTTTGATCCCTCCCTCCCTTCGTCTTTCTTTCTCTCTCTCCTCCCTCCCTCCCTCCCTCCCTCCCCCCCCTCCCTCCTTCCTTCCTCCCTCCTTTCCTTCCGCGTTTCGCTCTGTGACCCAGGCTGGAATGCAGTGGTGCGATCTCAGCTCACTCCAATCTGCCTCCTGGGTGCCAGTTCAAGCAATTCTGCCTCAGCCTCCCAAGTAGCTGAGATTATGGGCACGTGCCAGCATGTCCAGCTACTTCTTGTATTTTTAGCAGAGACAGATTTCACCATGTTGGCCAGGCTGGTCTTGAACTCTCAACCTCATGATCCTCCTACCTTGGCTTCCCAAAGTGCTGGGATTACAGGCATGAGCTACCACTCCGGGCCTCTGAATAATTACTTAAGCACTGCCTGTTCCCAGGAGCTGGAAGCCGCCTGCTGGAGGCTGGCTCACTCCCTGTGTCAAAAACTCCAGGTGTTTGTTCAGGTCGGAGGGGTCTCTGGCCTCTTCCCGCCGGGGAAGCACAGGGCTCCTGCCAGCCCAGTTCTTCTGTTGCCTCCTGAAAACACAAGCAAACGGCCCCGAAGCGCCCCTCCCCAAGCTTGTGTAAGGAAATTGCAGGATGATAGAGAAGTAAGTTCTCAGCCAGGCGCGGTGGCTTATGCCTGTCATCCCAGCACTTTGAGAGGCCGAGGCAGTCAGATCACCTGAGGTCAGCAACTTGAGACCAGCCTGGCCAACATGGCAAGACCCCACCTCTACTGAAAATACAAAAATCAGCCGGGCGTGGTGGCACGCATCTGTAACCACAGTTGCATGGAGGCTGAGGCAGAAAAATTGATTGAACCCAGGAGGCAGAGGTTGCAGTGAGCTGAGATCGTGCCGCTGCACTCCAGCCTTAGCGACAGAGTGAGACTCCATCTCGAAAGAGAAAAAGACAGAAAGAAAGACTGAAAGAAAGGAAGAAAGAGAGAAAGAAAGAAAGAAAGAAAAAAGAGAGAAAACTAAGTTCTTATCAGTTAGGAAAATTCTGCTCCTTTATTTTTCTTAGCAGTGGAAACTTGCTGGCATTTCTCATTTGAGAAATTTGGGTCTGAGAGCCGGTGGAGTGAGGAACAGCCGGCGCCTTCACCTGGACACGGCTTTAGGGAACGCGGTCTCCTGTGGCCCAGCTGCGGGCACCTCCCCTCAGAAGGCTCCCTCTCTAAGGCTGCAGCTGCCTGGGGATGGCTGTTGTCACGATTCCCAGCCTTTAGGGACCATCTCCTTCCTATTCCTCTGTTCCCTCCTTCCCTTTGGATTTGCTTTCTAAGCACCATCTAACCTGCTGCCTGCACAGTCGTGTGCCTTCCCCGCCTCTGGTGTTCTCAGGGTGGGACAGGGGGCTCTGGAGTTCAGTCCTGGATGCCCAGTCCTTGGGGGCAGGCCTGTTCTAACCACCACCTCCACACTCTTTTTTTTTTTTTGAGTGGAGTTTTGCTCTTGCTGCCCAGGCTGGAGTGCAATGGCATGATCTTGGTTCACTTGCCTCCTGGGTTCAAGCCATTCTCCTGCCTCAGCCTCCTATAGCTGGGATTACGGGCTTGCACCACCACGCCTAGCTAATTTCATATTTTTAGTAGAGACGGGGGTTTCTCCATGTCGGTCAGGCTGGTCTTGAACTCCCAACCTTGTGTGATCCACCTGCCTTGGTCTCCCAAAGTGCTGGGATTAACAGGTGTGGGCCACCACACCCGGCTCTTGACACTCTTAAATGAGGGAAAACACTTTCTGGACCAGTTTAGACTAGAAGAGGCTGCAGTGTTTCAAAGAAGCATCTGCTGAAAAATTACATGAGATGGGAGACAGAAATCTCAAGGATTGGCCAAAGCAAGGAAGCATGAGGAGGAGACGGTGTGTGCCTGGCCAGGACTCCAAGGCCACGCCGAGTGAGGGGTCTTCCAGCCTCTGGGCCCCACCCAAATTCAGACAACAGCAAAAACACCCATTGAGTCTGGATCAGGGTGAGGCATTGGCTCAGAAGCTGGGAGTCGGGAGCAGGGGCTGGGGCTACATGATCTGAAGAGCTAACTGGCAGCCAGAGGAGGGCGATGTGTAAAGAAGAGAAAATACCCCAGCCCCCGGCCCCCACCCCTGCACAGTCACAGGACACGACAGATGCTGTGTCTCCAGGAGAGGTTTGCAAAGAGCTCTCTCTCAGAAAATAAGACAAGCAGCGCTCTACTGACCTGGGACTTATATTTTGGTGGGGAGATCGACCACAAACACATGATCGATGTCTAATGTCAGGACAGAGATAAGAGCTGTAAAGGAAAAAACGAAGTAGAGAAAGGGGATAGAGAATTCCTGGAGCTGCTAGTGTGGATACTGGGGTCAGGGCCCGCTTCGTGGAGATGACAGCTGAGCAGAGAGGTAATCAAGTGAAGCAGGAGGAGCCTCTGGAGGGGAAGGCGCGAGGAGCTGGAGATGGTGGAGAGGAGCAGGCCAGTTTTCTCTGGATTGGGGTTCTGCTCTGGGCATGACAAAAGCCAGTGGAGGAGGCAAAGCCGGGGAGCCCGTGGAGCCGACTTAGATGCAGGTGCACAGAGAGGCCCATGGGGTGGCCGGGCCAGCTGGCCCCGGGGTCTGAATCCAGCTCTTACCTGCTGGGGACACTGTCTACATCCCTTAGCCTTCCTGTGCCGCAGTTTTCTTCTCTGTAGAATGGGCAGTAGGGCCCTGGCAGGGATGATCTAGTGTGAAATGGGGACGGCATTTTGCCCACACACACCCAGCTGTCATCCGGCCCTTGCTCTCTTCCCCTCGGCCTCCTCTCCTGCTCTCCAGTATCTGAATAGCATCCCAGCCACTGCGCGGTGGCCCTGGGAGGCCTGCGCTCTGTGTAACCAGCACTCCACTGTTGCCATGGCACTCGCAATTTCTCTCCCCCTCAGGAGCGTAGGTTTATGAATTGCTCAAGAGGTCCCTTTAGAGTGAGTCGAGCACTCTAGAGAAAATTTCTGCTGCCTGTCAGGGAACTTGCAATGGTTTCTAGAAGTAATTCCACATCAGGCATCTGGCTCTTGGGAGGAGGATCCTCCGGGGACAGCTTAAATCTCTGAGAAGCATCGAAAAGGCCCTGAGTGCCTCCGCCCCATCAATCCTTGCAGCCTTCCTTGGTCCTGTTCACCCCATGGCCAAAGTGTGCGCTGGGCTGCCCGGTGTGCCCAGAACGTGCGCTCTTCCGAGGCTGTCTTCTTGACGACCGCAGTCAAGGTCTGTTTGACATTTGTTCAGGAGTAGTTCTGTGACTGTGCTTCTGAAACTCATCTGGGGGTTCGTGGTCATTGCTGCTTTGATATAAAGGTACTGCTCACTCACTTGTTCACTGTGCCTTTTGAAGCACAGGGGTAGGAGCAGACCTCTTAGCCCACCACAAAACGTGAGTTATTTTAAGGCAAGCCGGTCCTCAGCCATCCTAGTGAGCAAGGAGCAGCAAGCTTTGTCCACTGCTCGTGGGGCACGCTGGTGCTTCTGAAACAGATTTGAGCTTTTCACCAATGAGAGGCCCGGTACGGAGTTCAGTTTGTTACTGGATGACACCATACACGACTCCCCAAAGCTTGTTTCTTTTTCTTTCTGAAACACAGGACTAGCAAATCTGGCCTGGAACCCAGGTGTGTGGGAATGCTCTCAGCTACAAAATAAGGCAGCTCAGGTCAAATAAACTTCAGCAAAGGCAATGTTTTGACTCATAACTAAATAGTCCGGAGATTGATCTGGCTTCAGATGCAAGTAGAATCAGGGACTCAGTCTCCCTCTCTCTCCCTCCCTCCCCCAAAGGCCTTTCCTGTATGGCCAGTATCAAGGTTGGCTGGCTGCCCAGGGCTCACATCCTACCAGCCTCGTAACCCTGGTAGGAAGAGAGTAACTTCCCGAAAACTTGATGAGAAATGTTCTGCAGAGAACCCTGAGGGCCGAGCCGGGCCCCCATGAGCCATTTTGTGGGGACTGGACGCCCTGACTGCTCTGTCGGGGTCCCCTGTAGGCAGTAATATCCAGGAGTCACAAGTTAAATTTGCTAGTTATATATATATATTTTTTTGAGACGGAGTTTCTCTCTTGTTACCCAGGCTGGAGTGCAATGGCGCGATCTTGGCTCACCGCAACCTCCGCCTCCTGGGTTCATGCAATTCTCCCGCCTCAGCCTCCTGAGTAGCTGGGACTACAGGCACGCGCTACCATGCCCAGCTAATTTTTTATATTTTTAGTAGAGACGGGGTTTCACCATGTTGACCAGGATGGTCTCGATCTCTTGACCTCGTGATCCACCCGCCTCGGCCTCCCAAAGTGCTGGGATTACATATTTTTTAAATCAAATTTTTATTTCAGAACTATTTTAGATCTACAGAAAACTTGCAAAGATTGTGCGTGGAGTTCCCATCGACCCCGCCGCAGCTTTGCCACCAGCCTTCAGGAAGGTGCATGTGTTAAAGCGAATGAGCCAATCCTGTTACTTCAGTATGAAGTCCGTGTTTATTCAGATTTCTTTGACTTTCGAAAATGTCCTTTCTCTGTCCCAGGATCCCATGCAGGATCCCACATGACGTTTACTCATCACGTCTCCTTAGGCTCCCTTTGGCTGGGATGATCTCCTGGCCCTTCCTTGTTTTTGATGATCTTGACTGTGTTGAGGAAGCCTAGTCTGGTACTTTGTGGACTGTCCCTTACTTAGGATTTTCCTGATGTTTTTCTCAAGGTTAGACAGGGGTTAAGGGTGTTGGAGGGGGAGGATCACCAAGGTGCAGGGCTGCTGTGGTCAAATCATGGCAAAGGCACACACTTCCAAGGGAGTCGCTCCTGTTGACATCGACCTTGGCCAACTGGCGGAGGTGCTGAGTCAGATTTCCCCACTGTCAGGTCACCCTGCCTCTCCCTGTCTCCACGCCGTGGGCTCTGGAAGGGCGTCACCTTGTGCACAGCTCACGCGGAGGGCGGGGGCTTCCACAGCACCTCCTGGACGGGGCGTCTGCCCAGGTCATTTGAAATCTGGGGTGGGACGTTTATTTCTCCTCTCGCATGTATTTGTCTCCTCCGCCATTTTTGTTTATTCTGTATGGACACGTGGGTGTTTATTTTATACTTTGGGCTAAATGTGGCTCCCACCGCTCCAGTGCAGGCTGCTGGGAGCGCCTTCAGTTGGCTCCTGTGACACACCCTCAGGGTGCTTCTGTTTCCATTCCTCTTTTTTTTTTTGAAGCACGTCTTTATATTTTGGCACTTACAAGACATTCCAGGCTCCCCTTGTATATTTCCTGCCCCAATCGTAGAATCAGCCATTTCTCCAAGGAGCCCAGGTTCCTGTTCCTGGAGAGGGCATTGGAAACCAAGGCCTAGGCACTGGTGTGCTGCTTGCTACTGGGTGTCCCTGCTTGTAGGCCCTCTCATCTGACAGAGCAAGAAAGCATTGCGAGTACAGTGAAATGGGTGTGTACACAGATCCCTAGACCGTAACCGTTTCCACATACGGTCTCTGTGTGTATATTAAGTCAGACGTGAGTTTATTTTGGTCCACTGCCACATGGACCACCCCAGCCTCCTTTTGCTCATCTGTTACCTCCCACCCAGCAGTGAGGAAGCTGCCTGAGCCACCTGCCACATGGTTTAGTTTGGTTCCAGCGTTCATGTGCACGAGGTTTGGAGAGCCAGACGGGGTGGGTGGGCTCACAGGACCTTGCCACCTGGATGTGGCGGTGAGGGAGGGTGGGTGGAGGGGCACATTGGATGTGACTGCCTGCAGCTGGGGAGTCTGGGTGGGACCCTGTTCTTGGCTCTGAAGCAGTGGCTACAGAACAGTCCCTCCTCCCTGACCTGGAGGCTGAGCCCCAGCAGTGTTTGAGGAGCTAAATTTCAGCCATGAAATTCACGGACAATTGAGCCACTCCTGTGCAGAATGTTTGATAGGGGTCTCGGGAGATGCTCATTTCCTCCTCTCAGCCCAGGCTACAAGCAGTGGGTCTGCTTCAAGGCCCAGATGATGGGAAGGTGTGTTCATGTGTGGGAGGCGAGGAGAGTGCCCAGTCCCTCAAGCCAGCAAAGGCTGTGAGAACACACTGGAAGGGGCTGTCAGACCAGCCAGAGAGAATCTTCAACCCAGAGAAGGCATGAAAGGAACAGAGACCCTCAATGTGCTAGAAGAGGAACACGCATTAATTCTGAGTTAAGCTGTGAGCCTCTTGATGAGAAACCAGGGTTAAAACAGCGCTTCAAAGCACAATATTGAAAGGCACCCTTGTCCTGCCTCTCACCCAAACTGACTACCTCGTTGAAAAGTCCCAACCCAGACTAAGGGAGCCTGGGTAGGGCCCCCAGAAGTCCAGCTGGTGGCATTGGGGTCATTATTAAAGTGTTGGGTGCTGGGTCCGCTCCTGGAACATGGCTCCCTCTAGGGTGGCACTGAAGCCCTTCCTGTTCACTTTGTCCTCCCTGCAATGGGGCTGGCAGGTGAGCGTGGGGGCAGGCTGCCCTACTGGCTGGGGTGGTCCCACACTGTCAGTGGCAGCTGTAGCCAGAAGCCCCTCTGCCTGAGGCTTGGGAGTCAGCAGAGCTGGCCTGAGCATTTTGGTCAAAAATTGTCCAGCACGATACATCAGGGAACACGTGAAGTCCTCGTGCTACGTGACCCTGAGCATTTGCCAACTGCCAGAGGGTGAAGAAACCGTCCGCCTCCTGAGTTCCCTATGCATCTCCCATGCAGCCCAGATGCCACATCGCCTCATGGTCACGTGGCCCTGTCTCATCTTGGAGATGTCACTTCTTATCAGAAATTGCAAGTGAGATAAGAGCTCAGTGCTGAGATGCTTCCGGGAAGGAGGTGTGGGCCACCAGAGGCAGCTTTCCTCATGTGTGCGTGCACGCATGCATTTGTGTATGTATATGTGTGTGTGCATGTGTATGTGTGTGTGCATGTATGTGTATGTGTGTGCATTTGTGTGTGTGCATGTGTATACACGTGTGTATGTGTGTGCTTGTGTGTATGTGCATGTGCATGCTGTGTGTACATGTGTATGTGTGTGTATGCATGTGTAATGTGTTTGCATTTGTGTATGTGTGCACGCATGTGTGTCTGTGTATGTGCATGTGTGTCTGTGTGTACGTGTGTGCATGTGTATGCACATATGTGTGTGCCTGTGTGCACCTGTGGGTGTGCATGTGTCTCTGTGTGCATGTCTCTGTGTGCATGTGTGTGCGCACATGTGTGTATGTGTGTCTGTATGCATGTCTGCATGTGTATGTGTGCATGTGTCTGTGTGTATGCGTGTGTGTGTGTGCTTGTGTGTGTGCTGTAGAAACCTGTACATGAGCTGGTTTAGCACCAGTGGGAACTGGACACGAGTGCTTTATTCTAGCTGAGGCTGATTAACCTAATCCCATCTTCAAAACACACACACAGATGAAAATCTCGTAACTGTGGCTTAAGAAAATGCACAGTCCTTTCATACTTCAGAAATATTCCTTGGTCTTATTTTGCAACTTAGATCGATCCTTTTAAGAGATGCTGTGATTAGCACATGGGCCTGATGCAGTTATGTGCATGGGCTGCATGGGAAAAAATGCTACCAGCCCATGCTCACAGCCAATGCCATTGTTCCTCCTGCTTGGCAGGTTGGTTTGGTGCCCTGGCCTTGTGCTTTAGCAAAGACAACGGAGTATGAAATGGGACAGAACTGAAAAGGCAAACCTCTCTTCTTTAGGAAAACTCCCCAGCTGAGTTTTGATGTTCTGGGCTGTGATTAATATATCACGCAGTACTACATTGTTACCACATTCGCGCTACAGCACATGAAAACAACCCTTTGCTTCAGTGGGGAAGCTACTCACCACTGAGAATTTATCACTCTGTGGAGCAAGTAGCTAGTGATTTGACTCAATGTAAACCTCTCGAGCGACTGACTTGTTGATTTGCAGGCAGGGCTTTAATGAATCACTGTCAGAACTTCTTAGCTGCCTCATGAAGAAAGAAAAAGAACTGTCTGAATAAACAAAATGAAAACCAGGGAATCTGTGCTAAGGTTCTCTGTGTTCTAATCTCTACTTTAACTCAGAGATAAATAAGATACACTTCGGCAGCCAGAGAGGGTCCCCCCTGCCCGCCCCTAGGGAATGTGAGGATGCTCCCCTCAGCCCCTCTGGCCAGGGAGCTACTTTGCCCAGTGAGGGGGTGATCTGCGCAGACCTCGGCAGGAGGCAAGGCTTTCTCAGTCTCAGCATTTGCAGCTCAGTGCCACTCTGTGTGTTTCTGAATGACCTTTTGGAAGAAGCCAGGGAAGAGGTCAAAGGGGAGGTTAATGTTACAAGCCGCGGGCATCTGATGGGAGGATGCTGGTGCCGAAAGGAGTAGGAGAACTTACTAATTTATCTTTGATGGAGACATAAGGGACTGATGGACTCATGGATGAACAACTCCTGGGTGCCTGGATGATGGATGGGTGGATGGACGCATGCACAGATGTGAGCATGAATGCTTAGATCTGTGCATATATGAAAGTATATATGTATTCTTGGGTGGATGCATGGGTGGGCGGACAAATAGATGGAGAATGGATGGATGGAGAGACAAGTGTGTGCATGAATGCTTTGATCTGTGTACATACGAAGGTACATATATGTGCTTGGATGCCTGGGTGGGTGGATGAATAGATGAACAACAGATAGACAGAGAGAAAGATGATGAATGGAGGTGTGTGTGAATCCTTAGATCAGTATGTATGTTTATTTGTATGCTTGGGTAGATGCACACATGTATGAAAGTGTACATGAATGCTTAGATCTGTGTATATATGTATGCTTGGATGGATGCATGGATGAACAGATAAACAATGGATGGATGGATAGAAGGATGATGGATGAATGGGTGTGAGCATAGATGGTTAGATCTGTGTGTATGTCTATGCTTGGAGGAATGCATGGGTGGGGGGGTGAATAGATGGACAACAGATGTATGGAGAGAAGGGTGATGGATGGACATGTGCATGAATGCTTAGACCTGTGTATATATGTGTGGGCTTGGACGGATGCCTGGGTGGGTGGGTGAATAGATGGACAACGGATGTATGGAGAGAAGGGTGATGGATGGACATGTGCATGAATGCTTAGACCTGTGTATATATGTGTGGGCTTGGATGGATGCATGGGTGGATGAACACATGGCCGATGGATGGATGGAAAGAAGGATGATTGATGGATGTGCATAAGTGGTTCCAGCTGTGTGTATGTCTAGGCTTGGATGGATGTATAGGCGGGTGGATGAAAAGATAGACGGTGGATGTATGGAGAGAAGGGTGATGGATGGACATGTGCATGAGTGCTAAGATCTGTGTATATATTTGTTCTTGGATGGATGCATGGGTGGGTGGGTGGATGAGTAGACGGACGATGGATGGATGAATAGAAGGATGGTGGACGGATAGATGTGTGCATGGGTGCTTAGACCTATTATGTATGTATGTGTGTATGTGTTTGCTTGGATGGATGCATGGAGGCGTACATGCATGGATGGATGAATCAATTCATGAAGATGCCAGGTTTGGGTGAGATAGATGTCAACATCTTCAGTCATAGAAGTCAATGGACAGGCGGACACACACCTGCTGAGCACTAATTTTATGGCAGGCGCCATTCCTCATGTGAGGCGCCTGTATGAGGCCTCCCTGCAAGGGGGTGGAGGTCACCGCTGGTGGTAAAGGGTCAGGAAAGCCTCCAGGGAGGTGGCCTCTGGCCTTGAGCCTGCAGAAGGCAGCAGCCTTGAACATGTAAGCAGAGGGAGCAGCTGTGGTCAGAGCTGCTGGTAACGGGGTTAGACTTCAGAAGCCTGCGGGGCTGCAGCACTGTGCACAGGGCCAGCCCCTCCAGGTTGGCTCTCCATTCCCCCACTTCACCTGTCCTGGGCTCATTGGAGTGGACACAACACAGGGCCCTGATTTTTGGCTTCTGGATGGATTCAGCCAATGGGGAGCCCTGTCCGGAGCTTGGAGGGTGAATGGAGAGGTCAGGCCTTCCGTCCCTGGGAAGTTGCCTCTGACTGGCTGGCTGAAGTTGCCTCTCCCTTGACCGCAGGTCGTGACTCTGCCTGGGGCAGCCTCCCACATGTGATAGTCTTCTTTCAGGTCCTGGTGGCCATGCCCCTTTAATGCCCCTTTCACCCAGGGTGGTAACAGCGCCACTGTGACTAGCCCCAGGCCACCATACCATCCCTCAGGCTTCCCCAGGGCCCTGTCCACACCTTTATAGTGGTCCTTTTCCAAATGCCCCTCCCCCCAGCAATTACCCTCATTCTAGATGAGTTTCCTTTTGGAAACTTCTAGGTAGTTGGTATGGGAGTGGCCCAGAAGGCAGACCCACCCCTGGGATCAGGGAGGAGGTCGGTCACATACTGGAGGAGATGGAATAACTGCCTTGCCAGGGGGAAATGGGCCGTGGGTACACAGGGGCGTGGCGGCTTCTCCGTGACTCAGATCATCGCTGGTGTCACTGTGGAATGGTGCACAGGGGAGGCTGAGGTGCCAGGAGAGAAGCTGAAGTTGCTATGGCAATGGTCATGATTGAAGAGAGTTTGGGTCTTCTGGCTTCTTCTTATCCACATAGGAAAAGGAAAACTCGCAATGGCTGGGCCTGCAGTTGAGAACCAGAGGGGCAGTTCTGAAAGAGCCTGTGTCACCTGCAGTCCCAGCGAAGGCGCCGCTAAGGCCAGCGCCTGGCTCTGCTTCTTTGGGCTGACGGTGAACGCTCTGCATGTGGCCAGGTCTCAGGCCACGCAGCAGTTCTCAATGGGGTGATGTCACCGCAGGGGACTTTTGACAGCATGTGGAGGTATGGGCTGTCGCAGCTGGAGGAGTGCGGCTGGTGTCTGGTGGGTAGAGCATGCGGATGCTGCTAAGCATCCCACAGTGCACAGGACGGCCCCACAGCAGAGAATGACCCAGCCCCGCGGCCTTGGTGTGGGGCGGAGAACCTCCCTTGGAGGGAAGGACACTGATGGGTGAAGAGCGGGACCCTGAGAAAGGGTGAAGGCATTTGGGCATAAGTGCTGAAGATTTCCAGCTTCAAGGTCCCCGGGCCTCCTGTGCCCTCAAGGCAGCTTCCCTCCTTTGAAAACATCAGGTCTCCTCTGCATGGAAACTTTCAGTGACTGACGAGGCCATGACCTCACTGGCCTGTGCCGTCTGATCCCCCTCTCCCGCTACCATCCCCACCACCGTCCTCCCACCAGGCCCACAGTGAGAGTGAGACCAGTGCCTCCCTCCACAGACTGTAACCTGCACCCCAGTCCCCACGTCCTCAGGGTGTTCTGTTGAAATGCAGATGCCTGGTAATGCGCAGTGGCTCACTCCTGTAATCCCAGCACTTTGGGAGGCTGAGGCGGGTGGATCACAAGGTCAAGAGATCGAGACCATCCTGGCCAGAATGGTGAAACCACATCTCTACTAAAATACAAAAGATTAGCCAGGCTTGGTGGTGCACTCCTGTAGTCCCAGCTACTGGGAGGCTGAGGCAGGAGAATTGCTTGAATCCAGGAGGCAGAGGTTGCAGTGAGCTGAGATTGAGCCACTACATTCCAACCTGGGCAACAGAGCAAGACTCCATCAAAAAGAAAGAATTAGAAAGGAAGGAAGGGAGGGAGGGAAGAAGGGAGGAAGGGAATGAAGAAAGAAAGAGAGAGAAAGAAGAAAGAAAGAAAGGAAGAAAGAAAGAAAAAGAAAAAGAAAGAAAGAAGGAAGGAAAGAAAGAAAGAAAAGAAAGGCAGATTCCCATGAACTCGGCTCGAGGCGGGGTGGGGCCTGAGGTCCTGCGCTCCTACCAGCTCCCCAGGGCGGCTTGGGACCAGGTGTTAAGTAGTCGGGGGAGTTACGCTGCAACACAGCCCTGATGGACCCGCTGGGGCAGATGGCCTCTCATTCTCGGAAAGGGTTTGAGGCCTTCTCAAGTGCGTTGGTTGGAACCAGAGGAGCACTCGGGCAAGTCCACAGGGCCAATCCTGTGACATGGGGCAGCCACCGGGACTCAGGACGGGATGCTAGGGCAGGGCCTCACCTCTCAGTGGAGCCCCTGCAGAGCTGGATAAGCTATCAGTGCCTCGGTCCCACCCCCAGTGCTTCCAATTCCATTTTCTGGGCAGGGCTTGGGCGATGGGATTTTTTTTTTTTTTTGAGACAGGGTCTCTCTCTGTTGCCCAGGCTGGAGTGCAGTGGCGCCATCTCAGTTCAATGCTACCTCCACCTCCTGAGTTCAAGCTGTCATCCTGCCTCAGCCTCCCTAGTAGCTGGGACTACAGGCATGCGGGACCACGGCTGGCTAATTTTTATATTTTTAGTAGAGATGGGGTTTCACCATGTTGGCCAGGCTGGTCTTGAACTCCTGACCTCACGTGATCCACCCACCTCAGCCTCCCATGGTGCTGGGATTACAGGCGTGCGCCACCATGCCTGGCTGGGCGTTGGGATTTTTAAACATCCCCCAGGTGAATGTAATGAGCAGCCAGGGCTGAGAACCAAGGGTTAGGTGTGTTGACTGGAGCCTCTGGAGTGGCACCTGCTGACAGTCTGTAGGGTGGCGCAGCGAAGCCTGGGCTCAGAGAGTTGCAGTCCGCAGAAGGGCTGGGGTCCTCTGCCTTTCTAGGAAGAATCCTGGCATGGGGGAGGCCAATCAGAGACAAGGGGGTGCAACTTCCCCATCAAAATGGGAAGCGCTGGTCTTCCGGCTGCTGGGTGGGGATCTGTGGCAGTGACTAGCTGGTCACAGGGTCACAAAATGCATTCGGTGGGTGGCCTCCTAAGAGATCCGTATGTAAGGAAGAAAATTCCACATAGTGTGTGTGTAGGGCGCAGAAACGTCCAGCCTGTGGCGGAAGCCCTGGATGTGCCCTCCACATCACACCCCTGCCAAAGCGGTTCCCCAAGCCCCACCCTGCACCCCAGGGGAAACTGCAAAAAGCTGGGGCAGCAGCAAAGGCCTGAGCAACGCTGGTGGGGATTTACACCGTAAGCCCAGGTAACACCCCTTCTTATTGGTGCAAGTCAGTGGATCCTGGAGTGTGACAGTGGCTCTGTCTTCACAGACACCATCACATGGTGACATTGGAACCCACCTGTGGCTCCAGATGTGGCATCTTTACAGGGAGGACTCAGCCCCAGCACCTGATATGTAGCTATTACCTAGAAAATAACTTCTTCTCTCTTCCAGTAAATAAGGAAGACCAAGCCAGGTGTGGTGGCTCATGCCAGTAATCCCAGCGCTTTGGGAGACCAAGGCAGGAGGATCACTTGAGCCCAGGAGTTTGAGGCTGCAGTGAGCTATATGATCACACCACTGCCCTCCAGCCTAAGTGACAGAGTGAGACTCTGTCTTAAAAAAATTTTTTTTAATGATGAAGACCCCAAGCAGTTAGCATGTGTGGAAGGTTGGAGGCCATGCTTGAGCTCACCATGGCTGCTCTGCCTGCCAAACCCACTGAGTACCAGGCCTGGGACCAACGCTGAGTCACCAGTGTTTTCCTGGTGGGACAAGCTGATGACCTGGCGGCAGGTGAATTATGCTGAGTCCCTTCCATTGTGGAGGGGACAGCCCTTCATCCTCACGGGGACAAATCAGTGTGTCTTCTCTGGCTTCAGCCCTTCTGCTGGCACTGCTGTTCAGGATTTGCAGAACGGCTAACTCACCAGTCACCGGGGCGTTCACATCGAATCACCTCCAACAGGGACACATTTTGAAGCAAAGGGAGTGCTGCCACCCCAAACAGAGAAGATCACCAAGTGACCATGTGACCTGAACCATAACATTGTATACGCAACGACAGAATTCCATCGTAGAGTGGAAGTTTTCACATGGGAGAGCTGGCCTGTGCCATCTGGAATACATGAAGCTCAGACTTAAGAGAACCTGCCCTGCTACCTCACCAGCCCTCCCTCAGCCACACCTGTGGTCACAGCGGGTTTTCCCGGCCAGTGAATGGAGAAGGGGCAGGGAGACCCAGTTAGTGAAGGGTCTGGCTGTAGGCTGGCACCAGTCAAAAGGGGGGGCCAAGGTGCTGCCACTCAGCTGGTGACCCTCAAAGACAATGCTGAAGGAAAATCCTCCTGGGGGCAGATTGCCATGACACGCGTCACGTGAAAGCAGGACTGGCTGAAGATAGGGTTGCGTATTTACAGATTCATGGGCAATGGTGAAAAGGGTTAGCCAGTGGGACCAGTGCTTCCCAATGAGAGGCACCCAGGTTGCCGAGAACAGAGTGGCACTTGTCAGCACTGGCAGGTGCAGGCCAGAGACAGGCGATAATACAAACAGGAAACTGGTGACAAGGCGTATTAGGCAGGGTTCTCCAGAGAGACAGGACCAATAGAAGACCTCTCTCTCTCTCTCATCTGTCAATCATCCGTCTATCTCATCCATTCATCTGTCTATCGATCTAGCCATTTATCTCATCCATCCATCCATCCTTCCATCCACTCATCCATCCATGCATCTATCTATCTATCATCTATCTCATCTTTCTATCTATCCACTCATCTATCCTGTCCATCCATCCATCCACTCATCCATTCATGTGTCCATCCATCCATCCATGCATCTATCTCATCCATTCATCATCTATTATCCATCTATCTATTCCATTCATCCATCCATCCATCCACTCATCCATCCATGCATCTATCTATCTATCATCTATCTCATCTTTCTATCTATCCACTCATCTATCCTGTCCATCCATCCACTCATCCATCCATGCATCTATCTATCTATCTATCTCATCTATCTCATCTCTATCTATCTATCTATCTGTCTCATCTATCTCTATCTATCCATCTATCCCATCTGTCCATCCATCCATCCACTCATCCATTCATCCATCCATCTATACATCTATATCTATCTATCCCATCCATTCATTCACTCATTCATCTATGCATGTGTCTATCTCTCTCATCTATCAATCATCTCTCTCATCTATCTATCTATCTATCTATCTATCTATCTATCTATCTATCTATCTATCTATCCATCCATCCAACCGTCTATTCCATCTATCCATCCACTCATCCATTCATGTATCTATCCATCCATCCATGCATCTATCTCAGCCATTCATCATCTATTATCTATTCCATTCATCCACCCGCCCATTCATCCAAGTATACATATCTATGTATCTATGTATCTATCTATCTATGTATCTATCTATCTATCTATGTCATCCTTCCATCCATCTATGCATCTGTCTATCTATCTCTATCATCTATCTCTCTATCAAAATGGTCATAGGAAATACTTGAAAATTTTACAGAAGGCAAGAAAGGAGAAAAATGGTACATAAGATAGTGGGCAAATGGAAAACAAATAGTAAAATGGTAGGCATAAGCCCAAATATATCAGAAATGATTAAATTAGATGAAAAAAGTTCTAAAAACTTAACAGAAAAAAATGAACTCTCTGGGCATGATGTGAGCTGAGGTTAGAGGTTCTGCTTCGGGCTTCACCTGTAACCAGCTCTGTGGCTTCGAGCCAGTCCTTCCTTGTTCCACACAACGTTATGTCTCAGTAGGAGGCGTGGGATGAGGATCGCTCACCTGTCTCAGCCCCAGCCTGGTCAAGATTCCCTCTGAGAGGTGCCTGAGTTGACATGAACACAGTGGCGCTTGTCAGCACTGGCAGAGACAGACAGCCAAGCACTTTGAATAGCACGTTTAGGAGGAGCACCAGGCTCACAGCTGAGTGTGAAGCGTGTCTAAATGTCTATTCTTCCTGCCTGCATCTGACAAATAATGCCGCACTGAAGAAGGAAAGACAAGGCAGAAAAAGAGGCGTTCAGAGCCACAGGAACCAGCGCTCACCTCCAGCAACTGTTTTCAGGGAAAGATGAAAACTTTCGTGCTCAGTGGCACACAGGGTCCATGTGTCTCCTTGGCGATCGGCCCACCCAGGGTTGTAGCTGGCATCCTCCTCAAACCCAGTTCCCATCCACCGAGGTCGAACTGGGACACTTCTCCCTGCATCTCCTTCTTCGAGTGACTCAGGTTTTGCAGTTTTCAACAGCACCTGCCTCTGCACTGTGACTTCTGTAGCTCAGATCTCATTGCAAGGAGCTTTCAAGTACGATGGGGAAAGTTGGCTTTGCCAGCCTTTCGGGAACAGCCCTTGGAAGATAAGTTAGACCTGGGTGTGCTTCAGAACTGCCACCAGGACAGAGATCACACCGGCATTGGGGCTGGCTTTGGGTAAAACCTTAGGAAGACAGAAAAGCCTTCTTTCTAAAGGTTATCCCACTTTGCTTGCCCCCCCCCCCGTATTCATTCCATACTTGTATCAACCACTGGACCCCAGATTCCAAGAAACAGGGACCCGCTTTGCCTCACCCAAGCCTGCACCTGGCATCCCGGACAGTGTCCATTCAATAAATGCTGGAGAACAAAATGAAACAAAAACAGATTGAAGACTTCAGGGACCTAGAAAGCGATGCATGATTCGAATGGAACCTGAACTCCACAGGGGAGAGAGCGATGTCCAAGACCCTGCTCCTTAGGAATCTAGGGCACGTGTACAGTTTTCTGCTGGCATCCTCCACCTAAAGAAGAAAGCAGAGAGAGTCAGCAGCCTGCAGGCTGAGTCCTAGCACTCTAGGAGCTGAGGGCAACCTGTGTGTGGCTGCACCCCTCCGGCCCCTCTGCTTCACTGGCAAAGGCACAGAATGCACCCAGGATTTCCCATGTGTCTGGGTCCATCCATGAATCTACCCACAGTGTGGGTCAGCTTGGCCTGACGTCGGGTTTTGAAGATGGGGTTGGCGTGATGACAGCACACAGGAACTGAAGCCACAGCCAGACCTGGGAAAGCCTTAATTGCCTGCGCAATGGCTTAGGGACCTTTACCTTCACTACACAAAAAGAGAAGTGTGGCCAGGAAGAGAAGAACATGGCCGAGTGCGTCTCACTGTGCTCTGGCTGCCATAACGAAAACCACACACCAGAGGTTTAAACCACGGATGTGAACTTGTTCACAGCGCTGGAGCCGGCAGCATGAGACCCAGGCCCCCCCCCGGCTTGCGGACGGCTGCGGTCTCACCGTGTCCTCACATGGCAGAGCAAGAAGGAGAGCTTCTCCGTCTCTTCTCATCTAGCCATGAGGGCTCCAGCCTCCGGGCGCCATTTAACCTTCCTTACCTCCTTACTGCAAACCCAGACACAATGGGTGTCAACCTATGAATCTGGGGAGAGAAGATGCAATTCAGTCCGTACCAGAGATGGCATTCTCTGTGTTCTGAAAGCTTCTGCCATGGAAGGCACAGCCACGTCTTGGACCTGCCCCCAAGGCTGTGCTGGTCCGTGTCTCACCTCGTTGCAGAATTGGGAGGGCTGAACTCTGGGCCAGGTGTTTGTGTTTGTGGGGTGTCTGGGAGCTTAGCCTGTTGGTGTCCAGACCAGGCTCCTCAATGTGGAGCAGGGCTCAGCTCCTTCCACCACCCACGGTGGAGCCCTGCTCTGGGAAGAGCAGGTGTACGTGCGTTGCTTCTCGGATGCTGAGAGTATCACCAGACACAGAAAAAACCCTGGCTGGTGTTACATGACTGGCTTATGTGTCTATTTTACACAAAAGTTCACTTTATAAATTGGGGGATATGAAATACAGCCATTTTACTAAATTGTTTTGGAAAAGAAATAGGGGCTTCTCCTGTGAAATAAACTCAATTATTTCAAAAATGTCAGAAAAAGTCAGTGTTTTGAGTATTAGACCCCGGTAGAAGCAGAGCCCAGGAGGAGGGAACTGTCTGGGGCTCTGAGTCCTCCGTCTAGAATCCTTCAGCTGAGCAGGGGCTCCTGACTCTGGATGCCTGTGCGTGCCTGTTGGGGAGTGTTAAAAATGCTGATGCCTGGGCCCCAGCCTGGACCAAATGAATCAGAATCTCTGAGGGTGGGCCTGGGAATCTGCATCTAAAGAACACACGGACTCTTCCGGTTGTGCTGAACTTCCTGCTTGCTGCAAATTCAGGATACAGCTGGGGGTCAAGAGTGTTGTCTGGGGCTGGGGTGGGGCTGCCGATGAGGGGCGGGGCCTCCTTCGGTGTGGGTCCAGCTGCCCCTGCAAGGCCCTGGGGAAAGCCCCCGTTCTCTTTGCCCGAGATCAAGATAATCCAGGATGCCAACAAGCACAGCAAGTCGTGAGGGTGCCGGAAGGCAGGTTAAAAACCTGGGAGCGCTAAGGGCCTGTACCTCTCCACAGCGTCTCAGAGCGCACAGGCTCTCATCAGCGGCTCGGTAGCACTAGCCATGGATCCAGCTGTCCCTAAACCAGCCTGTGCATTTACACATGCATTTCAGGGGAACGGCGACTGACAGCTTGTCCCAGAATGGCAATGCAGATGACAGAAATCTGATCAAAATAGAGTGGGCGGGATTTTTAAGACCCCACACTTCAAAGCACAGCTTGTGCAGGAAAAAAGAAGCCAAGTGGTCTTGCATGCTTGAGGGAGCCGAGCTGTAGAAGGTGACTCAGCCCTGCTGGGGGTGCTTCCTCCCCGAACCTCTTTCTCTGGCTGTGCCCCTCACTCTGCTGGTGCAGCAGGGTTGTAGACCCTGAACATCTGAGACAGGTCTCAGTTAATTTAGAAACTTTATTTTGCCAAGGTGAAGGCCACACGCCGGTGACAGCCTCAGGAAGTCCCAATCACGTGTGCCCAAGATGGCCGGGGTGCAGCTTGGCTTTCTACATTTTCGGGAGGCATGAGACATCAATCAAGTCCATTGGAGAAATACATTGGGTTGGTCCTTGGTGGGATGACTCACAGTGGGGGCTTCCAGGTTGTAGGTGAGTATAAACATTTTCTGCTTGACAGTTGGTTGAGTTTGTCTAAAGACCCGGGATCCACAGAAAGGAATGTTTGCACCTGTGATAGGATGTTGTGGATGCCACAGTTTTATCATGCAGATAAAGCTTTTAGTAGCAGGCTTCAGGGAGAACAGGCTGTCAAATGTTTCTTTTTTTTTTTTTTGAGACGGAGTTTCGCTCTTGTTACCCAGGCTGGAGTGCAATGGCGCGATCTCGGCTCACCGCAACCTCCGCCTCCTGGGATGAGGCAATTCTCCTGCCTCAGTCTCCCGAGTAGCTGGGATTACAGGCACGCGCCACCATGCCCAGATAATTTTTTGTATTTTTAGTAGAGACGGGGTTTCACCATGTTGACCAGCATGGTCTTGATCTCTTGACCTCGTGATCCACCCGCCTCGGCCTCCCAAAGTGCTGGGATTACAGGTGTCAGCCACCGCGCCCGGCCCCAAATATTTCTTAAAGCCTGTGTTGGCATTACTGCTGAAGAGGTAGACTGAGGCACATCTGACCCCCATGCCCCTTCATGGCCTGAACCAGTCTTTCAGGTTAAATTTAAGAGGAGGAAGTCCCTTTAGATGGTTGGGGGGGCCTTAGATTTTATTTTTGGTTTACAGGATCTAGATGTGGATTTTCCCTGACCGGACTACAAAGTCCTTGAGGACTGAGACTATGTCTTATTTCCCTCTGGGTGTGATGTAGCACCCAGCATGATGCCAGACACATTGTAGGAATTCATTTGTTTGAAAGGAATTAGTGAATAAAGGCAGCAATGTCTGGGCGGGAGATGGGTTCAGCCTTCTAATGAGAGGCAGGTGGCACCAGACACTGAGAGATTCCTCCTGCCCTGCATGATGACCAGGGAGACGGGGGAGACCAGCTGGCGTCTCCGATATGGCAGTGACCCATCCTGTGCCACATTCAGTCACTGGCAGGCCGGTACAAGAGTGGAGGGAAGTCACATCTTCAAGTTCACCACAAATGGGTGTATGACAATGGCTGAATCTTGAACCTAAGAACTCTATACAATGCCCTTGTGACGAATAATAGCAAATAGGTTAATGTACCATCTGTTCACTCGTTGATTCGTTTGGCAGTGTGGTTTTGAATGTTGATATGCATTGCGTACTGAGCTGGAGTCTCAAGATCCGGGTTGAGTAACCACAGCCTGTCCTCACGAAGGTCTAGCATGGGGACAGACACGGAGCAGAGAATCCCAGGGAGGGACTGGATTACATGAGGGCACCAGGGCTTCGGGGGAAGCACAGACTCTATCCGGGGAAGGAGAGCACCCCACACTATTGGGCATCACTAATCCAGAGGAACCAGGGCAAGCACGGGGGTGTTCCTTCTGCTCTCTGGCATTCTGACCGCTTATCATTCTGGCTAAATGGTGTGGATGTTGAAAGTGGAGAGAAGGGTTGAGGAGGAGGCTGTCTACACTGAGAGAAGGGTTGAGGAGGAGGCTGTCTACACTGAGAGAAGGGTTGAGGTGGAGGATGTCTATATTTTTAGAGCATCTATGCAGGGCGAATGGAACTGCCAAACAAGCGTGTTGGACTTGAAGTTTATTGTATTTTTTTTTTGAGATGGAGTCTCACTTTATCTGTTGCCCAGGCTGGAGTGCTGTGGCACCATCTCAGCTCACTGCAACCTCTGCCTTGTTACCCAACCCACTTGTTCTTGTTACCCAAGAGGAGTGATTTAGCAGCTTTCCGAATAGCTTTGTAGAAGGTAGTCGATGTTTTATTCCACCTTATAAACTGTGAGTCCAAGGCCAGGCGCAGTGGCTCACTGGGTCCAAGGCCTCCTGGGTTCAAGTGATTCTCCTGCTTCAGCCTCCCAAATAGCTGGACTTACAGGCACCTGCCACCAAGCCCGGCTAATTTTTGTATATTTAGTATAGACAGGGTTTTGTCATGTTGGCCAGGCTGGTCTCAAACTCCTGACCTCGGGTGATCCGTCTGTCTTGGCCTCCCAAAGTGCTGGGATTACAGGTGTGAGCCACTGCGCCCGGCCTTGGACTCACAGTTTATAAGGTAGAATAAAACATCGACTACCTTCTACAAAGCTATTCGGAAAGCTGCTAAATCACTCCTCTTGGGTAACAAGAACAAGTGGGTTTCCTGGTTCCTGACAGTCAGCTACAGCATGAGCTGCTTGAGGATGGAAATCAGGTGTTTGAAGGCCTATTTGGCACCTTTACCCTCTAACACATTTTACAATAAGTTCCCCGTAAACTGCTGACAACGGACAGATGAGCTTGAGGCGGAAGCCCCTGCACATCCTATGCTGTGGCAGGTGCAGCTGACTTTGTAAATGTCTTTGTGTCTTAATAGTAGATGTTTTCCTGTTTTCAGCTTTTAATTGCATTTCTTTTGGATACTAATATAAAAAAAGATGGTATAAATTTCTGGCCGTGCTCTAACTCACCCATGTGGAAGACGGGATGCCTTGGGCAGATGTTCGCATTTATTCCTGAAATCTGTGATTTCTGCCAGTTTCTGTTGCCAGAGCCAGTGCCTTACAGTTTTCTTGAAGCAGGAATGAATGTCACATTTTTCACTAGCATCGCACCCAACATAAACGTTCTGGGGGAAAAGATGAGTTGACCGAAAGGGCTTACCTGTGCATGCTGTCACCATTTTCAACCTTCGTAACTTTTTGACAATAATTCCTGTGCGCCGCATCCTAATTCACCTTCACCATTAGGCCATTTTGGACAAAGACTGTAGCTCTCTAGAGTTTCTGCGCTGAATGAATCATATTTGTGTTAGGGATTTTCACTGCAGGCCACCCCATGGTGACAACGGGTCAAATCTGAATATTGTCCTTAGAGAACAAGAGACAATGTGCCCTGCCAGCAATGGGGAGAAAAGGAGGGTATATTCTTAATAGGGGTAGTAAGTAGATTTTTCCTATTTCAGAAATCTCAGTAAGTACATAATGCCTGTTTGAGATTTTTGGCTGTAGACACGCTTATGAATTCTCTGTGAGGTCCTGTCTGGGTATAAGGCCTCATTGTTTTAAAGACAGCAACTTAGCCCAGACACGGTGGCTCATGCCTGTAACTCCGGAACTTTGGGAGGCTGAGATGGGTGGATCATAAGGTCAGGAGTTCAAGACCAGCCTGGCCAAGATGGTGAAACCCCGTCTCTACTAAAAATACAAAAAAATTAGCTGGGTGTGGTGTTGGGTGCCTGTAATCCCAGCTACTTGGGAGGCTGAGGCAGAGAATTACTTGAACCCAGGAGATGGAGGTTGCAGTGAGCAGAGATCGCACCACTGTATTCCAGCCTAAGCAACAGAGAGAGACTCCGTCTCAAAACAGAAAAAGTAGCCAGGCACGGTGGCTCACGCCTGTAATCCCAGCACTTTGGGAGGCTGAGGCGGGTGGATCACGAGGTCAAGAGATCAAGACCATCCTGGTCAACATGGTGAAACCCCGTCTCTACTAAAATACAAAAGATTAGCTGGGCATGGTGGCGCGTGCCTGTAATCCCAGCTACTCAGGAGGCTGAGGCAGGAGAATTGCCTGAACCCAGGAGGCAGAGGTTGCGGTGAGCCGAGATCGCGCCATTGCACTCCAGCCTGGGAAACAAGAGCGAAACTCCGTCTCAAAAAAAAAAAAAAAGAAAGAAAAGAAAAGAAAAAGTAAGAAAAGACAGCAATTTACAATAACTTAAAATGTTCGTTTTGCCTGGACCCACCATGACAAGAACTGAATTAACCTAAAGAGGGTTGCAGTGAGTGGTGTGAAGTGTGCATTGCTCCCTGAGGGAGGGCTTTGGAAGCCCCTGAAGATCTTTTTTTTTTTTTTTTTTTTTTTTTTTAAATTTTTATTGCATTATAGGTTTTGGGGTACATGTGCAGAACGTGCAAGATAGTTGCATAGGTACACACATGGCAGTGTGTTTTGCTGCCTTCCTCCCCCTCACCCACACTTGGTATTCATCCCCAGGCTATCCCCCCCAGCCCCCCCGCTGTCCCTCCCCCATTTCCCCCAACAGTCCCCAGTGTATAGTAGACCGCCTCTCTGTGTCCATGTGTTCTCATTTTTCTCACCCGCCTATGAGTGAGTATATGCGGTATTTCTTTTTCTGTTCTTGTGTCAGTTTGCTGAGAATGATGTTCTCCAGATTCATCCATGTCCCTACAAAGGACACAAACTCATCATTTCTGATTGCTGCATAATATTCCATGGTGTATATGTGCCACATTTTCCCAGTCCAGTCTATCGTCGATGGGCATTTGGGTTGGTTCCAGGTCTTTGCTATTGTAAACAGTGCTGCAATGAACATTCGTGTGCATGTGTCCTTATAGTAGAACGATTCACAGACTTTTGGATAGATACCCAGTAATGGGATTGCTGGGTCAAATGGAATTTCTATTTCTAGGTCCCTGAGGAATCGCCACACTGTCTTCCACAATGGTTGAACTAATTTACACTCCCACCAACAGTGTAAGAGTGTTCCTATTTCTCCACATCCTCTCCAGCATCTGCTGTCTCCAGATTTTTTAATGATCGCCATTCTAACTGGTGTGAGATGATATCTCAATGTGGTTTTGATTTGCATCTCTCTAATGACCAATGATGATGAGCACTTTTTCATATGTTTGTTGTGTGAAAGCCACTTTCCATGCCACTTAAGCCCTGAAGTCTTCTTTGTGAAAGTTTTTCAAGAGGTAATGGTTCATGGAGAAAATGCAAGCCTTTGTGCGAAGCTGTGTGGAAGTAATGGGCTGCGAGGGAGTCGTTGGCGCTGAGACCGCCTGTGAAACAAGCGGTGATTTGTATCTGGGAAGCCGTTCAGGACACGGTCTGTTTCCCCCATTTCTAGCAGGCAATGGTGGGTGGCCTCTTTCAGATGAAAAACTCATCATTGAAAGAAGGCCCCTATGTGACAACAATCTCTCTTGACTGTGTCCCTTGGGGAGTGAGAGAAATTGACTATGGCCTTATGATTGGTCTGAAACATTGTTTCCGCATGTCAGTGAGACTGCACCTACAAAGAATGTGTGCCAGCCAGGTACCAGCTCAGGTACCAGTCACATGTCAGGACAGGGGTACCTGCCGGGAGTGTGGTCAGGGGTCTCATCCCCATGTAGAGCCAGGAGTACTGACCCAGTGCAGTCAGGGCTACCTGCCTGGGATGTGGTCAGGGCTACCTGCCTGGTGTACAGTCGGGTTGAGAAAGATGAAATCCTGTCTGCCAATTGACTGAACAGGCCTCGTCTCAGCCCAAAGGAACTCTGGGGAATCGGAGTTGGCTCTGATGGGATGGGAGGTCTGACATACCTCATTAGGCCCCGCCCCCTGTCATTAACTTCTTTCCTGAGGGCTAAACACAGCAGACTCCTTCCTGACATCCACCAACCGCTGGAAGCCACCAAGCCCTTGCGTGGTTTCAACAAGCAACCAACAAGCATTCCTGCCTGACGAGAGACCGTGGAGTGGACCCAGATAGCCTGCAGAGGATACCCGGCGAGGGTTTCCTGCCCTTGGCTTCACCTTTTGGTGTCAGAGGGCAGAACACTCCACCCTCGGGTGCTGCTAACGCTGCCTTTTTTTTTTGAGATGGAGTCTTGCTGCCGCCCAGGCTGGAGTGCAATGGCGCTGTCTCAGCTCACTGTAGCCTCTGCCTCCTGGGTTCAACCAATTCTCCTGCCTCAGCCTCCCAAATAGCTGAGATTACAGATTCACACCACCATGGCCAACTAATTTTTGTATTTCTACTAGAGACGGGGTTTCACCATGTTGGCCAGGCTGGTATCGAACTCTTGACCTTGTGATCCACCTGCCTTGGCCTCCCAAAGTGCTGGGATTACAGGCGTGAGCCACCGCCCTCATGGGTCCCATGGGGAAGCCTAAAGCTCAGTTGCACATGTGTGTATAAATATTCATCCTTGATGAATATTTGAATATGTAATCTGGCCACGCCCCCAGGGTAAATTCCTCTTCCCTTTGCTCCTCCCTTGAGGTGCTCACTTGTAGCTTCTCTCTGGAGGCTACACTTCCCTGTTTGTCAGAATGGCCACGGTGCAGGCTGCAACTCTTTAGAAGAAATAAAACTCCTTCCCAAATTCATGAACCTCACCATTTGTCAGTTGACAGAGGTGACTGCCTGGAGTACAGTCAGGGATCCTACCCCAGTTTACCATCAGAGGGTACCTGCCTGCTGTATGGTCAGGGTTTTGTCCTGGGGTAGAGTTAGGGGTTCCAGTGACCTGTATAGTCAGGGGAACTGGCGAACTGGCCTGGGGCACTAGTGAGGGTCACCATCCTACCTACGGCTAGAAATACCTGCCCAGTGTACAGCTGGGGGGGCACCATCCCTACCTACAGCCAGGGACCTGCCCAGTGTACAGGTGGGAGTGCCAGCCCTGTGCACCAGTCAGCAGCTCCTGTTAGGTGAACAGTCAGGGAATCCTCCTTGGTGAGGGACATGGGCCTGGATTCCTGTTTTGAAATGACAGAAACCACCTTTCCTTGAATAACCAGCAGTCATAGAATTAAGGAAAAGCCAGAGAGCCGGCTGAGGAAAGGGCAGGCCCAGCATTGTGAGCGTGGTCAGATTGCCCGTGCCAGTGTCTCTGACAACACTGTGGCCTGCAGACGCTGTCACGGCACAGCCACCTCTGAAGACAGCCCCGGCCCCCCTCCCTTCCTGCGGTGCAGTCACAGACGCTCCTCGCCTTTGCTTCTGGCAATTTACGCTTCACACCACTCACCGCAGCAC
Organism: Saguinus oedipus; assembly: GCA_031835075.1. Classification (NCBI taxonomy): domain Eukaryota; kingdom Metazoa; phylum Chordata; class Mammalia; order Primates; family Cebidae; genus Saguinus; species Saguinus oedipus. Next base: position 69,537,623 of record CM063186.1, read on the forward strand.
TCTTCAGGTTAATTCAATTCCTGTCATGGTGGGTCCAGGCAAAACAAACACTTTAAGTTATTGTAAGTTGCTGTCTTTAAAACTGTGCGGCCTTACACCCAGACAGGACCTCACGGAGAATTCATGAGAACATATACAGGCAAAAACATCAAACAGGCGTCTGTATTTACAGAGATTTCAGTAAGTTGTCTGGCCGAGAGCCACAAACCCACATCTAAGCTTCCAGGGAGAAGGGAAGAACCTCATCTTTTCCTGCTTTTGTGGCAAAACTTGGGGTCCTTGTTCCCCAAGCGAAGGAGATTCCCCACCACGGGAGGGTGTAAGGTACTGCCTGACCAGCCACATTTTAATAAAGATCAGAGTATCCAATGAAAACCACCAGATGAGTGGGCCATTATTCAATTCTATTTCTTTGAAAGCTTCCTTCCTTCCTTTATCTCAACTCTGTAATTGGTAATACTGCTTACCTGAGGAGCCGGGATGAAGACCACCGTGTCTGTAATACTGTCTGACTGTAATTTGTAATACTGCTTTCCTGAGGAGCCGGGATGAAGACCACCATGTCTGTAATACTGTCTGACTGTAATTGGTAATACTGCTTTCCTGAGGAGCCGGGATGAAGACCACCGTGTCTGTAATACTGTCTGACTGTAATTGGTAATACTGCTTACCTGAGGAGCCGGGATGAAGACCACCGTGTCTGTAATACTGTCTGACTGTAATTGGTAATACTGCTTTCCTGAGGAGCCGGGATGAAGACCACCGTGTCTGTAATACTGTCTGACTGTAATTGGTAATACTGCTTACCTGAGGAGCCAGGATGAAGACCACCGTGTCTGTAATACTGTCTGACTGTAATTGGTAATACTGCTTTCCTGAGGAGCCGGGATGAAGACCACCGTGTCTGTAATACTGTCTGACTGTAATTGGTAATACTGACTACCTGAGGAGCCGGGATGAAGACCACCGTGTCCGCAGTACTGTCTGACTGTAATTGGTAATACTGCTTTCCTGAGGAGCCGGGATGAGGACCGCCATGTCTGTAATACTGTCTGACTGTAATTGGTAATACTGCTTTCCTGAGGAGCCGGGATGAAGACCACCATGTCTGTAATACTGTCTGACTGTAATTGGTAATACTGTCTACCTGAGGAGCTGGGATGAAGACCACCATGTCTGTAATACTGTCTGACTGTAATTGGTAATACTGCTTACCTGAGGAGCTGGGATGAAGACCACCGTGTCCGCAGTACTGTCTGACTGTAATTGGTAATACTGCTTACCTGAGGAGCTCGGATGAAGACCACCGTGTCTGTAATACTGTCTGACTGTAATTGGTAATACTGCTTTCCTGAGGAGCCGGGATGAAGACCACCGTGTCTGTAATACTGTCTGACTGTAATTGGTAATACTGCTTACCTGAGGAGCTGGGATGAAGACCACCATGTCTATAATACTGTCTGACTGTAATTGGTAATACTGCTTACCTGAGGAGCTGGATGAAGACCACCGTGTCTGTAATACTGTCTGACTGTAATTGGTAATACTGCTTACCTGAGGAACCGGGATGAAGACCACCGTGTCTGTAATACTGTCTGACTGTAATTGGTAATACTGCTTTCCTGAGGAGCCGGGATGAAGACCACCGTGTCTGCAGTACTGTCTGACTGTAATTGGTAATACTGCTTACCTGAGGAGCCGGGATGAAGACCACCGTGTCTGTAGTACTGTCTGACTGTAATTGGTAATACTGACTACCTGAGGAGCTGGGATGAAGACCACCGTGTCCGCAGTACTGTCTGACTGTAATTGGTAATACTGCTTTCCTGAGGAGCTGGATGAAGACCACCGTGTCTGTAATACTGTCTGACTGTAATTGGTAATACTGCTTACCTGAGGAGCCGGGATGAAGTCCACCGTGTCGGCAGTACTGTCTGACTGTAATTGGTAATACTGCTTACCTGAGGAGCCGGGATGAAGACCACCGTGTCGGCCGTACTGTCTGACTGTAATTGGTAATACTGCTTACCTGAGGAGCCGGGATGAAGACCACCGTGTCGGCCGTACTGTCTGACTGTAATTGGTAATACTGCTTACCTGAGGAGCCGGGATGAAGACCACCGTGTCTGTAATACTGTCTGACTGTAATTGGTAATACTGCTTTCCTGAGGAGCCGGGATGAAGACCACCGTGTCTGTAATACTGTCTGACTGTAATTGGTAATACTGCTTTCCTGAGGAGCCGGGATGAAGACCACCGTGTCTGTAATACTGTCTGACTGTAATTGGTAATACTGCTTACCTGAGGAGCTGGGATGAAGACCACCGTGTCTGCAGTACTGTCTGACTGTAATTGGTAATACTGCTTACCTGAGGAGCTGGGATGAAGACCACCGTGTCTGTAATACTGTCTGACTGTAATTGGTAATACTGCTTTCCTGAGGAGCCGGGATGAAGACCACCATGTCTGTAATACTGTCTGACTGTAATGGTAATACTGCTTACCTGAGGAGCTGGGATGAAGACCACCGTGTCTGTAATACTGTCTGACTGTAATTGGTAATACTGACCACCTGAGGAGCCGGGATGAAGACCACCGTGTCCGCAGTACTGTCTGACTGTAATTGGTAATACTGCTTACCTGAGGAGCCGGGATGAAGACCACCATGTCTATAATACTGTCTGACTGTAATTGGTAATACTGCTTACCTGTGGAGCTGGGATGAAGACCACCGTGTCTGTAATACTGTCTGACTGTAATTGGTAATACTGCTTACCTGAGGAGCTGGGATGAAGACCACCATGTCTATAATACTGTCTGACTGTAATTGGTAATACTGCTTACCTGAGGAGCCGGGATGAAGACCACCGTGTCTGTAATACTGTCTGACTGTAACTGGTAATACTGCTTACCTGAGGAGCTGGGATGAAGACCAACTTGTCTGCAGTACTGTCTGACTGTAATTGGTAATACTGCTTACCTGAGGAGCCGGGATGAAGACCACCGTGTCTGTAATACTGTCTGACTGTAATTGGTAATACTGCTTACCTGAGGAGCCGGGATGAAGACCACCGTGTCTGTAATACTGTCTGACTGTAACTGGTAATACTGCTTACCTGAGGAGCTGGGATGAAGACCAACTTGTCTGCAGTACTGTCTGACTGTAATTGGTAATACTGCTTACCTGAGGAGCCGGGATGAAGACCACCGTGTCTATAATACTGTCTGACTGTAATTGGTAATACTGCTTACCTGAGGAGCCGGGATGAAGACCACCGTGTCTGTAATACTGTCTGACTGTAACTGGTAATACTGCTTACCTGAGGAGCTGGGATGAAGACCAACTTGTCTGCAGTACTGTCTGACTGTAATTGGTAATACTGCTTACCTGAGGAGCCGGGATGAAGACCACCGTGTCTGTAATACTGTCTGACTGTAATTGGTAATACTGCTTACCTGAGGAGCCGGGATGAAGACCACCGTGTATGTAATACTGTCTGACTGTAATTGGTAATACTGCTTACCTGAGGAGCTGGGATGAAGACCACCGTGTCTGCAGTACTGTCTGAGGTATCAGTGATCAGTACTTAACAAATATTCAGAGAATGAAGGAATTCTAGTGCTGGGCAGTGAACCACCAGTTCATTATGTCAAATATTAAATGTTGATTCTGAGATTGGTACTATCAAAGGTCCTGCACCACCTGGTGCCGCTCCACTCCAGCACTGGTTTAATTCTCTAAGGGTGGAGGTGCCAGGTGCAGTTGGCTCCAAGCCCTCTGCTGTTGGGAAGGAACCTGTGTTTTATTTGAGCAGTGGTTTCCCCAGCCCCAGGATGAGCTATTTTCTGGTGCAAGCCAACTGTGAAGACACCTGGAGCATTTCTGGGAAACATTTTCTTCCGTGAAAAGAAAACCAAGTCATGTGAAAATGTCATTTTGTGTCTTCTTCCTTCCTGCTGGGGATTTTGTGGTGAGAGAACCGGATGCTGGAGGTGTGGAATCTTTGGGAAACTGTGTCGGGGGCACATTCTGACACCCTGGGGGCGGCAGAGCAGAGGAGCAGAGGGAGCACGAACTCTGTCATCTGTCAGTCCCGGCAATGCTTGGGGGGATGCGGGGAGGTATGGAGGCTGGGAGGGAGAAGGGTTTGTGCTGGTTTTTAACATCTGTGTTGGGTGCTTTCCTGGAAGCTTCTCCAGTCATTGACTTCTCAGGCCTCCCTATGCTAGGGTTCCACATCTGGGGTTTCTCTGCACCTGGAATGATTCTGAGACCATGTGAGACTTCACTAGCCACAGCTGTTTTTAAAAAATATTTGCACCTTAGAGGAAACAGTAGAAAGATGTGGTAAGATCAATATAAATCCATCCCTATTTCAGGAAAAGCGGCTCAGTGTGCACCCACAGCCGCGGTGTCTCAGGCTGCCTTCTCTAGATGTGACTCCCCAGCAAGGAGATCCCTACGGGCAGGCTCAGCAGAGGCTCAGGGGAGGCAGGGTGGGCAGGGCAGGACAGGCAAGCAGGACATGATCTTAGCTGAGGCTCGCCCCGTCTGGCCCACAGGCAAGTTCCAGAGTGAGGGATGCAGGAGCTCGTCCCCCACCTCGGCAAGGAGGCCAGCTCAGGACTGTCATCAGTCACCGCTGTGGACATCACCTGGGGGCGGTGGCTCCCTTTCCACGGAGGGTAACCCTTTTGGAGAAGACCGAAGCTTAGTGGGCACTGTGGGATGTGCACACTGACCTGTGGAAGGGTCTCCACTTTGGGAGGCCGAGGCAGGTGGATCACCCGAGGTCAGGAGTTTGAGACCAGGCTGGCCAACATGGTGAAACCCCATCTCTACTAAAAATACAAAAAAAAAAAATTGCTGGGCATTGTAGTGGGCACCTATAATCCCAATTACTCGGGAGGCTGAGACAGGAGAATTGCTTGAACCCAGGATGGAGGTTGTAGTGAGCTGAGATTGTGCCAATTCACTCCAGCCTGGGTGAAAGAACAAAACTTCATCTCAATACATAAATAAATATTTAAAAATAAAATAAAAATAAATACATTTTTAAAACTTCATAGATGAAGCTAAGAGGAAAGAAGAGAGCGTCCAGGGTTTATCCCTGCAGGTTGGCAATCAATCTTTAGATCATTTTTAAGAAATTTAATGAATTAAGGACAGAGCTCTGATTTTTGATCTTGCCCAAATTCCTACCTAAGGGGTCTGGGGAGTCACGCCCTCCAAACCATACATTCTCATCAGATGGGTTTTATTTAACCCTACATATTGTGACTTACTTTTCCATCTGACTCTTGCATAACATTACGAGACAGGAAAAAACTCAACCCTGTAATCATTTTCCCTGCCATACCTTGAAATTGTCCTGCAAAGTCTCTTGTGGGAAAAATCCACATTCATTTGTTTTTGAAAAAGAAAGAAAGAAAAAAAAACAGAATGAAAGAGAGAAAGAAAGAGGAAGAGAAAGAGGGAGAGAGAACGGGAGTGTTGCTTTATTGCCCAGGCTAGAATGCAGTCTAAAAATGGGCATTGAAAACTTCTTTTATGCCAATAATTGTGCTTAACAATGGAGACAGGAAGGAATAAGGGAGGAAAATAACAAACAAGCAGCCAACCAATGTTTCACTTAAACCTGTGAAATGCTGTGCGATTGCTGAGGAGGGATTTACTTCCACTTATGTGGTCACTTTTAGGGTAGGTGTGATGTGGTACTGATAAGAATGCATGTTTTGTGGATTTGGGGTGGAGAGTTCCATAAATGTTTATTAAGTTTACTTGTTCCGGGTCTGAGTTCAAGTCCTGGGTATCCTTGTTAATTTTCTGTCTCGTTCATCTTTCTAATATTGACAATGTGATGTTAAAGTCTCCCACTATTATTGTGTGGGAGTCTAAGTCTCTTTATAAGTCATTAAGAACTTGTCTTATGTGTCTGGGTGCTCCTGTATTGGGTGCGTATGTATTTAGGATCGTTAGCTCTTCTTGTTGCATTGATCCTTTTACCATTATGTAATGTCCTTCTTTGTCTCTTTTGGTCTTTGTTGCTTTAAGGTCTATTTTATCAGAGATGAGAATGGCAACTCCTGCTTTTTATTTATTTATTTATTTTTGCTCTCCATTTGGTTGGTAAGTCTTCCTCCATCCCTTTGTTTTGAGTCTTTGTGTGTCCTTGCATGTGAGATGGGTCTGGATGCAGCATACTGATGGGTTTTGACTTTCCATCCAATCTACCTTTCTGTGTCTTTTGATTGGGGGATTTAGTCGATTTAAATTTAGGATTAGTAATAATATGTGAGTTTAATACTGCCATTTGATGCTAGCTGGTTGTTTTGCCCATTAGTTGATGTAAATTCTTCAATATATTGATGCTCTTAACTTTTTGATATATTTTTGGAAAGGCTGATACTGGTTGTTCCTTTCTATATGTAGTGCTTCTTTCAGAAGCTCTTGTAAAGCAGGCCTGGTGGTGATGAAATCTCTAAGTACTTGCTTGTTCACAAAATATTTTATTTTTCCTTCGCTTGTGAAGCTTAGTTTGGCTGGATTTGAAATTCTGGGTTGAAAGTTCTTTTCTTTAAGGATATTGAGTATTGACCCCCACTCTCTTCTGGCTTGTAGGGTTTCTGCTGAGAGATCTGCTGTAAGTCTGATAGGCTTCCCTTTGTGGGTAACATGACCTTTCTCTCTGGCTGCCCTTAGCATTTTCTCCTTCATTTCAACCCTGGTGAAACTGACGATTATGTGCCTTGGGGTTGCTCTTCTTGAGGAATATCTTTGTGGTGTTCTCTGTATTACCTGGACTTGAATATTGGCCTGCCTTGCTAGGTTGGGAAAGTTTTCCTGAATAATATTCTGAAAAATATTTTCCAGCTTGGATTCATTCTCTTCGTCACATTCAGGTACACCTATCAAATGTAGATTAGGTCTTTTCACATAGTCCCACATTTCTTGGAGACTTTGCTCATTCCTTTTTATCCTTTTTTCTCTAATCTTGTCTTCTCATTTTATTTCACTGAGTTGGTCCTTGTCAACGTCTGATATCCTTTCTTCTGCTCGATCAATTTGACTGTTAAAACTTGTGCATGCTTCAGGAAGTTCTCGTGTTGTGTTTTTCAGCTCCATTAATTCACTCATATTCCTCTCTAAATCGTCTATTCTCGTTAGCGTTTCATCAAACCTTTTTTCCAGATTCTTAGTCTCTTTGCATTGGGTTAGAACATGTTCTTTTAGCTCACAGAAGTTTCTTATTATCCACCTTCTGAAGCCTGATTCTGACAATTCATCACACTTGTTCTCCATCAGTCCTTGTTCCCTTGCTGATGAGGAGCTACGATCCCCTGAAGGAGGAGAGGCATTCTGATTTTGGACATTTTCAGCCTTTTTGCACTGGTTTCTTCTCATCTTTGTGGATTTATCCACCTGTCGTCTTTGTAATTGCTGACTTTCAGATTGGGTCTCTGAGTGGACGTCCAGATTGTTGGTGGTGATGTTATTTCTGTTTGTTTTCCTTCAGCGGATGCCCCTCCCCCACAGAGCTGGACCTTCCCGGGTTCAGCTGTGCTTGCTGTGAAACTCTCGTCAGTGTTTCCAATTGCTGTCTTTCTGTGGGGGTGGGACCAGCTGAGTCTGATCATCTGGCTCCCTGCCTCAGAGCCCCCTTTTTTTCTTTTCCTAATTGAATGGTCGATTCTCTCCCAGGTGCCCCAGTTGCCTGCCAAAAAGGCACTGGGATCTATGCAATTTCCCATGCGGCGACTGTGCTGGCTGAAACAGCGGTGCTGAGATTCGTGGCGTCTTTCTGTCCGGGAATCTCCCAGTCTGGCTCCTGGCTCCAGTCCCCCTCTCAATCAGCTGAATGGGTGACTCTGCCTTCTCAGAGCTCCAAATGCCAACTAAAAGGGCACCCAGTCCCCCATACTCCACACTGAGAACCACCACGCCAGGACACCGGCAAAACAGCCACGCTGGCCAAAAGAGTTGCGCTGGCCACCTGTGGGGCTCCTCCGCTGGGAATCTCCTGGTCCGTAAACCAAAAAAATTCGTCTGGAAGTCTGGCGTCCACTCACTCCCTGCACCTTCACTGGGAGCTGCAACCCTGAGCTGCTGCTAGACGGCCATCTTGGATCTCTCTCAAAAAATCCACATTCTATAGAAAACCCCCTTCCCCCTTTGTTTTTCTTCCTTTTTTTTCCAGATCCAGGAGATAATCAGTTAGGAGCCAGGCACCCTTTTAGGTCCAGTAAGAGACATTTTACAGCCTGCTGTCTCTGACATCTGCTATCTGAGCTATTCCTCTGCACAATAAAACTTGCTCTCTGCAATCCTTTATCTTAACCTAAACATTCCTTTCCATTGATCCCAGGTCTTCAGGTAACCTCAACCAACTGTCAACCAGAAAATGTTTAAATTTACCTACAGTCTGGAAGGCCCCGCTTTGGGTTGTCCCGCCTCTCTGAACCAAACCAATGTTTTTCTTAAATGTATTTGATTGATGTCTCATGCCTTCCTAAGATGTATAAAACCAAGCTGTGCCCTGACCACCCTGGGCACATGTTCTCAGGAACATCCCGAGGGCTGCCTCACAGGCCATGGTCACTCCGATTTGGCTCAGAATAAATTCTAGAGTTGGACTTTTTTCAGCAACAGAATAAAATGGAAATTGATGGAGTTAAAATAAAGGGTTTTTTATTATTTATTTTTTTTTTTTGAGATTTAGTCTTGCTCTGTTGCCCAGGCTAGAGGGCTGGTATGCAGTGGCACAATCTCGGCTCACTGCAACCTCCGCCTCCTGGGTTCAAGTGATTCTCCTGCCTCAGCCTCTCAAGTAGCTGGGATTACAGGCTCCTGCCACAGTGCCAGGCTAATTTTTGTATTTTTAGTAGAGACAGGGTTTCCCCATGTTGACCAGGCTGGTCTCAAACTCCTGTCCTCAAGTGATTCACCTACTTTGGCCTTCCAAAGTGCTGGGATTACAGGCATGAACCACCATGTCAGCCAAAACAGAGGTCTTAATACAACACTGTCAAAATTTGGGTGAACCAAAGGAAGCCTCCACTGGCCCCACAATGTTAAAGGGCCCCAAACCAGTTTTCTGTGTTTATCCCATATTGGATAAATTTTAAAAAAATCAGAGGGCAGAGATTGCAATGAGAAAGCTGAACAGTACTCGCCTAAGGCAGTGCTCACACAGGTAAGATTAAATGTGTACAAGAGAGACCCTTGGTTCAACCCCTGCTGGGAGCCTAAATCTTTTTTACAAGAGAGGGGAAAATGGTCTAGGGGTTGAAAGGAGAAGTTTCTGGGACTGTTACTGGTGTAGTTAGACACTCATGAGCAGGGGCAGGAGAGAGTTCTTCCCCTACCCACTGGGAATGTCAGGTGGTGGTTTGGCAATCTAATGGGGATAAATTGGCAGCTGGCACCAGCGACAGGGCATTTCCTGATGGTCCACTCCTGTTGCACTAAAGTGTTCATTGAATGCAGGCACCAGGGAGAAGCGACTTCCCCGCCATGTGCATTGAGAGAGAAAATGGTGGAGTGTGACTTTCTAGGGGCACATCCCAAGAAAGGGAAGAAAGCCTCAGATGGGCATGCATACAGCTCCAGAGTCTCACTCCATAACCCAGGCTGGAGTGCAGTGGCAAGATCCCAACTCACTGCAACCTCTGCCTCCCGGGTCCCACTTCAAGCAGTTCTCCTGCCTCAGCCTCCCAAGTAGCTGGGATTACAGACACCCACCACCATGCTGAGCTAATGTTTGTATTTTTAGTAGAGCCAGGGTTTCACCATGTTGGCCAGACTAGTCTCGAACTCCTGACCTCAAATGAACTTGGCCTCCCATAGTGCTGGGATTGCAGGCGTGAGCCACTGTGCCCGCCTGAGTAAAATGTATTTTTCTGAGCAAAATGTACCCCTCTCTCTTTTAGTTATCGAAAACTTGAAAATTATTTGTGAGCATTCTTATTTTATGACAACATAATTATTTGCATAAGTTCAGTAAAAATCTTTCCTGCTGAACAGGGCACAGTTAGAGATACTGGTCATTTTACCAAGGGTTTGCTGGGAATGCATATTTTCAGACACGACTGGACTGAGAAATTGAGGTTGACTTTGGAGCCAATAAAAAGGCCTTTGGAAGGACTGGCCTGGTGCCTTTGTCTACATGATTCCCTTACAAGATTTCTCACCTGTGGTACGTAAAGAATGTCACTTTCTAACAGGCCCGGGAAACTCAATACTTTGGGACCTCGAGAAGAGCAGAATTTGCACGGGGATTATAAGCACAGTGTAATGTTGAATCCTTGGCTTGGATTCTGGCCTCAAGGCTTTTAAAAAGTTGAATCCACAATTCTTATGAAAGTTCCAGCAAAGCCAATTTAGTAGGAACCTATAGAGTTGGTCACTTACTACATTTTATGCAGATAACCAGACCACGTATAATGTGGCCAAAGTTTATTTTGCAAATATATTGGTCCTACTATAATTTATCCTTGATAGAGATGAGGAAACTGGAGGGAGAAAAATTTATTTATTTATTTATTTTTTAAATAATTTATTTACTTTACTTTAGGCACATACTATATCTGGCATTTCTCCCCATGTCATCCCTCCCCCCCCTCCCTCCCCACCCCCATTGTCTCTCCCCGCCCCCACAACTGTCCCTTGTGTGTAATGCTCCTCTCCCTGAGTTCACGTGGTCTCATTCAACACCCACCTATGAGCGAGAACATATGGTGCTTGGCTTTCTGTTCTTGGGTCAGTTTGCTGAGAAAGATGGTTTCCAGATTCATCCAAGTCCTTACAAAGGACACGAACTCACCATTTTTTATGGCTGCATAGTATTCCGTGGTGTATATGTGCCACATTTTCTTTGCCCAGTCTATCATTAATGGGCATTTTGGTTGGTTCCAGGTCTTTGCTATTATCTATTTATTTTTGAGACGAAGTCTCACTCTGTTGCCCAGGTTGGAGTGTGGTGGTGCAATCTCGGCTCACTGCAACCTCTACCTCCCAGATTCAAGCTATTGGAGAGAGAAAAATTTAGATTCTAGCCCCGATCATTGTGTTTGAGTTTTTATTATTTGCCTACAACCTGGGTGAATCTTGGATTATTTCTCAGATACAAGAAGTCTTTAGAACAGAACTGGGTTTTAATTTTCTTCATGAGGCTTTTTGCTGACTCCTTAATGGAATGTTCTTTTTCGTTGTTCTGGCACACAAATTCTTTTCTTATTGTAATCCTGTGTGCAAAGTATTAATTTTATGTATCATTGTTTTACTTCTTCTGAGAAAACCAAGGTCGTAGTACTCTGATGACTGGAATCGGCAGGGCCTGTGAAGCTCCCCCGTGTGGAATCCTGCTGAGCTGCTTTCCGTTGCCAGAGCACCGCTGCTCAGACAAAACCATACCAGCACCCTCCCTAAAGGCTCAGGGACCATCGTGGAAGAGAAGGGCACCTTCGATTGTAAGAGCTGGATTACGGGGGTGGAATGTGGAGGCCAGAGCAGCTCCATCATGGGAGCTAATCAGCCATGCTGGCTTCTGATTAACCACAGTTCTGGGAAGGCTTCTAAGATTTCCAGTTTATCTGCTGTTCCTTGTGTAAGAGCAGGTGCCATAAATCCTGCCCTTAGGTCAGACAACCTTGATGTTATCATGCCTCAGTTGTCTTACACTTTCCTTCTGAATCACATATACTCCTCCTCTGTGATATATAAGCCCTGGGTAAGGAGGTGGCAGGCACTTACCCATCACCTCCTTACCCAGGGCCATCGACCATCTAGTCTCACTACCCGAGACACAAACATCAAACCACCTTTGCAAAAAGTCTAACAGAAAATCACGCAGTGAAGGGGATCTGATCTGGGCAACTCCCATCTTGCCTTTGGACTTCAAGCTGCCCTTAATTATTCGTGGGCTTGGGTCAAGCTAACTCTGGGAGACATTTATAGTGTAAGTAACAATAGTCCCTTCCCAAAACTCAACTGTCTTTGTAAAGCTAACGAGAGACCACCAGGTTAGGAGAGAGAAGCCCAAGTTCTGCCAAGGTGGACACAGACAACTGCCAGCCACAATTCTGGAGGTCACAAGACACACAACTTCCCCAATTACTCCTGTAGACAGCACCACTATCGCAAAACCCAAGAACGGCCTTCGAGGTATCTGTTTGGGTCTCCTTGCATGCCTAACACTGACAGCTCCCCCGGCCCCACTCACTGATGGCTCCACGTGAACCCACCAACCATGCCTGCTGCCCTACCAAGAAGCAACTCAGTGTGCAGGAGAACCATTTCCCACATGCCTATAATTGCACCTACAACCAATCAGCAGCAAGCACCCTGCTACCCTGTCCCCCAAAACTGTCTTTTTTTTTTTTTGGAGACAGTCTTCCTCTGTCACCCAGGCTGGAGTGCAGTGGCATGATCTCAGCTCACTGCAATGTCCACTTCCTGGGTTCAAGTGATTCTCCTGCCTCAGCCTCCTGAGTAGCTGGGATTACAGGCGTGAGCCACCATGCCTGGCTATTTTTGTATTTTTGATAGAGATGGGGTTTCACCATGTTGGCCAGGCTGGTCTCAAAGTTCTGACCTCCAGTGATCTGAACCCCTTGGCCTCGGAAAGTGCTGGGATTACAGGTATGAGCCACCGCACTCGGCCCCAAACTATCTTTGAAAAACCTTAGCCCCCAAATTCTCAGGGAGGCTGATTTGAGTAATAATAAAACTGAAATCTTCTGCTTAGCGGGCTCTATGTGTGTAAAACTCTTTCCCTATTGCAATTCCCCTACCTCGATTAATTGGCTCTATTTGGGCAGGAGAAATGAACCCACTGGGAGGTTACAGACATGGTTTCTGTTCATGAGTTCCTATAAAATGTTTCTTTCTGAGAAACTGGATTTGGCGACCTTTTCTCCTGCCTCTCAGCTTCCTTGGATTTCGGGGTAGGTTTGTGCAGACCTGCCCACCCCACCACAGAACAAAGTCTCAGGAAGCTCTTGCACTAGCAATTAAGTTTTCCAGAAATTGACTGTTCTTCCGTATCCAATCTATGTCTCCGTCCCCTTGATGAAGCATTTTCAGAGGGCAGATGGCAGATAGGAAGTAATCTCTTCTTCCAAGGCTTTGAAAGGGGGCTTGCTGGAGTGGGTATGCTATGTGAGGCCCCAAACCTACCAGACGGCTACAGTCCATGGATGTCCTGGAGTTCTCACCATGGACCGAAGGCACATGACGTGCATTGGTGAGAAAAGCACCAGCTTCGCTCCCAGTGGTGGTCTCCTGGGTAGGCCAGAGCTCACCATAGGAAAGGCCATCGGCACAGCTCACTGAGGGCAGAGAGGTGAAAGGACACCAGAACAATAGAGGCCCGGTGCTGTGAAGTGCCTGCTGTGTCCCTCCGAATTCTCATGTTGGAACCCTAACCCCTGAGGTGGTGGCATTAGGACGAGGGGTCTTTGGGAAGTGACTAGGTCTTGGGAGTGGTGCCCTCATGCATGGCATTAGAGACCCTAGAGAGAAACCCCTCACTCTCTTTCTACCATGTGAGGCCACAGCAGGAAGGCACCATCTTTGAGCCAGAAAGTGGGCCTTCACCAAATCTGCCTTGATCTTGCCAGAACTATGAGGCGTGTACTTGTGTGTTTCTGTTGTTTTGTTTTTTTGAGATGTTGTTTGTTTTTTTTCTGAGATGGCTGGAGTGCAGTGGCGTGATCTCAGTTCACGGCAACCTCCACCTCCCAGGTTCAAGTGATCATCCCGCCTCAGTCCCCCGAGTAGCAGGGATTACAGGTGCCTACCTGGATTACACACCCAGCTAATTTTTGTATTTTCAGTAGAGATGGGGTTTTGCCATGTTGGTCAGGATGGTGTCAAACTCCTGACCTCAGGCAATCTGCCCACCTCGGATGCTAACATTGGACTTTTGGTAAGACACCTGAGTACCTGCAACTGGCAGACAAATCCTACAAAGATTCTGGGAACTGCCACTAATAACACTCTTGGCAGGGGTGAGGAGGCGGGGTCCATAACTAGGAGCATAATGACCTGCCATCCACAGCTAAGAGTCAATGATTGCATTTTGTATCACCCACGACCAAGAGAGACAGACAGTGCCAGAATGCCTTCTGGAGGCAGCGCATTCCACATCAGAGGAAGACCACTCCAGCCTATGCACCACTGATATGAGAAGCTGCTGGCCTTCCCTGAGCCTGCAGCAGGTCGAGGCTGCAGTGCGGGCAGCCCTGTGACTCAGGCTCTGCAGCTGCTCAGACCCTGAGTTATGAGAGGTATCAGATGTGGGAAAGCAGCCCTGTGTGTTTATGGCAAACCTCTGTGTCAGAATTGTGATGCAGGCCCCTGGGATTCAGGAACAAGGCCATGCCATCTGTGGCAGAGGATTCTGCAAAAACAATTCTGAAAATTCCCTGCTGGTGTGCTCCTGGCATCTGGGGTGATGGAATATCTGATCATGCTTGTGGACCTGCTTAGATCAGCTGGATTCTATTCTACCATGCCCCCGGGTCACAAGGTTGAGGACTCAGAAATAAACCATCACAGGTGGGAGTGTGCGTGTGGCAGCAGCAGGGGAGGACACTAAGCCGCAGCAGTCACCCAGTACCCCGCCACCCTCCACAGCAGTCCCTGCACCCCCAGTGGAGGAACCTTCCGGTGAACTGAGGAGGGAGGGACAAGCCTGGCCTCAGTTCATGGACATGTCTGCTCTGCCTGTGGGGCCAGCCAAAATCACCTGACTGCCACACTCCAGCCTTGCCAGGCTGCCCTTTGATGGGGGTGATATGGTCTGGCTCTGTGTCCCCACCCAAATCTCATCTTGAACTGTGATCCCCAGGCGATGAGGGTGAGACCTGATGGGAGGTGACTGGATCATGGGGGTGGTTCCTCCATGCTGTTCTCGTGAGAGTTGATGGTTTGCAAGTGTCTGGCTTTTCTCCTGCTTGCATTTCTCTCTCTCACCTGCCACCATGTGAGATGTGCCTGTGTCCCCTTCCACCAGGACTGGTTTGCTGAGGCGTCCTTAGCTGTGCAGCACTGTGAATCAATGAAACCTCTTTTCCTTATGAATTACCCGGCCTTGGGTAGTATCTTTACAGCAATGTTAGACTGGACTAATACAGAGGGTGATGAGGGAACATTCTCCCAGTGGGTCATCCCCTCTGTGTACGTGGCTGTGAGGTTAGAAGATCTCTGAACCCACGGGCAATGGCCAATGGCTTTGCCAGCTGAACCCAGACCCAGAATGTGAGAGATGTGGAGAGTGGGGCAGTCAGGGCTGAGGCATGGGGTGGACATGGGGAGTGGGTGGAGGTGCAAAGCTCTGTGTGAAACAGGCAGCCACTCCCAGAGAGCACCTGCTGCAGAGCAGACCTGAGCAACGCCTAGGGAAGGTCAGGCGGGACTGTTGAGGCCAAGCGCGATGAGCCGGTTCTCTCTCTCCATGGGGGCCCAAGGCTGCTGTCCTCTCTCCCTGTGCCATCCTCTGCTGTCTCCTTTCCATGGCCATTGACCCCAAGGGAACTTCCCGATGAGCCTCTTACCTGCTAGGCTCTGTCTCCAAGTCTGTTTCCTGGGGACCCACCTGCAGCGCTGCCACCCTCCCAGAGTAGAGAAACCAGAAGTAACAGCAGTGCTGACGTCACGTGGCCATCCCAAGGTCAAGCTTCTTCCCTCACGCATGAAGTCCATTCTCTCCCTCCCATCTGAAGTTCCTGCCAGTCCTGCCCCAAGTGCTACGGCTGCCCTGGCGATCTAGGTGGTCTCTCCTTTGTGGGTGGTGCCCAGTGGTCCTCAGCGGGTCTGGACGAACCCCTTCTGGACTGGAGACCTATGAAATGGAAAGACAAGTCATTCACTTCTCCTACTCCTTTACTATGAAATGCTGGAGCAGGGACGATAGCAACCAGCCGCCATTCAGAGAGGGGCAGAATGGTAGGCATGCGGCAACCATGGAGTGCAGCCATCCTGAGGTCCCAGCATGGTGGAGGACGCTCCTTGATGTGGCCCCGGCTCTCCTCCCTAGGCACGCCCCAGTCCTGTTTTCAGTGGTGGCAGCTGGCCCTTCCTTTACTCTGCCCCCTGGGCCGCCTGCACCCCAGGCACTGGGGAGTCCCACTTTCTTGGCCTGTCTGCCACTCCTCAAAGAATGGAGCCTTAGGTTATTCTTACGTTCTCAAGCAATCACAAATACACTCTGTGAATTCAACTGCTGGGGAATAGGTATTTGTAACCCCCACATCAATACTTGGGGCACTCTGGGTCCCTGGACATACACAGGGAGGGGAAAGTTTGAGACATGAGAAGTGCATGTTCCCAGCTGAGATTGGACAGTCGGACACAGTGACATTCTGCCTTCTCCTTCCAGCTCATCCTGTAAACATGGGTCTTTCCATGGTCTCCTTAGTGCCATTGTTTTTGTGTGTCGTGGTTTTGCTGTCTAAGATGGCCCAAGCGTTGTGCTGAAGTGGTCCTAAGCACAAGGAAGCCAGCAGCCATGCGCCAGGCAGAGAAAAAAGGCATCTTAGCGAATATTCAGTGTTAATGAGTCAATAATATTACACAGGTGTCTTCAAACAGAAACACACATAAAACAAGGTCATGTGTGGACTGATGAAAAATTAGTGAGCAGAGCTCTCAGGAACCTTAACCCTGTCTTTCTTCTAGGAGCATGGCTCGTTCTTCTCTAATTCCGAGTTCACAGTAAGTTTTTAGAACACGAACTGCTGCAGATGATAATCAATGATTTTCTTCTAGGTTTGTAGGTTCTTTGGTGTTTCCACCCTCTTAAAAATGCTGTTTGTTTAGCTTCTTATTGAAATTATGGAGAGAGATGACTGCAGGCCTCTTGAGGCTACAGCGCTTGCGTGGGAATGTCATACCCTTTATCTGTTTCTCCCGAGCCATTGCGTCCACCTGAGGTGATTCACCTCGGTCCATTCAGACACTGTGATATTGTTTTATTTATATATGTATATAATATATGTATATATACACATATAAGTATATATATGTCAGGGTTAAGGTTACTGAGATAGGGTTAAGTTTCCTAAGAGCTCTGGTCACTAAATTTTCGTCAATCCACACATGAGTTTGCATGTATATATATTTATATACATACATACACGTATATGTACACATAGGTATGGGAGTTTTATATACATACATACGTGTATATGTAC
This sequence comes from Saguinus oedipus, assembly GCA_031835075.1. Lineage (NCBI taxonomy): Eukaryota > Metazoa > Chordata > Mammalia > Primates > Cebidae > Saguinus > Saguinus oedipus. The sequence goes on from CM063186.1 coordinate 69,554,819, forward strand.
ACATAGGTATGGGAGTTTTATATACATACATACGTGTATATGTACATATAGGTATGGGAGTTTCGTCCATAGTTCCTGGCTCATAACTCCCACAGCCCTTGTTACAACAAATGGAATCGCTGTTCCTAGCCTTCTCCTGCCCTCTTTCCACTTGCCCCAGGCAGAACTCTAATCTGCTTGCGGGTCATAAGCTCCTGAGTCCAGAGGGTGTCCTGCCCCACATCTTGGAGGAGGGAATGCTGCCCAGAACAGCCAAGAAGACTCTGACCAGGCAGCCTCGCTGGGCGTAAGACCACATCCCTTTGGTCCAGTCACATTTCTACACGGTTGTCAATCACGCCTACCCCGACTGGGCTCCTCAGGATAGCTGAGCGTAGAGCACGGGCAGGCTCCCGGAGCTGGGCCCTGGGGAGGTCACAGAAGTGCTGTGCCCCTTCCCCCATGCCTTGCCCTATGTGTTTCTTCATCTGTGTCTTTTGCAATGTCTTTTATAATAAACATAGTGTTTCCCTGAGTTCTGTGAACTGCTCCAGCAAATTAATCGAACCTAAAGATGGGGTGTGGGAACCCTGATTTGTAGCCAGTTTGGTTGAAAGTTCCAGAGGCCCAGACTTGCAACTGGTGTCTGAGTGGGAGAGGGGCAGTCTTGGGGACAGAGCCCTCATCCTGTGGGATCTGAGCTCTCTCCAGGTAGACAGTGTCAGGATGGAATTACAGGACACCCAGCCAGTGTCTGCTGTAGAGCTGACTGCTTGCTTGCTGGTGGGGAGAAAGGTCACAGAAGCCTTCTGTGTTGAATGAGAAAAAAAAAGATTTGAGTTTTTTCTTAAGGGATGTGCTGGAAACGGATGTGAGGCCGTGCCTTGATTTCCCTCTTGAAGATGCTGAGCTTTCCTGGCTGCTCTTGCTTCAGGCTCTCTCTCTCCATTTTACCATTTGCTGTCAGTGTTGGAGAAGCTTCTGTCTGGTCCAGCACGTTTCTGAATTTAACCCTCCATTCTCTTTCATCCCGGCTTACAAACCACAGAATTATGTTCTGAGTGCATCCGGAGCTGCGATTCTGTTAGGTGTGAGATGGGCTTCCCGCAGCGTCATGGGCACAGTGTCGTGAATGGGCCACCATTGCCCTCCAAGCACCATCCCGGCCTCCCCATGGCTGTCCTGTCGCATTGGTTACCCAGTTACTGGGGGGCTGCTGGGCTGGGGACTCTGCCTTACACTGCCACTCCCGGACCAGGCTCACCCAGCAGCTGACGTGTCAGACGGCACCAGTCCCCGTGGCTCTGCCACATGACCCATGCCCAGCCCAGAAGGGACATGTGTCAGAATGCAGCCAACATGATAGGAGGCTGGGAGTGGAATTGCTGCAGGAGCCTAGAAGGGGCGAGAATTGGAAATACTTGGCAGAAAGCATCAGTGACTGCCACCGAGGACTGTACCGATAGGGTTGCCTTAGAGGACTCGAGAGGGCAGGCCTGCTTGTTCCACGCCCACAACATGGGCCTGCAAGGTGGTCTGGAGGGCAAACACCCTCCAGGGACAAAAACCTCCAGGTCCTGCCCTGCCCCACTCCACTGCGCAGGGTGGTGTCTGGATGGTGGCACCCTTGGCTTACAGGCTGCCGCAAGCCGGGGCATGGACACGCTCATGCCTGGAGCACTCAGCGTTCCCTCCAACACCCTGCTCCGAGGATCCCAATCCAGGCGGCAGTCCTCTATTTCGGTTCCAGCATAGTTTGGGAACACTGGATGTGCTCAGCCTGGGCTGCTTCCCATGCTCACTTGCAAATGGCTGGGAGGCTTTGGAAGAGAGCTGGGTCTCTCCTGCAGGGTGCCAGCAGTGCCATCGACCTGCCACCGAGTGGGGGCCCTCCAGGAGTTCCCATCCTGATTGAATCCCACCCCAGCTCCTCTGAGTCACTGGCACTTGGGGGGTTTTCTTGCATTTCCTGTAATCTGGAGGCACGGATTTATCATTTCCCCCTCTCGGCGGTCTGGAGACATTCATTTTTCTTCATTTCATACTGCAGTTTCTAAAAATAAAGTTAGTGGTAACTTCAATTTCTTACTCATTTCTCTCCTCCTTCAGTATGAGGCGAGGGGATGGGACGCCAGAGGACAGAGCACTTGTGGCCTGGTTCTCTCTCAGGGGTCCACCCTCCTGTTTTGTCCCCATGGCATGCGTGTGATCACCTGGGGACAGGCCAGGCAGGGCTCTGTCCCTCCTGCTGTGGGCTCGGCTACCAGGCAGAACCAGCTTCCCGAGGGCTCTGATCAGGCCCTAACCCTGGGGCCACCGCTGCGTGAAGTCACGTGGGCTGTTGGGGCGGCAATGGCTTCATTCATCTGGAAAGTGGAGAAGCCTGGCCATCTTTGCTCACAGTACAGGAGGCTGGAGAAAGGCCGTGCGACACAGCAGCATTGTTTGGGTGTGATGGTAGGATCCAATAATCTGTTTAAAAATACATAACAAGGCTGGGCTCACGCCTGTTACCCCAGCACTTTGGGAAGCTGAGGAGGGTGGATTGCTTGAGGCCAGGAGTTCGAGACTAGCCTGGCCAACATCGTGAAACCCATCTCTACAAAAATACAAAAATTAGCTGGGCGTGTTGGTGCACGCCTGTAATCCCAGCTGTTTGGGAGGCTGAGGTAGGAGAATCACTTGAACCCAGGAGGCAGAGGTTGCAGTGAGCTGAGATAGTGCGACAGCACTCTAGCCTGGGTGACAAAGTGAGACATCCTCTCTCTCTCTCAAAAAAACAAACAAACAAACAAACAAACAAAACGAGATAAGGTGAAAATGAAAGCTTAAACGGTGGGGCAGATTTGAAGCAGGAAATGCAGGCTGTTGATAGCTGTCAAGGCTGGGGGATGGGAAGTGGAGCTTATTAAGCTGTCTATTTTTATGTACTCATGAGAATTCCCATAGTAAGAAAATGTGAAAAGAAAATCATAAATTGAAATCACAAGGAAGCCCAGTTTGTTGCAGCCTTTTTTGGGTTGGAGTTGGGTGAGTCTGGGCTTTCCAGTAAGCTCGAGAAAAGGACCAAGGTCAGACTTGCGGCCTGGGTCTGGCCCTGAGCGTGGACTCGGTGAGGCTCGGCTCCCACCCCTGAGTCGTGGACGTGGTGTCTGGGTCCTGGCCCTGAGCGTGGACTCGGTGAGGCTCGGCTCCCACCCCTGAGCCGTGGACTCAGGGCCCAGGTCCCACCCCTGAGCCGTGGACGTGGTGTCTGGGTCCTGGCCCTGAGCGTGGACTCAGTGAGGCTCGGCTCCCACCCCTGAGCCGTGGACTCAGGGCCCAGGTCCCACCCCTGAGCCGTGGACGTGGTGTCTGGGTCCTGGCCCTGAGCGTGGACTCAGTGAGGCTCGGCTCCCACCCCTGAGCCGTGGACTCAGGGCCCAGGTCCCACCCCTGAGCCGTGGACGTGGTGTCTGGGTCCTGGCCCTGAGCGTGGACTCAGTGAGGCTCGGCTCCCACCCCTGAGCCGTGGACGTGGCACCTGGGTCCTGACTCTGCGTCAGCCACAGCATGGCTTTGGGAGCTGAAGCAGGTCAGCCTCTGTGAGCCTCTGTTTCTCTACTTCTTACTAAAAGGTGGGGACATGGAGGTCTCACAGGGAGTGCCAGGAAGAGTGGGTGGTAGGTGGGTGAGGAGGGGGTGCCCCGTGAATGTCCTGTTGCCCCACTCTCCCTCCCTGGCCAGCCCCTGTCCCCAGAGCCCCGGCTCCTGCCCTCCTTTTCTGTCCTGAAGCCCAGGCCGGCTCTGGATACATCTGATTTCTTGTTCCTCATGAAGTGTGACAGGTGAAGCCAGAGGCCCCTCTGATCCCCTGGACTGAGTGCAGCGCCCGGAGGGGTTTGACGGGGTGTGGTGTAGGGGGCATCGCGGCCCAGCGGGGAGCAGGGGCGGGGCAGGGGCCGGGGTTCCCTGAGCTCTGGATAGTCAAGCTGAGGTGTGGACGGGATGGGACAGGATGGGCTCCTCCACCGGGTGGACCTCGGTGACCGGGGCTGGGGCGCCCTCTTGTGGAAACGGAGAGCCTGGGTTCTACGTGTCAAGCAAAACCGAAACCTGGGAGCGGCTTTTCAGGAGCCCAGGCAGACGCAGCAGGCTGCAGGGAGCCCTGGATCTGCAGGCGGTGGCCAAGGCCGTGGCACACTCACCCAGCGCCCACCCTGCAGTCCGCGGCGGTGGCCGAGGTCCTGGAGCACTGAGAAGGGCCCTCCCACCTGCAGAGCTGTCAAGGAGCCTCTGCAGGCACAGCGCTGGGCGTCCAGGGCTCCTGGCGATTGACGCGCAGGGTCAGCTCGGGCCTTGGCGTAGGTGAGCGCAGACGTGGGCGGCCTTTACAAAAGGCCGAGCCCGGTCTCCATGGCCGCCTTGGGGGCCTTGGTTTCCTTATCTGCTATGTGGACTCTCAAGCTGCTGCCGGCTCTCAATGGTGATTATTGGACCAAAGTTGCACCCATTACTCTTCTCTGAGAAGTGGCTTTCCTTCTGGTCCTCCCATTTCCTACTCACTTTCTACAATTTTCCGTTGGCACCTCCCTCCAACCCCTTCAGTACCCATTGTCTGAGTCGCCCCCTGGGGCTCATTGTCAGCCATGCCCACCCAGTCTCAGAACCTCTGCTCCCAGGACCTCACCCACCCCTCTCTGTTCAGCTCAGTCCCTGGAGAGCCTTCGAGCCACTGGGCCCACTCCCTCCCCGCTCACTCCATCATACACCTCTTCACCAGCCCAATCCCAGGCTTCGGTTTCCTGGGCCACCAGCCTCGCCTCTCCTTTCATGCTCCTGTCCCTTGTCCCTATAGCCCTAGTGCTGTGGGAAGCCCTGATCCTGGTGAAATGGGTGAAATGGACCCTCTGTGGCCTGTGCTCATGGACTTCCTTCCTGGACCTCCTCCAGGGTCTAGAACGGCCTTTCGTTAGATCTGCGGGGTTCACGCCATCATGCCCTTATCCCTTCCTCGAAGGCTATCGTCTTACACAGTCACACACCCCTGTTCCTGTCCCCTGACTGCTCCACTGTTTCTTTGTCATCTACTGCTCCCCTAGACTCGACTCCAGGGGCGATTCGGCTTTTCTGGTTTATCACTGTTGCCCTGCACTCTCAGGGCTCAGTTATCTGAGTACGCTGAATGAATGAATGAATGAACAAATGCATACCACACGTTTACCACCAGGCTTGGAATCATGGCTCTGGATTTGGGTACATTTTACAGCACCAGGCACCCAAGGGGTGTCTTCCTGGGGTGGCTGCAGAGTGGGCGGTTCTGAAGCAAGAGCTTCTAGAGCTGGTGACCTTGCTGTCCCTAGGGCTGTGGTAGGATTGGGGGCTCACAGAGTGGCTGCTTTTCCCTGTGTTTGTGTAGGTGCCTGCTTCTCAGTTCCATCTGTGGCTCCCGGGCCCTGGCACAGGTCCCTGCTCTGAGCTTGGCGCTGCTTTCCCCTCTGCTTCTCCTCGTTTGCTGACTGCAACGTGCACAATGAGGAAGGTCCTTCCCATGGGGTCCCCTTCCCTTCCTGTGTCTTGGGCCTGTTTCCCGGGAAGGTATTACTCCCTCTGCTAAGTGGTGTCAAAAGCGTCTGAGGGACTCCAAACTCCTCCTCAGGCTGATGGCGAGCTGGTGTAGACAGAGGTGTTTCCAGCCTTTACCCAGCCCTTCTACTCACGTAATTTTCCCAGCAGCTCCAAGAGCAGCCAAGGCCCAGCTGAGGTTTTTGTTTTTACCAGAAGTAAATACAAAGAAATGTTAGTAACTTGCTGAGTCACCAAAGGTGTGATGAGAGTCGGGTATGCTGCACCCTCCTGCCGCAGGAGGCCAGGGTAACCCCGTCCTGTCTGCAGATGTGGGGGACACTCCGTGAGAGCCCTGAGGCTTTGCTGCCAATAGCAGGTGGTCGAGGAAGAGGTGACGGGGATGTGGAAGAAAGCCTTATTGAAGCTGGTGCGAAAGGGAAAGAGAGGCCAAAGCAGACCCAACTGTGGCCTGCCAGGTCCCCTGCTGTGGCCTGGTGGCTTCCGGACGTGACAGCCCAGCCGTGGTCCTGCTGGACATCCGTTTCCTGGGAGACTTCTGGGAGGCCTGGGAGCCCTGGACCCTGGTCCATAGGATGCGTAATTCTCAAGCCATGTTTTCATTTGAGAGATGCTAATTGTGAGTGTGGGCTCCTTCCCTGTGTTTCTGTAATGAGGGGATGGATTAGTGTGGAAGGAGAAGTCGGTCTATTTTTCACATAGCTCTAGAATTTTACTGCTCAAAGGCACGCTGGAGCCAATCTCCTTGAAAACGCTCATTTAAATGGTGGGGAAGGGGAGTGATCACTTACCGGGTTGGAGTGTTCTTCTGGGGTGATGACGCGTGCTGACCTAGAGAGAGCTGGTGGCTGCACAACATTGTGAATGTGCCAGTCGCCACTGATCCCCAGGCTTTGAAATGATTATTTGTATGTTATGTAAATTTCACCTCAGTTGCAATAATAATAATGATAATAATAAAGTCCTTGACAGTGGAAGAGGCTGCTCCTCCAGAGCCGTCAGCTCCTCCTGCTGGGCTCCCAGATGTCTGGGTGTGCCTGCGGCGTCCCAGGGCCCTGGACCTCTTCAAGCCGCGGGGTGCAGGGACTCCTTAAGTGCATGTGCCATTTCTCAGCACCTCCACTCCAAGCTCCTTTTGGAGGCAGGTAGAGTGTGGATTTTAAGAGTATCAGAATGTCCAATTCATGCCTCATTTTAGAATTTCAAAGAGAGACTTGGTTATTACCAAGTCAAGGAAGGCGTGAATAGATTATTCAGGATCAAGACGCCTTCAAAGTCCTTGTTCACTGTTGGCCCAAATAACGTGTGACATCCATTCACTGATCCTGTTTTAGTTAAAAATTGGCCTGGCTGTGGGTGTGGAAACAAAAATCTCAGGACACCCAAACTTGTTATGCCAAAGGAAGGGGGAAGCCTGGAGCCTGAGTCATGTGATGCCGGGTCCATGTAGATGGCTGCCACTGGCAGGATGCCTCGGGCCAGCTCCCCGAAGGGAGGTGGAGGCCACAGCCGTCGGTCCAAGTGCCCCATGGATCTTTCACAAGTACTCTCTGCTGGCCTCCCATAATCAAGGACACGCCGATCGTAACTTCACGTGTGCAGCCAGCTCCTAAAGCTCGAGTCTGTTCCATTCCATGCTGATCAGCCCTCTACAAGCCTGTCTTCGCCGGCAGGCCGACGACAACACGAGATCAGGTGTTCCTCCGCATACCTGGAGAAGTCTGCAAAACGGATTCTTCCTTCACTCCCTTTCTCTCTTCTAACATTTACCTTATGCAAAGTGCAGATTTACTGGGTGCTAACTGAAGTCTCACAAGAATGTCACCATTCACCTTACCTCAGTGTATACATACTAGACCTCTTGTAAGCCTCCTTGGAAAAACAGCCACATCTGTGTCTGTGGCTCGAGTTTTTCCTGGACATGCCCGGAAGCTGACAGAGTAAACCTCGGTCGATCGAGATTTTTGCCTCAATCGCTTCTTTCAGTTACAAGGCCTGACGGTTGTTAAGTGTGTCCGGGAGGATGTTGGGGACCAATTTCAAAAATCAAGAAATTCTCAGCTGGCAAAGGGGGCTCCGCTGCCTTCCACCCTTCCCCCACCGTCAGTCCCAGCCGTCCAGGGCGCCGCCCCCGACTGTCTCAGGCAATAGCGAGCGCCCTGCCCTTGCCATCCATGGACTTTTTTTTCTTTTTGAGACAGAGTCTCACTCTGTTGCCCAAGCTGGAGTGCAGTGGCACAATCTCAGCTCACTGCAACCTCCACCTCCCAGGTTCAAGCGATTCTTCTGCCTCGGCCTCCTGAGCCACCGTGGACTTTCTCAGCCATCTGGGGTGTGGCCTGCTGTGCCCCTGTGTCCCACTCGCTGCCCAGGGACAATGCTTCAGGGCGGCCTGCGACTGGCTCAGCAGTGATGCCCTCTCCTAGGAGGGTCAGGCCCTGGCGTCCTGCCCGAGGTGCCGGAAACACACTGCCTGTGTTCAGCAGCTGGAGTTAAATTCCAGCTCCCCGGGGTGTGGTGGGAACAGGCTGCCCTTGGCCACCACTATGGGTGGCCCACGCCCCACACCGTCCCCATGTCTGGAGCTCACAGGCCCTCTTGGGAAGGGGACAGCAACAAGAGTTGGCTTCAGAATGAGCAACCGGCTCAGGACTTCGCCCTTCAGAGGCCCTTGGATCTGCTCTCAAAGGCAGGGCCTTTTGGAACTCATGGGACAGGGAAGCCCATGTGGTGGCAGTCACCCCAAACTCAGTGAGGGGCACCACCGGGTCCCAAATGGACCGTTGCTCCTCCTGACTCAGGCCCTGGGCTCTCAGCCAGGACTCCTTCGGTTCCTGCTTCCATCCCAATGAGTTGTCATTCTGCGGGGCCACAGGGCGGGCCTCCCGGGCACATGGCCAGTGCAGTCACACAGTGCCTGTGCCCCAAAGGGTCATGTGGGTTGAGTGCTCCATTGTCACTGTGTGGAGATTCTGAGAAGTGCTCTCTGCATCTGTGGTTTGCAAGGAAAGTCCAGGGGACGATGGAACCAGCACTGGGGGACTGGAACCTCGGCTTTTACGTCATTGTGACTCCACCACCTCCCCGGGACCGGCCTAGGTTGTGCTTCCCTCCCCACCCTGGGAAGTGACCTGCCTACTGCCCATGGTGTCTCTGGTGGGGCTGGCACCTGCCCCTGCCTTGGCAGATGGTGCTACAGCCCTTCCACTGCCCCCCAGGGACCTGGGGTGTCCTGTGCAGAGGCTGTGGGTCAGTACGAGGCTGTGGGAAGGGAGGTGGCCTGGCGTGTCAGAGTTCTGTGGGGGACAGCCCTGGTGCCTTGTGGCACAGCCTGCAAAGAATGCAGTGCCCTCGCGCCTGCTTCTCACCCGGCCCCACGGTGCTCTGCTGAGTGGAGACAGGAGCGAGCATTTGCAAAGTCCCGCGGCCATTTAGTGGTTTTATGGCTGTTGAATGAAATAATTTAAAAATCAGGGCTCATTTTTTTCAGTTCATAGTTTATCAAGCAATTTAGATTTCTTGGGTTTTACAAGCTGGCGATGGGAAGGCTGGCTCTGGTCCCTCCTGGTCTGACCGAGACTCACAGTACAGGAGCCACCAGACACCTGTGCTCCCGGCAGCTCTGGGACCCTGAGGTGCATTCACGGAGGCGAGCTTCCAGGAGTAGCTTTCCTATGCACAGACAGGCTGGAGAGCTGGAGTCCCACCTTGAGCTCTTTCCCTGGCCCTGTCACAGCTTGTGTTTCCATCATCTCACATTTTTTGTCAACATGAATCGAGGGTCTAGTGACATACACTAGGTGCACACGTGCGTGACAGGCAGAGCCACGTTTCCATGACAGCAAGTGTGTGTGTCTCAGAGCTGGTTGTTTGCCAATGGAAATCTCAGCTATGCTCACATGAGGGTGTATTTCTATATGAAATCATACACCTTTTCCCTTAAAAGTCATGATAAAATCCTCCTTTCATGAATCAAGGTAAATTTCTGCTCAGTTGCTTTAAAAAAATAGCTGTGTGTATACTCTTCGTTTTCAAAAAGGATCGACTCTCCATTTCAAAAGGTATTCTCAGGGTTTAGCTCAGAGGTTCAGAAATGAGGAACTGTTCTTCCTTTGTGAGCTGTGGGAGATGTAGTCCTTAGTTCACTGAGTTAGGGGAAAACAGCTACTGCCACCTCAAGGCTGCTGTGCTCAACGCTGGCTGATGGCTATGGGGTGAGGAGGGTCCACTCTGGCCCACCAGCCCTGGGCCTCTGACTAGATGACACCTCAGAGGAGACAGCTCTGGAGAGGCAGGGGGCAGTGAATGCAAAGAATTTTGTTTATGGAGAAAGCCCTCTGTGCATTCTGCAATGACACTGTGCCATTTGCATCGTCCCTCCCTTGTTCAGCCCATGGATGCCAGAGCTGCACGCCTGGGGCCAGTCTTTAGGAATGGTAGCCAGCAGGGGCTCGAGACAGCTGGGACCACCAGTGGGAGGGCTGGCCTGGTGCTTGGAGCCAGGTCAAAGAAAGAGGGGAAGAGGGAGGCTCCTGGGAGCGTGGGCCTGGGAGGGGGAAGCACTCGGTGGAGGGGCGGGATGGGCCAGCGCAAGCTGAGTGTGCCCCATGTGTGAGAAACACACTTCATCCACTTGGTGTTTTGGGAAATTTCTTTTTAAGCAGAAAATTTTTACATGTATAAATAATTTCCCATTAAAAAAGAGCGAGCCAATCTGCAATCTGGTGGGGCATGCAGATGCCCCCACAGCCAGGCCTGTTGCTCCTGTGGGCTTCTCTGCAGAGCTCCGGCAGGAGGCGCCTCAGAACTGCGGGATGCCTGGGCGCTGTGTCTGACCTTGGCACTGCTGCGGGGAGGGGTCCCCACGTGAACTTCGGCAGCGCGCCATCGTGGAGAAAACGCGCACCACGCACATTGGGATGGTAAGTGTTCCCAATAAGGAAGCGTGAAAGCCTGGACCCCGCCGTGCAGTTCCCTCCGCCACCATGTGTCACATCTCCTAGTCAATGGCAAATCTCGGGATATCCTTTAAACGGCGTGATTTATAAGGTATCCAGATGGCCTCGGCTTGGCCTTCTATGCAAACAAGGGCCTGAGAGGGAGGCCCCTTTTCTGCTGAAAATGGTCTGTTCTCAGCTGCAAGATTCTGAATGTGTCCAAACCCGAGGAAACCCCAAACACACAACACTATTGGGAAGTTTCCTTTTTTAGTGTAATGGAAATGTGAGCAGAAATAACCAACATGCTCTGAGTGTTTTGAGGTTTTTTTTAAACTTTTTATTTCAAAGGACAGATAGGTATTTTGCTAACCACAACTGAAAAAAAAAACAGCCAGAAACAATCGGAGGTTGTCTTAATAAATAACAAAACGCCATTTATGTTTCTTAAACGTCATCTAGCACAATCCACATTTTAAATAATAGCCCCCTCTGCTGCTCTGTATTCAAAGCAGCCCCAGGTGCGTGTGTTGTGGAGTGAATCCAGTTCTGGGCTTGGACCAGCCAATCCCAGTGCCGGCGGGGAGGCCGCTTCCCACGCCCCTGCCGTGCCCCCGTGCCCCCAGCTGAAGCAGTGCGGTGGCCCCGGAGGGCAGTGGGAATGCCAGGGACTGGGATGACGGTGACTTCAAGGTGCTCTGTGGCTGGCACGCCTGGGTGCCTCCAGCCGGAGGGGTTTCCTGCCTCCTCACCCTTGGCTTCTCCAGTTAGTTTTGAGGCCAGTACGGAACATTGGGATTGCTGGAAAAGCCTCTGGGGTGACGTGGCGGGCCTGAGCTCCGTCTTGGTTTCTGACCACGGTTGTCACCCTTCCTGCCGTCGTGTGGCACCGGCTCTCTGAGCTCCTCTGCTTGTCAGCGCTGTCCGGTGGGCTCCGGTGTCCTGTTTTTCCACCCAGCACATTCAGGTTCCGTGAAGCCATGGCCTGCATGGCCCTCACTCTGATGTTCTGTGGCTGCGGTGCCTGAGAGGGTCGCGGCTACCTGTGCCCCCCACACCCGTCTGGCCTTGCTGTCACGTGCACATTTGGGCGGCTGCACAGGCACACGCCTTCGAGGCCAGGGCCGGCCGGGTCTTCGGTTCTCTGGCTTGGCTCAGGCGGCAGTTCCTGCAGACTTTTCTCACTGCTGTTCAGCTCTACGTCTCGTTGAAAATAGCACCAGGAGTTCTCAGGTTGGCTTCTGTGTCTTTTCCAGGTGCGTGTGCAAAAGGCAAAGGGAAGTCACTGTTTCTGTGTGGGGCCCTTTATCTGAACTGTCCTTGAAAGGCAGTTGTGAAGGGTAGGCCTAGACCCCCTCCACGGGACCGGGGGGTCACTGTTCCTTAAATCTGAAAGAAAGGATGAAAGAACAGCTGCTCTAACAGCCGGCAGTGGCTCAGCAAGAGATGCTAAACTTCATGCGGCACATGCAAATCCCGTGGGGAGCCAGTTGCCCTCCAGTCCAGCGGGGACTCCCCTCCTACAGGGTGATGGATGCTGGATAAACCCTTGTACCATTCCCACAGCCTCCCGGGGCCAGGAAGGAGCAAGGAGGGAGGAAGGGAGGGAGGGAGGAGGCGGGGAGAGCAGGAAGGCAAGGAAAGCTCGGGGGCTGCCGCTCACACAGAATGCCAAAGACACAGGTCCCTCACATTTCTGCTCAGGTTTTGAGATTACCACCAACCCACAACAGAGGTATTGATTAGAGAAGAACAAGCAAGGGTGAAGGTGGCGTGCCATGAAAAGGTAAGCCATGAGTTTCCTTTTCCTTCTTTTAGGAAAATCCAGGTGTGGAAGGGAGACAGGACAGAAGGCACCCTGGAGCCGGGGACGGGGTCCGAGTGGGACTTACGGAACTTGGTCCCCTGTTGCTGACCCTGGGCAGCTCAGCTCCTTATGAATGAGGCGGATCAGGAACTGCACCGAAACAAAGGCGACACCACCTGTCACCGGCGCTGAAGCAGCACCAGTGGTCACCGTGAGGACCCAGCTGCAAGGCCCAGGCGGGTGGCTCTCTCCCTGCAGCATCTTCCCTGAGGACGCCTCCCTGCAATAGCAGGGGGTGAGCATGCCCAGTCTGAGCCTTGGCGCCTGTGGGCAGGGCTGTCTGATGAGGACCCACGAAGAACCAGACGTGCCCGGAAAACGAGGCTTTTGGGAAAGATGCAGCCTGAACTACTTCTGGGTTCAAGGCATGTTTAGAATAAAATTCCAATCACAAAATGACCACAGTGGAAAAAAGAAAATAAACACACGAGGCCCACCACGCTGGTGGCCTGGGGTGGACTGCGGGCCTCTCGGGTGACTCTAAAGCCAGGCCAGCATCTCCTCCGACGCCAGCCCTGGGGTCTGAAGAGGCTGCCACAGGACAGCTGCATGCCACTGGCAGCCCCTCGGAGGCCAGGTCTGGTGGGGCCCAGGGCTTTCCACCAACGTCACATCCCAGCCTCAGCATTCTCCTGACCCAGAGCTTTAGCTCCACGCCCGTCACATGTTAGAGGGCTCAATGCCAGCTTGCAAATCCAGACAAGTGACTGTGCTACCCCCGATTTCACTAGTGCATTTGCATTTGCCAGTGTGGTTCCAGTCATTCCCCAAGCGTGGCATCAACCCACAGGAGGGCTCTCAGAGGGCAGCAGATGCCCTCAGACCCAGGATCACTGGGCCAGGGGAAGCGGGGAGGGGGTACTGGAGGAGGGTCTCCAGGGGCTACTTAAAAACCACACACATAGCTCCACCCACAAGCCTCAGGCCAGAGCGCTAGAAGGCAGAAACTCCTGTATTTTCTTGGGTGCTTCTGGTTCAAGTAGGAGGTTAGCAGTCCCTTGTATGAGGTGAGTTCCAGCTGGAGAGAACAGGGCCCCCTCCTACAGGTAAGATGCACCCAGTCGCTTGTAGCATGAATGGTGTTTGCAACAATTAGGTGGTAAAGGCTGTGGGAATGCAGCCAGGTGCTAACGGTGCTGGTGGCTATAGTAAGATTTTTGTTAAATAAATCCATCTGCGTGAATCCGAACCTCTAGCTCCAGCTCCTGGCACAGGATTGCTGTGTTTCAGCCGGTACCTTACCCACATCTACATCCTACCAAGTGCGATGTGTGAACAGTGCCAGCCTGAAGAGGCCTACGATTACAAAAAGCCAATCATTAAGAGAAAAAGGTGAAGAATTCAGTGGCAAGTGTTATTTGTGGTATGGGATGAACGGTCAACGTAACAGTTCTGAAGAACAGAGATCCGATTTCAAAACATGCCCAAGTGCTTGGCACGCGCGTGCAAGAATGACCAACAAGGAGGGGCCCTGCCAACTCCAGGAGCCCAGGCGACACGCACTGCAGACCTGAGGCCTTCCACCGTGTGCTGAGGCGGTCCTGCAGGCCCACAGCCAGCCATCAGTGTGTGTGATGAGGCAGCAAGCATGGTGCCCTCCAGCCCCCAGGACACCTGCTCAGATCACAGAGGTTCTCAGCCCCAGACTTGGGAGGAGGCACTTGTCTGTTTTGGAGAGATGATACCAAAAACTGTGTTGATCAGGGAAGAGAAAAAGGTACGTCTAGTTTCTAGGTTTGAAAAGCCCAGTGGGAGCTCGTGGGCCGGCAGCACATCCGGTGCTGTTCCTTCTCCCCTGTGACAAGCCCTGTCGCCCGTGCTTCGGCTTTAGGTCTCTCTCTTCCAGTGCAGTGAATCCAGCTTCCTCTGGTTATTGTTTACCTGTCGTGTACTTTCCCATCCTTTGCTTTCGTCTTCAGAATTCTTCCAGTGTATCAGGTGTGCTTCTTGTAAATAACCCGTGCCTGTATTTTTAAAAGCAACTTGACAATGTCTGCTCCTGATGAGCTTCATCCACTTCCAGTTACCGTGTTGCTGGTATGCTGGAATAATTTTCATCCATGTCGCTATGTATATCTATATTTACCCTGTTTTTCTATGCTTCGCCTGACCCCAGTTCTCTTGGATGAAGTCTTCATTCCCCTCTATTGCCTTGATGTTACACACTCTATTGCTATTGACTTGATGATGTAAGAACTGCAGTGTGCTGGAACTCTGATTGTCCCACTTGTGTCTTACATTTTAGTTATCCAGTATTTCAGTTCTTTTTTATATTGCCCAAATTAGTCATTATTGCTGTTGTTTTAAGAGTCAGAAAGCTTTTTCTGTAAAGGTCTAGACAGTAAATATTTCAGGCTTTGCAGCCATATGGTCTCTGTTGCACATTCTTTTGTTGATTTTTTAAAGAAATCTTTAAAAATATGAACCATTCCCAGTTGGAGAATTATACGAAAATAGGCCACAGCTGGTTGGCCCTAGTTTATATGGTCAGTACTCACTTAGATTCACCCTTAGGAAGAGCACTTTTTCTGTTTGCCTCTCTCCTTGCATCTCAGACTCCCCTCCTGGATCTACCTTCCTTTTTTGTTTTTTGTTGCTGTTGTTGCCTAGGCTGAAGTGCAATGAACCGATCTTGGCTCACTGCAACTTCCTCTGCCTCCTGGGTTCAAGCGGTTCTCCTGCCTCAGCCTCCTGAGTAGCTGGGATTACAGGCACTTGCCACATGCCTGGCCAATTGTTTGTATTTTTAGTAGAGATGAGGTTTCGCCATGTTGGCCAGGCTGGTCTTGAACTCCTGAACTCAGGTGATCCACCCGCCTTGGGCACCCAAAGTGCTAGGATTACAGGCATGAGCCACTGTGCCTGGTCCCTTCCATGTTTAAATACATTGTTTAGCAATTTTTGCTGGGAGCACCTTTGGTTAAACACATTTTCACTTCACCCTTATTCTTTGTCTAGATACAGATAAATTTATCCAGCTACACAATCCTAAGCAGTTTGATTCCTGAATCTAAGAATGTTTGTATTTCATGTATATGGAAAATTCTCAGCTATTTTCTCTTAAAATATTGCTTCAACTCTAGTCCATTTTCTTTCTCTGAAATTCCTTTCAGATATTAGGCCAGCTCATTTGGTCCTCCATTTGATATTTAATTCCTCTTTAATATTTTCCATCTCTCTTTTTGTGCTGAATTCTGGATAATTTCTTCATATCTATATTTCACTTCAGTAATCTTCTCTTCAGCTGTATCTAATTTGCTTTTCTAACCCATCCATTGAGTTTTTTCCAGGCTAAAGATCACAGTTTTCATTTCTATAACTTCTGTTTGGTTTTTCAAGCCTGCTCTGTCTTTTTGAGTGTCCTGTTCTTTTTTTCATGAGGTCAGTTCCTTTTTCTATGTCATCAGTCACATTGTATATATTTATTTTTAGTTTATTTAAGTATTTTATCTGCAGTTTTGGGGAGTCCAATTCCACCATTTTTATGTTTGTTACTGTCATTCAAAGTGGATTGCTTCCTTATGTTTCATAATTTTGGATTGTGAGCTCATCTTTAGTAGGGTGGTAGCTACAGAATTCCTGTGCTGCAGGGTTGAGATTTGTCCCTGTTTGCTTCTGCACAAGAACCATGTATATCACTGCCTACAGACCAACTTTGTTCATTTTAAGTATATTTATATATGCTCAAAGATTAAGGCTGACTGTGGGCAGGTCTATGGTTAAAAATTCTCAGGGGAGATTTTCCCCCCGATCTGGCTAAGCTGGGTAGATTCCCATTGTCTTCTTGTGCCAGTGTGCAGATGTCATCTAGTACACTCTTTCACTGCAAACATGGCCCTTCCAGGGTCCTGGCTCCATGAGGAAGTCTGCAGTTCCAACTCCTCATCTTGTGCCAGCCTAACACCTTGTCTCTTACCCTGTGTGGGCACAGCCACCCCAACCCCTTGATTCCTGAGACTGGCATCACTCCTGGACAGCTCTATCATGAGCTTGTGTATTTATGTTGCCTTTACAATTTGGGCTCTCAGGGAATTCCTTTACTTTCTTATGAGTTTGGCTGTGCCTCAAAACAGTTTTCAATATATATTACTGTGTATTTCTGAAGAAGGTATTCCAGATTCTCTGAACAGTTGTAATGATGGGAATGTTACTGCTAACTAGTGGAACTACATTTGGAGGCTTCAGTAGAAACCTCTGGCATTAAACCCCCACAAATAATCCAAAGAACAGCCATTTAAACCTAATAAGTTCATAGGCTGAGAGCTGGTATTTGATTTTGTATGTGGTACGGAAACTGGGTTTTAGAATTTCCTGGAATTAAAATATAAGACTTCCATTTAATTGAGTGAGTTGATATTTCTACAATTTTCAACTCATTTTTATTGGGACCAGCCTAAGGTTATGCCTGGTGGAGTGAGAGGAGAGACACAGCTGTGGGTCTGGGGACTGCGTGCCAGATGACTTGTGAAGATAAGCATATGTGCCTCTCACAGGTGCACATCTACGTGACTGTGACATCATCACTGGTCTTCCCTACCCAGAAGAAAACCTCAAACTTTCTCAACACAGGAGGGGACAGGAAGCAGGAGCCCAGAGGAAAGGGGGCGGAAGCCAGATGGCAGCTTGCTATCTGCACTGGAAGCCTCTTTGCTCCTTTATTCTCTCCCATCCCTTCAGGTGGAAGAAGCTGGGGCTGCTCCCCCCATGTGACAGCATGGCTGCAAGAGGGACACCAGGACACTGATGACCACTGGGAGGCTGGGCTCTGTGTATCATCTGCTCTAATTCCGACAACAGTCTTGTCGCTGGATGCCATTATCATGCCCATTTTGAAGCTGTGGAAATAACCTGCCCGAGTCACACACATGACAGGTGACAGACAGGATCCAAGGTCATGGAACTCCATGCTCCTGGCCTTTGTGCCATCCTGCCCAAGGCTGCAGAGCAAGAGGTTGTCCTGCTTGTGGTTCTGACTTTTCTTAACCAGAGACAGAAGGGGCTTTAGACCATGCATACTTAGGAAAGCTGGGGAGGCCCAAACCTCTGCTAACTCAGGAATGCACGGGAGAAAGTTCCACCAGTGTTTGGCCACATTGCAGAGATGCGCACTGAAGGTGGCTTGGATGAAAGCACGAGGACTTACCAGTAAGGCACAGGCGTCGGCGAACATCAGCATGTAAAACACATTGCTCCAGCCGGACGGGGAGATGAGCCCGGCCAGCAAGGGGCCCAGGGCTGCTCCTGGAACCAGGCAAATGCACACACAGTGCTAGTTAGAAAAGTCCCAGCACATGACTAACAGCCACACAGAATGGGCTCAACAGCTCACTCACAACAAAAGGAAAACGTACAAAATGACACTACCTCAACCTGACCAATCAGGCTGGGAGTGGGCAAAAGGCCTAGCATAGGCTGAGCCTTCCAAATCTGAAAACCTGAAATCCAAAATGCTCTGGAAATCTTAACTTTCTGAGCACTGACACTCAAAGGAAATGCTCACTGGAACATTTCAGAACTGGGATTTGAGATGCTCAACCAGTATAATGCAAATATTCCACAGTCTGAAAAAACAAAAACAAAACACCATAACCACTTAGGTCCCCAGCACTTCAGATAAGACGCCCCACCTGCACTACTCAGCACCGGGAAGGCGAAGCTGCACAGCCTCTTCCCAGAACCATCCTAAAAATGCTTGTGGACATTGCAATGTTCATTCTCCTCAGCCAACACTCCTGTTGTTTTCTCAAATACACTGTACAGAGATCTGAATTCAATGCACAATCTTAGATATTCTCATGCTATAAAAAATGTAACGGGGTAAACTTTGAGTCGGATCTGTAGATACTAACACTCTTCCCGTGCACACTTCCTGGTCTGATCATTGCACCGTGGTCTTGTTAGGGAATTCCTTGTTTTTGGAAGTACTTGGTGAATAGTTATGAGTAAAAGGGCTGCATGTGTACATTTTACTCTTAGTGGCTCAGAAAAATTACGCGTGTGTGTGTGCATGTATGTGTGTGTAAAAATACATAACAGGTGCATGATGAACCATGTGTACTGAAATGTCTGAATTCTTTGTACGATTTCTACAACTCTCTCAAAGTCTGAATTTATGTCGAAATTTTAAATGATGAAAACAAAATCAAGTATCCCACTAAATGCCCAAGGACTGCTGTTTGAATGTGTTTTCCTAAGAGGGGCTGAAATGAATTCCGATGCACATGTAGGATGGCTGGTCTTGGTAAAAAGCAGGAAGACTTTCCAGCAAGCTATGAACTGATCTTTAATCTCTGAGCGGGAAGAAACCCAGCATGTTTCATGCCCCAGACACACCATGTTTCCAAGTGCTCGCGAAGTGCTCTCGCTGCTTCATTTCCCCAGGAGCAACTGTATGCAACGTTTTTAAAATTCTCGGAACTTCCAGGTAACATGCTCAGCTACTCATGTGTTACCTCCACGCCTCCCAAGAAACGTGAAGCGTACATCACTGAATTTTAAAAATGATAAATCCTCCAACCGGAGGGCACAGAGTGTTGGAAGACGCATGTAGAAGGGCTGACAGCTAACATGGCCTCCAGTGATCCCTGCTCCTCTGAGCATCAGGAGACGGCACAGGGACGCCTGGAGCAGAGCCAGGCTCAGCTGAGCACACGAGACAGAGGAGGGGACGGCAAGAAATGAGGAGGGCAGGGGGAAGGGAAGGGAGGCAGCAAGAGGAAAAGGGCACATGGGTTGGGTCTTTTATCACAAACTGCTGGCTGCATTCCCCTTGCCACACCTCGGATCCCAGGTCTCTTTTCTCGTCCTCACTGATCCAGAGACTCCTCCTGACCCCCGCGCAGGAGAGCACAGCTTAACCTGTGGGGACACCGGGCCCAGCATGGGGCAGCCATACCCACCCAGCAGGCAACAGGGGATCTGGGAAAGATGCCAGCATCCACCAAGCAGCCACCTGTGGTCCCGCATGACATCAAGGGTGCCGGCAGCTGGGCCACACTCCCCTGGGCACTGAGGGAGTCTCCTCCAGGTCCTGCTGGGTCACACTGCTTGGCGACCAGCAGCCGGCATGCTGCCTCCTACAGAAAGACTCTAAGCCACTAGGCAGGGCCCCTTCTTCAATGTGAAGTGAGGAAGGGGCACCCAAGTTCTGCCCTACATCTGGGGAACCCTCAATGCGAAAGCAAGCACACTGGCAGGAGGAACCCTGGAGGAGAAGAAGGTGTCAGGGAGAGGGACAGTCTCAGGAGGAACCTGGAGGAGAAGGCATCAGGGAGAGGGACAGTCCCAGGAGGAACCTGGAGGAGAAGGCGTCAGGGAGAGGGACAGCCCCAGGAGGGACCCTGGAGGAGAAGTAGATGTCAGGGACAGGAGCAGTCCCTGGAGGAACCCTGGAGGAGAAGATGTCAGGGACAGAAGCAGTCCCAGAGGGCGCAGCAGCCCCAGACAGCCACAGAAGATCAAGTGGAACCTCAGGACACCCCATTTTTGTAGCTGAAAACCTGTTATCAATTTCACATGATTCAATCTAACATGAAATAAAACAGGTGCATTAAAAGGGCAGAGGAACATCAGTGAACATTGAAGTGTGGCAGGAAAAGTAACATCGGTGGCACAAAGGTGGAAAACACAGTCATGACTTCCCTGAGGAAGTGTAAGAACAGGGAGACGGGCAGAAGGGAAAGAAAGGAAAGTTCAAGGATTAATCCAGAAAAGCCTCCATCTGACTATGTTTTCCAGAAAGAGAAAACAAATGAGAAAATGGTAGGAAAACTTATCGAAGAACTAACAGGGGTCCATTTCCCCTAAAGTGAGGAGCATGTGTTTCCAGAATGAGGGGGCTACCAGGCGCCCAGGGGACGGGGTGAAGAAAGCCTCCAGGGGTAAGAAGGGAACCTGGGGATTTCTAAGAGGAAAAAGAGAATAGAAAGCAGAGGCTGCGGTCAGAGTGTCTGTGAAGGTGTCAGCCACAGCAACGGTGGCTGGAAGACGCAGGTTCTGCAGAGCAGGTGTTTGCCTCAGGCAAGAGCAGAATCCACACACCAGGCACTTGCAAGCTCGAAGAAGCCACCTCCCCTAACTCAGGGAGGGAGCTACCAGGAGGTGGTTCCCCACAGGAGTGGTAAACAGGGGTCTAGGCTGCAAGGGCTGTGATGCAGGCAAGGGAGGAGGGGACCCCCAACACAGTGGTGACAGGTGCTCTGGGGCAAGGCATGCAGCGGGCGGAGCGAGGCTGATAGCGTGAAAGGGGTGGAGCAGGCTGGGATGGCAACCACGGTGGAGGGAAGGAAATATACAGAAGGGGAAAAGATGGGAGGTTTACTTACCCTGGAAAAAACAGAATGTATCTATCGAAGGTGCATAATTACAGTGTCTTTCTTGGCTGGAAAGTGAAGGCCAATGTGACTGAGGAGGAGGAGGGTGGGCCATGTGGGGGCGGAAGGGGGCCAGGTCCCTTCTGCCTTAAGAGGAGCACAGCTGATGACGTTAAGGTGATGAACCAAGAGACATGAAGATACGGAGGGAAGCGGAGAGGCAGCTCCCAGCGCTGCTTCTACAGGAAGGGCTGGGCGGGGGGCGGCGTGGGGGTCTGCCACTGTACAACACGACAGGCCTGCAGGACTGTCTGGCTTCTAACACATGAAACTATGTTTCTAACCATGAAACTATGTTTCTAACCATGAAACTATGTTTCACTTTGATGGATACAAATCAACTTGAAAAAATGCAGTGCTCTGCTTAGCTGCTCTGCATGAAATGTACAGAAACGGCAGCCTCTGCGATGCTAAGCAGGGCGAAGGCACTGAGCACCCACACTGTGGACAGACCACGCGGCTCTCGGGAAGATGCAGCGGTGATCTATGCTCAGGCATGCTTCGCCTCCACCCGAGTCGGTGACAGGAAGTAGGCATGCAGGGCAATCCTTCGGAAAGGACTGGGCTGACATGGTGGCCCTCCCACTTGAGCCTGTGCTTTCGCCAGGCCGCACTCAGGGAAGAAACAATGACGGAGGGGTGGGCAGGCCTGAGTGCCGTTTCCATGGTGACCGCTGCCTGAGCGGGCAGTAGGCAGGGTCGGTGGAGCCTGGAGCAGTCAGGTTCTGGTCCAGCCTGCGGTGTGACGTAGCAGCCATCAGGGTGGGCACAGCAGCTCTGCGTATGGTCGGAGCTTGGTGCAGCTTAACAGAAGGCCAGAGGGGGTCCTGTGTGCAGGCCACTGTCCTTGTGAGTGGGCCAAAGGCGTTCAGAACTGCATGCCCCTTCCACCCGCTGGGGGACAGTGGTGGGCAGTGGCCTCTGCTTTCCTCTCATTTTGAGAAGAATACAAAGAAAAATGTGCTTTTTCACCTAGTTCATGATTTCCCTCTCTTTTTTTACTCTGACCCTCTGCTTTCAAGCAGCAGTCAGGATTGCCAGCAGAGCGCAATGTTAGCTTTAAGAGCAGGGTTTCCCAGCAAAGTCAGATGGAGTCGCAGACCGCGGGCCACTGCAGCACCAGGCCAAGAGAAGGCCATGCAGTCACAATGTCAATCAGAACCGAGCTCAGCCCCGCAGTCCCCCTACTTCCTACTGAGATGCCCAAGAGAGAACATCAGAGGGGTGACACCACCACCCCCCGATACACTCACAGCCCCTCCGGACCCAGTGAAATGAAGGACCAGCATTAAGGGCAGAGATGAGGCTGGTGTGGTCTCACTTTAGTGAACAGCAAAAGCCAAAATGTGGCTTTCCGAGCAATGGCCAGCCTGCCTGCTGCTTCTCAGAACAAGGCGGTGGGTCACATGAAGCAGCAACCCTGGCCCTGGAAATGGCAGCAGCAGCCTGGAGCTGAGGTTCCCACCACCCGGCTATGATTCTGGCCATCTGGCAGCAGCGCGTTCATTTCACCGGGATACAGCAAAGAACCAGGCAAATCCCGTCCTCCTGGGGCTTCTGTGCCAGTGGCAGAGACAGGAGACAAAGCCGAAGAGCGCACTGAATCCACTGCGGACATGGGAAGTGCTCCGGAGAAGGGCAGACCGGGGAGGGCCTGGAGGCAGGCTCAGAAGGCTG
The DNA here is from genome assembly GCA_031835075.1 of Saguinus oedipus. NCBI lineage: Eukaryota > Metazoa > Chordata > Mammalia > Primates > Cebidae > Saguinus > Saguinus oedipus. The sequence goes on from CM063186.1 coordinate 69,577,216, forward strand.
AGAACCCTGTGTCCCACTGCGGACATGGGAAGTGCTCTGGAGAAAAGCAGACCCGGGGAGGGCCTGGAGGCAGGCTCAGAAGGCTGAGAACCCTGTGTTCTCAGCAGGGTGGTCCCAGGCAGTCTTGCTGAGAGGATGATATTTGAGCAAAGACTCAATGGCATGAGGAAGTGAGGCACAAGGTCACCTGTGGGGACCTTTCCAGGCATGGGGTGTGGCCAGAGCAAAGACCCTGCAAAGGGGCCAGCCTGGCCTCTGGAGGAGCAGCAGAGAGCCATGAGGTGGGAGGGCTTTGACTTCTGCATCACTGGGACAGCAGTGGGCATCCAGAAAAGTGCTGTGATGTGTCCAGCCTGCTGGCACTGAGGCCAAGGGCAGCCAAGAGCAACATCAGCTTCCCCCACCAGCCAGTCGGAAGGCTCCAGCGCCAGGCTCTGACTGATGTGCGTTTACTGAGCCACCTTCGTCTAGCACACACTTGGCTTTACTGCTTTGAAACCCCTGGGCAGCAAGTGACACACCAGGTTGGGTGACACTCCAGGTTGGCACCCCAGGTCCTCCTGATTAGCTACGAGAGCCACACCAGGCAGCCCCCCAGAACCTCCCACATGTAGGAAGGACCCTCAGTGCCCTTGTGGGAGGACCCCGTGTGGCAGCGCCTGATCTTTCCCTGGCAGTCATGGCCATGGTGTGTGCTCCCCGCAAAAGGGCTCAGGGAAGGCCAAGGCCGCCTCAGGCTGCACGTGGGCGAGAAGCCTGGTGTTCGGCCAGTTCCTACCTGCCTGCTCCCTGAGGCAGGTGGGATGGGTTGCTTACTCTGCCACCTTTCTCAACTCCAGACTATGCCACTGAATTCTCTTCAAGCCTTTGATGATGCTGGTAACACCCAGAACTCTGTGCCTTTGGAACAATTGGTTTTTCTGTAATTTTAATAAGATTCTGTCTTTCTTGCGACAAAGGCGATAAATAATCAGTGGACCTGAGTTAGCCAACGGCCTACAGTTTGCCAACCACTGCCTCCGGTGAAAGCGTGGACACACGCAGCTAGTCACATGCCCGTCTCTCTCAAGCCACCCAGGCACGCACAACTGTCTCTGTGCACTGATGTCCCCTGCTCATCTGCTCATATTGTGAGAAGCCGGCCCACTTGATGTTATCAATGCCATTGGAACCCTGGGCACCTGTTCAAGAGCATGTGACAACGTGATTTCCCCTAAGACACCAAACCTCCCAGCGCTAAACCTCTCCACGCACCTACAGAGCCAGTTCCATCGATGATGGCGGTCACGGTGGAGAGGGCGTGCGCGTTACCCTTCAGGCTTTTATGAGTCCCCTAGAAGAGACGAACAGCAGATGTGGAGCTTGTCCCTGAGGCATTAGAAATCAGCCTAATCCTCTGTATCACCGTTTACTGAAAGTGCTCTGCAGAACAACTCAACATGCGGGGTGTTTCCCATAATTTAAACTCCACCCCAAGCTTGCCTTGGGGAGTTAAAATTTCAAGGGTTTTTAAGAGTCAAAAATCATCAGAAATGCTTGGGTCTAGTTATAAGAACTCTTAGGATTCTCTTCAAATAAAAAAACATTTGTTCAGCACAGTCCTGCTCCTCCCTGAGGCCCCAGAGCAGCCCACGTGAGGGGCAAGAAGATGCGTGACGCGCCCCTGCCCTGAGCTGCGCTGGCCTTCCTTCCCAGCCATGTCCACATGTCTGCTGGATTCCTCGACAGCCAGGGCCTTCCTGGGACTCCTGTCAGATGTCTCTGCAGGATCTAAAATTCAACATGATCGACAGCAAACTCCAGGGGAAGAAGGGAGAAGGGGAGAGCCCTTGTGCTCCGAGAGATCAGGGGAGCGGGCGCCAGGAGCTCCACTTTTGAAAAGGCCACATAGATAACTGGGGAAAAAGCAAACTAAGGACACTAGGAGGGGAAACAGCACCTGGAAGCCTAAAACCATAAAAACGAACCAGCGTTTGAAAATACACATGCCTGCGTATGTGTGTAATATGTATACAAAATACAGAAAAGCACGTGCAATATGAAAATCACCCAGAACCTACTTTTTTGAAGTCCAAAAATTAGGTAAAAGTCTCCCCTCTGCCTCTACCATGAAGGCTGACTACTGGTCTGGTGTGGATCCTTCCAGAATTCTCCATGCTCAGACACAAATCTGCACGCTCATGCACACCCAGGCAGTTTCAGGACACGCCCCACACAAAGGTGGCCAAGGCAGGGCGTGGCACCTGGATGAGGGGCGCCAAATCCCCCAGCGCCTCTTCCTGGCCCCTCTCTCTCTGCAGGGGCGTCTAAGACAGGACGCCTCTCCTGTCCCCTTGGAGTGAAAAGTACCTGAGTCAGAAGGACGGCGCCCAGGAGCCTTTGGTTGCACTGAACGATGAGTCTGGCGCCAACCTGCGTATGATTCTAGAAGGATGAGCAGGGGGCAGGTGCGGGAAGGGTGGAGACCATGACCTAGGTGAACTGCCAAAAATGTGCTTTTCCTAATGTTAACAGAGACCACCTTTGTCACGAATGGTGAATGGTGGGTGCCCGCAGGGCCGGTGTCTCCCGGCTCTACTCACCAGGTCGGCGGAGACGGCGGTTGTGATGAGTGCGTAGGGCCCGCTGACCAGGGCTCCGCTGAGCAGCAGCATGGCTGTGGGAGGCAGAGCATTGGAGAGCGGAAGTGAGTCCCCCCGAGAGCCCCACATCAGAGCAGCCAAGGTGGGCGCCTGGGGAGCACAGGGTGGGGTGCAGCAGCAGCAGCTTCCTCTAAACTTGTCTATTGAGGGTCTAAACAGAACCGCACCCTCCCTAAGACTCAGGCTCCTGGGCCCTCGGGGCAGCAGCGGCCGCCATGAGGGAGTGATCACAGGCCTGACGCTGGGCCTGAGCCTGCCGCCGCTTCGTCTGCAGCAAAAAGGCCTTCCTCTCCCTGTCCACAGCTGCTGCAGGTGGACCCCACCCTCTCTCTGGCCAGGTCACTTCCTAAACTCTCCTCGGCTCACTTTCCCAAACCAGTTCACTTTCCCAAACCTGGGCTCACACTCAGGTGAGGAAGCCTCTGGCCTGAGGGGTCACAGGACATTCTGCCTCCTCTCTTGTGGGCAAGCTGCCTTCTGGATACCATTCAGGGGACACACACATCCCCACTGCTGGCTCATGAGGACGGAAAGCACACTTCTAAGTGCAGGGGGCATCATTGGACAGCGCTGCCAGCAGGGTGTTAAAAGTAGTCCTCTGAGGTCATGCAGGCGCTCCTGGAAGGGCAGCTGACGAAGCCTGCTGGGAGGAGGTGGCTGGGGGACCACTTGCCCTGGCTTCTGGTGGGACCCTGTTCAGGTCGTACCACCAGGTTCCCAGCTACCTGACAGGGCCCAAGGGCCAGCCTGGGTTGCTCTCACCATCATGGGTACGGGTCACAGACTGTGGCTGCTTCACCAGCCCCACTGAGGCACCAGGAGGGGCTGCCCTCAAGGTCACATCTGGCTTCTCCCTGAGCGCTCAGGATCACTGCCCGAGACGAGGCTCACACTCAAACCCACAGACTGGCAAGACTCTGGGGAGACGAGACCCCGGCCTCTCCAGATGGCCTCACTCAAAGAGGGACACTGGACAATTTCAGCCACATCACGTGCTCCAGTTAAACCAGCTCAATGCACCTGTTGATTTTTATATTTCATCTTGCCGGTTGTGTGAACAAAAACGTGTGTGAAAGAAAAGCAGGAAGGCCTCCGTACTCACCGATGGTGGCCTCGAGCCCCATCTTGCTGATGGTGGAGAAGATGTAGAGCTGTGGACATGGAGACACAGGTCAAAACTACGCTGGCTGCAGCAGCACGAGATCCCCGGAAATCTACTTCTCAAAGCCCGGTGGGCGGGTCTCGGGCAGCCAACCCGAGTGGAAACCCCTAAAAAAAGAGTGAAGGCCACACTCCCTCCCGTCTCAGGCACTAAGCCTCGTCCCCGCCGCGAGCGCTTTGCACCAAGTACTCCAGGCAACCTGGGGAAATCCTGCAGGGTGCTCCCTCCACAACCCCAGGGTCAGGGTGTGGGCAGCCTTCCCAAGCTCCTCGTTTGACAGTCTGACTGCCGAGTCCTCAGGCTACCAACCCCGACGGCACTTCTTCACTCGGCAATCTTTCAGGGTCTGTGATGGGCCATGTCCGGGACCCCAAGATGGCTGAAAACCAGGCCTTGTTCTGGGGCTAGTGAGAGCCTTAGTGGACAGGTGGACGTGCATAGAGGCACGGGGTACACCGGCGAGCCTGTCACCTCTAACGTTACAATGATAAAAACAGTAACGAGGGGCACTGTTTCTAACCCACTGCAAGGTGCTGCTACTGACACCCTGTTTCCAGATGAGGGAACTGGGGCACAGAGGGGCTGTCAGCGCCCAAGGCCAGGAGCTGCGAAATGCTCGAAAAGTACTATGCACCATGTGTCATGATGGGAGGGGTCAACAATGCCTAAGAGGTGGGGGAGGAGCTTGTCTGGGGCAAGGGGCACCCCAATGAGAGGAGCAGCCTGCACAGCCCATGCGGAACCAGTAGCAGCTGCACATGTTGGGCACGGTGTCCAGGGAGGGGCTGGGGACAGGAGGCATGAGCGGGAATGAAGCTGGGCTTGTTGGGCAAGTGGAGCCCGGGCAGATGGGAGAGGACACTGGCTGGTGGGAGGACTGTGGGGGACTGTCTGCAGGCCTCGGGGCCCAGAGGAGGCAGCAGGGCTGACCGTGGGGGCAGCGAGCAGCAGCATGAGGCCACAGGTGGAGGCCCTTTTCTCCAGTCGGTCTGAGATCACACCTGCCAGGACGCCACCTGCAACGGAGAGGCAGGCTTCAGACACCGACGTCACTGGGCATGAGCCCACCATGAGGAAGTGGAGCTGCAGGAAACTGGAGAACGGTCTCTGCCTTTCCCAGGCCCCTCTCTCCAAGCATCATGGGGGCCGGTCTTCTCGCGGGCCTGACCTCCCCACAGGCCTCAGCTGGTTGCTGTCAGATTGAGAGAGGCTTGGAGGCATCTCAGGTTCAGGTTTGAGGCCAGCCCTGAAGGCCCTCTGCCTATGGAGGGACTACGGTGGAGCGTCTGTCACCTGCTTGGGAGGCATGCTGCTGCTTTTCTTGCTTCAGTTTTGAGATGGGGTCTCACTCTGTCACCCAGGCTGGAGTGCAGTGCCACCGCTGTGGCTCGCTGCGGCCTCAGCCTCCCAGGCTCATGCTGTTCTCTCAACCCAGCCTCCCAAGCAGCTGGAACCACAGGCTCAAGCCACCATGCCCAGCTATGTGTTTTTTTTTTTTTTTTTTTTTTTTTTTGTAGAGAGGGGTCTTGTTACGTTGCCCAGGCTGGTTTTCATAAAAAGAAGAGCTGAAGCCATCCTCCCACCTCGGCTTCCCACAGGGCTGGGATTACAGGCATGAGCCCTGAGCCCATCTGGCTGCTGTTTCTGAGGGAAGCTGTTCAAGAGCAGAGTCAGGGCCCCGAGGAGGGAGGGGAGACCATAGGAGCCCCCCACCCACAGGTGACGGTCTGACCCTCTGGGGCTGGGCCCACTCAGGGGATACGAGACCTTGGGGAACCCCGTTCCCTCTGAGCAGTGAATCAACTCAGAGATCACGCGCCTCGTGAAGTTCTTGTAGCAGCAGAGCACGTCTTCACCAACTCACCAAAGATCCCGCCCACGTCGAACAGGGTGGAGAGCTCCCCCGCTTGTTTGGCATCAAGGTGATCTATGAAATGACAACGGAGTGTGAAACAGTGAAGACCTGCACACATCACAGTGACATGCCACGCAGAACAGGACCCACGCCGGGGACTCTGGTTCCACACCCTTGATTTATACCAAGGAGCAGTTAGCAGTTAACTCGGATTTAGAAAACTAGTAACACAGAAAGGATGAAAACACTTTTAACCAAACACCGAGGGTTTCCCCTGCTCAGCTGAATTATCCCACCTTTGGTTCAGAGGCCCCCCCAGGGCCCCTCTACCATGAAGTTAGATCAACACATGACCTAAGGGGGGTGTGGAGGGCGCCTGGATGCTCCAGCCTCCTGTCACACGTGGCTTTAGAGCTGCAGGGGGCCAGAGCCCTCTTGTCCTGCAGATGAGGACACAGAGGCCTCCCAGCACCAGCTCAGGGTGCCCTCCACTAGATTTTGTACAAGTTCTGGGCTATTAGGTGGACTGAGCTGGCCGTGGCGTGAGAAAGGAGACCGGGCAGCATCTCCGGCTGCTGGTCGAACCCAGCCTTTCCGAATCCTCAATGACATGGACAGGAAACTGCTTTTTTCAAACAGACTGAAAGTCCAGCAATTCAAGACTCAAGTCTTGAAAACGTTACCCCGCAATCACAGGGGAAGAAAGGAAGAAGGCTGAGTGCAGCTCACCGGCCAAAGTAAGGCAGGGGTCACGAGGCAGGGAAGGAGCCTCAGGAGCTGAGGGCACGCCTGGCTGCCTCCCCACTCACTGGCATAGGGCAGGCCCTGCCCCTGCTAGGCTGGGGGACGGTCCCCTCACTGCCTCCTCAACTTCCCTCCCAGGTATTCAGCCTCCAGCCTCATGATCCCAGCATTCTCCTCTGGTGAGATCTGCATTCCCAGAATAGCTGGTCTGTGCCCCTCAGCCTCCCCGACTCTCAAAGGCCCCCTCTTTGAGACATTGCCAGAGCCTGCCCCTCCCTGATGGCCTGGTGTCTTCTCCTTCCTCTTGCTCTCCCTGCTCCCTGGGCTAACAGCCCTCCACGTGCTCCTGGACCATCCCCACTTCCTCTCAGCCAGGGTTCTGGTTACCCCACTCAATGGCCCCTTCCCTTAAGCACTGTTCGTCCCCTCTTGTCTGTCCTGTGGTCACACATGACATGGGGGGGGCATGTTACTATTTCACCAGCATGTTTTCTCATAATCTATAGCTGCAGCCACCATGGGATAAAGCACCACCACATAAAGCAAAGTGTCAGCCCTCCTAAGATTAGACCCTCCCTGAGGTTAGACCCTCCCTGAGGTTAGACCCTCCTTAAGGTTAGACCCTCCCTGAGGTTAGACCCTCCCTGAGGTTAGACCCTCCCTAAGATTAGACCCTCCCTGAGGTTAGAACCTCCCTGAGGTTAGACCCTCCTTAAGGTTAGACCCTCCCTAAGGTTAGACCCTCCCTAAGATTAGACCCTCCCTGAGGTTAGACCCTCCCTAAGATTAGACCCTCCCTGAGGTTAGACCCTCCCTAAGATTAGACCCTCCCTGAGGTTAGAACCTCCCTGAGGTTAGACCTTCCTTAAGGTTAGACCCTCCCTAAGGTTAGACCCTCCCTAAGGTTAGACCCTCCCTGAGGTTAGACCCTCCCTAAGATTAGAGCCTCCCTGAGGTTAGACCCTCCCTGAGATTAGACCCTCCTTAAGGTTAGACCCTCCCTGAGGTTAGACCCTCCCTAAGATTAGACCCTCCCTGAGGTTAGACCCTCCCTAAGATTAGACCCTCCCTGAGGTTAGACCCTCCCTAAGATTAGACCCTCCCTGAGGTTAGAATCTCCCTGAGGTTAGACCCTCCTTAAGGTTAGACCCTCCCTAAGGTTAGACCCTCCCTGAGGTTAGACCCTCCCTAAGATTAGAGCCTCCCTGAGGTTAGACCCTCCCTGAGATTAGACCCTCCCTGAGGTTAGACCCTTCCTGAGGTTAGACCCTCCTTAAGGTTAGACCCTCCCTAAGGTTAGACCCTCCCTAAGATTAGACCCTCCCTGAGGTTAGACCCTCCCTAAGATTAGAACCTCCCTATTTCCCAGAAGCCTTTTCCAGGTAAGATTATCAGGGATTTCTTATTTCAGGCTCCCAGAGGCGTTGCTTCTGCTCACTGGCTGCTATGAGCCAGAGTTCAACGTAGCCCACATTTAAATGCAGGCTGCCTCAGAACAGGGAGTACCCCACGGAACTGGTGGCCACGGCTGGGACACCAGTTGTGACATATAACATGTCAACCTTTAAGCCCCACAAAGGCCACCACTATGGCAATACAACTTGCATGTCTCAATTCTTTTTTGCCAAAGTTTCATCATATTGTTTGATTCAGAAGTGTGAAAAGTCAAAGCACCATTCATGGCCTTATTTCTAAGACACTAGAAAGCAGCAGACAGAAGACAGTTCAGCCCCAGTCGCTGAACTTAACGTGTTCTGGCCACGGATACTCACCCACATTCGTGATGTACAGTGGCAGCCAGAAGAGGAAGGTGTAGCTGACCAACTTGGCGAACAGCAGGCACAGCGAGAACTCGATCACGCCCTGAAAGAGAGAGTGGTCGGGCGTCTCCTCCAAACGTGCAGTCGGCAGGTGCGTGTAAATGACTTTGCTCCCATGACACAGCCTGGCTCTGGTCTGGCTTTGGCCGCTCCAGACACACATGGGGAGGGTGCTGCACCGCTGCGTGGTGTAGTGACGATGTGGAACAGTGAAACACCCCAGCCCGGGCACTGGGGAGGGGGCGCAGCGGCAGCTCCTCCACTGCTGTGGCATCAGGGGCAGGCGCAGTGTGGCCAGATTTTCTGCTTTCAGGTGAAGACAGGAAGCCCTATTTATCTATGGCATTTCTGAATTTCGAAATGGAGACTATCTTTTAGGATGGAAACCCAGCGTGTTTACATCAGAGTAGATTCAATAAAAACATGCAGGGTTTGATTTTCACACCACGTCGCCCGGAAAACTTCCCTATTAAAGGAGTCCTTATATAACCAGGCGCAGGGGACTGAGCATTAATGGCTTTCTTCTTCTTTGGAGCCAAAACCATTGTAATGATAAAGCCGCCGGGAGACAAACAGATCAAACAATTCCGACCATCCTGTCAGGCACACAAGCTACCGCATCCCGCTGCGAACACCACACGCCCGTCCGCATCAGGGAACGCCGGAAGCGAGAAGAGGCTGTGCGAGTGATGAACTCGGGGGCTGGGTTCCGTCAAGTGCCTGTGTCTTCTTTTATGTCAACTTTTAGAAAGAGGTGGCACTTGTGAGATGATAATTTCAGATGCCACTGAAAATTCGGAGTGAGAAATCCAGTAACGCTGCGACGCCGAACTCCCCCCTCCCCCGTTCCACTGCCCAGCTGCCTGTGCACGTGAAAATCAGTCAGACAGCGCTGGAAGAACCCAGCTCTCCACTTTGCCAGCTCATTCTACCATGAAGAGCGGACGTCTTCACAGTTGATGAGGCTGTGTCCGTGTGATTCACTGTGTGCCCTTCACGGGCCTGGCACTGTGCTTAGCAGTCACTAACTGACCCCACTTCATCCATAGAACAACGTACCGTATCACACCAGAGATGGAGCCGCGTGACAGACGAGGCCATGGAGGCTCAGGGAACCACACCTGCCCGGGACACCCAGCTTGCTGGTGGCAGGGGAGGCATGAGCCGGGCCTCTGAAGCTCATACTGTCTACAACGCCACTGTATAAAAACCTGTATTTCTATAACAAGTGTGCACCCTGCTTTTAGCACAAGTATTTGCGGGGAGCTACAGAGGAAGGACAGCAGAAAAGGGTACTAGTTGTCATGAAGGACACAATTAAGAACAAATCTTTTTACGTGAACCCAGCAGCTCCCACAGGCCGGCATGCACAGCCCTTTCCCTGGGAGCTGGTGCCCAGGCCTGGGTTGGGCGTTCTCCTTCGGCTGAACACTGGCTCCAGGCCCTGCCTCAGCAGACCCAGCTCTTCCTGGGCACTGGAATAAATTCTGTTCTGAAGCCGAGGTTCTCCCCAGTCTTTAATTTCTATGATGTGATTTTGACGTCTGGGTTGCACTGCTTATGCTTCCAGCCCTGACCTGCTGAGGGGCCTTGGGCCTGGGCCCCTGACCCTCTGCCTTTCTCTAGGTCATGTCAGCAAGCGAGAGCTGTGTCTGCTTCCTGGTGCTCTGGCTGTGAGTGCTGGAGGGCACGGCGTGGACAGCCTGCCCTGGACAGCCCGCCCGGCCCACACAGCAGGGTCTGATCTCCCCCACACAGGCCCCTGCTCTCAGCTCTCTGTTCCCATTGGAAGAGCACAGCTTCTCCACACCCTGCGAATGGCTCCTTAGAGTCTCTGCTGAGGGAGTCCATGAATGTAATAAAAGGAAAAGTGAAAGCAGCAAGAAATCTCTCCACAGCACCCGTCCCGCTCGTCTGCTCCAAGTCACCTTTCCCGATACTGATCAACCCCGCAGGGGCACGGTGGCACCCTTCTAGTCTGAAGGCAAAGCCAGCAATACCACCAAGGACCAGCAGCCAGAGCAGCGCGGTCCGGATTCTGAGGACCCCAAGGCTTCTCTTGCCTGTTTGCTCATTCTTCCCTTGGCATCATCCCCCCACCAACTCCTGGCAACCTCTGCTCACATGCACGGGCAATCAGACCACGGGCTGTGGCACAGAAGGCACTTTGTTTTTTGAGATGAAGTGTCACTCTGTCGCCCAGGCTGGAGTGTAGTGGCACGAGCCTGGCTCATCGCAACCTCTGCCTCTCTGGTTCAAGTGATTCTCCTGCCTCAGCCTCTCGAGTAGCTGGGATTACAGGTGTGTGCCATCATGCCTGGCTAATTTTTGTATATTTAGTAGAGACGGGGTTTTGCCATGTTGGCCAGGCTGTTTGAACTCCTGACCTCAGGTGATCCTGCCTCAGCCTCCCAAAGGGCTGGGATCACAGCGTGAGCTACCGTGCCCAGGCTGAGGACACTTTAAAGGGAAAGAGAATTGAGCCGGCTGCTGAAGGCCATGGTATGGCATTCAGTGATAACGCCCCACTGGGCTCATGCTCAAGGCCTGCAGGAGGGCAAGTGCACTGGGGAGGGGCTGGGCCTCAGGGGCCAGGTGGCACAGTGCTCAGGGCCCCAGGGCCCCAACCTCTGTCACATGGGGGGCAGGCCCAGGGCGCCAGGCTTTCTGTTTTTCAAATGAGGGCAGGGAGCCCCATTTGCCTATGAACTTTCTGAATTTTTTTTTTTCTTTCTTTCTTTTTTGAGACGGAGTTTCGCTCATTACCCAGGCTAGAGCGCAATGGCGCGATCTCAGCTCACCGCAACCTCCACCTCCTGGGTTCAGGCAATTCTCCTGCCTCAGCCTCCTTAGTAGCTGAGATTACAGGCATGCACCACCATGCCCAGCTAATTTTTTGTATGTTTAGTAGAGACGGAGTTTCACCATGTTGACCAGAATGGTCTCGATCTCTTGACCTCGCGATCCACCTGCCTTGGCCTCCCAAAGTGCTGGGATTTACAGGCGTGAGCCACCACGCCCGGCCCTGAATTTCTAAATGGAGAAAACGAATTTCAAAAAAATTTAAACATGGTATGAGGTAAACCAAACACCACTGCAGACATATTCATTCCTGAAGCTACCAGTGTGCAGCGTCTGGCTTCTGCTACGGATTCCAATCCCTGGGTTCTACAGCCAGAGATTTCTCCAAGTTAATCATCAACCGACCAGACTTCTCGCAGTTGGCACAGCAGCCCCTCTGAAACTCCTCCTGCACACGTTTACTTACTGGGATTTTCAGGGCCCCTGTGAAGCTGATGGCAGCGGTGCCACTCCCGCTGTCCCCGGGGAGAATGACCACGTGGTTTGGATGGATGGAGCCCTTCCCATCTGACAGCAGCAGGCACTGCATCTCTGGGTCCTGGAGGCAAATCCATTGGGAACAAAAGGAAAGGTGTTACCAGCCAGGCAGTTTGGGTGAAGTGGGGCCAGGCTTCCCAATGGCAAGGGTGTGGGCGGGTCTCTCTCCCACTGCCTTGAAGACATCTTGTGACATTCCCACCTGGCCACTGTGTTAGAATGATTAGCATTCATGCATCTTCATGAACAGCTGGGTACACAGATCGTCGAATCCAGAAATTCTAGGACTCTTATTTGCAAAAAATAATTCAAAAAGTGAAAAAAAAAAAAAGCAAAATAGACATCACATCATCATTGAGAAAAATTAGAAAATTAAAATACATCCATATGAATGACATACCTTGTTATAAAAAAACTTTGGGAGATTTTAATGACATATGAAAATGCTTATGACACATTAAATAACACAACATTCAAAACCACATGCCATTATGACCTCAAAGAAGGTTTAAATATCTACATCTATAACTAGGCAACTGCAGGATCTATTTCTAGAAAGACAGAAGCTAAAATCTAAGCCAACAACGGCTGCCACTGAGTGCTAGAATTATGTGTAATTTTTATGAAAATGCTAACAAGAAATTCTCTCCATGATCCTGTATTTTCTGGGAGTTCACAATGGCCAGATAAAACATTATTTTAAAATTTATTTTTAAATTATACCAACATTATTTTAAAGTACAGCTATTCTGATATTTATGAATTCTGATATCCTAGACATTCCTAAAGGACAAAGCGTACACTCATTAAAGCAAAGAAGACTGATCCCCAACCTAGAGTGGGATTTCCAAGTCAGAGCAAGGATAACATAAAAATAATCCTAGCCTGGGCCATATAGTGAGACTGCATTTCTGGGGGAAAAAAAATTAGTTGAATGTGGTGGTATGCGCTTGTAGTCCTAGCTGCTCTGGAGGCTGAGGCAGGAGGATCACTTGAACCCAGAAGGTTGAGGCTGCAGTGAGCTGTGATTGTGCTGCTGTATTTCAGCCTGGGTGACTGGGCAAGACCCTATCTCAAAAAAGAATTAAAATAAAATAAAAATGTTCTTCATGAATAAACTATGAAGTTCAAGGTCTTACAAAGAAATACTTCTATGTATCTCAGACATTCCACAAAATCAAACAGGCTTTGTTGTATTTATGTCACTATAACCTGTTATAAGTTGGACGAAAAATGTAGTTCAATTAAAAAAAAAAAAAAAAAAAGAGGCTGGGCGTGGTGATTCATGCCTGTAATCCTAGCACCTTGGGAAGCTGAGGCAGTGGATCACCTGAGGTCAGGAGTTCAAGACCAGCCTGACCAACAAGGTGAAACCCCATCTCTACTAAAAATACAAAAATTAGCCAGGTGTGGTAGCAGGTGCCTGTAGTTCCAGCTATTTGGGAGACTGAGACAGGAGAATTGCTTGAACCTGGGAGGTGAAGGTTGCAGTAAGCCGAGATCATGCCACTGTACTCCAGCCTGGGCAACGAAGCATGACTCTACCTCAAAAAAAAAAAAAGAAAGAAAAGAAAATGGTAATGTATTTCACATTCCCCTGCCCCCTGATATTTAGAATTCTCTTCCAGTGTGAAACAGAAATTTGGAAACTGGGTGGCAGACTATACCGTGTGCAGCCCAGTGTGGGTGCTGGGCACCCAGTGTGTGGGCTCAGGGGCAGCCCAGCAGCCATGTCCCCCAGGAAGCCCAGCTCACGGCTAGGACTCCAGCATGGAGAGCGGGCGTCTGATGATATTCACAGGCAGCCACAGTCAGGTGCTCTGGAGTGAAGATGACAGGCCCCAGTGCAAATGCCTCATATCCTCCTGTGAGAATTCATTCTCGGCACGTGGAGGCAAAGAGTGGCGACTTGAATTTGGGAATCAACTTTCTCTCATAAATTGTGCTGATCGTCCAGTTTAGGAAACTAAGTCAGTCATGCTCTACTGTGGCTAAACACTGGAATCTCCTGGGGGGCTTCGAGGAGTCCCAAAGGCCCCCAGCCCTGCTGAAGCAGGTGGGGCAGCCCCAGATGAGTTCCACTCATAGCAAGCTGAGGGCTACGGGACTTCACAGGCTGTTATGCAGCAAACAGGCTAAGCAGTGAGTGAGATGCAGCCAGCTGGAGAAACATCATGTGGTAAGAGTCCGCTTAGCCAGAAGAGGCGCACCCTCTGACCCAGAGAGAAGGGACTGCAGGTCCACACAGAAGACCACCTGGCCTCAGGTAGACCCAGATGCCCAAGAGCCACCCACGGCCCTTCCAGGATTTGTAAAGTGCTCCATGGTCCACTTGCTGGGCCGGTTTAAAACCACAGACACAGAGCCTCTGCTCCTGACCAAAGCCCCAAGGAGCCCCCTAGACAGACAGAAGGCTGTTTCTGCTGAGAACAGGCCCTATGCTCACACCCGCTCATCTCAAATAGGGCTTGCAGCCACGGAGTCCCAGTCGTTTGCTCCTGGAGATGAGAAAGAAGGTGTGAGGCCAAGAAGCCGGTTTTCCAAAACCAATGGGGGGCCGCTGCTGCCTCCTCCTCACATGGCAAACAAGAAGACACTGGGGGGATGTGACACAAGGCTGGAGGCCAAGAGGCACCTCTGCCTCCAAATAAGCTATTTCCAGTCTGTGTCCTCAGAGTCCCATATGGGATCTGTGCAGCTCCCGTGGGTCTGGGGGATTCTGTGGCCAGGGTACTCCACTCATGGCTTACACTTCCTAAGAGAAAAGGGCTCCCTCTACTAAAACACACCCCCCCGCCAAATACAGGCAGACGCACATGGGCAGGGGTGTAATAATGACCGCTCTGTCTAAAAATGCTAAGCTCACCGGCGACCTGATGCTGTCTGCAGCTACCCTTTAGGAAAGGCCATCCCAGAGACGGTTGCGGACTCCCACTTGGCACGCACAGTGCACGGTGCAGTAGCATTCAGCCTTCAAACACCCACTCCGTGCTCATGCCGTGTTTGGTGGGCCCAACAGTTCTTGAGCCACAGCCAATCAGAAGGAACCTCAGAGACGTCAATTTAATGAGACCCAGTTTTTTAAAGATCTGGATGTTTGTGACACATGTCACTTAGGCAGAGGAACGGAGAGCCGACGTGGCTCAAAGGACTCTTCCTGCAGCTCGGACGTTCTAGGAAGTGGAAGTTATGTGCGACTTACCAGAGGCCTGTTCTTTTCGCTCTTCAAGGTTTGCTTCTGGAGTCTCAGTCTGTTTGTACCATTCTCATAGGCTTTCGAGTGCTGGGAGGAAAAAAGCTTCATGAGAGCAACACTGACTCAACGGCTCGAATTAAACCTTACTTACTGTAGCAAGGATCCTCACTACCTTCCCGAAGAGGCTACCGAGAGAACGCAAGACAGCTGATTTAAACAGAATAATGGTCGTAAGACAGCTGATTTAAACAGAATAATGGTCGAGCTCGACACTCCAGACTCTCAGATTACAGAATGTGAAAATAAAATCCTCTCTTGAAGAAAGACCCAAGACAGAGGTGTAACCAAATGTAAAAATACCCATTAAGGCGACTTAACTTTTCCTAATGGCTTTGAGACTGTTCCAACGATTTTGAAATGAAAAGGCACACACCAGTTTTCTCCTTACAGCGAGGGACACGGGCCCGCCCTCAGTCAGCTCATTGCTTCTGAAGGAGAAAAAAACCCTCTCTACGGGAGGAGTGGGGTTTGCTCATCAGCCCAGATGATCATGCAGCTTTTGTCCTTTATCCTTTCATATGGATATTACATTAACATTACCTGCTAAGCCAGCTGTGTATTCCTGGGACAAATCCCATTTGATCATGTGCAGCATCCTTTTGTAGGGGGCTAAATTCAGGTATTGAGTTTCCCGTCTACACTCATGAAAGATACTGGTGGACAGCTTTCCTAGGCTGTCTTCTTGTTATTAAATAATACCTCATAGAAGGAATTAGGAAGATTCCCCCACTTTTATTTTTTGGAAGAGTTTGTGAGTAATTCGTATTCACTCTTCTTTCAATGTCTGGCAGAATTTATGAGCCAAGCCATCTGGTCCTGGGCTTTTCTCCGAGTTAAATTTTTAAATTAACAATTCAATATCTTTACTTGTTTTAGATCGATTACGATTTCCTATCTCTCGAGTCAGTTCTGGTAGTTTCTGTCCTTCTATGAGTTTTCCATTTATTCTAAGTTTTCTAATTGGTTGGCATATAGTTGTTCACGGTATTTGCTCGCAATCCGTTTTACCTTGGCAAAGGTGGCAGAAATGCCGCCTTTCCTGCTGTTGACTTTGGTAATTTCAGTCTCCCTTTATTCCTGGTCAGTCTGGGCACAGGACTACCAATTCTGTTGATCTTCCCAAAGAACCAGGCTTGGCTTTGCTTTTCTCTACTGTTTTTCTGTTCTTTGCCATTGGGTTTTAAGTGTGATAATGGTATGGTATGTCGTTTCACACACAAGTTTCCTTATATTTTGGAAACAAACACTGAAGTAGTCAGAGACAAAATATTAAGATGATTGGTATTTGCTTGCAAAATACATCAGCAGGAGGTGGGAAGGGACAGTATCAGAAGGGGCACTGATAGATCAGATTCGCCAACTGTTGGAAAGTTGGGTGATGGGTACATCGGGGTTCATTATACTGTTACTTTTACCTTTTTGTAAGTTTAAAGTCTCCGTAAGAAAAATATTAAAATATTTTAATTTTAAAAATATTTTAAAAATATTAAAATTTTAATTAAAATTAAAAATTTAAAATATTGGAAACAATTAGAACTTTATCCTAAAAATGACGCTTCCACATGGGAACGTCCCAGAACAAGTCAGCACATCTGAAATATCTTACAAATGCATTTTGCTTTGCCCCACAGCTCGCATTTGTGATAAAGGGAAGAGACTGTAATAGGACAGCAGCTGATGGGACATGGGCCAAACTGCCCTCAGCTCCCTTGGGAAGGCCCATGACAAAGGTCTTGTCAGTGTCCTGCACGGAGTGGGTAACGTTCCTGCAGGAAAAAGAACTTCGGGGCTGTTTGCAGAAGCTGATGAAATATCCCCAGGTATCAGCCATCTTTCCCTCTGCGACGAGCCAACATAGGACGAGAAGCTGTTTCTCTGGACCACCTGCCCCACAGCATGCCGGGGACACCTGAGTACCAAGGGATCTCAGTGAACTGCTCAGAGAGGATTTGAATGAGGAGAATGAAACATAGACTTCAGCCCCAAACTCAAGGACACAAGGAGCAGAAGCACCGCCTCTCGCTGAGAGGCACTCTCATATTCCTAAAAGCTGTGCAGGAGAAAACCCGCTCCTCCCCAGACTCCCCGTGTGCCGACGTCCTATCCTCAGGTCTGGCCGCCCCTCGGGGGGAAAAGCTCATAGAGGGCAGAGGACGTCCCAGGGCGGAAGGTGTGTGCCAAAGTTCTCCCCAGTCTCGAGCTGGGCAGTCCAGGCAGCTCCAAGCTACTGTACGGCACGACTCTACAAGCTTGGAAACTGAAATTCATGCTCGTGACAGGAAAATGGCTCTTTAAAACATTTAAAAGTACCAGCTGTAGTTTTACAAACACCATGCGGTATCCGACCTTCCTGAAGGCGCTGGTTTCCAAACTTCGTTTTGTTTCTCTGTTTTTGTCATCAAGTATCAGAACCCCTTTCTGATGAATCACACCCAGAAGCCCGACGTGGTAACAGAAAGAGGACTCTGGCTCCCTCTCCTGCACGAGGCCAGGTGGTGCTCCGGGCGAGGGGCTCGCCCCCTTCTGTGAGCGACAGAGATGGACCAGATCCACCAGCAAGGGTTTCACATGGGGTGACATGGAGCCACTGGACCGTGTCATGCAAGGGCTGATGTGCTCTGTTTTGAGACTGTCTGCAAGTGAGGTGTGAAGAGGTTCAGGGGAGTAAAAGGGGACTGTTCTAGGAAGTTGCTGAGCAGTGGCTCAGAGGAAGCTGACGGTGGTGAGAGCGTTTCCATTCCACATCCCCTCACAGAGCAGAACCCACGGAACCTGGCCAAGGACAGGGCACAGAGCTCAAGGGAGGGGGCGTCGGGCTAGCTCCTGAGATCTGGCCTGTCCACAGGGTGGACAGCAGCTTACTGGCTGAAATGGGGATGCTGGGGGATCGGTGTGTTTAGGGGCAAAATCAGGAGATCTCCTCTGGTTGTGTTAAGTCTGAAGGACACCCAGATAGATTCATGGGAAGGTCGAGTGGTGGTGAGATCTAGGATTGCAGAGCTCAGGGGAGGGGTCCCTCTGAGGCCAGCATGGGGACTCGACATCAACCCACCCGGGGGCACTGAAAGGCCCAGTGCGCTCTCCTGCAGTGAATGGGTGGACAAGGAAAGAGGAGGCTGAGGAGCAGCCTGGGGGCACTCCCACCTCTGGGCTCTGACACTCAGCACAGGCGTGACTAGCATGTTAGCCCAGGGAGGGGAGCCTTTCCCAGAGGGAGGGAAGCATCAAGTCAGATGCAGTGACAGGTCCAGCAGGGTAAGCCCAGAGAGCTGTCCGCCCCATGTGGCCAGGTGACATTGCTGGGACCTGGATGGGCTGTTCCTGTGTGTGGCAGAGGCCTGCAGAGAGGAGGGGAGTCCCACCAGTGGAGGTGGGAAGCGGGGTGGCTGGGAGTAGGCATGTGAGCCAGAGAGGCTTTCTTCCAAGACAGCGATCAATACTATAAAAATGTGCCAGGAACTGTATTGGGGGTGGGTGTGTCTGCAGGAGCCAAGCCCTGGGCCATGCGAGGGGAGGGGACTAGTGCCTGGGAGGGCCAGCCTCAGGCAGGTGGGAAAGTGGCTGATGTTGACTGTGGGCGGGCGGAGGCAGCTAGGGTAGTGCTCGTGGTCAGCAATCCTGCCTGCAGGGCCTGTGCTGGCTGAGCTGGGCAGGGGTACAGAAGAGAAGGAAGGGCGTGCTGGGCAGAACTCCTGGCCAGCTGAGATGTGCAGCTGCCAAGTTAAGTGATGGCAGCCAGCTCCCATGTGGCGCTGAGGCCCTGGGGCCACCGGGAGGCGCCACTCCTGGGGAGGCGGGGCCGGGACCCAGCCTTTGGCTCCCCTAGCATGAAGTCCTTAATCTGGACAGCATCAAATCTCTTCTGGGTTTTGTCGATAAGGTTATCAGCAAAGCCCAGAATAGGATATTATCTGTTCCTAGAACTGGCAGTATTTTGAGGGTGGGACTTCTGTCCACACTGTTTCTGTCTGACAGCACACGGGCAGGAGCAGGCTGGGGAAGTGGTCAGAACACTCTGCGAACTGCACACTCTTCTAGAAGGGGGCAAGGAAACGGCCCTTACCGTCACCAGGGTGGAGGAGCACCTGACGTCCTTCGGATCTGAAAGAGCAAACGAGTCCAGGCTGAGCACATCCACCACCACGGCAATGCCACGTAAGCTACACAACCCCAGGGCAGGGCCCCGGGAGCACCGGCAGTGAAACTGGCCGCACGCAGAACTGACAAAAGGTGAGTGGATCTGAGCTGCTCTTGCCACAAAAAACAAAACCGGGCAGCTGTGAGCTGCGATGGCGATGCTAACTTGCTTCGCTCTGCTAGTGACCTTTACACGGTCTGTATTATCTGTAACACCATGTTGCATACCTTAAATATACACAATAAAATTTATTTAATAAAACACAAAATGCCATTATACCTTTACTAAATTGGCATTCGTTCCAGAAAAAACCATCACCATAGCATGCCGGGTAAGGGCAAGGACACAGCGTGGCTGGCCCAGCAGTGATCCCACACACGCCCCTGCCTGTCCCCAGCCACCCTGCCTGGCAGCCTACATCTGTGGAAGGGGTATGGCAGATCAGCGCCAGCCAATGCCAACGTGGTGAACATGAACACTTCTTTAAATACGGAAAATAGTTCCCAGTGTGGCCGACAACAGGCAGAGCAGGCGGACACTGTGCAGACCAGCCCGTGAGTCACATTCAGAGGACAAGCCCCAGAAGGAAAACAAAGCCAGAAAAAGCACATCGGGGGAAAAGGCAGGAATAATGTCTGCACTGAAGTATTTGTACATTTGTACATGAGATGTTTCATGTTGTGAAATTCATCGGGAATAAAAATGAGTGGAGATAAAACGTCCATCTTGATACGGAACAAACATCTTTATGTAAATGCAAGGAAGGGAGGAAACTTGCAAAGGGACAGAACCAGGAGTGAGGCTTCAGCCTGTCCTTTAAAGATGCCAGTGACCTGCCCCAAGCAACATGGGAACCCACAGTCAGCCCCAGGCTTCGAGGAGCCGTGGGAAACCAGCCCTTCTGCTTCTCCAGGATCTATTTCTGTAGCCCCCTCTGACTGCCCAGAATCTGGGTCTTTTTATAACCCTGGATGAAACCGGTTATTGCTTTGCAATCCAAACTGAGCTACAGGGCTGCAGGCTTCCCACGGCTGAGTCCATTCCTGCACGACCCAGGGTGACACCGCGGAGGAGCAAGCAGCCGCTGAGCACACTCCTGCTGGCCTCGAGGCCCCGCCTACACTGTAGGGCCAGGTGGGTCTGCACCAAGAGCTCTGAGGCTGGCTGTGGGGTGCGCTGCCCTCCTCTCCTGGGCACAGCCCAAGGGTGAGGCCATTGACAAGGGACACATGGTCAGCATGCTGGGCAGTCCCAATGGTCCACCTGTGATGTGCAGTCACCAGTTTAAAGGACATCAGCCATTTCATCGCCTCTGTATCCACTCACAGTGGATGCCCCCTCCCCCAGAGGCAAGCAAGGAGGTCCCGATATGGCTCTTCCTGGACTTTCACCTTGCGGGACTTGAGCACACATGTCCATTGGCTGGGACCCGTCTGAGAAGAGCTTCACAAAGTAGACTCAGAGAGGCCTGAGAAGGGAGCAGGGGACGCCCTGGCCTCTGGGCCCCACCATGGGCAGGAGGTAGACAGAGACAAGCGTCCACACTGGGCCCTGAATGCCTGGACGTGCTGCTGAGGTCACCCGCTGTGGACACTGGGCTCCTTCCCTCCCACATGTCCTCATCTCTCCAGAGCCAAGCCCTTTCCAGCTGAGGAAGAGAATAAAAGGCCTTGGGGACTCTACCCTCAGGCAGGAGACACCTGGGGGCCCTGTGTGGTAACAGAGAGGCGCATTGTTCTCCTGGTGGCTGGTGTCTCAAATACCTGGAAAGCCGGGCACGGAACTCCAGGTTCTAGGAACCAGAGTGGAAGAAATCAGGTGGTAGGAACGGCCTTTCCCAGAACTGCAGTGCCACACCAGCCAGAGCTGAAAGCCACCTGTTGGCCTACTGGTAAGGGAGCTGGAGCCCTGCCCGTCCGGCCAGGTCCCTGCTAGGGCTGTCCAGGGTGCTGCCAAAGGCAGAAGAGGGGAAACAGGAGCTAAGTGCAGCCTGGGACCCCACTTTCTGCTTACACTGATGGGTGTGTTTGGGCATTCCTCATCTGAATGTTTATTTCCATTTTCACCAACACAGAAGACTGGGCTGGGAGTCTCAGAACTCATAGGGTGGCTAGATGATGGCCGTCTTCAAAATTAAAAAGTTAGCTTTTCCAAGACAAAATAAGTGAGCAACTAAATGGAATATGCATTAACTTCTGCATGCAGAGCTGAAGTGATAAGCAGTGCCCAGTGTGGCTGGAGGGAGCTGGCTCTGAGTGTCCCTACCTGGGAGAGAGGGAGGGAGGGAGCTAGAGAGAGCCGTCTGTGGAGAGTGGGAGGGAACTGGAGGGAGCTGTCTGTGGAGAGAGGGAGGGAACTGGAGGGAGCCGTCTGTGGGGAGAGAGGGAGGGAGCTGGAGGGAGCCGTCTGTGGGGAGAGAGGGAGGGGCTGGAGGGAGCCGTCTGTGGAGACAGGGAGGGAGCTGGAGGGAGCCGTCTGTGGAGACAGGGAGGGAGCTGGAGGGAGCCGTCTGTGGAGACAGGGAGGGAGCTGGAGGGAGCCGTCTGTGGAGAGAGGGAGGGAACTGGAGGTAGCCGTCTGTGGGGAGAGAGGGAGGGAGCTGGAGGGAGCCGTCTGTGGAGACAGGGAGGGAGCTGGAGGGAGCCGTCTGTGGGGAGAGAGGGAGGGAGCTGGAGGGAGCCGTCTGTGGGGAGAGAGGGAGGGAGCTGGAGGGAGCCGTCTGTGGAGACAGGGAGGGAGCTGGAGGGAGCTGTCTGTGGAGAGAGGGAGGGAACTGGAGGGAGCTGTCTGTGGGGAGAGAGGGAGGGAGCTGGAGGGAGCCATCTGTGGAGACAGGGAGGGAGCTGGAGGGAGCCATCTGTGGGGAGAGAGGGAGGGAGCTGGAGGGAGCCGTCTGTGGAGACAGGGAGGGAGCTGGAGGGAGCCGTCTGTGGAGGGAGGGAGGGAGCTGGAGGGAGCCGTCTGTGGAGACAGGGAGGGAGCTGGAGGGAGCCGTCTGTGGAGGGAGGGAGGGAGCTGGAGGGAACCGTCTGTGGAGACAGGGAGGGAGCTGGAGGGAGCTGTCTGTGGAGGGAGGGAGGGAGCTGGAGGGAGCCGTCTGTGGAGAGAGGGAGGGAGCTGGAGGGAGCCGTCTGTGGGGAGAGAGGGAGGGAGCTGGAGCGAGCCGTCTGTGGGGAGAGAGGGAGGGAGCTGGAGGGAGCCGTCTGTGGAGAGAGGGAGGGAGCTGGAGCGAGCCGTCTGTGGAGAGAGGGAGGGAGCTGGAGGGAGCCGTCTGTGGAGAGAAGGAGGGAGCTGGAGGGAGCTGTCTGTGGAGGGAGGGAGGGAGCTCGAGGGAGCTGGAGGGAGCCGTCTGTGGGGAGAGAGGGAGCTGGAGGGAGCTGTCTGTGGAGGGAGGGAGGGAGCTCGAGGGAGCCGTCTGTGGAGGGAGGGAGGGAGCTCGAGGGAGCCGTCTGTGGAGGGAGGGAGGGAGCTGGAGGGAGCTGTCTATGGAGAGAGGGAGGGAGCTGGAGAGAGCCATCTGTTGCCTGGTGGTTTCACTGTGCTTGAAACTCAATCAAAGAACTAAGTGCTGAGTACAACTTATCGGAATGGCCTGTGGGATTCCAGTCCCTGTCGTTTGACTGCTGGGGCCACCTGGGACTCTCTAACCTCGCTGTAACTGTCCTGAATCCTCTCAGCACCAGCGCCTCTGGACTCTACTTCAGAAATTAATTTCAAATTCAATGAAATCCAAAGTTTGCTATTGAATCTGAAATGGAATAAAGTATTTGATTTTCCAAGAGATACTTTTTTACCCAATTAAGATATTAAGTAAGTCTTTTATTTGTTTATGTATGGAGATGAAGTTTCGCTCTTGTTGCCCAGGCTGGAGTGCAGTGGTGTGATCTTGGCTCACTGCAACCTCCACCTCCCAGGTTCAAGTGATTCTCCTCCCTCAGCCGCCTAAGTAGCTGGAATTACAGGCATGCGCCACCACACCTGGCTAATTTTTTATATTTTTAGTATAGACAGCATTTCTCCATGTGGGTCAGGCTGGTCTTGAACTCCCGACCTCAGGTGATTCACCCACCTTGGCCTCCTAAAGTGCTGTGATTACAGGCGTGAGCCACCGCGCCCAGCCTAAGTCTTATATAACACTGTCCAAGATATATCTTATCAGAAGGCAAATAGCTGACTTGGTGCAATTCAGGTCATGGTGGTGAGATGGGTGTGAGAAGAACGGCCCCGTGGGAAGATGTAAGATTCCCAGGCACGAACGCAGCATGCTGGGGCAAGTGCGGGGGAGGGCAATGGGAGGCAGGAATGTGGGCACAGGTCACTCTGGAAATCAGGGAAGAGTAGAACATCCAGCAAGACCGGGAGAGAACCAGCTCCCAGGTAAGTCCACATGCAAACAAGGAAGCCTCCCTGGCAAGAAGAGTGCTGAGGAAGCCACGAGCAAACAGGGCGCTGGGCCATGCCACTCTCATGCTCGCCTCCAAGGCCATGTGCACTTACGTTCAATGAGGAAGAGGAAGCACACTATCCCCATGGCTGCCACGATGGCCCCGGGCACGACAAACGACAGCCCCCAGCACGTGGACACCCAGTAGCCAGCGATCAGTGAGCCCAAGATGTTGCCCACAGAGGTGTGGGAGTTCCAGACGCCCATAATCAAACCTCTCCTGCAACACAACAGAACACAGGACAGAAGATGGGGTGAGAAGCTGAGAGGAGTCCCCCCATGTCAGGCACAGTAGTGTCTGCCAAGGAGGGGGTCAGCATAGATTCACAAGGACCAGGAAGACACTGCCTTTGGGGGACGTGGGACTCGAGAGGCCCCCAAGAGAGCGGGATGGATGTACCCGCTCCCAGGCTGTGCCATCACAAATGCCACTTCTCTCTCAGAGCTGACTTTTGTTGTACTCAAGAAGAAAGAGTCCTTTCCCTGAAATTCTTGGAAGGCCTAAAATTACAGTCTGTGACTCTACCATCTATTAATACATACAGTCACTTGATAAACTGTCATTTGCACATAACTCACAGAGGCACCCACCCAGTGAACGAGGCACAGCATCTAGGACTTAGGACCTGATGATGCGGTGTTCCAGTTTTAGCTTCTGCATCTGGTCTGCTATTTTCCACTGTAACTAAAGCTTTGGCCTGGCTGTGCTGAATTTTACACAGCCATTTGCAAATAAATCTGGACTCCCCAGAGCCTGGGTCGCAGCTCTGCTACTTCAGTGCTGTGCACTGGGAGACCCAGGTCAGGACTTCTCAAACTCCCATGTTACCACGTAGCTCCTGCTTCAAAAGGCCTGGGGCAGGGTCCGGACTCTGCCTCTCCCACAGTACCCGGGAGGCCAGGCAAGACAGATGCAGAGGAGCTGTGTGACACAGACTCCACCTGGCCCGCAATGGGAGGGCGGGGCTCCCATCTCGAGGGACACAGGCCATCTGAATTTCAGAAATTCAAGCCCCAGAGGTTTCAGCCATCTGATTTTAAAGAGGATACTAAAGTGTTTTTGCTGTAATCAGTCTACAGAAAAACTAAAAGTAAAATGGTCTAGTTTTCATCAGAATCTTTTAAAAAATAAATGCTGTTGGAAACAGGGATGCTTTTTCTCACCTTCCTTTTCCAAACCAGTTGCCAAGGCAGGTGACGACGCTGGGCCAGCCGGTGGTCTGCACCAGCCCGTTGATGACCTGTGGGAGAGGCAAAGGAGAGACTGAACCACAGGAAGCAGGCTGGGGAGGGTGCCACAGTGGGGGTTGGGGTGGGGGGTGCCTCGGGGAGGCACACAGAGCTTCTCTGCTCACACAAAGAAGGACTGTCCGAGATGGACTTCAACTGCATATTTATATATAGTTTAAACTACATATGTATTTTTTAAACCATATATACAGGTATGTATATATTTTTCAAAATAAAAATAATACATGCCTATTGTGCAAATTTTAGAATAAGTAGAGAAAAGCAAGAAAAGAAAACCCAGCCAGAACCCCACCACCAGGAGATGACAGCTCATAACAGAGTGGGGCCAAGCTTTCTGGTCTCTTTCGAATCTAAAAATGTTACAGAAAGAGGCTAGGCACAGTGGCTCACACCTGCAATGCTAGCACTTTGGGAGGCCAGGGTGGGAGAGTCTCTTGAGTGCAGGAATTTGAGACCAGCCTGGGCAATATAGTGAGACCCCCTTGTCTACAAAAAATTAAAAAGTAGCCAGGTGTGGCGGTGCACACCCGTGGTCCAAGCCACTCAGGAAGCTGAGGCGGGAGGACTGCTTGAGCCCAGGAGGTCAACGCTGTCGTGAGCTGTGATTGCACCACTGTAATCCAACTGAACAACACAGTAAGTATTTTTATCTCAAAAAATAAATAAATAAAAACTTTATAAAGAGAGAAAACCTTTCTTCTCTTTATAGAATTGTACGATAAATACGGCTTGTAAATTGCATGTCTGCTCTTACAATACCATGGAGAAGGCACTGTTGTTAGTCATTCTCTGAAATGAATACAACCTTGACTTAGTGCCTGGACAGAGCGTCTCTGCACCTTTGAAGAATACCCTGACCTGACTTTCATGAAGAAACCTGGGGAATGTATTGCTGAGGATGCTTGAGTGCCCTGAGACTCGGGGGCGGCTCTACGAGACTGCAGGAAACCAGGGCCAGCCTGGAGCCTCTGACCACCTCACTGCACTAAACCAGCTCTCCAGAGCAGGGTCCCCAACCCCAGGCCAGCCTGGCACACCCGGCCACCTCACTGCACTAAACCAGCTCTCCAAAGCAGGGTCCCCAACCCCAGGCCAGCCTGGCACACCCGGCCACCTCACTGTACTAAGCCGGCTCTCCAGAGCAGGGTCCCCAACCCCAGGCCAGCCTGGCACACCCGACCACCTCACTGCACTAAACCAGCTCTCCAAAGCAGGGTTCCCAACCCCAGGCCAGCCTGGCACACCTGGCCACCTCACTGCACTAAACCAGCTCTCCAAAGCAGGGTCCCCAACCCCAGGCCAGCCTGGCACACCCAACCACCTCACTGCACTAAACCAGCTCTCCAAAGCAGGGTCCCCAACCCCAGGCCAGCCTGGCACACCTGGCCACCTCACTGCACTAAACCAGCTCTCCAAAGCAGGGTCCCCAACCCCAGGCCAGCCTGGCACACCCAACCACCTCACTGCACTAAACCAGCTCTCCAAAGCAGGGTCCCCAACCCCAGGCCAGCCTGGCACACCCGACCACCTCACTGCACTAAACCAGCTCTCCAGAGCAGGGTCCCCAACCCCAGGCCAGCCTGGCATACCCGACCACCTCACTATACTAAGCCGGCTCTCCAGAGCAGAGTCCGAAACCCCAGGCCAGCCTGGCACACCCGACCACCTCACTGCACTAAGCCGGCTCTCCAGAGCAGGGTCCCCAACCCCAGGCCAGCCTGGCACACCCGACCACCTCACTATACTAAGCCGGCTCTCCAGAGCAGAGTCCGCAACCCCAGGCCAGCCTGGCATACCCGACCACCTCATTGCACTAAGTCAGCTCTCCAGAGCAGGGTCCCCAAATCCAAGCACAGACTAGTCCTGATCCATAGCCTGTTAGGAACCAGGCCGCACAGCAGGAGGTGAGTGGTGGGCGAGTGAGTCTTACCGCCTGAGCTCCAGCTCCCCTCAGATCAGCGGTGGCATTAAATTCTTGTAGGAACTCGAACCCTACTGAGAACTGTGCATGCGAGGAATCTAGGTTATGTGCTCCTTATGAGAATCTAATGCCTGGTGACCTGAGGAGGAACAGTTTCATCCCCAAACCATCCTCCTCTCTCCCTTGTCCCCAGTGGAAAATTGTCTTCCACAAAACTGGTCCCTGGGGCCACAAAGGCTGGGAACCGCTGCTCTCGAGGGCACCTGGGAGCCTTCTTCTACCTGTTGCTGCCTCTGGACCAGCCGGGCTGGGCCTTCACTCCAGAAACATGCTGGGACTCTGGAAAAGGTTTTCTCCTCCCTCTTGGTTTCTATGTTGCTACACAAGTGTGAATTGCTTCTGTAATTAAAATGGTCAAACCTTTTCAAATGTTATGGTAAAATCTTGAGAAGCAAAATTAAATACCATTTGCCTGAGGGTTTTATAACACTCCCCTGAGCTATTGGGGGAGCCTCAGAAGCATCACAAAGCCCGAGATGAGCATCATTATTTTCCATCACTTTCCACGGCTGCTGAATATTGATCCACAGGACTGCTGGGAAGGGCAGAAGCCAGGAGATTCCAGAAGGGCTGGGCCCAGTGCCAAGGGCAAAGCCAGCACGGGCTGTCCTCAGGCCTTCTCCCCTTCTAGCACCTTCGTGATCTCTCCTGTCCTCTCCACTGACTGCCTCCCACCCCTCCTGCTGCCCGTCTCCCAAGTCAGCCCTTCTTTCCACCCTTGCCTCCCTCTGGAGAGTCTCCCCATTTCCTCACTGTGACCCAGCCACCTGCAGGTTTTCCTCTGCGGGATTGAACCCAAGTTGATCCCTGAACATTCCAGGCACTGATAAAGGTGTTTCAGTTGTTGACCCAAAACATGGACAGAAACAAGTCCTGGCCCTGAGCTGAATTCCTTAAACCCTCATGTCAACTCCATATGCCAATCCCTGGCTGCGGAGACACCCAGGTGGGACGCCCTGCCCCGTTGTGTGCCGAGACTACACAGCCCCCAGTACGTCAGTTCCCCTAACAAAAGCTTTACCCTGATCACCCAGCATTTAGTGCTTTGTCCTTGGGAATGCCAACCAGCCCTGTCTTGGGATGGTTTGGGGCACTCTCTGGTGGGAACTCCCCTGCCACTGCTTTTAGGGTGACTCCAGCTGGGGCTTCAGCTGGAGGACACACCCTCCAACCCCTGAGCGGTCAAATCTTTCTCAAGATAAAGCATCTCAAACTTATTCACATGAAGATGGGATGATTCCTAAGGGCTCTGCATGTCAGCCTCCCTGCTGGGGCACTGACAGACAGCATTCTTTACAAGGCAACTCCTGAAATTAAGAAAATCCTCCTGGCTGCTGAAATTTCCAAGAAGAGAAAGGAAGGAATGTATGTCAGCTGACCCTGACTTCAGACAGGATGCACTTCTGGCTCCTCCCAACAGCTTGACAGCGGTGATGTGACATAAACACCCCCCCATTCACAAAGGAACCCCCATACATGGTGAGCCATGGACCCAACCCTTACCTGAGTTACCACGTAGAATCCGAAACTGTGGATGTTGTAGAAATACCCCAAGCCGAACAGGGCAGTGAAGGCTCCGCTGGCGAGCATCCCAAACGTTAGGTAATACCTGATCGGCAGGCGTTCCCCAATTATGCCACTGAGGTGGAGAGAGGGAAACACACGCAGGAGGTGACAAACTCACCCAGAACGTCAGCCACCTGCTGGCTCCCTCTTGCTGGATGTCTTCATGCTGTTCTCTGAGCTTGGAGAACTCTCAAGCCTTACAATTTCCAGGAAGGTTTCACACAACTATTTCCCTATTGCGTATTTACTCACCAGAAACCAGAGACTGGCGACATCTTAGAAGAGTTTATTTCCAGTAAAAGTCCCTATCTGTCAAATAATAAAATTCAAACACTATGACTTATCTATGACAGTTGCCAGTGAAAAGAACCAGGAACTTGTCGTGCCAGTTAATCCTGCTTTCACACAAACCATATCCAGTAAATGCATATAGAGCCTTAAAACTCCAACCGTCAAACTACACCATATGTCATGGAACTAGATCACGGATGACCCCGAGCAAGTCCCTCGGCCCCACAAGCTGTAATTAAGTCACCTGTGTTAACACACCTGGCTGGCTGGGCTCAGTGGAGAAGTGGCTTTCAGCTGCTTGCCACTGCCACCTCCCACCACACCACTGTGACCTGATATAAAGGCAGAAGATTGGTTCTGTGGTAAGGTCTGAAATGCTGGGGTGGCTTCTCTCTGATCCTCTGAACAGCAATACAATTCGCCAAACGGCTACCCTCTTTGGTGTCTTACCCTTTAGAGCTGTCTGGGGACCCGGTGGGATAAATGATGATTTGTGCCTCACTGAAACAGCCTTTAGGGGGGTGTTAAGCACATCTCCAGCTCCACAGTAGGAAACAGACTTAACAGTCTTTACCTACCACCACAGCACACGACCCAGTGCCATCCAAAACATCCCTTACTGTTTCATGGGAAATGTTACTACAGACCAACTTAAAGTGGTGACTTGTTAAGTAAATAGAAAAGCTGTAGAGTGTCACGGATGAATGTGAGCCCTTCACAAGCGTTAGAGACTCCCTGGGTCTCACTTTCTTCTGTAGAGTCATTCTAGGAGTCAGATGAACGGGAAACCTAACACACAATGACACCTGCCTGCCGTGAACACCACTCTGGGAGTCAGCACCAACATCCCCATCTTTCATTCCAAGAACCTACACCAGAGAGCTTTTCCTCTGAATTCATCAAGTAAAAGAGATCTGCCTAGGATCATGCAAATGACCTTTTAAACACTAAAGCAGAAGAAAGTGATTTAAAATTATAGTCAACATCCAAGTGAAAATTTCAGCTAACACCTCACCATGCACAGACTCAAAGGCATTCTGGAGCTAAGGAGTTACCGACTTCAACCTGCCCACTTCAGAGAAGAGGAGATACGTCCCTGAAAGGCCGGCTGAGACCAGGAGATATGTCACTGAGAGGCCGGCTGACCTGCCCAGGTCATAGCACGGCTGGCAGAACCAGATGGGCTCCTGAGAGCTGGTGCTGTTGGCTAGGCTTAGAAGTATTCTGTTTTCTTGCTATATAATTTGGGCCCACTTTGATCTCTACTGAAAAGTTTTAAAGAAAAGTTCTAACTGAACAAACACCATTTCACATGATATGGGACTCATACAGGGATTCAAGTCCACGCTGCATCTGCCTGAACGCGCCAGGCAGTGCCTGGGCTGTGACTATACCTTCTCGTATATGATTTCATCTGACACAGTGAGCAAAACACCACCCATCGCCGAGACCTCAGGTAGGGACTGTCATACAAAAAGGACCCTTCAACGAAGCAGCGTGTGCCCTTGACCATGAGTTTACTGTGTAGATGTCGCGTTAGACCGAATTTTGTTTTAATAACCTTACTGACAAGTTGCATAAGAATTATCTTAACTGATAAGTAAGCAACAGTAAGCCACTTTATTTACGTAAACCAGACTTTCTGAACCTCAGCACTGGGTACTTTGGGTCTGATGATTCCGTGGTGTTGGGGGCCGTCCTGCGCGTTGCAGGATGCTTAGCAACGCCCTGGTTTGTATCCACTAGACGCCAGCAACATCCCTTTCCTGGTTGTGACACCCACAAATGTCTCTAGACATTGCCAAATGTCCCCTAGGAGACAAAACTGCCCCCAGCTGACAACCAGATTTAAATAGCTTTCTAGTAACTGAGAAAAACACACTCCCACTTTGGGTCTTTTTATACCACAGATTATTTGTGTTCAGTAAGCCTGCAGTCTGGGGACTGTAAACATTTGACTTCAAAATGGAGAAGGTCTGGCAGCCTGGCTGAGACCCAGGCCCTAGGGAAGCCCAAGGTACACACCACACCCTTTCCAGCTAGGCTCACGTTCTGCTGCGCACCACACACTCTGGGCTTTAATCATTTGTTCACTCAGACAAGTTCTGCAGAAGGAGGCAAATCTATATGTTCAATAAAGGGAGGGCTGTGCACTCTCCTCCAACAGCAGACACTGCCTGCCTGGGCACCAACCACTCCTCAGGGCCCCGACTGGGGCAGAGGGCCCAGAGTGATCTCACACTCTGGGTGGCTCTCACGGAAGCAGCTGAACTTTTATGGAGATCCCTAGGGCTCTCCAGGCTTAAAGATCGATCTCTGTCTCTGAACAAAAGCCTCCTGGGACTGCATGCCCCAGTCCCTGGCTGTGGTCTGACTATGGTCGGTCTCCATAAAGACTTGTGTGGAGGCCTGGTCCCCAACATAACTGTGTTGAGAGGTGCAGGGAGCTCTGAAGGACATTTGGGTCATGAGGGACGCGCCTTGATGCAGGAATGCATGCGCAGGAGTGAGCAGCTGCGCTCTCAGGACTGACGGGCTGTCGGGAGAGGTGAGAGCCGCCTGCTATAAAGCAAGGTCACCCTGCGCTGTGTGTTCTGTGCACCTGCTCACCGCTCACCCATCTCACAGGTGCCTCCGCCAGGTGACGCCCTCCACCACAGGACAATGTGCCACAAGGCTCTTCCCAGCTACAGCTACCCAATCTTGAACTTCCCAGTTTGAAAAGAGCTAAATACACCTCTTTTCATTGTAAATTACTCCATCTCAGATATTGTGTTAATAGCAACAGAAAATGGGCTAGAACATCCCTATAATGCCTTTAAAAAGAAACCTGGCCGGACTGACACAATAGCAGTTTGAGATCAGCCAATCACACATCCTACGACCCACATAACATTCACCACCTGCCTTAGTCAGTTCATGAGTGGGATAAGAATGGGCTGGCTGGCAGCAGAGGCCAGTCACCGTTCTGAGCTTCTAATACATTAACTCAATCTTCGCCCCAATCCTGTGATGTAAGAACTATTATTTCCCCCATGTTGCAAAGGGGAAACTGAGGCACAAAGAGGTATAGTAGCTTGCCCAAGGCCACATCCTAACAAGTGGTAGCGCTGGGATTCAAATCCGAGCTGTCTCTCTCTGGAGCTCCCCGCCCGCCATGCGGGGCTGCTTCTGCTGTGCTCAGAGTTCTGGGGCCAAGCTGGGCATCCAGATGGAGCTGTTCAGCACACAGTGTGTCCACTGTTCCGATCGGCAGGCACCATTAGTTATCAGGGACATGTAAACAGATGGCAGCCCCTGAACTACAGGAGACGTTGGGCTCTGCTGAATGGGAAACGAGTCCCCTGTTCCTGAATGACCATGTCTCAGGATGGGCAGGATTCATGGTGGGTCCTAAACCCCAGGGCCAGGAAAGCTGAGGGCAGCCTGTGTCCAATCTGCGGGATGCCCGGGACATAGAGATCCTCCACTTCGAGGTCCTGTGTTGTGGGCACAGCACATGTATCTGCCTCCTCCTAAGCTCGGCCTCATCTTTGGGAAGAGAACAGCAGGGAAGGCACTGGGGCAAGGCAGGACTCCACTCCCCCCGCTCCTGTGCACTTTGGGGTAACGACATCCTCTCTGCATGGAGGGGACCAGATAACCAGGAAGCGTCTGGAGAACTGGAGCAGACCTACCTGAGGTACATCCCCACTGCGTAGGCGCACAGGAAGGAGTAGTCCAGGGCCCCGAGCAGCTGCTGATAGTTGTTCTTATCTACGTGAATTTGCAAATCAACAGGAAAAGCTCAGGATTGTTTAGTTTATGTTCTAGTGCATGGCTATAAACCACAGAGCATCTGTTCTCTAAATCTGGGTGTGCTTAGAAAGTGAAAAGTGTGGTTTTCCACATAGAAAACGAGGCGGTGCATTTTCCGTTCAGTTTCTTGCGAAGGAAAATGAAGTCACCACAATTTCAAATAATCACTAAATATAATACAGACATCATTCAGATGCGGTAAACCCCGCTGTGCACGGTGGCTGGACATCTGACTGATGCCTTTGGTTTCCGTGTCCACTGGCTCTTCTGCAGCACGCCTGCCCAGGCCAGCACCCACACCAGGCCCTGGTGTCTCTCTCTCCTTTCCACCCACAAATCTATGCCCTGCAAGTCTAATCTTCCAAGTCTGACAAATACAAAACACAAATGATCTTCAACACATTCCCCGTTAAGAGAAGCTTCTTTCAGAAGGAACAGCTCCGCGCACAGGCACTGGGAACACAGCGGTGGTGAAGACGTGATGCTCTTAAGTAGGAGAGGCCTGTCATGGAAATGCAGTTACATCTGGGAATAGCATCACTGCCACTAAAATTATTAACAGCAAGGCTGGAAGCACCTTGGAAGGACGGCCACTTCTGGACGGCCTGACAATGAACTTACCAAATGGTGCCCAGCCACAGTCGGTCTCGTTGTCAGGGAGCTGGTGGGGGGCAACAGACCCAGCCTTGCTGCTCTGGCTGCTGAATCTGACATCCGCTTCATCCCAAGCAGTGCAATACTTGTGGAGCTCACCCTAGGACGAGATGGGAGGACAGATGCAAGGAGAGGCAGTGGACTCAGTGAAGCTCAGCATGGGACACAGAGAGGAGCTGCCACCCCTCTTCTCCCGGCAGCTTGCCTGGGATACCTGCACCCTGCATTCTAAGAGAGATACAAGGCGCCGCTGGTGGTGTGTTAGCAGGACCCACAAGGACACCTGCTGGTGACGTTCCAGCAGGACTCTCCAGCAACCCCACTCCTGAGCACACAACGGACATAAGCCATCTTCATATGCCACCGGGAGACGAGCCTCGGGAGCGGTTTTAGTCCTACGAGTTCCAAGCTGGAAGCCGACCACCTGTCCTCCTCGCCCAACTGTCCACAAGGAAGAAGGGGTACATTTCCCTAGATTCACACAACTGAGTGCTACAGACAATGAAAAAGAACTAGTTACAGGTCCAGGCAACAGTGAGGATGAATCTCACACACATAACACGAAGAAAAGCAGTCATTCGCAAAGGAGGGCAGATCGCAGCATTCCACTTACAGGAAGCTCAAGGAAGGCAAATGAATCCATGCTGTTAGAGGGGACAGTCAGGGTTACCTAAAGCAGGACAATGGGCGACAGGGCACGGGAAGCCTTCTGGAAGCTAGAAAGGGTCCACCCCCTAACCTAGGGGATGGCTGCCCCCATGTGCATGTACAGATCTCAAGCTGGGCACTGAAGATCTGTGTACTTTACTAACTGTAAATCATACCTCAATTTAAAACTACCCCTGGGGCAGGGAACCACTAGCCTACCACTGTCCCCAGAACCAGCAAGCAGGGCCAGGGTTGGAGGCCTGTCTGGGAGGCAGGGGGAGGGGAAGCCATGGCCCTGGAGCTTGGTGACTGGCTGTGTGAGCATGTTACTTGCTGCCCTGCCTCAGTCTCCCCCTCTGCAGACAGGGCTGCTGGCCAGTTACAGAAGCCACTAGGACCTGTGGTGCTGAATACCAGGCTGTTCGCACAGAGCTTAGAATGGCCCTTGTGAAACAAACCCTGGGCAGAGAGGAGAGCTCCTCTGTCCGGAGGCAGAGGGGACTGAGTGGGCTCTTCCCCAGCGCATTCCTTGGGAAGAGGAACAACACTTCCAAGACAGCCCACATGGTGTGGGAGTCCGTCTTGTTGCGGGGGAAACTGAGGAAGAGAGAACGTGCTCTGTGACTGCGTGTCCCCTCCCCGGTGGCCTCTGTCATTCCCATGCCTCTCTTCTCGGGGGTCTCTGTAGTCATCATTCTGCACTACTCAAGGCTCAGAGGAGCTGTCCCATCAAATGTGAGTGATGTGGAAATTGGGGTTCTTGTGGTCAGAGGGGTATCCCTTAGGGGGATCGAGTACCAATTCAGTGCCTATGAGAACAGAGGGACATTCTTGTGAGCTGGAACCTGAGAGAGGCCAGGGGTCTGGAGCGCAGTGCACAAAGCTGGCTCCAGCTCAGGGCACAGAACGCTGGGCAGGTTGCCACCTCAGTCACCAGGCAGGCAGCAGCCGGAAGTCCTGTCCCCCTCTGCAGGAGGGAGTGGCCAACAAGGCTGGCCACCTTCAAAAGGCCAGGGATTTTGACTCGGGGCTGGACACCTTGATTTATAGCTGGCAGCACATGGGCCACGTCACTGAGTCCTGGCATGGCACATGGGATGCAGTTGTCCCACAGTCACATGGCTCTGTCATCATCACTGGGCTATTCT
The DNA here is from genome assembly GCA_031835075.1 of Saguinus oedipus. NCBI lineage: Eukaryota > Metazoa > Chordata > Mammalia > Primates > Cebidae > Saguinus > Saguinus oedipus. The sequence goes on from CM063186.1 coordinate 69,611,953, forward strand.
GCTCTATTTAAACACTGGCCCAAAAAAACTAGCCAAGGGCTCTACTTTACAATGTGGTCATCATCTGCCTGGCAGCTCCCTCGGCAGAGCTGGTCCTCCCTGGAGGTGCCACGCTGGCCTCCTGGCATCTCAAGAAGCGAGTACTTTCATTTGCTCCCCGACTGCTCAGGGGCCCCTGGCAGCTCCTGCTTGTGTTTTAAATTCTCCACCCAAGGTGGACATGACGGGTTGTGAGTGTGACTGTGAGAACCAGGGCGGGTGCCTGCAGCCCTTCCTGTCTGTATCAAGCTGGCATCCTTGGCCTTTCTCCATTGACCTGCTGCCTCGTTGGACACTTCTCCTCCTTGGCACCTTCAGAAGTCAGGAGCTTCTGCTCACCTTTCCCTGCTGCCTCTCATGGAACCAATTTGGCCATCCCCAAAGCAGTATGCTGCTGCTTCAATTCACCTCTCACTGAAGAAAGCCACAGCCAGGACAGGGACACAGGACCCTCCTCTGCTGAGGGAGAATCGTGTACAGGGATAAAGTGAGGTTTCTAACCTTAACCTTGCACAGAAGAAAGGAAAAAGAAATTCTGCAGGCCACTGCTTAAAACAGAATTTTTATATCCTTTGTGATTTAATATTTCTGGGGAGGAACCACCTGTGGAAAACATAACTGAGTAGAAATGCTCCCTTTTGTTCATAAGTAAGCAGAAAAGGTTTTCCAGTTTCCTTATGTAATGAGTAGGGCCCCACATCCTGGTTAGGGACACAGGCTTCAGCTGCAAACAGGCCTGCATTGAGATCTTGGTGCCTCTCCGTGGCTTCCGATCTTGGTGACGTCATTTATACTCCCTGGCCATCAGTTATGGAGTTGGCATGACAAGGCCTGAGTCCTAGGGTTGCTGTAAAGCTGGACCATAAATGGAGTGCCCTCTCTGGCCTTCCACCCCCGGGTGGAGCCCAGGAAAGGGCTGCTGTGAATCTGGGCACCTCCCCAGCCCTTCTCTTTGATGTTGAAAAGTCATCTCCATTCGCACCCGGCAGCCCTTTTGGAAGGCTGCCGCCAAAGCCATAGAGATTTCACATGACTCCAGCACAAAGGTTTCTGGATATCTACATATCCACAGGCTTTCAAACGTGGCTATAGTTGGATATTTCTACAACTTTCATCATGACTCCAGCACAAAGGGTTCTGGATATCTACATATCCACAGGCTTTCAAACATGGCTATAGTTGAATATTTCTACAACTTTCATCGAGGGACAAGGCAGACTTCTTGAGGTTCAGATGAACTGATAAGCAACCCCCTCGCCAGGTGAACTGATTCTCGCCAAGGCACTTCAGGGAAGCACCCTCATCTCTGCAAAGCCACGCCAGCCTCAAATACTTGGGGAGGGGGCCAAGTCCTCTGGGAAACATCTGCTTTCTTAAAAGCAGCTTTCTTCACACAAGTGCCGTTCAACAAGCTACATACAAACTAATCAACCTGCGACCTCAGGAGGTATTAAAAACTGATCAGGCCAAAGGCTCCCTGGCAACTGAACTCTACGCTTGTGAGACGGGAGGCAGGGAGGCTGAGCGGGCCCTGAACACGTGGGTGTCGTGGCTGCCACAGCATCCATGCGAAACACAGCAGAACAGCAACAAAAAACAAACAGCAGATGCCATTGCAGGGGGAGGGTGGGGGTGGGAGAAGAAAGGGCCAGTCTTCTGGAGGACTGAAGGAAACCTTCAGGAGTCACAGCTAGGAGTGCGCGGGGAAGGCGGCGGGGCCGGGAGCTGGCAGCGTCTTCTGTCTAGCCTGCTCCCCACCCCTCCCACTGGCAGCAGGAGGAAACCCCGTCCAGGGAGCAGCAGGCAGCTGCTTCGGGAATTCCTTTTGGAAGATGGCACTAGAAGAGACTGGAGCGCCTCATTCTACACCTGCACAGACCCATGCGGTCATTTAGGCACAAACATTCGCTGTGTTAGCCTGCATTCCACGAAGGCTCCACTCTTTCAAAGTCGAACCTAAGCCACTGTGCAGAGAGAAACCACTCATTCCCCTCCTGGGTTCTCAGCCACACCGTTGCCTAAGGCTACAGCCATGGGCCACATTCTCTGCAGGAGGTACAGGACCTCTACCTACCAGGAGATTATCAGGTGGTCTGGACGGTGCAGAGCCACTGAGAGGTGACAAAGAGAGGACAGGACAAGAGCAGGGGATCTGGGTCTCACTGAATCCCCCTAGAGGACAGTGGGGTTAGGCCAGCTTCACCCCACCTTCAGGCAACACGGTGTGCGTCTGTGTGTGTGTGTCTGTGTGTGCGTGTGTGTCTGTGTGTGCGTGTGTCTGTATGTAGCTGTGAGTGTGTATCTGTGTCTGTGTATCTGTGTGTGTGTATGTGTGTGTATCTGTGTATCTGTGTGTGAGTGTGTATCTGTGTATCTGTGTGTGAGTGTGTATCTGTGTGTCTGTGTATCTGTGTATCTGTGTGGTCTGTGTGTATCTGTGAGTGTGAGTGTGTGTGTATGTGTGTGCGTGTGTGTCTGTGTGTAGCTGTGTGTGAGTGTGTATCTGTATCTGTGAGTGTGTCTGTGTGTGTGTGTGTGTGTACATCATCTGCATTTGATGATCTGTCTAGACAACTTTCTGTGGCTCCTTATTAGGCTGTGTGGATGCGCTGATTCTAACTAGTCCTTCACATTCTTTTCATTAGGCTACAAGAATTCTCCAAAGCATTATCTACGTCCTGGTAGAGTAATTAAAGTTTTGGTACCAAAAGTAGGAGCAACCAGACAGGCTCTCCCCGACAGACGACAGCACCTGCCCGAGGCCAGGCTCCCTCGATGAGTCACAGATGCCACGTGAAATGCATTAGACATACTCGGGCACAGGCACACAAACGCTCCACTTACAAAGGAAACAGAAATAGATGGAGGAGCTTTTTGGTCACTGTTTACTTCTCAAAAATGGAATCATTCTCTACATCCCTATGCACATGCTAACTTCTTACTCAGAATACTTCCTGGAAGTGTTTCTGAGTCAACTGGTTTGCCTCTGATAAATTCCTTTAGGTAGTCGCACAGTTCATCCTATGGACTTGTCATAATTTATTCAAACTTTCACCCACTTATTAGGTTCCCTTGATAATCAGCATCGCTTTTGCCTTTTCCCTCTTTTTGGTCACTACAAAGCTGCCATAAAGATGCTTATAAGGATATTCCTAAGTAAGGTGCTTTTATTTTTAGGGTTTAATTCCCAGAAGCAGGTCTGAAGGCTGTAGTTTTTATTTCACTGGGTGTCACCAAAAGGTGCTTACACGTGACATCCCATCAAGGACACATGAAAAGTCCTCTCCCCCATGACCACTGAACAGGCTTACTGCTCTGGGCAATGCTGCGCCAGCCAATGAATGCAGTGTTGCCTTAATTTGCATTTGTAGTACGGGCAGACCTGAGCACCATGCCCATATTTCTCGGCACTCGGCACTCGGCACTCCATGACCGTGAACCACCTCATCCCCCCGCCCACGGTTCCTGTGAGTTTCCTAACTTCACACTCACTCCTACGGAAAACCTAATTTTCTTGGATTTTTACTTTTTGTTTTTTACATTCACATCTTTACTCTATTTGTTTTTATTTTATTTTATTTTAGAGATGGGAGTTTCACTCTTGTTGCCCAGGCTGGAGTCAATGGTGCAATCCCAGCTCCTGGCTCACTGCAACCTCCACCTCCAGGGTTCAAGTGATTCTCCTGCCTCAGCAGCCCAAGTAGCTGGGATTATAGGCGCCAACCACCACACTCGGGTAAATGTTTTGTATTTTTAGTAGAGACAAGGTTTCATTATGTTGACCAGGTTGGTCTCAAACTCCTGACCTCAGGTGATCCACCCACCTCGGCCTCCCAAAGTGCTGGGATTACAGGTGTGAGCCACTGCGCCTGGCCAGTTTTGTCCTTTTAAGTCCTGTGTGTCCAGAGAGGGGTGGGCACACTTACATTCAAATCAATGCTGCCATCCCCCTGGCTCCAGAGACCCCTGCAGTTTAAGCTGCTCTGAGAAGCCTCTGCTCTCAGGTTTCCGCCCTGGCCTATCCAGGGGAAAAGAGCTCACACTAAGATCTCTGCTGCAGGGTGAGATCCCCTGTCTACCAGCCCGGGCAGACGCTCGCCTTGAGTCCCGAGGCGGGGCCGCAGCCGGAGCAGCAGGCAGAAGGGACGGGATTGTGCTTATAACACCACTACTCTCAGCCCTGGTTTTAGCATCATCATCATCGAAAAAAAACACAATTAATCCGCAGTGATCAAAGGTAAGTGTAAACATTCCAGACCCGCTCAAATCTGACCTGCTGTGTCATGTCTATAAATATTCTATAAATGACAGGACAAAATGAGAATCACTTTCTAATTCACAGCCCCTGGTTCGATTTCAAGTAAGCAAATACATTTTGCTTTTGTTTTGCTTACAATATTCTAGGAAATACGGGCTATGAACAGTCACTCAAGTGCTGCGTGGGCCGACAGAATCACTACTACTTGCATTTTCGTTGATGCTATTTGTATCATGAGCTCAAGCTCTTGGGCGCCTCACAAGGCACTATAAAGTTGAGGTTCGAGGTGGTGTGATGTTCTAATCTATCTTAAAAGGTAATGAACCCCTCGGGGTTCAGCGTCAAGCCGATCCATGCCCAGGCACATCGCAGCTTCGAGGTTGGGAAATCTGTGCGTTTAGGAGGCTCTGGGGGTGAAGATAGGGCTGTACTCAGGTCATTGAACCCAGACAGACCTGGAGGCACAGAGAGGAAGAGCCGGGTCTTGGAGGCAGCCGGTCCACAGGGAAATCCCCTGAGTGCGCAGCAGCCCTGCCGTGGGGAATGAAGCCCTGAGCCTCACTTTCCTCACAGGGACACTCGCAGGGTAATGTATGTGGCGCTTTGTCACACCCTAGGTCTCTGTAAGCGGCAGTCAGTAAACTGTTACTTATGACACTGAACTATCAGCTGACCCTGACGTTGCCTCCTCAGAAGCCCTAAGTCCTGAGTGGCCTGGACACCACCACACACAAGAGTCGGGGTGGGGGCTTTGAGATGGACCACCAGGGAAGCCGGGAGAGGGACTGGGACAGGGCTCCCACTTGCTCCTGGCTAACAGGGGCCCTCATGGTCATCAGGTGGACCCCAAAATTGGTGGCCTGACAAAGAGCCCTCAAGGGCCAGCCTGCCTTACATCTGCCCCAGCAGCCCCCGCCAGCCCATCAAGTGGCGGCTTCATGGGGACACCGATCCCTGCACTTAGTACTCAAGGCATTTCCCCCACCTGCAAAGCCGGTTTTCTTCCCCTGCGATCCAAACCCCACCTTTCCAGGTCAATCCCAAAGCCCCCACAAGTTCCCCAACTACACCAGGTCCTTCGACTCCAAAGCGCCCAAGTCTCCTCAACAGTCACTTCTGTCGCTGCCGTCTGCCATTTTCTTGAGCTGTCTGTGTATTTCTCTAACCAGGAAGACGAGAACTAGTAGTATCAGATTGATAAGGGCTGGTTATGGGCGCCGACTGACAGTGGCTGGTTATCGGTACTGATGTTAGCATCTCTTGTCAAGTGAATGAGTGTTTCTTAAGGCCTGCCACCACTTTTCCTATTCTTCTCTCTTAAAAACCACATTTTTTAATGTCTACAAATGCTTTCCACAGTCAACAACTGGAAAGGCACGGAAGTTTCTTGCTTACCAGAGAAGGGGGAATTTTAGAATCTTTTGGGTAAATGAATGTTTAACGTCCCCTGGAAGCTGCTGGAGAGTGGGGGGCCTAGGCCTGTTGTGAAAGAACCAGCTTCTGGGTTGCCTCTGCAGACGCTGCAGAGTGCAGCCACCCAGGGCTCAGCCACTGCAGGAGCGGAGGAAGCACGGCTCCCAAGCTCACAGATTTGCAGCCCTGGATCTGGGTCCCTGCCAACTACTGGAGAGTGAGCGACGGGCCATCGGGCTGTGAATGAGCTCTCCCTGGCAGTGGATGATTTCCTTGTCCCTTCTACGATAGAGACTCAAAAGCCTCTCAGGCCCCTGAGGGTCTAGAGGCAGGGCGGCGGAATTCCAATGAGGGTAAGAAAATTATCCTCCTTTTCTCCAGGTTATAAGTGGTTATTATGTAGGCTTGTCTACTTTAATCTTCTTTTCTCAAAGTCTAGTGGGACATCTGCTGACGACTTCCTGCCCACCCATCACTCAAACAGAAACGCGGTGTTCCAAGAACAATGACAAGCCACCTCCACAGCCAGACCCAGCGTCAGACCCCACAAAGAGCTGGAGTCTGGGGAACCATCTAAGATGGGATACGTCTGGAGGGAAAAGTCACGCGAGACGAAATAAATGTGTAAACTTCCGAATTCTGGAACTGTCAACTAACACAACTAAAATCTACCACCGCTGAAACGACAATTCCTCAAACGTTTTAAAAACGTTAATTTTAGAAAAGGGAAACTGGAAAAGCAAAGGAGCAGAATAACTTGTTTCTAAATAATCTGTTTCCCCGCGTATCTGCCGCCATCCCCACCCGCTGCCCCACAAGCTCTTCGAGTGGGGAACCCCTTCCGCGGCGGCCGGCAGTGCTGCTCACGGCGGCTTACCTTTACTATGCTGATCGGCTTTCGAGATAAGTGAAAACTTGCGTACAGCAGAAACGTCAAAATAAAAATGAAGGCTCTGTACCTGAAACACAAAACAGCGTGAGAGGATGACATCAACAGAAGTTACGTTCAGAAGACATAAACACTGTGTTCTGGAATCTTCTTATGCTGCCTATTATTCATTCAGTTCTATAGCAGTTATCAGTGTTACTTATATCACTATAATATTGGAACATTAAAAAATATTGCCACGTTTGCTTTGTCCAAATGGAAACTAAACACTGTAAAAGACAAGAAAAACCAAACTGCCTTTCCTCTCCGCATGCACAACACACATTCCACACTTCCAACACCAGATGTCTACGGTATTCCCCATACACCAAGCAAGTCTCCAGCTGACACTAGGTGTCCTCTAAGTGAGTTCAAGTCTGACATGACACTGTCTTCCAGGAGTCAGCATCAGACCCCCACGGGGCGGGGCTCAGTCCAATCAATTCAATTCTGACACTGGCTTCCAGGAGCCAAAATCAGACCCCATAGGGTGGGGCTTGGTCTGAGGCTGCCCCGCTTCACATGCCCGTGACAAGACCCAGGCCAAAGCCCAGGCTGTGGCCTGCTCTTCCAACCAACCGGTTCTCCGTGTGGTTCCTAAGAACCTCTCCTTGGGTTCGATTAATTTGCCAGAGCAGCTCACAGAACTCAGGGAGGGAGGCACATTTGCTGGTTATTATAAAGGGCGTTAGAAAGGCTACAGATGAAGAGATGCACAGGGCGAGGGACCGGGCAGGGGCTCGGAGCTTCCGCGCCTTCCCCAGGGCTCCACCCTCCCAGAACCTCCCCGTACTGGGCAGCCCGCCAGCCCCCCAAACACTGTCCTTTAGGGAGTCTGTGGAGGCCTCAGCACACAGGCAGGATGGAGCACAGCACCGGCCCCTGGTGATCAACTCCACCTCTGCGGGCTCCCTCCACTGCCCAGAGGTCCCCGGGTGCAGTTCCAACCTCTAATCACGTGGTCGGCTGTCCTGGCAACCACTCCCCCAGGAGGCTGCCCAGGAGCCCCAGCCACAGTCACTCATTAGCACACAAAAAGACACTCAGCACCCAAGGTTGTAGGAGCTGTGTGCCTGCCAGGAACCAGGGCCGGAGACCAAATGCATGTTTCTTATTATTATGTCACGATATCAAAAATATTCATTTCTTATTAACTCATGATATCAAAAACATTCATTTATTTAAAAAAGCTATAACCAAAGAAAAGGCTGGGACTCGAGATGTACACTTGAACTTACAAAGCAGAATGAGGGCGAGGAAACGTTCAGTTTACAGAAAAGCTAACCACAAGTGTCTTGTGTAGCGTGCTATCCTGGGCACTAACGATCATATTTATTTTTGGCTCTTTGGTTTCTATGCAACTTTTCAGAAGCACACAAGCAAGGCGGACATATAAATATTTCACGGCCCTCAAAGAGAAAAAGTCAGTGACGCTGGCAGGCTCTCAATAGGCCGATGACAGAAACACTGGCACAAAGCCCCTTGCTCAGTTTGGCCGGGAGGAAAGCAGCTGAAAGAGGAAGCATGAGCATGGAGAGCAGAGAAAGGCAGGTGCCTTGGAGAGGAGCTGAAGGGCAGCTCCTAAGAGTCTCAAGCACCGCGGAGAAAGATGGTTTAGGGCAACAAAGTGGGTGGAGAAAGCAGCATTTGACAGGAGAGGAAGGCGGGGGGCAACAAAATGGGGGGGAAGCAGCATTTGACAGGAGAGGAAGGCAGGGGGCAACAAAATGGGGGGGAAGCAGCATTTGACAGGAGAGGAAGGCGGGGGGCAACAAAATGGGGGGGAAGCAGCATTTGACAGGAGAGGAAGGCAGGGGGCAACAAAATGGGGGGGAAGCAGCATTTGACAGGAGAGGAAGGCGGGGGGCAACAAAATGGGGGGGAAGCAGCATTTGACAGGAGAGGAAGGCAGGGGGCAACAAAATGGGGGGGAAGCAGCATTTGACAGGAGAGGAAGGCGGGGGGCAACAAAATGGGGGGGAAGCAGCATTTGACAGGAGAGGAAGGCGGGGGGCAACAAAATGGGGGGGAAGCAGCATTTGACAGGAGAGGAAGGCAGGGGGCAACAAAATGGGGGGGAAGCAGCATTTGACAGGAGAGGAAGGCGGGGGGCAACAAAATGGGGGGGAAGCAGCATTTGACAGGAGAGGAAGGCGGGGGGCAACAAAATGGGGGGGAAGCAGCATTTGACAGGAGAGGAAGGCAGGGGGGCAACAAAATGGGGGGGAAGCAGCATTTGACAGGAGAGGAAGGCGGGGGGCAACAAAATGGGGGGGAAGCAGCATTTGACAGGAGAGGAAGGCGGGGGGCAACAAAATGGGGGGGAAGCAGCATTTGACAGGAGAGGAAGGCGAGGGCAGCTCTTCTGTGTCCTGGGGCACACCTCCCTACCCTGGAGAACCCGTCCTGCTTTTGGCCCAGGAAGACCAATGACTTCGAATGGTGCCACCAACAACCTGAATCAATAGTTACCTAAGGCGGCGTCCTACGCAGAACAAAGAAAGGCAGCGTTTCCGGGAGGCCCGGGGTCAAGGGATCCCTTCTCCCAGCTGTACACCTACGTCTATAATGTTGCGATTTACTCCGAGGGAAGATTTCCATTAGTAACATAAAATCGTAGGATCCCAGAGCTGCCTTCTTCTCTGGTCACCAGCTAAAGTAGGGGTCAAATAACTATTTCTAGATTTTTCTTAAAAAAAAAAAAAAAAAGACCACATTTCAGGTGGGAAAGAAAGGTCGGTGGCTCTGTGGGCCTCAAAACTACAACCTTTGGAATGCCTGTGCCTCAGGGGAAGGAACCCAGCCACACCAACTGGCAGAATACCTGCTGACTGAAGACAGAGATGCCCACGTGCTCCCTTCCTCATCAGGGAACTACCTTCCGATGGCCTTTCTACGATTCTTCCTCCAAGCCCATGGCAAGGGCCAAATGGAGAAAAGGTGAAACTCTAAAAAACCAGTGTGCAAGTTATCCCAAAGCCCAAAGGACAAAGGCTATGCAGGTACAGGGGATTTGCTCCAGATGCCCAGGCCTCTGTCCTCACATTTCTGAAAACCATCCTTTCTGGCAGGGAAAGAAAGTCTCAGCGCTTTGGATGAGGCTCTCCGTTAGGCCACCGCTGCTTTCAGCTTTACTGCCGATGCAGGAAGATTCCAGGCCCCCGAGCCTCGCCGGCCCTCAGTACTCACGTGGCCAGCCCACAGATTGACAAACTGGTCACTTCCACTCCACCTGCTGTAGCTGACTAGGGCGAGTAAGCCTGCTGGGTGACCCTGATCGGCCCTCACTGGAGGACAGGATTTCCTTTTCCAGTCTCCTCAAAACACGTGAACAAAGTTCTCAGGCCAAGTTCCCTCCAGCACCTCCCCAATCAGTCCCAGCCGAGTCCAGGGAGCAGCTCTCCCGTGCCCCGAGGATTCTCCATCCACAGCACCAGTTCTACAGGTGTTCTCACCCGGGAGAATCGGAGTTTCACAGTTACCCAGCTGGGAAGGATTTTGAGAAGAGCAGCTCTGCCATATGAGCTGTGGGTTCATTCTCCATCCTACAGCCAGGCAGCCCAGAAGGAAGGCTGTGTCCCTTTGTCGGGCTGAGGTCTGCAGAGTGCTGGGGCCCTGGATTGTCAGGGCTGCTCGGGTGATCAGGCCCCGGCGATGTGCTCTGCGCCTCTGCCCCCCACTGTGGGGTGGCTCCCGGCTGGTGCTCGGCAGCACATGCCGAGATGGCCTGAGAACACCGAGGACCACACGGAGCAGCAAGTGCCTCTGGAATCCTGCAGTTCAGCCGTGAGTGTTGGGAGATGCTTTAATGAAGAAGCCCCTTTGGGAAGAGTCACTGCCACAGCGTAGCCGGGCCCTCTGGGAGAAGCTGTCCTGTAGAATTGGGGCAAACGGTCCATTTATGCAGCAAGCTGGAATTTCCTGAAGACTGAAGAGGAAAACCCTGTATTTATTTAGGCAGGGTCAGGCCAACTCTACTTCTTTAGTTTCCAAATTCGTCCCTCCTCACTCATTTTCCTCATCTTCTGTACTCAGGACTTGGGGCTTGAGGACAAGGAGGAGGCAACAGTTGGAGGCTGGACTTTCCTCGATGAAAGTTCTGACTTCAGCTCCCATGGCCACTGCTGCACCGTGGCAGCCGGTCAGGCCGCTGCCTTGCTGGTGGTCACCCGGCACGCCTGGCCTCTGGGCAGGCAGACACTTGACTCTGCAGCAGCAGCCAGGTTACGAGCTCCGGGCCCTGGAAGCCACGCAGCCCTCCTTAAGTCCTTTCTTATTTCCTGATTCTACGTATGTTACCTTCATCGTTTACAAAGCAGATGTTTTGGATGATATTTGTTTCCTTTTATTCATTTTGCACGGGGTTGAATATTGTCCCCCAAAACTTCATGTCTACCCAAAACCTCAGAATGTGACCTTATTTGGAAATAGGGCCATGCAGACATGATTAGCTAAGGTGAGGGCACATCAGATCAGAGTGAGCCCTAATTCCAGTGACTGGCGTCCACATCAGGAGGCCACGCGAAGCCTCAGAGATGGACAGGAAGGGAGGCCATGACCACGCAGGCAGAGGCTAGCACGATGCGGCCACCAGCCAAGGGCTTTGGCAGGAGCAGGAGCTGGAAGAGGCCAGGAAGGGCCCGTCCCTGGAGCCTGCAGAGGAAGCGCCGCCAGGCTGACGCTGTGACTTTGGACTTCTGGCCTCCAGTGATGTGAGACAGTAAGTTCCCATTCTTTGGAGACACTTGGCTTGCAGTACCTGTGACAGCAGCCCCAGGAGGCTAAGATAATGCTTTCATTTTTGTTTTGTGTTAAGTTTACACTTATGAATACAAAGCAAATGCAATACAACACTAACGGTGGCCTCTCTCTGCTCCTCAGCGTTCCGCTTGCTTCCCGCAGTTACAGCACGACTGGCCTCCCCAACATGACAAGTCTCACGTTTCCAGCAAAAACGCAGGTTTCAGCAATGACAGCACTAGATGGGGGTGCCCTTCAGGGCCTCTGCAGAGATGGTATCGAAGACCACGTGCTCTCAGGTGAGCGGCAGGCAGCCCGCTCCGGGCGAGAGGCTCCATGCAGAACATCTGTCTTTGTGTTTGACTGTCACTGCCTCAATCATATGCAAATGAGGAGTAAAGAAACGCTTTTGAGAATTACCGAGTGATATGATTTGGTGCAGAAATTAGTCCGGAGACATCCTCATTTCAGAAACAAGGAAGCCCGACAGAGAAGCGATGCCATGTCCTCTTCAGACCATCCTGTCAGGAGGCACAGGACAGCCGTGACAGTGACGTCGGTCCCTGGTTAAAGTAATGTCTGCCTCGTCGTCCCCCCTTGAAACCACCACGTTTCCCTCTAAGTAATGAATATGGAACTTCAGGAAACCTGCTTTGAGATAATGTAGATAACCAGTTCCTCCAGTTGCATCCGGAGGAGTGCATCCGCGGGCGTTCTGTGCCTGTGCTGAGCACCCTGTAATGGCTCCCGGCATGGGTGGCTGGGTGCACATCCTCGCCCCACCTGGCGGCCGGCCTCCACTGTACGGAGCTCGCATTTCTCCTACTTACTCAGTTGCATCAGTAGGACTTGCCGGAGTCTTACGCTCTTCAGTGGGCTATCATCCATGACGAGTCTCACTGACTGTGAATCTCAGATTGTCCTGGATCTGGTTGTTTGTAAGCACGTCCTTATTTTCTGGTACAAGACTTTCCAGCTCATCTTTTACTTGTCCTGCCACAGCCCCAGCATTGGCCACGTTTCCAAGGACTCCTGGCTCCTTTTAATGGGAGATGCCACGCAGGAACCAAGATCCCGGACCAAAGTGTGCTCACTTTAGGGCTATTACTGTTCCTAGGACCTCCCAGTGGGATGCATTTACACACACACACACACACACACACACACACACACACCCTTCTCTATTTCTATATCTACTGTCACCAGCTTATCCCGAGACCTATCGTTCCGATCCAACCCGCCTCAGTTCATTCCAGTTCCCCTCCCTCTTCCCACGTCTGTGGCTCCTCCTCCTTTAAAGAGAAAGCTTCTCATTTCTGTGCGATTTCTGTCAAAAATACATACTCTGAATCGAATCATGTAGATGAGGAAATAACAAAGTTAAAATGTGGCACATTCTATAAAATAAGTGGCTTGAACTTTTCAAACATAACAAGGCTATTGTCTCAGAAGAAGGAAAAAAAGCCAAGGTCATAAAAGATAAAAAAAAACAGGCCAAAGAACGTGCTAGAGTAAGAGACTAGGCCCACAGGGTAACTAAACAAGGTGTGAACCGGAACTGACCCTGACAGAGGAAAGAATGCTGTAACAGACATCTGACATTTGATGGATTTTTAAACAGGACTGTGGATTAGATAACTGCATCTTATCAGTGTGAAATTTCCTGATTTTGATCTTTTTGCTGTGGTTTTATAAAAGAATGTCTTCTTCATAGGAAATACATAAGGAAGTATTTCCAAACAAAAGGGTATGATGTCTGCAACTTACACTCAAGTGCTTCAGAAAAGTGTGTGTGTGTATGAACATGCATCTACACACATGTGTGTGTGCGTGCGCACACACACACACACACACACACAGTGGACGGGCAGCAAGAGTAGCAGATGAGGCTCCACATTCATCTTTGACATACAGGGTTCTACAGGAACATTCTTACAGATGTTAGTAAGTCACATGAGTTTGAAATTATATCAAAATAAACTTACAAAATGAAGAAGCTAAACACTCACTACGTAAAACCTGTGTTCAGGCACTTGTAGCTAGACTCACAGCAGACACGAAACACGAGTCGAGAACAGCAGCACTCTGGCTGAAGAACGCAGATGCCTTCAAGTCAAACCTGAGACACCTGCGATGCTCCACCAACCAGCAGGGCCGGGGCCTGCTGGGGGCTGCCGGGGGCTGCCGGGGGCTGCCGGGGGCTGCTGGGGGCTGCCGGGGGCTGCCGGGGGTGGGCACGGAGGAGACCAGTGGGCCCGGGACCGGCCACTGTGGCATCAAGATCATTTTAAGCCAAAGGCTTTTGAGTTCCTGAATTCTCTGACCTGCTGAAAAGCAGAAGTCCCCAGAAGAATTGAAAAGAATCTACCTGTCATCAATCCTGTCCCTGGAGCAGCCGGGGAGGCTGGACTCCTACTCCCCACTGGGGATGAGAAGCCTCCACCCTGCACTGAAACGGGAACCATCACAAAAGTACCATGCTGCCCATCTGCTCTCTCGAGGCCCACTTGTCTTTCCAACAGCCAGCTGTTTGCCCACAGGTGCCCTCCCCCACTCCACTGCCCTTCCCCTGTGAAAGACGGCACATGGTCCCTAATTCTAAATGCCCCTTTGAGTGACACTTTTCTATGACCTCTCATACATAAGTGAGGAAATCTATCTTTTCTCTTGCTAGTCTGTCTTTTGCCATCCCAGGTCCCCCAAAACAGAACCTAGGCGGGAAGAAGCAAAGTTTTTCCTCTCCCAGAAGAGAGCAGCAGGACACGCTAGAGGCCAGGGAGCCCAGCTTCAGACTCTGCTTGTGAACTGCTTCCTTCTAAAGAGAATGGAATTAACCAGGCTGCTTAAGAAAAGGATTCTCAGAATACGTGAGGAGAGGCGCTCTCTGAACAGAACGCGGTTCTGGGCTGCACCAGAATGTTTCCGTTTCTCTCTGAAAGTTCTGCCCCAGCAAGGCCACTCATCTGATCTCACAGTTGTATAACTTATATATAAGTGATATGCTTATTCACCACAGCCGTCTGCTGATTCTGCTGGTAGTCAGTGGTCATTTAGGGACCGTGATTCTCACAGAAACCACTGGAGACCACGTGACAGCCTACTAATCTCTATCAATGCCAGCAGCAAGGACAGAGGACACCTCAGCAGTGTTCCAGGTCACAGCTTCCGCTGCCAGCAAGCACTTCAGCAGTTACGGGCGAGGTCAGTGATCCAAGCTGCCAGCAAGCACTTCAGCAGTTACGGGCGAGGTCAGTGATCCAAGTTTATGTGTTTGATAATGAAACTGGCACAAGACAACTACCTGCACAGTGGCCCTCACCCACACACAGCTGCATGCCAACGGCCTGGCCCGCCAGGACTCACCACTGATCCCTGGAGAATGAGATGATGAAGCGAATGCCGGCAGGGAGTCGAGCCATTTACGTCGCCACTGACCACAAAGCCTCGGTCCCAGAATAAGATGCTTCATAAATAGGTCATGAATCCTGGCTCCAGGTTCTCTCTCTGCCGCCGTCACTCCCACAGGCTAGAAAGCATGGAAAGAAGGTGTCCTGCTGGCTCTTGCCCCTTCCTCCTGGCAGTGGCTCTGCTCTCTACAAGGAGAAGGAGAGGCATTCACAGTCCAGTGTCCTGACATTCAACCTTCAGTGTTACTGGCAGAAGTAACCCCACAGATGTACAGTAGCATTCCAGACCAAAGCTGGACGTCTGATACGAGCAGGGGCCCCCACCACGAGGGTTACTAGGAAGAGGTGGAGTACCTGCCCTCAAGGCAGTTTGTTCTGAGAACCCTGAAACGAATTTCAGATAATGTTCTGATGGTGGATAAAAAGGAACCAAGGAACTCATCTCCATCTGGGAGGTACCTAGAGATCAACATCAACCCACTCACAAAAGCAAGGATGTGCCCTGCATTCACACCATGTGCCCAGATCAGGGCATGCCAGGGCACTGGACTGGCTCAGTTCTACTCCTATGGACCAGGCCACCTTTGAGTCACAGTAACAGAGAAATGTGGGCCTAGACAAGAGGGCAGATTGAACCAATCATTCAATTGTGGCTCTGCCACTTGAATCCAAAGGAGGAGTGAGCTTTGCCTCTATCTGCCTCTTCATTTGAATCCAAAGGAGGAGTGAGCTTTGCCTCTATCTGCCTCTTCCTTTTTTCGTCTCCCATAGTCACCTCAGAATCACCTGATTATGAAGTCAGGGCAGAAGGCAGGGCAATATAGGAAGGAATGGGGAGGGAGTTCTGAGAACTGAGAAGGAGCTCAGCACAGCAGGCAGGACTGGTCCCCCATCCCAAACCCAGCCTCCTGACATTCCCCAGTCACTGCATCTTCCAAAAGTAATCAGTTTCCCAGATTCGCTTTTGCCTCCCTCCAGAGTGAGCTTCCCAAAATGCACATTCGCCAAGGATTTTCCCTTATACCACCTTTTACAAAAAGATTCAAAATCCTGCTGAGCTTTTGTCCCAGGAGCTGCCCCTCATCTCTTCTCCCTGCTCCAGCCAGAACTACACCTTTCTCCAAGGACGCCCTCGCAGGGCCTGAACAGGTGGATTCATACCACTTCAATGCCTCCTGCCTCCAAGGCTGACCCTGGGCTGTGTAAGCCGAGGCAGGTCACCTAACCTTTCAGCTCCCTCTCCTTCCAGGCTAAGCAATGAGGGTGATAGCATCGCTGTTCTTATAAACACAAAATGAGATAATCCCTGGGAAGCCAAGTGGCCTGGTATGTAGTAAATGCCCACCAAACACTAGCTGATATTCTCCTCATTGTAATTCCAGAAAGGAAGGCCAGGGGCTGCAGGGCAATATCCTACTTCCATCTCCTTGTCCAGAATTTAGCGCAGACCATGTGCTCAAGAAACTCATGTTGAATGACAGCCACAAATACTTCAAAACCAAATCTGCTCAAACCTCTAGATTGAAGCAATATTTCGCTCAGAGTGGGTGGACTCCAGTCTGGGTCCAGATGTACTCTGGGAAATGACTTTGTGATGACAACTACAGAGTAAAGAGTTTGGTTCAGCAGTGTTTGGAAATGGATGGTCAGAAGCAATGTCTTCCTCCCAGTGCTGCTTCTCCATGCCCATCTCTGGAAACATTCCACTGCCATCTACTAAATAATCAAAAGCCTCCAACTCTGATAAAACCTGTGACAACAACATCGGAAACCCAGAAGGCACTGACAAATCAAGAGGGGAAGAAAAACCTCTTTGATTTCTTTTTAAAACAATGATGATTCTTTCCCCTGTAAAATGGATGAACGGAAAGTGCTGTAAATTCTCATAGTGAGTGCAATTAAGACATGCAAAGAAAGTGACTTTACTTTGGGGATGTTAAGAGCTCAACTAACGAGGCCCTTCCTTCCCAGCCTGTGCAGCACCACTGGAAACCACCTCATTTAGAGTGGGTCAAGACCTCTGGGAGCATGAACCATGACTGACATGCTCTCATTTGAGCCCCGTGACCACCCTGAAGAGGCAGGGCGTTCATTTCACAAGGGAGAAAAATGAGGCTAGGCGGCTCGCCTGGGTCAGCGGGGTAAGTGGGGCAGATTCCAGTTTGTCCTGTTTCTCTGAGCCACCTCCTCCCTCCAGCCACTCTTCCTCCTGCTCATCCCCTGCAAAAAAAGGGCAGCAGAATGGAAGCAAATCACTTGCTTTAAACCCAGTTTATGGCACACAGTCCAAGTACAAAAAAGAAGACGACATACTTTTTAAAAAAGTCACTCTATAGGCACCCCTGGAACTCACCATTTCAGAGAGGAAAAGCAGCAGAATGTCCAGTTTCATTGCACTGTCAAAGACAGCAACTTAGGCCAAGCACAGTGGCTCACACCTGCAATCCCAGCACTTTGGGAGGCAGAAGCAGGCAGATCACTTGAGGCCAGGAGTTAGAGACCAGCGTGGCCAAACCCCATCTCTACTAAAAATACACAAATTAGCAAGGCGGGGTGGTGCACACCTGTAATCCCAGCTACTAGGGTGGCTGAGGCATGAAAATCACTTGAACCCAGGAGGCGGAGGTTGCAGTGAGCTGAGATCGAACCACCTCACTCCAGCCTGGGAAACAGAGCGAGACCCTGTCTTAAAAAAATAAAAAGGATAGTAACTTAGGAAACAACCCATTAGAAATCTTTATTACAACCTGTAAAACTTGGACATGTACCCCTGAAACTAAAAGTCAAAAAAGAAACCCTGTAAGACACAGTTTTATACCTATCTCCTGAAAAAAACCTACCCTAGCCAACTGTAAAACAGAATGAGCTGAGGGAAATAAACATTCACAAGCTCCACTCCCAAGACCCACCCACACGTGATCTGCGCTGCCTAGAAGGTTCCAGGTCACCTTCGGAGACTCAAATAAGGGGCCAGGGAGTGAGCAAGAGCAGGAGGAAGGTTCAACAGTGTTTTTAGGGCCGAGGTGCAGTTACACGTCATCAAAGCGCCCCCACAGATTTTAAATAATATCAAAGCGGCCCCACAGATATTTTAAATAATATCATCAAAGCAGCCCCACAGATATTTTAAATAATCTACTTCATGACAATTTTTTTTTAAACTGGGTCTCACATCACAGGTAGATGGGTGAGCAAGTCAATTCTTCAAAAGTTTTCATGCATTTTTTTTAAAATCGAGAAATGGAATACAACTTCCTTTTCAGAGTACACACTTTCCATGGTTTTTTGCTTTTAAAGGCGCTTTCCATATTAAATGGAAATGGTCACTACCTCTTTCCCCTTGGCTGAAGTACAAGGAAGCTGAATTCCATCTGCACCACCTCCCTGACCTGCCCCCAACCCCAAACAAACAGAACATCACAGGTGGGCTGCACCAAACAGAACGTGTAAACGCAGTTCCAATATGACTTGGAGAATCACAGAAGGTCTGCAGCCAGGGATTTTCAAGCTTGCTCTAAAAGAGGATTAATAAGGAAACAACGGGGGAAGTCTAAAATATTTATCCACTTACACAACTTCTGACAATTTAAGTTCAAGGGCCGGCAGGCAGCTTCCAGGCTAAGAGCGAAGGGACACCCGGAAAGGGCAGGCTTTGCAATTGCTCCATTAGAAATTCAAACCTGGGGCTGCGGGCTGGAGTGTCGGTGGAGTGGGGGTGGTAAGGGGCTTGGCCAGTATCCTTCGTTCAAATGCAAATCTTTAGATCACACGTACCTTGTTGGTCGCCAGAATCACCGCGTGGGCCGCAAAGGCTGGAGGGCTGGTGGCCAGCGGCGAAGGGTCTTCCCGGCACGTCAAGCCCTTTATTATAAACCCAGAAGGTCGCTGTCACTCGCGCTGGCCAGGAGGCCCACGGGCTCCGGGAACCAGCTGCTCAGCCGACAAACAACGCAAAGGGTGCCGGCTCCTCCCTGGGCGGCTGGTCCCCGGAGGAGGTGAATTCCCCGGGCACGCCCACGTCCCCATCGCGGCAGACAATGCGCAGGGTCCCCTCCTGCCGGCTCTCTGGACCCTCAGCTGTCACCGCGGCCCGGGCCTGGGTGGGCAGGAGACCCGGCCGGACAGCTTAGCTTGAGCCTGCCGGGGACTCCGTGGAGCGGCTGCCGGCCCGGTGCCCGCTCCCTCTGCCTCCACTTCCCCAGAATCCCAGCGTCGCCCCGGTCCGGGAACGCCCGGCATTGTTGCCGAGGGCCACTCTTATAGATGCCGTATTTAAAATATTCCCTCGGCGAAAATAGCTTGAGACCGTCGCCGGCTCTCCGAAAACACCCAAACCAGCCCCCACCTCCCTCCCAAAAATAGAAAAGGAAGGGGGAGAGGAGCGGAGCTCCCAATGCGCAGGGCCCAGCGTCCGGCTCCCTGCGGGTGCGGCAGGTGCGGAGCGGCTGCGGCGCCCGAGCGCCGGCAGCCCCACAGGTGCGAGCGTTGGGGCTGGGGGTTCCCGCCTCCCCGCCCGACCCGGCCCCGCGTCTCACCTGCGCCACCGAGGCCCGCGCACCGCAGCCCGGCCCGGCCGCCGCGGGCGCTTCCTGCTCGCGACTTCCTGGAGCGGCGCGCTGGAGGCCCCGCCGCCCTTTCACTTTCCCCGGCCCGCGGGGCTCTGGCAGGGCCGTGGGGCTCCTCCCCTTCCCCAGCCGCCCCGACCCCAGGTCCCGGTCCCGGTCCCGGTCCCGGCCCCGGCGCGCCCAGAGTCGCACCCGTCCCGGGGCCACCGGACGGGGGCGCCTCCAAATCTTGCGGTGCTGCCTGTCCTCTGCGGGCGCCCCCGGGTCATGGCCGGCACCTTCCCCGGCTCCGAAGGCGCACAAGCTGTCGCTGGCGCGCTCCCCACCGCCTCCAGGCAGTCCCCGGCGGCTTCTGCACCGCTGGTGCTCTGTCCTCCAGGAGGGTCTTCCCTACAGGCGGCGAGGGTCACACACCGCCGCTCCCCACCCCCAAAGAGGACCTTTCCTTGGCCTCCCGGTTTTTATTCCTATTGTGTCTTCTCAAGGGGCACAATCATGAAGACTAGCACTCCACAGCGTGGAAATGGGCACGCGGATATGGCTCTGTGAAACCAACCTGTAAGCCAACTTGTGTCCCACCTCGTAGGCATGTGACAGATGAGGCTCCCGTGAGGCTGTAGAAGCCCACACGGGTTCTTCCCCTTGCTGGCCGGTGCCCTGGCACAGCTCCCACTTCACCCCAGGAACAACTATTCTCCTTCGGCAGCCCAGGGAGGGGCCTGGCCATCCCCCTGGAAGCCACTGGAGAATACCAACGGCGGACCACAGCATGGCTTCAGAGCAGACGGGGTTCCCAGGCCGCTACTCTGGGAAGACCAAAGGGAGGTAGAGGGGAAATTTTCCGGAAAAGCCTGCCCCTGGATAAAACAATGCTTAAGGATAAAACCAACCGAGGCCTGGCTGTAAATGTCCAACAGACCAGGGCCCCTGGGACCTCCCTAGGCACGCGAGCTTCCCTCTGGAGAGTGGAGAAGGTCCTCGTGGGGCCCTGCTCTGTTTCTAGAACACTGTGACCTCTGTGTCTCTTTGCTGAGCTGGGCTGCATGAAATCTGCTACTGTGTCAGGCATTTGAGAAGCCTTTTGCAGGCAGAAAGAAAACCTGTCCAACCTCTTGGCCATGCATGGTTCAGCCACAGGAAGCCTGCTGGCCCCTCATCCCACAAGGGAGGTGGCCCAGGGCGCCAGACTTCTCTCTTTGGCTAGGTCTTCTTCAGACCTTCTTTCTCTCCACAGGCCGCCTCTGCCAGTTCTTTCTCCTCTGTTGAGCTCTCCCTTCCCGGGATAGCCCAGTGTGGCTCCCACCTCTCTCTCCAGTGGTCTCCCTGCCGTGGCCCTCACTACTGATTCTGTTCGAGGCTAGTCCTCTCTCACGGCACTTGTGCAACCGCCTTCTCACTTCCAACTTCTACCGCGTGCAACCCACTCTTTAAGCTGCCTCAAATTGCCCTCCCAAAGCAAAAGCTGATCTTGTCATTCCCGATTTTAAAACTTTCAGGTCTTCGCATCACCTACAGGAATGAGACCAAATTTCTCAGTAGCTAGATACAAGGTCTGAAGCAGTTTTGCAGCGGAATCTCTATTCATGCCGAAGCTTCCAGACTGCTCTTTACTTCCAAGATTGTGTGCTTTTTTACACTTGCGTGTTTCTGCCTTGGCCCTCCTGACCCCAGCTTTTCCAAGGAAGCTCAAACTTTGAGAGGCAGTTGAAATATTTCTCCGCTCTTGGGTCGTCATCACTGCATTTCTGGGGCACTGTATAGATCTCTTTATCACATGGACTTCCCACAGCGAATTGGTACCAGTTACTCATCAGTCTATCTCTTGGCCCCTGAGAGATGGGGTTGGAGGGATTCTTGTATCCTGTCCTGGCTCAGAAGCACTGGTCACTGTTTTCTAACTGGGTGAATGAATGCAGCTTGACACAGGACTGGGGTCTCCTGAATGATAATATTGGTGTGTCATGCTGGAGTAGGCCAGAAGGGATCTGGGATGGTGTATATATGTAAAGTATTTCCTGAAAATATTAATTTTTTTATTTTATAAAGATTAGATATTGATCTTTTATAAAATATTAATATCTTTATATCAGTCTTTTATATTTGTAAGGAATATTTAAAAATGTATTAAAGAAGTTAGTAAATTTCTGTAAAATTTCCTAATAAAACATTTCACATTTTGAAATGAAAACTTATGATTGCTTCCATGAGCATATCGGTTTTCACACTTGATAGCTGATAACACAAGCTCAGGATCTATAGGGCACCTTCGCTGTCACATCGACACAGTTCCCCCTCCCCCACCTTATTGATGTAATAACACAAGCTCAGGATCTATAGGGCACCTCAGCTGTCACATCGACACAGTTCCCCCTTCCCCCCCTTATTGATGTATAACTGACAAATAAATATTACGTATATTTATAGTGTATAGTGTGATGTTTTGATATATGAATACATTGTAAAATTATTTCCACAGTCCAGCTATTATATCCAGTCACTCCACATTATTATATAATTTTTTGGTGGTGAGAATATTTAAGACATTCTTTTTGCAAATTTCCAGTATACCATATATTACTACCATGCTCATGTATCAGCTCTCTGGAACTTACCCATCCTTCCTAAGTGAAACTTTGTACCTTTTGGCCAGCAACTCCCCTGGTAACCATTATTATTACATGCTCTACTCTGAGTTCCAGTTTTCAGATTCCACAAGTAAGTGCGGTCGTGCACACTTCTCCTTTTTTGTTAGTTAGTTTGTTTGTTTTCAGACAGGGTCTTGCTCTGTCGCCCAGGCTGGAGTGCAGTGGCATGAGTACAGTGGTCAAGGCTCACTGCAGCCTTAACCTCCCAGGCCCAGGTGATCCTCCACCTCAGGCTCCTGAGTAGCTGAGCCTACAGGCCCAGGCCAGCATGCCCAGCTAATTTTTTAAATTTTGTAGAGACAGGGTCTTGATATGTTGCCAGGGCTGGTCTTGAACTCCCAGGCTCAAGCAATCTTCCCACCCAGGCTCCCAAAGTGCTGGGATTACAGACGTGAGGCACTATATTCATTTGCCTGGCCTATATTAGTTTTTCTGTACCTGGCTTATTTCACTTAGAGTAATGTCCTCCAGGCTCATCCATGTTGTTGCAAATGACAGGGTTTCCTTCCTTCCTTTTTAAGGCTGAACAAGGTTACATTGTGTACATGCAGATATACACCACATTTTCTTTGTAAACTTCCCTCTAGTACTGCTTTTGCTGCATCCCGTAAGTTTTGGTAGGTTGTTTCCACTTTCATTTGTCTCAAGGAATTTTCTGATTTCTCTTTTGATATCTTCTTTGACCCCACTGATTGTTCAGGTGTGTGTGCAATTGGTGAATTTTCCTATTTTCCTCCGGTTATTGATTTCTAGTTCATACCATTGTGGTCAGAAAAGATACTTGATATGATTTTAATCTTCTTAAGTTTGTTAAAACTTGTTTTGTGGCCTAACATATGATCTATCCTGGATGATGTTCTGCATACAGTTAAATGTGTATTCAGCTGCTGGTGAAGGAATGTTCTGCATACGGCTGTTAGGTCCACTTGCTCTAGAGTGTTGTTCAAGGTCACTGTTTCCCTATTCATCTTCTGTCTGGACAGTCCATTCACTGTTGATTTTTGGGGTACTGAAGTCCCCTGTTATTACTGTATTGCTATTTCTCCCTTGAGTTCTGTTAATCTTCTCTCTATATATTTAGGTACTGTGGTGTTGGGTACATATATAATTGTTATATCCTCTTGATGAATGTATCTCTTTATCATTATATAGTGACTTTGTCTCTTATGAAATTGTTTGACTTAAAGTCTGTTTTGTCTGCTATAAGCACCTTTTTGCTCTTTATTTGGTTACCATTTGCATGGAGTATCTTTTCCCATGCCTTTGCTTTCAGCCTATGTGTATCCTTAAAGCTAAGATGAGTCTTCTGCAGGCAGCACATAGTTAGATGTTTTTTAAATATCTGTTCAGCCAGTTCTAATTTTTGATTGCAAAATTTAATCCATTTACATTACAGTAATTATCGATAGATAAGGACTTCCCACTGCCGTTTAAAAAGTTGCTTTCTGGCTGTTTGTAGTTCTCGGCTGCTTTCCTACTTCCTGCTACCTTCCTTTCTGATGTGATGATGGTTGTAATGGTTTGCTTTGATTCCTTTCTCTTTATATTTGTATTTTTACTACAGGTTTTTGTTTTGTGGTCACCATGATGCTGATATAAACATTTTATCACAGTCTATTTTAAACAAATAAAATCTTAATGTTAGCTGCCAACGGAAATCCTACACTTCAATTTCTCCTCCCACAGCATATTTTATGTTACTGATATCACAATTTACATTTTTATGTATTGTATATCCATTAACAAATTATTATAGTTACAATTATTTTTAATACCTTTGTCTTTTAACTTTTACGGTAGAGTTAAAAGTGATTCACACACCACCACTGTAGTATTATTCTGAATCTGACTATAATTTTACCTTTGCAGTGAGTTTTCTACTTTCACATGTTTTCATAATGTTAGCATCCTTTCATTTCAACTGGAATAACTGTTTTTAGCATGGCAGTCTAGTGGGAATGAACTCCCAAAGCTTTTGTCTGGGAAAGTCTTCATCTCTTCACTTCTATAGGATAGCCTTTCCTGGTATAATATTCTTGGTTGGTAGTTTTCTTTCAACACTTTGAATATATCATCCCACTTTCTCCTGGCCTTCAAGGCCTATGCTGAGAAATTCACTGACAGTCTTCTGGGTTTTCCTATGTGGGACAAGTTGCTTTTCTCTTGCTGCTTTCAAAATTGCTTCTTTAAGTTTTGAGAATGATTATAATGTATCTTGGTGAAAATCTCTTTATCTTTAGGTTATTTGTGGCTCTTTGGGACTCATGGATCTGGACATTCATTTCGCATTTGGGAAGTTTCTGTCATTATTTATTTAAATAAGCTTTCTTCTTCCTTTTTTTTTTTCTGCTCCTTCTAGGACTCCCATAATGCTTATCCTGGTTTGCCTGATGATCTTCCTAAGATGAATAGGCTTTCTTCACTCTATTTCACCAAGAGCATGGTACGTATGCCATCAACTTAAGGAGCAGACATTCTCCCAGAGAAGGCCAAGGCAAAGCCAATGACAGGCCTTGACTGACAGGGAACTGAGGTTTCCCTGAAGGGGGACTTAAGGATACTGTGATTCAGAGCTCAAGAAAATACCTCATGCTTAGAAAGTATTAGAGCATTAAATACTATTAGAGAGAAAGAAAAGGGAAAATCAGAACCTGATTTGTGTGTTAGTCCATTTAGGTTGCTATAAAGGGATACCCAAGGCTGGGTCATTTATAAAGAAAAGAGGTTTATTTAGTTCATGACCCTGCAGGCTGAACAAGAAGCATGGCACCAGCACCTACTTCGTGTGAGGGCCTCAGGAAGCACAGGCAGGCTGATGAGTTCTTGCTCTCTGCGTCCTTTTACTCCCTTCATACATTTCACTTTTTCCACTGCATTACAAAACATGTCACATATGTGCATGACTTAAAGTAGTAACAAAAGAAAATACCATGACACACATAGAGAAGTTTCTAGAACTAAACCCACACTTCGATGTCCAGTTTGCTGCCAGTTAGCTTGGAGAGGTTTTCAGGATTAAGGTGAAGAGAACAACCTAATAAAGCCAAGCCACCTCTTCACTGCGGAGAGTTTTCCCAAGCTATCACCCCTATTCTGTCTCCCAACACATACTTGGAACTGAGACCAGGGCCAAGATGAACCAAAATGACCAGGCCATCTCCCCATTTCTAGCCATCCTAAAGCCTGGTGTCCCTCTGGGACCCTCTTTAAATGTATTAATATAAAGAACTTCTAAAAAGAAAGTTGCACTATTTTGAACATACCAAGATAACTAAGTAATCAAAGAAATACACTGGTGAGTCACATTCTAAATGAAACAATCTTCACTTATCTTGTTTACTAAATACATATTTTCACACTTCCATTCTTGTTCAATGGGGAAGGTCTTCCAGGGCCCCTGAACTGAGCCCCTGTCCCCAGGGTCATAGATAAACAGCACTGAGCTGTTCTGTACTACCCGGATGTGGCTGCCAGGGGCCCAGTCTGGTTCCTCCCAGTGCAGGGCCTTAGTGATCAGATAGCACAAAGCCAGTTCTGGGAAACCTGAAATTACCAGTCCAGTTTAAAACCTTTCTGGTGTTTCTCTTTGTAGAGGGAGACAGAAGTGATTCAGTCAGCTCTTCTGATAACTATATTTGACCAACAACTATTTAGGGGCTTGTCCTAGCAACTAGATTATTAAAAATGGGCTTGAGGAGAGGAAAAAGGTAATTCAAACAGCAGGTATGCCAGTGCTCCAAGAGGAGGATAGTGACAGCAACCAGAGCCGAGGAACTTCTGGTCGTCACCCAAGAAGCATCGATGAGTGAGATATTGAGAAAAGACATCTGAAACATCATTTCGTTTTTTCCTTCCTTCCTTCTTTCCCTCCCTTCTTTTTTCTTTTTTTGTGTGAAGTCCCTGAAGATTCTTTTCTTTTCTTTTTCCTTCCTTGCTTGTTTGCTTGTCTGGCTTTGTTGCCAGGCTGGAGTGCAGTGGTGCCATCTCAGCTCACTGCAACCTCCGCCTCCCTGGTTCAAGTGATTCCCTGCCTCAGCCTCCCAAGTAGCTGGGATTATAGGTGCATGCCACCACACTCTGCTAATTTTTTGTATTTTAGTAGAGATGGGGTTTTACCATGTTGGCCAAGATGGTCTCCATCTCCTGACCTCATGATCTGCCTGCCTCAGCCTCCCAAAGTGCTGAGATTGCAGGCATGAGTCTCTGAGGCTGGCTAAAACACTGTTTTCTTAAAAACAAAATGGAGGTTTTTTTTCTTAGAAACAAAATTGCAGTGGCTCACACCTGCAATTCCAGCACTTTGGGAGGCTGAGGTGAGTGGATCTCTTGATCCCAGGAGTTCGAGCCTGGGCAACATGGCAAAACCCTGTCTCTACAGATTAAAAAAAACACAAAAAACAAAAAGTTAGCCGGACATGGTGGCAGCTACCTGTATTCCCAGGTACGCAGGAGGGTGAGGCTGGAGGATCACCTGAGCCTGGGAGATTGAGGCTGCAGTGAGCTCTGATCATGCCACTGCCCTCCAGCCTGGACAACAGAGCCAGACCCTGTATCAGAAAAAAAAAAAAAGGAGTATAATTTCCTTAAGCAATGCACTCTACCTTGTTCAATTTTGTATTAAACATTTTCTTTTTTAAATTTTTATTTGTTTTTTAGAGATGGGGCTTTCAACTTGTTGGCCAGGCTGGTCTTGAACCCCTGACACTTAAGTGATCCGCCCCGCCTTGGCCTCCCAAAGTGCTGGGATTACAGGCTTGAGCCACAACGCCTGGCCTGTGTTAAACATTTTCATTCATTCTCTTATCCAACATTTGTGATATAATAATTTTGGTATATCCTTAAGGTGAAATACTGTCTTTAAAAGCACTTTGGAAAAAATTTTTGACATGTTCACCATATAATGATATGTGATAATGTAAATGACAAATGGAATGATTTCAATTAAATAAACATATATATGCATTTTAAAGCCTGAAAGAATTCACGCCAAAATGGCAGTAGTTACTGTCTTTGGGAAGTAAGATTATTATCTTTATTTTCTTCATTATACTTTACTGTATGCTCCCAATTTTCTAAAGTATTCAGAAATATTTGATAATTTGAGCTATGTATCAAGTTCTGTGCCAGACTGTAGGGTGGAGGCCCTGGGAGGTGCTTAGGGAGCCTGACCTGGAAACACAGGTATAGCTGTGTAGAGAGTGCATCAGAAGCACAACAGAGAGATGCTATGAAGGGGCTGGAAGCATAGAACAGCATCCCAGGAAGGTTACATCTGGTAAGGTGCTGAAGTTGATGAGTCGTTGCCAGGTAGAGAACATGGGCATCACATTTCAGAAAGAGAAAACAAGATATACAGATATATGAAGGTGTCCTGCAAAAAAAATGATCCAAATAATTGACGAGGGTTATCGTAGGCGAAGAATAAGCATTTGGTGAAAAATGCTAATCTTCTCAAATAATCGAGGAAATAGTAATACAAACTAAAGCCACTATGAGACGCTGCCTTGTCTATCCATCAGATTAGCAAACGAGAAACCTGACTTCCAGTAGGTGAGGGAGCAGTGAACCACACACTCTGTTTTGGTGAGAGTGGGGATAGGTCTGGCCATTCTCAGAGGCAATGCAGCAACATGTATTTAGGCTCAGCAATTTTTCAATTCTATAAAGCTGATTTCCAAAGAGTTGAACCTGAAATGTGGACAAAGAGCTATGCATTCAGATGTTCATATTGATTTTATTCACTCGTTCATGTGTTTACTTTGGGCAGGGGGTTCACAGGTGTTCACGGTATTACTCTGCTGGCATATGTGAATACATATTCTTTTGTATGCATCAAATATTAAATAATTAAAAGATTTTAAAATCTGAGCTAAATATACATGTTACATTTCTATGGCACTTCCAAATCATTTCATCCTCATTATCTTATTTGATCATGACCTTCCTATAAGTTGGGCAGGGGGAGCCTTATTCTGGGAAAATCATGGGCATGTGCTTCATTATGCCACCTCTTTCCTTGCTCCTTTTGTTAGAGAGGCTGATCCATTCTAAGACCCTGAAAAGTGTAGCCCCACATACTTTTTTCTAACCAGGATTTGTGGTCTCCCACCACAACTCCTGCTTAGAGCGAGGTTATCTGCAGTATCAAACATAGAACCAACCTCACATATCCACCAGTAGGAAAGAGTGATACCACTTTGGAATGAAGGATTAACATGTAGCCAGAGGCATAATAGATTTGGTAATTTTTTTTTTTGAGACAGAGTTTTGCTCTTGTTGCCCAGGCTGAAGTGCAGTGGTGCAATCTCAACTGACTATAACCTCTACCTCCCGGGTTCAAGCGATTCTCCTGCCTCAGCCTCCCAAGTAGCTGGGATTACAGGAACCCGCCACCACGCCCAGCTAACTTTTTGTATTTTTAGTAGAGACGGGGTTTCACCATGTTGGCCAGGCTGGTCTTGAACTCCTGAGCTCAGGCAATCGACACACGTAGGCCTCCCAAAGTGCTGGCATGAGCCACTGTGCCTGGCCTGGTAATTTATTTTTAACAGTGTAGATTAATGTAGAATTTGCCTCCGAATCAGCCTGTAATTTCTTTCGCATTTCCTTGTAATCCCCTAGTATATGACCCAGAAGACACTCCGACGTAGTTAAGCAACTGATATCCTGAGAGAGACCTCGGAAAATGGAGTTTGATTTAAGAAGAATAAAAAAAACAAGAAAAGGAAAAAAAAATCATATCACTTTTTTCTCTTTTCCTAGTGCTGCATAAAGCATGGCTCTGTTGCAAAATATCTAACATTCAATTTGATAAACTGTGTTGGTTGAGCACTTACTATGTGCCAAGCACTGAGCTACGTCCTTGAGTTGCTACCCAACTTGAAATTCAAGTCTGTCCAATTTTTCTGACATCTCTTGTCTCCACATTGGTGTCCACTGGTGTGTCCTACTGGTTATGATGCATCACTGAATAATCTCACTTCCTGGGTGAAAAATAATTTACATTTCTCTCTTGACAACTGTGTTTCAATAGCCTTCCGTTGACCTCTATACCTCAGGTATGGGTGTGTGTATATCTGGCATTTTCCTCCTTGATGCTTGCCAATTTTATAAGATATAATCCACAAACAGTTCAAATACCTACTTACACTTAAGAATCTACCTGTCTATATATTTCTAGAAGCTTCAGTATCTCCCCACTGTTATGTGTATTACTGCTAATAAACATGATCATTGAAATGAATCTGTTCATCACAGACTACCTTCTGATTGTAATCAGCAACTGTCAGGCTGAATCATCCTTGGAAGTTGGATTCTTAACAACAACAACAAAAAAAACACTACAGAAAATGATTAAGATAACCTTGAATTAAAATTTCCCCCCAAACATACTGATAGAAAAAAGATGCTTAACCTATGCCAAGATTAACAACAGCACAATGAATAGTAATAGCTCCCATCCACTGAGTGCCACTGTGTGCTAGGCACTGTGCTACTCTCATTATGAGTATCTGATTTTGAACTCACAACCACCCATTTTACAGATGAGTAGACTGTAAGAAGTATATGGAGCTAGGGCTCCAATCCTGGGTCTGTCCCTATCCCCTAAATGGCAATGTGTGATACTATCAAAACTGTTTTAAAAAGTTTTTGATTCTACATGTAGATAGAACTTTTTCTATCTATATACCCTAATATGTTTGTTTATAAATACGCATATATACGAAATTGGTAAATTTACCATAGTACAATTATTGTAATAAGCAATCTCGTAGTTCTATAGTTAAGACGAGCCTGAACTCATTTTGTTGAAAGTCCCTGCTTTTTATCTGAACAGTGCCTACAAAACTTCAAAAAAATCTGTTTGCATTTTACTGAAGTCCCCCAGTTCTTAAGGCCTTTTCTCCACACTGCCCAGGAGAGCTCAGAAGAGACACACTTAGGGGCTCTGTCGCCATGACAACTGCCAAGCTGCGGGGCCTCCAGCTGGGAGGTGGGCCTGGAAGGCTGTGGAGAATACAGAAGGCAGCCCCAGGGTGGTTTCAACAGTTCCGCGGCCTGGGTCAGCCCAGCAGGAGCAGAAGGCACCCTGACCAGCCCCTCTGCAGAGAGCAACCACCACCAGCCTGAGACCGTTTTTCTTCTTCCTGGAGGAGTTTATAAGTAAAAGGAAATGGATCTCTCCATTTTTACTTAAGAAGGACAAGAGATCATTTCTTACGGAGGAAACGAAGTGCAGAGGAACTGTGGCCACTGCTGGTCTCCACTCTCCCGAGGGCGAGGCCCTCGCTCCTCCCTGCAGAGCGGCACCTGCGCGAACTTCCCGCTTGGGTGGGAAGAGCCTCGGTGCATGATGGGAAAGTCCCGCGGGGCATAATGGGAAGCCCTCGCGGGGGGTGATGGGAGACCCCTGCCAGAGGAGTTCGGGCAGTGCTTTTTGGTTTTTAGGCCGTGGAAGAGGATTTCCTCTCATTTTCCAGTGAGGAAAGACCTCCGGATGATGTACTCATCTTTCTGCCTCTCATCTCCCCACGACTCCCACGCCCCAGGAAAGGAGGAAGGTGGGCTGGGGAAGCATTTTGAGGGCCTTCAGAATTGGAAAGAGGGGCTTCTGGCACCACCAAGCATTTCCGGGTCACTGTGGGGTGAGGGGTCAGGGATCCTGGGGCTCTGAGCGAGGCATCGACTTGGCTTGATGAAGCCTTCCTGGGGCTTCCTGGGTGCGCAGAGAGGTGCCCGGCGCTCCGACTGCCTCTCGGCGGCTGTGGCTCTCGGCTGGGTCTGAGCTGGGGAGCAGCTTCTTACTGGAAGGAGGAATTTAGAATCCAGTCTAATTGCTGCTGCAGCGGGTGCTGGGAGGCGCATCTTGTTCACCGCTTCTGGCCTTTGGTGTCAATCATTTGAATAATTGACACCACAGTGTAGTGAAGTTACTGTAGATTGACTGAAAGATTTGGGAGGGAAGACCCTGACTAATTTGTATGGGATAGAAATCAAATTGTAAACCTTAGTATTCAATAGCTGTAGCTATGTCTAGCTGCTAAAGATACGATCCAGAGCAGGGTTTGTTAACCACGCGGTTCCCTTAAGGCAGTCTCTGGTGTTTGTAATTCAACGCACTTTGAACTGGTGGTCCTCTGCTTGGTAGATGGTTCACAGTCACTGCCATAAAACTGTAGTTGTCCCTTTAAATCACAGATCTGGGAGGCAGTATAGTGATGAGCATCAGTTGCTCTTGGGTCAGATCGCTAGATTTGAATCCCACTGGCTGTATAATCTTGGGCAACGTTTTTTTTTTTTTTTTTTTTTTTTTTGAGACAGTTTCAGTTTGTTGCCCAGGCTGGAGTGCAGTGGCACAGTCCCTGCTCACTGCAACCTCCGGGTTCAAGCAATTCTCGTACCTCAGCCTCCCTCGTAGCTGGGATTACAGGTGCCTGCCACCACATCTGGCTGATTTAAAGATGGGGTTTCACCATGTTGCCCAGGCTGGTCAGGAACTCCTGAGCTCAGGCAATCCATGGGGCAATGATCTTAACTGCTGTCGACCAAAGTTAAGGCTGTTGAGGCAGAAATTGATAAAGGTTTATTGAAAGCTGTGTTTGAGGATGGAATGGGGAAGACACACCAACAAAGTTGGGTGTGTTCCTAAGTGTCTGACAAGTTGGCGTGCTTTTCTAAGAAAGTTGAGGAATGGGAGGGGGACTCCTCATATTAGAGTTCTTTTTTCATTGGAGGGACAATATAGAGGTTACAGTCTCTGGTGACAGATGACAACATATAGGCTAAAATGTTTTATGCATATGCACAAGGCCATCAGTGAAACGTCATGATTTAGAAACAAATCAGTATCCTTTTCAGTGTCAGTAGTTTACATATTTAGTACATCTAGAGTCTGAGGAACTCATGATAAGATTTGAGATTCACAGTAAGATTCTTTACTCAAGTACAGGACGTAAATCACGAATTATAAGACCTTCTCCAGGCAGTTAAAACATAGTTTATTCTTTTAAGTATAGGGATGCGTGACTTAACTCATGCCTGCCATGGCCTTAGGCCCTGTTTATAAGTTGGTGTCTTACTGCGTGATTTAACTCATGCCTGCCATGGCCTTAGGCCCTGTTTATAAGTTGGTGTCTTACTGCCGCAGAGTCCATTCTGTTTGACTTCTGACCTCTATTTTAACATTAATGCTGGTTAGTTGCTGTGTCTAAGCTGCAAAAGGGTATTAGTGAGGCATGTCTGACCTCCCTTCCCATCATGGCTGAGAACTCAGTTTTTAGGGTTTCTGGAGCCCCCTTGGCCAAGAAGGGGTCCATTCAGTCAGCTGTGGTGGGGCTTAGGAGGTTATTTTAGTTTATACCCTGCTATAACTCCCTTTCCTTAGGTGTACAATGGATAAATGATAGTGAGGATTTAATAAGATAACTCATATAAAACTTTTAAAATAGTGCCCACACACAGTGTCAGAACTTAGTAAACAGTGGTAACTGTCATTGTTATGACAAATTTGAAAGCTGAATTTCTGACATTTTTTATATAAAAAACATATTTATTTGCATATGCTTGATTATGTTACCATTGTAGAGTTCTAACATTTAAAATGCTTTTGGCATTTTATTGTAAAAATAAGACATGCTTAGTTGTAGTAACTGGGAAACTGCCAATACATAGAGCAGAAAATAATAATCATCTGTTACCCCAACTCCCCACTTTTCCCTGTAAGAAAAGCTGTTACCTTTTGGTGTTTACAACATTTCTATTTTTGCAACTAAAAAACGACATAATTTTGGAACCTTGTGTGTTGCTTGTAACTTGTGTGTTTATTAAGTAAGTGACGTATTTGGGCCTGATGATGGGTTATGATTGTAACCTTTCATATTAGCCTTGAGAATAATCTCCAGGGGATGTGTGCTCTGAAAGATCAGCAGCGTATTCGCCGCGTGGATTTGGCTTCTGGTATTCTGCCAGCAAGACCAGACCCTATGGCTATTCAGTCACTCCTCCCCAGCTCCTGCAGTAACAACAAATCACACAGCTTCGCAGTCTGGTATGGTGGCAGAGCAAATGGAGGGAGATGGTGAGGGACCTTGGGCAGGCGGAGTGCGTCAGGTGAAGCAGATTGCCAAGCCTGCACATGTATGTGCCTGTGCACCTGTGATTGTGTGGATGTGTGTGAGCGTGAAGGGGAGCCAGGAGCAAGAGGAGAGGAGTGGAGATCCGCACGGGACACCTGACAGTCAGAGGCCTGAGAGGGCTGGCACTCATGTCGGGGTCTGGGAAGGATGTCAAACCCTGATGGACATCAGTGTAGGCCGCAGCTGCTAAGAGGCCAGAGCTGCCTCCTTGAGAAGTTGTTTACAGGCAAGAGAAGAGGGCTTGGCGGACACACCTCTGCGAGCTGCGAACCCCGAAGGGTGAGAAGAGCCTAGAAAGGCAAGTAGGGGTGGGAAGCACCCCTGGCGGGGGGCATGTGAGTCCCGGGGGAGGAAGGGAGCGGGCAGTGTTCGCACTGGGCAGGGGTGAAACCCTCTCTACAGTTGGCCCAGATGCGCTTCCAGCGCCCTTCCTCTTGAGGGCCCAGGTGGCTTCTCGTTGCGCCACAGAACAGATGACTAAAGGGATGGATTTCACGGGCCAGCGACGGAGAGGTCCAGGCCAGAGACCTGGTGGGCAGCCCGGCACGGAGGCCGCCCAGGTCCCGCCCAATCCCCGCCCCCCTCTCTCCCCGAGCAGTGATTGGCCGAGGCGGCACCTTGTTGCTGTGACGGCACCCGAATGCTGCCTCTGGCTGCACCTCGTCCTTTCCGCCCCGCCCCTCCCTATTTCCGGGCGGCGATTGGTCGAGGTGCCCTTCCCGTTGCTATGATACTACATAAAGGCTGCCACTGGCACCTCCCCCGCCGTCCGCCTCGCGGGTTCCCGCTCCCCATTTTCCCGGCTGGGAGGTAGGCGGGGCCGGCCGTGTCTCCATGGCGACGTGGGACGCGGCGGTTGATACCCACCAGCTAGAGGAGCTGCGGCTGGGATCCAGGCTGGGGCGAGACTATGTCGGAACTGGGTTCGGAGGAGTTGGATGAGGAGGGAGAGAATGATATTGGGGTGAGAGCTCCTGGTGAGAAGGGGCTCCCGGGGTGCGCGGCGGCGGGGGAACCTCGAGGTTGGGTTTGGAGACTGAGGAGTCGCAGAAACCAGAGGTCTGAGTCACAGCTCCCCAGGAGGCCCCGGCAGGGACGAGGACCACACCAGACGCGTGGTCATGGAAGTCGATGGTGAAAGGTGAAATGCTACCACGTCTGGTTACCGCATCCCACCTCGCTCTTTACCGACTCCCATCCTACCTCCCATTAAAGGGCAGGATTTCCCAGCAGAAGGCTTTGGGAGCTTCCTCCTCCCTGTGTTAGTTTCCATCGAGGCAGTTTTCTTGGATGAGCAGATCATCCCACGCTGCCATATTGCCTTTGAATAAGTCATTTCTGTAGCTGAGATTTAGTCCGCTGGCATTTAAATGCATGGAGGAAAGTTGCTTCCTGGCAGGCTCCAAGAAATGCTGAGAGGCCCTGGGCTTAGGAAAGGGTTCCTGAAGATATTACCTTATAGGCGTGTCCTCACATGTGTTTTCTTCAGTTCCCTCTGAACTGACCCAGGTCGTTGGAGTTATTTCTTGGCTTAGGCGACAGAGAGGAGAAAGGGCTGCACATCCAGCCTGTGAGCTGGGTTCTGTGTGGGACTCTTTCTACCACCCAGAGAGTAGTTCCTCCCTGCTCCAGAGGGTGACCTCTTTCTGGCTGACAGGTGAGGAACCTCAGCCGCTCTGGTATGCATGCACAGTACAGAGTTGAGGTATTTTCAGAATTAACTGAAAAATCAAGCAGCTCTGCAGTGGTGCTGTCAGTGCCTGCCCAGACCTTTTTGCAAGCTCTGGGCAATCATCTCCCAGCTTCCACCTGATTTGCTACTTAGGCTAGCACCTCTGCACACTGGAACCACCTGCCCAGTATGGAGAGCCAGAAGTGCCTGAAATTCACATCAGGCCAGACAGCCAGTAGCTAACGCAAGAAGCAGGACAAAGTCCGCAGTGTAATTGATGCCCCGAGAGTCCCTGTTGAATTATGCCAAGTCTGGGACTTCACCTGAAATGGCATCCTTTCTTAGCCGTCTGCTCATTCATGTCTACTTCCCTGCCCTCTTTACGG
Organism: Saguinus oedipus; assembly: GCA_031835075.1. Lineage (NCBI taxonomy): Eukaryota > Metazoa > Chordata > Mammalia > Primates > Cebidae > Saguinus > Saguinus oedipus. Next base: position 69,647,141 of record CM063186.1, read on the forward strand.
CTTTCTCCCAGGAAAGCACTTAAAAAAAACCACTTGTTCAGGGGCTGCTTCTAGGGGAACCCAACCTGCAACACTTGCACAGCAAGCTTTCTAGTTTGTCTCCTCAAACGGCCCCACTGATTTACAGCTTTTTAATGCCTGTAACTTTTAGGTTCAGATCACATTTGGAATCATTTTAAAGGATTCCTCTATTATTCTGCCACCCCAGCGGCTCAGCGTTGGGCATATTGGGAAGTCTCTTGGAAGGAAGGAGGAGGCTTTTGTACATTTTGATTTAAACTAACCCTGAAACAAATCTGTAAGGTCACAGATTTTTACCTTGTATTCTAGGCAGGAATTAATGGGGCAAATAGTGCTAGAAAAGGGCAAGGATTACACAAATGTTTGTTTCTGAAGTCCTCAATGGAGTGTGTCAGTGCTTGTGTTATAATAAGTCTATATGCATCCAATTCCATTTTTTAATTTTAATTTTGTTTTTTAATAAATTTTATTATCAATAAGACACACAGTGTGACGTTATGAGATACCCATGTTAAATCATTACTGTATGCTTTGACCATTTTATTATTTATTATATCTACTCTATACTCATGTATTAGGTGCTAAGGAACACTTATTTTATGAAGGATAGGAAAACTAGGGAAATTGCAGGCTTTAGTTACTTTTTTTATTGATTTACTTTTAAGATAGATACATAATTGAGCTAGCATAGTGGTTTATACCTGTAATTCCAGCACCTTGGGAGGCCAAGGCAGGAGAGGATCGTTTGAGTCCAAGAGTTTGAGACCAGCTAGCGCAATATAGTGAGACCTTGTCTCCACACACAAAATGGTTTTTAATTAGCTGTGCGTGGTGGTGTGTGCCTGTACCCCAGCTACTCAGGAGGCTGAGGTGGGAGGATCACTGGAGCCTGTGAGGTGGAAGTTGTAGCAAGCTGAGACGGTGCACTCCAGCCTTAGCCACAGAGTGAGACTCCGTCTCAAACAGAACCAAAACCAAAACGCAGATAGATATGTAATTACTGCAGCATTGGGTCATGAATGTTTGAACTGTAAGTCTCTTGCTAGGGATTTAAAAAAATAAGATAAACTTAATAGACGAGGGAGCCCTGTGTACTCTTCAGTGCCCTCCTACCTGTCCCTTCCCTCAGAAATTCCTTGCAGGGCATAGGTGTCTTCAAGCCACCCCCCAACCCCGCAGGGATCATTTGAGGGAAGAGTTGCTTCTCTCAGGGCATTTGCCTTTTAAATCCTGGATCACGGAAGGAATCAAATGGGGGCTATTTTTGTGGACTTGAACTGTTGCACCTGCCTGTGCTATTCCAAGCATATTCCTACTAAGAACACAGTATCTAGCATTCTTCACAATTTGGTTAACCTTATTTACAGTGTTAAGGACTGTCACAGTGAATTGCCAGCTCTGTGTTGGAGGGAGGGAATGAGGCTTCCACCATGGACATGTTCTGGGGTGTGACCTTGGACCAGTGCTTCGTCTAGCCCAGGCGTGGTTACCTACCTCAACTGTAAGGTGGGACAATTTAGTGCTGAGGATTTAGCATAGCGGGATGACTCAAGGGTCTGATACTTACAGAATGCTTAGCACATGGTTAGTGCTTAATGAATGGTAGCTGTGATTGTGTCAATTTTCTTCACCCAGGAATATGAGGGGGATCGGAATGAGGCAGGCGAAAGGCATGGACGTGGGAGGGCACGGCTGCCCAACGGGGACACCTATGAAGGGAGCTATGAATTCGGTAAAAGACATGGCCAGGTCAGAACCTATGACTTGACTGGTGCTTTTCTCTGTTTAATGCTCTGTTAGCAAGTATTACATTCAGCAATGATATGAATGATATAATCATTGTGTTTCAGGGGATCTACAGATTTAAAAACGGTGCTCGATATACCGGAGAATATGTTAGAAATAAAAAGCACGGTCAAGGCACTTTCATATATCCAGATGGATCCAGATACGAAGGTAAAATGTGATCACAAAGCAGATTTCTGTGTGGCGGAAGTTTTTCTTTCTTTCTTTATGATTGAACTTGTCTGTGAATCATAACTGATGTGTATGAAAAAGTTTCAAGTGCTCCAGATTAGTCAGTCATGCAGTGAACATAGATCGTGTTACCATGGTCACAGGGTTGATGCAGAAGAATCTATAGTGGGAGACTCATCCCTATGGCCAGCACATCCATGTCCTGGGAGCAGGTAAAAGGGAGGCTGCTGGGCGGACGCAGGCGTCGGTGCTGGTGGATCCACGTCTTCACGTGCTCTGTGGCATTCATCTTCCTGAACTTGTCTCTGCAGTTTTCATGTCTAACCAACCCTGCTGATGACGGATGCGTTCTTGCTTTAGAGCGAGTGTTTCCTTCCATCAGGGCTTCCGGTCCGGGAGTCACCTTGCCTGACTTTTCCTATCTGTGCCATCATTCCTTACAGGCCAATGTTATGTTGGAGGAGGATTCTTTTTCCTTTATTTCCAAGAGCCTCCCTGCTCCCTCTTGTGCTGTTGTCACCTGGTGTGACCACAACATTAGTGATATCCCAAACCTGGGAAGGGGGACAGGCAGGGAGTGAGTTGTGAGTCTTCAGAAAGTATACACAAACTTCTGCGTCCTGGGCTTTTTGATTTTTCCCCAGGAAGAAGTTGTCTAGTTTACTTCAGATTTCCAAAAAGATCTGTGACCCTAACCTTGGACTCTGGTGACAATAGGTGTGACCTTGTGTAGGTGACTTCACATCTCCTTGCCTCAGCTCTCTCATCTGTAGCATGAAGATTCAATGGATGAATACAGGCAGGCACCTGCAACCTTGCCTGATCCACAGTGAGCATCAGTAACGGGCTGGGTCTGTGATGTACCACGAGTGTCAGCGTCACTTCTTAATGAGGATGACATATTCTTATAAAGCACAAGCTATAATTGCTTGCTTTGCTCCCAGATAAAGTAAGAACCAGTAGGTGGTTCTTATTTTAATAGATGTCAGTGAGGATTCTGTCCAATTCAGAGACCAAGATGGAGGGTGTTAATACCGTCCCTGTTAGAATTTATGTTGTTTTGTTTCATAAATCTCAGAAGGCTTGCTCTAGAAGAAGTACCATCTGCTTTTTAAATCAACGTTGAACAAGGCCGGGCATGGTGGCTCATGCCTGTAATCCCAGCACTTTGGGAGGCTGAGGTGGGCGGATCACAAGATTAGGAGTTCAAGACTGTCTCTATTCAAAAAAAAAAAAAAAATCAACTTTAAACAATTTAATTTGGGGCTTAATTTAATTTTTTCAAATCTTTATGCACTTAATCTCATTCTTGTTACTTTTGATTCTAGCGTAGATGTTGATACAATTTGAAACACACACACGCACACACACACACACACACACACACAAGATATTCAGAATAAGGGATTTAAGGAGTTTTGAAGATGAAGGTGAAGAGGGATAACTGTTTCTCTGACACCAAATACGTGGATTTTCCAAGCTGCATACTTACTTCTCCAGCCCTCTGTGGACACCAACTGAGTTTCCAATGATGCAACTTCGTTCTGACACCACCCAGAGTTAGCACAGACCCCACAGATTAAGGGTTCAGTTTCCAAGACTGCCCCACTTCAGATGTCAACCTCAAGTAGCGGATCCCTAGGGCACCCACACTTCTATCTGACTCCGCTACAAAGTGGGGTTTCCTACAGCACCGGTTTCCTACAGCATCCGGTTTGATAGGTGTCATAATGGCTCATAGGACTCGGGGAAACACTTTACTTAGGTTTACTGGTTTGCTGCAAAGGATATTACGGAGAATACAGATGAACAGCCAGATGCAGAGGTACACAGGGCAAGGCCTGGAAGGTTCTTTAACACAGCAGCTTCTGTCCTTGTGGAGGTAGAGTGCACCACCCCCCGGCACATGATATGTTTATCACCCCAAAATACCAAATTTTGCTCAGGAGTTTTTATAGAGCTTAATCTCCAGCCCCTCCCTTCTTTCCCAGAGTTGGTGGGTGGGGCTGGAGGTTCCATCCTTCTTATCACTTGGTCTTTCTGGTTCCCAGAAAGGCCAACCTGGGCCTCATTTGCATAAGTTCAGGTATGGTCAAGAGTCTCATTTTGAATAACAAAGATATTTCTATCAGTCAGGAAATCTTAAGGGTTTCAGGAGCTCTGTGCTGGGAACCATGAATAAAGACCAATATTTCTTATTATGCCATACTAACATAGAAAGCTCATCTGGCAACAGTGGGGATTTTTGATTCTCCAGATGGCTTTGTATCTTAAAGGGTGCAAGGTAGAGTCACTACTGAGAGATGTCTTCTCTGACTAAAGCTTAAGTAAGTATCTTCTTCATTAAGGCAGAATGGAAGCTGAGGTCAGAAGTTATGATATAAATGGTAACATAGTAAGCCAGTACTCTTCCAATCACAAAATCTCAGTTAAGGTATGGCTGAGTTATTCATAACAGTGCGTTCTGGCTGGCTGCCATACAGTGGGCCGGAGTGGTTTTGTGCAGGGCCATGTGTTCGACACCAGGACCCTGAGGCATAAAGCCCAGTACCCTGCCTGCGTCCCAGATGGTCAGACAAGTCTAATTAGGGAGTGTGGGAACCAGCAGAGGCTATAGCGCTACAGGAGAGGAGCTGGGAGACAGTTCTGGGTGGCTGGTGACTTGGATACAGGCAGGAAGGCAGAAGTATTTAGGGGTGCTGGGGGATGAGATGGAGGGGAAGGAGGTACCAGATGTTGGAGAGGCTTGGACCCCATGTACCAATTCTGAGGTTTGAGGGTACAGGTCCAACTGAGGATGCTGAGGTTAAGAAACAGAAAGAGCATCCTGTTCTTTGCTGGCCTTGTTGCCTGTCAAGCAGAATTCATTAAAACAAAGAAGTTTAATAATGACACTGTAGAGAAATAAGAATGATATGATAACTTGAAGCTGAGTTTTTTGGAAGCTCCCAAATGGCAGGAGCGGGAAGGAATGAGCACATGACTCTTGGGATTCTTGTGGAGAAGACAGCGTGGTGTTAGAATCAGGCAGACTCCAATTTTCATGTTAGTCTTGCTACTCACCAGGTGTGGGACCTTGGACAATGTACATAGTCTCTCTACATTCCAGGTTCTGCATCTGTAAAACCATATTTCAGTTATTACACATACCAAATGCTATGGCAAGTGCATGGAGTGTTTCCCCATAAGTGCGGGCTCCTTCTCTCCTGTGTTTGGCTGATCCAGTAGTGTAGGCAGCCAGTGTGGCAAGACTGTGGGCCAGCATGGCAAACTGGTGACCAAACAGCATTTGAGGTGGGAGAAGCATTTTGGAGAGCTTCTCATTTTAAATTGTCTTCAATCCCAAGTGCCAGACACACTGCGCTCCCTTAGGAGCACCCAGCTTCACACCAACCAACCAACCAACCAACCAGCCAGACAGTCAAACAGCCAACCAATCAACCAACCAGCCAGGTGACTAGCCAACGAACCAACCAACCAACCAACCAACCAACCAATTAACCAATCAACCAACTAACCAACTAACCAATCAGTCAGCTAGCCAGCCAACTAACCAACCAACCAGGCAACCAAGCTAATCAACCAACCAACTAACCAACAAAGCAATCAGCCAGCCAGCCAGGTGACTAGCCAATCAACCAACCAACCAACCAGCCAATTAACCAGCCAACCCACTAACCAACTAACCAAGCAGCCAGCCAGCTAACCGACCAGCCAACCAGCCAGACAACCAAATAGCCAACTAATCAACTAACCAGCCAGATGACTAGCCAAGCAACCAACCAGCCAATTAACCAGCCAACCCACTAACCAACTAACCAAACAGCCAGCCAACTAACCGACCAGCCAACCAACCAGACAACCAAACAGCCAATCAGTAAACCAACCAGTCAGGTGACTAGCCAATCAACCAACCAACCAGCCAATTAACCAGTCAACCCACTAACCAACTAGCCAAGCAGCCAGCTAGTCAGCCAACCAACCAACCAACCAGGCAACCAAGCTAACCAGTCAATCAACGAGCCAACTGACTAGCCAACCACCTACCCAACCAATTAACTAACCAACCACCAACTAACCAACCAACCAGCCATCCAACCAACCAACCAATTAACCAACTAACCAACCAATCAACCAACCATCCAACCAGTAACCAACCATCCAACCAGTAACCAACCAACCAACCAACCAACCAACTACATTTCTTTTACTCCTGAAAAGATACGTAGCAGGAAAAAACGTCAGTTGACAAGACTAAGAATGATCAGAAAGTACAGGATTGGGGTAGAAAGACTTCAAAGAAAATTCAGTGCAAATTTAAAGCCATGGTAATAAAGTTTATAACTGTCATTCACTTAAGAAAGGAAACTTGACTCATGGCTATTAGAGGCATGCCTCAGCAGGTGGCTTTCCTCTGAGTTACCGTCTCCATTTGTGCAGGGTTCCTGTGGTGGCATTACAAAATGCTGGGCAGAGTCTCTTCACAGGTTTTTAAGTAGATCAGGACTTTAAAAATTTTGCTCACAGTCCTTACGGTGCAAAATTTAGTGTCTTTTGCAACTTAATTGTTCTCTTTCATTTTTGAAAATTTTCTGCAAAATGTGTGATGTATCTTTCTTGCCATGTCTCCCTGGAGACCAGCTGACATGGCCAGGAGAGGAGGGATATCATAATTTTGTCATGATCTTTTCTTGGGAAGAAACCAGATGATGTCCCCTGTTTCAGCTGAGGTCTCTGCCCCAGGGCTGTGCTGGAGCCCCTCATAATACCTCACAGAAGCCCATTCTGTGCATCTCTTCCCAGCAACACGTGCAGTTTGAAATTGGCCACAGTGGAGATATTTACACCACAGAAATTGGCAAATGCTACCGATGCAGGCACATCACTGCCCCTTAAAATCCAGACAGACCCCCGAGGTATTTGCACATCCTCGTGGTTACTTTAGGTTCAGGGACCTGAAGTACTTTTTACGGAATTGTCTCAATTTTGGGATCTTCATCTCTCTTGTCCGTGTCATTCCTGTCACATGTCACATCATGGGACCTGGTTCTCTTTCTTACCTGGTCGCAGTTGCCACCTTCCCTCTCTCCATCAGTTTTTGGTAAGCCTGCTCTTTTCTGAATGCCTAGCCGTTTTTTGGAATTGTGCCATGTAGCTCTTCATGCTGCATTCCCTGTCCTCGGCTGCTGCTCAGGTGCCTGCCTCCCCTCTCCAGGCTGGCACAGGTGCCCCGGGGACATGCATTGTCCTTTGTACGGCTGTTCATTCACCTTACAAAGTGCCCAGGACACTGTAGGTGCTGAATAAATACTGGAATGATTGAGGAAATAAATATGTCAAAATGACTTCTGTAGATAAATTTTGGAGTTTAGTCACATAAACAAATATTGCTTGAATAATTAACAATTTCTTAGCCTATTGGGGATTCGCTATCTTCATGTGGAAGTGGGTTCAGTTGTTGTGTAAGTCAGAAGCTTATGTAAGTTTTAGGAAACCCTCTTTAAGAAAAAGAAAATATAAAGTTGGTATAAAAGTGAATTTTTATTTGTAATGAGAAATCGAGATAAGTTAAAAATTTAAAAATACCACAAACATCACAGAATCTAAGTAGCCCAAGTTTTAATTAATGTCTGACATACTTCTAGAATAGCTTTCCTCTACCTTTGTTAGCTAACACTCTGAATGCTTCTCTGTGGGTCGAGATGGCCAGGGGGAGACCTATGTTAATTCTAGCTAAACAATTATAAGCTTGTTTGGCTCAGAGGACACTGAAGTTTATACACTGAACTAAACTATATTATTGGTGCAGTTAATTAGAAATCGAGCCACAAGAGGAGGCCTAAGGTAAAGGCCATCTGAGAGCGAAGAGACACCGGGGATACCTTGGGGTGGCTGCAGAGCAGGGAGTACTGCTCTGGTTCCACGAATGCCTTCTCAACATGGAGTCTGCATGAGGGCCTCCTAACCAGGGCTTATGCAAAGATCTCTGAGAAGGGAGGCGACCTCTGCTCACAAGATCCGGGAGGGTCTTTGCAGATGGGAGCTGGCAAGGAGGAGAAACGCCTTTCAGGGCAGAGATCACAGAACGCCTCAGGCTCTGCCTAGGTTCTGGAAATGTGGAGTGATTTTAATTGCTCTATGTCCACGGGAGATAAAAGCCCCTTGGTGCATTGGGTGTGGTCAGACCGGTGGCTTCTATCCGCTGTACTTCTGATGCACCCTGATAACAATGGGTGGTAAACTCAGAGTACTAGTTCAGCTCATCTTAGAAGGATCTCAGGTGCTCTCCCCAGCTATTTACCTACTCCTTTATCCTCCCTTTCCACGGTAAGATCAGTGAGATTGTGCCCATAATGAAAGTGCTTGGAGCCCAGAGCTGGGGCCAACGCGGTCCCCAGGCTTGCATTGGTCCCCTGGGCCAATGCTGTAAATTCTACTCTTGTGTCTCCATCTTTATTTCTTTTTCCCAGTCCCTCGTCACCACCGGGACTAAGGGCATCCACTAACGGGGTTGGGCTGGTTCCCAACAGTTCTCCATATGGTAACCATTTTGTAATGTTTTCTATAGAGAGAACAGAAATATAATTTCTTCTTTTCTCTTTGATCAACAAATTGGTTAACATTTGCTTTTAATTATTCATGGTCTCAAAATGTATCACTTAGCTTGTTTTTAAGAGCTGTCACCTTTAGGAGACCTCTCAAGTTTCATATGCGAGCAGTAAGATTTAAGATTTGAGGACGTTTTGAGTTTTCTAGTGCAGGGATTCGTACGGTGTTGACAGCAGTGGTTGGCAGCTGTCCTCATCATGGAGTTGTGTTTTGAATTGTGTGATATCCTTGCGAATCTCGGTACTTCCTACCACGTCTGTAAGGACTTCGCGGAAGCCTGTACGGAGGCGAGGGCAGAGCTCAGGCAGAGGCCTGGGTCAGCCACGGTGCGGCAGCAGCGGACGGAGCTGGTGCGCAGCCGGGCTTAGGGTGGCACGATGGAGCCGGACGGTTGAGTGGGAGTGTGATGTTTACTGGCGAGTTAAATGAGGAAGCGGAGACCAGCATGAGATAATTCAATGCCAATTTATTCAGTACCCAGGCGAGGTTCTATGGTCCGAAAAAGGGGCCAAAGAAGTCGCGCTTCTCCCCTGAGGGCCTGGGGTTTTATAGGGAGTGGAGGTAGTTGATCGGCTGCCGGGGAAACAAAGCGGAGGTAGTTTCATTGGTTATGAAGGGACTGCGCACGGACGAGGTGAGCCGCCATTGGCAGCCAGGCTGGGCTACTGGCAGGTGGGCTGGTCGAGGGCGTGGGGGCAAGCTGCCATAGGGCAGGTCTTGGTGGCTTTTTAAAAAACTTTCGGCAGGGCTGAGTACCTAGAGAGTGCAGGACTGAGACTGGAATGCGGAAATGGGTGCGGGAGCCCGTGGAGCGGCCAGGTGCTGAGTAATGCGCTCAGAATGATGAGTAGTTTTCAGGAACTGAGAGGAATGCGTGTGTCCATTTGGCCCCCGGAGATAGACTGAAATGCTGGCTCGTGGCTGTAGACGATCAAGCCTTGGACTTGTTGCTGGATCACTAAACATTTGCAAGGTAGATGAAGTGTGGTGATAGGATCGCTGGCAATGGGTCAGACAACCTGGGTCCGCATCCTCGTGGTGCCCCTGACTGACCTGTGAAATGTGCTTGTCAATACATGCGGTGGCTGCGGCCCACATCCGTACACCTCACTCTACCTGTGCCCCGTGAACCCCTGACTCAGCCTTCCCTTGGCCCACTCTCCACCATGGCTCGGCACCCATGCCATGTGGCACAAAAGGAACGGGGGCTGGGGGGATGTCAGAGTGGAAACACAGCAGCCTTAGTCGGTGCAGGTAAAAATCTCTCTTCTGCAGGATTTCCTGAGCAGAAGGGGCCTATGTGTGCATGGAGCCCTGAAGCTGTAGCTTCATTTGCTTCCAGCAGTCCGCCTCTGCCGTGGTTAACAATCTGAAGACGTGGAGCAGACATCAGCCCCTTCCTCTCACCCAGGCTGCCTTTGTGTTGTTCTTTCCAGGAGAGTGGGCGGATGACCAGAGGCATGGCCACGGTGTGTACTACTACATCAATAACGACACCTACACCGGGGAGTGGTTCGCTCATCAGAGGTTTGCTTTCCACCTCGAGTCTTACGGGATTTGCTTATGTAATGGGAATACGATGTCTGCGGATTGTTTACACTTACTAGGAAATAGAATCAGGACAAAGGCCCAGTTACCACCTCTGCCAGGAAGGTCCAATCTTTCTGTGGCTTTGAGGCAAGGATGCCTTTCTGAGCAGGTGCAGACTTGAGTAACTGACATCTGCACCTCAGTTGGCGCAGAGCATGTGAGTCTTTCTCCCAAGAGCCCCAGGGAGTGGAAGGCACAGAAGAGCCACTGGGGGACCTGAGCCGCAGCTCCCACTAGCTCTGCCGCTCCCCTGGGGAAAGCAGCTGGCACCCAGGAGCTTCCCTCTGTCCAGCTGGCCTGTCCTCTGTGCCTCTGGCCATGTCCTATGCTTGGGGCACACTGAGCAGGGAGCACCTTCTGACTGGACACAGATACAGAAACCACATCGCTTATGAGCCTGCATCAGCCTGGGCCCCCTCAATGTTAATGTCTGTGTTTTAAATCTGGGAGATTTTTCACGGTGCTAGAATGAAATACCATGTGCCCCTTGTCTTAACCAGGCATGGGCAAGGCACCTATTTCTACGCAGAGACGGGCAGTAAGTATGTTGGCACCTGGGTGAACGGACGGCAGGAGGGTGCGGCCGAGCTCATTCACCTGAACCACAGGTACCAGGGCAAGTTCTTGAACAAAAATGTAAGTCCATGGGTAGTGACATTTGCCAATGACATACAAAATAACCCCCTCTTGCAGCCTGTGCAAATGTGTGACTGGAGAACACTAAAAATGCAGGGAAAACTGAGTCCCTCCTCTTCAAATGTGGGGAACAGGACATCTATGCCATTTTCTGAACCTCTGGTACCCACAGAGGACAGAGTCGGGGGGAGGGAGGGAAGCTGGCCCCTTTCTCCGTGTCTGTGTACAAACTCCTGCTGTCTTTCAGCGGGGACCTGTTGCATTGTCATAACACGAGGAGCATCTGAGCGTCTTGGGTGTATTCCTTCTCATCGATAAATCAGATACAAAGATCTATTCCCCACAATTCAGCAGGGAGGTGTTTGGGTATTGTTTCCCCTGGGAGGGGGTGGTGTGACCCCCAGCTTCCTCCTCATGCCGCAGGCCAGCCTGCACGTTCCTGGTCGTGGTGGGAGTTGAGGCTGCCAAGGGCCTGGCCCTGGGTCTGGGGGCTTGCCAGCTTCCAGCACCCGTGGTGGCCATTTCTGTTCTGAAGGCTCCGTGGTTCCTCTTGCCCTTCTTTATACAGAGAAACCTTGAATAATTCAGAAGCTGCTACTGGAGCAGTCGTGGTAGCTTTGATGAGGGTTGGACAGAAACTTTCCCTGAAGAGAGGATTTGCTGAGCAAATTCCTGGTGTTAGAAGCCGACAGAGGGAACGTTTCGCTGATTTAATGATGTCTCCTCAGACTCTTAGAACCCAGTTTTCATTTGCATATAATTCACACCCTAACCACAGATTTTAGTCTTCATTAAAACAGTACTTCTCCTCACACCCATACACTGTTCATACCGTTCCCAGCAAACATTGCATGGGTCTGGAGGAGATGGGAAGGTGGGTGCAGAGGCAGAGAATGTGATCATGAATCTGGAAGAGTCAGATAGCTTGTCCAGCCTAGACCAGTCTGAAAAATCAGGGTAAAAATGGAGGCTTTGTTTTGCTAGTTAGTAAAAAACTTTGAATTATGTAAATAATACACAAGTACATTCCAGTTGCAAAGCATTTAGACACTAGGATGCTGCCCCGCCAGCCTGGGCCCAATCCTTCCACGCCGTTCCTATGTCATGTAAGCACACTGCGTGCCACACTTTCCGTGTCATGTGAACACTCTGTGTGCCACACTGTTTCTGTGTCATGTGAGCACTCTGTGTGCCACACTGTTTCTGTGTCATGTGAACACTCTGTGTGCTACACTGTTTCTGTGTCATGTGAGCACTCTGTGTGCCACACTGTTTCTGTGTCATGTGAACATTCTGTGTGCCACACTGTTTCTGTGTCATGTGAACACTCTGTGTGCCACACTGTTTCTGTGTGTCATGTGAGCACTCTGTGTGCCACACTGTTTCTGTGTCATGTGAACATTCTGTGTGCCACACTGTTTCTGTGTCATGTCAGCACTCTGTGTGCCACACTGTTTCTGTGTCATGTGAACACTCTGTGTGCCACACTGTTTCCGTGTCATGTGAGCACTCTGTGTGCCACACTGTTTCCGTGTCATGTGAACACTCTGTGTGCCACACTGTTTCTGTGTCATGTCAGCACTCTGTGTGCCACACTGTTTCTGTGTCATGTGAACACTCTGTGTGCCACTCTGTTTCCGTGTCATGTGAACACTCTGTGTGCCACACTGTTTCTGTGTGTCATGTGAGCACTCTGTGTGCCACACTGTTTCTGTGTGTCATGTGAACACTCTGTGTGCCACACTGTTTCTGTGTCATGTGAACACTCTGTGTGCCACACAGTTTCTGTGTCATGTCAGCACTCTGTGTGCCACACTGTTTCCGTGTCATGTGAGCACTCTGTGTGCCACACTGTTTCTGTGTGTCATGTGAACACTCTGTGTGCCACACTGTTTCCGTGTCATGTGAGCACTCTGTGTGCCACACTGTTTCTGTGTCATGTGAACACTCTGTGTGCCACACTGTTTCTGTGTCATGGGAGCACTCTGTGTGCCACAGTGTTTCTGTGTCATGTGAGCACTCTGTTTCCCATACTGTTTCTGTGTCATGTGAACACTCTGTGTGCCACACTGTTTCTGTGTGTCATGTGAACACTCTGTGTGCCACACTGTTTCCGTGTCACGTGAACACTCTGTGTGCCACACTGTTTCTGTGTGTTATGTGAACACTCTGTGTGCCACACTGTTTCTGTGTCATGTGAGCACTCTGTGTGCCACACTGTTTCCGTGTCATGTGAACACTCTGTGTGCCACACTGTTTCTGTGTGTCATGTGAACACTCTGTGTGCCACACTGTTTCCGTGTCATGTGAACACTCTGTCTGCCACACTGTTTCCGTGTCATGTCAGCACTCTGTGTGCCACACTGTTTCTGTGTCATGTGAACATTCTGTGTGCCACACTGTTTCTGTGTCATGTCAGCACTCTGTGTGCCACACTGTTTCTGTGTCATGTGAGCACTCTGTGTGCCACACTGTTTCTGTGTGTCATGTGAACACTCTGTGTGCCACACTGTTTCTGTGTCATGTGAGCACTCTGTGTGCCACACTGTTTCTGTGTGTCATGTGAACACTCTGTGTGCCACACTGTTTCCGTGTCATGTGAACACTCTGTGTGCCACACTGTTTCTGTGTCATGTGAACACTCTGTGTGCCACACTGTTTCTGTGTCATGTGAGCACTCTGTGTACCACACTGTTTCTGTGTCATGTGAGCACTCTGTGTGCCACACTGTTTCTGTGTGTCATCTGAGCACTCTGCGTGCCACACTGTTTCCGTGTCATGTGAACACTCTGTGTGCCACACTGTTTCTGTGTCATGTGAGCACTCTGTGTGCCACACTGTTTCCGTGTCATGTGAGCACTCTGCGTGCCACACTGTTTCCGTGTCATGTGAACACTCTGCGTGCCACACTGTTTCTATGTGTCATGTGAGCACTCTGTGTGCCACACTGTTTCTGTGTCATGTGAGCACTCTGTGTGCCACACTGTTTCTGTGTCATGTGAGCACTCTGTGTGCCACACTGTTTCCGTGTCATGTCAGCACTCTGCGTGCCACACTGTTTCCGTGTCATGTCAGCACTCTGCGTGCCACACTGTTTCCGTGTCATGTGAACACTCTGCGTGCCACACTGTTTCTGTGTGTCATGTGAACACTCTGTGTGCCACACTGTTCCTGTGTGTCATGTGAGCACTCTGTGTGCCACACTGTTTCTGTGTCATGTGAGCACTCTGTGTGCCACACTGTTTCTGTGTCATTTCAGCACTCTGTGTGCCACACTGTTTCTGTGTCATGTGAGCACTCTGTGTGCCACACTGTTTCTGTGTCATGTGAACACTCTGTGTGCCACACTGTTTCTGTGTGTCATGTGAACACTCTGTGTGCCACACTGTTTCCGTGTCATGTGAGCACTCTGTGTGCCACACTGTTTCCGTGTCATGTCAGCACTCTGTGTGCCACACTGTTTCCGTGTCATGTGAACACTCTGTGTGCCACACTGTTTCCGTGTCATGTGAGCACTCTGTGTGCCACACTGTTTCTGTGTGTCATGTGAGCACTCTGTGTGCCACACTGTTACCGTGTCATGTGAACACTCTGTGTGCCACACTGTTTCCGTGTCATGTGAGCACTCTGTGTGCCACACTGTTTCTGTGTCATGTGAACACTCTGTGTGCCACTCTGTTTCCGTGTCATGTGAACACTCTGTGTGCCACACTGTTTCTGTGTGTCATGTGAGCACTCTGTGTGCCACACTGTTTCTGTGTGTCATGTGAGCACTCTGTGTGCCACACTGTTTCTGTGTGTCATGTGAGCACTCTGTGTGCCACACTGTTTCTGTGTCATGTGAGCACTCTGTGTGCCACACTGTTTCTGTGTGTCATGTGAGCACTCTGTGTGCCACACTGTTTCTGTGTCATGTCAGCACTCTGTGTGCCACACTGTTTCTGTGTGTCATGTGAGCACTCTGTGTCCCACACTGTTTCTGTGTCATGTCATCACTCTGTGTGCCACACTGTTTCTGTGTCATGTGAACACTCTGTGTGCCACACTGTTTCTGTGTCATGTCAGCACTCTGTGTGCCACACTGTTTCTGTGTCATGTGAACACTCTGTGTGCCACACTGTTTCTGTGTGTTATGTGAGCACTCTGTGTGCCACACTGTTTCTGTGTCATGTGACCACTCTGTGTTCCACACTGTTTCTGTGTCATGTCAGCACTCTGTGTGCCACACTGTTTCTGTGTCATGTGAACACTCTGTGTGCCACACTGTTTCTGTGTCATGTCAGCACTCTGTGTGCCACACTGTTTCTGTGTCATGTGAACACTCTGTGTGCCACACTGTTTCTGTGTGTTATGTGAGCACTCTGTGTGCCACACTGTTTCTGTGTCATGTGACCACTCTGTGTTCCACACTGTTTCTGTGTCATGTCAGCACTCTGTGTGCCACACTGTTTCTGTGTCATGTGAGAACTCTGTGTGCCACACTGTTTCTGTGTGTCATGTGAACACTCTGTGTGCCACACTGTTTCTGTGTCATGTGAGCACTCTGTGTGCCACACGGTTTCTGTGTCATGTGAGCACTCTGTGTTCCACACTGTTTCTGTGTCATGTGACCACTCTGTGTGCCACACTGTTTCTGTGTCATGTCAGCACTCTGTGTGCCACACTGTTTCTGTGTCATGTGAACACTCTGTGTGCCACACTGTTTCTGTGTCATGTGAACACTCTGTGTGCCACACTGTTTCTGTGTCATGTGAACACTCTGTGTGCCACACTGTTTCTGTGTGTTATGTGAGCACTCTGTGTGCCACACTGTTTCCGTGTCATGTCAGCACTCTGTGTGCCACACTGTTTCCGTGTCATGTGAGCACTCTGTACGCCACACTGTTTCCGTGTCATGTGAGCACTCTGCGTGCCACACTGTTTCCGTGTCATGTGAGCACTCTGCGTGCCACACTGTTTCCGTGTCATGTGAGCACTCTGCGTGCCACACTGTTTCCGTGTCATGTGAGCACTCTGCGTGCCACACTGTTTCCGTGTCATGTGAGCACTCTGCGTGCCACACTGTTTCCGTGTCATGTGAGCACTCTGCGTGCCACACTGTTTCCGTGTCATGTGAGCACTCTGCGTGCCACACTGTTTCCGTGTCATGTGAGCACTCTGCGTGCCACACTGTTTCTGTGTGTCATGTGAGCACTCTGCGTGCCACACTGTTTCTGTGTCATGTGAGCACTCTGCGTGCCACACTGTTTCCGTGTCATGTGAACACTCTGTTTGCCACACTGTTTCCGTGTCATGTGAGCACTCTGCGTGCCACACTGTTTCCGTGTCATGTGAGCACTCTGCGTGCCACACTGTTTCCGTGTCATGTGAGCACTCTGCGTGCCACACTGTTTCTGTGTCATGTGAGCACTCTGTGTGCCACACTGTTTCTGTGTCATGTGAGCACTCTGTGTGCCACACTGTTTCTGTGTGTCATTTGAGCACTCTGTGTCCCACACTGTTTCTGTGTCATGTCATCACTCTGTGTGCCACACTGTTTCTGTGTCATGTGAACACTCTGTGTGCCACACTGTTTCTGTGTCATGTCAGCACTCTGTGTGCCACACTGTTTCTGTGTCATGTGAACACTCTGTGTGCCACACTGTTTCTGTGTGTTATGTGAGCACTCTGTTTGCCACACTGTTTCTGTGTCATGTGACCACTCTGTGTTCCACACTGTTTCTGTGTCATGTCAGCACTCTGTGTGCCACACTGTTTCTGTGTCATGTGAACACTCTGTGTGCCACACTGTTTCTGTGTCATGTCAGCACTCTGTGTGCCACACTGTTTCTGTGTCATGTGAACACTCTGTGTGCCACACTGTTTCTGTGTGTTATGTGAGCACTCTGTGTGCCACACTGTTTCTGTGTCATGTGACCACTCTGTGTTCCACACTGTTTCTGTGTCATGTCAGCACTCTGTGTGCCACACTGTTTCCGTGTCATGTGAGAACTCTGTGTGCCACACTGTTTCTGTGTGTCATGTGAACACTCTGTGTGCCACACTGTTTCTGTGTCATGTGAGCACTCTGTGTGCCACACGGTTTCTGTGTCATGTCAGCACTCTGTGTGCCACACTGTTTCTGTGTCATGTGACCACTCTGTGTTCCACACTGTTTCTGTGTCATGTCAGCACTCTGTGTGCCACACTGTTTCTGTGTCATGTGAACACTCTGTGTGCCACACTGTTTCTGTGTCATGTGAACACTCTGTGTGCCACACTGTTTCTGTGTGTTATGTGAGCACTCTGTGTGCCACACTGTTTCCGTGTCATGTCAGCACTCTGCGTGCCACACTGTTTCCGTGTCATGTGAGCACTCTGCGTGCCACACTGTTTCCGTGTCATGTGAGCACTCTGTACGCCACACTGTTTCCGTGTCATGTGAGCACTCTGCGTGCCACACTGTTTCCGTGTCATGTGAGCACTCTGCGTGCCACACTGTTTCTGTGTCATGTCAGCACTCTGCGTGCCACACTGTTTCCGTGTCATGTCAGCACTCTGCGTGCCACACTGTTTCCGTGTCATGTGAGCACTCTGCGTGCCACACTGTTTCCGTGTCATGTGAGCACTCTGCGTGCCACACTGTTTCCGTGTCATGTGAGCACTCTGCGTGCCACACTGTTTCCGTGTCATGTGAGCACTCTGCGTGCCACACTGTTTCCGTGTCATGTGAGCACTCTGCGTGCCACACTGTTTCTGTGTGTCATGTGAGCACTCTGCGTGCCACACTGTTTCTGTGTCATGTGAGCACTCTGCGTGCCACACTGTTTCTGTGTCATGTGAACACTCTGTTTGCCACACTGTTTCCGTGTCATGTCAGCACTCTGCGTGCCACACTGTTTCCGTGTCATGTGAGCACTCTGCGTGCCACACTGTTTCTGTGTGTCATGTGAGCACTCTGCGTGCCACACTGTTTCCGTGTCATGTGAGCACTCTGCGTGCCACACTGTTTCTGTGTCATGTGAACACTCTGCTTGCCACACTGTTTCCGTGTCATGTGAGCACTCTGCGTGCCACACTGTTTCCGTGTCATGTGAGCACTCTGCGTGCCACACTGTTTCTGTGTCATGTGAGCACTCTGTGTGCCACACTGTTTCTGTGTCATGTGAACACTCTGCGTGCCACACTGTTGCTGTGTCATGTGAGCACTCTGTGTGCCACACTGTTTCTGTGTCATGTGAACACTCTGCGTGCCACACTGTTTCTGTGTCATGTGAGCACTCTGTGTGCCACACTGTTTCTGTGTCATGTAAGCACACTCTAAGACATTCATCTGACACGGAATCATTGTTTGCAGGTTTTTCTTGCAGAAATAGGATTATACGATATCAAGATACAAAGATACGCACAAAGATAGATCGTTGTCATTTTGTACATTTGGGATCATGATGAAGTTAGATAATGGAATTGCTGAACCTCTGAGGACTGGCATTTAAAATCACAATCATCAGTGCCACTTGTCCTAGAAAGTGCTGTCAGCGTATTTTCTTCCCAATAGAGTATGAGTCTCTTTATCACCTCTTCTCGTCGACATTGGGTGTTCTCAGTCTTTCCTGTTGTTTTCGTTTCTTCCAACCTTAAGGGGAAAAAATGTCATCTCATTGTTTTGATGTCTCCTTCCCTGATCACTAGTGAGGTCAAAAATCTGGTCACACGTGTCTTGCTGGTTTGTGTTTCTTCCTCAGAAAATTCCCTGTACGTGTCCTTGTGGACAAGTTATTTAAAGATACTACAGAGCTTCAATAATTAAAACAGTGTGATACCAGGATACACACAGACACACACACACAGACACATACACACACAGACACACACACAGACACACACACAGACACACACAGACACAGACACACACAGACACACACACAGACACATAGACACACACAGACACATACACACACAGACATACACAGACACACACACACAGACACATACACACACTGACCCACACACAGTCACACCTATACAGACACACACACAGACATACACACAGACACACACACAGACACACACAGATACACACAGACATACACACATACACACACAGACACACACACAGACACACCTATACAGACACACAGACACACACAGAGATACACACAGACACACACACAGACACACAGACACACACACAGACACACAGATACACACAGACATACACACACACACACAGACACATACACAGATCCACACAGACACACACACACAGACACACAGACACACACAGACACACACACAGACACACACAGACACACACAGACACACAGATACACACAGACATACACACACACACACACAGACACATACACACACAGATCCACACACAGACACACACACACAGACACACAGACACACACAGAGATATACACACAGACACACACACACAGACATACACACACACACAGACCCACACACAGACACACATATACAGACACAGACAGACACACACACACAGACACACACAGATACAGACATACACACACAGACACATACACACAGACACACACACAGACACATACACACATGCAGACACACACACAGACACACCCACACAGACACACACACACATAGACACACACAGACATACACACACAGACACACAGACATACACAGACACATACACACAGACACACACACAGACACATACACACATGCAGACACACACACAGACACACCTATACAGACAGACACACACACACAGACACACACACAGACACACACAGACATACACAGACACACAGACACACAGACATACAGACACACACAGACACACACACAGACACACACACAGGCAGACACAGACACACATACACAGACATACACAGACACACACACAGACATACACAGAGACACACACACACACACACACACACACACACCAATGAAACAGATTAGAAAGTCTAGAGGCAGGTCCCAGTACATAAAATAATTTCACACAATGAGGAGTTTATATTAAATTAACAAAGGAATAATGGGAGAGTCAAGACAGTGCTCGGAGTACTTGATCATTATTTGGGAGCAAAATAATAGTTTTTCCTTCATACAGATGAACATACTTTCTAGAAGAAGTAAAGATTTAAATGTACCCAAGAAAATATAGAAAAAAAAAAAAGTAGGTCAGTGGTGGATGCCTGTAATCCCAGCTACTCAGGAGGCTGAGTCAGTAGAATTGCCTGAACCCAGGCGGAGGTTGCAGTGAGCCGAAATCGCGCCATTGCACTCCAGCCTGGGTAACAAGAGCAAAACTCCGTCTCAAGAAAAAAAAAGAAAAAAGAAAAAAAAGTAGGTGAGTATTAACTTTGAAATGAGCAAAGAGAACTTGAAACAGAAATAGAAAGGGAAAACCAAGGTCTGGTTTTATAAAAACAACTTCTTATAGATTAAAACATGCTGTAAAGAAAGTCTGAGCGTGATTAAAACATGCTGTAAAGAAAGTCTGAGCGTGACTGTCAGACGGGGAGAGGACATTTGCAACATTTAATATAGAAAGTGTTTTATCAATCACTGTCATTTAAATGGCTAAACATCTTGAAGAAACTTTAGCCTTCCTAACAACTGAAATGAAGTGAATTAAAATTGTGAGACGCCGTTGTTATATATGATAAACATGTAAAAATAGGACGTTTTTACACTCCTGAAACCAAGGGTTTGGGGATCTGGGGCTCTGACGTGCAGTCGTGGGAACGAAGTGATCGGAGCCTCATTTGATCCAAACCCATGTGTGCTTTGTGCAGAAATTCTGCGAATTTAAGGATGACATCAAAAGCATCCGTAAGGTTTTACTCAGAGTGTGTTTACTGGAGTGTTCTTTGTAAGAAAAAAAAAATCAGTATCCTAAATACCAACAATGGTAACTGAGTAAAATAGCTTACAATCCATGGACGAAATAAAATACCAGGTGTTATGAAAGAATATTTGTTCATGCCATGTTTCTCAGCAGAAATGGAATGTGAGTATGTGCCCTTACGATCAGATTCTATTTAGCAATGCATACTAGAAGCAAAGTTACAAAGAATGCGTAAGAATCTTAGTAGTAGTTACGTTGCCAGCTAGTTCACCTGTGGATGCTGACTCATTAAGGTGCGTACAGCACTTTTGTAAAAAAGTGAAACGTGGTTAAAGTTTTAAAAAGTAAACAAAACGAGGCATATACTTCCCAAAGCCGTCAGCCATTAGTTCACGAAGCATTCTTTATCCCGTGTTAGGCTTCATCCGGTTTTGTGATTTGGGTGGGTGTGGTAGTGGTGACGTGTATTTTGTATTTGCTGCTGGGTGTGGACACTTAAGAATGGTTTCCTCTTTGCTCGTAGCCTGTTGGCCCCGGAAAGTATGTATTTGATGTTGGGTGTGAACAACATGGCGAATATCGTTTAGCAGATACGGTAAGTTGCAGAGCATGTATGTTTTTTTTTCCATTCACAGGCAAAGGAGCTGCTCAAAAACATTGATCCTACAACGTTGGAGGTGATTGGCCTACAAGTTATGCCAACTCTTAGGAACTTTCATATTTTCATTTTCCTCATTTGCATGTGTTACTACAGAACTAAACTGCCAGAAGCAAACAGTGTCATTTCCCAGTTACTGCAGAACTCTAGGCTTTGTTCACAGATACCGTTTCTGTTGCTGGAAGCTAATCCTGGCCAAAAACAATGGCTCACGCCTGTGATCCCAGCACTTTGGGAGGTCGAAGCCGGTGGTTGGATTTTGGTTTTTATTGCCGTGTCCCTCATCAACCCCTTGGCATCACCCAGAGGCCCTGCTTTAAACTCCTTGTCACCTTGGGGTCGGCTGTGAGGCTGGGGAAAGCCACCCTTGGTCACAGGAGGTAGAAGCCACCCTGTGAGGACTTGGAAGGCTGTGGGAGATCCTGTGCATGAGGGCCTGTCCCACACCTGCTCCGGGCCACCCGCTGCTGTCTCTACCTCATGCTCTGTCCTTTCACCCCGAGGGCCCTGGCCTTGAAGTCACCGGTTTTTCCATTCAGTGCTCTCCAGACAGTTTGATAAACTTCTCGCACTTTTCTTCCTAGAGTCTCTTAGATTCTAAAACCGAAGGGAGCCTTTGAATCTTTATCCCTTAACCTGCCATGGTTGAGTGACTGTCCATACTCTGTTGCTGCCTCCCAAGTGGCCAGGGTCTGGACATCCCCAGGGCACTCTCGGCGCTGACCTCAGCCACCCTCTTTTTCTGATTCCCGCTCCTGCGTGTTCTACTCTCTGCCCATCACGCTGGCCACAGTTTCTCAAAGCAGCCCAGGGTTGTTCATGGTCCGCCTTCTTGGCTGTGACCAGAATCCCATGTGGCCTCACAGTGACCTTGTCTTCTTTGCCTCTTCTCCTCCTGTTTGCTCCAGCTAAAAGGAATCACTGGCTAGGGGCAGGTCCCTAGCAAACCGGGAAATGAAATGGCCAGAATGGTTGATTTTGTTGCTAAGCATGAGGCCCTACCTCCTCTGAGCATGGATTCTCATGGACTGCAGGGTGCTCTATTCCGGGTTGGAGGCAGCTTCCCTTAGCCATCTGCATCTAACAAAGCAGAGGAATTTGACTTATCATCTTCCCACGAAGTTCCACTGCATTTGTGTGTGTGCCTAACCACCTACACGCAGTCAGAAGCTCCAGAAAGACAGCTGGCTTTAGGATTCATTTGCGGCAGGGACGTGTTTAGTATTGTGCTGGATTTCCATGGGGTCGGACACCTCTCACCTGTTTCCTGAAGGAACCTATTGGTTAAATGGTTCTTTCGTCAGCGCTAGTAATAACTGTTTAGGTTTACTGGTGATTGAGCACGTTTTTAAATTTTTGTAGTGATCAAAATAAAGCCCATCTTATTAAGTACTTTGTAGCTTTAGACTCTACTGGAACAAGTTACTAGAAGTCAGTATTTCAGGATGGTGAGCAGAAGGCAGAAAGAGCATCGGGAACATCTAAGGGAGAAAATACTGATGTAAGCCCCATGTCCTGTGGCTGTTTAGGAAAAACCACCCATGAAGTAATGCCACAGCAACCTGAAGGCTTTGTCACCGGCCGCCCGCTGTGCTTCGGGCATTCATTAAGACTTCGGCCAAACAGAAAATCCTGTGTCCTCCTGCCCCACCCAGTGAGGGGAAGGTATTCTCTCTAGAGTGGGGCTTGCCAAGCTGCAGCCCATGGCTCACCACCTGTTGCCTTTTAAATCCTGGTTTTAGATGTACATTTATAGAATATGAAAGTTGCCAGTTTAAAGCATGCTTTCAGTGGCATTTGGTACATTCACACTGTTGTGCAACCATGAGAACTGTGCATTTCTGGAATGTGTTCGTTCTCCCAGACAGAAACGCTGGACCCACTAAGCAACAGCTCCCCTTTCGCTCTCCCCCAGCCCCTGATAACCTTTCATCTACTCTCCTTCTCCATGAATTTGCCATTCTAGGTGTTGCGTAGAAGTGAATTCATTCTGTATTTGTGCCTGGCTTCTTTCATTTAGCTTGATGTTTGCAAGGTTCTTGTGTTTTCAGGGTTCTTGCTTATCCATTCGACTGCTGGTGGACAACTGAGCTGCTTCCACGTGTTAGCTATCATGAATAATGCTGCAGCAAACATTGGTGTACAAGCATCTGTTCGAATCTCTGTTTTCAGTTTGGTTATATCCCGAGGAGTGGAATTGCTGGGTCACATCTTGATGCTGTTTAGCTTTTGGAAGAGCTGCCAAATGTTTTCTGCACTAGCTGCATCATTTTTCATTCCCACCAGCAAAGTCAGAGGGTTCTACCTCTTGGTTTTATGTATAAAGTTGAGTGCGGTTCCCAAGGTAGCTCTGACTGCTTCGCCTGGGAATCTGTTAGAAATGCAGCTTAGTGGATGCGATCCCAGACCTGCTGAATCCCGAACTCTGGGGGTGGGCCTAGCAGTCTGTCCTTTAGTGTTTTCTGGGTGATTCTGATCTCAATCAAGTTTGAGGACCCTGTCCTGCAGCATTGGTGTCGCCCTTCCTGGGTCCCACACTTGAACACTTTGAGATCAAAATAGAATCATTGATTTCCCAGTGACTGAGTGGAGCAGGCAGATGTCTGCCCCTCTTCGTCATCAGTATTGTCACCTGTGTGGTGGTGAAGTGTTCCATATTCACGGTGTTGATGCTCAGATCTTTGGACTTTTGTGATAGTCACAAAACTGAGAAGTAGGCAAATATGCCTGGCAAAGTTGGCACATGGGGGCTCCTCACCATTGATGGAATTGTGCATTTTTTATTACAAAGGGTTCCACATTCAGACTTGATGAACTCTCATTCTGCTTTCCTGGAATTTAATTTTTCCACATAATCCTTGACATTAGAGCTCTCATGTTTCTGCAAATCCATATCATTCTACGGACTTCTTAGAACTTCCTAGACCTTGTCTAAAGAAACATACAGATCTTTCTTATATTATTTATTAAAGAATAATATAAATAATTAAGTTTTTACTAAACTCAATAAAATAATTATATAACGTAAGAAATTTTTGTATTAGAGTTGGAAGATGTGGCCGAACCATTGAAAAGGCCACTTAATCCTGGCCATCGAGTTCTGACCACGTAGTCTGGCCATGTCTTAGCTATTGCAGGTACTGGGACATGGTCATCCGAAAATTTCTGTGGCATCATTATGAAGCTCAGGCCCAGCACTGCTCTGTAGAGCTCCTGTGTCAACCTGGCCCTTTCCAGGTCCGTTCTCAGCCCTTAGGCTATCTGACGGAGCGCCGGGAACTGGTCTGATTCCTGAGTGACGTCCCTAAAAAGGCTCAAACACAAGTCAAAACCTGTCCTTCCTCCCTCACTTTTAATATTCCAGACCAAGAGTACACAAATGTTGGCGAATTTACATTTTGTACTTAAAATAGGAAAGAGGAGAAGAGGAAGAGGAGGAAGAGCTACTAGCAACAGTGGTTCCAAAATGGAAAGCTACCAAGATCACGGAACTGGCCCTGTGGACACCCACCCTCCCCAAGGAGCCGACCTCTACGGATGGACCTGACCAAGAGGGTCCAGGAGCTGAGGGTGTGGGGCAGCCCTGGAGCTGGGGGTGGAGGGTGTGGGGCACATTCAGGCTGTGTGACTGAGGACATGGCGGGGCACCTTTGGTCTAGGGGACAGAGGGTGTGGGATACCCCTGCGCTGTGGGATGGAGGGTGTGGGGTACCCCTGGGCTGTGGGGTGGAAGGTGTGTGGTGTCCCCAGGCTGTGGGATGGAGGGTGTGGGCTACCCTGGGGCTGTGTGAGGGAGGGCATGGGGTGCCCCCCAGCTGTGGGATGGAGGGTGTTGGGTACCCCTGGGCTGTGGGTGCCTCTGGGCTGTGGGATGGAGTGTGTGGGGCACCTTTGGGCTGTGGGAGTTGTGGGTTCCTGTTTTCAGGCCAGATGTGATTGGACTCTCTGGAAATCAGATGCTGGATCAGTTTCGTGTACAGGATATTATTAGGGAGAGGCTTTGGGATTGGAGCACACTCCTGGGGAGCAGAGGGGAGAGGAAAGACACAGGATTGATTGGACAGAGGCAGAGGCATGCCCGCCACAGCCTTGCCTCATCCCACGGGGAGCACTGTGGCATCCTGGGGGGGCCTTTATCCCCTCACCTGGGTCAGTGAGTGAATGTGTCTGGCACTGACAGTCCTTCCTTGAAGAAGGGTCCCCATCACGTCTCCATGTCCAACCCAGTGGCCCTCCTAGAAATCCTTAATGTGCTGGGGAAAGTTGAAGGTGCCTATGCTGGGTGAGATCCCTTCCATGGTGACTGGCAGAATGCCAACTCCGATTGGCCTCCGTGAAGGATACTCATGCTGCTAAGAATTTCTTGGCCCATGTGACTGGGAAGCTCAGGGATAGACACAGACCCCAGCACGGCCAGGCAGCCTCTGCCCTGTGTCCCAGCAATCCTCTGTGCTGGCCGCCCTGGATGGCACTCTTAGGAATCCCAGGAGACCGAGGGCTTCTCTTTCTCAGTATTCTCATCAAGACCCTCAGGAGTTAAAGTGATCGGACCACTGCTCCCATCCCTGAGCCACTGACTGCAGTGGGGCCTGGGCTGGGCTGCATGGACGTTGAGACAGGGACTGCGAGGTGCTGCCAGTGGGAGGGGGAGGGCGAGGGCACGGCAGCCCGGGGACAGCTGCCCCGCACAGCTCCGCAGGCTCCAGTGTTCCCAGGAACTCAGTCTTTTGACCTTTGTTTGATCTCAGGTGCAGGAGAACCCGGGGAGGAGGCCCAGGCTCTGGTGGAGGGCTCCGAGGGTGAGATGGAAATGAGGCCTGGAGGTGAAGATGCAGACGTCCTCAGGGAGGAGGGCCGGGAGTATGACCAGGACGAGTTCCACTACAACATGGAAGAGGGTGAGTCCCTGCGTTGTAAACTGGGGCGAGGGCCAGCACACAGGGGCACAGGCAATGGGATTCCCCTTCCTTCTACCAAGGCCTGCCTTCAGCTGGGCCCCAGGGACTCGGGGAAGGCTTAGGGGACCCTGTGAGTGCTCACTGGAGCAGTGGCAGAATGTTACTCCCTCGCAGGTCCTACTGCAAGCCTGGCTGCAGGGGGAACAGCCAGGGGCTGCAGCGGTGCCCACGCTCGCTGTCACGGGAGGACAGACCCCAGACATGCAGAGCCTGGCCTTCTTTTCTTGCATGGTTTTTTTTTTTTTGGATGGGAGTCTCACTCTCTCACCCAGGCTGGAGTGCAGTGGTGCGATCTCGGCTCACTGTAACCTCCACTTTCCTGGTTCAAGCAATTCCCCTGCCTCAGCCTCCTGAGTGGCTGGGATCATAGGGGTATGCCACCACACCTGGCGAATTTGTTTGTAATTTTAGTAGAGGTGGGGTTTCACCGTGTTGGCCAGACTGGTCTCAAACTCCGGACCTTAGGCGATCCACCGGTCTCTGCCTCCCAAAGTGCTAGGTCTTGCCTGATTTTTAGCAGGGCCGACTCACAGGACTATGGTTAAAGGCTGTGGTGCTGGGAACTAGCTCTTTTTAAGTGGGTTTGGATGTAATATTATCTAGAAACTTCTACCTCGCCAGGTCACAGGGCAGGGATTTGACATCAGTTCTGACTGACTGAAGCTTCGGGTTCTTTAAAGATCCTTCCGCGGTGCTTGTGGACACTTCCAGAAAGCCTGGAGGGAGGACTCTCTTCTCTTAACGCACTTTTCACATGAGACTGAAAGTGGGCGTCATGGTTGTGAGGGAAACGGCCATCTGGGAGTAGCCTGGGCACGGTGGCTCCAGGCGCAGGTCTGAGGTCCCTCCTATTCCACTTAGTGTGCCTCTGTGGCAAATCAAGAATATACTTCCCATTCCTTTGACAATAATACCTGAAGTAATTAAATCACAAAAGCAGTTTTCTCTTAGATGCTTTAAGCACACATAGTTAGACTTCCGTGGTCAGCAGTTCCCCTGGGCGCTGTAGCGATGCCCCCAGCAACGCAGTGCTGAGGTCAAGCATGTGGTGGGGTGGAAATCTGGCTTTACAAGTGAGCATCGTCTCTGCTTCTCTGATATGCACAGGGTGGATAGAGTGAGCCCTGGTGGGTAGGGGGTCCACAGGATTCTGCCAGGACCGAGTGGCTAGAGTATGCACGGTGTTAGAACAGCACCCAGCTGTGCTCACGGAGGACTGACCTCAGTCGCTGTGGAGCACGGCTGGGGGAGACACTGGGTTTGATAGGTGGTGTGGAAGTGAGGACTTGGGCTTTCACCCTCCAGCACCTAATGGGAAGCTGGCATAGAGGAATCAGTGAGTTCCCTGCAGTGACAGGGACATGTTATCATGTACCCAGCAGAGATGATGACTCACCTGGGGCGGGACCAGGAAGCTCCGGGTTAGCTGGGAGGGAGGTGGCAAGGAATGGGTGAAACCAGGAAGGAAATTCCAGGCAGAGAGCAGAGTCTGACAGCAGAAGGGTGTCGGTGTGGGGAGGCGGTCCCTTTCCCTGGGGACCTGATGTCCTTTGGACTTGGTCCTGAGCCTGGTAGGGGCCTCTGGGGACACAGGGAGTGCCTGTATCAGGCTTTCCCTCTGAGCTTCTCTGGGGCAATGAGGATGGGTGCCTTGGAGCCAGGCGAGGCAGGAGGCCCCAGAAGCTTTGCTGGAGGAGATAAGGGAGGGGATGGAGGAGGAAGAGTCATGAAAACTGGACCGGGAGAGACAGGGCCAGTGGATACCGCCTGGTACCAGCAGATGCCTGAGACTGCGGTTCACGCACTAGCCTGGGACAGAAGGAGCACCCCCTTAACTAGTGGCTTTGGGACTCCAGGGGACATCTGGCAATGTCTGGAGACTTTTGACGCTGGTGAGGGAGGTGCTGCTGGCATCTTCCTGAGTGGAGGCTAGGGACGTGCTGAATCCCTGCAGGGCACAGGACCCCAGCAAAGGGTCACCCAGGCCACAGTGTCAGGAGGGCCTAAGGGAAAAGGGAAAAAACATACAAAATGGTTTCATTGGCAGAACATTTATCCCAATAATACAAATTCAAGATGTATTCATCACGAACCTCACATTACATTGGAGATTTACCCCATTCATTTCTTCTTCAATATCCCCAACAGTGAAAGTTACAGAGTTTTATTAATAATAAAAAATAACTCTGTCTTTCACAAAACATGTAAATAAAGCATCTCATGAGAATGTAGCAAATTCCTGCCTTTTTTTTTTTTTTAATTGTCAGAGTCTTGCTCTGTCGCCCAGGCTGGAGTGCAATGGCAGAACCTCAGCTCACTGCAGCCTCCACCACCAGGTTCAAGCACTTCTCCTGCCTCAGCCTCCCAGGTAGCTGAGATTACAGGCCTGCACCACCATGCCCAGCTAATTTTTGTATTTTTGGTAGGGACGGGGTGTCACCATGTTGGCCAGGCTGGTCTCGAACTCCTGACCTCAAGTGATCTGCTCTCCTCAGGCTCCCAAAGTGCTGGGATTACAGGCATGTGCCACTGCTCCTGGCCTGCGTTTCTTTTAATTCATATAATAGCCAAGCAATTACATGTTTTATCCACAAAGCTGGCGGTTTTGGACAGGTGTGAAGGCAGACGAGAATTACTGATGTTTCATGGAGAGTCTTGTCTTAGCATTACTTTGAGTACATATTTTGCTTATTTTATTTCTGGTACCAAAAGAAAAACTGATGAAGTGCATATGAGATAAAAGGTAACCTTCCGTTTTTGACTGATGAGTGCTTAATAGTTATAATAATTTTTTTTTTTTTTTTGCAAAAGATCTCTTAGTGAATAAAGACTTTAAAAACAGAACAAAGTAAATATGAAATACAGTCATGTTGCTCTTTTCTTTTCAGGAAACATTAATTTTGAAGAAGAAGAAACTAGGCAATCAGACCTCCAGGACTAAGAAGTGAGCTGAGAGGCGCTAGTGTCATAAGTGCTCTGTCATCAGCCTGGCGTCGGGCTGCACAAATCCAGTCCCAGCTACTCGGGAGGCTGAGGCAGGAAGATGGCTTGAGCCCTGGAGGTTGCAGGTGCAGTGGGCCGAGATCATGCCGCTGCACTCCAGCCCGACGACAGAGCGAGACCCTGTCTCAGAAAATAAGTGAAAACGAAATGCTTCTGTCAGTTGGCTAGTTAATAATCTTCATTAGAGAGTTCTTAGTCTTTCTTTCTCAGCTGTGTGTTAAGTTGGTTTACAATTGCAAATAAATTTCTTTATTATCCTTTCTTTCTGAAGTAGCCTCTGCTTCACTCTCTGTAACCTGAAGTTACCGGTGGTTTTACCATGGTTTTTCAGTGATGTCTTCCCCTTGGATAAAGAAAACTGTAACTTTGTGGGAGACGGTGAATGGAAGTCTGGCTTCTGGCTGAGCTGGGAGAGTAATTCTGTACCCAAACCCCTCTCTCAGATTTTCTGCCAGGGAGCGCTTCGAACATGAGGCCTGCTGTGTGCAACTCTCCTCAAATGCAGTGTGATGGGTAGATGGGTGGCTTGGGTGGGAGACCCCCGCTGCCCCGAAGGCTCCTTCCCCTCCTTCACCTCTCCATGTGGAGCCAGGCCCACTGCAGGGCCCTGCCGGCGGCTGGGGAGGAGGGCCGCCCCAGGCCAGGCTTTGGCCTGCTTGCACACGCTTTGGTTTCTGAGTGTGCAGAGGCTGCCACCTGCACCTCGCTCGTGTTTCTTTCGAACTGTCTCAGACTCCATCTCTCCTTTCTCTCCTCAGTGCCAGGCAGGGCCCCTAGTTCCTGGGCAGGTAAGTGAAGACCTCCCAGGGGAGCCCGACTCCCCATCCTGCAGTGCTCTCCTTTGCTCACCCTCCCCTCCCCTGAATTACTTAGAGGGCAAGTGTCTTTTGGTTCACCCCAAAACGTCCTTTAGAGTTGGTTTAACGAATGTCAAGATGTTTGCAGTTCGTCCCAGACATCATCAGTCCACCCTGAAACAGTTCACCCCAGACATCATCAGTCCACCCCGAAACAGTTCACCCCAGACATCATCAGTCCACCCCGAAACAGTTCACCCCAGACATCATCAGTCCACCCCGAAACAGTTCACACCAGACATCATCAGTCCACCCCGAAACAGTTCACCCCAGACATCATCAGTCCACCCCGAAACAGTTCACCCCAGACATCATCAGTCCACCCCGAAACAGTTCACACCAGACATCATCAGTCCACCCTGAAAGTTTACCCCAGACATCATTAGTCCCCCCCCAAAATGTCCTTTAGAGACATAATCTGGGGGCTGTGTCTCTAAACACAGGGTCTGTGGAGACAAAAGTGGCTCCCTGTTGGATGCTAACCGGCCATGTTGATGTCTGACCAGCCCCAGTCCTGTGAAAGCCTCCTGGTTTCCACTTTATCTACCATCTCCAGTGTAAGAAAGTGTCAACCTTGACATTACTGCACAAATTAGAGGCAACAGTGCACATGGCACTCTTGCTGTCCTGGAGAGTTGCCTTTGTGTTGCTAGAGCACGCATGCCCTTGCCCTGCAGTATACACATCCCGGGTCTGGGAAGTCACAGTGCAGAAATCCACCCGTCTTGTGGCCACCCAGGGCCACATTTCTGTGTCTAAGTTCCCCAATACATCAACCAACACCGACAAACTGGGTCTGTCTGCCTTCTCTTTTGACTTCTTGGCTCCTTCGGCATTTGGGGGCTGCTTTGCATACACAGTGCTTTCATGAACAGGGCCTCTAAGACAAAGCACACAGCTGGGTGTGTTGGATGGAGCCTTTAATCCCATTTACGCGAGAGGCTGCAACTGGAGGACCGTCTGAGTCCAGGAGTTTGAGTCTAGCCTGGGCAAAATGGTGATGCCCATCTCTAAAGAAATACATCTAAAAAAAATCTAAAAAAGAAAGAGCAAACAGCATACAGCATTAGGAATATAAAATTACATTAAAACAAATGTTTATTTAGAATAGGAACATAAATTACAGTAAAATTACAAATGAAAAGTGGAAAACTGGCACAAAATCTAGAGAACTGTCAGAATAGTTATTCATCCACTGCTTAACATGACTCTGTAATATCTCTCTTCCTGCATTTTATTCCAGCATCATCTCTGTCTGCCTCTTTCTTTTTCAGACCGTTTTGTAATATTTTATATAGGGATATTAGCAAGATAATTACACTGTTTCTTTAGTGTGGTTTATTCCTTACTGATAATTGAGGGGCATAAAATGTTCATCTTCACATACAAAAAGCACTGTCCACAAAACTGCTACAGGATTGCAAATGACAAACAGGTGTGCTGGTAAATCCAATTACATGTGATTCTCATCCAAAATTAGATATGATGGGGGCTGGGCACCATGGCTTACTTCTGTAATCCCAGCACTTTGGGAGGCTGAGGTGGGCGAATCACCTGAGGTCGGGAGTTCGAGACCAGCCTGGCCAACATAGTGAAACCTCATCTCTACTAAATACACAAAAATTACACAGGAGTGGTGGTGTGCACCTGTAATCCCAGCTACTCAGGAGGCTGAGATAGGAGAATCCCTTGAGCCCAGGAGGCAGAGGTTGCAGTGAGTTGAGATTGTACTACTGCACTTTAGCCTGGGTGACAGAGCAAGATTTGGTCTCAAAAAAAAAAAAAGTATATATGATAGGTAGCCACAGTGGTTTACTTCTGTAATCCTAGCACTGTGGGAGGCCAAGACGAAGAATTGCTTGAGCCCAGGAGTGCAAGACCAGCTGGGCAGCATAGCAAGACCCCATCTCTACAACAAATACAAAAATTAGCCTGGCATCCCAGCTACTCAGGAGGCTGAGGCAGGATGATCACTTGAGCCCAGGAGGTTGAGGCTGCAGTGAGCCATGATCACACTACTGCACTCCAGCCTGGGCAGTAGCGTTGAGACTCAGTCTCAAAAAAAAAAAAGGTATACAATACATCATTATACTCCTGAGAGGAGATATTCTGGTTAGAAGCAGCCATCAGCGATGCCTACTCTTACGGTTTTCCACGTCTGATGACTGAGGTAATCTCCATGGGCAAGCTTCTGGCTCAGTGCACTTCAACCTAGTTGCTTCTATGCTTCCAGGTGCAACGGTGCTGGAGCTGGAGGACAGGTTCATACTGGGATTGACCTTTGACCCTGCACTGACATGTCTCAAGTCTAGGTAAGTAGCAAAATGGCGGTAGAAGTATTTCTGGAAGTGATACACTCCAGAACATGTAGCAGTAACTGTACAGCATATGAAAATTACTGCAAACCAGTGGCATATACAAATACTCTCCAGAACCCAAAGCACCCCAGCTACCCCTGATTCAATTTAATCAGTGCCCCTGAAACAGATCCTAAAAGTGCCTGTGGCCATTTCAATGCCATTCCACCTGACATGTCTGATTGAAATCAGAGGGGAAAGTGGCAGAGGGACGATTATGGTTAAAATCTTCACTTCCGCAAAACAGACAAAACACAGGGACATGTGGACACCCTGTCTAGATCTTGGAAGGGGCCTGTGCCTCTGTGGAGTCTGAAGCTGGAGGCTGCGGAGCTTCGTGGAAATCCCTGCGCCTCATTCTTTTCATCCAGTGCAGTCCCTTCCATGTTGCTGGCTTTGAAGGGACTGGGCAGTCTGCCCGGCAGAATATCTCCCCTCCTGGGTTTGTCTGGGCTCTCTTGTTCTTCAAGCTTTAGGTACTTCTTACTGCCAAAGAACCTAGAGCTAAAGGTTTGGTGGATTCACGTAATGTTCTTAGCTGGAATTCACATTTGTGGGAGGCACGACCTATCTGGTTGATCCACTGTTAACAGTTAACCCCGACAACATTAGGGTTATCTTTGGGGTCATCATGCTGCCCACTACAAGTGTGCTTTGCAAGATGGTGTTTTTCCCACTCTACTGTTCCTCCTGAATTTACTAGACTGTAAACCACGGATTGATTTGGTTCCCATGAAATGCAGCTCCTCCTAGAACAATAAAGACTTTAATTCTGACCCTTGAATGACCGATTTTATAAGCGAGGTGTTAGTTTAGCAGATGTTTCAAAGGTGGAGAGCCCCTTTGTTCTGGGTCTTATTCACATAGTCACCATGGACTCGCAGATGTTCACTGAGTCAATGGGCTTCAATCCACTCCAATAGCTCTTCTTTATGATGCGCAGACAGACGGAATTTTGGCCAGAGGTAGCTTCTTCATGCTACTGTTTTGTTCTGTGGACAGGACCCAACTGGTCCCTGAAAACTTCAGTTCTTTTTTTTTTTTTTTTTTTAGTGTTTTGGATGTTTTGTAATTTCTTTTCTGTATAATTTTAAACTTAAAGAAAACTTACAAGAATAGAAAATGAAACTCCTCTATACTTCTTAATCAGACTCAGCAATGATTTGCATCTTGCCCCATTTGCTTTATCATCTTACTGAGAGAGAGAGGGAGAGAGGAGGGAGGGAAGGAGGGAGGGAAGGAGGGAGGGAGGGAGACAGAGAGAGAGAGAGAGAGAGAGAGAGAGAGAGAGAGAGTGAGAGAGAGAATAGCATGTAGAGAAGGTGTAAATACACAGTAGACATACACCATTTTTCCACAACCTGTTAAGTATGATATGCCTATTTCAGTATCTGCTTTGTAAAGACAAGGATATTCTCATATGTAACTACAGTATAATCAAATTAAGAAATTTCACATTGATACACTTTTTCTAATCCACATTGCATATGCACGTTGTATCAGTTGCCCTCATCATGGCCTTTTTAGCTAATATGAATGGCATTGGACATTCATTCATGTACTTATTAAATATCTGTATCAGGTCCTTTGGGAAATGCCTGTTCAACTATTTTTCAAGTTTGTATTGCACTGTCTAGGTCTTTGAATTGTAGAAATCCTCTACATTTTCTGTCCTTTGCAGAAGCAAGTTTTGCTCAGTCTGTGGCTCAACAAGAAACTGCTGTTGTTTTCTCAACTGTGTCTTTGATGAGAAATTTGAAGTTTGTTTTAAAAAGACCTTGGTATTCCATTCTTAGAGTTAAAATTGGGACAGCTGGGAGTGGTGGAGAGTCCGAACAGGGGAACGAGCTCAGCACGGTGGCTGGAAGCCTGGCCCACTCAGTTTTTGAACTGGAGTGCTCATTTTCCATTTCGCTGGGAAGATGTGCAGACGAGGGCTTCTGTCATCGAGGGCTGAAGTTCTGATGATCTAATTTGGGCAGAGTCTGGTTGCAGGATTTGAGGCTCCTCCTCGTGTCCTTTTCTGTCCTGGGTGCTCACTATCTTATCACCAGCTGTGGCTGCCGTGAGCTTAGGCCACTGGCTCTGCAGACCGGAAAGGCTGCGGTTTTCCGTTTTCCTTTGGTCACACTTAATGGCTACGACCGTCACCGCCAGAGCTGTCATGACAGAAGCTCCCCGCTGCCCTCCTCTCTTTCAAGTGTCAACTCCCTTCGAGAATTGACTGCATCTTGTTCACTCTCTGCTGGCATCAGGCAGTTGCTTTTTGTAATTTCTCCAGCACGGACAGCTGCTGTCTGCTTGGTTGACTGGTAGGAGTGGACCAGAAATGGAGCCTGCAGCATGTGACTCTGGGTAGACAAAAGTTTTGATCACCAAATGCCTTTATCATTAACTGAAAGATTAAGATATTCATCTTGATCTCAAGATGTACGTGATTCCTATTTCAGACATTCCTCCCACCTGGGCTATCCCTGGCCTTTGCCAGCTCTCTTGAGTCTCCTCGGTGTTGGCATCCTTCGAGCAGCCCCTGGATGAGCAGCCCCCCTGCTGGTATCATCATCCGATGTGCTCTTCCTGCCCATTGCACAGACAAAATCAATTTATTGAGGCCATGGTATTGCAGTCGAGAAAGGGTGTCACTGACATGATCCCGGCCCACGCAGAAGAACTGGAGTTACTACTCATCATTCTCCCCAAAGGCTCTGACACTAGGGTTTTTGTAGACAGTTTGGTGGGCAGGGGGCTAGGGAATGGGTGGTGCTTATGGGTTAGGGATGAAATCACAGGAGTGCAGAAAATGGTCCTCTGTGCTGAGTCCACATCTGGGTAGGGCCATAAGGCCAGTTGGGTCACGAGTCCTGGGTCCCCATGGGATTAGACTGAAAAAACAAACAAACAAAAAAAACAAAAAAATGTAGGTTCTACAATAGTGATGTTTCTTATGGAAGCCACTGGGAAAATCACAAATCCTCACATGGCCCCTGGAAAGAAGGGGTCATAGAAACTCTGCTTACATTTAGGCAGAATGCAAGTCCCTCATATAATCCTATTCTGTGGCCTTCTGTTCGTCTTACAAGGCGGCTTTCAGTTCCTGAGCATGGATGGGGTTAGTTTCAGGAAGGGACTGATAGCATCCTTGCTTTCAAGTTAAACTATAAATTCTCCCTAAAGTTAGCTTGGCCTGTGCCCAGGAATGACCAAGGATGGCGTGACAGTCAGAAGCAAGATGGGGTCGATGACGTGAGACTTCTCTTACTCATAATGTGCTGCAAAGGCAGCTTCACTGGAGCCTGCCTGGAGGATGCCCAGCCCCACCCAGCATCAGTGCCTTCCTGAGGGGGGTTTTGGGACCTCCACCTTGGAGAAACCCTTCAACTCCAGCTGCTCTTTCCCCCAGCAGGTGCAAGGGCTGGCTCTGACCCTGGACAGAAGACTTCTCTGTTCTGCCCTGAGATCCCAGCCTCAGAGGACACTCTTGTTCGGTCGGCACACAGCATTTTCTTGTTGTGGTGATGGTTGTGGTGGTTTTGAGTGGGCAAGTGGATCGTGGAGAAAAGGGAGGACCTGTGGTCAGGGCACTATTAATAGAGGGAGGCAGGAAAGGGATAGAAGGTAGAAAGCAGGGCGGAGGTGAAGGAAGCTGCTGCTGAAATCATGGTGAAGCCATGGTTCAGGGTTAAGAATAGTTCTGGAGAGAAATATTATAATTAAACATTAATCAGGCTTCCCTTGACCCACTTCCTTGTAAGCAAAAGTCACG
Source organism: Saguinus oedipus (assembly GCA_031835075.1). Taxonomy (NCBI): domain Eukaryota; kingdom Metazoa; phylum Chordata; class Mammalia; order Primates; family Cebidae; genus Saguinus; species Saguinus oedipus. The sequence goes on from CM063186.1 coordinate 69,683,396, forward strand.
TAGCATGAGATAGCAACCATCTGCACCCGCGTTGTTCCTATAGATAGGAACTTCTCTGCTGTTAGAATCGTAAGGCTTCTGGCCAATAACTGCTTAAGCAGATCCTGAATTCCAGCATAAGAGCTGATGCCAACCAGTTTAAACTCAGTCGACATGAGAACGCCATTGTCTTCACCTCCCTGTCGTGACTTCATTCCACACTCTCCCACCCGTCAATGATCTCCACGCTGCAGCCTCTGTCCAAACCCTCAAAGACCCTAGGCCCACACTCCTTGGGGAGATGGAGCTGAGGTTTCCTGCCGCCTCTTCTGGTAGCCCCATGATTAAGCCTCTTTCTCTGCTGCAGCCCAGGGTCTTGGCATATTGATTTGCAGAGTGCATCAGGCAACAGACCTATTACAGGTGAAAGGGAGCCACACTATGAAAATACTTGTCTTTTGCTTTCTTTTTTTTTTTTAGAGGTGGGGTCTCACTGCGTTGCCCAGGCTGGAGTGCAGTGGTGCAATCGCAGCCCACTATAGCCTCCACCTCCTAACTCAAGAGGTCCTTCTACCTTAGTCTCCCGAGTAGTTGGCACTATAGGTGAATACCACCAAACCAGGCTTGTTTTTTATTGTTTATTTTTTGTAGTGACGGGGTCTTGCTATGTTGCCAGGCTGGTCTTAATCTCCTGGGCTCAAGCAATCCTCCAACCTTGGCCTCCCAAAGTGCTGTGATTACAGGCATGAGCCACCATATCCAGCTGAATACTTTTATTTCTAAACCTAAAGTAGCATGCAGCACTGGAATTCTGGAAGCCCTCAAGCTCAATTGTAGACCCCAGGTCCTGCTGGAGCCGGTCAGCCACTGCCCTTCCATCACTCTTCCTTAGTGACACATGAGGGCTGCTGGCCCTGGGCTGCGGAGGGGGCCATGTCCTGTGTTTGCTGCCTCTGTCCCTGTCCACCACTGCTGCTCTGTGCTTATAGAGACAAGTGTCATTTCAGGGCCCACGACATTGAGCCTTCCCCCTCTCCCCCTTGCTGTGCTCCTGCCTCACGCTCACATGTGGTGCCTTCGCCCGACCTGACCCCTACTTCCTGCCCCATCCTCCTCTTTCCCGCAGACACTTCCTCCCATTTCACCCCGCGAAGAGGCCTTCCTGCCTCTAGACTCTTTAAGGCCCCTCTGGTGCCCTCTCTCCTGCCTCTTTTGTTTTTCCGTTATGCTGTTAAGCCAAGTTTAGCCTCCTGCTGCGTCCTTCCATATTTAAGTTCAGCCTAAAGGTTTCTCTGTAAGTCGTGAGCACTAACAAGCAGACGTGTAAGCAGACCACAGCCTGCACCTGTGCCAATCACTGAGTTTTAGCCAATCAAGTGTAGCCAATCGCTGGAACCGCAAATAAGGCAAACGCTGAGCGGTGACCAATCCACCCGCCTCCCTACCTCACGTCCCCTTTCTGCTCAACACTCTCATTTTTCTGTCCATGAATCTGCTTCCACCACGTGGCTGAGTCTCTCCGCCTACCCTGGCTCAGAAGGCTGCGGATTCGCAAATCACTCATTGCTCAATTAAACTCCTTTACATTTAATTTGGCTGAAGTTTTTCTTTTATCAATGCCATTTACCATAATTTGCAATTCATCCAGTCAGTATCTATTTCTGGAAAGCTAAGGGTGTGCCAGGCTCTGTGCCCAGGGCTGGGGTAGGCCAGGGATGCCCTCCAAGGATTTGTTATTCAGAGCCCATATTATAGAAAGTTGGTGAAGAAGCAAAAGTGGTCAGACTGCTTTGAAAATATTTGCCGCGAAGGCACCACTTCCAGGCTGCACCCTCAGGAACACCTGCCCTGTTCAGCGTGAGCATCTCCCTGCCTCTGACCGTTGTGCCCACATGCTTGGCAATCAGTTCCTCTGATTACCAAATTTTCCATAACACAATACAAATGTAACACCAATGGATGGCAAAGGGAAATTTTTACTTTTGCAAATGCTGTAAGGTTTCGTGGAAGAGTTGGATGTTATGTTGGGGGCCTGCTAATTCGTGTTCTATTTTTTTTTTTTTTTTTTTTTTTTGAGACGGAGTTTTGCTCTTGTTACCCAGGCTGGAGTGCAATGGCGCGATCTCGGCTCACTGCAACCTCCGCCTCCTGGGTTCAGGCAGTTCTCCTGCCTCAGCCTCCTGAGTAGCTGGGATTACAGGCACGCGCCACCACGCCCAGCTAATTTTTTGTGTCTTTAGTAGAGATGGGGTTTCACCATGTTGACCAGGATGGCCTTGATCTCTTGACCTCGGGATCCACCCGCCTCGGCCTCCCAAAGTGCTGGGATGACAGGCTTGAGCCACCGCGCCCGGCCTTCGTGTTCTATTTTTTTAAAAAAGAAAAAATATTATACACAAAGCTACTGACAAAGGAAGTCCTGGAAAAATGAGACTGAGTAACGACAGTGCACGACAGTCAACAGACCCGTCCTTCGTTTCCTTACTTCGAGGGATAAAAGAAAAAAACTGGAAACGAAGTCGCCCTGAAAAAGCTAGTAATTTAATTCAAAGGACGACGAGGAGCTCTTGGGAAAATGAAAGGTCACACGTGTTTTTGTAGAAATGACACGTGACGTATTGAGTCAAACACGAAGTGAAAAGTGCTGTGTTCATTCTTCTGTCATAACGCAGAGTCAGGAAAAGGGTAAGGACTCTCACTGCCGCCATTAACGTTGACGTATTATTACGGTAAGAATTTGAGCATAGTTGCAATTTTGCCTAATTTACCTTTTTAAAATACAAGGTAAAATGGACCAATGTTCATAATTTTAAGTTTAATTGATCAAGACAGGCGCTCAATCAAACCCCACTTCTCACTGTTCACTTGGCGTTTTGGTTTCTGATGTGACAGGATGTGCCTGGACTTTGTACTGTTTCTCTCCTGAGAAGGAGAACTTCCTGCTGTGTTAATTTGCATAATTACCGTTGTGCTGACCCTTCCCCTCCCGGAAATGTGAGGTCTGTGAAGGCACCGTCCTTTCAGTCAGGGTCCCAGCAGGAAACAGATGGCCTCTCAGCAAAGGAGAGTTCAGGGGCCCTCGTGTCGGAACCCTGTGGACAGGTGGCAGACTGCCTTCAGTCCGGTACCGGGCACTTGGCCGGGAGACAGGTTTCTTCTTAGCAAACCCGGGCTTCTCCCACCTATGCCAAGCAGCACTTAGTAGGCCTCTGTCTCGTGTCGGGGATGCCTGTGACCAAGGACCCCCTGACATAGACAACTATGGGTCGAAATGCTGTTACCTGCGATCCCTTCCTCCCTGGGGCACTGAGGCCTGCTCTGTCTCTGACGGTAACAGCCACCCCTGCTCTGGTGCTTAGGGCAGCGTCACCTCCAGCGTGCAGAGGACGAGGACGGCCACAGAGCTGGGAAGGACTCACCAACGCGTTTCTTCCCCTCCTCCCGGCCTCTCGGGGAGAGGAATGTTAGGGAGGGTCTGGGTCAGTCGCCCCTTTCTACATTTCTATTTCCTTGAGATTTTGAGCTCTGTTCTCTGGAGTGTGCCAGGATTTCAAGCTTTTTGATCTCATTAACTTTGTCCAATTAGCCAAGCTGGAGGATTATTAACCACGTTCTCAGGGTTTGAGCCAACATATTAAACCCTGAAACCCAGCCTAATCCAGGCTCGCTCTATCCGTGTGAAGCAGGCACTGTCAGATGCCACGCTCGCTCCAGGCTCCGGCCGCTACCTGCTAGAGCAGACCCACAGCTGTGTTGAGGCGATCTCCTCCCAGGGAGGTCTTGGGCCTCCTCACCCGGCCTCTGCTGGTCTCAACTACTTCTGGGACGGGAGACAATGGGGGTGTGGGGTGGGTCCTGGGGAACTGCCAGCAGCTCATGAGGCGGCTTACCCAGGTGCAGTCATTACAAGGCTTTTTAACAGAGGAGTGTTGGGTTCCATGGGGGAGGGGAGGCAAAAGGAGGAAATGGGGCAAAACGGAGGGGAAGGCAAAGGAGGAGAGAAGAGGGGAGAAAGAGAAGGGAGAGCAAAGGGGAGCCATGTCTGTAGACAATGAGGGTTCAGGGGAATTGGCAGGGAAACAATGGTTTCAGTACCGACTGAGTGGTTAAGTCAAATATTAAAAGCTAAAAAAAGCCGGTGCTCTTATACAAAGGCCGAAATGTAACTCGAGCCACCAAGAGTTTGCATAGGCCTTTCCTGGGCCTTAAAGCATGACAGGATAATGACAAAATTAGTAAAAGAACCCATTTAGGATTGAACTAGTTTTATTGGGGTCTAAAAAAAAAACCTCCCCAGGTCTCCACAAACAAGTTTATTTGAGGTCTGAAGGAACTCCCCAGACCTCCGTGATTTGGCAGGAGGTGAGATACGGGTCATCACCCCAGCACCTGGACCCATTTACAGTAAGTAAATGTACTGGGGCTCCAGAGGAAGGTCTTCAGGACTCAGACCTCAGTCATAGATGGAAATAAGTTAATCACTTACGTCTTGAGATGAATGCACACTTACATGTCGACATATAGCTTAGAAGGTATATAAGGAAACTTTGTAATTTTGAGTTGGTCTGGTGATAATCTCCAGGTCTTCTTCCTGTAGCTGGTTACAGAAACAAAAACTCTCCTCCTCCCCAGTTCATCTGCAGCTCATTACTGGGCCACAAGAAATAGCAGCCCGACCCTCAGCTTGGTCTGGGAACAAGAGTACACTGCACTCCTGGATTTTACTGCCTTTTGCAAATGCAATAAAAATGAAAGCTCACAAAATTAGGATCTTTGACAAGTTAGAGGCAATATTAACATCATAAAGAGTGTATAACACTAATATAACTAGGCTCTATTAGTTTTATTACCACAGTAAGAACAACTACTGAAACAGAATAATACATAACTAAACCCAATGGATTATTTTATTCACTTTTAATATGACCACAACTTGTGGAATGGGGACTCTGATCCAACACTGTGCTTGGAGCCAGGCTTGGGCAGGAGTGGGGTGGCTAGGTGGAAGGGGCATGGAGTAGTGAACTCACGGTGCATCCCTGCAGCATTGTGGCAAGGTATGTATGTGAGTAAACAACAACACAGCCCAGAACGAAGGGAGGTGTGTGGAAGAGGGACTGGAAAGGAGGCTGGGGGCCAAGGGAGGAACCAACCTGAGCTCTTGTAATTACATCCCTGGACTTCCTGTGCCATTTCAGAACCTGGCTCCTGCAATGTGGGAACCTAGTAAGAGTGTCGCTTCTAACAAATGCCCCAAAATGCAGACAACTCAGAAATTGACAAAATCATGCATATACTGTAACCATCATAAAGACATATGTAAAGTGTTCTATCAATTGCTGTTGGCTCTGGGTTCAGGGAACACTGGCCTCTCCGTGCCTCACCAGGTGGCTGTGACAAGAGCTGGCCCTCCTCGGGGCCCATGGGAAGCCCTTGGACATGACTACCAGTACCCTTATCTCCCAATTTAATAGAAAAAATTAAAAACATTATATATCAACTTCGATGAAGAGAAATATTTTGTAGATAGTAAAACACCCATTTTAGGTTAACAGTTCAATGAGATTTGACAAACATAGGCAACCATGTGACCACCTGATGTGGTTTGGCTGGGTCCCCACCCAGATCACGGTTGCTGCCGCGTCCCGAGAACATGGTCACTTCCTTGACTACCTATCCTGCCTCAATGACATCAGATTTTCTACACAGACATTTGTTTCATCTGTGAATAGAGACAGTCTTAAGACTTTCTTTCTAATGTGAATGATCTTTATTTCTTTTTCTTACCTTATTGCACTGGCTAGACTCTCTAAGGCAATGTTGGATGTTGTTCATGCTCATGGGGAGAGCATTCAGTCTTTCACACTAAGTAATGTAATAGCTGTGGGGTTTTCTTTCTGTAATCTGCCTCTATTGAGGTGATTATATGATCTTTTTTTTTTAGTTGTTAACATAATGAATTGTGTAGTTTTATTTTTGAATGTTAAACCATTTTTGCATTTTTCTGGGATAAACATTAATTGGTGAGGACATGCCATCCCTTTTGTGTATCACTAGATTCCATTAGCTAAACTTTTGTTAATAATTTTTGCATATCCATTTATGAAGGATAAATTATTTATCTGTAGTTTTTTGTTTTTGAAATGTCTTTGTCTAGTTTTGTTGTTAAGGTAATACTGGCCTCATAGAATCTACTGGTAATCATTTTCTTCTATCCAATTTGAATTAATTTTATTCTAATAAACAGTTTCAAGTGGTATTATTTCTTCTGTATTTGGGAGAATTTAGTAGTGGTGCCATCTGGGCCTGTAATTCTTTGTGGGAAAATTTTTATCTAAAAATTTAATTATTTTAATAGATACAAGGCTGTTCAGATTAGTTTTCCTTATTGAGTTTTGTCAGTTTATGTAAAGAGATTTTCTATTTTATTTATATTGTTGAATTCATTAGCATAAAGTTGTTCATAATATTGTCTTATTATTCTTTTAATATTTGTAAATTCAGTAGTGATGCCACGTCTCTCATTCCTGGTACTGGCAATTTGGGACTTCTTTTTTTTTTTCTCTGCTCAGCCTGCCTGGAGTTTTATACATTTTCTCTGTTTTTTCAATGAACCAGCTTTTGGTGTCATTGATTCTTGATTTTTTTTTTTTTCTATTTCATTGATTTCTGCTCTGATCTTTAGTATTTCCTTGCTTTTCCTTAGGTTGAGTTTAATTTGCTTTTATATTTCTAGTTTTTAAGGTGAAAACAGTCATAGATTTTAGACTCCATTTCTTTTCTTATAATGGCATTTAATATGCTATGAATTTCTCTCTAAATTCTGCCTTAATGGCATTCCATAAATTCTGGTGTGTTGTATTCTCATTTTTACTCAGTTCAAAACGTTACGATTATGCCATTGATTTAACCTTTGACCCATGGGTTATTTAGAGGTGTGCCATTTAGTTTTCAAATAGGAGATTGTCTAGGTATTTTTTCTGTTATTCTAATTTAATTCCTTTGTGGTTAGAAAACATACAAACTATGTCTTAAATTCTTTTAAATGTATTAAGAATTGCTTTATAGCCCAACATATAATATTAATTTGTCTTGGTAAATGGCCCATATGTACTTGAAAATAATGTGAATTTTATTGTTGCTTGGTGGCGTATTCTATGAATATTGATATAGTCAAGATGGCTGATAGACTCGTCAAGTCATTTTACTTACCGATTTTCTACTTGTTTTTACTTGTTTTTAAATCAGTTATTTTGGCGAAGTTATTGAAATTCATGACTGTAATTGTGGATTTTTCTGTAACTGCAGTTCTATAGTTTTTGCTTCATGTTTTTGGCAGTTGTGTTATTGGGTGCAGACATGTGTAGGATTGCTATGTTCTCATGATGTGTTAATTTATTAATCATTGTTAAATGACTTCTTTATCCTTAGTAATAATTTGTTGTTCTGAAATGTACTCTGTATGATATTAATAAAACCATTCCAGTTTTGTCTGAATAGTGTTAACAGGTTATATCTTTTACTTTAATGATTTATGATTTTGTAAATATACCACGGGCATTTCTCATAGATAGTGCAAAATTGAGTCTTGGTTCTTTATCTGTTGGTCTCTGCTTTTTAATTGGTATATTTAGACCACTTATATTTAATATTATTGTTGATATGGTTAGGTTTAAATTTCAACTATTATCTTTTGTTTCCTCTTCTTCTGGATTATTTCTATGATTCCCCTTATCTCTTTTGCTGGCTTACTAGATATAAATCTTTGTTGTTGTTGTTATTTTAGTAGTTGTTTTAGGCTTTTATACACATGTCTAACTTCTCACAGTCTATCTTCAAGGGCTGCAATACAACTTTTTGTGATAACTTTACAATATAGTCCTTTTATTTCTTTGCTTCAGCTTATTGTTGCCATGTGCTTTAATACTACAGACATAATCCCAGTCTACATTTTATTATTTTTGTCTATATACTCCATAATCACCTAAAAGAATAATAAGAATGAATATTATACACTTATCCATGTAGTGATCATTTTTTATGTTCTTTGTTTCTTTGTATAGATTTAGACTTCAATCTGGTGTCACTTACCTTCTGCCTGAAGAATTTTCTTCATATTGCTTGTAATGTGGGTTTGCTGGTTATAAATGTTTTTATGTTTTTAGTTTTATTTCACTTTCATTTCTGATGCTCATTTGACTGGGTATAGAACTGCAGTTGATGGTTTTTTTTTCAGGACCTAAAGGTATTACTCCACTTACTACTTGCTTGCATTGTTTCTGACATAAAGTCTTTTGTCATTCTTATGTATGTATTATTATTATTATTGTTATTTTTGAGATGGAGTCTCAATCTGTTGCCCAGGCTGGAGTGCAGTGGTGCGATCTCGGCTCACTGCAACCTCTGCCTCCTGGTTTCAAGTGATTCTCCTGCCTCAGCCTCCTGAGTAGCTGGGATTACAGGCATATTCCCCTGTACCTGGATACTTTTTGCATTTTTAGTAGAAACAGGGTTTCACCATGTTGGCCAATCTGGTCTTGAACTCCTGACATCAAGTGATCTGCCCACCTTGGCCTTCCAAAGTGCTGGGATTACAGGTGTGAGCCACTGCACCCGGCCTTGTGTGTATTATTTTGAGGAATGACTCTACCAAAAACTTGAATTGTTTTCTTGGTATTCCCAGCTATTTACATAAGATAAACAATAACAGAGTTGCCAACCCCAACCAAGATCCCTCTGTTCCAGGTACTGTGCTAAGTACTTTATATAAACAATATTGGCTGATCTTCACCTTATAAAAATCCTATGAAAAAGGTACTAACATATGTCCATTTTATGGATGAGAAAATAGAGGCTTGGAGAATTAAAAAACTTATTCAAGATCACAAAGCAGGTGAGTGTCTGAGTCTGGGGTTAACTCAGAGATTTTTTACTTTAAAACACGTGTTCTGGGCTGGGCGTGGTAGCTCACGCCTGTAATCCCAGCACTTTGGAAGGCCGAGGCAGGTGGATCATGAGTTAAGAGATCGAGACCATCCTGGTCAACATGGTGAAACCCCGTCTCTACTAAAAATACAAAAAATTAGCTGGGCACGGTGGTGTGTGCCTGTAATCCCAGCTACTCAGGAGGCTGAGGTAGGAGAATTGCCTGAACTCAGGAGGCAGAGGTTGCGGTGAGCCGAGATCGCGCCATTGCACTCCAGTCTGGGTAACAAGAGTGAAACTCCGTCTCAAAGAAAAAAACAAAAAAAACAGAAAAACACGTGTTCTGTTTAGCTACACTGAACTACAATGACCATAATGAGCAGACTGGCCATTCCATGTGCTCTGAAGTAACTTTTAGGTAGGTGTGCTGCCCTCCCGCCCCTCGTTGTTGGAATGTTTGCCTGTGAAATGCAGGCATTGCCCTTGTGAGAGCATGAAGAGGCAGGCCTTTAATTGGGCCAGGAGGGATGCTCCCCTGTGAATGGGATCGGCTGCCCTCGTGAAGGGTCTGGAAGGGGGAAGTTCGGTCCCTTTAATTGGGCCAGGAGGGATGCTCCCGTGTGAATGGGATCGGCTGCCCTCGTGAAGGGTCTGGAAGGGGGAAGTTCGGTCCCTTTAATTGGGCCAGGAGGGATGCTCCCGTGTGAATGGGATCGGCTGCCCTCGTGAAGGGTCTGGAAGGGGGAAGTTCGGTCCCTTTAATTGGGCCAGGAGGGATGCTCCCGTGTGAATGGGATCGGCTGCCCTCGTGAAGGGTCTGGAAGGGGGAAGTTCGGTCCCTTTAATTGGGCCAGGAGGGATGCTCCCCTGTGAATGGGATCGGCTGCCCTCGTGAAGGGTCTGGAAGGGGGAAGTTCGGTCCCTTTAATTGGGCCAGGAGGGATGCTCCCGTGTGAATGGGATCGGCTGCCCTCGTGAAGGGTCTGGAAGGGGGAAGTTCGGTCCCTTTAATTGGGCCAGGAGGGATGCTCCCGTGTGAATGGGATCGGCTGCCCTCGTGAAGGGTCTGGAAGGGGGAAGTTCGGTCCCTTTGTCCTCTGCCTTCTGCCGTGTGCAAACACAGCATTCCTCCACTCCAGAGGACGCAGCCCTCTCCAGGTGCCAAACACCGGTGTCTCGATCTTGGACTTGAGCCTCCAAAACTGTGAGAAAATGAATTTCTGTTCTTTATAAAGTGCGTGCTCTGTGGTATATTCTGTTACAGCAGCCAAAACAGAGACACAGACTTTAAAACGCGTGCTCTTTTTAGCTCCTCTTTACTGTAATGTCTGATGGCCAGATGTGGCCACTTTGTGTGCTGCAAAGTAACCTTTCAGAAGCTGTGTCCCCACCCCAGTTATGGGTGCGAGCAGCCCCACGGGGGATTCCCCACCTCCAGGCCTGGTCTATGCACCATGTGTGCTGGATGGAATGCAAAAAAAAAAGATGCATAAAGATGACACACACACATCATCTATGTGCGAGGTGAGTCAGCCTCCCTTCTCTTCCTCTTCCGGGCCTGGGCAGCTGACTGGTGGTGCATAGACCATCACAGCATGGGTCCTTGTTGGGGAGCCCTGGGCCTCCGAGCAGTCTTGGCCCACTCACTCCTACCTGGCCCATGCTTCTCTTTAGCTGTAAAAGCCACCAGCAGCTCCAGGAAGGCAGCTCTCAGGTGCCAGCCTTGCCCACTGCTCCTGGCTTAGCGGGTCCATCCGCTCAGCGGGGCTTGGGGCCAGGCTGGATTCACAGCCCGAATGGAGGGCCAGCCTGCTTCGAACAAGAAACGTCTGGCTCATTTTTCTTCCACAATGAGCCACTGGGACATCGCGGCTGTACCCGGTTTCCCTTCCCTGGGTTCAGTTTCGGGGCCTGAATGCTGCCTCTCTTTGAGGCCGTTTGATCTCTGGCTCATGGGGGTGATGTGTGCTTTCTCCTGGGACTCACTGGAGGTGCCTTGTGATCCTGCTGGCGCCTTGCTCTTTCTGGGGCTGGGCTGCAGTGCCAGAGAACACACAGGGGTAATTTTCCATGTGGTGAGCAGGCGGGCACTGGAGACAGAAGTGGGACTCGATGGAGTAAGGCTTGATTGTGGCTGTCACTTGCTGCCCAGTTCATTTCTGCACGGTGGGGGCAGCAGAAGAAGAGCTTCTTCAGGGCAGCATCCTGTTCCCACATCCTCACCTCCAGGGCTGGGTCCATCCTGATGCTCTCACCTCCAGGGCGGGGTCCATCCTGATGCTCTCACCTCCAGGGCAGGATCTGGTCCTGACGCTCTCACCTCCAGGGCAGGGTCCAGGTCCATGCTCTCATCTCTAGGGTTGCTAAATAGAAGATGCTCCCTGTTCATCTCACTTCAACCCTGGGGCTTCCTATGAGGTCCTGAGACTGAGGGAACTCTTAGCTCTAGTGGTTAAAAACAGGAGTTCACTGTTCTTGAGGAATAAGCAAAGCAAGAAGCCTAGCTAAGAAAATGTTAGAGCAATCCACCAGGCCCTCGAGGGTCTGCAAGGGGAGGCGGCAGATTTCCACAGCAAAACGGCGCCCTGCTTCCCCTCTGCTGTCTTCCCTTCACCTCACGTGTTGGCAGAGGTGGTGTTACATGTTCCCTGGCTTATCAGTCTATTGCCCACCACCTGCCACTGAAATGTAAGCTCGCTTAGAGTGCGCTGTGTCTGATCCACTGCTGCTTTCCCGGCAATGCTGATGGCACCCAGAAGTTCCCTCCTAAACATCTGTTGAGTGGACGACTGAGGGGCCGGACTCTGCTTATGAAGACTGAGGTGAAGAAGGAAGAACTCTCCCAGTGCCGAGCCTGAGGAGGGAGCGTGAGCTGTGGATGGGCAGACAAGATGCTGGGTTGCAGGGCTCGTGAGTGGTCAGGAGAGGGTCCTCTGTAACAGAGGCCCGTCGTCCCTGTTGGGAACCAGACTGCATAGCAGGTGAACAGCGAGTGATTGAGCGAGCGAAGCTTCATCTGTATCTACAGCCGCTCCCCAGTGCTCTCATTACCGCCTGAGCTCCGCTTCCTGCCAGATCAGTGGAGGCATTAGAGTCTCATAGGAGTGAGGGCTGTGCAGGGCCCCGGCTGCACACTCCGTATGAGAATCTCATGCCTGACCGTCTGTCCCTGTCTCCATCACCCCCAGAGGGGACTGCCTAGTTGTAGGAAAACAAGCTCAGGGCTCCCGCTGGTTCTGTGTGATGGCCAGTTGTAGAATTATTTTATTATATATTGCAATGCAGTAACAATAGAAAACGTGCACAGTGAATGTAGTGCACTTGAACCGTCTCAAAACCGTTCTCCCAGCCCCACCACACCCCGGTCTGTGGAAAACTTGTCTTCCATGGAACTTGTCCCTGGTGCCAAAAGGCTGGGGCTGCTGCTCTCTGAGAGGGCCTGCTGCTGCCGGGCTGTGGAACCCACTGGAAAGAAGAACAAGTGCCAGGCGCTTGGCAATAGGAGGACATTACCAGGGCAGAAACACCCAACGTGAAGCTCCATGTGGTGGTTAATTGCATGTGTGAATTTGACTGTGCCGCAGGGTGCAAAGACGTTTGACCCAGCGTCACTCTGGGGTGTGTGAGGAGGTTCCCAGATGAGGGGAACATTTGAATCAGCGGTCTGTCAAGCAAACAGCTCTCCCCAGGGTGGTCGGGCCTCATCCAATCAGTTGAAGGTCTCAGTGGAACAAAAGACCAAGAGGAAACTCTTCCTGCCTGACGGCCTTTGCACTGAGGCGTTGGCTTTTTCCGGCCATTGGACGTGAATGGAAACGTTGATTCTTTCTGGGTCTTGAACCTTCTGGCCTCCAGACAGGTGGCCAACAGCTTCTGAGCTCAGGGGGCCAATGGCTCCCGCAGATCGCGGGGCTTCTCAGCCTCTGTAACAGTGTGAGCCAATCTCCTGCTCGCCCTCCCTCTTCCGGTGTATCTGCGTGTTTGTGTCTATGAGGACGTGGGTCCTGTTTCCGTCTGGCTGTTTCTCTGGAGAATTCTGGCTCCTGCACTCCGCTTAGTTGTCTGTGGCTCTGAGTCGTGGTATGTGCAAGTCCAGGTTTAAGAGTGTGTGGGACGCCGTGTCCACATGAGTGAGAATAAGTACAAACATCCTCCACCTCATCAGACTGTTTCAGCAAATGGGCCAATTTCTGTCCACAGGCCAAGCTGCAAGTTCTCGTCTGGACTCGGAGGACCAACAGCGGCACCATCGCCTGCCATCGCCCGCTCCACTCACCAGGACACCAGGCGGGACTTCTGCTCCACCCTGACTGTGAGGCAGCCCCCCGGGATCCTGCTAAGACACGGCTGCTGACTCAGGAGATGGGGGCACCTGAAACCCTGCATATCTAACAAGCTCCCAGGAAAGGCCGTAATCCTGGTCCTTGGGCCAGAGTTTGAGAAGCAAAAAATAAATAACTTACAGGGTCCCTTGCCTTTCCTCAAAGTCTGGTGATATTGTCTAGTAATAAGCGCTATCAGTACCCAGCATGGAGAACACAATGGTTCAAGAGGAGCTGGAGGCAAAGGAAATGCAGTGTGTCTTCCACAATCACTAGCTCTAATAAATGGCCGTGCCTCCGCCTGGGAGGAGGGCTGCCTCCAGTGAGCTCACTCGCAGGCGCTTCTCCTTTGGGATTTACGTGGTTGCCGGGCGGTGGCTTCTTTGGAAAATTGCTTGCTTTATTGCCCTAACACATTTTTGTCTCATCATGGGACACAATAAAAGGTAATGAGTTAATGGTTGAGAGAAATACATTTCGGAGAGAGGAGAAATACGACATTTCCGGCTCATTAATTTTTAATGACTTCTTAGGGAACTCCTTTGTTTAAAGACCTCACCAGGAAGATCGCATTCGGGCATGTGTGTTTCTTAATTTATTTCTGTGGCCTGAAGTCGTAGGAAAAAATGGCACTAGACAGCTGGAAGTAAGGGGCACTTACTTGGAACCACACCCAGGAATAAGTACGTCGTAATTCTGGGAGTTCGCTGTGGCGTTGACACGCGCCAGCAGACAGCGGATGCACACACATTCAGGAGATGACAGGAAATCATTTTCAACAGCAAATGTGACATTAATTATTTTACGCAGATAAGCACCAACAACAGCGCTTCATCCGTAAGAATTCCACTGGGACCCGGGGGCTCTGGGTCAAAGCTCAGGTGACCTCAGACAGTCTCTGTGTGCCTTGGGCTCACTGCCATAAAGTCATGCAGGCGGTCGGTGGGTCGTTGTCACTTGCAGCATCTTAGTCCTCGTTCTGGAGGACATGTGCCCTCTTAGCCGTGAGCCCTGGAGGGCTGACTTGGCAGCAGTGTTTGCCAGTTACCATGGTGTCAATGCTCCCACCAGGGCCGATTCAGTGACGTCTCACGGAGTGACCTTCAGCTGGATGGACTGAACTTCAAGGTGAGCATGGGGAGCATGCCTGCTGTGTCCTGCCTGGGGGAGCAGGTAGCTCACTCTGGGTGGCTGAGGTGCTGCGAGAGCCACGGGGCAGGAGCGGGAGCGTCCTGTTGAGTAGCGGGGCTGGAGGAGGCAAAGCTCGGGGGCGCTCTTCAGGGGTGGCTCAGCTGCCAGAGTTGCCGCTGGCCAAGGGGCCTGGAGGAGACACAGCCCGGGATGAATCCCTGGAACCCACAGTCTGCCCAGTGCCCTGCAGGGAGCAGACAGTGTTCCACTCAGTGCCCCTGGCCTGGCACCACCCACCAGTCTTTCCTAGACCCGGGCATTGGTCTCTCCTCTCTCCTGACCCCGCCTGCACATGGGCTTCAGCCCTTCTGTCCTTCCATCCTCTATAGAGAGAAAGTTGTTTCCTTTTGTGGGAAGAGTCGCCGGCCTGAAGCACACAGCTGTGATGATCCCAACAGGTCTGTGCAGCAGCTGTCACTGAAGCTGCGCTGTCCCTGCAAAGTGACATTCCTGCCTGCTGCAAGGGTGGGCTTGGGTGGCTCATATCGGCTCACCAGAGCTGACTTTTAAATTTTCACTCAGTGTGCAAACATTGTCAAAACATCGCAGCTCAGAATGAGCCCCGGTGCATTTACATCACGGAGACTGGAAAACACAGTCGCCACTGCGTGCCAGCCCCTCCAGGGCTCGTGGCTAAGAGGGCACGTGTCCTCCAGAAGGACAACTGAGATGCTGTGAGTGACGCGGACCTGCCGACAGCCCACAGGATTTTACAGGGGTGAGCACAGGGCACACAGAGACTGTGTCTGAGGTCGCCGTGAGGACCCAGCTGGGCTCCAGCTCAGAGCCCGGGTCCCAGTGGAGTTCCTTTGGATGAAGCGCTGTTGTTGATGTTTATCTGTATTGAATAATTAATGTCGCATTTGCTGTTGGAAATTATTTCCTGCCATCTGCTGAATGTGTGTGCATCCGACGTCTGCCGGCCCTGGGGGTGTGGGGAGCGGAGAAGCAAGAGACAGGGTTTAGGGGAAGCTTCTGCTGAACAATTGTGCCAGGGCTGCTCCCGGCTGGCCAGAGGACTGAGTCCAACAGTGTGGAGCCCTGTGGTGTCCACGTGCACTTACATGTTCTAGAACTTGAGTGTGGGCCCAGCCTAGGGGACTCCGAGGCTGGACAAAGGGCTCAGCTGCCATCACGGCACAGCCACCACATCACATGGAGGCCGTGGGGCTGTGCGGGACTTGGTTCTGCCTCTGCGTGGCTCCCCCTGCCCAGGCCCACACCTACGCCCAGAAGCGGTGTCCGCGTGGCTCCGCCTGCCCAGGCCCACACCTACGCCCAGAAGCAGTGTCTGAGAAGTTCCAGTGCCACCAGACTTCCTTTGTCTGCTCTTCATAGAACCCTGCCCTTGACAGCGTCACACGTGTTCAGCTTGAGATGTGCGCCCGTTCCCTTCTGACCTTTGTCTCCAGAAAGGTCTGTCTGCTCAGCAGGAGCGCAGGTGCGCGACTCCAGACTCCTAATACACCCGTGCCCATTCACACTATGCCCAAGTGCCCCGGCGGGAGGCCCGCGGCCAGGGCTCCGTGCAGCCCTGTGAAGGGAATACACAGGGCTTCTCAGCTGGGGGCGATCCTGCTCCCCCAGGGACATTTGGCAACATGTGAAGACAATTTTGGTTATCACAACCGGTGGGCTGGGGTGGGAGACGTACTGCCACTTCCGTGGGGGAGGGCCAGGGATGCTGCTGGACATCCCACCATGCACAGGGCGGCCCCCGACAAAGGTGTCAGTAGTGCCAAGCCTGGGAAACCCTGAGTTATAGGAGCAGAGAAGCTTGGCAGGCGAGTTGCTGGTCCCACTGGATCTGGGGCTGCCGGGAAGCCTGGCACACAGTCACTATTGCAACCCCTGGGAAGGAGTAATAGACAAGAAGATGAGTGACAGCAACAACAGGACGAGGCAGATGTGACTGACATGAATTGTGCAGAGGACGCCTGAGCTGGGAGTCAGGGGCAGCAAGGTGGGCTGGCAGCCAGAAGGGCTTCCTGGAGGGGGTGAGCTGCAGCTGGGCGGCATGAGAAGCACACAGCTTTCCCAGCTTACTTTTTACTTTTTAACTCTGTGATTGTTTTTATTTTTATTTATTTATTTATTTTTTGAGACAGAGTCTCGCCCTGCTGCCCAGACTGGAGTGCAATGGTGTAATCTCAGCTCACTGCAACCTCTGCCTCCCAGGTTCAGGTGATTCTCCTGCCTCAGCCTCCTGAGTAGCTGGGATTACAGGCGCGCGCCTCCAGCCTGGCTAATTTTTGCATTTTTAGTAGAGATGGGTTTTACCATGTTGGCCAGGCTGGTCTTGAACTCCTGACCTCAAGTGATCCACCCGCCTTGGCCTGCCAAAGTGCTGGGATTACAGGTGTGAGCCACCGTGCCTGGCCTATGATAGTCTTTAAAAGGTAAACTTAAAATTGTTTCAGTTGAATTTATCTATTTTTGCTTTTATAGTTCTGGATTTTGGGTCCTGCTTGGAAAGGGCTTCTTCCAGTGAGGTAACGTTTTGAAATTCTTATGTGGTGTCTTCTAGTAGTTTCATGATTTATTTTATTTTTAAATCTTTAATTTTTTTTGATACAAGGAGTGAGGGGTGATTTCAACCTTCTTTTCTCCAAATTGGATCCAGTTATCCCAGCATCATTGATTGACTCACCTCCCTTCCCCCACTGCTATGACGGCCCCTTTTACCATATATGCATACGTAACAGCAGGTACCTACCACAGAGCAGGCACTTACCACAGGTCCTGCATCAGGTCAGACGGCCTCGATGGTATGTACTTCAGTTGTCCTCTGCAGCCCTTCTGTGCTACATAAGCCCTGGGTCTGGGAATGATGGGTGGGGAGCCACCATGTTCTGGTGACCCCCAGTTCTGGAAGGCCTCTAAGATCTCCAGTATTTTGCTGTTCCTGTGTAAGAGCAGGTGCTTCCCATGGGTTTATATATGGTAATACCATGTTTATAGGGTTAGGATGAGGGTTGTTCCCCCAACATTGAGGATGACAATTCAATATGAGATTTGGGTGGGGACACAGGGCCAAGCCATATCACTCTCAAACATAGCTTTTTAGGGGGACACAATTCAGCCCATGGCAGTGGGTTTCACCAAGTCCCGTGGGCAATCCAGCCCTAAGTTCCTCCCCAGCCTCTCCCAGGCACCGAGGGGCATCTTGGGATTTGCGGCTGTGTACTCGATGCCACCATTTCCTTTCCTGCAACCTCCGATCCTTGCAGAATTGTTGGCTGGTTGACTTTGGGTGGCAGGGGGGCAGGGCGGTGCATGCAACTCAGCCCATAACATGCACCAATATGAATCACATCTTAAAAAATCTCAGATTTGGTTCTAGAATAAGATGTACTTTGGTGGACAGTTATGATGGCTCTTTCTTCTGAGCACAGCTGTGTTTGCCAGGGGCAGTGCCTGGCTTGGTGGCCCCAGGCCTGTCCCCAAGCTCTTCAGCATCCCAGGCTGCAGCCTAGAGACAGGCACTGGCTTAGTGTTTTGGCTCCTTGGTGGCGCTTCTCATGACTCTCCAGCTTTCCCAAGAGCCGGGTCTTGGAGGTGAACATTAAGCAACAAAGCAACATTGTCATCTGCTCAGCCTCAGGGATGCCAGTAGAGTCCCCTTCAGGCTTGTTCTTTTCTCTTTCCTTTTTTTTTTGAGATGGAGTCTTGTTCTGTCACCACGCTGGAGTGCAGTGGCGCCATCTCAGCTCACTGCAACCTCCACCTCCTGGGTTCAAGCAATTCCCCTGCCTCAGCCTCCTGAGTAGCTGGGATTACAGGTGCGTGCCACCACGCCCAGCTAATTTTTTGTATTTTAGTAGAAACGGGGTTTCACCACGTTGGCCAGGATGGTCTTGATCTCCTAACCTCATGATCCTTCGCCTCTGCCTCCCAAAGTGCTGGGATTGCAGGCCTGAGACACCGTGCCTGGCCCAGGCTTGTTCTTTTCAGGCACACAGTGAGGAAGTAAAAAAGAGAATGTGAGTGGGGTGTGGATTGGGATGGCCTTGGTGACAGGACATCCACTTCCAGCTGGTGTCGGCAGGGGTCAGGCTTGGCTCACACACATCAGGTAGTGGAAAGAGGAGTGATTCTTGTCTTTTCCTTTTTGGGATTTCCTGTTGGTTCATAGAGTCGACAGTTTACACTCAATAATGATAATCCCACCAGGCATTTCCATTTCTGCCCATTTCCAGCCCAGCTCTGTCCCCACGGCTCAGTCCATACAGTGAATGGTTACTTCTGGAGGAACACAACCACAGAACAGGGGTCCTCTGCTGTGGCAGTGAGAGGGGGTCTGACAGCCAGAATCCTGGACTATCAAGACCATGCTATTTCATGCACACTAGACCTGGAGATCTGAGTTTCAAGCCCATCTAATTCTCCTTGCAAAACCTGTGAGCATCCCAGCAGAATGAGGGGGGAAATACCCATGTCTGGCTTTGCTCAGGGTAGGAGCCCTGAGGAGGTGAATCCAGAGACGCGTTACAACCACCCGAATAGGTGCCTGTGATTTCAGTGCCACACCTTGATTGGCATCACTTTAATTAATCGTCATGGCTATTGAGTGTGGCGCTGTGGTGGCCAGGAGAGACTTGTTCCCAACCACATGCTTGCCGAGGAGAAAGAACAGCTGCCCAGGTGAGCAGTGGGGCATTTTCTTTGCAGGATGTACTTCCCGTCTGCCCTCATCCCAGTGAATCCACCACTTTTCTAGTCAGTATCCGCTGGGCTGCATCTAGCGCGATCTTCCGGAAGACCTCCTCGTGGTGTGGGCTGGACTCGGAGCAGGCCTGTGAGCGTGGTGCACACTGTGCTTGCTCTCTGCGGCTATGCCAACCTCAAACTTCTTTATGTTTGGACACAGAAAAACGATATCACTAGTGAGATACAAGGACAGACAGATGTGTCTCTTTCTCAGGAGGTCGTGTTTGATTGACTAAAACTGGGAGAAACTTTTGCTGGGTCCGGCCTCCTGCACGTCCTACTTGACATGGGCTGGGTCCCAACGCAGCGCAGGGTGTTAACCATCTTTAGTTCTGCAAGAGTTCCCTTTGCGTTCTGCCCTCCGCTTGCCTGAGTGCTCACGGGGGAGGCTGAGGGTGCAGCGTGGGTCCTCCCTGCCCAGCCCCTGCATTCACTCTGTAAAAGGCACTCACAGAGCCACCACCACAGCCCCAAACTACAGCAGTGAAATAACATGTGCATTGGATCAGGGGCTGGAAAAGATGCAAGGTCGCAGACTGTCATGGCACCACGGTGGGATCGCTGCCTGCAGCATGAGCCACCGCACGGGTGGGCTCTGGGAGCAGGAGTGACCCGTGGGCTGGAGCACGAGACTCCCCACCGGGGGGATCCCATCCCCTGCCAGACCAGCTTCCTCAGCATCACCATGACGGGCAGACTCCGCTTTGCTGGTGGCCCTTCTTCTGGGCCGTTAAATCAGGGGAGCCCACTTCCACTGTTAAATCAGGGGAGCCCACTCCTCCCACTGGCAAAGTCCTCTTCCCACCTCTACATGATCAGCAACAAGAATAGGAGAAGCCAAAAAAGGCCTGCCAGGGGAGTGTCTCAAATCCCTACGTCCGAGGCCCTGTGTGAGTGCCAGGGGAGTGTCTCAAATCCCTACGTCCGAGGCCCTGTGTGAGCAGCTCCGCTGTTCTTGGAGGGACTGGGGTATGTCATGGCAGGTTATGGGATGACCCCCAAAGATGATCATGTCCTAATTCCTGGAACCTGGGAATATGTAACTCTATGTGGCAAAAGGGACTTTACAAGTGTGGTGAAGGCTCTTGAGATGAGAATTGATCCTGGGTTATTGGGTGGGCCCGATGTTACCATAAGGGCCCTTGTAGGAGGGAGGCAGGAGGGGCAGAGGCAGGAGGCAGTGTGGCTGTTCAGAGACCGAGAGAGCTTGGAGGCTGCTATGCTGCTGTCCTTGAGGAGGGAGGATGCAGGTGGCCTCTAAGAGTGAGAAAGGGCAAGGAAAGAATCCTCCCCAGGGGCCTCCAGAAGGAACGTAGCCTGCTGAGAAAATCCTACCTCCAGAACTGTGGGGATCGCTCCTGTGAAGGGCCCTTGACAGGACCCTTGCCATCTCGAGCTTGAGCCCATACACGTTTCTCCTTTCCTGGAGGCTGGTGAGCTAAGGGGAAAGAGGAAGTCTGGTTGCACTGATTCTTTAATCATTTATTTTTGCCTCTGACATTTGCAACAGAATGGCTGAGCTCAGGCTTTGTGGTCTAACGAGACATTGTGTGGTTAGACATTGTGTGCCTCCTAGTTCCTTCTCTGCACAATAACTGTATGACTTTATTTACCTCTGCTAACTCAATCATATTGTTTTCATATGATCCTATATGAATAGGCAAGGTTAGAATGACATTTGGAAAGGTCCGGCTGTACCTTGTTAACGATCTTGTTTGCTTGACTTATTTTAGATGAGCATATGTTTAGATTTATGACCCCCTTTTGCAACCTTTATTGTCCCTTTGCTGTACACCCTATGATTAAGAGTCATACTTTCTGTACCCCTTTTCTTGTGATTCTTGTTCTTGATTTTATTTCAAGATACAATGGAATGTACGTCACTCCTCAAGCACTGAAAGGTATATAACCTGTGGTGTGCACAGATAAACTTGCTGTTTTGGCACTTGTTGCTCCAGCATTGCCTGGCAGTCCTCCAGACCCCACTTTCTATCTATCTTTTCTTCCGTGCACTCCCTCTTCCAGTTTGAGAACATTTGAGTGGTGCTGAGGCTCTCCGCTGGTTGGAAGCCCCCCAGCAGATGTGCCAGAGCTCCACACAGAACTTTAGGGGAGTAAGCGTGTGTGTGTGCATGTGAGTGTGTGCACCCATGTGCATGTGGCTTTGTGTGAGTGTGTGCATGTGTTTGTGTGCAAGTCTGCATGCGTGCATGTGTGTATGCACGTGTTTGTGTGTGTACCTGCGTGCATGTGCTCATAAGTGTGCGTGTGCATGCATGCATGCGTGTATATGTGTATGTGTTTACATGTGTGTGCATGCACGTGTGTATCCATGCATGTGTTTGCATGCATGTGAGCATGTGTGTGTTCATGTACGTGTGTGCCTTTGTGTGTGTGCATGTGTATTTGTGTGCATGTCTGTGTGCTTGCATGCACATACACATGTATATGTGTGCATGCACGTGTGTGCATGTTTGCATGTGTGTGCATGCATGTGTGTATGCATGTATGTGTGTGCACGTGTGCATGTGCACTTGTTTGTGTGCATGCATATGTGTGGATGCGCATGCATATGTGTGTTAAGTTTGTGTTTTTTCCATGACCACCAGGTTTTTGGTCACTGGTCACAGCAGCAACAGAGACACAGTAACATGAGTGTTGACAGCACAGAGCAGCAGCTTGGCTTTGATCTGGTAGACAGTTTTCTGGGACCATTTTATTGACTGTTGCACTTGTTTCAGCCTATGTGGATATGGCTAAAGAGTGATGGGAATGGAAAAAGGAAAAATGATTGGGAACTTAGTGATCAGACCGTAGACAATGAAGCGGCTGGATCCTTCATGTGTGGTGAGTCTTTAGTTCCTGGAAGTTAGAGTCCCAGGTGGTTGTTTCCCTGGCTGCAGACACTCGGTGCACCTGCCGCAGGGCGGCATCCTCACCCAGCCATCTGCCCTGGGCTCCCCACAGCTGGGCTGGTGGACGACAGGTCCGTGGATGGGAGTCACAGAGGTGGAAGCTGGCGGGAAATATTCTGGAACATAAAAGTGCATCCTGTGCTTCTACAAATCACACTGGGTGAGACTGAGACACCTTGGAAAGAGCAGCACCTCCCAGCCTCGGCACATGGTCTCTGCCTCTCCACCCTGAGGTGATGAGAATGTCACCATGGCTCTCAGTTGCCTGAGATCCAGTTCCTCCAGTTAAACGCTGCGTTCGCCCCATGGGTCAGGGTCTTCACTGGTGGGTCGACCAACTCCCATTTTCCTTCCTCTTTATTTTCTTCACAGAAGCACATGCCCAGGGAAGGGATCTAGAACGGAGTTTTAAGCCACTTGTTAATATCTTATAACAAGTCAGTGGATTTCAGACTAGCTCCAAAGCCAGCTGTCAGGCACTCCTCTGCCTTGGAGGGTCTGCGACTGTCCAGGCTGGCACCGCCACCAACGCCTACCAGGGCGGTGCCCCATGGGGGATGTCCCCTAACCAGGGGACACTGGATAATTCTGGAGACATTTCTGATCGCCACAGCTGAGAATGGAGGTGATGCCGACACGTAGCAGGTAGAGGTCCTACAAGGGTCCTACACATCCCATGATGTGTAGAATGGCCCCCACCACAAAGGTGTGCAGGCCGAGGTGGAGATTGCCGTCCACCACTTAAGGAGTGGCTCATATTCTCACATTCAACATCACAAAAAGACACAGACATTGAGTTTTCAGACCCAAGAGAAAAGCACCAAGTGAACCTTGACACCTCAGTCCCTTCACCTGTGAAATGGATGTGTGGGAACAGAGCTCTGTGGTGAAGCCTTTTTTGTTTTTGTCTTTTTCTTTTATTTCTTTCCTTCCTTTTTCTAATGTCTAGAAATTCCTCAGGCAGATGAAATTTACAAAAATGCCAACCGGCCGGCGGATGCCAGTGAAGCAGGCGTTGACTCTAGGGCGATTCTCCCCTTGTGCTTGTAGGGGCTGAGGCAGGTGGGTGGTGATGGGCTGGCTGGGGAGGGTCCAGTTGCCTCTATTTGGGGGTCCATCATTTGGCAGGTCCCCCTTTGTGTTTTCTGATATGCATGAGCAAGTCCAGCTTATTTCGGGGTGGGGGCCGTTGGTGTGGCGAATGCTATGTGATCAGTATAAGAAAGTCCAGTGGTTTGGAAGTTCAAGGCTGGCAACTATGGAAGGGGGTGAAGGATCCATGGAGCGGTGGAGCTTTGGCCACAAAGGCTCATGGGTTTGGGGAACTGTCAGTGGCTGGTGCGTGCAGTGCTGCCACCCTTGTGGGTTACACGGACCCCCAGGAGCTCCTGGGGCTGGGGGCTTGGTGTGTGTATGGGGCTGTAGGAAGGGGTGTGGGGACAGCAGGGATGCGTCAGAGCACATGTGTGGGAGACCCATCGGCAGAAGCAAGAGCAACATTTTGGGAGCAGGTGGTGCCGGAGCTGCCCCGACAGTCCTGAGAAAAACCCATGCAGACCTCTGCCAGTGTGTTTGCAGGGCTGAGCCGTCCTATTCGGATGATGCTCACCTGCTGGCTCAGGAACCCAGAGTGCTTGGGAACATCTGGATCATAACTGGGAAGCAGCAGCCTGAAGAGGCATCGCAGGGGAAGCATGCTTCTACTCAGGTGTGGAGGACAATGGAACAAGAAGGGGGACTCGGGTGTCTGACCCCTAATTGCCAAGTGACAATGACCCATGGCAGGTGTGCTCTTTGTGTGCGTAAGTTCTCACCTGGCTGCTGAGGCAGGCACAGCTAGAGAGCCAAGCCCTCCTGGGTGGCATCACTGGGCTGGGCCTGGGAGTTGGGCTCCTCTGAAGCCCCCAGACCTCTTGGGGGACTCAGAAGCAGCCCCTCCCCCCCGCCCACAACTTAGGGCAAATGAGCTGAGGCCAGTGTGGACCTGTGGCAGTGCTGTGTAAAGAAACCAGGTCAAGGCCTCAAGCACCTCCGACGCCAGGCATTGGCTATGCTGTGCACCTGGGCACTGACCAATGGCCTGATTAAATTGATAAAAAGGTCCAGATCGTGGTGAGACCAGCCTTGAGTGGATCTGCACAGAAGGGGCCGGGGCCAGGGCCAGGGCTGGCGGGGGGGATTGCGCTCCTGCGTTTGCCTGCCTCAGTTCACCCATGGACTTGACGGCACCCTCTCACTTTGTTGGGTGATACTCAAGGTTGTCCAAGATGCCACGTGTGCATCAACCTCTGTTTGTCATTCGCAAGGCCCTGGCCAGCACCTGAGCACTCTGGCAGCTACAGCCAGATCAAGCTTATTCCGTGCTGGGTGACTCCAAGAGCAAGAGGACCAAGGGGCTCCTTCTCGTCCGTCAGCTGCCCTAGCCCAGGTCCCCAGAGGAGGCCAGAAGCGAGTCCTGCAGTCATTTCTCTCCTCATCCACACTGCTTACTCCTTTCTGGACTGTGTTTTTCTACAAGAGCTGCAAGGGGTGATCGGGTGAGCTGACTGGTAAAAACTCGGCAAGTGACCAATGATGATGAGGACTGACCTATCCACCAGCCCCACAACGAAGCGGCCCTTTGCACAGGAGCAGGTGGGCACCGTCTCCAGGAGCACGTGGATCCTGGTGGCCCTGGGTCAGCTGGATACTTGTTTTCATCCCAAGAAGGGGGTGTGATAACCTGTGTCTTTGGGGTACTTGACTTCGTGGCTCTAGGAGCCAAGAGTGAGCACGTACCTTTCTCACGAGCTGCGCAAAATCCCCGCACTCCCGGGGCGGCAGCCCCAGCAGTGGCCGAGTGCAGGAATCCAGCGCGGAGCCGTGACTCACAATTAGGATGACGCCTGCTGTGGAAAACAAGAACACCTCCAGGTAAAAGCAGGCCCAGAGAGCACCATTTAGGAGACCGGGGTCCCCAAACTGTTTGGGGCAGAGCTAGCTCAGAGTGCTCCAAACACTTTGGGGACCCCAAAGTCTACCCAGAGTGCCCTGGAGCGACCCCTGAGCTAGAAGGTAGTGTGGCTGGTAATGGCTTAGTGATGCCTGCATCCCACCCTCGCTCGTGGATTCCTTTGTGCGCAGCAGCTGCCTGCCAGCCTCAGGGAGGCCTAGGAAGTGAACTGAGCCGCCCCCTCCCTGTGGTGGCCGCTGCCTGGGCCCCGTCTGGGATGGGGTACGGTAGCTGCTGCCCAGGCCTGACCTGATTCACTTTAGAATGGTCAGCTGGTTGTTTTGTTACACGAGCCTGCTATGACTCGTGTACAGAACACCCGGAGACCACAGGAGGAGGGGGCTCCCTCAGGTGAGATGCGTGTCCCCGCCAGCTCGGGGGAAGGTGCGGGAAGCCAGTGCTTCTGCGTGCGCTTCATCTAGGACAAAGCAACGCTGGAGGGTCAGGAGACCTGTGTGGTGGGTCAGGAAGGGGGCTCCACGTAGAAGTTGGTTGTTTCTCCTCTCTCTCTTTTGTTTCCCAGGAAGCTGACTCGAATCCCTTGGACACAGGTGGTTTGTGCTGACCCTGCTGGCCTGGGTCCCATCTACTCATCAGCACTCAGTCCCGGGATGGGGGTCCCGGGGCCTGGGCGGCAGGGGAGCGTGTGTCTATGCACCCGGTTACTACAGCAGCAGCAATGAACACTTTGTGGCTGGAGAATGTGGGGGCAGGGGAAGTGAAGGCATTCATAGGTTCAGAAAGTCAGCCAATTTCCGTCTCAGAGAGAATCCCCCAAGCCCCAGGGGCTGTCCATGCCGAGGATGGTGAGGAACTTACTGTCCTGCAGACGCGTGCTGACGATTTGCAGCACACTCGCTGTGCACCTGTCCACGTACTCCTGGTAGCTCTCGGCTGGCCTGAGGGTGGACAGGGGAAACGCAGGCCTGGAAGGAGGAGAGGGAGAGGCTGCTGCCCTGGCCTTTTGGTATGGATTAGGAGGGCGCAGCTGCAGTTAGCCAGGGAAGGAGAATGTCTGATCACCTTGGCCTGCCTTCAGCAGGAGTCCCTGTTTGTGTCAGTTTAGCAAGAATGACCCGCCTTCTCAGGAACTTTCCAGCCACCAACTCCTACCCTGCTCTGTGGCTATAAATCCGCACTTTTCCTTGTATTAGGAGTTGAGCCCTGTCTCTCTCCCCTGCTGCAAACCCAATGGCCTGCAGTGGTCCTTCTTGAATAAAGTCTTTCTTACCATTTTAACAGTGTCATGAAATTTTTCCTTAACAAGAACTAGAAAAGCCCCAGTGGCAGAGAACTTTAGAAGAGCACACCTGTAATCAGTGTCGATGTTGAAATTTGCCTCCCTCAGCTCTTCCAGGCTCATGAGGGTTGGGATGGTTTTGCCAGCTTCCCATTTTGTCCATTCAAATATTCCAGGTTCCACTCGTATCTTGATTTTTTTCTCCAGTTTGAGTTCTGGATTCAACAGAATACAAGTGTTTATCCTCTTCAACGTCCACACTGACCTTGCACCAATAAGTCTCCTTTTAGATCTCAAGATGCACGCACACACGTCTAAATCATGCCTTTTAAACAATGTGATTTTCTTCGTGGCAAATACTGTTCTGTGATTAGGCACAGCCATGGTATTTCTGAGGTGAGAACTGATGAGCTGTGGGAAGGTATCAGAGGAGTGGTGACCCCCCATGTGCCAAGAAGGGCCAGAGTCTCCTGAGAACTGGTGAGTGTCCCAGGCAGCAGGCCCATCCTGGGGCTCATTTGAGCACCCAGCACAGCTCCACCGCAAAACCCACCCAAGGCCCCATCCTCCAACATGGCAGAGAGGCTGCCAATGAGGACTTGGCCAATCCAACGATCAAAGGACAAGATGTGACCCAACATGAAGAGTGTTAGCCTCATGAAACACTTTCCTGATAAATGCTTACACGGACTGGGCAAGAGGTGAAGAATGGAAGGGGCCATCTTCTAGAACATTCTGACTCCCTGCAACTCACACTTCCCAAGCATTTTATATTTTGATTAAAGAAAGAGCAATAAAGTAAGGCCATCTCTTTTGAGTGGAAGAAAAGACAGGAATGTTTTCATTTGGAATGGAGAAGATGGCACTGAACTCAAATGCTGGACATAAAATCAGTTCCTCAAATGTGTTTTAAGTCCATGGAATGAGCTCTTTCATCAACCATGCTTAGCAAAGAGAGTCAAAGCAAGTTAATCAGGCCCCTGAGTCCTCCCCAAACTACTGGGTCCCCGAGTCCTCCCTCATCAACCAGACCCCCAAGTCCTCCTCCATCAACCAGGCCCCCGAGTCTTCCTTCATCAACCAGACCCCTGAGTCCTCCTCCATCAACCAGACCCCTGAGTCCTCCTTCATCAACCAGACCCCTGAGTCCTCCTCCATCATCCAGACCCCTGAGTCCTCCTTCATCAACCAGACCCCCAAGTCTTCCTCCATCAACCAGACCCCTGAGTCCTCCTTCATCAACCAGACCCCCGAGTCTTCCTCCATCAACCAGACCCCCAAGTCTTCCTCCATCAACCAGACCCCTGAGTCCTCCTTCATCAACCAGACCCCCGAGTCCTCCTTCATCAACCAGAACCCCGAGTCCTCCTCCATCAACCAGAACCCCGAGTCCTCCTCCATCAACCAGACCCCCGAGTCCTCCTTCATCAACCAGAACCCCGAGTCCTCCTTCATCAACCAGACCCCCGAGTCCTCATTCATCAACCAGGCCCCCGAGTCCTCCTCCATCAACCAGAACCCCGAGTCCTCCTCCATCAACCAGACCCCCGAGTCCTCCTTCATCAACCAGACCCCCGAGTCCTCCTTCATCAACCAGACCCCCGAGTCCTCCTTCATCAACCAGACCCCCGAGTCCTCCTCCATCAACCAGAACCCCGAGTCCTCCTCCATCAACCAGAACCCCGAGTCCTCCTCCATCAACCAGACCCCCGAGTCCTCCTCCATAAACCAGACCCCCGAGTCCTCCTCCATCAACCAGACCCCCGAGTCCTCCTCCATCAACCAGAACCCCGAGTCCTCCTCCATCAACCAGACCCCCGAGTCCTCCTCCATCAACCAGAACCCCGAGTCCTCCTCCATCAACCAGACCCCCGAGTCCTCCTCCATCAACCAGAACCCCGAGTCCTCCTCCATCAACCAGACCCCGAGTCTTCCTCCATCAACCAGACCCCCGAGTCCTCCTCCATCAACCAGAACCCCGAGTCCTCCTCCATCAACCAGAACCCCGAGTCCTCCTTCATCAACCAGACCCCTGAGTCCTCCCTCATCAACCAGACCCCCGAGTCCTCCTTCATCAATGAGGCCCCTGAGTCCTCCTCCATCAACCAGACCCCCAAGTCCTCCCCATCAACCAGGCTCCTGAGTCCCCCCACCATCAACCAGGCCCCCAAGTCCTCCTCCATCAACCAGACCCCTGAGTCCTCCTTCATCAACCAGACCCCCTAGTCCTCTTCCATCAACCAGGCCCCTGAGTCCTCCCCATCAACCAGGCCTCTGAGTCCTCCCCCAACAACCAGGCTCCTGAGTCCTCCCTGATTAACGTGGCCCCAAATCCTCCCCCAAGCCTGTGAAAGGCTCATTTCCACTTGAACAAATCAGAAGAAGAAACAGCACGAGAGCCCCCCAAACGGTGTGGCCATGGTCTCCTTCTTTTGAGGATCTCTTGCAGGCCACTGCTCTGTGGGTGTGGCTGTGGGAAACGCGCCATCTGGACACTGGACATTGAATTTAAATAAAATTGAGCGCCTTGGCATCTCAGACGCTGTCTGAATAGCAGGTTGATCGTGTCTGAGGCCTTGTGAAGAAGACTGGGTGGCCTTGTTTTTCTGAATTGACATAGGATTTATAAACCTATGCCCTTTAAACAGGCATCATCATCACCATCATCATCATCATCCGCACATAAAAAATCACTGAGAGATCACGTTAAAGGCTTTGACATCATTGCTGGCAAAAGGCATTTTTAAAAGCTTTTTACTTTGTATGCAAGTGACCCAAATAATAGAAGTCAAAAAATCCACCAAAAATGGGAATAAGTATGTTAATGAGAACCATGAACGATGACAAAAGAGAGATAAAATTATGAAGAATGGGCTGGGCGCCGTGGCTCACGCCTATAATCCCAGCACTTTGGGAGGCCGAGGTGGGTGGATCATGAGGTCAAGAGATCGAGACCATCCTGGTCAACATGGTGAAACCCCGTCTCAACTAAAAATATACAAATTAGCCGGGCATGGTGACGCACGCCTGTAATGCCAGCTACTCGGGAGGCTGAGGCAGAAGAATCGCTTGAACCAGGAGGCGGAGGTTGCGGTGAGCCGAGATCATGCCACTGCACTCCAGCCTGGGTAACAAGAGCAAAATTTCATCTCAAAAAAAAAAAAATTAGGTGGGCATGGTGGCACGTGCCTGTGGTCCCAGCTACTCGGGAGGCTGAGGCGGAAGAATCGCTTGAACCCAGGAGGCGGAGGTTGCGGTGAGCCGAGATTGTGCCACTGCACTCCAGCCTGGTGACACAGCAAGACTCCATCTCAAAAGGAAAACCGCCCTCCCCCACCAAAAAAGAAAAAAAATTATGAAGAGTGTTTTTGGTCAGTCGTATTCTTTCATTACAAAGGCTGGCCAGGAGCTCTCCATTTGATTTGCTATCGTGGTGAGAGAGGTTGGGTAAGGAAAGGAAGATCAAGGTCTTCACTGGAAAAGACCCCTGCAAGCTGAGGCAGTAAAAGGCCAGTGAGAGGAGGCCATTGTTGCTGGCCCTGCGGACACGGGTGACCTGGGGACTCTCCCACGGCAGAAACCAGAGTGGTTCTGAAACCTAGTGGAAGAGCAGCAGCAGCTGAGGAAGTCTCGAACAAAATACGCTCAGTGAGTGGTGGGTGCAAAGACCGGGGTGGAGGAGGAGAGGGGAAACTGAGGCACAGGCCTGTTGCCTCTTGTCATATATTTCTGTGTGTTTCTTGCTTGGTTCACGTCTTATTGTTACAGCTGTTTGGTTAATTGGGTTAATTATAAACACATTGATCCTGAACAACCAGGGATGGAATTGCCACATACCAGTTCTGCTTTATTCCACCAGTTATGAAGAGCCGCCCTCACACTGAAGGGTCCCAGATGCTTGGAGACCCCCACCCTTCACAGTTCTGGTCTTGCCATCCTTGTCCCTCCCAAAGGGCAGAGCTGGAGAGGCCTCATCCCATTTCCCATGCCTTCCTGAAAACACGAAGGCAGGACCTGCTGCTGTGGGCACAGGGAGAGGCTGACATCGCGGGACCCTGTCGCCTGGGCTGGGGTCGTGGCTCCGAAGGAGCAGTAGGGTCGCAGTTTCCTCCTCTGCGGTCTGTGACTCAGCCTCGAGTGAAACCCCAACGGGTGTGTGTATGTGTGTGGTGTGTGTGTGTGTGCATGTGTGTGGTGTGTGTGTGTGCAGTGTGTGATGTGTGTGGTATGGTGTGTATGTGGTGTGATGTGTGTAGTGTGACGTATGGTGTGTGTGTGGTGTGGTGTGTGTGGTGTGTGAGGTGTCTGTGTTGGGTGTGTATGTTGTGTGTGTGTTGTGTGAGGTGTGTGTGGTGTGTATGTGTGTAGTGTCTGGTGTGTGGTGTGTGTGGTGTGGCATGTGCCGTGTGTTGTGTGTGTTGTGTGTGGTGAGTGTGGTGTGAGTGTATGGTGTATGTGGTGTGTTTGGTGTGTGTTGTGTTGTGTGTTGTGTGTGGTGTGGTGTGTTTGGTGAGTGTGGCATGTAGTGTGTGGTGTGTGTGGTGTGTGTTTGTGTTGTGTGTTGTGTGGGGTATGTGTGTGTGGTGTGTGTGCATGTGTGGTGTGTGATGTGTGTGTGGTGTGTGTATGTGTGTGGTGTGTATGTGTGGTGTGTGTGTGGTGTGTGTATGGTGTATGTGGTGTGTATGTGTGTGGTGTGTGTGGTATGTGGTATATGTGGTGTGCGTGGCTGTGTATATGTGTGTGGTGTGTGGTGTGTGTGGTATGCGTGATATGTGGTGTATATGACTGTGTGTATGTGTGTGGTGTATGTATATGTGTGTGATGTGTGTGGTGTATGTGGTGTGTGTGGTGTGCGTGGCTCTGTGTATGTGTGTGATGTGTGGTGTGTGTGATGTGTATGTGTGTGGTTGTGTGGTGTGTGGTGTGTGGTGTGCGTGTGGTGTGTGTGGTGTGTGGTATGTGTACCTGCATGCGTGAGATGTGAGTGAGGACTGTGAGAAGCTCCCTTGCCCTTGGGGTGGAGCCGCCTCTCTCCTCTGGCCACACTGCCTCATGCATGTGGGGATGCGTGGGTCCTTTCGCAGTTTGGTCAAAGAAGCTGATATTGCTCTTTGATTATCATCTGGCTCATTGAGAGCCCAGAGGGGCAGTGTAATTAACATGGGAACCTCCAAGTCCAGGTGAGATAACTCTGCATTTCTGTCTTAGTGACCTGAGATGCCTGCAGGGGGCTGGGGTCTTACGCCACAGCTGGGGGGAAATGAGGATGAGGCTGCAAGACTGAGGTGGATAGAAAGTGCCTTGACGGTTAAGTGCATGGAAGGTGGGTCGTGGACGCTCCATGCTGCTAAAATGGACTTCTGTGCCTCACGACACTCGGACTGCATTATGGGATGGAAAGTTCATGAGAGCGGAGGACGAGAATGACGCCGGAGCCAGGCGTGGGCGGAGCTAGGCGTGGGCGGAGCCAGGCATGGGTGGAGCCTGGTGTGGACAGAGCCTGGCATGGGTGGAGCCTGGCGTGGGCGGAGCCTGGCGTGGGTGGAGCCAGCCCGGCTGGGCCAGGGCTTCCTGCGTACCTGGATCGGAAGGTGCTCTGACAGAGCCTCACTGGCAGGGTAGAGGGGATCTGAGGACATGGGAGCCGGCAGTGCACACGTGTGGGGTGGGTCCACTGCTGTCCCAACCATTCCTCCTGTGAAGGTCACAGCCCCGCGTGGCGCCAGCTCTGACATGGCCCCATGTGCAAGACCACGATCGGTGGGACGGCCCCTCTCCTGCAGGACACGCCTTCCTCCTGCCTTGAGCGCCCATTCCTTCCACCTGGGGCTTGTCAGTCCAGCCACGGCAGCCCCTCCATGGTGCAGTGCCAAACTCTGCTGTCTCCAAGCAGTCCCCTCCTGGAACTTGACCCTCAGATCATCTCCTTTCTCCTGCCCTTCGCCTCCCCTGTGCTCGGCCTCCCAGCTGACCCAGCTGAAAGTCTATGGGAACGGTCGCCCCCTCACTACACCCTCAAGTCTCCCTGTCCACCATACTCACAGCTCAACCCGCCCGTAGCTGTGTCCCACTCTCTACCCACTCCCTGTCTATGCTGGAAGAGACCCCACAGCCCGGCCTACACATCCCCATTTAAACTCATGCTCACGAACTGTGGGTGGGCTCTAGTGCTGCCCAGTGGTCAGCCTGCATCTCCCAGCCCAGGTCCTGGCCCCCTCTCGCTGACAGCCATTCATACCTTCAGTGCACCGCAAATTCCCATGCTTCCTGTCCCCACTTTCCACTGGTGACCTGACTTCCTAGGTCTCTGAGAAAGTCAAGGCAAGCTCTGTCCCTCACATTTGCCCACCTGCTGCCTCTGCGTCTGTGTGCTCTGCCCTCTCCCCATCACCATGGAGGTGACATGCCCTTTCATGGCACCTGTGCTCCTGGCCACAGCTAGTTCCTGCCTGGGGACTGAGATCTCATCCCTCTTCCCAGACAAAGAGGAGCAGGATGGGCTCCGGCTGAGGGCAGAGTCCAGACCTCTGGGACAGGCCGCCCTCCTCCAGGCAGGAACTTTCTTCTTCCTGCAGGTCAGAGCTGGAGAAGGGTCTGCCCAGGGCTTCCTGACACACATCAGCCCTTGAGGAAGCTGGACAGATCCACTGGCCAAATGCATTGCCCTGGGAAGGGTCATGCATTTCTGACTTAAAAGGAACCATAGCAGTTCCCAGCTCTCAAGGCTTTTGAATGCCCCTTTCCAGGTTTATTTTTAAAGGCCTTGCTGACAGATGCCAAAGAGAAACAGTGTGAGGACAGGCCCTGGCACTCGGCTGCACCAGCCCCTACTGGTCTGATGGTCCTGGCATTCCAGACACGCTCACGGACTCAGTGTGCCTGCCAACATCCTCGGAGGGCTGGCTTATACCTGTCTGATGACTTTGGTGTGGGCATTCATTGCCATCATCCAACTCCAGCTCCACTCCCTTCCCACTCCCCTTGGAGAAGAGCCACGAGGTCAAGGGAGTAGGAGAGGCTTCCCAAGGTTTTCACTGACCTTCTAGGATGAGTTTGGCCGTCTGCACACAGCGGAGGGCTGGGGAGGCGAACACAGAGCTGATTCTGATACCGCTGTCCAGTAGCGCATCCCCTGGAAAACAGTGAAAAAGGCAGAAAATGACCCTTCCTAATTCTAGCCTCTGACCACAGATGAGCCATGTGCTCCCTGTGGTAGGCAGGGTCCTCAAAGGGCCCCGGGTTTCCACGCTCCGGTGTACACACCCTGCATAGCCCCCAAGTAGTAGCAGAACCTGTGACCAGGAGGATTTGTTGCTCCTGGGATGGTTACATTCTATGGCAGAAGGGAGGGGATCCAAGGTGGGACTGATCAAGTTGGTGAGCCCATTAAAAGCCATGATTATCTCTAGTCAGTCACGGAAAAAAGTCAGAGGAATGTGAAGTGACAAGGATTCAGCAAAACATTCTCCATTGCTGGCTGCAAAGATGGAGGGGACCACATGGCAAGGAATGTGGGCAGCCTCTAGGGCTGGGAGCAGCCCCTAGCTAACAGCCAGCAAGGAATAGACCTCAGTCCTCCCACTGCAAGGATCTGAATTTGGTCAACAGCAGAATGAGTCTGGAAGGAGACTTGAGCTCCCTGTGGAAACTTAGCCCAGCAGAGACCTTGGATTCAGGCTTTAGGATCCTGAGCAGAGAAGCAGCCCTGTGGGCCTGGGCTTTGAATCGGCATCACTGTGAGCTCAGAAATGGGCGGCGGTGGGGGGGGGGCTCACATCTGCGGTCATTAGAGAAAACTCAAGACCCACTGAGGCTCGTGGAAGGACAAGCCTGTACACCACCTCTCCCCCTGTAACATTGAAGCCCTGCTCTCAGGGAAATATTGGGGGAGTCTCTATAGCACAAAAATTGCACAGCCCCAAAGCTGGTGAGTGAAGTTTTAGTGGAGGCACTTATGGGTTGAACTGTGTCCCCTCCCCTGAAAAACATGTTAGAGTCTTCACCCCTGGTGTCTTAGAATGTGACTCATTTGGAAACAAGATTTTTACAGTGATAAGTTAAAACATGGGTGGGCACCTCAATCAGTTACACTAGGGTGGGCTGTAATCCAGCATGACAGTGTCCTTGGGGAAGGGGAAGTCTGTGCACAGAGACATGCATAGAAGTGGAGAGGAAGATGAAGGAAGACGTTGCCTACAAGCCAGGGACAGAGGCTTGAGACCACCATCTCCTCCCAACTCAGCATCCTGGGACCGCACACTGGGAGCCTGGAATCAGCTGTCGGGGAGTGCAGTATTTTCAACACTGCATGCAGCAGGTGCGGTAACTCTGACTCCTCACCCTGCTCAGAGCTGGTGGGTAAACATTCTGAGCACATCTCTGGGTGGGGGCCCGGGAGAGCATTAACCGTTGGTGTGACTTGCTTCTCTGGATTCCGCTTTCTGAATTTAGGAATGACTCAATGAACTCAATGGTCTCTTCTGTTTGAAAAACTCAGTCACGTAGAAGCAGAACCCCCAGACACAAAACAAAAGCCCAAAATGACAGATTTTGAAATAAAACCAGTGGAGGATGTGGTTTTCCATTTTTAAAGTGAGCTCCTTGGTTCATACAGTGGTTGTTGATTTTTCCTTCCCTCTCTTGTGCTTTTGACATCTTTGTTTCATTCCTCGCAACTTCCTGAATCATCCCTTCCTAGATCAAACCTCTGCACTGCCACTTTCTTGCTGTGTGACCTTGGGCAAGTTGCTTAACCTCTCTGTGTCCCAGCCTCCTCAGCAGAGTGGGGACAAAGCTAATGCTGTGTCAAAGAGTAGGCAGCGAGGGTTCAGGCTGGATGCCTGTTAGCCACAATAATTGCTGCTGTTATTGTTACCCTTCCAACTGACAGCCTTCAAACACACCTGCAATTCTGGACTGGAAAATGCCGCATGATGATAATGGGGGATCATTTTCGAAGTCTTTGATCCCACGACCCCGTCTGGGCAGACTGCAAGGGAAGTTCAGGTCTGGCCTGTAGTATTTCCCTGAAATAGAAATAAGCGTCAGATGCTCAGTTTCATCAAAACTGAGTGCAGATTCGTTCCACAAAACTCCCAAGACCAAGACCCACTCTAACGTCAAGGTTTGAAATTATTGTGAGCTCTGTTGTTTCCGAATGTGCTCTGCAACATGACCTCAAATTGAGAAGCAAGTGCTGCTCAGCTGTGCACACATTTTCTCAAATGCAGAAAACTTAGGTTTCAGCCCCACGAACCATGCAACCCTCTTTGTCCTCCCAACACCCCCCATGAAGGTTCACTCTTGGCCACGCGCAGTGGCTCATGCCTGTAATCCCAGCACTTTGGGAGGCTGAGGCAGGTGGATCACCTGAGGTCAGGAGTTTGAGACCAGCCTGAACAACACGTTTCTTCCAATATGGAGAAACCCCGTCTCTACTAAAAATACACAATTAGCCAGGTGTGGTGGCACATGCATGTAATCTTGGGAGGCTGAGGCAGGAGAATCGCTTGAACTCAGGAGGCGGAGGTTTTGGTGAGCTGAGATCGCACCACTGCACTCCAGCCTGGGCAACAAGAGCCAAACTCTGCCTCAAAAAAAAAAAAGAAAAAAAGAAAAAAAGAAAAGAAAAGATTTACTCTTACATTTTTCTGATAAAGAACGTGATAAAGTGTCTCCACGACTGATTTAGCGTAACTTGCTAAGAATCTGAAGTTGGCATCAATGATCCATGCCCCTCGCTTTAAACGTATTCTTCTTGCTCAGGGGACACAGTGCTCTAGCTGGAGATGCCCTGCATTGTGCATTCTTTTGTCAGTTGCTTGAAGCCAGGCTGGAAGCCAGGTGGACTCCCTGGGGCTCTCTCCCACCAGAGGCTGCCTGGTGCCAGGGTTCACTGGGAGTTTGACCTTGAGTTCTAAGATCTGATGGTCTGGTGGCAAATCCTGGTGCCACCATCTCCTTACTGTGTGACTTTATCTCTCTTATCAGTAAAAAACAGGGAAAGGGTAGAGATTGCAAGGAGCCAGTGAGGTAACATTCATAGCCCAGCATCTGACTCGGAGTGAGTGGCCAATGAGTGGGGGTGCTGGTCTCAGGTCAGAATGACTGATTATCCTCACGCAGGATATCAGGACACACCACGTCCTCAGTGCACTCTGCTTTGCCTTCACATCCTCCAGAGGGACCCCAAACCTCCTGGCTACTGGTAGGTTCCAGCAGCTGCACTGACCTTCCTGAGACCTTCTCTGCCATATCTGGCAGGCCCTGCCCTTTGCACCCCAGAATATTCCAGGCTACTTCATCCTGGCCCACAGCCTTGCACAAACCCAGCGAGGGGTGGTGGGAGGCAGCGGGGGTCAGTGGGGGGCAGTGGCTATTTTTCATGCCAGTTTTTTAGGTTCCATGTAGGAGTTTCCTGCAGACTCCCTCCCTGGGATTTCTGTGGGCAGAGAATCATTGGAACCCTGCGTTTTAGAGGTGTTTATTCAATGCCAGTCTTAGCTGTTGGGAAAGGTAGTTTAAAATTTTTTTTTCAGGGAGAAAGTGCATCAATTTTATTGCATTCTCAAAGGCATCTATGATCCCCCCAAAATGTCAAGACGTTCCATTTAGGTATTTTGCTTGTCATTGACACTTCTGTGATCACTCTGGGGCAGAAGGCAGAACTCAGGAGAGGACGAGGATGTGGGGCAAGGTCAGGTCTTGATGGGAACAGAGTCTGTGTGGAATATGGGGTGAGGTGAGGGGCCCTGTGAGGGTGTGGGTGCCTGAGCCAAAAGTGAGAGGCCAGTAGAGCCCCCCAAATCTCTCTTGTGTCCCCTGAGGTTGGTCACCTTGGGGGAGAATGTGGCTATACCTCATTGTGATTTATTAAACCCTGCAATATACAGAATTCAGACAAACTAGATGTCATTCTTCACTTTATTGAGGGTCTCTCTACCTTGGGAAAAGATCCACCAGGAATTTCCTTTCAGCTGGGGATTTCCAGTGCCTTTGAAACATTTTCCCTTATAAGTGACTTGATCTTTTGTTCAGATGACCAGGTAGCTTTTCTTTTTCTAGGAAGTCCAATAACTATTTTTGATGTTGATTATTTTGTATTGATTCTCACCACCATAGACATGGTGTGTCAGTTCAATCTATAGCTTCAATAATTGTTTTATTGCAAGAAAGTTCCTTATATGTTTGTTAATGCATCCTGATAGCCACTTATTGTCTTGTTGTTTCTTCCTTAAGCTCTTGTATCTTTACTTGATCATGTTTTATAGAGGGGACCATATTATTAGCTCTGTGAGTTATTGGAAATATGTTTGATTATGATGTTATCTACTTAGAATCTTTTCTGGTGTATGATTGTTATTTGCCAATGTTTTTTCCTACTCAGTTCCCACTTCCTTGGGTCTGCTGGACTCCTGGAGGGGGATCCCAAAAGGGTTTGGCTAACCTAGCAACTGTGAATGGATTTTGTCACTATGTTCAATACTTATTTATGTAATGGGTCATGGCTTAGAAATTGTGACACTACGGGCTTCCTATTAGGAAGAGATGAGCATTGACGTGGACATTGATCATCAGTACAGAGGTTGGCTTGTGGGTATGTGTATTTATAAGCTCTGTTCTTACTTCCTTGCATTCAGAGGAGCAAAGCTGGGATGCACAAGAGTCATGTTTAAGAATATGCCCATCTGTTAAGTAGCATAGCCAAAAATTATAGCAGTTAAGATTAGGTTGCAGAGGTTCAGAGATGAGACTGAGAGGTACAGCGTGTGCCAGCATCAGCGGGGTTCAGAGACTGCTGGTCAGGGTGCATTCACTAACTAAATGCCATATATGTGCTGCTGGGATGAAAAGACCAGCCAAGTATTCACACTGAGAGCCATTCCTCCATCATCTACAAGTAGTTAGTTGAGGTAAGAGTTTCTTTTTTTTTTGAGGTGGAGTCTCGCACTGTTGCCCAGGCTGGAGTGCAATGGCATGATCTTGGCCTACTGCAACCTCCACCTCCTGGTTTCACGTGATTTCCCTGCCTCAGCCTCCCGAGTAGTTGAGGTTACAGGCGCATACCACCACATCCAGCTAGTTTTTTGTATTTTTAGTAGGACGGGGTTTCACTATGTTGACCAGACTAGTCTTGAACTCCTGAACTTGCCATCTGCCTGCCTCAGACTCCCAAAGTGCTGGGATTACAGGCATGAGCCATTGCACCTGGCAAAGGTAAGATTCTTTTTTTTTTATTTTTGAGATGGAGTCACTGTCACCAGGCTGGAGTGCAGTGGCACAATCTTGGCTCACTGCAACCTCTGCATCCTGGGTTCAGATGATTCTCCTGCCTCAGCCTCCTGGGTAGCTGGGATTACAGGCATACACCACCACACCCTGCTAATTTTTGTATTTTAGTAGAGACAGGGTTTTGCCATGATGGCCAGGATGGTGTCGATCTCCTGACCTCTTGATCCTCCCACCTGGGCCTTCCAAAGTGCTGGGATTATGGGTGTGAGCCACTGTGCCTGGCCTGAGGTAAGATTCTTACAGAAAACACACACTGAAATGCATACATGGAACACCCCCAGAGGAAGAGGCAGCAGGCATGTTTTCCACATATACACAAGGTCATTCCACATATACACAAGGTCAATATACACAATATACACAAGGTCATTCCACATATACACAAGGTCAATATACACAATATACACAAGGTCATTCCACATATACACAAGGTCAATATACACAATATACACAAGGTCATTCCACAGAAAACACACACACTGAAATGCATACATGGAACACCCCCAGAGGAAGATGCAGCAGGCATGTTTTCCACATATACACAAGGTCATTCCACATATACACAAGGTCAATATACACAATATACACAAGGTCATTCCACAGAAAACACACACACTCAAATGCATACATGGAACACCCCCGGAGGAAGATGTAGCAGGCATGTTTTCCACATATACACAAGGTCATTCCACATATACACAAGGTCATTCCACAATATACACAAGGTCATTATACATAATGTACACAAGGTCATTCAACATATATACAAGGTCATTATACACAATATACACAAGGTCATTCCACATATACACAAGGTCAATATACACAATATGCACAAGGTCATTCCACATATACACAAGGTCAATATACACAATATAAACAAGGTCATTCCACATATACACAAGGTCAATATACACAATATACACAAGGTCATTCCACAATATACACAAGGTCAATATACACAATATACACAAGGTCATTCCACATATACACAAGGTCAATATACACAATATACACAAGGTCATTTCACAATATACACAAGGTCATTCCACAATATACACAAGGTCATTCCACATATACACAAGGTCATTCCACAATATACACAAGGTCAATATACACAATATACACAAGGTCATTCCACAATATACACAAGGTCAATATACACAATATACACAAGGTCATTCCACAATATACACAAGGTTAATATACACAATATACACAGGTCATTCCACATATACACAAGGTCATTATACACAATATACACAAGGTCATTCCACATATACACAAGGTCAATATACACAATATGCACAAGGTCATTCCACAGACAACACACACACTCAAATGCATACATGGAACACCCCCGGAGGAAGATGCAGCAGGCATGTTTTCCACATATACACAAGGCCATTCCACAGAAGGTGCCTCAGGGGATCTGGTGTCACCTAAGAACGTTCAGTCTCATTTGTCAGATCCAAAGTGTTTTGTCCATAGACCTGCCCGAGTGTGACCTACCATCCGGAGTGGAGCATTGCTGCAGCCATGACTTCCCGAAGATCTGATCCACCCTCTCCCCGTGGCGAACCACCAGCACGCTCTTCCTTGCAACTGTGGCCTGAGGGGGCGGGCAGGAAACAAGGCACATGCAGTTTAACATCCAACTCGCCAGACTTGCGCCAATGGCAGCTCTCTTGGTCACCCAGCAGCTGGGAGGGAATCTCCTCCTCCGTTAGTCAATAGCTCAGCCCATTTTGCCAAAATCATGAAAATGAAACAGGACCTAACACCCAGATACATAAGACCCATAAAGAGATTTAGACTCAACGAGACAGAAAATTAATAAGGATATTCAGAACTTGAACTCAGATCAGGAACAAGTAAACTTAATAAGTACTTATAGAGCTCTCCACTTTAAATACACAAAATATATATTTTCCACTTTAAATACACAAAATATTGATTGGCCATTATGAATACCCATTCATAGAATAAAGCAATATTCCTGTTCTCTCTCCCTCTTTTTCTTTCTTTCTTTTCCTCTCCTCCTTTCCTTTTTTTCAAAAAAAAAAAAAAAATGAAACAGGACATGAAATTGGCAATCTCTTCAATTTCTTTCAGCTAGAATTTCTTCCAGTTAGAATGCCCAGTTTTATTTTCTGGGCATTCTAACATCAAGGAAATAAAAAGAGACTGGACTGGCCCCTACCATGGCACATCTGTTTTCTATTTTCCTGTCTATTCTAAGTCCTTATCCTTCCCGTAGAGACTTCTTAGGACATTACCCCTATTGATATTGTAATATGACCATTATAATGTAGATTATCTGTCTATATATCTAGTGTCCTCTCTCGTTGGCACACTTCTTCTGAGGAGCCCTCCAGGACCACCCTGGTGTTGGCACGTTAAGGGGCAGGCCTTTTATGGCTCCCTGGAGTAAATTCTGCTTCTGAGCACTGAGGGGAGAAGCCCTCATCCATCCCCTTGCTGTTCTCCCGTAGCTGGTCATTCTCTGAAGCCCTCATCCATCCCCTTGCTGGTTCTCCTGTAGCTGGTCACTCTCCGCTTGGCTAAGCGCTAGAGGAAAACAGTACTTTATACTTTCTTTACGTCTTCTTGGCATGCGAGTGGCCTTGGCCGTGGGCAGCAGCTTCAGGCCGGGGAGAGCAGATTTCTGGCACCTTCCTCTCTGGCCTCAGGCAGCCCAGGGTGGTCTTGGAGCCCTGCAGTCACAGGCCTCATGCCCCTCTGTTTCCGGAGAGCCTGTGCTTTGGGGAAGTAGCTCAAAGGTCATGCTTAGAGCAGCGACACCGGCTACTCTTTGGAAGGGGCCTCCTCTGTGTGGGATGGTGTTGGGGAGCTCTGTCCTCAGGGGGCTGAGCCACCCTTCTCCCCATGCTGTTCAGGGCTGAGTGGAGGGGCTGGCCTTGAGGGGAACCCACTGCAAATGAAATGGAGTGAGTGAATGACAGCCAAGGATGGCCCCTGGCACCAGAGAGCAGAGTGCTGGGGGCTGAGCCAGCTGGAGGCCATCAGGACAGCTGTGTGGAGCTTAAGCCCTGTGTCAGGACCCTGGAGGGAGACACGAGGCTCAGCGGCTTCCCTGGAGGGCACAATTGTGCCAGCTGATGTCGGCCCTGCACCTACACCCCCAAGCCCAGAATCAGGCCCAGGCTTTCCAGGGGGTTCCATTTCAGAGAAAGGGGGGACCCCTGCAGCAACACAGCCCCAGTGGTTCTGCCCGCTGGCACTTGGGACTTGAGCCTCAGCCTCCCTGTAGCACAAAGCCACAGGAGGGAGTATGTCACATGCTGGGACATGAAGCTGCAGTCCACAGGGTACCTGGGTCGAGGATCCCAGGATCCCTGCTTTAGGGAGTGGCCAAAGGATGAACATGGAAAGATGAGTCAACAGAGAGGGTGGGGGCAGAGTGAGCAGAGCCAGCCACGGGAGGTGGGCTGCGGGGCTTTCTGGGGACCACGTCCTTCCTGGAGCCAAGGCGACCAGGGACAGACAGGGTGGGGAGGACCCCAGGGCAGGAGGCAGCTCAGGCAGGTGCAATCCCTACACTGCTCCCACTTGGCCACACAGCTCTCTCTGGGCTAAAATGAGAGGGTGACTCGTGTGTGTTTTGTCATTGAACAGGGTAAGGAAGAGAGATGAGGAGAGGTGAGTCTGGTCAGCGCAAACCCTCATGCACCAGCCCCAGCATTGCCCTGATTCCCCCAAAATCCTAGAGAGGAAAATGCAAATGCCTTTAACATCCAAACACTCCCCGGAGGAAGGGACTCATTTTCCACCTGGCCAGTGCTGCTGATCATTCCTATCTGGACTTGCTTCTGTGAACAGTGATCCAGTCTCAAGGGTCTGCACTAACTGGCCACTCTCCCTGGCAAGAGTGGTCCCCAGTGATGTCCCTGCACCTTGGAAAGTGATTGGAAACTACTGGGAAGGAAGGGATGCCAGAAAGTAGGATGGGGGCCAATTTCACCTGCCTCGAAAGCATTCTTGGGTCAGCACCATGGGCAGCTCCTGACAGACCCTGTGGAACCTCTGTATAGTCCACACTGGCCTGGGCAATGCAGAATTTCCAGCT
This sequence comes from Saguinus oedipus, assembly GCA_031835075.1. Lineage (NCBI taxonomy): Eukaryota > Metazoa > Chordata > Mammalia > Primates > Cebidae > Saguinus > Saguinus oedipus. Next base: position 69,726,054 of record CM063186.1, read on the forward strand.
GCTGAAATTCATTGGGACCAGACAGTTCTCCATGGCCCTGACTACATTTCGTAGGTGCATAAACCATGGGATTGGTGAGCCGATGAGAACGTTTGCAATCTCCATGCAAACGCTTTCTCAGGGTCACGGGGCTGAGTCTTCAAAATGAACATGTGGTAAGGCCAAGCGAATAGTATTGGTGTCCCTTATTGGAGAACTTCAGATGTTTGCTTCAGGATAGAAACACCTGTCTCCTGCAGACCTCTAGGGGAAGGTTTGTCTTGCTGTCTTGCAGTTGTGAAGTGTGGTTATGCAGGGGCTAACTATACTGACACCAAGAGGCAGCACCCACGACTCCATCCCAGAATACATGTTAAAATATCCTAGCCCTTTCCCCAGTAGAGAGCTGATCCGCAAGTAGGTTGCAAAGCGTGCATGTGCTTGGAACCTCATTCTGCCTCGTAACAAAGTCTGTGCGTTGGGCTGAAGTTTTGGATTTGGAGTGTTTTCTTCCTGGAAGAGCTCAGAGCATTTTAAATGCTCTCCTGTGGAGCTTTGCCACAGGAATATGGTGACAAAGCAAAAGAAAGATCTGTGGGGAGTGGAATGGACTGACCCCTGGGATCTGTGGAATGAGACGGGGCTGCAGCAATTCTCTAGACAGAAGGTGCCGCACTGGTGTCCTGGGGCTGCCATACGGGCTGGGTGGTGCAAAACAACAGACATTTATTCTCTCATGGCTTTGGAAGCTGGAAGTCCAAAGTCAAGGTGTTGGCAGGGCTGTGCGCCCTCTGAGGTTCTAGGAAAAGATTTATTCCTTGCCTCTTCCAGCTCCTGGTGGCCCCATGCATTCCTTGGCTTGTGGCTGCATCGTTCCAGCTTTTGCCTGTGTGTTCACATGGCCTCCTCTGCTGCTGTATCAAATCCCCTCTGAGTTTCTTTTTCTTTCTTTTTTTTTTTTGAGACGGAGTTTCGCTCTTGTTACCCAGGCTGGAGTGCAATGGCGCGATCTTGGCTCACTGCAACCTCCGCCTCCTGGGTTCAGGTAATTCTTCTGCCTCAGCCTCCTGAGTAGCTGGGATTACAGGCATGCACCACTGTGCCCAGCTAATTTTTTGTATTTTTACTAGAGATGGGGTTTCACCATGTTGACCAGGATGGTCACAATCTCTTAACCTCATGATCCACCCGCCTCGGCCTCCCAAAGTGCTGGGATTACAGGCGTGAGCCACCGCTCCCCTCTGCTTTTCTCTCATCAGGACACTCATGGTGGGGTTTAGGGCCCTCCTGGATAACCACGGATAATCTTCCCATTTCAAGATCCTCAACTCAATCCTGTCTGCAGAGACCCTCTTTCCTAATAAGGTCACACACACAGGTTCCAGGGCTTAGGACACCATCTCTGGGGCCATGATTCTGCCTCCCACAGGTGCATTTTACCAGACCTGTTGCCAGTTTTATTTTCTTACTACAGAAAAGGCATGAAATCCCTACAGAGAAGATCACATGGGGGTCCAGTTCACAGAGAGATGTATGTTCTGTCTTCAGCCATTGAAAGCACAGTTTAGACACAGGTTGAGCTATGAGTGGAGGCTTCCATCCCAAGTTCTTCCCATCCTGCAATCTGGAATGTGGGGCACAGCTCTGGGGAGTCTCCCAAGTCTGGACCTTTCTCACATGGTGAACACTGGTCGCCACTTCACACGGACCCAGCTTGGGAGACACATTCTTAGTTTCTCAAGAAAAGGCCTCCTCAGCCAGCCACCAAGGCAGCAAAGACCTGCCAAGGCTGCTTAGCTTTGGGCTGATTTGCATCAGCTGCCAGGAGGCGCAAATGGTGGAAATGGTGACAGGGACGCTGCTTCAACAGCAGAAGTTTGCTCTCTCACCGCCCGGGAGGCTGGAGGTCAGAGATGATGGCATTGCCAGGCCTGGTTCCTTTAGAGGCCTCTCTCCGGGACTTGCAGGTGGCATCTCCTCCCTGTGTCCTCACAGGTCCATTTCTCTGTGTGTGCCTGTGTCCTCATCCCCTCTGCTTGAAGGGCAGCAGGCAGAATGGATCAGATCGCCCCAGCTGTATTGCCTCATTTCACCCTAAATATGTCTTTCAAGGCCTTGCCTACAGATACGGTCACATTCAGTGGGACTGGGGGTTAGGACTTCGAGATAGGAATTTTGGAGACACACAATTCAATCTGTAACAGAGGGTGAGCGTTGATCCTAAGATCCTAAGCCAGTGATGAGTCCCAGTAGGGCCTTCCTTTGGTCGCTCTGGAGATTTGTGGACCAGGCCCCAAGCTGGGCCCTGGGGACTAGAGAATGAGCCAGGCTACTGTGGCCCCACCCTCTGGGCACAGCAGTCTCTCCACACCAGGGGCCTGGCTGTGGTGGGCACTGGATGCCCTATTTCATGTAATCCTCCCCACAGTCTGATGGGAGGGTGTTAGGACAATCTCCATGAGCCCCAGTTTTCAGATCCATAAAATGGGTAAGGGGCAGGAATAGCGCCTCCTGTGTTGATTGGGGGTGGCAGGGGTGAGAGATCCTGAAATAACGTGTGTGGCACGTGGCAGAGCACAGAAGGACAAATGTGGGGACAGTAAGGACAGGGAGGAATTTCCACTACTGTGGCAACTGGACCAGGGCCAGCAGCAGGTGCAGTCCCTTCTCGGGGGCTCTTCCATAAGGAGGGTCACGCTTCAGATCACAGGACAGGGGTCAGGGATGCCATGCCACTTGTTTGCCTTCAGGGAGGGGCTGCCTGCTCCTCGGTGTCCCTGCCTGGCAGCCAGTCCTCCTGGATGTGCCCTGTGAGGGTGGCTGGCTCAGGGTGCCCTGCTGTGCCCTGACCCCTGGACTGAGGATGCTGAACCCCTAGGTTATGAAGAGTTTTACCTCAAAAGATGAGGGGCCGAGGCACTGGAGGAGGTGATGTCTTGGGGGCCGCTTGGCTTATGAATGAGGGAATGGGGTGAGAACTCAGGATTCCGGGCAGGGCTGTGTCCTTGCTTCCTCTTTGCCCTGGTGCCATGACTGAAGCCTCCTTGAGGAGTTTGAAGGTGGGACACTCTCCCATGGAGGGGGTGGTTCCCTGTCTGCCCGGAGCAGACGGACCAGGGCAGGACCCCTTGGCACCTCAGCACTGGTGGGAGGCCCTCTTGCGGACCCACACCTGGATCTGCGCTCTAGGCCAGCAGGGAGGATGTGTCTGTGCAACAGAAGCTATTCCCATGAAGCTTCGTCCACCATGAAGTTAATACAGAGTGTGGTTCTGCTTAGTTTACTTAAAAGAAGAAAGGGAACGTTCTATTACCTGCAAGGCCTGTATGCTACTGAGACTCCTGGCTGTTTGTGAAAGGAACTCCCCACTGCGTCTGCTGCTGGTCTCCCCGTCCTTTCTGGAGTTCAGGTCCGCGGCTAGACTGAAGGTGTACGTCCTGCAGGGGAAGGAAAGCACGGCTTGAGCAGAGGTGAGACTGCTGTTGCCGTAGAGACCCCACATCTGGTCACGTGTGCACTTGAAGTTGTGCGGGACAGCTGCAGACAGGTTCCCAGGAGCACAGAATGAAGCGGCCTGTGCGAAGTGCTCAGGACCCAGGACGTGCGGATGACGTGGCTGTTTCATTACAACGGTCACCGTCTCCGATGGGTAATTTTACGTGTCAACGTGGTTGGGCCACAGTGCACAGGTATTGGGTCAAATGGTATTTTAGATTCAGTATGAAGGTTTTTTTTTTAAGAATGAGATTAACATTTAAGTCACCAGACTGAGTAAAGCAGGCAACCTTCCAGAGGATGGGCTCCACGGTGCTGGCCCAATCTTTTTAAACGCTGGAAGTCCTTATTAAAAACATCTGAAGTTTTTAAAATCAGAAAATGGTCCTTGAATGTCTCGACACATCACTGTGGATGGGTCTCATCCAACCAGCTGAAGGCCTTAAGAGAAGACAAACTGGGGTCCCATGAGGAAGGGGGGTTCTGCCTCCAGCGCACCTTTGGACTTAAGCAGTAACTTCAATGCTTTCCGGGGTCTCCTACCTGCTGGCCTGCCCTGCAAACTGTGGACTTGCCAGGCTCACAGTCTTGAGCCCATTCCTTTACCTAGATCTCTCCTCTCCCAGTCACTCTCTGTCTCTGTCTCTCTCTGGGGAACACTGACGAATACACCATCCTCTTTGATCCACTTTCTAATACAGTCACAGGTGTGCAAATGGACGCAGCTGAGATGCAGGAATGAACCAGCAGTGAACAGACACATTGAAGCGCTCTGCTCACATCTGGAGGAGAGAAGATACATTCAGCGGAAGGCGTCAGGGTAATGAGGAAGCTGCTGCCTTCCAACAACCGAGAAGCATGTCATGGAGTGGACAGGCACTCAGGTGCTCAGGGATGACTGAGGGGAAAGATCCCAGCAACTTGCAACAGTGAGAACTCCACACTCTGGAATAGGAAGGGGGTGATGATGATGGGGGGGTCCCCCAAAATGAATGTGTCTGGGAGAAACAGGCAGGGTGGTCAGAGGAGGACAGTGAATGAGAAACAGAGACCCGAAGGCTACAGGAATCCTCCTCGGAACAGCACTTGGGCGATTTCCCCAAGGGGGAAATCACTCCATAGAAGCAAAGATACTTGAAAACTCTATTTAGAAATTATACACGGCCACAGTCCAGTGGCCACACAGGCACGTCTCAGCAGGAGCTCTGTGTGATTTCTCGGGGTCGAATTGGGCACAAAAAGTCCTTTGCCTGCCCAACAAATTCTACTGACATTTCGCTCTTTTCTTTCAGTGAATTCTAGCATTTTAAATTTCCAATTCCATTGGGAAAATTCAGGAGACTTTGTTTCTAATGGTTAATAGAATGTGGAAAATAGAACAAGTTCAAAAAGATGAAAGAGTATCCGTGATCCTCCAGCTCTGTTTCCATCATCCATCCACATTTGGGAATGTTGCCTTATGGCTTTGAATTTGAACCACTTTTTCAGGAAAAGCAAATGGTAGTCTAGTAGAAGGTGAAGGGAAATGGTGCCTTATTTTTAAAAAATTCTACTGAAAAACTTTAAAAGACAGGGTCTTGCTGTTGCTGGGGCTGGAGTACAGTGACACAATCATGGATCGCTGCAGCCTCGACCTCCCAAGCTCGAGCTATCCTCCCACCTCTGCCTCCCAAGTAATTGGTACCGGCACGGCACCACCGTGCCCTGCTAATTTACTTTTATTTTTTATTTTGTAGAGACAGGGTCTCCCTATGTCGCCCAGGCTGGTCTCCAACTCCTGGGCTTAAGTGATCCTTCTCCCTACCTTGGCCTCCCAAAGTACTGGGACTACAGGCATGAGCCACCGCGACTGGCCAGGCAGGCCTCACTCTTTTGTGCACATGTTCTCTTACTATTGAACAGGAACTCCTCCCCCATTCATTTCTCTCCTGTTCATGTTCTTTGGCCATTTCTTTTCTCAAAGCCTTAGTGTTTTTCTTAGCAATTTTTGAATGAAGTTTTTGTAGAGGAAGAGTGAGGAGACAGCTTCTTGGTCAGTCAGTGAAAAAGGTAGGCATTAGTCATCACAGGGGCCAAAAATGTCCAAGGGACCCCCATGCCACCGTGGGAGGGTCGAGGGCTGGGGCGGGTAATCTGCTCAAGAGGGTGACCTGTTGGGGACCATCAACTTTATGAATATCTTCTGAAAAGCACTGTGGCCAGCTTGCTCTTTGCAGGGTAGTGTTCTTTATGATGTTTAATCTGCAGAGGTCTTTGAGTGTAAGCATTTAACACTCACTGTGAAAGACAGCTCTGCTAAGCCTCACTTTAAGATCACTTCCGCTGCTTCTGAGCTTTCAGAGCTCTCCCCAGTCCAGAAACCAGAAATGCATTCATCAAACAGGTCTATTTTAAAAATGATTGTTTCTATTTAATAATTGACTCTGCCAGGAATTGATTTTGGTGTATGTGAGGGGATACGAAATACTATTTCTTTTTTTTTTTTTTTCTGAGACAGAGTCTCTCTCTGTCACCAGGCTGGAGTGCAGTGGTGTTATCTTGGCTCACTGCAACCTCTGCCTCCTGGGTTCAAGCGATTCTCAAGCTTCAGCCTCCTGAATAGCTGGGACTACAGGTGCGCACCACTGTGTCTGGCCAATTTTTTGTGATTTTAGTAGAGACAGGATTTTGCCATGTTGGCCAGGCTGGTCTCGAACTCCTTACCTCAGGTGGTCCTCCCATCTCAGCCTCCCAATGGCTGGGATTACAGGCATGAGCCAATACTGTCTGTTTCTTACCCATCTCTGTCCCTATCTCTGTGTGCCCCTCGTCAGATGTGACCTCTCCAGGACGCTGGCCTTGCTCCTCTGGTCTCTATCCTGTGCCTCTGATCCGTTTTTTAATCTCCCTCATGCCAGGACCATATTGTAGATTCACAACCTATTTTTAACATCTGGCCGGTAAATATCTCATTATTTTTATTTTTCAAAGTTTTATCTCGGCTCTCCTCTCCTGTTCATTCTTCCAGATAAACTTTTCATGCATTTGGTAAAGTTCCAACAAATGGTCCCATTGAGATTTTGCCTGGAATTTTATTAAACCCGGAAGTGACACACTGCCACAGTTTACTGTTCTCAGCCACACACCGGGAGTGTTTCTATTTATCCCATTTGCGAATGTCTGCATTTCTCCCATAAAGGTCTCAAGTCCCCACATTCTCATAACAGCAGTAGTGGCTCCCACGCCTCCACCGAGAGCTGTCCAGAGCCAGGAAGGGCATCTTCTCTTCTGCGCCTCAGCGCCTGCCCTGCACTCCTCTGACTATACACTCTGGAGCACCCGCCACCTGCACGGCGTCTTGATTTAGTTCATGTGTTTCTTGACTTGTCTGCAAGTTGCACCTGCTTTTCCACAGCACTGTCGCCTGCCCTGTCTCCATCTCTAAACTACGGCAGGTCCAGGCAAGTTTACTTTGCATCTTCTCGTGGGGTCAGATGCCGATAGATGGAAAATGCAAACTTGAGTTGATCCTCAGTACACCAAGACTATAGTCGTCACATGGAAACAATCAACAGTTTCTTCTTCAAATTAACATGCTCAGAGCAGTGAGGCACAATTCATAGCCCCACGTTGGCACAGGAAACATTGGTTGGTTTCCCCTTCCTGAGGGCAAGGCGGGGGCACCCACACCCCGCCTGCGGCTTCCTCTGCACACTGTAGGCAGGGCTTTGCTATCAACTGATGAGGTTTACAGAAAGAACCCGAGTGCATTTGGCTGGTCTTTCAAATGAAATACGATCAAGATTACACTGAGAACATGGGTGACGGGAGGAAAAAGAAAAGAGCTTAGCATTTTCACATTTCTATTTTTCTCTTTAACTTGAGAGAGCCTGTTGGCGGTTAACTTACACCATGGAAACAGACGCATTTGAATTCTCCCTGGTTCTTCAAAGGACAGAGCTGCCATCTGGGGCTGCCTGCACAGCGTCCCTGTGGTTGTTTTCTGGGGAGGCCCTAACAAAGTCCCACCGCTGGACGGCTTCAACGACAGCCACAGATTCTCTCACAGTCCTGGAGGCTGCAGCTCTGAGGTCAAGCCACGGCTAGGGCTGGCTCCTCTTGAGGCCTCTCTCCTTGGTTTGCAGACAGGCACCTTCTCCTTGTGTCCTCACAGGGCCATCCCTCTGTGTGTGTCTGTGTCCTAACTTCTGCTAAGGACAAGGGCACACCTTAATGGCCTCAGTTGAACTTAGTCACCTCTTTAAAGACCCTGTCTCCAAATAAGGTCACATTCTGAGGTCTTCGGAGTCGGGACCTCCGCGTGTGGATATTGGCGGGATGCAATTCAGCCCCTAATCGTGCCTTTCTTATGTCTGAGGGACCTGCTGTAAACCTGCTCTGAGGTTTTCAAAGTAACCCGCTGCGTCTGCCTTCAGTGCGGGGAGTGTCCTCGTCTTGACTGGAGCATGGCGCGTGTTCTCCTGAGCCCTCTGTTTCAGGCCCCGCTGTTCTTTGTCCTACCGCGGGGCTCCCTCTGCTCTCCTATACAGAGGATCGGAACTGCGGTGGTTGGTGAATGCCATCCTCCAGCACCAGTCCCTCCAGGCCACCTCTGATCTTCTTCAAAGCGGTGGACACACATCACAGTGTGATTTGGTGGTAGATAAGTCTGAAGAATCCCAGCACCATCCGGCAAGGAGGCTGGGGTCGTTAGAGTAGTGATGGATGATTGATGTGTTAATTGACAAGTCCTACCCATGGCATCGGAGCTGCAGACTCTTACCTGGAAAGGTGCCCTCTTTGTGGGCAGGGGGATTCCTCCTGGTGCACCTGCAGGTCTGTTTCCAGGCACTGTAATGGTGGTGGTTCTGCTGCTTGGGTCACAAAAGTGTGAGTCCTGACCCAGGCTGGTACTCCTACCAAACATCTGAACAGCTGTCTGTCAGCCCGTGGGTCAGTTGGCCTTTGGAAGTTGCTGTCCGACCACATTTCCCACTAACAAATACCTTAGAGATGAGTGGAGACGTTCAAGGACCATTTATTTTCTGGTTTTAAAAGCTTTATATGTTTAATTCTAAGCAAAAAGAACACAGCGGGAGGCATCACACTACCAGACTTCAAACTATACTACAAGGCTACAGTAATCAAAACAGCATGGTACTGGTACCAAAACAGAGATATAGACCAATGGAACAGAACAGAGGCCTCAGAGGCAACACAACATATCTACAACCATATAATCTTTGATAAACCTGACAAAAACAAGCAATGGGGAAAGGACTCCCTGTTTAATAAATGGTGTTGGGAAAACTGGCTAGCCATGTACAGAAAGCAGAAACTGGACCCCTTCCTGACACCTTACACTAAAATTAACTCCAGATGGATTAAAGACTTAAACATAAGACCTGGCACCATAAAAACCCTAGAAGAAAATCTAGGCAAAACCATTCAGGACATAGGAGTAGGCAAGGACTTCACGACCAAAACACCAAAAGCATTGGCAACAAAAGCCAAATTAGACAAATGGGACCTAATCAAACTCCACAGCTTTTGCACAGCAAAAGAAACTGTCACTGGAGTGAATCGGCAACCATCAGAATGGGAAAAAATCTTTGCAGTTTACGCATCTGACAAAGGGCTGATATCCAGAATTTACAAAGCACCCAAACAGATTTACAGGAAAAAAACAAACAAGCCCATTCAAAAATGGGCAAAGGATATGAACAGACACTTTACAAAAGAAGACATACATGAGGCCAACAAACACATGAAAAAATGCTCATCATCACTGGTCATTAGAGAGATGCAAATCAAAACCACATTGAGATACCATCTCACGCCAGTTAGAATGGTGATCATTAAAAAATCTGGAGACAACAGATGCTGGAGAGGATGTGGAGAAAAAGGAAGACTCTTACACTGTTGGTGGGAGTGTAAATTAGTTCAACCATTGTGGAAGACAGTGTGGCAATTCCTCAAGGACCTAGCAATAGAAATTCCATTTGACCCAGCAATCCCATTACTGGGTATATATCCAAAGGACTATAAATCATTCTACTATAAGGACACATGCACACGAATGTTCATTGCAGCACTGTTTACAATAGCAAAGACCTGGAACCAACCCAAATGCCCATCGATGATAGACTGGACTGGGAAAATGTGGCACATATACACCATGGAATATTATGCAGCAATCAAAAATGATGAGCTTTTGTCCTTTGTAAGGACATGGATGAATCTGGAGAACATGATTCTCAGCAAACTGACACAAGAACAGAAAAGGAAATACCGCATATTCTCACTCATAGGCGGGTGAGAAAAATGAGAACACATGGACACAGGGAGGGGGTCTACTACACACTGGGGTCTATTGGGGGGAATGGGGGAGGGACAGCGGGGTGGGGGGGCTGGGGAGGGATAGCCTGGGGAGAAATGCCAAGTGTGGGTGAAGGGGAGGAAGGCAGCAAAACACACTGCCATGTGTGTACCTATGCAACTATCTTGCACGTTCTGTACATGTACCCCAAAACCCATAATGCAATAAAAATTAAAAAAAAAAAGCTTTATATGTTTAATAAGGACTTTAAGCAGTTCGAAAAGATTTATCCGGCTCAGTGGCGTCCAGCAGCTCCCATCATCTGCCTCACTGGCCCACACGCACAGGTCACTGCTTGTCAGGCTGTCTTGCTGCTCTCCCAGCCACGATGAGGTGCTTCCGAAGCAAGGCCAACCAGACACCCAGAGCACCTGGCCCGGTGCTTACGTCTCTCCTTTCATCACACTTTTTGTTAATATTGATTCATTCTCTTTTTTTTTTTTTCTGAGATGGAGTCTCTCTCTGTCACCCAGTCCGGAGTGCAGTGGTGTGATCTTGGCTCACTGAAACCTCCGCCTCCCGGGTTCAAGCGACTCTCCTGCCTCAGCCTCCCATGTAGCTGGGACTATAGGCACATGCCACCACACCCGGCTAAATTTTTGTATTTTTAGTAGAGATGGGATTTCACCCTTTAGCCAGGATGGTCTTGATTTCCTGACCTGGTGATCTGCCCTCCTCGGCCTCCCAAACTGCTGAGATTACAGGCGTGTGCCACCGTGCCTGGCCAATACTGATTAATTCTCAAGAGAAAGTTGTCTCTAGAAAGAATAGTCCCAGAAACGTCAGGCATAAAAGCCGAGATGGTTACATTGATGACAGGTGTCTAATGTATCAACTGTGAAGTGAAAAGTATCATATCTGTTGACTCATCCTCTGCAGAGTCTTTGTGGTTCCTCTGTGACAATGAAACTCTCCCATCCTGGGCAGAGAACAAAGGAAGTGCTGAAAGACGCAGGGCCACAGGGGAGCCTCAACCCTCCTGGAGTGTAGATGGTTAGTTAGGGTGTAGCCAGCCTCTCCTCTATTCCTTAAACCATTGATTGGCTCAGGTGATGAACTGAGCTTTCAAGAAAGCAGGAGCTCCCTCGACTGTATGGCCTCACCCAGGAGGCCTCCTGCCTCCTGGGCCCGAGTCTTCTCAGCTCTCAAGCAGGGTGTTGCCTTCGGTTATCTCTACAATCCTTTGTGGCACCCACATCCTGTGATTTAGATGTGGCCCCCGGACCCATGGACATGTCTATGTCAGGAAATTGTGTTTTTCCTGAACTTCTGGTCTGCACGGGCCTGGGATGGCCGTGACTGTTGATTGAATGTGTCTCCATTTTCTCACTGGATGTGGGAAAGCTCAGAGCCAGGAGCTCCCAGCACATGCCACGGTGAAGACAAACTCCAGCCCTGGCTTTGTCTACCTTCTCCACCTTTATTACCCCTTTGACCCAACTTTCTTATATTCTCTTCCTAAAATTTAAAATGAATTAATTTATGTTTTGAGTAAGAAGTGCATTTATATGCTTCATATATGTAAACATTATGAAATGGTCGTGTTTGAAAAGTCTCTCACCCATTTCGATTCCATTCTCCTGATTCCCACTCCTAGAACTCACACGTAACCATGGTTGGAAGTTTCTAGACATTCTCCCTTCCAGGAAACCTATAGACAGATGCATGTATGGAAATACATATTGTGCACATGTATGTACAGACATATACGCGTCTTTCCCCTTCCCCACAAGCATACCATACCGCATACATTGTATTGCAACTTACTTTGTCATTTATCAATAAATACTGCAAAATTTTCCAAATCAATACATAAAATTCTCCCTCTTGATTATTTTAAAGTTGCAAATGTTTTATTGTATGGATGTGTCATAATTTAATTTATAGACTTATTTTTAAAATTTAATGATCTCTTCTATAGGGGCAGTCGAGGTCATAGTTGGAAGCCCAAGTGTGGGATTAGGTATAAAGCTGGAATCCTGCTTCCCCTGCTCACTTGCTGTGTGAACACAGGCGAGTGATTTGATCTCTTTATGTATCAGTTTCATCATCTGTAAAATGGAGCAATAACAGTGCCTGCCCCAGGGATACTGGAGAAGTAAATCAGTTAATAAGGGACACATGTGGAACAGAGCCAGGCATGGGGCAGGGGGGTGATGTTAGTGTGCAAAGCTATTGGGCATCTCTTAAGCTGCCCTAAAATAGATTTAAGTGGATTATGAATTAACACATCAATAAATAAAGATGTGTGACTACTGCTGCATTTCTCATCGCATATTTGCATTTTGTGGTCCTTAGTTCTTATTCATTAAGGGAAGAAGTTAAATGGCCTCAAGCGAAGATGATACGGAATGCCACGTCTGGACACAGCGAAGATGATACAGAATGCCACATCTGGACACAGAGAAGATTATACAGAATGCCACGTCTGGACACAGGGAAGATGATACGGAATGCCACGTCCGGACACAGCGAAGATGATACGGAATGCCACGTCCGGACACAGCGAAGATGATACGGAATGCCACGTCCAGACACAGCGAAGATGATACGGAATGCCACGTCCGGACACAGAGAAGATGATACGGAGTGCCACGTCTGGACACAGGGAAGATGATACGGAATGCCACGTCTGGACACAGCGAACATGATACGGAATGCCACGTCTGGACACTGAGAAGATGATACGGAGTGCCACGTCTGGACACAGGGAAGATGATACGGAATGCCACATCTGGACACAGCGAAGATGATACGGAATGCCACGTCTGGACACAGCGAAGATGATACAGAATGCCACATCTGGACACAGCGAAGATGATACAGAATGCCACATCTGGACACAGCGAAGATGATACGGAATGCCACATCTGGACACAGCGAAGATGATATGGAATGCCACATCTGGACACAGCGAAGATGATACGGAATGCCACGTCTGGACACAGCGAAGATGATACAGAATGCCACGTCTGGACACAGCGAAGATGATACAGAAGGCCATGTCTGGACAGCCATGGGGCTTTGGCTGCTCTCCTTGAGTGTCAAGTTGCCACTATGTTTAGTGGGGAAGCCCAGGGTCATAAATGCTGTCCCTGGCTCATTATACAAATCTCAGTGTATAAATAATTAGCAGAAAGAAAAATAATACCTAAAGAAATCAGCCATAGTCACCCAATCTCCTTTTATAAATATTTCAGACAATACTTCCATTATTTTTACTACTATTTCTTGCAAATTCTAATCATTTCACCAAGAGCTTCTATTAGGCACTATTAAACCATCTTTTCTTTTCTTTTCTGGGGGGGATTTGGATAAAAATAACCAATAAGCAATCATTTATTTTAGCTATTAAAAATATATTATTTCTAAATTTAGTCAAAATGCTAGTCTTATTAGTTATCCTTATAGTCTCTGACAATTTTTAAGTAGTTTCCAATGACAACTCAAATAAAATGTCACAATTTTCATAGTTTTGCCTTGCCTTGTGTATGAACCTCAGTGGGAAGGGTACAGGCAAGAATTCCCTGGATATATAGATGCTAGAAGTAGAATCCACAGCAAGTGTCCAGCACAGATCTGAAAATCTACAGATTGAGTAGATGCTGATTCATCTGTGTCCAACTTAATGATTTACTTATTTGTCAGGGTGGTGGGGAGAACCCTAGAGAAGCTGTGGAAAATTTTGAGAGAGAAGTAAACAAATGAGTGAAATGGTAAAACGGTTTTAAGACCTCCTCCTGCCTGGAGATAGAGGGATGGCCATGATGGTGGTTTTCCAGGCTCTCTTCCCCAGCCACACAGCTCTGAAGGGGCCAGGAAGCGCCAAACCACAACATAGGGTTTTCTGTGCCTTTCTGCCCTGCTCCTACTCTCCTCATTCAGTTGTTCCAACCATCAGTCTTGACACCTGCAAGAGTTCCACCCCAACATGCACACCCATGAGGTTGAGCAGCTTTTCTCTTTTTTCACCACGTGTATTCTGACCTGTGCCTGCTCTCTCCACTCTCCCAACTGGAACCTGGGAGAAGAGAGTGAAAAAGCTCACGAAAGCTACCTTCACACAATGCAAAGGGTTTGCAGTGTGGCAACTTGGCTAGACCGAATGACAGTCCCTAGACTTCCTTTTTAGCATGTGACTGATTAGGGTGGGCTACAAGAGGCATTCTCATGACAGCTGCAGGATGGAAGGGAGGCAGTAGTCATCATAAGCATCACACACAGCCTTCCCAGCTATCCCATCAAATGCTAGTCTAGGTGCTGCTAGAAGGAGATTTTGCAAATGTGATTAGATCCCCTAAGCAGCTGAATTCAAATTAATCAAAAGGAAGAGTAGTCCGAGCAGGCCTGACTTATGCAGTGGGAAGGCATTTTTTTTTTTTTTAGGACGAGTTTCGCTCTTGTTACCCAGGCTGGAGTGCAATGGCGCGTTCTTGGCTCACCGCAACCTCCGCCTCCTCAGTTCAGGCAATTCTCCTGCCTCAGCCTCCTGAGTAGCTGGGATTACAGGCACATGCCACCATGCCCAGCTGATTTTTTGTATTTTTAGTAGAGACGGGGTTTCACCATGTTGACCAGGATGGTCTTGATCTCTTGACCTCGTGATCTACCTGCCTCGGCCTCCCAAAGTTCTGGGATTACAGGCGTAAGCCACCGTGCCTGGCCAGGCATTTTTTAAAAAAAGCTTCGGCTTTCCCCAAGCTCAGAGATTCATAGCAGCTGTGTCTGCGATTGCTCTCCCATGCCCCGTGTGGTCCTTCCAGCTGCCCATGTGTGGACAACAAGCTTCCACTTGCCCATGGGCTTTCAGCTTGAGTAGGACCCTCCCTCCCTCCCTCCCTCCCTCCCTCCCTGCCTGCCTGTCCCTGCTTAGCTAGCCCCAGTAACTGCATAAGGCAATTTGTTGTACCAAATCCATATAGATGTGTATATACATATATACCTTTCTATATATGTATGTGCATATGTGATACATGTGTATACAATATAAAGTATTATGTGGAGTTGACCAACTGGAAGCCAAAAATATTTTTTAAAAAATCAATAAAAAACAGTGGCGAGGCGAGGTGGCTCACGCCTGTAATGCCAGAACTTTCAGAGGTCGAGGCCGGTGGGACCACCTGAAGTTGGGAGTTCGAGATCAGCCTGATTAACATGGAGAAACTTTGTCTCTACTAAAAATACAAAATTAGCTGAGTGTCGTGGCACGTGCCTGTAAACTTAGCTACTCGGGACGCCTAGGCAGGAGAATCGCTTGAACCTGGGAGGCAGAGGTCACAGTGAGCCAGGATCTTGCCATTGCAGTCCAGCCTGGGCAAAAGAGCAAAACTCCATTCTCAAAGGAAAAAAAAAGCAATACAACAATTTAAAAAATACAAATAAAAAACAATACTGTATAACCACTATTTGTATAGCATTAACATTATATTACATATCATAAGAAATCTAGAGATGATTTAAAAGATACAGGATGATGTGCATACATTGCATGTAAATACCACAGCATTTCATATCAGTGACTGGAGCACCTGAGGATTTGGGTATCTGTGGGTGTCCTGGAACCAATGCCTTGCAGATAGCAAGGAACAACTGCATGAATATTTATATGTCTCATATATTGTATGCAAGTGATCGGTTCTGCTTCTCTGGTTACACTTTTACTAAATTTGGTATCAGGAATGGGGAGCTGTCGTAACAAACATGGGTGCTCTTCACCTGCAGATGCGGTTACATTCCAACAAACCCATCATACCTTGAAGAAGCATTTAATGCACCTAACCTACTGAATGTCATAGCTTAGCCTCGCTTACCCTAAACATGCTCAGACACAGCAGCCTGTAGTGGGGCAAAATCACCTAACACGAAGCCTATTTGTAATAAAGTGTTGAGTATCTCATATAATTTGTAAAATATTGTACTGAAAGTGAAGCACACTTGAAGCACAGTTTCAACTCAACGAGTATCACTTTCGTATCATTATGAAATCCTAAGTCAAACCGCTGTAAGTTGGAAACCTTCTGAACTTAAAATGTGGAAACAGCTCTGGGACATGGCGAAGTTGAGTAGAGGCTGAGAGACTTTTGAGACCCTGGTAGAGAAAGCCCAAATCACCACAAACAGACTGCCAAAGGGGAATCCTCCAGAGAGGGCTCAGAAAGGAATGCGAAACGTGTTCCAGGAAATCGGAGCAAGGAGGATCCTTCCCATGTGTGCCAGAGAATTTAATGAAATTGTCCGTGGAGAGCAGGACTTGTAAGCGGTAATGCTGATTACATAGCTATGGACATTTCCAAACACAGTGTTAAGCGTATCACCTGGTTTCTTCACGTTGCTTATAGTGCAGTGGGAGAGGAAAGAGAGAAACTGAGGGAAGAACATTAAACAGACAAGAACCTGTGCCTGATGGTTCTGAAAATCCCTGGCCTCACCAGATGATGCTAAAAGGCTAGAATCAGATTCTCCAGCTGATGAAGAAGTGTCACCAGGAGTCCTAAGATTCAAGGAACTCACTTCCACCAAGTGCGTAGGCTCAGGCGAGGGCAAGAAGCCTCAACTGGGATCCCAGCCCTGGCAGGCACCGTGATTACAGCCTTGAGACCCCGAGCTGAGGACCCAGTTAAGCTGACTGACTCTCAACCCATGAATACAATGAGATAATAAGTGCACTGTGTTTTAGCCGTTAGTTTTGTGGTAATTTATTATACAGCCATAGAAAAGTAACAATACACCCTAGGACTTACAGTTTATACTCGGGACAGAAGAATCAATCAACCCAAGCTCAGGACCTCTGTGTGCAATTTACTATGTTTGTGATAAGGAAATAATTTTGGGATTACCATCTCAAATTACTTTAAGGCAGAGTAATTCATTCTGTTTTGAATGTTTAAGGCAGAAAACCACACGTGAACCAAGACGTTTACCGTATACCTGCAGGAATGATTTTGCCAGCATAGAGAATGCATTTTACTAATGATGGAATGGTTGAGAAGCACAGTGTTTGCAGGTGGGCACTCTCGCGCAGTAACAGAGAGATGATGGGGCTGCAGCTGGAGGCAGCACTCACCTGTGCTTAACCCAGGTGTCAGACTCGCTGGCTCGATCCGTGTAGTTCTCCGGCAGGAAGCCCCGGCAGCCCGTCCGCTGTGAGATCCCAATCACCCAGCCCTCGCTGGCTTCGTCCTGCTGCGTGGGGTCCACAAAGATGTAGTCGCCAGGAGTTAGCGTCAGCTCGTCCGCATTCTGGGGTTGGTACTGGAACAGGGCTCTCAGGGTCTAGAAGAGAGGCAAGGGGTTTCACGTCCCCAGCGAAGATTTACGCTGGAAAATGGCAGCAGTGCGAGGCCTGTCACCTGCTGTGCTACCTCCTGCCCTCTGCCTCCTCCGACGGGTGCTGCGTCTCCAAGACAGTGTCCAAAGCTTTGTGTAGCAGGACATAGCGTAGAATATAACGAAATGCAGCATAGAATTCTTTGGATAGATTTAGAAATACATTCTGGGGCCGGGCGCGGCGGCTCACGCCTGTAATCCCAGCACTTTGGGAGCCTGAGGCAGGTGGATCACAAGGTCAGGAGTTCAAGACCAGCCTGGCCAACATAGTGAAACCCTTTCTCTACTAAAAATACAAATATTAGCCAGGTGTGGTGGTGCATGCCTGTGGTCTCAGCTAAGCAGGAAGCTGAGGCAGAAGTATCACTTGAACCCACGAGGCGGAGGTTGCACTGAGCTGAGATCACACCATTGCACTCCAGCCTGGGAACAGACCCCCCACCCCCACCACCAAAAAGAAAAGAAAAGAAAAAAAGGCAAACGTTTTGGGATCTATCTATCATCCATCCACCTAGGTTCTTTTCCGTCCTCAAAAGATCTGAAGGCACAGCCGACCTTCACATCCGCCTTCCTGGGTGTGAGGTTATTGACACCTTCTTGTACGACACAGAACATGGTGGATTGATTCATACTTCTCTCGATCTGAAAGAAGCACCGCACACTTCATTTCACGGGGAGGAAGGCTCAGAATGAGGTTTCATTCAAATCGTTATTTAAAGCGAATCGTGCTCACTTTGGCAGCACACAACTAAAATTAGAAAGATATAGAGATTAGCACAACCCCTAAATTAAAAATAACAAATAAGAATAAGCAAGACATGTATTTACAACAGTCTCTTTCTGTTTCTTTCTTCCCTTCCCTTCCCCTCTCTCTTTCTCTCTCCTTCCTTCCTTCCCTTTGTCCCTCCCTCCCTCTCTCCCTTCCTTCCTTCCCTCCTTCCTTCCTTCTTTCTTTTCTTGCCAGTCTCCCTGTTGCCCAGGCTGGAGTGCAGTGGTGCAATCTTGGTTCACTGCAACCTCCACCTCCCAGGTTCAGGTGATCCTCCTGCTTCAGCCTCCTGAGTAGCTGGAATTACAGGTGCGTGCCAGCATGCTTGGCTAATTTTTTTTGTATTTTTAGTAGAGACGTGGTTTCACCATGTTGCCCAGGCTGATCTTGAACACCTTACCTCAAGTGATCAACCTGCCTTGGCCTCCCAAAGTGCTGGGATTACAGGTGTGAGCCACCATGCCCGGCCTCTTTTTCTAATACTGGAAATGCTTCTACTTTGTGTTAAAATTTCTGTGCATCTCTGACTCACATATAAAAGAATGCTAGTTGCAAATTGCACAAGAGAGAGAATGGTTTTAGAGAAGCAATAGAAATTCCCTTGCTACTAAAATATCTCCCTTGGAGGGCTCCAGAGGCACGTGCTGCCAGGTGGGTGGCTGTGCACTCCTCTGCTTCTTAGGAGCCCCGCCCAGCTCTCACCTGGTAGTGCACGAAGCGCATGTCTCGGGAGTAGAGGGCTGCCGTCCACTGGCAGCCGTGGCCCAGGGGGATGGCTCTGGCCAGCTGCTCCAGCGTCCTCTGGTGGTGGGGATAGAACTTGTGGGCCAAAGTCAGATGCAGCTGCTTGGTGCACGGCTTCACGGTACAGTCTGTGAAATCAGGGAAACAGAGGGTACCAGGGCACCGTTACCTAAACGTGTCCCTCCTTCCACCTCCATGCTCTCTCAACAATGCAAGGACTCGGCCCACTCAGAACTCACACCATAAAGGAGATGGCTGGATACCTGCAGATTTTTCCAGGAAGCAGGGAAGAGGAGGGCATGGAGACGTGGGTTCAGGGTCTTGGGGGCCTATCGGTTTGCAGGCCAGCTACGCAAATGCGCGATTCAGATGCACAGAGTTAACAGCTGCTCCATTCCCAACAGCTGCTCTATTCCCCGGGCTGTGCACATTACCCAGGCTCCATTCCCCGGGGCGTGCACATTACCCAGTGGCCCTGGCCCTCCTGGTCTTGCAAGGGGGCTTTCAGGCCAGTGAGCAGAGCAGCTGGCATCTCTGAAGCAGCCGGGATCTGATTTCAGTTGGGCCACAAAGCATTTTTATGTCCTAGGGAGGCGGTCGGTGTCTTGATGAGAAGAGCACAGACTCTGGGGCGAACGGACCTAGTTTTAGGGCACACTATGCCCCCCTTTTGCAAGGTGACTTTGACCGAGCCTCTGGGCCAGGCCCAATTTCTGTTTCAGCAGCATTTGCTGGAGGATGGCAGTGGCTGTTTGCCAGGGCTGCTGTGGGAAATTGGCCTCTTAAAATTTCCTGCTAGAGACACTGTGTCAGTGCAGAGGTCACCTGCCCCCGTTCCACAGCAAGGTACTTACAGACGGGATCTGCTCACCCCTAAAAATGTCAAGGGTAATGCAAGCCTTTACTCAGAGCCCCGAGGTTGGAGCACACTGCGGTCTCCCATGTGAGAGGTGAGCCTTTAGAGGCAAACGGGAAGCTCCCAGGGTTTCTGGCTGGCCCAGGTGCTGAGGCCGCGCAGCCCAGAGTGGCGGGAGTGTGTAGGTGGTGGGGAAATTCCTTTTCTATTTTTTAGCAGTCGGGGAGGACAGCCTGGGAAAGACCCACTGCTGGCGGCTGACGTCAGAGTGAGTCATACCGACCTGTGAATGGGCCCTTGTGTTTCCTTCTCTCCACAGACCAGTGCCTATGGGGACGTTTCACTGGGGAGGGCCAGTGCGGGCAGGGTGCCTCGTGCACTTGCCCCAAGAGGGCGCTTGGCAGTGACTGGTCACTTGTCACTGGGAGAGACCCCTCTACCTGCTCAGCATCAGGCTGAGGGCATGGGCCAGAGAAGGGCAGGACAGAGCCTGCTCAGGGTCAGGGCGTGGATGCAAGGTCAATGCTGGCTCGCACAGGAAGTGGGGCCTCTTGGCATGAACCTCAGTGGTGTGGAGCAGGACAGAGCTGGGTTCAGGTCCTGGCTCCACCAGACTGGTTAGGGCACTGGATTGGTTTCCAACAAAAGACATTTATTCTCTCCCATTTCTGGAGACCAGAGGTCCACAATCAAGGTGTTGGCAGAGCTGCGCTCTCTCTGAAAGCTCCTGGGAAGGGTCCGTCCTGCGTCTTCCAGTTTCTTGTGGCCTCAGGCATCCCTTGGCTTGTGGCCACATCACTCCCGTCTCTGCCTCAGTTGGCATAGGGCTTCTCTGTGTCTCTGTGTGGCCTCTCCACTTATGGGGACCCACCTGAATCCAGTGTGACCTCCTCCTAACCAATCCCATCTGCAAAGGTCCTATTTCCAAGTGAGGCCTGAGGTTCCTGGTGGACATACATTTTTAGAGTACACCACCCCTCACACCACAGTGACCTTAGGCAGTCACTTTACCCTTCACAGCCTCAGTCTTCCTGTTTTTAAGATGTTGCCATTGAGGTTCACTAGGGAAGCCTGGGGTATGAAAGAGCCATCGTCTGACAAAGGAGTCTCATTCCACGAAGACCAGGGGTTACTTTCAATTATCCAGCAGGTTCGGTCTCCAGACTCACAAGCTGGCATCCAAATGGAAGCCCGGGATTCATGGTTGGATTTTTGGGCCAAGATCTGTGTTTCACACGTGTCTGAGGACAGAGACAGACATATTCCTGGGGAGAGAAAGGAGGGCCCCCTCCCACCAAGGCACTGCGGCCTTGTCAGATTTCGGAGCTGGTAAACCATGACAATGCTGAGCACCCTCTGTGTCCTGGGGACTGGGGCAGGTGCGCCACAGACTCAGGCAACATTGTTCTTGAAGAGTGAGAGCCCTCATCGTTTTGTAGACAAAGAGAGCAAGTGGACCTGACTTGACTAAGGTCACGCCGCTCATCAGGGACGCAGAAAAAATCCACATGTTCTGATGCCAAGTCTGGAATCCTTTCTACTAACCCAGCCTCGGGCTCCAGAGCAGGGCTGGGGTTTGGAGAGAAGGGAATTTTGATGATTGTCAACATGCGTCTAAATAATCCTTCCCTGGAGAGGCCAAGGAGAGAGCACTGAGCTCATTCTGATAATACAGAAATAGGTCACATAGGACTCGTCTGTCTCCCACTCGAGGCCGAGGGCGGGAGGCCCTGACTCCCCATGTGCACCTGCCTCCACCGCTGTCACAGTCACCCAGTCAGTCTTGATGCTCGGCACACCCCTCTGGGGCAGTTTCCCGGGCTGTTGGCATATAGCTAAGTGTTTGAAAAACCACTTAATGTGAACAAGCCTATTTCTACTTAAGGAGAAGACCACCGTGGGTCCAGAAGCTTCCTATCGGCGTACATTTTTATATGAAGCCTTCTATCTGCCTGCGTTTTTATATGAAGCCTTCTATCGGCCTGTGTTTTTATATGAAGCCTTCTATCGGCCTGTGTTTTTATATGAAGCCTTCTATCGGCCTGTGTTTTTACATGAAGTCTTCTATCGGCCTCGTTTTTATATGAAGCCTTCTATCGGCCTCGTTTTTATATGAAGCCTTCTATCGGCCTGTGTTTTTATATGAAGCCTTCTATCGGCCTGTGTTTTTATATGAAGCCTTCTATCGGCCTGTGTTTTTATATGAAGCCTTCTATCGGCCTGTGTTTTTATATGAAGCCTTCTATCGGCCTCGTTTTTATATGAAGCCTTCTATCGGCCTGCGTTTTTGAAGGCTGCAGTGGCTCAAAAACGAGGCTCTAGTTAAATTCTTCAGCCTCAGGTTAAGACCATGTCCAGGCACCTGGCTGAAAATCCAGAAGTGGACACGGAAGTGCCTCAGTGAGGACGGGTGCATCCACTGAGCCCGGGAGAAAGCCCACCCCGCCATCCCACCATTGCTGTGACTCTGCTCCCCTGGAAGCGACCCACTGCGCCTGTGTGCTGGGAGCTGGTCCCTGCCACGAAGGGCTCACTCTCTGCGAACCTGGCCCTGTGTTTGCTACTGGCCAGGGCTGCCCACCTGCTAAGAGAGATGCTTCTGTGGCGAAGGTCATGGCGAATTCCCTGATGACGTCTGCGGAGCTGCCGTTGACGAAGAAGCCGAGGTAGCTGATGGAGGAGTGGAGAGCCAGGGGCACGGCCGCGGGGAAGGAGCCCAGGAGCCGGTCTCCAGCTCTCTTCAGCGCCTCGTACAGGCACTCCACCTTCTGGTCTTCACACTGAGGGAGAGACAGAGCCCGTGTTTCCTCGCCTCTCGTCACAATAATTTAATAACATTTTAATTATTTAATAACAATTGACGGCAATTAAAGTGACTACTAATTTGACTAATAAATTGTCTAATAATTTAATAACAATTGGCGGCAATTAAAGTGACTCTTTTCTGTTCAAAATGCTCTAACAGTTTACCTCGTCCCTGTGTGTCTGGGGCTATGGATTAGTTCTATACTCGGACCTCAGTTTTTCAATATTTCAGCGAATTTCTTTGCGGGATGGTGTCTCCTCTAGGTGCCCAGGCTGGAAGTCCCCTGGTCCTTGAGCTGCATGCCCTCCCTCCATGGCGTGTGTTCATCACCTGCTGAGCCCTTTCTTCAGTCCCATGGCGTTGCTCAGGTTTGCACTATTTGGCTTCTGGAGGTTTCCAGCACACTCCAAGGCTGCCCAGGCACTGCTCAGAACCTGCAGTGCAGGGGGGACTGAGCAGTGGAGGGGGACTGAGCAGTGGAGGGAGACTCAGCAGTGGAGGGGGACTCAGCAGTGGAGGGGGACTCAGCAGTGGAGGGAGACGAAGCAGTGGGGGGACTGAGCAGTGGAGGGAGACTCAGCAGTGGAGGGGAGACACAGCAGTGGAGGGGAACTGAGCAGTGGAGGGGGACTGAGCAGTGGAGGGGACTGAGCAGTGGAGGGGGACTGAGCAGTGGAGGGGGACTCAGCAGGTTCTGAGCAGTGCCTAGGCAGCCTCGGAGTCTTGGAGAGAGCTGCAGGGCCACCCTCTCATCCATGGCTGAGCGCTGAGCCAGGTTCCACAGGGGACTCCTCCAAGGCACCAAGGCTCTGCCCCACCTCCAACCCTATCCTTCTCCTCTTTTGCCTTCACCAGCAGTCTCTCCCCTGTGTGTTTCCTGCACTTGGAATGCTGCCTTGGAGTCTGCTCCCTGGAGGATCTGAGCCTGCACAGCCCCTGGCCTGGCCTCCCTGATGCTCCCTGTGTGGCTGTGGGACCCTCTTTTTGATGCAGCTCCCGCTCCTGAAGCTGCAGGTTCTCTGTCACCTGGAGAATTCCTCGTCAGGTCTCAGCCTGCCCACTGAGCCGGACAGGTGCTGGCCTGACAGCCTTGCCCATGGGGCTCCCACCCTCGCCTCCAGCCAGACGCAGTGTTTCCTGGCATCTGGGCCTGGTGTTGCCCGCCACCCTGGCCAGGCCACTTCCTGGGCTTGAAGACCTTTCCAGTGCCATTGGCCATGTGGGACCACAAGGGAAACCCAGACCTCACGACCTCCTGGCGGGAGGTGGTCTGATCCCTTCTCTTCCCAGCACTGGGCTCACCTCGGAATTTCCCATAGTGCTTTTGACATGCCCAAGTATGAGGCCAGATCCCATCGCTGAATGCGGTTTCCAGTGCCCCGTGGACAGGCCTGCCTGACATTCCTCCTGTCTGTTTTCTGTGTAGCCCTCAATGGCACTCAGCACAAAACCACACAGTGAACACATGTCCATTCTGGAGTCCATTTCACATTGTGTTTCTTGGCCTCAGATACATAATTTTCAAGAATAGTCATGTTATAAATGTAGCCGTGATTAATATCACACTTCAGAAGATGGGTGTTTTCATTTTACAGCATGGAAGGTACACAGCGAGTCTTCGCTACACTCTTCTGCCTGCGAGGGGAGCTCCACTAACCACGGCCAGGCCAGGCCTGGGATAGGGGACTGGGAGGAGCTAACAACAGAGGGAGGTGTGCGTGTGTGTGTCTGCACATGTCTATATGTGCGTCTGTGTGTGTCTATGTGTGTCTGTGTATGTCTATGTGTGTCTGTGTATGTCTATGTGTGTCTCTGTGTATGTCTATATGTGTCCGTGTATGTCTATGTGTGTCTGTGTGTGTCTACATGTGTGTCTGTGTATGTCTATGTGTGTTTGTGTATGTCTATGTGTGTCTGTGTCTATGTGTGTCTGTGTATGTCTATGTGTGTTTGTGTATGTCTATGTGTGTCTGTGTCTATGTGTGTCTGTGTCTATGTGTGTCTGTGTATGTCTATATGTGCGTCTGTGTATGTCTATGTGTGTGTCTGTGTGTGCCTGTGTATGTCTATATGTGTGTCTGTGTGTCTCTTGTGTGTCTGTGTGTGTGTCTGTGTATGTCTATGTGTGTCTCTGTGTGTCTGTGTGTATCTATGTGTATCTGTTTCTATGTGTGTGTCTGTGTATGTCTATGTGTGTCTGTGTATGTCTATGTGTGTCTGTGTGTGTCTATGTGTGTCTGTGTCTATGTGTGTGTCTGTGTCTATGTGTGTCTGTGTGTGTCTATGTGCATCTGTGTGTGTCTATGTACGTCTGTGTGTGTCTATATGTGCATCTATGTGTGTCTATGTGCGTCTGTGTGTGTCTATGTGCGTCTGTGTATGTCTATGTGTGTCTGTGTATGTCTATCTGTGTGTCTGTGTGTGCCTGTGTATGTCTATATGTGTGTCTGTGTGTCTCTGTGTGTGTCTGTGTGTGTGTCTGTGTATGTCTATGTGTGTCTCTGTGTGTCTGTGTGTGTCTATGTGTGTCTGTGTCTATGTGTGTGTCTGTGTGTGTCTATATGTGTGTCTGTGTATGTCTGTGTGTCTGTGTGTCTATATGTGTGTCTGTGTGTGTCTATGTGCGTCTGTGTGTGTCTATATGTGCATCTGTGTGTGTCTATGTGCGTCTGTGTGTGTCTATGTGCGTCTGTGTATGTCTATGTGTGTCTGTGTGTGTCTATGTGTGTCTGGCGTCTGTGTATGTCTATGTGCGTCTGTGTGTGTCTGTGTGTGTCTGTGTATGTCTATGTGTGTGTCTGTGTGTCTATGTGCATCTGTGTGTCTATATGTGCGCCTGTGTGTGTCTATGTGTGTCTGTGTATGTCTATGTCTGTGTCTGTGTGTCTGTGTGTCTATATGTGTGTCTGTGTGTGTCTGTGTGTCTATATGTGCATCTGTGTGCGTCTGTGTGTGTCTGTGTATGTCTATATGTGTGTCTGTGTATGTCTATATGTGTGTCTGTGTGTGTCTATGTGTGTCTGTGTATGTCTATATGTGTGTCTCTGTGTATGCATGTTTATCTGTGTGCATATATGTGCATGTGGTACTTATATATGTGTCTCTGTGTGTGCATATGTCTATGTGCATGGATGTGTCTGTGTTTGTGCATGTGTCTCTGTGTGTCTCTCTGTGTGTGTATCTGTGTCTCTCTGTGTGCGTCTGTATCTATGTGCATGCATTTGTGTATTCCTTTGTGTGTATATCTGTGTGTATATCTGTGTGCATGTGTATCTATGTGTATGTATGTGTCTGTCTGTGTCTGCATGCATGTGCATGTATATGTGTCTATCTGTGTGTGTCTGTGTATGTCCGTGTGAATGTATGCATTTATATCTTTATGTTTGTGTGTCTGTGTGTATGTGTCTGTATGCATGTATGTGTTATATCTGTGTGTGCCATGTATATGCCTCTGTGTCTATCTGTGTATGTCTGTGTGTCTGTATCTAGGTATGTCTGTGTGCATGTATATGTGTGTATGTCTATGTGTGTGAGCTATGTGTGTGTCTCTGTGTGTGTGTGCGTGTGTGTGCTTGTGTCTCGCTGGGTTGGGGAAGGAGCTGGGGGCCAAGGCCTACTCTGATTTCTGAGCTGTGGCACATGGCATGGGCTGCCTTGCCTTTTCCCGTTTGCTCCAGAGGGTGACCCAGAAGGAAGTCCACTTGTCACAGATGCCATCAACGTCTATGTAGGGTGAAAAGTCTCTCAGTTTGCCTGGGGCTTTCCTAGGCTTAGTCCTGTGTTCTGGGAATCCCTGAAAGCCTCAGGCAATCCAGGGTGGTGGTTGGAGGCTTTGGAGGGTGCTTCTCCTGGGACATCTTCCAGAAATCTTTTCCCTGCAGAGATTTGCCTTCCCCTTTCCATCCAGCACAGAAGAATGGAGGGTTCCTTGGGCCCTGATGGAATCCCTTGAAATGAGTGGAAGCAATCAGTTTGCCAACAACAGAGTTGGGGTCAGGCCAGGGTAGCGGAAGCGGGTGTGCCCTTCCCGGGCCCTCTGGTGGAGCCGAGGAGGCCGTGACTGTCTGTCCCCACCTTCTCCTTCTTTTCTCTTGAGCAGCCCCTGCATCCTTCTCACCTTCCCAGTGCCCTGTGGAGCTGTCCCCTGGGTCATTTTGTGCCCCCGTGGAGCTACCCGCTGGGCCATTTTTTCTGAATTGGAGGGCTGTTCCCTGAGACCGGGAAAGTTCTGCCTCTGGGAGTAGCCAACCAGCACCTGTTCTTGAGTTGACTTACCACGCATTTTAGAAGCACCAACTCTGTTTTAGGGGCTGTGCTAGTTTCTGGGGTGCAAAGATGAGTGAAGCCTCTGTCCTCCCTTGAGGGACTCAGTCTCATGAGGGATGCATTGCTGGACCAGACACATGGCCCCCCATATAATACGAAGGTGCCACTAGACACGTGAACAAGAAATGAGCAGCAACTCCTTTTGCCTGGGGAGCTGGAGAAGACTCAAAAAAGGGAGGGGATAAATGATCTGTGTTCTGAGGGATGAATGGGGGTTGACCAGATGAAAGCAAAGAGGAAAATAAAGCACAGCTCACACGAAGACGCCAGGTAATGATGCAGTTCCGGACAATCCCACTTAGAGTCACCTTTGTCCCATCAGGGCCTAGTTATCACAGAAAAAATGCCTCCAGCTGCAGTGACGAAGAGCATTGAAGGCGCACTGGGCTGACTCACCGTGAAGAAGTCACAGAGTGTCACGTGTGGGAAGACCTCATGAGCTCTGTTCTTTGCACACTGGCGCTTGCTCTCTCTCCAGAACTCTTGAAGTTTTTCCAGCAGGGGCCCCGTTGGACAGAGGAAAAGGGCATACTCCTGGGGGATGGGGTCGTCTAGGGAAGGGTCATTGCAATGTCCATGCAGCCTGCAACAGAGAGCAAGCCGGCTTCACCCACCGCCACAACGAAAAGGTTTCTCCCCTTCGAGGACACACAACAGCAATGACAGCAATGCAGAATTATAGGGCACCCTGAACGCACAATATATGCTCATGACATAAATTAATCCCAGTGCCATCCTACTGGCAGAGGCACTTGCGGTGGAGCCGCGTGTGGGACAGACCTGGCCAGGGTCCATCCTGTCCTCAGACCCACCTGAGTCTCATTCCAAACTCACAGGTGGAAAAGATGAAAGAAAGCTGACAGCAAGACCCAATACCTGGTCTTCAGATCATCTGTGGCCCCAGCGTCTCTTGGATGGTGTGGAAACATTTTGTGGAAGAAACTCACATGTGTGTTTTATCTCAAGCTTCAAATTACATATAAAAACCCAAACCAAAAACTAGACTAAATTTAGATAGCTACTATGTTTCTTTTGGTTCGATAGTTATTTTATTTTTAAGATGGAGCCTTGCCCCGCCTCGGTGCCCTGTGGGTAGCAGCGAGGTTACTTCGGTTCACTTCCGCAGTGGCCCATCCCACCCAGAGGCACCAGGCTTTTCCTGGTGTCCACCCTGGTGGGAGGGGGCCCTCGAGCACAGCATGCTCAGCCCAGATGCCCCCGGGTCTACAGGAGCAGCCGCACTCACCAGGCCAAGGCCTCTTCCGCCGTCTTCCTGCCTGTGGCTGCCAGCGCTTTCAGCCTGCAGAAGAGCAGACACAGGCACAGAGTCACATTGCCCATTCTTGGGAAAAGGGTCAGAGAGGCAGGGGTAGCCTTGCACTCCCGGATCTTCGGGGTGTGCTCTGAAGAGGGCCTGATGCTGAACTTCCAGCGGGCATGTGCCCAGAGGTCCCTGTCCCCTGAGTGCCACCATCGTGGCTTTGGACAGTGCTGACCAGCTCACATCCCCCCCTCACTTTGCTTCCCTGGCTACCCGCCCTGGCCCTTGGCACAGGGTCTTGGTGCTGAGGACCTGACCTCTGCCCACTCCTGCAGTCCCTCTCCCTGGCCTGCCCCTCCCTGCTACCTAGAGCAAATGGACCCACCTTGTGGATCCTGGAGGCAGCTGCGGTGGAGTGTGTCCCCGCTCGGACACATGCTTCCCTGACAAACGCTTCCTTCACCCCAACATCCCTTAGCAAAATGGCCTGATCCTCAGGCTCAGCTCCCACACATCTCCCATGCTGGGAAACAGCCCTTCCCAAAGCACCGGGCAGGCACTCGTCACGGCTCTCGCAGTCCCTTGCTCCCACGGCTCTCCCCTGCTAGACCAAGAGCTCCCTGAATGCAGGGCTGTGTCCTACTCATCACGGTAACCAGGACGTATGTGCATCACAATGAATTTGGCTGAACTGGACCAAGTCGAACAATGGAACGCAGCTAAGGCAATTTATCAGGACTGCCGACTGGAAACAGCGGGTGTGCATGAGGCATCTGCCACGTGCTGCCCGATGCTGCTATTTGGGTGGGTGCCGACGGGGCTGTGGCCACTTGGAGAGGTTTGAACAGGGTGGCCTCGGGGCAGGGCCTTACTTGGAGGTGCTCTGGTGTGAGGAAATTCACACACTTCTCTTCTCCCAACATGTGTTTAATGTTTAAACTGGAAGGAATTTTGAGTAGGAGTCCATGCTACAGGTTCAACAGCAAAATACAACATGGACTCCTTCAAAGGCACAGAGGGCTGGTTCAAGCCCCACCCCCACCACTCACGCACTCTCTGGGCCCAGGGTCCTGCCTGCACTGGGTGGGCGAGTGGAGGATGAAGCCTGCCTTGTACCTGCTGCCCTTGTACCCCCTGCCCTTGTACCCCCTGCCCTTGTACCCGCTGCCCTTGTACCCGCGGCCCTTGTACCCGCTGCCCTTGTACCCGCTGCCCTTGTACCCGCAGCCTGGACGGTGATTGGTGGCCACACTCCCCACGCCTGGACGCATTCCCCATTCAAAGGCCTTGGATTAGCTTGAACATAACGGTGACAACTGAGGCCTGATTTGGGGGGAAGAAAGGGATTTATCCAGCTTCAAAGTTGCTTTACCCAATTTGGCCAAGCTTTTGTGACAGTGTGGAAGGAAAGTTCAGCTCCATCTCCAACCCAAAGTCACCTCAAGTGTGTTTCGGATTCATTTTTCCACGTGAAAAATGAATGGGCCTGATCGAAGGCGCTGGTTTGCTGCAAAACGCAGCGTTGGTCACATCCCCTCCCTCTCCGAGAGCGGCGACTCTGAAGGCTAAACTCTCCCCCACACAGACCCTTCCCTCAGGGGCCAGCTCGCACTGCGTCTGCAGTTCCGACCCATTTGTTTCGTTATCGGACGCTCAAGGGATTCTCCCTGAGGACAAGTGGCTCTCCCCGGGCAGTGTGAGTCCTGCTGACAGTTGGTCCCAGTGTTAGAGACTCAGCGGGCTTTGGGGTCTTTTACGCTAGAGTTTGAACACCCTGAAATGCCACCTTCAGAGTCGCTGAGCTGCACACAGAGATTACATCCAGGCCCCGAGCCCCCCGAATCCCCCAGAATGAGGCACCTGGAGTAACACAGGGCTTCCGATTTCCACAATTTCAGGATTCCCCTGGCATCAGCCAGCAGAGCTAGTGATTCAAAGATCAAGAATATCAGGGGTTTCCAATCTTTGCCTCCCTGGCCCCCACTGGAAGAAGAATTGTCTTGGGCCAGACATGAAACTAACGATAGCTAATGAGCCAAAAAGAAAACAAACAACGAACACGAATCTCATAATGTTTGGAGGAAGTTTACCAATTTGTGCTGGACAGCATTCAAAGCCGTCCTGGGCCACACGTGGGTGGGACAAGCTTGGTCAAGATCATGTCCTTTATGAAAAGCGGAAGGGAGCCTTCTGAAGAGCCAGCGCGTCACCCCACAAGGTGCACGGCTTTGACCGGAGGCTGTGCCCTGCGCCCCTGCAGCTCCACGGCAGGGGCCGCAGCAGGGTCCGGCTCCAGCCCCATTGGCTGGGCCCCAGGGTGTCTGGGCAGTACTCACGAGGTGTGCACCGGGAAGCCCATGGCCAGGAGGGGCTCCAGGAGCAAGGGGGTGCTGCGGCCCTTGAGCTTGTTGGAGACCTTGGCGTACAGCTGCGTCTCCCCCGCTGCCATCTCTTCCTGCCCGCAGGCCAAGAAGCTCGCCTGCACACAGAAACGAGGAGATAAAGCGGGAGGGGGAGAGGCAAGGCTGAGGCTGCAAAGAAAAACCTCAAGCCCTTTTTGATCTTTCTGACAAAAGCTGATATCCTGTTTGCATGAGATACTGGTTTTCAGAATTCTGTTTGCAGGGTGCTGGGTAGAGTGTCCACCAACACAAACTGTTTCCACCATTAGTCTAAAGGTCCAACCGAGCCCCTGCATGGGACTAACCTCAACAGGGACTTGGTCAGTGTTTGGGAGCAAGAATGCATGAGAGCAGGGGGAGGAAGTGGGGGTAGGAGGACCCTGCCGGCCACCTGCCCTGAGCCACCCTGGATCCCAGGCTCCTTGTCTGCGAACAAGACATTAAACCCCCCTCTATCTGCTCTCTCTGGGATTGCTGGAAAACTTGCTGGCTCTTTCAGTCATTTGTTGACTTGTTTTCTTATTTTGAAAACTTTAAAAGCTTAATATGTGTACAGAAAAGCTGATGAATCATATGTGTACAGATCAAGGAATTTCCATAAAGGAGCCCACACCCGTAATTCCCCCAGGACCCAAAATAAAATAGTGCAACCAGGGGCATTTTGTACGTCCTCCACCCAAGGGGACATTTGGCAATATCTGGAGTCATTTTTGTTTGTCATACTGTGGGTGGGGGCCGTGGTGGTGGTGGGGGTAGACATTGTGGTACTGGCACTCGTGGGTAGAGGCCAGGAGTGCCACAGTGCCAGGAGGGCCTCCCCAACAAAATGTCAGTAGTGCCAAGGTAGAGAAAGCCTGCTCTGCAAGATTCTCAGAATCTCAGGCGCACCCCTGCCTCCTGCCCAGCCTCCTCCAGTTATCTCCTCCCTCCCCCATGAAGGAAACTGCTATATTGCTTGTATATGAATTGTGCCTGTTGTTGAGCCTCATAAATAGAAGCATATAGCATATTTTCTATCACTTCTGGTTTCTTTTGCCTCAAAGTATGTCTGTAAAATTTATCTACATTATTGCTTGTAGCCAGTTAGTTCACTGTTATTGCTGTGTAGTATTTGATTAATAAATATATTGGCGAGGTGCAGTGGCTCATGCCTGTAATCCCAGCACTTTTAAAGGCCAAGGTGGGTGGATCACCTGAGGTCAGGAGTTCGAGACCAGCCTGGCAAACATGGTGAAACCTGTCTCTACTAAAAAATACAAAAGTTAGCTGGGCATGCTGGTGGGCACCTGTAATCCCAGTTTCTCAAGAGGCTGAGGCAGAAGAATCACTTGAACCTGGGAAGTGGAGGTTGCAGTGAGTGGAGATTGCACCACTGCACTCCAGCCTGGGACACAGCAGGATTCCAGCTCAAAAAGAAACAAATAATAAATAAATAAAATAAATATACCATAATTAATTCATGCATATTTCTGTTGATATGCATTTGGGAGGTTTTCAATTGTTTTGCTATTGTAACTAATGCTGCTGAGGACGTTCTTGTATGTCTTGTCTTTGAGTGTACTGCACATGCATTTCTGTTAGGTGTGCATCTGTGCATCTAGAAATGGGTTCGTTGGATCACAGAGCATGTGAAACTCCGTTAGAAACTGCCAAGCAGTTGTAAAAATTTCTACATCCTCATTCACACTTGATATTATCAGTCCCTAATTTTAGCCCCTCTAGGGGGTGGTTGTGTGTAGTGGTACCTACCTGTGGTTCCCATTTGCGTTTCCCTGAGGGATGATGATATTGAGCACCATTTCACAGGCTTATTGCCAGTTTGAATATCCTCTCTGGGGAAGTTCCTGTTCAGATTTTCTGCTCTTTTTTTTTTTTCACTAGATTGTTTGCTTTTTCTTATCAATTTGTAGGAACTCTGGTTAGGGTTTTCTACATCCTGTTCAAGAGATTGTTGTTAATCCAACATTGATGAAGATAATCTATGCTTTGTTATAAAAGTTGTGCTACTTTTGCTGTTTGTATTTAGCTCTATGATCTATTTGAATTCATTCTGTGTATGGTGTGAGGTAGGGGCAAACTTTCATCTACTTCCCCATTGAAACGGCCATCCTTTGCCCAGTGAATTGCAGTAGGAGGCTTACTGTAAATCAAGTGACTGTATGTGGATTAGTTTTTTTCTGTTATGCTCTCTTGTTTGATTTGTCCATTTTTGTGCCCATTCTACACTGTTTTAATTACTATAGTGTTAAACCCTCTGATTTTGTCCTTTGCTTTTTCATAAACATTTACAAATCAGGTTGCCATAGTATGTCATAGCGGGTCATTGGGTAGTGCAAAAAGATTCATGCCTACCATCAACCGAGTTTCAACAAGGTTGTCAATGAAATTCAGTGGGGGAAAGGATAATGGTTTCAATAAATAGTGCTAGGGGCTCATGCCTGTAATCTCAGCAGGTTGGGAGGCTAAGATGAAAGGACCACTTGGGCCCAGCCAGGGTAGCAGAGTGAGACTCTGCCTCAGACAAAAAAAAAAAAAAAAAGGTATGGTGGCATATCCCTGTAGTTCCAGCTACTCAGGAGGCCAAGGTGTGATGATGGCTTAAGCCCAAGAAGTCAAGGCTGCAGTGAGCTGTGTTTGCATCACTGCACTCCAGCCTGGGTGACAGAACCCCGTCTCAGGGAAAAAAAAAAACTGATGCTAGGAAAACTGCATATTGGTATGGGAAAAAATGAACCTCACATTATATGCAAAAACTAACTCAAAATGTAAAAGCTAAAACTATAAAACTTCTTAAGAAAACCTAGAAAAAAATGCTTGCTATGTTAGAGTTTGCAAAGCTTTCTTAGGATATAAAATGCATAAGCCAATAAAAGAAAAAAAATGATGAACTGGACTTCACCAAAGGTGAAAACTTCTGCTCTCTGAAAGACACTGTAAAGAATATTAAAAAGCCAATCACAGACTGGGGAAAGTATCACTGTGCATATACCTGACAGAGGACTTGTATCTAGAATATACAGAATATTTTATAGACACTTATAATCAATAGTAAGAAAACAAGCTTCTAGTTTAAGAATGGGCAAAATATCGAAAAAGTTACTTGCAAAAAGAAGATACAGACATAGACGTGACAAGGTACCAACATCATTAGTCATCAGGGAAACGCAAATTTAAAACCACAGCGAGACTCCACAGCACACCCACTAAAGAGCTAACATGGAAAAGACTGACGATACCAGGTTTAGACAAGGCTGGGAACAATGGGAGCTCTCACACACTGTCCGACCACTTTGGGGAACATTTGGGTGGTTTCTCATAGAGGTAAACATACATGAAAATGTGTGTCCACACACAGACTGGCCTAGGAATGTTCATAATAGTTCCTTTTATTATTTTTGGGGATTTTATTGCACTGGTTTGGACCCCAAGTCAAATGCCAAACAGATGTGGTACGAGTGCGCCTTCTTGTATAACTCTCCATCTCAGAGGACAAGGTCTCAATATTTCACCATTAAATGTGAGCATATTATGATATTTATTTATCTATATATTTTTATTTCTATTTTTTTGAGGCAGAGTCTCACTCTGTCGCCCAGGTTGGAGTGTAGTGGCATGATCTCGGCTCACTGCAACCTCTGCCTCCTGGGTTCAAGCGATTCTCCTGCCTCAGTCTCCTGAGTAACTGGGACTACAGGTGCCCACCACGATGCCTGGCTAATTTTTTTATTTTTAGTAGAGATGGGGTTTCTCCATGTTGGCCAGGCTGGTCTCAAACTCCAGACCTCAGGTGATCCACCCACCTCGGCCTCCCAAAGTGCTGGGATTATAGGTGTGAGCCACCACTCCTGGCCTGATTTTTAAATAATATTCTTTTCACTGTACATATTTTAGGTACACAATGTGATGTTTTCATGTATTTGCACTCAGTGAAGTGAGTGTCATCATTAAGCAAAATAACACATCTTCATCTTGCTTTGTTACTTTTTTACTTTTTTTATGGTAACAGACACTAAAATCTACTCTCGGCAAATTTTCACTAAGACATGATACCTCCGGCTGTCAGTTGTACCTTCCATTTCTGGACTTCTTCTTCCTACACATCTGCCACTTTGCACTTTGTGACCCACACCTCTCCATGTCCTGCCCCTATGCCCTCCCCTGAGAGCCCCCACTTTATTCTCTATGTATGCATTTTTTTTTTTTTTTTGAGACGGAGTTTCGCTCTTGTTACCCAGGCTGGAGTGCAATGGTGCGATCTTGGCTCACCGCCACCTCCGCCTCCTGGGTTCAGGCAATTCTCCTGCCTCAGCCTCCTGAGTAGCTGAAATTACAGGCACGCGCCACCATGCCCAGCTAATTTTTTGTATTTTTTAGTAGAGACGGGGTTTCACCATGTTGACCAGGATGGTCTCGATCTCTTGACCTCGTGATCCACCCGCCTCGGCCTCCCAAAGTGCTGGGATTACAGGCGTGAGCCACCGCGCCCGGCCTCATTTTTTTTAAATAAAGATTCCACATATAAGTGAGATCTGGCAGTATTTGCCTTTCTCTGTCTGGCTTATTTCACTTAGCTTGATAACCTGAAAGTTCAGTGTTCTTTTTCTTTGAGGAACTCAAAGGATGAAATAATTCCACAATCAAATGATTTATCTTGAACTTGAAAGTCTGCAAATGGAGGAAGCTTGTGACCCAAAAGGAAAAAGCAGATCTGTGTGTGAAATATAGTCTCTATTCAGGTATATTTTTCTCTTCTAAATAATAAACCCTGTTTTGAGCAATTGTGTTATGGTTATAACATATTAAAATGAAAAATGCAGCTGGGCAAGGTGGCTCATGCCTGTAATCCCAGCACTTTGGGAGGCCAAGTGGATCACCTTGGCAGGTGGATCACCTGAGGTTGGGAGTTCGAGACCAGCCTGACCAACATGGAGAAAACCCATCTCTACTAAAAATAGAAAATTAGCCAGGCATGGTGGAACATGGCTGTAATCCCAGCTACTTGGGAGACTGAGGCAGGAGAATCATTTGATTCCAGGAGGCAGAGGTTGCAGTGAGCCGAGATCACACCATTGCACTCCAGCCTGGGAAGCAAGAGCTAAACTCGCGTCTAAAATAAAATAAAATAAAATAAAATAAAATGAAAAACGGTTCTACGCATTTCTTCTGTAAAAAAATCTTATTTGTGTAAGCCAGAAGATGTCCTATCTAGCTTAATCCTTCCTTCACAACTTGAAAAGTTATCTTCCAAGCCCAACAGGGAAGAGACTACCAGTTTCCCCCCTCACTTACTGAAGAGAATGTAACTTAAGCTGTTTGCAAATCGTTACTAAAGCTTCACAGGGCTCCCAGGAGAGACATCAGGACAGGATAAGGCGCTCATGCCCCGAAACCAGGTCTGCTCACGGCACTGGCTTCGTAACTCTCACGTGCTAGGCTCCCAATACACTTATTTCTCTCATTCTTTAACATTGTAGTTTGAGCTCCATGGAATTGATTTGTAGGTAAACCTCTGAGAGGCTATTTTATGGCGAGGAAGACCAGCCATTTTTGTGGGGCCTTTCCCTCCTACCCCCTGGGGAGCTGGCTTGACCTTTAATGTGCATCTGACACATGCCCTCGTTGTTGGTTATGCATGTCGACGTGGTGTGATTTTCTCCCCTGGGTCAGCTCATCCACGTATACAAAGCCCCTGTCACACACACATGGCTGTGCTGAGCACCGCAGGGTCTTAGGAGTGAAAGCTCATGCCAGAATCTGTCCCCTGACGGCCTACTCCTCTCACACACAGGGCAAAGCAAGGAAAGGATGGCATGTTAAATTTCCTGCCATTGCCTTTGAGGATAAACATTCGTTCAGGGACTGGAGAGAGTAGCCAGGGAAGAGGTGAAGGAGAGAGAAGTGAGCCTGAAGGAGACCTCACATCAGAGTCCAAGGGCACTGACAGCTATGTGGGCAGGCACCCACTGGGAGCGGGGAGGCCGACTTCCACACGGACTGCCCCTCACGGACCTGTCTCCCAGGCACTTGCCGTCAGCACGTCCCGCCAATTCTGCCTTCAAAATCAGTCTCAGGCAGTCCCCACCATCGGCACCACTAGCGCCTGGCCCAAGTCATGGCCCTCATGGCCCATGAGGTGCAGCCTCCCCGTGGCTGCCCTCGTGTCCCCCAATCTTACCCCACTCTGTGCTCTGCCTGTCAATCCGTATTCGCCCCATCCAGATCCCCCGAGGATTTCTGCACACCAAAGGCAAATCAGAGCCCTCCCCATGCCCCTGGGCCCTGGGATCTGCCATTGGCCCCGCCAACCTCACCTCCTGGCACTCCCCGTTCCCTGCTGTCTAGGCTCACGGTCCCTCTTGGGGTTCCTCAAACACTCCAGCGTAGCCCCTTCTCCAGGCTTTGGAGTTGGTGGTCGCCTCCTTAGAGCAATTTCATAAGATTCACTTCACCGGTCACCAGAGTCCCTGCTGAAACATCACTCTCTCTAGAGGCCGTCCTGCCACCACTCTGCCCCCATCGCTCTGAGACCCTCCCCGCCTCATCTCTGCCTGATGCTTAGCATCTGGGGCCCCATGAGAGCGCTTTGTCGTTTTTGCTGTCTGCACCCTGTCTAGAGTCTGACTCATGGCAGATGCTTGCTAAATATTTGCTGAAGAAATGCATGGATTCAGGATTTCCCATCCACAA
Organism: Saguinus oedipus; assembly: GCA_031835075.1. Classification (NCBI taxonomy): domain Eukaryota; kingdom Metazoa; phylum Chordata; class Mammalia; order Primates; family Cebidae; genus Saguinus; species Saguinus oedipus. The sequence goes on from CM063186.1 coordinate 69,763,063, forward strand.
TGGTAAATTCAGCCCTTCAAAGATGCTCGGAGCTCTGGTCCTCACAGCAGGAGGGAATCGTCCTCTCCTGCTAAAACCCCTTGAAGCAGGGCTGTGTGCAGAAGCCTCTCGGGACGCAGAGGCCTCCGAGGAAGGAAACATGACCTGTCTTTTGTGGAGATCTGGCTTCAGTGACCACCTTCAGGCTCCCTGTCTTTTGTCGGCAGAGCAGCTACAGAATTGAATTTGGGGGCTAGGTTACAGGGAGGGACAGAAACCCCCACCAAAGAGTGTACCTGCCTCCTGACGGCCATCACCGACTGCACAGGGCCTAGCGGTGCTTTCAAGTAAAAGGAGCGTGTGTGTCCCAGTGACTCTCTGGGGCAAAGTTTCTGAAGAGGTTTGCTCACCTTACTGACTAATGAAAGGGCAGCCGCATCTTCCTCTCCCCGGTCTCTGCAGCCTCACCGCTCAGGGCTACCTGATAGCCCCGCGCAGCTTGGGTTACACAGGTGCTCGCGATAATGCCATTTGCTACGATGATTGAGTCGACAAGGCTGAGTGACTCGGGGAAGATTTTCCCCCATCGGTCTAACCTGTTGGCGGCCTGCTGACCATCACACTTGTTTTTATAATGAAAGAGGAAATTATTTCTGCTTTTAATGATGGCAGCTCCAGAAACGGTGAGTAAAATGCGTGTTTGGAGAGAAGCCTGTCAGCATTTCTCGATGTTGTACAGCTGCCAACCCCAGCCTGTCTGGGAGGGGACGTTCCCACCCTGGTTCCATCCTTCAGAAGGCATTTGCCCACTTAGCCTTTTGATTCAGATACACTGTATAATTTGCTACATGCTGAGAGTAAACAGGTATCGGCAAGAATGAAAGCCAAAACATGGCCCACCATGAACTTCTTGTTTTTCTAAGATATTCTCCTAAGCTATTCTTGCCATAGAAATGAAGTAAACATTTTTGGCACAAAACTCTCGTTTAGATTTTACCACGACCGTGTGAAACACGTTTTGTTTCAAATGGCTTGCTGGATTCCTTTGGAGTCCCAGACGTTACCACAGGTAGCCCCAAAAGTGAAGGAGAGCGGATGATCTGGGTATCTGTGTCTCTGTGCCTGCTGGAGCCTCTGCGGATTTGAGCCCTTGGAGGAAGCAGGTTCCCAGGGCAGCCATGCCTGATATCTGAAAGAGGGAACTGGAGTTTAACCAGGAACATTCTGCTATTTCCCTACTTCCTCCGCCCTCTCAGGATTACAGAGAATGACTTGGAAAGGCCTCTGGTCTCTTTTGCCTTGCCATAGGTGGAATTCTTTCACAAGAAACACAGCCCCAGGGTTGTTTTGATGCAAGCCATTGGTCCAAAGCCACTCCCCACTTTGTTATGTGGGCGAAGGACTGGGCACCGGACGGCTTGGATACTTTCATTCTTAATTAGGTCACGCTCGTGTGAGCCAGGAAAGGGCTGAGTTTATGCTGACACTGTGGCCAGCTATCCCTTCCCTGGTGCCATCCACATTTCTGGGACTCGAGTATTACGTGAGTATCGAAACTTCTTACGCTTTTTGTAGGTGTACCACACGTGCAGGTGAGAATTGCGTTTATGTGGGACAGGTGAAAACAGTCGCAAAAAAGGGACGGAAAGGGCTTTGAGAGTGATTTACCTTCCGAAGAATGACGATACGGTCGGTAACTCTAAATGGGGAAAGGGAATCTCTCTGAAGTTAAGCTACGCAGTCAGTTTGAAGACTGGTTGGACAAAGAACGGGAAAGTCGTTGTCTCAACGGAATTAAGCTCATACTTTCTTTGCTAACTCTAGAAGCTTTTCTGTTATCTGCCGTGGCTCAGACTAAGTGTATTCTCACCAGACGGGTGTTTCTGATTAATCCACACTGAATGCGCTGTGTGTGGACTGTCAAATTTCAAAGATTTACCGTGTGACCAAGATGCACCTGATGCTACAGCTATAAATAGGTGAATAAATGTTTTCTGTTTTCCTCCGCTAAGGAGGTGGAGGTGGAGGTGGAGCCGGATGTCAGAGGTCCTGAAATAGTCACCATGGGCGAAAACGATCCGCCTGCCGCCGAAGCCCCGTTCTCATTCCGATCGCTTTTTGGCCTTGATGATTTGAAAATAAGTCCCATTGCACCAGGTAGGTAGACCCAGGTGGGGACCCTGTGATTTTTGCCCATACCCCCATGGAGATGACCAGTGTAGCTGAGTGTCCCTGTGGGGGAAATATCTCCGCAGCTGTTCTGACACCCACAGGCTGGACACCTGCACTTCCCTAGACCTGCGGAATCTCGGGGAGAAGGGGCACTGGAGAGGGAATTGTTCGGTTAAGCCACTTGCTCACTCCCTGGAGACAGGTGTTTTCTTCTCTTGTTGGAGATTGTCAGAGACTGGGCTTCCACAATTGCCCTGTCAATCCTGAAGGAGGTCAGATCCTGGCCAGGACAGCTCTGAGCCCTCCAGCAAGTCCTGAGAAGCAATGACCCCCAGTCCTTCCAAAAACGTAGGATACACTGAATATCACCAAAGATATGAGAGGCCTGGATTAAAATCCAGAAGCAGATGACAGGGTGGCTCCCGGCAGAGGAGGAAAAATGTTGCTTCGTAAAAAGAGTCACATGTGCTGGCAAAACAGTGGACTCTCTAGCAACCTACACAGCTAGGATCCTTTTGATGGGAGACGGTCAGGACTGGCCAGAGGGAGCTGTGGGCTTGCTGGCTGTGGAAGTTGGGGCGTGGATGCTGGCAGAATCCTGACCCTTTGGTGCTGGGGAGGAACCGCAGAAGCTCTGCCTGAGGTTCCAGAAAGTGGGAGTGGGGGCCACCCTATTGATTCCTTTTAAACCACCTGGACGATCGGCTTGGAGGAGGTTTGGAAAGGATGGGAGGTGGGAGAAGAGGTTTCAAGTAAATGAAAACACACACTATTTAAGACTATGGCTCAAAACTAGCATAAGTGTCAATGAAAGAAAAACAATCTTGCAATCACCTGACCCCCACAAAACTTCCCTGGTTTTTACATCCGCATTCAGTCCCCTCCTGCTGTTGCCTGTAAGTGTGGTTTCATGCACAGTGCAGATATAGGCAGTGGGTTTTTTCCATAGAAGGTTTTTATGGATCTTATGGAATCACAATATTCCATCAAGTAGACATGCAGTTTACAGAGCCCTTTGGTCGACCTGTAGTTGTTCCTGATGTAATTTAAATAATATGAATATTGATAGCACGATAATATTCCTTTCTCTTATTTTTTGATGATTTTGCTGTGACTAATTCTTAGTAATGGGGAGGAACAAAAACTTTTCCTTGTAAATAGACCGACGTATTGTTCATTAGAACAATTCAGAAAATACAGTTCAGCAAAAAGATTTTTAAAAATCACCCACAATGGCACCATTACTCAGAGACGATCCTGTTAGCAATTCATGATTGGATTTCTTGCCTTCTATCCATAGATCTGTATTTCCTCTTGGAAGTAACATGTACTATTTATAATATTTTGAAGCTTTTTAAAAAAATTAACAATATTATCTTTATCTTTCTATGGCGTTAAATAATTAAATATTTTCTAGATATTGACAAACCATGGCTGATGGGTGAAATCTGGCCCACCCCCTGCTTTCATAAATAAAGTTTTATTGTAACACAGACACACTCATTTGTTCACATACTGTGGCTGCTTTCATGTTGTAACAGCAGAGTGGGGTTGTTGGGACAGATGGCATGGCACATACAGTTTAAAGTACTGTTTACTATCTGGTCCTTTACAGAAAAAGCTCGCCAACCACTTTTCTGTATCATCTTGTCTCCTATACGTATTCTAGTGTATGTGTACATCATTTCTGATTTCACCCGTTCTGCTTTGTGGGCCATTTGTTCTGTTTCCTGTGCATCGATATTCTAAGTGCCATGCTTCTACCCGGACATCGATATTATAAGCGCCATGCTCCTAAGTTTCCTTGGGGGTCGACATTTACGTATATCTATGGTGATATTTTAGGATAAATTCCTAGAAGTGGAACTGCTAGGTCAAAACTTTCATCTGTTTTTGAGCTTTCTGGCTTCTAAGTGTATGTAGTTGAGAAGTTTACATAGTTTATAACCCTATGGACTGTAGGTGTAGGTGGGGGCCCATTTCCTTTCATTTCAGATGAATCATTGTGAAGTTGGTATGTAGTTATGTCTAATTTACATTGTTTTCATTTCTCAAGAATTCAAAAGCTTTTTTTTTTTTTTTCCTTGAGACGGACTCTCGCTGTGTCGCAGGGTTGGAGTGCAGTGGCACAATCTTGACTCACTGCAACCTTTGCTTCCCGGGTTCAAGTGATTCTCTTGCCTCAGCCTCCCAAGTAGCTGGGACTACAGGTGCCCACCACCACGTCCAGCTAATTTTGGTATTTTTAGTAGAGATGGGGTTTCACCATATTGGCCAGGCTGGTCTTGAACTCCCGACCTCAAGTGATCCACCTGCCTTGGCTTCCCAAAGTAGCTGGGATTACAGGTGCGCACCACTACACCCAGCTAATTTTTATAATTTTAGTAGAGATGGGGTTTCACCATATTGGCCAGGCCGGTCAAGAAGTCTAAAGCTTTCCCACACTTGTGTGCCATTTGCATTCCTTCTTTGGAGAAATGCTGTACATTTCACTATGTATTCCAGGTATGCTCTCAAGGACCAAGCACAGAGGAGGCGTGGGACCCCTGCAGTGCCCAAAGGGCAGCCTGGCAGAGGAGCAGGGCAAACGGGAACGGAAACAAAATTTCTATTACATGTCAATCTTTGATTTTACAATTTGGGGTTATTTTCTAAATCTAACTTAGATACAGAGCAGCTGGAATGCGAGGAGGTCATTCCTGGGGTTCCTGCAGATTTCTAAGTGTAAGATGGAGGGTGGGCATCCTTATACGAAGAATTGTTAGTTTGCTGGGGATCGAGGTGTGAGGGTAGAGAGAGAATCCATTCTGCCAACTCAAGACCACAGATAGGCCATCCTGAAAGGACTTGGTCTCAGATCCTGAGTTAAAGCAACTTCATTATCACGATGCCATTAATTCACTCACCTAGCACATTTTTTTAAATGAATTTTTATTAGAACATAGACATGTTCATTCACTTATGTATTGTCTGTGTGTGTGTGTGTGTGTGTGTGTGTGATGTTGTTGTTTTTGAGACCAAGTCTTGTTCTGTTGCCCATGCTAGAAGTCTTGTTCTGTCGCCCAGGCTGGAGTGTGGTGGCATGATCTCTGCTCACTGCAACCTCCACTTCCCAGGTTCAAGTGATTCTCCTGCCTCAGCCTCCTGAGTAGGTGGACTACAGGTGTGTGCCACCACACCTAGCTAACTTTGCATTTTCAGTAAACATGGGGTTTCTCTATGTTGGTCAGGCTGGTCTTGAACTCTGGACCTCAGTTGATCTGCCCTCCTCTGCCTCCCAAAGTCATGGGTCACTGGCGTGAGCCACCATGCCCTACCTGTCATCTAGCACATTTGTATCAAGGACTACCGTGTGCCCCCTGCTGTTCTAGGCATGGAGAATGCAGCATCAACAAACCGCTGCGCTTGTCCAGGCCTAAAACGCAGAGTTTGCCCCGTCTCTTGTCCTCCCTCCCTCTGAGTTTCTCATGGCCTCTGGGTCTGTGGTGTGCACCTCCTGTGCCCCTTCTCTTCCTCCGCCTCTCATGCACCCTCTCCTCTGCACACCGTCTTCTCCTTGCATTCTGCGTCTTTTCACCATTTTTGTCTTCAAATTCTCTTGTTTCTTAGGCAGCCTCTGTGGATATTGATCATTTCATAATCACACTCCTTATTGCCAGAGGGTGAAGCTGTGAGTCTCCATGGACAGGCAGGGAAAGATCATCTTGGCTGTTCCATTAGAGAGCTCTTGGCTCAACATGTCCAAGACTAGGAGAAGAGAGGCGGGTGCTAATCTCATCCTGGGCGATTGTGCGACCCTGGGCAGGCTTCCCTCCCCTTTCTGGATTCCAACCTTCCTAATTTTTAACAAAGGTGACTTGGGCATAGATGTGTTTTCAGGATTGGTAAAGTAATTGTTGTGAAATGGCCTGCTCTCCCCGGAGGAAAGAGTGCTAGTGGGAATTCTCCTGCTGTGCAGAGAGGCTTATACTTCTGGGCCAGGCATCCGGACGGTCCTTACACATTGTTTCTCCCAGATGTGCCTGTTCTCAAGGCAAGAACTGTGAAGGGCCTAGATTTCACCTAACCTGCAAGCTAAAATTTAGCCTGCCACAGTTTCACGGGCCTTCAGAAGACGTGAGACTCCTGGGTCAGAGACAAGGGACTCTATTCCTCACAGTGCAGGGAGAGGCACAAGCGTTCTGTTTGTGCCGGTGGTTGCGTTTGCCTTCTCAGTCCCGCAGAGGCATGTGGGGCAGCACGTGTACACTGCACGTGCAGGCAGCTTGCATTGCTGCTGCACATCCTAGAGTGAAGGGAACCCTAATCTTGATAATGGCCTCAGGCAGGCCTGTGCAAACTTTGCTCTGGAGGAAGACATTGTATTTGTGAAACTGGACAGTAAACAAACCTGCCACTCGCTCTGGAGGGAGATGCTATTTCTGTCTTCCAAGGATGTTTGTGCTACACACATCCTCGAAGAGATGATCTGGAACAAAAACTGTCAGTGTCTCTGTGCACAACAAGCGTGGAGAACGGTGTATAAACACCCCGTCCTTGGCTGGACATGATGGCTCACAACTGTCATCCCAGTACTTTGGAAGGCTGGGTGGGAAGCATCGCTTGAGCCCAGGAGTTGGAGATCAGCCTGGGCAACGTAGTGAGACCCCCATCTCTCTAAGAAAAGTTTAAACAAACCAAAGTTAACATCATGTCCTTGCATCCCCTGTGACAGATCCCAGCACTACTCTGGACTGCAAGTCCCCCGTGCTGGTTTCAGGAGTTTGAGATCAGCCTGGGCAACGTAGTGAGACCCCCATCTCTCTAAGAAAAAGTTTAAACAGACAAACCAAAGTTAACATCATGTCCTTGCATCCCCTGTGACAGATCCCAGCACTACTCCGGACTGCAAGTCCCCCGTGCTGGTTTCATACCCTCCTCTGCAGGGGAACTGCCCCTGCGTTACTGTCCTAGGGCTGCTGAAACAGAGACCCCAAAACTGGGCAACTTAACACAACAGGAATTTATTGTCTCAGTTCTGGAGGTCAGAAGTCCGAATTGCAGGGTGTAGTTGAGGCCATGCTCCCTCTTAGACCCGCAGGGCACCCTGCCCTGCCTCTTCGTAGCTCCTGGTGGTTTCCCAATAACCTTCTGCATTTCTTGGTGTGTAGGTGCATTGCTCCCATCTCTGCCTTCATCTTCATGAGGCTGACTTCTGCCTGTGTCTCCTCCCATCCTCTTCCCTCCATGCACGTTTGTCCCTGTGTCCTGATTTCCCCTTTTTGTTTTTTGGAGACGGAGTTTTGCTCTTGTCACCCAGGCTGGAGTGCAGTGGTGCTATCTCAGCTCACTGCAACCTTCGCTTCCTGAGTTCAAGCGATTCTCCAGCCTCAGCCTCCCAAGTAGCAGGGATTGCAGGTGCCCGCCACCACACCCAGCTAATTTTTGTATTTTTAGTAGAGACAGCGTTTCATCATGTTGGCCAGGCTGGTCTTGAACTCCTGGCCTCAGGTGATTCGGCGGCCTCGGCCTACCGCAGTGCTGGGACTGCAGGTGTGAGCCACCACGCCTGGCCGGTTTCCCATGGTTTAAGGACAACGGTCATGTTGGATTAGGGCCCACCCTGATGACCTCGGTTTTAACTAGATGACTCTGTAGACTCTCTCCAGTTCATCTCCAAGTAAGAGGCCATTCTGAGGTTCTGAAAGTTAGGACCTCAACATGTCTTTCTGGGGGATCCTGTTCAACCCATAGCACCATCCCCTCAGCCCCCATGGAAGGACCGGGTCAGAGGCGGAGCAGGTAGGACTGAACTTGTAGAGAATGTGTCCCTTGGCAGGTGGGCCTTTCTCTAATTAAGGCACCTTTCATTGGGCTGAGGCTCCTCTGCAAAGAGGTGACTGGGAATGGATGGCTGGATTTGTAAGTTTCATGCCACTCCCAGTGAGGCTCTGTGGCTTTCTGCTCTTCCTCTTCTTTCCGGTTTTCAGACGCAGATGCGGTCGCTGCACAGATCCTGTCACTGCTGCCATTGAAGTTTTTCCCAATCATCGTCATTGGGATCATCGCACTGATATTAGCACTGGCCATTGGTCTGGGCAGTGAGTACAATTCATTATTTAGTAGGCTCTCAAATATCTAGCCAAGTACTTAAACTTTCATGAGCGCCCCCACTCGTTCCGGCATTTTGCTGCTGCCCAGCCTTAATTACTGGAGGCAAACATCCTTTTCGTTTGCTGACTTGAAGTTTTATTTGCCTGCTTGGATGTAAAGCCAGTCTGGGGCACAGCAAGGGCTGCTGGCCGTGCTCATGACTTTGTCACCAAGGAACCTGCCCGGTTAGGAGCAGCCAAAGGCAGCAGATGAAATAGAATCCGAAGGTGGGAAGGAGGTGCTGACCGGAGCAGCAGGGAGAAGACAAAGGGTCCCATTCATGCAAGGCAGGCGCACTCGCTGTTTTTTATAAGGTGCATGTGGCTTTTGAGAAAGTGGGTCATTTGGATGGAGGGTCTCTAATAGGGAACAATTTTTGTTTCAAATAACTGAATCACAGGTCAGTTGAATTCGCCACCTGCCCCACTGTGTGGTCTGCGGCTCATTTGCTTTCCGCCCAGAGTAAGAGAAACCAGGGAGATGAAGGAGTTCTCAGTCAGGACTCCCTGCTCGGCCGGCTCAGCCGGTCGGCCCCCAGCCATGCAGTTTCTCTGTTGACCTTGAGCCCTGCAGACTCTAAATTCACTTTGCACTGTGGTTTCTGGGCCAAGCCGCTTATTGAGACAAAGTGGGGCACAGCAGCCCCACACCTTGGAATTCAAAACAGAAACTGGGCTGCAGGAGACGGAGGCGATTTCAATACAGGCTTCATTATTTGCCGGCCAGCTGTGTGCTGTGTGCCAGGTGGACAGTTGTTAGTGCTGCCCACTGAAAGAGCTGTTGGTTTTTTCCTGCCTTCCTCCCTTTTCCCAGTCCACTTCGACTGCTCCGGGAAGTACAGGTGCCGCTCATCCTTTAAGTGTATTGAGCTGACAGCTCGATGTGACGGAGTCTCAGATTGCAAAGACGGGGAGGATGAGTACCGCTGTGGTAAGGTCATGACTCCTCCTGGGGAAGGAGGAGGAAGCAGTAGAGGCCAACCCTCACCCTTCCCATCTGTGAAATGGGTCCAAGTCACTGCCATTTTTAGGTCCTGTCCTCAGTGGGGATTAAACTGGCATTTGCCCAAAGATATGTTGGACTGGGGGTCAGGGAGGGCCTTCCATGGACCACAGAAGCAATGAGACCACCAAGTGGAGGTCCAGAGTCACCACTCTGTAATGGGGAGTCTTCTTATACTTAAGGTGCTCCCTCTATGAGAAAGTCCAGGGACGAGGAGTGGGTCAGATTCAGCAGAGGAGGGGTTTGAGCTGGCTTTGGAGAAACCCCTGCCTGTGGTTCAGGGTTCCGTTGGCCTCTAATGAGCCTTTCTCCCTGCGCATCGGCCAGTCCGGGTGAGCGGCCAGAATGCCGTGCTCCAAGTGTTCACTGCAGCTTCGTGGAAGACCATGTGCTCTGATGACTGGAAGGGTCACTATGCAAATGTTGCCTGTGCCCAGCTGGGTTTCCCAAGGTAAGTTAAAGGGCATTTCCAACCCATGGGCAAAACACAGAGAGGATAAGAACGAAGAAGGACAATGACCGTTTAGTTGGGCACTACTGGTGCTTTAACGCTCCCACATTTCATCCTCACAGCCACCTGGGGACGCCCAATACCATCCTCACTTCACAGGCTCAGTGACTTGCTGGAGGCACCTGGGAAATGGCATGTTTGGGGGTTCTCAGGGCCAGGCTAGGACTGGAGATGCAAACATGCAGTGAAAAGCTTCAGAGTCAAAAACAAGCGCTCCAGCTCCTCAGCCTGCAGCTCCTGGAGGAGCTTCCCGGACACTTTTCGCTTGGTCCTGGTGGTCACGGCAGGGTCCATGCACGCTTCCCCCAGAACCCCACAGAACAACTGTGCAAAGTCAGAACGTAGTGAAGACACAGTAATTCAAAACGGTTGTTTGGTGACATACAGAACAAAGAGTGACAGCAGGCGACTGCACTTTGCAGTGTCTGGTGTTGCCTACGTGACTTTTTGCATTGCGGTGACACCGTTTCGGCCCAGGCCTGGGCCTCCTTCTCTCCCCTGGCCCCTTCCTTCTGACTTCCTGCAGCCGCCGTGCTCTCAGCTTCCCCCAGCATCTTCCCACTCTCCTTTGCTTGCAATTGTCGATGTTGAGAGCAGGCAGGCTGCGTTCTGCTTTGCACTCAAGACGGGGTATTAAAGCCACGTTGCCTGAGTCCTCCACAGAGACTCAGCCTTCAAATTCTGTGCATCTTATTCTCGGCTCTCTTTCTCCAAAGCCGGTGAAGCCAAATTACCCTCCAGTCTCTAGCCCTGAGGTCTGCCTCCTTCTCCCTCCACACCAATTGAGATTCAGAAATGAGCCGCCATTCAAGTTCAATGAGGACAGCAAAAGTCATCCACACTAATGCCTTTAGGAATTAAATATTGCTCCTCAGAGACAAGGAGGAAGAGGTACACACATACACTGCACACAGCTGAGAAGAGGTACACACACACACAGCTGAGAAGAGGTACACACAGTGCACACATACTGCACATGTGCACACACACTGCAGACAGCTGAGGTATACACACACACACTGCAGACAGCTGAGAAGAGGCATACACACACACTGCACATACACACAGCTGAGAAGAGGTACACACACTGCACACATACTGCACACGTGCACACACACACTGCAGACAGCTGAGGTACACACACACACTGCAGACAGCTGAGAAGAGGTATACACATACACTGCACACACACACAGCTGAGAAGAGGTACACACACACTGCACACAGCTGAGAAGAGGTACACACACACAGCTGAGAAGAGGTACACACACTGCACACATACTGCACACGTGCACACACACACTGCAGACAGTTGAGGTATACACACACACACTGCAGACAGCTGAGAAGAGGTATACACACACACTGCACACACACACAGCTGAGAAGAGGTACACACACACACTGCACACAGCTGAGAAGAGGTACACACACTGCACACACACACTGCACACAGCTGAGAAGAGGTACACACACTGCACACACAGACACACACTGCACACAGCTGACGAGGTACACACACACACTACACACACACACTGCACACAGCTGATGAGGTACACACACTACACACACACACTGCAGACAGCTGAGAAGAGGTACACACACACTGCACACACACACTGCACACAGCTGAGAAGAGGTACACACACTGCACACACAGACACACACTGCACACAGCTGACGAGGTACACACACACACTACACACACACACTGCACACAGCTGACAAGAGGTACACACACACACTACACACACACACTGCACACAGCTGACGAGGTACACACACTACACACACACACTGAAGACAGCTGAGAAGAGGTACACACACACTGCACACACACTGCACACAGCTGAGAAGAGGTACACACACTGCACACACAGACACACACTGCACACAGCTGACGAGGTACACACACACACTACACACACACTGCACACAGCTGACAAGAGGTACACACACACACTGCACACACACACACACACACACTCTGCACATACCTTAGAGCTTTACCATTGGGTATTTCTCTTCTCTGCTGAGCCTCTTCCTCTGGCTCATCGGGTGGGCGTGTGGGGGCCTCCTTTTCTCTGCTCTCTCATTCCTTCTCTGTCCTGGAGGACCACCCCTCTCTCTGAGCAAACCCCAAGGCCTCTCTGCTCTGTCATGAAAGAAAAACTCAGCTCAATCCCTCTCCTTTCCCAACCAGCAGACCCAAGTCGGGGGCCCCAGCTGTCCCAGGGATCAGTTAGAGGCCACCTCATGGTTGTGCAGGCTTCCTGTCTGTCTTCCCCTCCGGTCTGTTTGGTGAAATATTCCTTCTTACACTTGACGTGCTCCCTCTGCGAGGAAGTCCAGGGAATGCCATCTCCCCTGTCTCTCAGGCAGCATTGCCTACTCTCTTCTCTACAGGCTTGTGCTTTTGTTCCCTAGCCATTGCTTCAGTTTCTAAGATTTCTTTCTGCATTTTGTTCTGTTTATTTTTTAAAATTCTCTTTGAAAATCCTTCTTTAATATTCTCTGCTCTACTAATCCTATGTCAGATTTCTGCGATTCAGAAAGAAAGAAGGAAAGAAAGAAAAGGAAGGAAGGAAGGAAAGAAGGAAGGAGGGAAGGAAAGAAGGAAGGAAGGAAAGAAGGAAGGAAGGAAAGAAGGAAGGAAGGAAAGAAGGAAGGAAGGAAGGAAAGAAGGAAGGAAGGAAAGAAGGAAGGAAGGAGGGAAGGAAGGAAAGAAGGAAGGAAGGAGGGAAGGAGGGAAGGAGGGAAGGAAGGAAGGAAGGAGGGAAGGAAAGAAGGAAGGAAGGAAGGAAGGAAGGAAAGAAGGAAGGAAGGAGGGAAGGAAGGAGGGAAGGAAGGAAGGAAAGAAGGAAGGAAGGAAAGAAGGAAGGAAGGAGGGAAGGAAAGAAGGAAGGAGGGAAGGAAAGAAGGAAGGAAGGAAAGAAGGAAGGAAGGAGGGAAGGAAGGAGGGAAGGAAGGAAGGAAAGAAGGAAGGAAGGAAAGAAGGAAGGAAGGAAAGAAGGAAGGAAGGAGGGAAGGAGGGAAGGAGGGAAGGAAAGAAGGAAGGAGGGAAGGAAAGAAAGAAGGAAGGAAGGAAAGAAGGAAGGAAGGAGGGAAGGAAGGAAAGAAGGAAGGAAGGAGGGAAGGAAGGAAAGAAGGAAGGAAGGAGGGAAGGAGGGAAGGAAAGAAGGAAGGAAGGAAGGATGGACAGACAGATGGACTGTCAAGCCAGATTGCTTGGGTTCACATCCCAGTGTAGACTCAGGCAAGTTCCACACACAGCTCCTGCCTCAGTTTCCTTCCTTAGAAAGCAGGGGTGGTAATAGCACCTGCCTTGAGGGGCGTGGTAAGTTCCGGTGACCCCGTGAGGGTGGCAGAACTTGGTGCGCGACAGCAGCTGGGGGAGCATGGGGCTGCGGTTGCCATTGTTAGCACTTTGAGACTTGAACAGTTTATGGGGCTCCAATTGCAGCGCTGGGGTCTTCTTGCCTGGCACAAGCCCTGCCACCGGCACCGGGACCAGGCCATCCCAGCAACCATCTGCCCTTTCATGCCGGTGCCCGCAGTCTCAGTGCACTGAGCAATCCTTGGAAGGGCTGCCCGCTGCCTCAATTACGTTTTTCTCAAAACTCCAAGTCCACTGAGCTTTGTATTTCACATACCCGTCCCCACAGCGTTTACAGTAAGCTGATGAGTCCTGTGGGTAAGCTGGCATGCTCACCACGAAGGCAAGCCTTCTGCACCGTGTTTTCACAAAGGAAGGGGAACATGGCTGTTTATTCACCATTTTCCATCTTGTGACTCTCTAAACATCTGATTAAAAACAAAAGTCGCAGCACTTGCACCACTGTCCTCCGGAGGGCCCGTCCCGGCATTGAAACAGGAGCTGGGCTCTGATGTTCACGGAATCACTTTCCTGAACGGGTTCCTCTCTTTCCAGTGGGGACCACGCTGGTCCTGGGCAGACGAGGGGCGTCTCTCCATCTCTCCAACTCATTGTTCCTGGGGACTTGGTGTCCCTGCTTTGGTGCCCCCGACAGTACTGGGCTTAGTTCTGTGCTCAGCTCCACTCAGCACTTGCTTCAAGCCAAGCAAAGGGCATTTCAACTGAATGTGTAAAGGGTGTGACCCATTCAAGGACATCAGGAGGTGGTCATTCGTCCGTGTGGCTGCAACCCAGGGTGGGTGGATGGGGCCACTGGGTGCAGGCCAGAAGCAGGGTTCATCCCAGAACACAGCAGGCCTGGAATGAATGCCTTGCCAGGGTGAGTGAGCTTCATTCTGTGGGAAAAAGGAAGCCTTTGATGGGTTTGGGGGGACAAAATGACACCCCCCATGTACAATCCCTGTAATATTGTGACTCACACGGATTGGATGCTTCAAAGGGTAAATTTAACACTTCGGGTCTGTGTTTCCGATGTGCTTGCAGCTATGTAAGTTCAGATAACCTCAGAGTGAGCTCGCTGGAGGGGCAGTTCCGGGAGGAGTTTGTGTCCATCAATCACCTCTTGCCAGATGACAAGGTGACTGCGTTACACCACTCGGTGTATGTGAGGTAGGTGGTCAGGCGATGCTGTTGTCCACGGGCATCCAGACACCTGCTGGATTTGTGCCACTGTGCTCAGCTCCACAAGGTCGTAAGAGGTATAAGTGTGTTATCTCCGATGGCTGGTGGGAGTTGCCCACCTTGGTTAGAGTGGTGGATACACCAGGCTGGGGGTGTGAGAACCTGTTCCCAACTGGGCAAATATGGCCCAACAAAGAGAGGGAAGGAAATAGAGTAGGAAGGTAACAGTGCTGTGCCTGTGACCAGGGTAGGATTAGCTTGTCACGTAACAGGCACTCTGGGTGTGTCTGGGGAATGAAAGCAGGCAAGCAAGAAGGGAGTGGGGGTGGGAGGAAAAGAGGAGGGAAGGAAGAAAGGAGGGGGAGAGGAAAAGAGGAAGGAAGAAAGAAAGGGGGGGAGGAAAAGAGGAAGGAAGGAAGAAAGGGAGGGAGAGGGGAGGAAAAGAGGAGGGAAGGAAGGAAAAGAGGAAAGGCAAAAGAAAAAACAGAAATTAAGATAGAAATGTATCCTTCTTTGTTTACAAAGTACTTCGGCATTGATTATTTATTTTACATGTTTTCCCCAACAGCTCATGGGGAAGGTAAAACCAGGTGTCCTTAAAAAACAGTCAGGTGCCTGAAGTTTACAGGGACCACCTGCTTTGCCCCAGTTAGATGGTATGTAGCAGATACAGCCAAGCGTTCTGAATCCAATTCCATAGTCTCTTCCTGACATCTTGGCCCAAACTCCAGGATGTGCTTCCTGCTCGGGGAACAAGCTTGTAGGTCTGTCCGCCGGGGATGAATGAGCACCCAGGGCCCACATGCGGTGGGAGGGACAGCTCATGTCTTGGGTGCTGAATCCTCATTCTGGTGACACTAGCTTTCTCTTGCATGGTGAGCTGGGGATCAAAAGACAGAGAACATTACAGAGATTGTGGGATCGCTTTCCCTTCACTATGAGAAAAGCACACAACCTGGTCTCTACTTGTGTGTGGGGGTGGGGGTGGGAGAGTCAGTTCTGGGACAGTCACACGGCTGCTCTGGGGAAGGAGTCCTCTGCCAGGTGTGTGAACCCAGGCTATAGGGAGTCCTGGAGGGCTTGCCACGCTGTCCTTTGGGCACTCTTGTGTCCCCAGGGGCCAGGAGGTGGAGAACATTCGGCTGAATCACCATGCAATGACGGCATGATAGAATATATCTCCTTACACATCCTTTATCATTAGCTATCTAAAGCTTAGAAATACAGCACGGCCCATTGCATACACAATGTTTCACTGTTAGTCAAGTGTTTTAGAATGAATCTTGTGATCTCATCCTCATTTTTTTAAACATAGACTAAAATTGTAATCTATATTCAAGAGAGGGGGAAATAGAATTTATTTGTCTGTTACCCTAAGATTAAGTTTTTGAAAGTACTCCTTTCATAGACCTGGGCATTGTTCACGGAGCCTACTTTTTCTCCACTTTAGGGAGGGCTGTGCCTCTGGCCACGTGGTTACCTTGCAGTGCACAGGTAAGAGTTCTAGAAAGACGGCTCCAGGGGAAGCAAGCACATGCTGAGTCCCATCTCCCTGCCTTCAGAGTCCTCTCTCCCCATGCTGCTCTGTGTCCCTTCCTCCCAGGTGCCAGGCGGGAACCCCTACCTGCAGGAGGAGGGGAGCAGTGTCCTCACCTGCCAGCCTCACCCGTTAGGTGGGGGAGGCAGCCGGAGGGACTCATTAGCTGCAGACAGGACCAAGGTCCACAATGTCCCATCACTCTGCAGAGCCTTGAGTCCCTGACTTGGTACCACTTCCTCCTTATACGTGCACAGTGCCCACTCCAGGCTCGGGGCAGTGCCCCTCGTTCTTGGCCGAGGGGAGTGTTCACACAGCAGGGGTGTGGTCTGGAGCAGTCAGGAAGGTGGGTGCACCCATGGCAGTGAGAGGGGGCTGCAGAAGGTTTCTGCCTGCTCCTAACATCCCAGGGTATTGTCATCATTGAGGGGACAGGAGAGGGGGTGGCGCTGCCAACACTGGGCACTGACCAAGCAAGGCAGGTGCTTCTCCCACCCCATCCCCCACAGCACCCACCATCCTCAGGTCTCCCCAGGAGCCTGACCACCTCCCCCACTGAGCCCCCTCTTACAGTACTTGTCTTAGAACTGCTGTGAGCTTTGGGGCCGGGCGTGGTGGCTCAAGCCTGTAATCCCAGCACTTCGGGAGGCGGAGGCGGGTGGATCACGAGGTCAAGAGATTGAGACCATCCTGGTCAAGTTGGTGAAACCCTGTCTCTACTAAAAATACAAAATAAAATTAGCTGGGCACGGTGGTGCGTGCCTGTAATCCCAGCTACTCAGGAGGCTGAGGCAGGAGAATTGCCTGAACCCTGGAGGCAGAGGTTGTGGTGAGCCGAGATCGCGCCACTGCACTCCAGCCTGGGTAACCAGCGAAACTCCGTCTCAAAAAAAAAAAAAAAAGAACTGCTGTGAGCTTTGGGAGTGGGGCAGTGAGGGTGGGGAGACAGGAGCAGGTGCATGGTAGTGACACCACGTCCCCCAGAGATGTCTGCAGGGTGGCCTCACAAGCCCTGTTCTCCTCCTAGCCTGCGGTCGTAGAAGGGGCTACAGTGCACGCATCGTGGGTGGAAACATGTCCTCGCTTTCACAGTGGCCCTGGCAGGCCAGCCTTCAGTTCCAGGGCTACCACCTGTGCGGGGGCTCTGTCATCACGCCCCTGTGGATTGTCACCGCCGCACACTGTGTTTACGAGTGAGTGCTGACCATCTTCCCAGAGCCCTGTCCATGCCCCGGTCATGTCGGGTGAGGTGGGCTGCTGTGGGTGGAGAGCAGGGGCTCCAGAGGGAAGGCAGAGAGTCCAACCTCCAAGTAACGTCCAGCTGGAGAGATGCCTCCAGCCTCACGGTGGCCCCATCGCTGTTAGTCACTGGTGACCCTGAGCTTGTTTTCAGGGTTGCAGCTTCTACAGAAAGGGCAGACAGAGGAGGGAGGAAGCTCTTGTGCTGGAGGAAAACTACAAAAATAAAAGGACCTAGACTTTCCCATAGCTAATTCCAGAGGACCACGTTATGGCAGAGATAGGGTGAGATGGTGGCGAGGAGGGCTAGAGGGTATATGTTGGGGACCAGGTTCTGGGTCTCTTTTTCTTAAAATCTCAGGAGCTTAGAGTGCAAGAAAGCTACAGAAAAGCCTTCCAAACACAATGCTTCTCATGTTAGTTTTACCCCCTGTTTTGTCGCTGTTTGATGAAGAATGGGCCCGATAGACTGCTTGCAGTGAGCCAAGTTGAGCTCAGCCCTCAAATGCCAAGAAGACCTCAGAGGTGCTGAGAGCGAGGCCTGTCTGGGAAGCACAGGGGCTGTGGGCGTGTGTTTCTGCAGGGCATGGCAGTGCAGCACGAAGAAGCAGGGCGACAGGACCACCTCTCGCCGGATAACCTCTGTCGCCGTCTTCCTAGGTTTTCAGGACACCTGAGGTGGATGAGTTCAGTGGTTGGGTTCTTCCCTCGCTTCACCTCGTGCTCTTCTCATTTCAGCCTGTACCTCCCCAAGTCATGGACCATCCAGGTGGGTCTAGTTGTCCTGCTGGACAGTCCAGCCCCGTCCCACTTGGTGGAGAAGATCGTCTACCATAGCAAGTACAAACCAAAGAGGCTGGGTCATGACATCGCCCTCATGAAGCTGGCTGGGCCGCTGACGTTCAATGGTACGTCTGGGTCTCTGTGTGGGGCTGCTGCTCTTCGTTCGGTTTCAGGAGGATTTGCGATTGCTCATTTACGCATTCTTATGAAGGCTGCTTTACGGTCCCTGTCAGATATTAATTGATCATTCCAACTCCTGTTGGAATTCATGTTGGTGTTGGCATCAGTTGATTATCTTTTCTCATTGAAGTCGTGATGTTCCTAGTTCTTGGCATGACAAGTAATTTTCAGTCGTATCCCGGCTCTCCCGTTTGCAGACTTGTTGACTCTACTGACATTTTCAGCGTTACCGTTTCAGTGTGGTTTGTAGATCTTGGAATACAGAACGAATGCACTGATGATGCCAGGCAGATTGATGGGCTGTAGTTCCAACGATAACTTAATTTTAGGGCCTTCGTGGGCTGTGTGGTCTGGTGACACCTTCTCCCTGTTGGAGCCACCTGGAGGCAGGAAGAGCTTCTCAAGGCCGAACCACCTGGGACTCTAGGTGGCGGAAGAGAGTCACCCAGCTGTCGTGACAAAGAGCGCTTCCCTGTCCAGGTGCCCATTGTGGAGGGGTCACCTCAGCCAGTACCACCCACCTGCCTGGTTTCTCCAGGCACAGGAGCCCTCTCAGCTGAGGGACAGCAGCTCCCAGCCTAGCCAGCTGGTGTGGTGGTTTCCTCTTATCTCTCTACAGACTGAAAGAGGCTGGGCACCCTCAGCTCCCGGGAAGTACAGGAAAGTTCTCTCCCAACCAGCAGCTCCTAAAGACCGTGTTTCTTGAAAAAGTCAGGCCCTGTCCTCTGGACATTACAAAAATGCCGGAAGAGCCACACCTGATAAAACTTTCAGACATCGGTAGATGCAAACCAAGAACTAGGAGCCTATTCCCAAATAAATCAAAGCCCTTTTCCTTCCCAAGAAAGCAGGGGGAGCATAATAGGAGAATTTCCTCTCCCTGGAGCAGAATCCCGGCCTGAGACCAGCTGCAGGGTCTACCTGGCAGAGTCAATACTGCATCCATCACATGGACACGTAATTCCTGGAAGCAAACATTTCCAGAGAAGTAGGAGAAAGGCTGTGGCGATGCCAGTTTGCCAACTATTATTAATGATATTTGGTTACAGAAAATGAGGTGCCAGCACTTGTACTTTGACAGGAATTAAAGTGAGTTCTTGTGTTCCTTCTCCACCTCTTTATTACCGTTCTGCACAGAAAAGCTGAGGGAACCTCAGGGTGTGTTCGCAGGAGAGTCTGGGATCCATGCAGGGCACTCTGGCTCTGGGGGAGGCCCGCGGGACCCAGCCCTACACACCGGCATACCTGCCACCTCCAGACGTCTCGGGGCCGTAGGAATGTTCGTGGAGCCATGTTCTATAAGCAACGTGCACACTGTGATCTAGACCAGGAGTGGGCCCGCGACCTGAGATCAGGTTTTGGCAAATAGACATTTCACTGGACACAGCCACACCTATGCGGGTACCTGGGGCTGTGTTCATGCTCCAGTGGCCGCTGTAGAGACCGCACGGCTCCCGAAGCCTAAAGCGTTGAGTATTCAGCCCTTTCCAGAAGAAATGTGCTGACCCTGATTTAGACCCCCGCCCGCTGCTGCGGGGAGGGCTGGTTCACAGTTTTAAGTGCTCTGGGTGTGGTGGATGGGGTGAGGGGCTCCTGCTGTGAGCTGGTCGCTTTCTAGTAACCAAGGGCTTGACCAAGCCTTGGGAGACATTCTGTGCTCCGCAGAGGCATAAGCACTGACGAGATAAATTGCTTTCTCAGATTCCTGCCTCAATGGTGTTAAGAACTATTGTTTCCTTTTAAACAGAGATGATTCAGCCTGTGTGCCTGCCCAACTCTGAAGAGGACTTCCCCGATGGAAAAGTGTGCTGGACATCAGGATGGGGGGCCACAGAGGATGGAGGTCAGTGGACTGGAGCCAAGATTCTGAGCCCCGGAGCCCAGGACCCAGTGGGCTGCGGAGGAGGCTCCTCCAACATCCCAGTGTGATGTTCCCAGGGGCTTCCCAGATACCCTAGCCAGGGAGTGTGTGTCAGCTGCTCAGGACACAGTCAGCCAAGGAGCTGTGGGTCAGGAGGCACAGTTCCATTGTTATGGGGACGATGTGACACTGCAGACCCTCTCAGGAGAGAGCTAGACCTTCTTAAACACGGCATCTCTTCCCCTGCCCGCATCCCTGGCCTTCACTGGGAACATACAGAGCCCACCCAGGCAACCCTCCCAGGCTTCATTCAGAACTCAAAGATTCGTGTTTGTGAAGACCCGTTGCCTTGTGGGACTTTGGAAGATGTGTTCTTTCATCCTACAAGGAGCAAGTGGAAGAAGCAGCAGATGGGATTGCTGTAACAAGGGCAGCGGGGGTGGCAGTGGCTTTAGACCGTGCGGAGGAAGCCTGAGCCTCCCTTTCCTAAGTGTGGGCACGGAGCTGGTCACGAGTCTAAGGTTTTCCATCGATCGCTTTCTTTGTTAGTAGGAAGAGGATTCATTTCCTGTGGCTGCTGTAACAAACTATCACAGTCTCGGTGGCTTAAAATTATGGACATCGGCCAGGTGTGGCGGCTCACACCTGTCTTCCCAGCACTTTGGGAGGCCGAGTCCATGGGATTCCTTCAGGCCATTAGTTTGAGACCAGCCTGGGCAACATAGAGAGACACTATCTCCACAAAAAAATGCAAAAATTAGCCAGGCGTGGTGGTATGCACCTGTAATCCCAGCATTTTGGGAGGCCAAGGCAGGAGGATTGCTTGAGCCCAGGAGTTTGAGACTAGCCTGGGAACATGGCAAGACCCTGTCTGTACAAAAAATAAAAAAATTAGCCTGGGCTGGGCGCAGTGGCTCATGCCTATAATCCTAGCATTTTGGGAGACTGAGGCAAGTGGATCATTTGAGGTCAGGAGTTCAAGACCAGCCTGGCCAACATGGTGAAACCCTGTCTCCACTAAAAATACAAAATTTAACCAGGCATGGTGGTGCACACCTGTAATCCCAGCTACTCAGGAGACTGAGGCTGGAGAATCACTTGAACCCAGGAGGCAGAGGTTGCAGTGAGCTGAGATCATGACACTCCACCCCAGCCTTGGTGACAGAGTGAGACTCCATCTCAAAACAAACAAACAAACATTAGCCTGGCATGGTGGTCCCAGCTACTCAGGAGGCTGGGGTGGGAGGATTGCTTGAGTCCAGGAATTCTAAGCTGCAGTGAGCCGTGATCATGCCACCATACTCCATCCTGGTGACAGAGTGAGACTTTGCCTTTAAAAAACAAAATCCATGG